>CAKXYN010000139.1:2676440-4014660 GCA_935064755.1 Tragelaphus eurycerus
TATCTCTTTGGATTTTCACAGTATAATCCATTGAGACAGAATCTCTCACTTGTTGCAAAATTCATATTTGCTCAAAATAAAGTAGCTCCCAGGAGTTGTTACAAAGACTTAGATCGTTTGTATGCATGTGCGTCTTTTGAAGAGAGGCCAGCTAGGCTTGAAAGGACAGGGTTCAACCACGTTGAATTCAAATGATGTTATAAGACACATCTTATTTTGCTCTTCAGCATGAATAAAAATTTACAAATTAAGTATGAGGCAGCCAAATAAATCTACACTGATTATAATCACCATACTCTATTTATGCTACAACTGAAGACTTCAAGTTTAGCTTTACAATTCTGGACTATTGGGATCTTTCTTTTTTTTTTTTTTTTTTTTTTTTAGCAGTCTTTCCTGGGCTTTACTGCTTCCTCAGAAGAATGCACAGTATTTGGAACGAAACCACTTTTAACCCCTTCCCAGCCATCCTGAATACAAATCTCTCCCCTTTTAATAAGTTCATATATGTCTCTTGTCAAGATAGTGAAGGATTCCTCAACATTCGTAGCATCTTTTGCTGAAGTTTCTATATACTTCATACCACAGTCTGCTGACAGTTTTTCAGCTTCTTCCCTCGTAACTTGACGTTGTGAAGCTAAATCACATTTATGTCCCACTAGCAGAAATACAATCTGAAATGGCTGTACGTGCATTTTTGCTTCTTCCAGCCAATCTTTCACGTGTTCAAAAGACCGTCGGTTAGTAATGTCAAATACTAAAAATCCACCAACCGAGTTGCGGTAATAAGATCGAGTTATTGATCTTTACAGAAGCTTTCTCAAACCCCTTTGCCCTCTGGCCTGCAGTGGGGTTCAAAAGCCCATCGGCATATCAATGCTTATTTGATACAAGTCATTCCAGATCTGTTAGTCATTTAAAAGCAAAGTTATTTTTCATTTGCATAGATGCCTATGTAGGCTGCTCCAATGCTTTACCTTATGGGTGACTGCATTTGCAAATGTGTTAGAATCTTCAGTTAATGTATGCTATCCTATGCATGGATGGGAGAAAAATCCCAGGCTATTTTTAAACCTAATAGGCTTGGAGAACCTGGAATATAATTTGAGGCTCAACCCTTTAGGGATGGGAGTTCTGCTACTTGCCTGTCACAACAAATTTTGTATCGCAGAAATCTTCCATAGGAATAGCTGCAGACCACATGTTGACCTGTGGGAAAGTCAAAATCTATGTATAGAAATGATTTTTGAAGTAGCAGTATGAGAGTTAAGCATGAGGCTTGGAATGGGACAGCCCAGTTTGCAATCTGGGAATCACCACTTACCATTTTTTTAACTTTGCTATGTCTCAGTGTTCTCATATGTAAAATGGGAATAGTATTGCCAGTCTCATAATCTCGTAATTAAAAATGAAAGAAGAAAAACATAGATAACTGCTGTGCTTAGTAGATATTCCTGCCGCAAATGGTTGTTGTTGTGATTAAACTACCAGGGTTCTCTTGAAGGCTATGTGTATGTATGCTCAGTCATGTCTGACTCTTTGCAACCTCATGGACTCCAGCCTGCCAGGCTCCTCTGTCCATGAAATTTTCCAGGCAAGAATACTGGAGCAGGTTGCCACTTCCTATTCCAGGGGATCTTCCTGACCTGGGGATCAAACCTGTGTCTCTTGCATCTCCTGCAGTGGCAGGCAGATTCTTTACCACTAGTGCCACTTGGGAAGACCAGGGTTCTTTTGATGGCTATGCATGTATGCATGCAAAGTCCCTTCAGCCATGTCTGACTCTTTGTGACATTATGGACTGTAGGGCCCGGCCCCCCACCCCTCCAGGCTCCTTTTCTGGGCAAGAATACTGGAGTGGGTTGTCATTTCCTCCTCCAGGGGACCTTCCCAACCCAGGGATCAAAACCACAACTCTTATGCCTCCTGTATTAGCAGGTGGGTTCTTTATTTATATCATCTTCTGACTGGGATTTTTCTCTATATTGAAAAAGTGTTATCTGCATAATAATCTGTGGCAGAGAAATGCTACCAGGAGGAAGTATCATTCCCAAGGGTTAGGGTCATACTCAAAGTCATATACAGTCATCCGCCAGTATCTGCAGGGTATTGATTCCAGGGCCCACCACGATACCAGAACCCACAAATGCTCGGTAGTTTGGTTGAGTCTGGATGTAGAACCAGTGGCTGTGGAGGTCGGACTGTATTAGGAACTGAGCTCCCTGTCATTCCCCTCCACAGGGCTGGTCTACATTTCTGTCCTGACACAGGGCCTCTTAGGGTGAGGACAGTCTGATCATCAGCAGAGGAAATCACTGCCAAGATGGTGGGGTCTCTGGAGTTAAAGCTACAGTCACTCACACAGTCTCTTCCAAGTGCAAGTCCATCCTCTGGGGACTGGATTGGGTAGCCTCACTTTTCCTTTCTCCTTTCAGTACCCCTGCCCCCTCTCAGATTGAGTGCTGGAGCCAGCCTGCAGTCTTTGTCTTTTGATGCTGATGTCATTTTAGTTCAGGGGCCCCATGACACTGACCTGCCCCTGAATACTGGTTTGCATCATCCTGATACCCTCCAATATAGTTTTCTTAACTTTGAGTCTTAGGATCTCAGTATCCTCCCTTCCAGGTTCTCCTGGGGACCAAATGCAAATGGTGTCCCTCCTTCCCAGATATCTACTTGACAAGACGTAGTGAAAGTACGGCTTTACTAAGACATTGGAAATGGGCTGCAAGTTGACTTCCATATGTAGAAATCTATAGCATAATTTTCCTGCTCCAATTCATCCATTACTCTTTTACATTATTTCAGCTAATTGCCAAATAAATATTATATGAGGGAAATGGTATCATTGCTATTTATATGAGGAAGTTGAAGCATGGTTCACTTACATGGCTCAAGGCCATCCAACTAATAATTGAGAGAGTTTGGGCCTGAACTTGGTTGTGCTAAATTTAGCATTTATTCTTCAGAAATCACAGAAGCCCATTTTTTTCCCTTTGGTCATAACTAAAGGCTATGGTTTTTCCAGTGGTCATGTATGGATGTGAGAGTTGGACTGTCAAGAAAGCCGAGCACTGAAGAATTAATGCTTTTGAACTGTGGTGTTGGAGAAGACTCTTGAGATCCAACCAGTCCATTCTGAAGGAGATTAGCCCTGGGATTTCTTTGGAAGGAATGATGCTAAAGCTGAAACTTCAATACTTTGGCCACCTCATGCAAAGAGTTGACTCATTGAAAAAGACTCTGATGCTGGGAGGGATTGGGGGCAGGAGGAGAAGGGGACAACAGAAGATGAGATGGCTGGATGGCATCACCGACTCGATGGACATGAGTCTGAGCGAACTCCGGGAGTTGGTGATGGACAGGGAGGCCTGGTGTATTGTGATTCATGGGGTCACAAAGAGTCAGACATGACTGAGCGATTGAACTGAACTGAACTGAAAGTAATATTTTATATATAAGAAATACAGTTGCCTGATTTTTTATTAGATAATTTTAAGATAACTTTTTTAACAAGCAGACTGCCTGGCTGAATCAGAAAAGTATCAACATTCATTCAGTATAAAATATAGTGATTTGTATTGATAGAGACAAATTTAAAGAAATGACATCAGAATACTCTGATCAACTAGTATTTAATGTAAGCCTAACATTCTTTCTTATCTCTTCTTGCTATTCTTTGGAACTCTGCATTCAGATGCTTATATCTTTCCTTTTCTCCTTTGCTTTTCGCTTCTCTTCTTTTCACAGCTATTTGTAAGGCCTCCCCAGACAGCCATTTTGCTTTTTTGCATTTCTTTTCCATGGGGATGGTCTTGATCCCTGTCTCCTGTACAATGTCACGAACCTCATTCCATAGTTCATCAGGCACTCTATCTATCAGATCTAGGCCCTTAAATCTATTTCTCACTTCCACTGTATAATCATAAGGGATTTGATTTAGGTCATACCTGAATGGTCTAGTAGTTTTCTCTACTTTCTTCAATTTCAGTCTGAATTTGGCAATAAGGAGTTCATGGTCTGAGCCACAGTCAGCTCCTGGTCTTGTTTTTGCTGATTGTATAGAGCTTCTCCATCTTTGGCTGCAAAGAATATAATCGATCTGATTTCGGTGTTGACCATCTGGTGATGTCCATGTATAGAGTCTTCTCTTGTGTTGTTGGAAGAGGGTATTTGCTATGACCAGTGCATTTTCTTGGCAAAACTCTATTAGTCTTTGCCCTGCTTCATTCCGTATTCCAAGGCCAAATTTGCCTGTTACTCCAGGTGTTTCTTGACTTCCTACTTTTGCATTCCAGTCCCCTATAATGAAAAGGACATCTTTTTTGGGTGTTAGTTCTAAAAGGTCTTGTAGGTCTTCATAGAACCTTTCAACTTCAGCTTCTTCGGCATTAGTGGTTGGGGCATAGACTTGGATTACTGTGACATTGAATGGTTTGCCTTGGAAACGAACAGAGATCATTCTATCGTTTTTGAGATTGCATCCAAGTACTGCATTTCGGACTCTTTTGTTGACCATGATGGCCACTCCATTTCTTCTGAGGGATTCCTGCCCACAGTAGTAGATATAATGGTCATCCGAGTTAAATTCACCCATTCCAGTCCATTTTAGTTCGCTAATTCCTAGAATGTCGACATTCACTCTTGCCATCTCTTGTTTGACCACTTCCAATTTGCCTTGATTCATGGACCTGACATTCCAGGTTCCTATGCAATATTGCTCTTTACAGCATCGGACTTTGCTTCTATCACCAGACACATCCACAGCTGGGTATTCTTTTTGTTTTGGCTCCATCCTTTCATTCTTTCTGGAGTTATTTCTCCACTGATCTCCAGTAGCATATTGGGCCCCTACTGACCTGGGGAGTTTCTCTTTCAGTATCCTATCATTTTGTCTTTTCATACTGTTCATACAACAGAATGGGAAAGACTAGGGATCTCTTCAAGAAAATCAGAGATACCAAAGGAACATTTCATGCAAAGATGGGCACAATAAAGGACAGAGATGGTGTGGATCTAACAGAAGCAGAAGATATCAAGAAGAGGTGGCAAGAATACACAGAAGAACTGTACAAAAAAGAGCTTCAAGACCCAGATAATCATGATGATGTGATCACTGACCTAGAGCCAGACATCTTGGAATGTGAAGTCAAATGGGCCTTAGAAAGCATCACTACAAACAAAGCTAGTGGAGGTGATGGAATTCCAGTGGAGCTATTCCAAATCCTGAATGATGATGCTGTGAAAGTGCTACACTCAATATGCCAGCAAATTTGGAAAACTCAGCAGTGACCACAAGATTGGAAAAGGTCAGTTTTCATCCCAATCCCAAAGAAAGGCAATGCCAAGGAGTGCTCAAACTACCGAACAATTGCACTCATCTCACACGCTAGTAAAGTAATGCTCAAAATTCTCCAAGCCAGGCTTCAGCAATATGTGAACCGTGAACTTCCTGACGTTCAAGCTGGTTTTAGAAAAGGCAGAGGAACCAGAGATCAAATTGCCAACATCCGCTGGATCATGGAAAAAGCAAGAGAGTTCCAGAAAAACATCTATTTCTGCTTTATTGACTATGCCAAAGCCTTTGACTGTGTGGATCACAATAAACTGTGGAAAATTCTGAAAGAGATGGGAATACCAGACCACCTGATCTGCCTCTTAAGAAATCTGTGTGCAGGTCAGGAAGCAACAGTTAGAACTGGTCATGGAACAACAGACTGGTTCCAAATAGGAAAAGGAGTACGTCAAGGCTGTATATTGTCATCCTGTTTATTTAACTTATATGCAGAGTACATCATGAGAAATGCTGGACTGGAAGAAACACAAGTTGGAATCAAGATTGCCGGGAGAAATATCAATCACCTCAGATATGCAGATGACACCACCCTTATGGCAGAAAGTGAAGAGGGGCTAAAAAGCCTCTTGATGAAAGTGAAGGTGGAGAGTGAAAAGGTTGGCTTAAAGCTCAACATTCAGAAAACGAAGATCATGGCATCTGGTCCCATCACTGCATGGGAAATAGATGGGGAAACAGTGGAAACAGTGTCAGACTTTGTTTTTCTGGGCTCCAAGATCACTGCAGATGGTGACTGCAGCCATGAAATTAAAAGACGCTTACTCCTTGGAAGGAAAGTTATGACCAACCTAGATAGCATATTCAAAAGCAGAGACATTACTTTACCAACAAAGGTTCGCCTAGTCAAGGCTATGGTCTTTCCTGTGGTCATGTATGGATGTGAGAGCTGGACTGTGAAGAAGGCTGAGCGCCGAAGAATTGATGCTTTTGAACTGTGGTGTTGGAGAAGACTCGTGAGAGTCCCTTGGGCTGCAAGAAGATCCAACCAGTCCATTCTGAAGGAGATCAATCCTGGAATTTCTTTGGAAGGAATGATGCTAAAGCTGAAACTCCAGTACTTTGGCCACCTCATGCGAAGAGTTGACTCATTGGAGAAGACTCTGATGCTGGGAGGGATTGAGGGCAGGAGGAGAAGGGGACGACAGAGGATGAGATGGCTGGATGGCACCACTGACTCGATGGATGTGAGTCTGAGTGACCTCCGGAAGCTGGTGATGGACAGGGAGGCCTGGCGTGCTGCGGTTCATGGGGTCGCAAAGAGTCGGACACGACTGAGTGACTGATCTGACCTGATCTGATCTGATCCCTGTTTTCTTTCATAAAGCTTCACTCCATACCCAGCCTAACATAGATTAATTTGCTCAAGCCACATTAAAAAAATAAAGTCTAAAAAATTCCTTTCCTTGCACTAAGAAGGAGAATGAATTTTTGGTGAGTACCTGTGATGTGACACACTCTAGGAAAAGAATGATTACATTCTAATCATAGTGAATTATCACAATTCCATTCTTGTATGATGCCCATAGTGGAAATAACAGAACAGAGAGGTAAGTCATGTTCTTCTGTGACTCAGCCTGTAAATAACAGAGCCAAAAATCAAACCAGCTCCCTTCATTCCTGTTCACTGAACCATTCGTTGCTTGACATTTGATTAAGTAGAATTCCAAATAGGAGGGAGTTATTCCCTGTGGAGTTGAGTAGAGGAATTATTCTATAACAAAAACTGATCAGCATTTTAACATGGAGCAAAGTTTCACATAAAACCCCTGCTCAAGTACACCACACTGTTTCAATGGCATTCCTATTTTAATAGTGTTCCCAAGTGGAAAGTGATGAAAGTGACACCACATTTTTCTACTGTAGGAGTAACCATCATTGTAAAAACTAATTAATGAATATTTTATGGGCAGAGTAAATTAGCATACCGTAGCAATAGTTTATCACATGCAATTATTATTCATTTATTCACTCAACACCTGTTTATTGATAGACTCTCTATATCAGTTCTGTAGTAGGTGCTGGAAAAACCACAGTTGAAAAAAAAGCCTTAGTCAAATATGTATTATTTAATGGAAAAGCACAGTCATTTAAATTTTTCTATTTTCTGATAACATAAATTATTCTTAACAACTTTAGGGCTTGGCAGGAGCAAGTCTTGCTTCATGCAGGCACAGAAAATAATGGTGCATTGCTATAAGTTTGAGCTCAAAGACCAGAATAAATGCAAAACAAGAATATTGCCATTTATTCGCTATTTGGCCTATATCACACTGCCATCTGGAGCTGTAGAGAGAGAAATGTGGCAGATTTCAAATCAGCAATCTGAACAAACAAAATGAGTCCTGGATTCCTACTGTGGAGTGCCTTATATAGAAAGACAACAAGCTAATATTTAATTAATTGAACTAATCTCAATTAAAATCTTTTGGGGAGGGGACTCTTATTTACCTGTTTTCCTTTATGAAATCTGCCAATTTTTAAGTGACAAATCTAGACACTAAGACACTGAGCAGAGGTTTGGGAAGTCTTTGATGTGAAGATAAAATTTATAAAATCAAAGTGATTCACAGTGCACCCAGCAAAGTTAAAGAAACAAGGCTGATACCTGCATGTATGCTGAAAAAATAATAATTATTATTTTCTTTAAAAAACCCTAAACTTATGAATATGCAGTAGTACTCAGCCCCCTGTTCTCCCCTCACCCCCTGAAAGATTTATCACAGGAGAAATACCAGGTAATTTTCAGACAATTTATTATGTTAACTTTATAAATAGGTGTATGTATTTTCTTTGTGAAATAAAGTACTAATGTATAAGTAAATATTCTTACAAGGCACAAAATTTGAAAAAATAGTGGCAGGCTACATGATGAATTATGGCTGGTGTTCTATATTATGAATTTTACAAAGCATTCAGGGAAAAACAAACATATTAGTAAGAGAATTTTGTAATAAAAATTGGAAATCACAACAGGAAAAATACAAGTAACAGTTAAATAACAGGCTCTCAATAATGTTATTAAATAAATGGATGCACAAATGAAATATTTTATTGATAATAAATTTAGCACAAAATAGGCATTAAATAAATATTTTAAGTGAAAAAATCATAAATGAATTATATACTGATAGTAGTTCTAAAAAATGCAGAATAAAGCAGTAAATAAAGTTTTGCTTTTTTGGTATGTCAAGACAAAAAAGTTCACATGTTAATATCCAGTATAAGCAAAAGAGGGAAAAATCTGATATGCTCAGAGTTTACTATTGAGAATGTAATCTATTAGAAATACTATACAGATAAATTTGCATATAAAGAGTTGGACTGTGAAGAAAGCTGAGCACTGAAAAATTGATGCTTTTGAACGGTGGTGTTGGAGAAGACTCTTGAGAGTCCCTTGGACTGCAAGGAGATCCAACTAGTCCATCTTAAAGGAGATCAGTCCTGGGTGTTCATTGGAAAGACTGATGCTGAAGCTGAAACTCCAATACTTTGGCCACCTCATACAAAGAGTTCACTCATTGGAAAAGACCCTGATGATAGGAAGGATAGGGGGCATGAGGAGAAGGGGACGACAGAGGATGAGATGGCTGGATTGCATCACCTACTCGATGGATGTGAGTTTGGGTAAACTCCGGGAGTTGGTGATGGACAGGGAGGCCTGGCGTGGTGCACTTCATGAGGTCTCAAAGAGTCGGGCATGACTGAGCTACTGAAGTGAACTAAACAGATGCAAATCATATACACCTTTCAGTTCAGTTCACTTCAGTTCAGTCACTCAGCCATGTCCGACTCTTTGTGACCCCATGAATCGCAGCACGCCAGGCCTCCCTGTCCATCACTAACTGCCCGTGTTCACTCAGACTCACGTCCATCGAGTCAGTGATGCCATCCAGCCATCTCATCGTCTCGTCCCCTTCTCCTCCTGCCCCCAATCCCTCCCAACATCAGAGTCTTCTCCAATGAGTCAACTCTTTGCATGAGGTAGCCAAAGTACTGGAGTTTCAGCTTGAGCATCATTCCTTCCAAAGAAATCCCAGGGCTGATCTCCTTCAGAATGGACTGGTTGGATCTCCTTGCAGTCCAAGGGACTCTCAAGAGTCTTCTCCAATACCACAGTTCAAAAGTATCAATTCTTTGTCCCTCAGCCTTCTTCACAGTCCAACTCTCACATCCATACATGACCACTGGAAAAACCATAGTCTTGACTACGTGGACCTTTGTTGGCAAAGTAATGTCTCTGCTTTTGAATATGCTATCTAGGTTGGTCATGAATTTCCTTCCAAGGAGTAAGTGTCTTTTAATTTCATGGCTGCAGTCACCATTTGCAGTGATTTTGGAGCCCCCAAAAATAAAGTCTGACACTGTTTCCACTGTTTCCCCATCTATTTCTCATGAAGTGATGGGACCAGATGCCATGATCTTCGTTTTCTGAATGTTGAGCTTTAAGCCAAACTTTTCACTCTCCACTTTCACTTTCATCAAAAGGCTTTTTAGTTCCTCTTCACTTTCTTCCATAAGGGTGGTGTCATCTGCATATCTGAGGTTATTGATATTTCTCCCAGCAATCTTGATTCTAGCTTGTGCTTCTTCCAGCCCAGCGTTTCTCATGATGTACTTTTAGGAACCATTAATTCCATTTATTTTATAAAGATCTCGATGAAAACATATTTAGCAGGAGATAATTTATAAAAGATTAAATTTTGGAAAAACTTAAATGTCAAACAAATTATATGAACAAACTCCTGTATAGTCAATAGTTTAGAAGGATATTTAAAGATGTTTAAATATCTTCACAAGGTAATATTAAAGGAGAAATGTTGTAGTCCTTTAATGGACTGGAACCTGGTGGTCTGGAGTCAACTGATAAGAAAGTAAAGGAGAGAGAAAGAGGCTGATATTCCTTGGTTTACACAGAAAGCCAATAAAGTCCCTGCATGGGGCTTGCTCTGTTCACGGAGGCATCAGGCACCCTCTCGATGGGGTGAAGGTGCAGAGTGCCTTCTCAAGAGGGTCTTAGAAGCCTGGGCAGGAAAGTGAACTCAGAGAGCCTCTGTGCTCCAAAGAAATAGCCAGAGAGAGAGAGAGAGAGAGAGAGAGAGAGAGAGAGAGAGAGAGAGAGATTCCTGGATTCCTCAGAGAGAGATTCCTGGATTCCTCAGCCCAAGAGGCTTGCCTCTCCTCTTAGGAACAGAAGATTCCTGACAGATTCAAAACAGCACACAGGAAGCCTCCTGTTAAATGCTTCCTGACAATGACAAATAAAAATAAAGATAGCATCAGATCAGATCAGATCAGATCAGTCGCTCAGTCATGTCTGACTCTTTGCTACCCCATGAATCGCAGCATGCCAGGCCTCCCTGTACATCACCAACTCCTGGAGTTCACTGAGACTCACATCCATCGAGTCAGTGATGCCATCCAGCCATCTCATCCTCTGTCATCCCCTTCTCCTCTTGCCCCCAATCCCTCCCAGCATCAGAGTCTTCTCCAATGAGTCAACTCTTTGCATGAGGTGGCCAAAGTACTGGAGTTTCAGCTTGAGCATCATTCCTTCCAAAGAAATCCCAGGGCTGATCTCCTTCAGAATGGACTGGTTGGATCTCCTTGCAGTCCAAGGGACTCTCACGAGTCTTCTCCAACACCACAGTTCAAAAGCATCAATTCTCTGGCACCCAGCCTTCTTCACAGTCCAGCTCTCACATCCATACATGACCACAGGAAAAACCATAGCCTTGACTAGATGGACCTTTGTTGGCAAAGTAATGTCTCTGCTTTTGAATATGCTATCTAGGTTGGTCATAACTTTCCTTCCAAGGAGTAAGCGTCTTTTAATTTCATGGCTGCAGTCACCATCTGTATTGATTTTGGAGCCCAGAAAAATAAAGTCTGATACTGTTTCCACCGTTTCCCCATCTATTTCCCATGAAGTGATGGGACCTCATGCCATGATTTTCGTTTTCTGAATGTTGAGCTTATCTTAATTATAGTTTATTTCCATATATTATATGAATTCATAAAAGACTAGAGGATCATCCATTTATCTTCACGTTATCTGTGTTTCCATCTAGATCATGAGATTGCTCTTGATTGTATGCACACTCAAAGTTCTGTGTATCTCCCAGATTTTCATAATGAATATATTTTACTTGGGTGGTAAAAGGATATGTGTGCTCAGTCACTCAGTCGTGTCTGACTCTTTGCAGCCCCATGGACTGTAGCCCACCACTTCTACTCATGGAATTTTCCAGACAAGAATACTGGAGTCGTGTGCCATTTCCTTCTCCACGGGATCTTCCTGACCCAGGGATCAAACTCACATCTCTTATGTCTCCTGCATTGGCAAGCAGATTCTTTACCACAAATGCCACCTGAGAAGCCCATAAAAATATAGTTCTACAAATATTATGAATGTATAACACAATAAAACAGAGATGGTAAGGTGGACAGAATTTCAATACACATTTGTTTTTACTCTGAGGATTGCCTAGGTCTCTTCTAAGAGGTGAACACATTATGTTTTATTTCTAAGTGCCAATATGCATCATTATTACCTAATTGCCACAAGGTAAAGTCATCTTTGTATAGCACAGGAAACTACTCAGTGCTCTATGGTGACCTAAATAGGAAAGAAATCCAGGGAAGAGGGGGTATATAGATATGTGTAGCTGATTCACTTTGTTGTACAACAGCATTTATACAACATTACAAAGCAACTATTGTTCAGTCACTAAGTTGTTTCCAATTCTCTGAGACCCCATGGACTGCAGCATGCCAGGCTTCCCTGTTCTCACTGTTTCCCAGAGTTTGTTCAAGCAGAAGTCCATTGAGTCGATGATGCCATCCAACCATCACAAACTCTGTTCCTCCCTTCTCCTGCTCTGAATCTTTGCCAGCATCAGAGTCTTTTCCAATGAGTTGGTTCTTTGCATTAGATGGCCAAAATATTGGAGCCTCAACTTCAGCATCTGTCCTTCCAGTGAATATTCAGGGTCAATTTCCTTTAGGATTGACTGGTTTGATCTCCTTGCTGTCCGGGGGCCTCTCAAGCATCTTGTCCAGCACCACAATTTGAAGGCATCAATTCTTTGGTGCTTAGCCTTCTTTATGGTCCAATCAAATCCCTTATGATTATACAGTGGAAGTGAGAAATAGATTTAAGGGCCTAGATCTGATAGATAGAGTGCCTGATGAACTATGGAATGAGGTTTGTGACATTGTACAGGAGACAGGGATCAAGACCATCCCCATGGAAAAGAAATGCAAAAAAGCAAAACGGCTGTCTGGGGAGGTCTTACAAATAGCTGTGAAAAGAAGAGAAGCGAAAAGCAAAGGAGAGATATAAACATCTGAATGCAGAGTTCCAAAGAGTAGCAAGAAGAGATAAGAAAGCCTTCTTCAGCGATCAATGCAAAGAAATAGAGGAAAACAACAGAATGGCAAAGACTAGGGATCTCTTCAAGAAAATCAGAGATACCAAAGGAACATTTCATGCAAAGATGGACTCGATAAAGGACAGAAATGGTATGGACCTAACAGAAGCAGACGATATTAAGAAGAGGTGGCAAGAATACACAGAAGAACTGTACAAAAAAGATCTTCATGACCCAGATAATCACGATGGTGTGATCACTGACCTAGAGCCAGACATCCTGGAATATGAAGTCAAGTGGGCCTTAGAAAGCATCACTACAAACAAAGCTAGTGGAGGTGATGGAATTCCAGCGGAGCTATTCCAAATCCTGAAAGATTATGCTATGAAAGTGCTGCACTCAATACGCCAGCAAATTTGGAAAACTCAGCAGTGGCCACAAGATTGGAAAAGGTCAGTTTTCATTCCAATCCCAAAGAAAGGCAATGCCAAAGAATGCTCAAACTACTGCACAATTGCACTCATCTCACACGCTAGTAAAGTAATGCTCAAAATTCTCCAAGCCAGGCTTTAGCAATATGTGAACCATGAACTTCCTGATATTCAAGCTGGTTTTAGAAAAGGCAGAGGAACCAGAGGTCAAATTGCCAACATCCGCTGGATCATGGAAAAAGCAAGAGAGTTCCAGAAAAACATCTATTTCTGCTTTATTGACTATGCCAAAGCCTTTGACTGTGTTGATCACAAGAAACTATGGAAAATTCTGAAAGAGATGGGAATACCAGACCACCTGATCTGCCTCTTGAGAAATCTGTATGCAGGTCAGGAAGCAACAGTTAGAACTGGACATGGAACAACAGACTGGTTCCAAATAGGAAAAGGAGTTCGTCAAGGCTGTATATTGTCACCCTGCTTATTTAACTTATATGTAGAGTACATCATGAGAAATGCTGGACTGGAAGAAACACAAGTTGGAATCAAGATTGCTGGGAGAAATATCAATCACCTCAGATATGCAGATGACACCACCCTTATGGCAGAAAGTGAAGAGGAACTAAAAAGCCTCTTGATGAAAGTGAAGGTGGAGAGTGAAAAGGTTGGCTTAAAGCTCAACATTCAGAAAACGAAGATCATGGCATCTGGTCCCATCACTTCATGGGAAATAGATGGGGAAACAGTGGAAACACTGTCAGACTTTATTTTTGGGGGCTCCAAAATCACTGCAGATGGTGACTGTAGCCATGAAATTAAAAGACGCTTACTCCTTGGAAGGAAAGTTATTACCAACCTAGATAGCATATTCAAAAGCAGAAACATTACTTTGCCAACAAAGTTTCGCCTAGTCAAGGCTATGGTCTTTCCTGTGGTCATGTATGGATGTGAGAGCTGGACTGTGAAGAAGGCTGAGCGCCAAAGAATTGATGCTTTTGAACTGTGGTGTTGGAGAAGACTCTTGAGATCCAACCAGTCCATTCTGAAGGAGATCAGCCCTGGGATTTCTTTGGAAGGAATGATGCTAAAGCTGAAACTCCAGTACTTTGGCCACCTCATGCAAAGAGTTGACTCATTGGAGAAGACTCTGATGCTGGGAGGGATTGGGGGAAAGAGGAGAAGGGGATGACAGAGGATGAGATGGCTGGATGGCATTACTGACTCGATGGATGTGAGTCTCAGTGAACTCCGGGAGTTGGTGATGTACAGGGAGGCCTGGCGTGCTGCGATACATGGGGTCGAAAAGAGTCGGACATGACTGAGCGACTGATCTGATCTGATCTGATACTTCAATTAAAAAATAAAAAAGATCTCATTTTTGGAATAGTAAATTTCACATTTCTGAGCCAGAGAGTTAGGACCAGGCAACATCCTAAAAACATTACATGAGTTATCACATTGCAGCCACAAATCATGTCTAAGAGTTTGCTCTTACTATCATGCCCATTTTTCAAATGCAGAACTGTGGACATAAGTGCACTGTTTTAGTTAGCTAGTACCTGGAAAGGTTGCATTTCCTGATGCTCCCATGAGGAAAGATTACAAAAACTCTTTCCCTTTTGGAAATTTAGTAAATTCACTTCCTTCACTTTTTTAAACTTGAGGCTGATGGTACCGCCTGTCTGAAGCCTACTGACAGAAAACCCATGTTGTCTTTGGATGCTGGAGGAGAGTAATTCAAACTGACGTGCCTGCCTCAGATTGCTCTGACTTGGAATTCATGAAGGAGACTCTGAAGTCAATTTGCTCAGGAAGTGCACGTAGGAGGCACTGCCTTGTCATAGTGCTGTCAAACGATGCCAGGCCTCTCAACAGTTCATTCCAAGAGACACCTGCCAAAATAATGGGCGAGCAATCTGGCATGCTCACAACCACATGAGGAAGAAAAGTGCTTCTGTCTTCTACAGAACTATTGTATCCTTATTTTTAAGACTTTAAGTGTGATGACTAATTCTGCTTTCTATCAGAAGGGCTAGGCATGTGAGTTTCCATCCTGTGTGCATTTCTTATACATGGTCCATGTTTGGGGAAAATATTATCTTCCTTGAGAATATACATTAAAATTTCTCAGAATAAAGCATGTATAAGCTCTGTGTTTTTCCTTTATCATTGCTTGAGTTATACAGTAGTTGCTAAATTAATATTAAAGCATATTTCAGTATTGGATTGAGGGCATCTGAGTTTAGAAACTTGAAGCTATATAACTATTTTCCTTTGTTTTTGAAATTAATGTACTCAGGTCAGTTAAAATCCCAGGAAACTTGAAACTACATGATAGCTGAAAAACAAGAGCAGACATTTGTTCCCTCCTGAAACAATTCAACAACTGTTTACTGAAAATTTAGTGTATTAGGTGCTAGGGATACAAAGATGAATGATACAAGGACCTTGTTAGGTAGGAACTCAGAGTCCAGATAAAGATGCAGAACTGTAAACTAGTAACTTGACATAAAATGTAGCCTCAAACTTTGTTTAGAATGAGGGAGATTATAAACACATACATATACACAGTGAAAAAAAATTACAATTCAGAAGAGCAGAAGTAGGATCACAAGCATTGGCGGGACAGAAGGAAGGCTTCTTATGAAGAAGGAGGAAGGCGTGGCTAGGGAGGAGGGAGAGGCAGGAAGAGGGAGACAGAAATGGGAAGATAGGGGATGTATACTCCATGGGGCACTTAGGTCTGATGCATTCAGATCCTTTACAAGGATATACATATCTTTTGACTCAGAAACTGTACCTTAAGGAATTTATACTGAGGAAATAGTCTTGGATATTCACAAAGATTTAGCTATACTTCACTGTTATTTATAGTAGCATAGAATTAGAATTAAGTAATATGACCCAAAATGTTTTTAATATGATATCAGCATAAAGTGTATATTATTCTATTATTTTCAATGATGCTTATAAAGAATAGATAATAGCATGGAAAACACTCCCAATAAATTGCCTTAAAGTGAAAAAGCATGTCCTATTTTAAAATTCTTTTTTAAAGAATTATATAGTACATATATACTCTGAAAATTCTCCATTCAAAATTGCATGATTTGTCCAAATTTCTGAAATCATGTTGTGTCTTATAATTGACGTCAATATATTTTGCCAGCCACATGATGGTGTGATCACTCACTTAGAGCCAGACATCCTGGAATGTGAAGTCAAGTGGGCCTTAGAAAGCATCACTAGGAACAAAGCTAGTGGAGGTGATGGAATTCCAGTTGAGCTATTTCAAATCCTGAAAGATGATGTTGTGAAAGTGCTGCACTCAATATGCCAGCAAATTTGGAAAACTCAGCAGTGGCCACAGGACCGGAAAAGGTCAGTTTTCATTCCAATCCCAAAGAAAGGCAATGCCAAAGAATGCTCAAACTACCGAACAATTGCACTCATCTCACATGCTAGTAAAGTAATGCTCAAAATTCTCCAAGCCAGGCATCAGCAATACATGAACCATGAACTTCCAGATGTTCAAGTTGGTTTTAGAAAAGGCAGAGGAACCAGAGATCAAATTTCCAACATCTGCTGGATCATGGAAAAAGCAAGAGAGTTCCAGAGAAACATCTATTTCTGCTTTATCAACTATGCCAAAGCCTTTGACTGTGTAGATCACAATAAACTGTGGAAAATTCTGAAAGAGATGGGAATACCAGACCACCTGATTTGCCTCTTGAGAAATTTGTATGCAGGTCAGGAAGCAACAGTGAGAACTGGACATGGAACAACAGACTGGTTCTAAATAGGAAAAGGAGTATGTCAAGGCTGTATATTGTCACCTTGCTTATTTAACTTCTATGCAGAGTACATCAGGAGAAACGCTGGGCTGGAAGAAGCACAAGCTGGAATCAAAATTGCTGGGAGAAATACCAATAACCTCAGATATGCAGATGACACCATCCTTATGGCAGAAAGTGAAGAGGAACTAAAAAGCCTCTTGATGAAAATGAAAGAGGAGGGTGAAAAAGTTGGCTTAAAGCTCAACATTCAGAAAACGAAGATCATGGCATCTGGTACCACCACTTCATGGGAAATAGATGGGAAAACAGTGGAAACAGTGTCAGATTTTATTTTTCGGCTCCCAAATCATGATTGCAGCCATGAAATTAAAGACGCTTACTCCTTGGAAAGAAAATTATGACCAACCTAGATAGCAAATTCCGGAGAAGGCAATGGCACCCCACTCCAGTACTTTGCCTGGAAAATCCCATGGATGAAGGAGCTTGGTAGGCTGCAGTCCATGGGATCACTAAGAGTCAGACATGACTGAGAGACTTCCCTTTCACTTTTCACTTTCATGCATTGGAGAAGGAAATGGCAACCCACTCCAGTGTTCTTGCCTGGAGAATCCCAGGGACAGGGGAGCCTGGTGGCTGCCGTCTGTGGGATCACACAGAGTTGGACACAACTGAAGTGACTTAGCAGCAGCAGCAGATAGCATATTCAAAAGCAGAGACATTACTTTGCAACAAAGGTCTGTCTAGTCAAGGCTATGGTTTTTCCAGTGGTCATGCATGGATGTGAGAGTTGGACTGTGAAGAAAGCTGAGCACCGAACAATTGATGCTTTTGAACTGTGATGTTGGAGAAGATTCTTGAGAGTCCCTTGGGCTGCAAGGAGATCCAACCAGTCCATTCTGAAGGAGATCAGCCCTGGGATTTCTTTGGAAGGACTGATGCTAAAGCTGAAACTCCAGTACTAGACCACCTCATGCGAAGAGTTGACTCATTGGATAAGACTCTGATGCTGGGAGGGATTGGGGGTAGGAGGAGAAGGGGACAACAGAGGATGAGATGGCTGGATGGCATCACCGACTCGATGCACATGAGTTTGAGTGATCTCTGGGAGTTGATGATGGACAAGGAGGCCTGGCATGCTGCAATTCACGAGGTCTCAAAGAGTCTGCCATGACCGAGCAACTGAACTGAACTGAACTGAACTGAATATTACCTTGTGTATATGTACCACAACTTCTTTATCTATTCCTCTATTGATGGACATCCAGGTTGCTTCCCTGTTTTAGCTACTGTAAATAGCGAACAATGGAATACATTTATCTGTTTCAGTTATGGTTTCCTCAGGGTATATGCCTAGGAAAATGGGATTGCTGGAACATATGGTGGTTTTATTCCTAGTTTTTTAAGGAATCTCCATAGCATTTTCCATAATGGCTGCATCAATTTTCATTCCCACCAGCAGTGCAAGAGCATTCTCTGTTCTCCACACCATCTCCAGCATTTATTGTTTGTAGACTTTTTGATGAGACCCATTCTGACCAGTGTAAGGCAATATCTCATTGTAGGTTTGTTTTGCATTTCTCTAATAATGAGTGATGGCACCCCACTCCAGTACTCTTGCCTGGAAAATCCCATGGATGGAGGAGCCTGGTAGGCTGCAGTCCATGAGGTCGCTAAGAGTCAGACACGACTGAGCAACTTCACTTTCACTTTTCTCTTTCATGCATTGGAGAAGGAAATGGCAACCCACTCCAGTATTTTTGCCTGGAGAATCCCAGGGACGGGGCAGCCTGGTGGGCTGCTGTCTATGGGGTCGCACAGAGTCGGACACGACTGAAGTGAGTTAGCTTAGCTTAGCTTAATAATGGGTGATGTTGAGCATCTTTTCATGTGTTTGTTAGCCATCTGTATGTCTTCTTTTGAGAAATGTCTGTTTAGGTCTTTTCCCCAGTTTTTAATTGTTTTGTTTGCTTTTCTGGTATTGCGTTGTACAAGTTGCTTGTATGTTTTGGAAGTTAATCCTTTGTCAGTTATTTCATTTGCTATTAGTTTCTCCCATTGTGAGGGTTGTCTTTTCACCATGCTTATAGTTTCCTTTGCTGTGCAAAAGTTTTTAAGTTTAATCAGGTCCCACTTATTTACTTTTGTTTTTATTTCCATTATTCTATGAGGTGGGTCATCATAGATTTAGTTATTGTAGATTTCATTTATGTCCTCGAGTGTTCTGCCTATGTTTTCCTCTAAGACTTTCATAGTTTCTGGTCCAACATTTAGGTCTTTACCATGTTGAGGTTGTCTTCGTGTATGGTGTTAGGCAGTGTTCTAATTTCACTCATTTAGTCCAGTTTTCACAGCACCATTTATTGAAGAGGCTGTTTTTGCCCCTTTGTATATTCTTGCCTCCTTTGTCAAAAATAAGGTACCCATAGGTTCATTGGATTATTTATGGGCTTTCTATCTTGTTCCATTATTCTATATTTCTGGTTTTGTGGCAGTACCATACTGTCTTGATGACTATAGTTTTGTAGTATAATCTGAAGTCAGGAAAGTTGATTCCTCCAACTTCATTCTTCTTTCTCAAGACTGCTTTGGCTATTCAGGGTCTTTTGTATTTCCATATGAATTGTGAAATTTTTGCTTTAGTTCTGTGAAAAATGCTATTGGTAATTTGATAGGGATTGCATTGAAATTGTAGATTGTGTTTGGTAATATAGTCATTTTCACAATATTGATTCTACCTACCCAAGAACATGGAATATCTCTCCATCAGTTTATGTCATCTTTGATTTCTTTCATCAGTGCCTTATAATTTTCTGTGTATAGTTCTTTTCTCCGCTTAGGTATTCCTAGATATTTAAGTCTTTTTTTTGCAATAGTGAATGGGATTATTTCATTAATTTCTCTTTCTGATTTTTCATTGTTAGTATAGAAATGCCAGTGTTTTCTGTGTGTTGATTTTGTATCCTGCTACCTTGCTAAATTCACTGCTTATCTCTAGTAATTTTCTGATACTATCTATAGGGTTTTCTATGTACAGTATCATGTCATCTTCAAACAATGAGAGCTTTATTTCTTTTCTGATCTGGATTCCTTTTATTTCTTTTTCTTCTCTGATTGCTGTAGCTAGGACTTCCAGAATTATATTGAATAATATTGGTAAAAGTGGACATCCTTGTCTTGTTCCTAATCATAGGTAGAATGCTTTCAGTTATTCATCACTGAAAATAATGTTTGCTGTAGGCTTATCAATGGCTTTTATTATGTTGAAGTAGGTCCCTTCTATGCCCATTTTTTGAAGAGTTTTAATCATAAATAGGTGCTGAATTTTGTCAAAGGCTTTTTCTGCATCTATTGCTTTTTTTGCATCTATGATAGGTGGTAAAATCCATCTATCATATAGTTTTTACCTTTCAATTTGTTAATATGGTGTATTACATTGATTGATTTACATATATTGAAGAATCCTTGCAGTCTGGAATAAACCCAACCTGATTATGTATACGAGATTTTTGATGTGTTGCTGAATTCTGTTGCTAGAATTTTGTTGAAGATTTTTGCATCTCTGTTCATCAGTGATATTGGCCCATAGTTTTCTTTTTATGTGTTACCTTTGTCTGGTTTTAGTATCAGAGTGATGGTGGCCTCATAGAATGAACTTGGAAGTGTTTCTTCCTCTGAAATTTTTTGAAAGAGTTTTAGAAGGATAGGTATTAGCTCTTCTCTAAATGTTTGATAGAATTCTCCTGTGAAGCCATCAGGTCCTGGGCTTTTGTTGTTTGGGAGATTTTTAATCACAGCTTCAACTTCAGTGCTTTGAGTTGTTTCAAAACAAACTCAGTGCTTTGATATTTGGGTTGTTCATTATTTCTGTTTCTTTCTGGTTCAGTCTTGAAAGACTGAACTTTCTAAGAATCTGTCCATTTCTTCCAGGTTATCCATTTTATTGCCATATAGTTGTTCATAATAGTCTCTTACAATCCTTTGTATTTCTGCATTGTCTGTTGTAACCTCTCCTTTTTCGTTTCTAATTTTGTTGATTTGATTCTTCTCTCTTTTTTCCTTGATGAGTCTGGCTAACAGTTTGTAAATTTTGTTTATCTTCTCAAAGAACCAGCTTTTAGTGTTATTCATCTTTATCATTTGGCAATAAGGAGTTCATGGTCTGAGCCACAGTCGGCCTCTTGATCTGCCTCTTGAGAAATTTGTGTGCAGGCCCTGGGATTTCTTTGGAAGGAATGATGCTAAAGCTGAAACTCCAGTACTTTGGCCACCTCATGCGAAGAGTTGACTCATTGGAGAAGACTCTGATGCTGGGAGGGACTGGGGGCAAGAGGAGAAGGGGACGACAGAGGATGAGATGGCTGGATGGCATCACTGACTCAATGGATGTGAGTCTCAGTGAATTCCGGAAGTTGGTGATGGACAGGGAGGCCTGGCGTGCTGCGATTCATGGGGTCACAAAGAGTCGGACACGACTGAGTGACTGATCTGATCTCTGATCTGATGTTTATCGTTGTTTCTTTCATTTCTTTTTCATTTATTTCTGCCTGGACCTTTATGATTTCTTTCTCTCTACTTTTTTTTTTTTTTTTGTAGTTGTTGTTTTTCTTCTTTTTCCAGTTGTTTTAGGTGTAAAGTAGATTGTCTATTCAATGTTTATTTTTGTTTTGTTTTGTTTCTTGAGATAGGATTGCTATAAACCTCCCTCTTAGAATGGCTTTTGGTGCATCCCATAGGTTTTGAGTTGTCATATTTTCATTGTCATTTGTTTCTAGAAATTTTTTGATTTCCCTTTCAATGTCTTCAGTAACCTGTTGGTTATTTAGAAACGGGTTGTTTAATCTCCATGTGTGTGTGTTTCTTACAGTTCTTTTCTTATAATTGATATCTAGTCTCATAGCATCGTGGTTGGAAAATATGCTTATATGATTTCAATTTTCTCAAATTTACTTAGGTTTAATTTGTGACCCAAGGTGTGGTCTATCCTGGAGAATGTTCCATGTGCCCTTGAAAAGAAGCTGTATTCTTCTGCATTTGCATGGAATATCCTGAAGATATCAATGAGATCCATCCCATCTAATGTATCATTTAAGACTTGTATTTCCTTATTAATTTTCTGCTTTGATGATCTGTCCATTGGTGTGAGTAGGGTGTTAAAGTCTCCTACTCTTATTGTGTTACTTTCAATGTCTTCTTTATATCTCTTAGTGTTTGTCTTATGTATTGAGATGCTCCTAGATATTGGGTGCATGCTGCTGCTGAGTCACTTCAGTCGTGTCCGACTCTGTGCGACCCCATGGATGGCAGCCCACCAGGCTCCCCCGTCCCTGGGATTCTCCAGGCAAGAACACTGGAGTGGGTTGCCATTTCCTTCTCCAATGCATGAAAGTGAAAAGAGAAAGTGAGGTCGCTCAGTCATGTCCGACTCTTAGCGACCCCATGGACTGGAGCCTACCAGGCTCCTCCGTCCATGGGATTTTCCAGGCAAAAGTACTGGGGTGGGGTGCCATTGCCTTCCCCAAATTGGGTGCATAGATATTTACAATTCTTATGTCTTCCTCTTGGATTGATCCCTTGATCATTATGTAGTGTCCTTCCTTATCTCTTGTAATCTTCTTTATTTTAAGGTCTATATTGTCTGATATGAGGTTTGCTACTCCAGCTTCTTTTTGCTTCTCATTTGCATGGAATATATTTTTCCATCCCCTCACTTTTAGTCTATATGTGAAAAAGCCTCTTGATCAAAGTGAAAGTGGAGAGTGAAAAGGTTGGCTTAAAGCTCAACATTTAGAAAACGAAGATCATGGCATCTGGTCCCAACACTACATGGGAAATAGATGGAGAAACAGTGGAAACAGTGTCAGACTTTATTTTTCTGGGCTCCAAAATCACTGCAGATGGTGACTGTAGCCATGAAATTAAAAGACGCGTACTCCTTGGAAGGAAAGTTATGACCAACCTAGATAGCATATTCAAAAGCAGAGACATCACTTTGCCAACAAAGGTTCGCCTAGTCAAGACTATGGTCTTTCCTGTGGTCATGTATGGATGTGAGAGCTGGACTGTGAAGAAGGCTGAGCGCCAAAGAATTGATGCTTTTGAACTGTGGTGTTGGAGAAGACTCTTGAGAGTCCCTTGGACTGCAAGGAGATCCAACCAGTCCATTCTGAAGGAGATCAGCCCTGGGATTTCTTTGGAAGGAATGATGCTAAAGCTGAAACTCCAGTATTCATGCGAAGAGTTGACTGATTGGAGAAGACTCTGATGCTGGGATGGATTGGGGGCAGGAGGAGAAGGGGACGACAAAGGATGAGATGGCTGGATGGCATCACTGACTCGATGGATGTGAGTCTGAGTGACCTCCGAGAGCTGGTGATGGACAGGGAGGCCTGGCGTGCTGCAGTTCATGGGGTCGCAAAGAGTCGGACACGACTGAGCGACTGATCTGATCTGATCTGTGTTGAAGTCTGAAGTGGATTTCTTGTAGACAGCATATGCATGGGTCTTGTTTTTGTATCCATTCAGCCAGTCTGTGTCTTTTGGTTGGAGCATTTAATCCATTTACATGTAAAGTAATTATTGATACATATGTTCCTATTGCCATTTTCTAATTGTTTGGGGTTGATTTTGTATATCTTTTTTTCTCCTCTTGTATTTCTTGTCTATATAAGTCCGTTTAACATTTGTTGTAAAACTGGTTCGGTGGTACTGAATTCTCTTAACTTTTGCTTGTCTGAAAAGCTTTTTATTTCTGCATCAATTTTGAATGAGATCCTTGCCAGGTACAGTAATTTTGGTTGTAGATTTCCCCTTTCAGTACTTTAAATGTATCCTGCCTTTCCCTTCTGGCCTGCAGAGTTTCTGCTGATAGATCAGCAGGTAAGCATATGGGGTTTCTCTTGTATGTTACTTGTTACTTTTCCCTTGCTGCTTTTAATATTCTTTTTTCATGTTTAGTCTTTGTCAGTTTGATTAGTGTGTATCTAGGTGTGTTTCTCTGTGGTTTTATCCAGCATGGGATTCTTTGTGCCTCTTGGAATTGATTGACTATTTCCTTTTCCATGTTGGGGAAATTTTCAACCATAATTTCTTCAAAAAATTTCACATACCCTTTCTTTTTCTCTTCTTCTTCTGGGACTCCTAGAATTCGAATGTTTATGCATTTGATATGGTCCCAGAAGTCTCTGAGACTGTCCTCAGTTATTTTAATTCTTTTTACTTTATTCTGCTCTTCAGAAGTAATTTTCACCGTTTTATCTTCCAGCTCACTGATTTGTTCTTCCGCTTCAGATATTCTGCTATTGATTCCTTCTAGAGTATTTTTAATTTCAGTAATTGTTTTGTTTGTCTCTGTATGTTTGTTCTTTAATTCTTCTAGGTCTTTGTTAATTGATTCTTGCATTTTATCCATTTTGTTTTCAAGGTTTTTTATCATCTTTATTATCATTATTCTGAAGTCTTTTTCTGATAATTATTCAGAATTACCTATTTCCTCTTCATTTATTTGGACTTCTGTGTTTCTAGTTTGTCCCTTCATTTGTGTAGTATTTCTCTGCCTTTTCATTATTTTCATTTTTTAAGTTATTGTGTTTGAGGTCTCCTTTTCCCAGGCTTCAAGGAAAGTTGAATTATTTCCTTGAGGAAGGTTGAATTCTTTCTTCCTTTTGGTTTTTGCCCTCCTAAGTTTGGTCCAGTGGTTTGTATGAGCTTCCTATAGGATAAGATTTGTGTTGAGTTTTTGTTTGTTTGTTTTTCCTCTGATTGAGCAAGGCTGAGTGAGGTGGAATCCTGTCTGCTGACGACTGGGTTTGTATTTTTCTTTTGTTTGTTGTTTAGATGAGGTAAACCTGCACAGGGTGCTACTGGTGGTTGGATGATGTGGGGGTCTTGTATTCAAGTGGTTTCCTTTATGTGAGTTCTCACTATATTTGATACCCCTTAGGGTTAATTCTCTGGTAGTCTAAGTTCTTTGAATCAATGCTCCCACTCCAAAGCCTCAGAGCTTGATCTCTGGTCAGGAATGAAGATTCCACAAGTGATTTGTTATGGCATCAAGTGAGATTAAAACAAATATCCAACAAAGTGAAACCAAAAATGAACCCTAAACAAATGGCAGTTACAAAATCAGGCAAATAATAATTAAAATAATGAAATATACACATATGCATACATCCCCATGAGCAAAGTCAAAACAACCCAACAAAAATAAAATAGAGTAGACTGATCTGGTGAACAAATGAAATAAAAACTTATATTTGCCAGTTAAGAACAAAACTAACTTAAACACAAACTGGAAAAAAAAAAAAAACCTAAAGCAAGGTTACAAGTGAAGAATAAAGCAATGAAAACAATATGTTGAGAGGAAAGGTAAGAAGGAAAGACTAGATATGCAAAGTTAAATAGAGGTAGATGAAGAAGATTTATATACATGAAAGATTAACTGTAAGGGGGAAAGAACAGTAGGAAACACAAACAAAGGAATAAATGTAGAAAAAATATAATTGGTTTAAAAACATTAAAATTATAAAATAGAGAAAAGAAAGAAAAAAAAAAACTTAAGAAAGGAAAAAAAAAAAGAAAAGAAAAATCCACAGAACTGTAAAAGCCCAATGAAGAGGCAGAGGTTTGTAACAGTAGAAAGTGTAACTGAATATACACATATACACCCATAAGCAAAACCAAAACAGTCCAATAAAAATAAAGTACAATAGATTGACCTGGCAAACACAGGAAACCAAAAATTATATCTACCAGAACAAAACTAATTCAAGCACAAACTGGAAAACAAGACTGAAGCAAGATACCAATTGGGGAATAAAGCAATGAAAATAAAACTAACAGATTTGTTGAGAGGAAAGGAGAGGAAGAAAAGAAAGAAAGAACAGATATGAACACTTAAATAGAGGTAGATAAAGAAGATTTATATATGTTAAAGATTAAGTATAAGGGGAAAAGAACAATAGGAAAAGCAAACAAAAGAATAAATGTAGAAAAAAATAATAATAGATTTTAAAGATTAAAGTTTAAAAAAGAGAGAGAGAGAAAAAAAAGAAGAAAACTCCACAGAACTGCAAAAGCCCAATGTAGAGGCAGAGGTTTGTGACAACAATAAAAAATGTGACTGAGGAAAAAAGAAAAGCTCAAAAGCTTAGTTGGATTTCTTAGGGCAAATAAAATTGACAGCTAGAACAGAGTGGGGAGGGAAGGAAAAAAAAATTCCAAAAGGATCTACAGAACAAGTCAAAAAAATAAGAATAATGCATGTTTTTATTGAGTCACTGCTGTCAGCGTCCTTCCCCTCGCTGGGAGTCACAGTCCACCTCACCTCCCTAGGATGCCCTCCAACACTGTGCTGACCTCTGGACCTGCTGTGGGGGCAGCTCACATTCTAATCTGGTCCTGCTCCTGTGTGTTCTTGCCTCCAGTGTTCACAGCTATCAGAGCTGGTGTGTTTTCTTCTGTGGGAGCTCTCAATGTCCTTTCATATATTCTATAGACAGAATCTGCTTAGTTGATGGTGTTGATTTAATCTACAGCTTGTACAGCTCGTGGGGAGGTTTTTGGGTCTTCTTCCTTAGCCACACTGCCCCTGGGTTTCAACTGTGGTTTTATTTCCACCTCTACATGTGGGCTGTCCACTGGGGTTTAGCTCCTGAGGCTGCCCTGGAGGGCCTGGATTTGCCCCTGTGAGGACCAGGGGTTCTGGTGGCACCAGGTACTCAGGAGGGTTGGCAGCTAGGGTAGCTAGAAATTCTGTGTTGTTGGGTCTTGTCATTATAGACATGCCTGAACCGGCTAAGTCTGCTCCTGCCCCTAAAAAGGGCTCTAAAAAAGCTGTGACCAAGGCCCAGAAGAAGGACGGCAAGAAGCGCAAGCGCAGCCGCAAGGAGAGCTGCTCTGTGTGCATGTACAAGGTGCTGAAGCAAGTCCATCTGGACACTGGCATCTTGTCCAAGGCCATGGGACCCATGAACTCCTTCATCAACAACATTTTCGAGCACATCGCTGGCGAGGCATCACACCTGGCGCATTACAACAAGTGCTCAACTATCACATCCAGGAAGATCCAGACCGCCGTGCACTTGCTGCTACCTGGGGAGCTGGCCAAGCACGCAGTGTCCGAGGGCACTAAGGCTGTCACCAAGTATACCAGCTCCAAGTAAATATAATATGCCTAGCCGCTGTTAACGGAGAAGGCAATGGCACCCCACTCCAGTACTCTTGCCAGGAAAATCCCATGGACGGAGGGCCTGGTGGGCTGTAGTCCATGGGGTCGCTAAGAGTCGGACACGACTGAGCGACTTTACTTTCACTTTCACAGAAGGGTATGGCAACCAGTATTGGCCAATATGCTCCAGTATTCTTTCTTGGAGAACTGCCTTTCTGACAGAGAAGACTGGCAGGCCACAGTCTACAGGCTTGCAGAGTCGGACGTGACCGAAGCGACACTGTGGGCGTAGACACAAGACTTGTTTCGCCTGTGGCAGCTCTGCCCCAGTGAGAGTTGAGCATGACGGTGGGGCAGCTGCTTGGCTTTCAGGGACCCTGGTGGCTCCAAGTGCACAAGGACAGGGACTGCCTCCACCGCAGGACTTACAGCCCTATCAGAGTCTTTTTCTCCAAGCCTCTTGTAGCTGGCCATCAGAAGGCCTCTTTGGATAGTCTCTCTCCATAGCTCCACCCATTCAGGCACTTAGAGGCCTCCCCCCACCCCACCCAACTGGGGTCCTACTCTGTAGATCCGCGCGTCAGGTACTTAAAGGGGCACCCTGGGTGGGGTCCTACTCTGTAGTTCAATGTGTCAGGCATTTGATGGGCCAGCCTTTCTGTTGTTCAGTTATCGGTGCTGGTGTGTGGGGAGAGAGAGGCTATAAAGATGGCCCCACGTACCCCCGCCCCCCACCCCGCGTGACTCAGCAGTATCACCTTGCTTCCTTGGCTGCCTGGCTTTACTCCACCGGCATTTCCCACACATCCCTTCTATCCATCTCTCCACAGTCAACAGCAGCCCTCACCCTGGAATTGCTCCACAGTACCTTACTCCAGCTCCCAGCTGTTGCCCCTTCCAGGGGACCAGCGTTCCTGTCCGGGTTATGTATGGCTGAGGCCAGGACTGTCTGATTCTCATTCCATTTAGGCTGCCATGGATCAGTTGTTTCACTCTCAGCCTTAAATGTTCCTCCTCTGACTCAGACAATTGCCCTGCTGTGGGGATTGGACCCCTGCTTCAGTTCCCCCACCCACTGACAGCAGGTCCAGTCCTACTAACACTCCTTTTTCCCCTCCTAGTTCCTTCATCCTACTGACTTTTGTGTGGTTGTACACATTCTTTTCCACTGGTCAGGTACTCCTGTCTGCTTTCAGTTGTTCTGCATGCACTTCAGTACCTCAAGGTGTATTCCTGATATATCCATGGAGAGCAATGTACTCCACGTCCACCAACTCCTCCACCCTCTTGTTCTCTCCATGTGGCATTTCTCCCAGCTTTAGTTTTTATTTCACTTTTACCTTATAACACTATTGTGACCCCTTATTTCGTACAGTTTGTATTTTTTGAAACTCTAAAACTGTGTTCTTCCTCTAATGCTTGATGCATTTATTTCTTTTCACAGAGTATAATATTTTGCATTTTCTGTGTACTCCTTCTTAAATAACAAGAGGTAATTATATATGGTATTTACCTAAAAATATTCTCTTTTCCTTCTCTCTTTGTTCAGAATGCTTTATAATAATTGATGTTATCAGCTCTTGAAATAAAGCAATCTGTATAGGAAATGCAGAGGAGACTGGGCCATAAGCAATTCAGCAAGGAAGATCCACTGGTCTGGTGATGCAGCTGGGGCAAGGGGCTGACTTTCTGTTCATGATTCCAAAGCCCAGTTTAGAACTCGAGTGTAGCATATCTGACCTCCCTTCTCAGTCCCCCTGTTTTCCCGTTTGACTTGGTAGTGCTGGAAAATAGAAGTTTTCCAATTTTAAGCCATTCTCACATCCCTGAGGTGAAATTTACTTGATCATGGTACATAGGTCTTTTAGTATGCCATTTTAATCTATTTTCTAGTATTTTATTTACACATTTTCTTTCTACATTGTTAAATGAGTTTTGTCTTTATTTATTTTGCTGATTGTCATATTTTGGCTTCAAGGTTTTTGTAGTTTCAGAAAATGAATTGAATAGTCTTTCATCTTTTCCTGTACACCAAAGAAAATTATACAGAATTGAAATTGCCTGCTTTTTGAAAATATGAAATAAATTGTCCTAAAAATGATCAAAGGATCTCCAGTGCCAATATTGAAATGACTCTTTTTATATGATTTTAAGGTATATAGACATATAGGAGACAGAGATATATGATTGTAAGTAAAATCAAGAAAGAAATTCAGTTCTTAATAATATTAAGTTGCCAGTTTTGTTGAAATCATTTTGAGTCATTTTTGATTTGTTCTTATTTCTCTATGCTTTCCAAATTATAGATTATGAGCGTGTTATAGTTATAACAAAAAGTTAAAATTTATTAATAAAGCTTATAGGTTCCCATATTAATGCTTAGCTCAGATATGCTTTTTGAGCCTTCAAAGTATCTATTCCTATCAATTTTCATTTTCATTAATACTAATATATATATGTGTGCATATATATGTATGTGCACACACACACACACACACATATATATACATACACAAATACATATATAGCTGTATGGGCTTCCCTGGTGTCTCAGTGGTAAAGAACCTACCTGCAGTGCAGTAGCAGCACAAGATCTGGGTTTGATCCCTGGGTCGGGAAGATCCCCTGGAGAAGGGCATGGCAACCCACTCCAATATTCTCCAAAAAACAGCCTGGAGAATCCCATGGACAGAGGAGCCTTGTGGGCTACTGGTCCATAGGGTCGCACAGAGTTGGACACAACTGAAGCGAGTTAGCATGACACACACACACACACACACACACACATACACATCTGAAGCAGAGCACTAAACCTATTCTGCATAACTTGGCACACAAACAGTTTCATTTCACAAAATCAACCATCAAGGAAACTTCACTTAAAGCCTTATTGCATTAAAAATAATTTATTTTAAACATGATGAATATTGAAGTGCCAATATTAGAATAGCTGTGTAAACTCCCACCTGTTTGTTTGATGGATCATGAATCTTAAAAACGTCGACTTGCGATATATCAAGAAGGAAATTGATATATCATTTTGATGGAGTGTCTTCAAAGTATAAGATTAAACAGATGGCAATTTTTTTCCCCCAGAAAATGATTCCTCAATGAAGAGGTGGATACCTTATATGCAAGTTATTAATAAGTGTCTCATTTTACAAGTTGATTTATAACTTTATTGCAATCCTAATCAAAATCCCAATTTATATGGCAATGTAAAGGTTCAGAATAGCCTAGATAAGGTAGGAGGGCTTTCCCTATTAATTTTCAAAATGTATTATAACGTTGTAGTAATTAAGACTGTGTACTATTAGCATGAGGGCTTCCCAGGTGGCTCAGTGGTAAAGAACAGCCCTGCCAATGCAGGAGACATGGGTTTGATCCCTCAATCAGGAAGATGCCCTGGAGAAAGAAATGGCAACCCACTCCAGAATTCTTGCCTGGGAAACCCCAGGGACGTATAAGGCTGGTGGACTACAATCCTTGGGGTCTCAAATGAGTCAGACACTGCTTAGTGACTAAACTACAGCAACAATTAGCATGGAGCTAGACATCTGAGGCCCAGAGGGTAAAGCATCTGCCTGCAGTGTAGGAGACATGGGTTTGATCCCTGGGTCGGGAAGATCCCCTGGAGAAGGAAATGGCAACCCACTCCAGTATTTTTGCCTGGAGAATTCCAAGAATGGAGGAGCCTGGAGGGCTATAGTCCATGGGGTTGCAAAGAGTCGGACATAACTGAGTGACTTCACTTACACTTTCAGACATCTGAGAGTAGAGGAACAAGAAATAGATCCATGCATATATGCATAATTAATAAATATAATGAGTCTAATAAATGATGCTAGGGCAGTTGATAACTATATGGAAAAAGTGATATTAGACTATGCAAAATAGTGGGTGCGTATAGACCTAAAGGGAGAAGAAAAAGGCAGCCCACTCCAGTATTATTGCCTAGAGAATCCCATGGACAGAGGAGCCTGGTGGGCTGCTGTCCATAGGGTCACAGAGTTGGAAACGACTGAAGCAACTTACCATGCGTGCATGCATTAAGAAGGAAATGGCAACCCACTCCAGTGATCTTTCCTTGAGAATTCCAGAGACAGAGGAGCCTGGTGGGCTGCTGTCTATGGGGTCACACAGAGTTGGACATGACTGAAGCGACTTAGCAGCAGCAGCAGCAACATCATAGACCTAGAGGTGAGATATGAGGTTTTTAGAAGATGTTATAGAAGAAATCTTTCTTTAACTTGGAGATACAGAAAGATATCTTCGACAAGACAAAAAATGTCTATATATTAAGGAAAATGATAAATCCAACTACAGTAAAATTCAGTGTTTCTGATCATCAGGAAAAATCATCAAGAGATAAAAGCCAAAGAATGAGAGAGACTATTTTACAATACATATAATCAATAAAAGACTTAAAAATGCAATGTTTACAGATCAATGCTTTTTAAAAAGAAAAACCAATAAAAATCTGGGCTAAATCTTTGAATGAGTACTTTAAAAAATAAAATAAATCTAAGTGATTAATAAAATAGGCTACTCAACTTCAAGAGGAGGGCATGACAAGCCACTTCAGTATTCTTGCATGGAGAATCCCATGGACAGAGGAGTTAGACACAACAAGTGACTTAGCACGCACACACACACTCAACTTCAACAGTATATCAAGTTTAAAACCACAACCACCAGACTGTCAAACATTACAAATGACAATGTAGAGTGATAGGGATTTTCATATGCTGCTATATAATGTGCAAATTTGTATTAAAAACTTTGAAAAAGAGTTTAGCATCCTCTGGTAAATCTAATGATATGCATACCTTAAAACTTAGCAGTTTTATTCCTGGAAATGCCTTCTAGAGAAATATACCATGTTTCAGGAGACATGTATGGAGATGTTTCCTTCAGCATTTTTTGCAATAGATTAAAACTCAAAACAACTCAGTTCCACTAATTAAAGTGAAAATCACTCAGTCATGTCCAACTCTGCAACTCTATGGACTACATAGTCCATGGAATTCTCCAGGCCAGGATATTGGAGTAGGTAGCCTTTCCCTTCTCCAGAGGATCTTCTCAACCTAGGGATCAAACCCAGGTCTCCTGTATTGCAGGCGGATACTTTACCAACTGAGCTGTTGAATTCCATCAATAGTAAACTGGATAACTAACTTGCACACTTTTCATACAATGGCATTTACGTAAGGGAGTAATCAATAAAAGTGAACACTCTAAAGCAACACTCAATAACACAAGTGAATTTTACAAATAATATCCAGCCACTAAAGAATGCATACATTTATATAAAGTTTAAAACATGAACAATTAAATGGAATCATTTGCGGATGCTTATATGGGTTACAAACAAAAAGAAAACCATGGGGGAAGGGAGTTTGGGGAAGACACATGCAGAGAACATCAAGAGTACAGGAAACGTTCCTTCTCTGACTACGTGGTGGTTACTCAGTGAAGTGAGTGGAGTCGCTCAGTCGTGTCTGACTCTTTGCGACCCCGTGGACTGTAACCTACCAGGCTCCTCCGTCCATGGGATTCTCCAGGCAAGAATACTGGAGTGGGTTGCCATTTACTTCTCCAGGGGATCTTCCCAACCCAGGGATTGAACCTGGGTCTCCCGCCTTGCAGGCAGACGCTTTAACCTCTGAGCCACCAGGGAAGCCCTTTTGGTGGTTACTTAGAAGGCAATGGCACCCCACTCCAGTACTCTTGCCTGGAAAATCCCATGAATGGAGGAGGAGCCTGGTGGGCTGCAGTCCATGGGGTCGCTAAGAGTTGGACATGACTGAGTGACTTCACTTTTTCTTTTCACTTTCATGCATTGGAGAAGGAAATGGCAACCCACTCCAGTGTTCTTGCCTGGAGAATCCCAGGGACGGGGAAGCCTGGTGGGCTGCCGTCTATGGGGTCACACAGAGTCGGACATGACTGAAGTGACTTAGCATAGCATAGCATAGCATAGGGGCTCACTATCCTGTATATATTTCACCCAATTTTTTTTTTTTTTTAAAGAAAATAGAAAATGGGAAAAGGTTTCATTGCTTACCAATTCCTAGAACAGTTTAAATTCCAGGAGAAGTATTTATTCCTTGAAGATTTGATAAATTCATTCATGCCAACCTCTGGACTTAAGACTTTCTTTTAAAAGCATTTATTTGATAAAGTCACCTTTATTCCCTCATATGTATTTATCAGCTTAGGTGCATACTTCTTGCAATGAATATTTGCATTTTCCAAGAAAGTTATTTGGGGGGGGGTGTGATTTTTCAATTGTATTGTCATAAAGTTCAGCTGCTGCTGCTGCTGCTAAGTCGCTTCAGTCGTGTCTGACTCTGTGCGACCCCATAGATGGCAGCCCACCAGGCTCCCTCGTCCCTGGGATTCTCCAGGCAAGAACACTGGAGTGGGTTGCCATTTCCTTCTCCAATGCATGAAAGTGAAAAGTGAAAGTGAAGTTGCTCAGTTGTGCCCGACTCTTAGTGACCCCATGGACTGGAGCCGACCAGGCTCCTCCATCCATGGGATTTTCCAGGCAAAAGTGCTGGGGTGGGGTGCCACTGCCTTCCCCCTAAAGTTCAGCAGTGCTCGTCTATTTTGGATTTGTATATGGGTGTGTGATCGCTGTCTTTTGGCCATTCCTCAGTGTTAACTTACACATCTAACATTCCCTCTTTTGATAGACATTTCCAGTTTTTGCTACTACAACTGTTAATTGTGAGAAGCATCTTTGCACATATATATTCATCTGCTTATCTCTTCATTCCTGTATGTTTTGCAAATATTTCAGTTCTCATTATGATTGTTAATATATGAGAGCATCCATTTTCCTACATTATTATTGAATCTTAAGATTACCACACATTTTAATTTTACCAGTTTGATGGGTAAAAATTGAATTATCATCCTGTAATTTTTATTTTCCCAATTGTCAGCATGCCTGAAACTCCTTTTTTTCCCACGTATTTGTTATTCATTTATACCATTAACATCTCCCCTTACATGAATTTGTTTTACCTATTTTTCTTATTGATTTGTTTATCTTTTTACAATGTATTTGAAGCTTAGTGAGCAGGAATATTAACTTTTTCTTTATATACATGCTATTTAATACAAAAATTTCCCCCATCATATCAGTTCTTTGTTTTTAAGTGTTATGTTTGATATCTTTTGACATGGAAGATTTTATAAAATATTCCTACTTTTCCATCTAAAACTTCAGATTCTTTTCTTTCTTAGGAAAGCTTTGCTTATCTTAAAACATGCTGATTTCAATTTCTACTGTATTTGTGTCTGTATCTATATCTGGAACTTATTTCTCTTTATGTTGTAATAGAGGGTATATTCTATTTTAAAATATTTAAATATTTTTATTTTAATCATGAGTGTTTTCAGGAGTGTTTTTGTGTACATGAGGCTTTTTTTTTTTTTTTTTTTTTAAGCTGACTGCACTCAAGGAGGTATAATGAAACAATTAAAAGCATGGTCCTTGAAATCACTTAGGTCCAGTTATTTGTTGAGTATATCAGTTCAGTTCAGTTCAGTCACTCAGTCGTGTCTGACTCTTTGCAACCCCATGAATTGCAGCATGCCAGGCCTCCCTGTCCATCACCAACTCCAGGAGTTCACTCAAACTCATGTTCATTGAGTCGGTGAGGCCATCCAGCCATCTCATCCTCTGTCATCCCCTTCTCCTCCTGCCCCCAATCCCTCCCAGCATCAGAGTCTTTTCCAATGAGTCAACTCTTTGCATGAGGTGGCCAAACTACTGGAGTTTCAGCTTTAGCATCAGTCCTTCCAATGAACACCGAGGACTGATTTCCTTTACGATGGACTGGTTGGATCTCCTTGCAGTCCAAGGAACTCTCAAGAGTCTTCTCCAACACCACAGTTCAAAAGCATCAATTTTTTGGAGCTCAGCTTTCTTCACAGTCCAACTCTCACATCCACGTATGAGCACCGGAAAAACCATAGCCTTGACTAGATGGACCTTTGTTGGCAAAGTAATGTCTCTGCTTTTCAATATGCTATCTAGGTTGGTCATATCTTTCCTTCTAAGGAGTAAGTGTCTTTTAATTTCATGTCTACAGTCACCATCTGCAGTGATTTTGGAGTCCCCCAAAATAAAGTCTGACACTGTTTCCACTGTTTCCCCATCTATTTCCCATGAAGTGATGGGATCAGATGCCATGATCTTTGTTTTCTGAATGTTGAGCTTTAAGCCAACTTTTTCACTCTCCTCTTTCACTTTCATCAAGAGGCTTTTTAGTTCCTCTTCACTTTCTGCCATAAGGGTGGTGTCATCTGCATGCTGCTGCTGCTGCTGAGTCGCTTCAGTCGTGTCCGACTCTGTGCGACCCCATAGACGGAAGCTCACCAGGCTCCCCTGTCCCTGGGATTCTCCAGGCAAGAACACTGGAGTGGGTTGCCATTTCCTTCTCCAATGCATGAAAGTGAAAAGTGAAAGTGAAGTAGCTCAGTCGTGTCCGACTCTTAGCGACCCCATGGACTAGAGCCTACCAGGATCCTGCGTCCATGGGATTTTCCAGGCAAAAGTACTGGGGTGGGGTGCCATTGCCTTCCCCGGTCATCTGCATATCTGAGGTTATTGATATTTCTCCTGGTAATCTTGATTCCAGCTTGTGCTTCTTCCAGCCCAGCATTTCTCATGATGTACTCTGCATAGAAGTTAAATAAGTAGCGTGACAATATACAGCCTTGACGATATACAGCCTTGACGTACTCCTTTTCCTATTTGGAGCCAGTCTATGGTTCCATGTCCAGTTCTAACTGTTGCTTCCTGACCTGCATACAAATTTCTCAAGAGGCAAATCAGGTGGTCTGGTATTCCCATCTCTTTCAGAATTTTCCACAGTTTATTGTGATCTACACAGTCAAAGGCTTTGGCATAGTCAATAAAGCAGAAATAGATGTTTTTCTGGAACTCTCTTGCTTTTTCCATGATCCAGCAGATGTTGGCAATTTGATCTCTGGTTCCTCTGCCTTTTCTAAAACCAGCTTGAACATCTGGAAGTTCACGGTTCACATATTGCTGAAGCTTGGCTTGAAGAATTTTGAGCGTTACTTTATTAGCATGTGAGATGAGTGCAGTTGTGCGGTAGTTTGAGCATTCTTTGGCACTGCTTTTCTTTGGTATGTAGAGAGGAGCAAATCAACTATATTAATTTTCTGTTTTTTAATTCATAAGCCTTACTTTGACTTTAAGACTTTTTCCTACTTAAAGTTTTTCTTAATTGCTAATAATAATAATTTTTCTAATAATGCACTTATTTGTTTTTCCCCACTAATTTTTACATTTATTAGACCCATACTTTTTGATATGTAGTATTACTCTTATCCTGTTTCTAAGAATTCGATGATTGTCCTTTTGATTTCTTTTACAGCAAAGAGTTTTATAGTAGAATGCTTCTTATACAAATGGTTGAGTATTTTTTAATTATAAAAGTAAATAAATAGGTTAATGTCATTGCATTAACCTCAGTATTTAATACTGCTTTGGAAGAACCACTGAAGGTATTATGTACCTTATTTTGTGCTTGCCTAATATGTGATTGCTTTGTATAAAGGTTCCGTAGGCATTAGAAAATAACTTAGTTTCCAAATCTCCTTATGATTTATCATGTTTCACAGAGTTTATTGGCTAGATTTTTATGTATCACCCATATCCTCACAGCCTTAAGGCTTTATCCTTCAAAGAGTTAGAAAGGTATATTATATCCTCGGACTATTATTGTAGAAAAGTATAGATATTTTGGTTTTTAATTTATATTATCCTTGCCATTATATAACCACTTTATAGCCAGACAACATTTCATTCTGGTCATGAGAATTCTAAACCCTGGGCTTCCAAATCCTGTTCTAGACCAAAAGCTTATAATTTTATAATGTTTTACTCCATGGTAGAGCAACAAGAAGATGTTTAAACCTTAAAAAATTTAATCTTTAGCCCTGTAGAGAAGTTGACTATTACAAATTATAAACTGCACAAGGCTGTGCTTCCAAGAAAGCCATCAGTCCATGAAATTAAATTATGCATTAGAAGGTGCTCTAATACCGACAGATATTAATTGAAGAAATAATTGTCTGGGTTTTTAAAAAGACGCTTTATCTCTTTTGTTCCACGGGCTGGTTCAGAGTTCCTAAACTGGCTTCTACAATGAATAAAAATACTTTTATTTTCTCTCTCAAATGAAGACTAGCATGCAAACAACTAGAACCATGTCCATTTCAATTAAACTTGGAATTCTATAAAGATTCAATTATATATTTCAATAAATGCCCCTGAATTAGGGAACTGTCATGTTGAAATTTAATAGAACTAGAGCTGTGTTTTTCAAATTATGATTTTTATGCCCCAGGGAATTATGATACTATACCAAGGGATACATTAAGCCACAGTATTATGGAATAGCTTTGTAAGCATCAGTTATGTTCAGAAACATAGTAGAGGTGAAAGGGGAGTGAGAGTAGGCAACTGTGGGAATTAAGTAATGCATCTAGCTAGTAATAAATACTTTTTATGTGAAATATATTTGTATTTGAAATAGAAAACAAAGCTTGAATGAAAATTTTCTCAGCCTTTACACATAGTGAATGATCAAGTACATTTGACCCTTGAAAAACTCAGGGGTTAGTGCTATCAACCTTATAAGCAGTGGAATATCTGGGTATAATTTGTAGCTTACCCTCCTTTCCATATCCATGACTTTAACCAACTTTGGATTATGTAATGTTGTAACATCTACTGTTGAAAAAAATCTAGATATAAGTGAACCTGTGCAATTCAAACTCCTGCTCTTCAATGGTCAACTGTAATAGAAAAGCATATATGAGGTATAAATATCCTCTCTCCCCATAAATTCTTATTTTCTAGTCTTTCTCCTCAACATAGCAGGTTTTGTAATTCTACTATTCAGTGCTATATGGGAGTTCTCTGTAGTTCCCAGTGCAGGACTGTTTGATAGAGTGGGGATGAAACAAATAGGAAGGACTCATACATCAGAGCTACTTGTTCCATACATTTCTTTTGGACCAGGTATTTATGAAATACGCTTTAGTTCTAATAGTTTTTCTTTCTTTTTTTTTGTTTTGTTTTGTTTGTAATCTCACTTAGATTTTATAGATAATCATACCTTGTGCAAATAAACATATCTCATTTCCTCCCAAATTTATCTTTTTTTTTTTCATTTTCTTATTTAAGTTAATATTATCAACAAAATTTACTAATAATTGTTTTACTAATAATTATAGTTTTATTTTTACTAATAATTATAGTTTTATTTTTTTTCCTAAATTTGGTTATAATTCTTTGAGAAATTATTAAGTATGATGACAGGCAATTTTTGTTGTGTTAAGGAATATTCTATTTGTATTCTATAAAGAATGGGGATTAAATTTAATAAGATGATTCTGACATTGACTAAGACACTTTAATTTTTGACCTGTTAAACTAATCAATTTTGTATAGCAGAATCCATCCTCCATCTTTTTGACATAAATATCACATAATCTTTTCATTGCGAACAAGGAGATAATTTTTATCTTAATATTCCTTTGTTCATTTTAGTCATTTGCAGGGGAGGGATGCCATGTTTTCCATAGATTAACATATATGTATTTTAAAATAAAAGAAAAGCTCAATGAACAATGTATTTTTCAATGGCTTTATAATTAGGGTACTGACATGAAAGGGTTTTTTTTTAATTTATTCTTCTAGGATCTCACAAAACTCACTAAAATGTTAGACTTTTTGGAGGAACGTTCAAATATATATCTCAAATGTTAAGACTGAGACAAAGTTTTCTCCCAATGTTATACTGCATTTTTTTTTTATTACTGTGAGTATTAGAAACACAGTAAAAAGATACCTTAATTTCCTATTCATATTTAACGGGAAAAAGTAGCAAACTTTTAAGTCTGTTTTATAATTTCTTCTTTGAGTATTCACTTCAATATCAACAGTGTTGTTAATGGAGTTTAATTAGCCATCTATAAAGAGACTCCCTGTTAGTGTTGCATAAACCAATACTCAAGAAACCAAGCACCACACTCGGAGAGCTGGAGAACTCAGGTTTATTAAGCCGGCGGGCCCAGAGGAGTTAACACTCCAATCTCTGAGTCTCGAACAAAGGGGTTACAGAGTTTTTATAGACAGACTGTGACTTCACTTTCACTTTTCACTTTCATGCATTGGAGAAGGAAATGGCAACCCACTCCAGTATTCTTTTTTTTTTTTTTTCTTCTTCTATTTTTTTTTTTTTTTTTTTTTTTTGCAGGGGAAAATGGACAAAGGAAAGGATCAATAAGGGTGGGAGGGAAATGGGAAGAAAGAAGGGGAGTGATGGTGGGGAGGAGTATATGTAATTTCTTAACCAATGGCTTTCTATTTTTAATCACAAAGAACACTTAAAAAAAATCATGGTGAATTCATCCTATATAGGAGGCTTGTTCTCGAAATGAAAAGTTCAGGAAACAAAAAGTCCAGTTTGGGTGTCCTCATCTTTAGGCACATCTTGGTATCCTGTATTGGTAAGTCTATCCTCACCACAATACATCATTCAGGACAGGATCACATTTGTCACCTCTTCCTCCCTACTGCCCAAAGTGGTATCAAACCCACAAAATAGTCAATAAACCTCCACAGAGTGAACAAATAAGTCTTTTTTTTTTTTAAACTCTCCTGAGTGAACTGAATTCTTTGAGGCTCACAAGTAAATATGTTTTCCTCTTCACTTTGTCCACTACAGCCAGACTACATGAGTGGGGTATCAAAGTCTCCTACTATCATTGTGTTGCTCTAGAGAATGTCCTTTAGTTTTTGTTGGAGAAATGGTTTAGTGGTGCAAAATTCTCTCAACTTTTGCTTATCTGTGAAGCTTTTGATTTCTCCTTCATATTTGAATGAGATCCTTGCTGGATACAATAATCTAGGCTGTAAGTTATTTTCCTTCATCACTTTAATTACGTCTTGCCATTCCCTCCTGGCTTGGAGAGTTTCTATTGAAAGAAATACTTGAGGAGATAATAGTTGAAAACTTCCCTAAAATGGAGAAGGAAATAACCACTCAAGTTCAAGAAATCCAGAGAGTCCCTAACAGGATAAACCCAAGGCGAAACACCCCAAGACACATATTAATCAAATTAACAAAGATTAAATATAAAGAACAAATATTAAAAGCAGCAAGGGAAAAACATCAAATAACTCACAAGGGAATTCCCATAAGGATAACACTCCAGTATTCTTGCCTGGAGAATCCCGGGGACGGAGGAGCCTGGTGGGCTGCCGTCTATGGGATCGCACAGAGTCGGACACGACTTAGCAGCAGCAGCAGCAGCAGTGGGCAACACCAGCTGTTAATAGATTGGTTTAATATAAGGGGTTTCACGAGTGTGGGAGCGTCAGTCAAGATGGGGAGGAGGATGCCTGACCTTTACATGGACAGGCATGATTAAGCAAGTTTGCAGGGGCCAGGCAGTTGCAAAGAGCAGGATAAGGGCGAGTGAGATAAGGTCCAGTTTTTAGTATTGTAAGTCCTCACTTTCTGAGACTACATGACCTATGTGATCCAGACTTTGCAAGGAGCAAGCTGAGTTACAGAGGCAGAGGAGCAGGAGGTTATGTAAAATTTTAACTTTTCCTCTTCAGTAGATCAGACTAAATAATCTGCCTGCAGTGCTGGAGACCTGGGTTCCAGTGCTGGGGTCAGGAAGATCCCCTGCAGGAGGGAATGGCCACCCACTCCAGTATTCTTGCCTGGAGAATCACATGGACAGAGGAGCCTGGTGGGCTATAGTCCACCAGGTTGCAAGGAGTGGTACATGACTGAGCAGCTTCTAGTCTCTTTCAGAATCAATAAAATTACTTTCCAAGCTACTTCCCTCTCCGACCCCTTGGATTCCACTGAGTTTCTGCTTATTATTTTTCTGATAAGACTTGCCCCTCCTGAGACCAAGTGTGTGTTTTTGAGTGACTTTCTTTGGAATCCAATTGTTGTTTCATGTTTACATATTAATGTACAAAAGGGATTAGGCTTGACAGTCATTCAGTCTCATAGTATAGTATTTCAAAGTGGAGTTCCCTCCTGCAGAGGACGTTTGGGGTCCACACAGGCTTTGAGCACATGGCAATAACTGGTACTTACTGTGGGCCCTCGGGTCTCAGGGCCAGCCTTGCTGTGGGATGTGCCATCTGCAGATGTGCCTTCCTGAGAAAGAAGTGAGTGACAGCAGCAGCCTGTTTGGCAGGAACTTACAAAACTTTGATTTTGGCCCCTTTCCACTGCTAAGTGATGGGACTGGAGCTGAGTAAGAAGCCTTAGGTTTGCCAGGTTCAACCTGAAAAAGACAATGCATCCCTGAAGAAAATTTGCAAGGAACACATTCTTGGAGTGAATTTTCCTGAAAACCAGTACACTCTAAAGCAAAACTAGGAGAAAAAAAAAAAAAAAAAAGCACATCCTGGCTAAGCTAAGTATTCATTATGTGGAAAAGAACTATTAGGGAACCAAACAGAGAGTAAAAAATCAAAATTTTGAAGTAAAGAATTGACCCTTCACAAAAGAAGTTGGGCAGAAAAGGCAACCTTCATTCTTTGGAACCATGTAATTAACAAACAATTTTCACCCCACATAATTAATGCATCGTGCTAGTTACCATTGTGCCAGAGGGTCACACTGAGATTTCGGGCAAGCCAATTGAGTTCCCTCCATATAAAGAACACTCAGTGATTATTCTGCATACAAGGATTATTCAACCTGATAGTTAAAATAATTAATTCTCTCCACATTGAAAAAGAAACCATTACTGTAGAGAAGGTATAATTACCCTGAATGGATAAGCTCTAGAGGGCAATATGGTGATTTTAATTCTTAGAGTGTATACAGCTTGGTGAAATGGAAAGAGAATTCATTCACAACAAATATCCACGCTTGCCCTGCACCCCCTCCTCCAACCATGTTTTCTAGACTCCTCTTTAAAAGACTCGGTTTCCAGTTGGAGTTATTCTAGGTATTTTTTGTGTGACTTTTACTCAGTTGCTTCTCTCTTGTCTTAGGGGCTTCCCTGGTGGCTGAGACGGTAAAACATCTGTCTGCAATGCAGGACACCAGGGTTTGATCCCTGGGTTGGAAAGATCCCCTAGAGAAGGAAATGGCACCCCACTCCAGTATTCTTGCCTGGAAAATCACATGGATGGTAGTCGCAAAGAGTCGGATATGACTAAGCGACTTCAATTCCCTCTTGTCTTATTTTACTTCTGTCTAAAGCCAAAGCCTTTGACTGTGTGGATCACAATAAACTGTTGAGAATTCTGAAAGAGATGGGAATACCAGACCACCTGATCTGCCTCTTGAGAAATTTGTATGCAGGTCAGGAAGCAACAGTTAGAACTGGACATGGAACAATAGACTGGTTCCAAAAAGGACAAGGAGTACGTCAAGGCTGTATATTGTCACCCTGTTTATTTAACTTCTATGCAGAGTACATCATGAGAAACGCTGGACTGGAAGAAGCACAAGCTGGAATCAAGATTGCTGGGAGAAATATCAATAACCTCAGATATGCAGATGACACCACCCTTAAGGCAGAAAGTGAAGAGGAACTAAAAAACCTCTTGATTAAAGTGAAAGTGGAGAGTGAAAAAGTTGGCTTAAAGCTCAACATTCAGAAAATGAAGATCATGGCATCCGGTCCCATCACTTCATGGGAAATATATGGGGAAACAGTGGAAACAGTGTCAGACTTTATTTTTCTGGGCTCCAAAATCACTGCAGATGTGACTGCAGCCGTGAAGTTAAAAGACGCTCACTCCTTGGAAGGAAAGTTATGACCAACTTAGATAGCATATTCAAAAGCAGAGACATTACTTTGCTAACAAAGGTTCGCCTAGTCAAGGCTATGTTTTTTCCTGTGGTCATGTATGAATGTGAGAGTTGGGCTGTGAAGAAGGCTGAGCACTGAAGAATTGATGCTTTTGAACTGTGGTGTTGGAGAAGACTCTTGAGAGTCTCTTGGACTGCAAGGAGATCCAACCAGTCCATTCTGAAGGAGATCAACCCTGGGATTTCTTTGGAAGGAATGATGCTCAAGCTGAAACTCCAGTATTTTGGCCACCTCATGCGAAGAGTTGACTCATTGGAGAAGACTCTGATGCTGGGAGGGATTGGGGACAGGAGGAGAAGGGGACGATAGAGGATGAGATGGCTGGATGGCATCACTGACTCGATGGACGTGAGTCTGAGTGAAATCCTGGAGTTGGTGATGGACAGGGAGGCCTAGCGTGCTGCGATTCGTGGGGTCGCAAAGAGTCATACAGGACTGAGCGACTAATCTAATCTGAACCACTTGCTGTCATGGTAGCAGAAGTTATCGAGGTCCCCTAGGGTATTATAATCGAGAGTTCCATTTTCTGGCCACTGGGACCTGTTATCAAGTTTGTATTGTGGCCAGATAGTGTTAGAATAGTAAATAAGTCTATTTGGTCTTGGAACTCCCGTTGGAAGTCCAAAGCTTTCAGGTTTCAGAGAAGGCATCCTAGAGGAGTCTATTCTGAGGGCTGGGATTAAGACTTTCCCACTGAGGCTGAATAGGTTAGGCAAGAGCGAGAGAAAGCAAGGAGAAAGGTCCGAGAGAAAATACGTCCCCATTCTCAGGACTTTCTCAGAGAGTAAGAGTCTGTTTTGAAATGGGCGTCCCCTATTTCAAAGTCAGATGGGGCACAAGGCCTAGGGCTCTAGGACTTTGAAATGAGGCAAGAGAGAGAGAGGATCCAAAAGAATGGGATTTCACTCACCCCTGTAACCAGTAAGTGAAATGTGGGCCGGTGTGTGGATGTGCCTTGCCGGCAAGGCAAGTGGAGAGTCCCGTCCCAGAGCTCGTCTCAGTTTCTTGGCGAGGTCCCAGAAGGGGACCACCAGAGGTGGGCTCGGGAGAGGAGCCCACCCAGTTGTGATGGATCTTCCCTTCCGGGTTTGGCACCAGAATGTAAGGATAGTGCAGAAAAAAGAGCAAGCCGGGCAGTCAGGCAAGAAAAGGGAAATTTATTAGAGGGAAAAGAGAGGGTGACTGGCTCTTAAGGAGAACCAGCGTCCTCCCTTTCTGATGGAGTCCTTCTTATACCCCACCAGTGAAAAATTCTCTGAAGGGATGCTCACGTAGCCAGAGGTCTGGAATCTGGTGGTCTTGCAGCTTTGAGAAGATAGGCACCAGTAGACCTGTCAGTCATGTCCAACTCTGTGCGACCCCATAGACGGCAGCCCACCAGGCTCCCCTGTCCCTGGGATTCTCCAGGCAAGAACACTGGAGTGGGTTGCCATTTCCTTCTCCAATACATGAAAATGAAAAGGGAAAGTGACGTCGCTCAGTTGTGTCCGACTCTTTGCGACCCCATGGACTGTAGCCCAGCAGGCTCCTCTGTCCATGGGATTTTCCAGGCAAGAATACTGGAGTGGGGTGCTATTGCCTTCTCCAAAGATAACAGGATGCTATTTGGGTAATTTGGTCAGTCTCACAGATCTCTGTGATTTTATTCTTTGTTTTTGAGGTCCACATAATGAGCCATCTTATCAATGAGACTGCATGTGGGCCCTATCAGATACCAGAGGCTAGGCCAGGATCTTCTTGGATATGATAATTATGTGAGAACATTGCTCTTTTTTTGGTCATGAGCAGACTAACTGGAAATTTAATTACATGGTAATTATTCAGATAAAAAAAAAAACATGTTTTTTAACAAGCCAGTTTTTCTGAAATCTGGCCTGCTTATAGACTGTGAGTAAATGACTTTTCTTACCTAAATGTTTTTGCCTCTATATCATCCTTCCATAGGAATAAAGATATGAAGTGATACCTAGCTGTTATATTTCAATGAGAAGAATCTGGAAGATTGTATTCTGTTCAAAAAGTCTAGGAACAACATTCTTTATCTGGTAAGAAAATAGGGTGATCTGGGTTTCCCTCTCTTGGTTTCCAGCTCACCCATCTCTTTGCTAATAGGCACCAGGTCAAAGATATAGTTTTGCTGATAGAATTGCAAATACTTAGGTTTCATAAATCATAAAGTTTCATTGAATCAATATTTATAATAGAAACCTGATCTTCATAGTCTGAATAGAAGCAAGACAGAGAGCGACAGCTGTAGTTAATGGCTAAAACTTTGGAAAGTATACTCTATATTCAGAAGTGATCTTCTCTGGTATATTCATAAACACTAAGTAAATTATATGGTACTTTTTACTGCTTCTTATTATTTTAAGCAAATGCTAGGCAAAATTATCTCTTGCCACAAAAGGGACCATTGCCTCTTTAAGACTCTACCTCAAATTAAGTATTATATTCATAGAAATGTATTTGAATCAATTGTATGTTTTTATGAAAAATTATTTATGATGCGTAACTATTTCCTTATTGAATATGGGAGTAAAATGTTTACATTTTTGATTTTCATGTTTATAAAGAATGGTCGTCCCTTGTACAGAACACCTTCTGTGATGAGGAGTCCCCGTGTTTGAGTCCTATTTGTTGTTGTTGTTCAGTCACTCAGTCGTGTCCGACTCTTTGCCATCCCATGGACTGCGGCATGCCAGGCTTCCTGGTCCTTCAGCATCTCCCGGAGCTTGCTCAAACTCATGTCCATTGAGTCAGTGATTCCATCAAACCATCTCATCCTATGTTGTCCCCTTCTCCTGCCTTCAATCTTTCCCAGCATCAGCAGCATCTTTTCTAATGGCAGCTCTTCACATCAGGTGGCCAAAGCATTGGAATTTCAACTTCAGCATCAGTACTTCCCATAAATATTCAGGACTGATTTCCTTTATGGTCAGTCGGTTTGATCTCCTTGCAGTCCAAGGGACTCTCAAGAGTCTTCTCCAACACCACAGTTCAAAAGCATCAATTCTTTGTTGCTCAGCCTTCTTTGTGGCCCAACTCTCACATCCATACACGACCAATGGAAAAACCATAGTTTGGACTAGACGGACCTTTGTCGGCAAAGTAATGTCTCTGCTTTTTAATGATTTAAGCCTCAAGGCTTTTTAGAGATGTCAGTCAGGTACACTTGGAGATTTTCCTCAAGAGATTTCTAGATGGACACGAGTAGGTGTTGAAAGTGAACAAGCCAAAAACAATGAACATGCCACGGAGGGGTCTGTATCTGGTTCCTTGCCCACCTCCCTGATCTTGATGGCTAACAGAACTTGTGACAGATGAACTGGTATCATGGCTCAGTCTTATTTTTGTCCCTGTCAATCCAATTGTTCCCTAATTTCCTTGGATGATGTGTTTTTCATGTGAAAGTATAGTCTGACTGTGTACTTTTCCTGTTATGCTCATGGAGAATTCTTGGAGAGGAGAGGAACCAACAGTGATATGTTAGTTTTGAAAAGAAGAGCTTTGGGGGCGAGTTTTTAAAAGAACAGCTTTGCATATGTGATGGGAGAAAATTGATACAGAGAACATTTTTCTTGACAGGTTCACACTTAGCTTGAAACTCTATGAAAAAATTTAGAAGGAAAATGGTTACATAATTCTATTTCTCCTTGTAGTCCTCAGTCCTTCTGCTTGGATGTGAGTATCCACAGGACTGTTGAGTCCCTGCTTTCAAGAGGATAGATGCAACTAGTATCTCATCCCCCTAAGGTGCCATGGAATTGGGATCCTGCCTGGCTAAAGAGAGGTGGATGATATCCAGAGTTACCATCTAAATACTCAAAGGGTAGCTTGATATGTCAGTAGTTCTAAGGTCACCTGACCTGCCTCTTGAGAAATCTGTATACAGGTCAGGAAGCAACAGTGAGAACTGGACATGGAACAACAGACTGGTTCCAAATAGGAAAGGGAGTGTGTCAAGGCTGTATATTGTCACCTTGCTTATTTAACTTCTATGCAGAGTACATCATGAGAAATGCTGGACTGGAAGAAACACAAGCTGGAATCAAGATTGCCCGGAGAAATATCAATAACCTCAGATATGCAGATGACACCACCCTTATGGCAGAAAGTGAAGAGGAACTAAAAAGCCTCTTGATGAAAGTGAAAGTGGAGAGTGAAAATGTTGGCTTAAAGCTCAACATTCATAAAATGAAGATCATGGCATCCGGTCCCATCACTTCATGGGAAATACATGGGGAAACAGTGGAAACAGTGTCAGACTTTATTTTTCTGGGCTCCAAAATCACTGCAGATGTGACTGCAGCCATGAAATTAAAAGACGCTTACTCCTTGGAAGGAAAGTTATGACCAACCTAGATAGCATATTGAAAAGCAGAGACATTACTTTGCCAACAAAGGTCCATCTAGTCATGGCTATGGTTTTTCCTGTGGTCATGTATGAATGTGAGAGTTGGACTGTGAAGAAGGCTGAACACTGAAGAACTGATGCTTTTGAACTGTGGTATTCGAGAAGACTCTTGAGAATCCCTTGGACTGCAAGGAGATCCAACCAGGCCATTCTGAAGGAGATCAGCCCTGGGATTTCTTTGGAAGGAATGATGCTGAGGCTGGAACTCCAGTACTTTGGCCACCTCATGCAAAGAACTGACTCATTGGAAAAGACTCTGATGCTGGGAGGGATTGGGGGCAGGAGGAAAAGGGGCTGACAGAGGATGAGATGGCTGGATGGCATCACTGACTCGATGGATGTGAGTCTGAGTGAACTCCGGGAGTTGGTGATGGACAGGGAGGCCTGGCATGCTGCAATTCATGGGTTCCCAAAGAGTCGGACATGACTGAGGGACTGAACTGAACTGAAGGTCTATTGACTTCTGCAAAAAACAGGTTGCTATTGTTTAGTTGCTAAGTCATGTCCAACTCTTTGTGACCTCATGGACTGTAGCCCACCAGGCTCCTCTGTCCATGGGATTTCCCAGTCAAGAATACTGGAATGGGTTGCCATTTCCTTCTCCAGGGGATCTTCCTTCTCCAGGGATTGAACCTGAGTCTCTTGGATTTCATGAGGATTCTTTACCACTGAGCCACCAGTGAAGCTCCAAAATAGGTTAAGTTGGCCCCAAAAGTACTGCATAGAAAATGATGTTTCATACAGGGTCTGGCAGAATCACTACCCCCTTTGCTTTGATATATTCTGATTCTACTTGTGATCAAATAGGTGAGAACAGTTTGAATGCATCAAAAAATAAGAGTGGTCTGAGTAATGAGTAGATATAGCCCTAGGTCCAGGCCTCAAGTCTTTCAAAACTAATGAATTTTATGAGAAGTCTTCTGCATTTCCTCTGAGGTAAGAACTCGTGATTTCCTGATTTCCTGCCCTCCCACTAGCTCCTACCAAGTACTTAGCATAGGAGTTGGAATTTTCTGTTGGAAAGTGATCTATACAGGATTTTTTGTCAGTATGTGGGTGGGCACATTTTGCTTTAACAGTTTGTGGCAAGTGTCCTGAGAGTTCCAAGCATGCCTCTGGAATCAGGCTGCCTGAGTGTTACTCCTTCTGGAGCAGGGCACTTAACTGCCCTGGGCCTCACTACTCTGAACTGTGAGATGAACAGTAATGATACTTATAGGGTAGGCTTGTTTCAAGGATTATAGATGTAGACCAGAGCCTGGAAATGAAAATTCGCTAATACCGATAAAGGTTACTCACAGTATCTACACCCTGAGATCATCAAAAGGGGCAGAAGTGGAATAGCTTCACCCCATTAGATAACCCTTATTCTTTAACACCTATGTTTTACCAACACTTTGTGCAACTTACCTTAACTATTTCTTTGTCCCATTACCAGGGACTTGGTAAGGCACCCATTCCCATGGATTTGGGGGTAGGGGACATACAACCCTATGAAGCTCAGTAGGAGTTTACTCAATCATGGCTGACTCTTTTGTCTTGAATAGGCCTAATTTTTGTCTTGAGTAGGCCTAATAGTTGCTTCCCTGGTGGCTCAGATGGTAAAGAATCCACCTGCATTGCAGGAGACCTGGGTTTGATCCCTGGGTTGGGAAGAGCCCCTGGAGGAGGGTATGGCAGTCCACTCTGGTATTCTTGCCTGGAAAATCCCCATGGACAGAGGAGCCTGGCCAGTGGAGTACAGAAAATGGGGTCACAAAGAGTCTTATACAACTGAGCAACTAAGCACAGGCCTAATTTTGGTTATTTCAGATAAGCAATGGGACAGAAGTTTCAAGACATCAAGAAGTCTAGAAGCCATTTAAAGAATGATTCTGCTGTCTTTTTTCTTCTCTGTTCAAAATAGTTTCACACAAAACTCAAATATCATCACATTTAGTTTTAGCCCTCTTCATGTGTGATGAATTCTTCCGAAAGTGCTAGCAGGTTTTTCTCCCATATTTGTTAAAGAACACCCACGATGAACTTGTCTACCATAAGGATCATTCTAAGTGAACTGCTTTCTGGATCCTTTCATTATCCCTGAGGACAGACATATGTTGAGTTCAATAAGCAGCTACATTTTCTGAGGTTAGCATTAAAAAATAATTTGGCAGGATTTTTAAGCTAAGATCCTCAGAGGAATTTTGCAAACATTTCATTTGCTAAGACAATGGATAATTTATCTGAGAACAGGTGTATACAAATCTTGGTGTGCTGTTTTTTGAGATTGCAAGCTGTCACAATTGATTGTTTCCTTGAAAAAAAGGAAAAGAACTTTATTTGGTGAAAGTTAAGAGTCACTTCAAGCCTATAAAATGGAATTTTAGATTGTAATGAAACTAGATTGTCATAACAGAATACCTGTGGATATGCATAAGATGAAGCAAGGTTAACTTTTCCCTTCTTTTACATAATACTGATATATCAAGGATCAGCAGAAATGGCCCTAGTTGATAAATGCTCATCGTTGAATGCATTTTAGCTCCAGCCCCAGCTACCTTCCACTGGGCTGCTATGAACTCAGAATTAAGATCTCAGTGAGATCAGGTTTACCGAGGGGCTGCCCTGGAGGTGAGGGATCCTGGGAAGGCTGACAAGGACTAGACATGTCATCTGGGAAGTCCGTCACCTAACTGTGCTGCACTCCGTGACAGCACTCTGGCTGTGCCTCAGTTTTTCTCCTAAAGGGAAGAAATGGCCAATAATCAGAACAAGATTCCTGGAGGCTTAGTCTTAGCTCTGTTTTTCACCACTTATCCGCCTTTGAGTCTCGTTGTTTGCCCCTCTTGTCTTCATATCTGATTGTATCTTGCCCTGTTAACTTTTAGCATTGGTTTTTCAGTAGCATTACTTCCTTTCTACATTTTCTAAAGTATTGCAGAGGCTAGAAGCCTGGAAATGACTTTTCTCTACTTTCTTACCAGCAAGATTCTGGTTTCTCATCGATAAGAAGCTCTCGATGTTTGGAAGGTGAACAGGAAAGAGCCAGCACTTCCCAAATAGTGGTGAGCAGGTGCCTGGGCTTCAGTGGCAGCGGCTCTGGGGTTTCTACAATAGTTTTTGGGTGACTACCTGTATTCCACGATGGTGGTTCCCTGCATTTCTTGTATATTCGACTATTTTAAAGCTAGCAAATGTGATCATGACTTTTACTCTCCTGCTTTCAACAACCTGCCATTGTTGTATGAGTCTCTGATTGTTGTTGTTCAGTTGCTAGGTCCTGTCCAACTCTGTGATCTCATGGACTGCAGCAACCCAGGCTCATCTGTCCTTCACTATCTCCTGGAGTTTGCTCAAATTCATGTCCATTAAGTCAGTGATGCTATCTAACCATCTCACCCTCTGCCGCCCCCTTCTCCTTTTGCTTCAATCTTTTTCAGAATCACGGTCTTTTCCAGTGAGTTGGCTCTTCCCATCATGTGGCCAAAATATTGGAACTTCAGCTTCAGCATCAGTCCTTCTAATGAACATTCAGGGTTGATGTTCATAGGATTGACTGGTTGGATCTCCTTGCAGTCCAAGGGACTCTCAAGAGTCTTCTCCAGCACCAGAGTTCGAAAGCATCAGTTTGTCACTCAGCCCCTTTATGGTCCAACTCTTACATCCTTATGACTATTTGAAATACCATAGCTTTGACTATACCAAACTTTGTCGGCACAGTGATGTCTCTGCTTTTTAATACACTGTCTACATTTGTCATAGCTTTCCTTCCAAGGAGCAAGTGTTTTTTAATTTCATGGCTGACATCCCCATCTGCAGTGATTTTGGAGACCAAGAAAATAAAATCTGTCACTGCTTCCACTTTTTCCCATTCTGTTTGCTATGAAGTGATGGGACCAGATATCATGATCTTAGTTTTTTTAATGTTGAGTTCCAAGTTAACTTTTTTACTTTCTTCTTTCACCCTCATCAAGAGGCTCTTTAGTTTGTTTTTTTTTTTTTTTTTACTCTCTTCCATTCAGTTCAGTTCAGTCGCTCAGTCATGTCTGACTCTTTGCGACCCCATGAATTGCAGCACGCCAGGCCTCCCTGTCCATCACCATCTCCCAGAGTTCACTCAAACTCATGTTCGTTGAGTCGGTGATGCCATCCAGCCATCTCATCCTCTGTCGTCCCCTTCTCCTCCTGCCCCCAATCCCTCCCAGCATCAGAGTCTTTTCCAATGAGTCAACTCTTCGAATGAGGTGGCCAAAGTACTGGAGTTTCAGCTTTAGCATCAGTCCTTCCAAAGAACACCGAGGGCTGATCTCCTTTAGAATGGACTGGTTGGATCTCCTTGCACTCAAAGGGATTCTCAAGAGTCTTCTCCAACACCACACTTTCTGCCATTAGAGTGGTATAATCTGCATATATGAGTTTATTGATATTTCTCCTGGCAATGTTGATTCCAGCTTGTGATTCATCCAGCCCAGTGTTTCACATGACATACTCTGCATAGAAGTTAAATAATCAAGGTGACAATACACAGCCTTGTTGTACTCCTTTCCCAATTTTGAACCAGTCAGCTGTTTCATGTCCAGTTCTAACTGTTGCTTCTTGTCCTGAATACAGGTTTCTCAAGAGATGGATAAGGTGATCTGGTATTCACATCTCTTGAAGAATTTTCCTCAGTTTGTTGTGATCCACACAGCCAAAGGCTTTCATGTAGTCAATGAAGCAGAAGTAGATGTTTTTCTGAAATTCTCTTCCTTGTTTTCTCCATGATCCAATGAATGTTGGCAATTTAATCTCTGGTTCCTTTGCCTTAGTTGAGTTCCATATGGAACTTATGGCTCAGTTGGTAAAGAATCTGCCTGCAGTGCAGGAAACCTGGGTTCAATCTCTGAGTTGGGAAGATCCCCTGGAGAAGGAAATGGCAACCCACCCCAGAATTCTGGCCTGGAGAATTCCTTGGACAGAGAAGCCAGGCAGGCTACTGTCCATGGGATTGCAAAGAGTCTGACATGACAGTAAGACTAGCTTTCACCTTTTCTCCATGACTCAATGAATGTTAGCAATTTAATCTCTGGTTTCTCTGCCTTTTCTAAGTTCAGCTTGTACATCTGAAAGTTCTTGGTTCAGGTACTGCTGAAGCCTAGCTTGAAGGATTTTGAACTTAACCTTACTACCATGTGAGACGAACACAATCATATGGTAGTTTGAACAGTCTTTGGGATTGTTTGGGATTAGAATGAAAACTGATCTTTTCCAGTCCTGTGGCCACTGCTGAGTTTTCCAAATTCACTAGCATGTTGAGTGCAGCACTTTCACAGTGTCATCTTTTAGGATTTGAAATAGCTCAACTGGAATTCCATCACCTCCACTAGCTTTGTTCCTAGTAATTCTTCCTAAGGCCCCCATGACTTTACATTCTGGGATATCTGGTGTGAGTGACTTTACATTCTAGGTGAGTGACCAGTCCATTGTGGTTATCTGGGTCATTAAGACCTTTTTTCATAGTTTTTCTGTGTATTCTTGCCATCTCCTCTTAATCTCTTCTGCTTCTGTTATGTCCTTATTGTTTCCATTATTTATCCTGCGCATCATTGCATGAAATGTTTCCTTGATCTCTCCAATTTTCTTGACGTGATCTCTAGTCTTTCCTATGCTGTTGTTTTCCTCTGTTTCTTTGCATTGTTCACTTAAGAAGGCCTTCTTAGCTAACCCTGCTGTTCTCTGGAACTCTGCATTCAGTTAAGAATCTTTCTGATACTTGATATTAAATTATTTTCTATGTAAAAATACTTAGTGGTTGATATTTTTCAAAGCAAACTGTGATAGATACAGTAGCCAAGTTTTATACAGCCTGGGTCAGGAATAAATAGGGACCTTCAGTGGACATTCACATTAGCAGTTATCTCCTCATACTGTAGTTTATGGTGGCAAGAGGCCCTGCTCTGTCTCCAACCTTGGGACTTGGGATTCTACCAGGCAAGCATGTTCAGCCTCTTCTTTCCATGGATATGAAGGAAACTATTTCTTCCAGTTTTCCTGATAGAATCCCTCTCAGAAGTATTATTTTTCTTTACATGATAGAAAAGGAGACAGAGTCAGAATTTCAGTAGCAGAAAAGGTGCAAAGAGGCAGAAGTCTGATTTGAGCTAGGTTTTCTGTGCTATTTTCACCATACCTCTGAATTCTCATTTAGAACTCAGCTTTCAGGAATCCTTTAAATCCAGCTCTAATCCTGTATTTCCTTTTGGCATTTTGACTATAGTTATTTATTTTTATCAGATTTTAAAAAATATTCCCTCTAGAATATTTTCCAACTGTGAAAGAAAAAAAAAAACCTGCAGTAGTAATTTAAAAAGTTTCCACTTGTTAAGCAGTTACAAGTGTCACATACTGTGCTGTTTTAATCATTCACTTAATTATTAAAACAATCCAGGGAGTCATTCATTTTTATTATCTCTGGTACAAGAATAAAAACTGACACTCACAGAGGTTTAGTCCAAGGTGATACAGTTGGTTTATAGCAAAGCCGGATGGAAACCCAGGTCGTTCTATCTCCAGTGCTTCTGTTGATTCATTTAACAAAAAGTATCAAACAAATACTTTTTGAGTATTTGTTATTTTTGAGTATTCACTCTGTACCAGGAACTCTCTTAGGTACACTGGATTGGGGGGAGGGGGTGGCAAGGGAAGGACGTACCACTCAAAAATCAGTGTGGGACAAGAAATGATGAGGTGGTTGATGGAGTTCAGTTTGGGAAATTTGTGGTCACTAAGAGTGAAGCACATTCTGTCAATGAGTTGTTATGATTAAATAAGAATAAAATAAAAATTCCTTTCTTTGAATCTACATATTAGTTTTTCAAAAAGCTACCAATTTGTCAGACCTATTAGGCAGTCTGAATCTATCTAGCAAATGGATCTGTTGGGTTTAGGGGTCGTATAAAAAAAAATTACTTGCTATTAAGGATGTCATAAAGTGAGAAAGTTGGAGAACCTCTGGGCTATAGGATGGAAGTAAAATAAATTTGAATTTTACTGATGTAGTCTTAAAATTTAATCCATTGTCCTAAAATTTAGGCTTTTCTCCTTTCCCCAAAGCACATCTTCATCCTCATTGAATGTATGTGATCTATGCTTTGCTTTAAATTTTTTTTTCTGAAAGCAAAAAGATGCAGAGAAACACAGGGTTTACTAGTCAATAAAATGATGTATCTTTCAGTGGCTATCACCAGTCTTACACAGATTTTCATTTTTCAAACATTTATTAAAATAATGTTATAGGGAAATTAATTATAAAAAAAGAAATTGGGTGGTGTTCAGAGCCATAATTGGGAATGGACAAAGAATTGCTGCTTCAGAGAATGCTCTGATCTCAATCCATCATTTTGTTCTGAACCATGATCCTCACTTATCCTGGGGCTGCCCAACAGAGATACTTCAGTTCATCTAAAGCTTGGTCCCCATCCTTTCCCCACAGAGATTCTAAGCTTTGATCAAAGGCCCTATTCTCATGTACCACTAATGATTGTCTAAAATTGTTTCCCTAAAAATTTAGAACCATTTACTTCTACAAAGAACTTGTACAGTATGGCATTTGGCATTATTTTTCTTTAAGGGAATTACCTTGTATTTACCTGCATTTATCCACTTGCTGGTCAGTTCTTTCTGTCTTCAGGTCCATTGTGAGTTTTCTGCTGTCATTCTCACAGAAATTCCTCAGAGTTTATGAGCCAGTGAAATCTTGTTATAAGCAATCTTTGGACACTCAGTTTAAGCTAAATACATCTGGTTTCATGGATGTTGCTTTTAAAAAAAATTGTTAGTGGTGTCCTTTCCAAACCCTTAAACCCTTGCTTAGTCTCAAAACATTTTAGCAAGCTCCTGAGATGGTAAAGAGAGGAGAGAAATGGAGAATGGGGAGAAATGGAGATGCCAAGAGAATTAATAAAGTTCTTACGGGTACAGTGTTAGCCCTGGCCCAAATCGCATATAAACAAGGCACATTTATTTTCAAGTCTCAGTTTAAATGTCATTTCTTTAATGAAGGCTTTCATTTATCCACAGACTGGTTTAGCAGCTTCTATTTCACACTCTCATGGTGCTCATTGTTTTGAAACACTCAGCTTTGAACTAGGGCTCTAGTGTAATGGCTTCTTCCTGTGCAGATACGGAGTCCTCTTGGCTAAGTAACAAAGCTTTTTTGATTGCCTGTGTCGTCAGCATTTAGCACCCTCCCCAGCGCTCAATAAACATTGTAGAAGGAAGGAAAGAAGGGAGGAAAGTACAAAAGGGAGAAGCTAAGGATAAGAATGGATCCAAAAGTTATTTGTTGAAAGCTGTGATGACTACAGTAATTAGAAGGACCCAGGACTCTGCTTTTAAAGTTTTACTTTTCTAATGATGGTGATATTAGACCTTGAATGGCAAAGGAATAGACCTGCATAATTTTTGGTCAATGCTGAAATCAGATTATATTCTTTGCAGCTGAAAATGGAGAAACTCTATACAGTCAGCAAAAGCAAGACCTGGACCTGACTGTGGCTCAGATCATCACCTCATTATTAAAAATTCAGGCTTAAATTGAAGAAAGTAGGGAAAACCACTCGGGGAAGGCAATGGCACCCCACCCCAGTACTTTTGCCTGGAAAATCCCATGGACGGAGGATCCTGGTAGGCTCCAGTCCATGGGGTCGCTAAGAGTCGGACACGACTGAGCGACTTCACTTTCACTTTTCACTTTCATGCATTGGAGAAGGAAATGGCAACCCACTCCAGTGTTCTTGCCTGGAGAATCCCAGGGACGGGGGAGCCTGGTGGGCTTCCGTCGATGGGGTCGCACAGAGTCGAACACGACTGAAGCGACTTAGCAGCAGCAGCAGCAGCAGCAGCAGGGAAAACCACTAGACCATTCAGGTATGACTTAAATCAAACCCCTTAAAATTATACAGTTGAGGTGATGAATAGATTCAAAGGATTAGATTTGGTAGCCAGAGTGCCTGAAGAACTATGATGCAGGTCCATAGCCTTACAATTATACAGTGGAGGTGATGAATAGATTCAAAGGATTAGATTTGGTAGCCAGAGTGCCTGAAGAACTATGGATGCAGGTCCATAGCCTTGTATGGGAGGCAGTGATCAAAACCATCCTAAAGAAAAAGAAATGCAAGAAGGCAAAGTGGTTGTGTGAGGAGGCTTTACAAATAACTGAGGAAAGAAAAGTGAAAAGTAAGGGAGAAAGGTTTAGATACCCTCAACTGAATGCAGAGTTCCAGAGAATAGCAAGGAGAGATAAGAAGGCCTTCTTAAATGAACAATGCAAAGAGACAGAGGAAAACAGAAGGGGAAAGATTAGAGATACCTTGAAGAAAATTGGAGATATCAAGGGAGTATTTCATTCAAGAACGGGCACAATAAAAGGCAGAAATGGTAAGGACCTAACAGAAGCAGAAGATATTAAGAAGAGGTGGCAAGATTACACAGAAGAACTATACAAAAAAGGTCTTAATGACTCAGATAACCATGATGGTGTGGTCACTCCCCTAGAGCCGGACAATCTGGAGTATGAAATCAAGTAGGGCGTTAGGAAGCATCACACTAAACAAAGCTAGTGGAGGTGATGGAATTCCAGCTGAGCTATTCATCCAAAAAGATGATGCTGTTAAAGTGCTGCACTTATGTCAGCAAATTTGGAAAACTAAGCAGTGGCCAAATGACTGGTCACGGGACTGGAAAAGGTCAGTTTTAATTCCAGCCTGAAAGAAGGGCGATGCCAAAGACTGTTCAAACTACCGTAAATTGCACTCATTTTACACGCTAGTAAGGTTATGCTCAAAATCCTTCAAACTAGCCTTCAACAGACGTGAATCAAGAATTTCCAGATGTACAAGCTGGACTTAGAAAAGGCAGAGGAACCAATATCAAGCTGCCAACATTCATTGGATCATAGAGAAAGCAAGGGAATTCCAGAAAACATCTACTTCTGTAGTTTCATTGACTATGTGAAAGCCTTTGACTGTGCAGATCCCAAAAACCTGTGGAAAATTCTTAAAGAGATGGGAATACTAGACCACATTACCTGTCTCTTGAGAAAGCTGTATACAGGTCAAGAAGCAGCAATTAGAACCAGACATGGACCAACAGACTGGTTGCAAATTCGGAAAGGAGTATGTCAAGGCTGTATATTGTCACCCTGCTTATTTAACTTCTATGAAGAGTATATCATGGGAAATGCTAGGCTGGATGAATCACAAGCTGAAAACAAGATTTCTGGGAGAAATATCAACAGCCTCAGATAGGCAGGTGATACCACTTCACATAAAGTGAAGAGAAACTAAAAAGCCTCTTGATGAAGGTTAAAAAGGGGAATAAAAAGCTAGCTTGAAACTCAGTATTCATACAAGTAAGATCATAGCATTCAGTCCCATCACTTTATGGCAAATAGAAGGGGAAAAATTGAAAACAGTGACATTTTCTTTTCTTGGGCTCCATAATCCCTGCAGATGGTGACTATAGCTATGAAGTTAAAAGATGCTTGCTCCTTGGAAGAAAAGCTTTGACAAACCTAGACAGTGTATTAAAAAGCAGAAAGATCACTTTGCCAACAAAGGTCCTTCTGGCCAAAGTTCTGGTTTTTCCAGTAGTCATGTACAGATGTGAGAGTTAAACCATAAAGAAGGCTGACTGCTGAAGAATTGATGCTTTCAAATTGTGGTCCTGGAGAAGACCTTTGAGACTATCTTGGACTGAAAGGAGATCAAACTAGTCAATCTTAAAGGAAATCAACCCTGAATATTCATTGGAAGGACTGATGCTGAAGCTGAAGCTCCAGTACTCTGGCCACCTGATGCAAATGGCTGACTTTGGAAAAGACCCTGGTGCTGGAAAAGATTGAGGGCAGGAGGAGAAAGGGGCAACAGAGAATGATATGGTAGAATGCCATCACTGACTCAATGGACATGAGTATGAGCGAACTTTGGGAGATAATGAAGGACAAGGAAGCCTGGTGTGCTGCAGTCCATATGGTCCAAAGAGTTGGGCACAACTTAGTGACTGAACAACAGCAATGGTCTGAATTGAGTCTTCATCCAACTCTAGTGTTGAACATCTGACCACCATGATTTATGGAAACCTTCTCCTCCTCTGGCTTCTGATACACTTGCATTATTTGAGGCCCTCTATCCTGCCCTCTCCCTGACTCTTCATTTCTCTTGTACATTCTGGACCTGCACATTCTACACACTTCTCCTTATCTTCTCCTTTAATCTCTGGGAGAGAGGAGCCTTATATCTTCATCCCAATATCTGACTATTTCCTACTAATAATTCACAGAAGACAAGTCCAAGATCATGTCTATATTTAAATGTCTTGCTTCATGTTGTGAATTACTTTCTAGGAAGATTATCCTTGTTTGCATTCCTACCTTCAGTATGTCAGAATGCCCACCTTACTGTACCCACAGCAATATAGAATGATGGCTTTATAATATTTGATAATTTCTTAGGTGAGATTAATACCGTACTGGTTTTTCTTATGCAGTTAAGCCCCTCAAAATTATCCCTTCAGTAAGCTGCTCCTATGCTTTTGGACATGGACAGACTGGTTCCAAATAGGAAAAGGAGTACGTCAAGGCTGTATATTGTCACCCTGTTTATTTAACTTATATGCAGAGTACATCATGAGAAACGTTGGACTGGAAGAAACACAAGTTGGAATCAAGATTGCTGGGAGAAATATCAATAACCTCAGATATGAAGATGACACCACCCTTATGGCAGAAAGTGAAGAGGAACTAAAAAGCCTCTTGATGAAAGTGAAAGTGGAGAGTGAAAAGGTTGGCTTAAAGCTCAACATTCAGAGGACGAAGATCATGGCATCTGGTCCCATCACTTCATGAGAAATAGATGGGGAAACAGTGGAAACAGTGTCAGACTTTATTTTTCTGGGCTCCAAAATCACTGCAGATGGTGACTGTAGCCATGAAATTAAAAGACACTTACTCCTTGGAAGGAAAGTTATGACCAACCTACATAGCATATTCAAAAGCAGAGACATTACTTTGCCAACAAAATTTTGTCTAGTCAAGGCTATGGTTTTTCCTGTGGTCATGTATGGATGTGAGAGTTGGACTGTGAAGAAGGCTGAGCACCAAAGAATTGATGCTTTTGAACTGTGGTGGTGGAAAAGACTCTTGAGAATCCCTTGGACTGCAAGGAGATCCAACCAGTCCATTCTGAAGGAGATCAGCCCTGGGATTTCTTTGGAAGGAATGATGCTAAAGCTGAAACTCCAGTACTTTGGCCACCTCATGCGAAGAGTTGACTCATTGGAGAAGACTCTGATGCTGGGAGGGATTGGGGGCAAGAGGAGAAGGGGATGACAGAAGATGAGATGGCTGGATGGCATGACTGACTCGATGGACGTGAGTCTGAGTGAACTCCTGGAGTTGGTGATGGACAGGGAGGCCTGGCGTGCTGCAATTCATGGGGTCGCAAAGAGTTGGACATGACTGAGCGACTGATCTGATCTGATCTGATGCTTTAGGACCTTTTATGTTGAGCACCTCTGAGTAAATGCGGAGAGAGAGGAGCTGTCAGAGGGCCAAGAGGGCAGAGAGCCAATAAAAGGACAAGTATCAGACTTGGTTTGATTCACAAGACAGCCTCATACCTCTGGGGGCCATGACCATGAAAATGAACTGTGCTGATCTGTGAATCTGTGAGTCAGTGTTTCTCAAACCTATTTTAGTGAGTTCAAAGTTTCTCTAGTCCAGAAAGAGTTTAAGAGGGTGTTACTCATTATTTCCTCGTTAATAATGGAAAAATGCTCTCCAAACTTTGGCAGGTCTTCCTTATACTTGATGTTATGCTATGCTATGCTAAGTCCCTTCAGTTGTGTCTGACCCTGAGTGACCCCATAGACGGCAGCCCACCAGTCTCCCCTGTCCCTGGGACTCTCCAGGCAGGAACACTGGAGTAGGTTGCCATTTCCTTCTCCAATGCATGAAAGTGAAAAGTGAAAGTGAAGTCGCTCTGTCGTGTCCGACTCTAGGGACCCCATGGACTGCAGCCTATCAGGCTCCTCCGTCCATGGGATTTTCCAGGCAAGAGTACTGGAGTGGGGTGCCATTGCCTTCTCTGACTTGATGTTAAGCCTACTGCTATTATCAGTGATTTTATGCATCTTAATAAAAATTGGGATAGGCATATCAAGCATATATGGTCTTCTGCCATGAAAACCTGGAAAGAATTCTCAGAGTTCCTTAATTTACTTCAGAAATATTATGAGCACAAACATTTTTTGGAAGATACAGTCTTCTTACAGAATTATTTATGAAGATGAATAAGACCCATACTTTGCTTTCAAGTAGCCCATTTAACCAGTTAAAGGGGTAAAACAGATGTCAGCATGACTACAGCCATGACTGTAACCAAGTGCCACTAGGTTAGGCACAAATAAGGGAATGAAAAGATGTATGAATCATCAGAAAGGAAAATTTATAATCTGACAGAAATGGGCAAAGTTTCACAAATAACATAAAAAGGATGGGCATGGTTTTCACTAGTAGAACCAAGGTCTGATCTGGGGAGAGGAGGCAACATCTCAAATTGAAGAAAGTGTGCATGAGCAAAGGTTATGTCTGAGGGGGGCAGCTTCTCTAGGATGGAGGTTCATATGTAACATGTTACATCTCAACATATGTTAAATGTTGAGATAATGAGATTTTATTTCATTCAGTAGCCACTGGGAGCCTCTGAGAGCCCCTAAATAAGGAAAATTTTTGATGCTGAGTTTTATTATGAAGTGAAATTCTGACAGCCATGTGAAGCCTAGGTTACAATAAAGAATGGGAGTATGATACCTAATGAGAAGGCTATTATTCCATTAGTCTAGGAAGAGAGTAAAATATACTTGAAATAGGGAGGCAGGAATGAGAAGAAAAATGAGGAATGAGATACGGAAAGGCCTGGTAGAAACAAAAACTAATGACTTAGAACCTAATTCAATTTGGGACAAACAGATAGATTTCAAGTCCAAGTGCCCAGGAGACTATTAAAAGTATGGTGTTATTAATGGACAGTGAATTCCGAAGAGGGAAATGATGTCAGAAAAGAAGTGAGTTGGAATGTACTGCTTTTAATCTATCAGTTTTCATTCATTTATTTGCTAAGTAGGCAATTGAAGGCTTGGAAAGTAGGAGAGAAAAAGCAATTAGACACATTAAGGACCAATTATTATGACTGATCTTGGATGAGCATATGACCCAAGATGGGTGAATCAGATTCCTTTCTGAGGAACAAAAGGGAGGGATGCCAATCCTGCTTGGCTGGCAGCCACATGCCCTGCAGTGTGAAGCAAGCTGGTCTGAGATAATGAAGCCAACACACTGGGAGACATGAAGAGATAATCTTGGTGGCCCTTGAGTCCCTAAGTAGCAACTGCCTCTCATTCCATAGTTGTCAGAGCCTCATAGTAAATTTATCCTTTTGCCTAAGCTAGTTCAGAGAGAATTGCTATAATTTGTAACTGAAGGAATCCTGAGTATTAGCACTATTAAAAAGTCAGAGCTAGTTGTCAGATACTTCATTTCAATTTTAAAAGCACTATAGGGTTTGTTCTTCCATTTAACATTTATTAAGTCCATCCTCTGTTCTGGGCATTATGATAGCCTCTGAAGATAAATTGGATATTGAATTGGAGAGAGGACTGAGCGGAGGAGGATTTTGAAGTATGTCTGGCCCTGTAGTAAAGACAAACCCCAATTTATCAATAGGTACAGTTCCAAATGTCCTAGTGTAAACTGGCTGTTTGAGAGAAGAGATTACTCCATAGAAACCTCATTGTGAATGGTGGTGATATGCCCAGGACAGCTGGGGAAAACCCTGTTCCCCTGTAATGGGACAGATTAGACACAAACACAATAGTGTAACACATATAACTCGTCTTTCTAAAAAGTTCATATGGAACAGCATCTGAGGACTCCAGGCATTGCTTGGACTTAGGCGGATTCTCATGGGATGTGCCCTACCTCTTGAAAACTGTGGCAACTGTAGTATGTGGCATGGGGTTTTTAAAATTCTTGTTACGTAAGGAAGGACAAGGTCGATTTAGTACAGTTCAAAGGAGATTAAGCAGTGGGGAGAGCATGAAGAGAGATGTACCGAGTAGAACGAAGATAAGGAATCAGAGGCGCTTGCGTTTTGCTGTGTGTCTAATGTGGATTGTAGAGAAGAGGCCTGACTGGAGTTAGAGAGGCTGAAGGATCCTACTGGGACTCTGCTGAAAAGTTGTTTTGGAGAGCTTTGTTTTAGGCAATTTATTCCCCAGTTTCAAAGGTCACGTCCTAAATACCCAGAAAAAATATTCACTGGTAGTGACTCAGTAATCATATTGATATTGTTGCAGAAAGGAGGAGCCCTTCCAGGGCCCAAGAGTGGGCTCTGGTCTAACACTCAGAAAGGAAGTGTCTGAGGAGACACACACGCATGCTGACAAAGCAAGCGACTTTATTGGGAAGAAGCACTTGGGCAGAGAGCGGGAGGGTAAAGCAACGCAGGGGAACTGCTCTGCCACGTGGCTCAGAGTCTCAGGTTGATAGGGTCTGGCCAGACAGTCTGACTCAGGGTCCTTCCTGATGGCACACACATGGCTCGGCCAAGATGGATATCAGCGAGGAGGATTCTGGGAGGTTGGTATGACATGTGACACCTGCTTTGGACCTTTCCCAAATTCTTCTGCTCTGTGGGGGCTTGCTAGTTTTATGTTTCTTACCAAGACTGAAACTCCAATACTTTGGCCACCTCATGCAAAGAGCTGACTCATTTGAAAAGACCCTGATGCTGGGAAAGATTGAGGGTAGGAGGAGAAGGGGACGACAGAGGATGGGATGGTTGGATGGCATCACTGACTTAATGGACATGGGTTTGGGTGGACTCCAGGAGTTGGTGATGGACAGGGAGGCCTGGTGTGCTGTGGTTCATGGGGTCGCAAAGAGTTGGACACGACTGAGCGACTGAACTGAACTGAAGCAAGACCTCCTGACATAAAATAACTAATGCAAATAGTTATGCTTGCTGGCCAGGGTGGGAGGTTTCAGTCAGTGTTTTCCATAACAATATAATATCAAAATAGTCTGTACTCCTTTGAGATCTCAGTCACACTACATGCCTCTGCTCCCAGATGTACCTGGACTGGTTAACAGAATCTGGCTCTCTCTACTCACGTCAGCTGGCTGATGTGCCAGCCAACATGGGGGTCAGATCTGCCCTCATGACAATGTCTATACTTACCACGTTTGATTGAATCCACGTGAATTCTGATTATGATTGGAACAGCACCCACGTATTTTGGAGTTATCCCTGGTGACTCAGCTGGTAAAGAATCTGCCTACAATGCAGGAGACCTGGGTTTGATTCCTGGGTCAGGAAGATCCCCTGGAGAAATAAACAGCAGCCTACTCCAGCATTCTTGCCTGGGAAATCCTATGGATAGGGGAGCCTGGTGCGCTACTGTCCATGGGGTTGCAGAGAGTAGAGCATGACTGAGTGACTAACACTTCACTTCACTTTATTTTGATTTGGGGGTGAGTTAAATCCTATTTGCTACCCTATATCTAACCTAAAATAAAGGAAAATAAAGAGATTCCATGAAATCTTTCACTTGATCCATCTTGCTTTGATTGAAAAGTAATCTTAAAACAGGTGTGAAGTGTTAAAAGATTTTTTTTGTTTTAAACAGATGGAAAGTAAACATCTGGGAACTTTTCAGCTCAACATATTTGCGGCCCTGAGACTGCCAAGATTCTTCACTGTGAAAGTTCTCCAAGGATTAGCCTATTCCTGTTCTCCCTGTTTCACACATAAATATTAATTACCCCTAAATGCAGCCCATTTACTAGCATCAGTCATGAAAAATTTAAAATGCCAAGCTAGTGTGAGAGAAACTTGACTGTAAATAATTGTTACATTGTTCTGTTTGTTCTCAGCATTGGTAGTTAGGCAGGAGTTTGTGAGAAAGGGGAAACTGTGAGCATGCATGGCCTGTGGATGATAATTACAAAATGCCAGAAGGAGAGTCTTGAATTTTTTAAAGAGGCTTTAATGACTCCCAGGACATTGAGACAGAGCAGCATGGATCTTGTTGAGAAAAAATAAAGTCGGTGTTACAGAAAATTCATTGTCTAGTTAGAATGCAGAGAGGGATGGATACTAAACATTCCATCTGAACAGTTCAGGTGGTCAATGGGGGATTTAATTTTATGAAATGTGATTTTGTCGTCTTTCAACCTGGCAGAAGGGTAACTCAAAGGGTGGAGGAGAAATGGAGGTGCAGAATTACATTATTTAAATGGTATTTATAAAGACCACTGAGATACTTCTTCCTTCTTTCTCTGAGGAAAAAGGTACAGAAATGATGTCCTAAAGGCATATGAGATCAGTTGGAATAAGTTAAGTGGCAAAGACAATAATAATGTAACAGAGAAATATAACCTGTATTATTTAAATTATTTTAAGGATGCTAAAAATTGTTACTAAGGTCACTATGATGATAATGATAATGTGTGGTATGTTAAAACTATGTGGTCTTTAAAATATAAAATTTCTGATATAAAAGTAATAAAAATACTGTGGAAATTTTGAAAAAGATACAAATATTGAAATAAGAATTAAAATTCAGAAATAAGCAATTAACATTGTTCCCCAATGGCTTTTTTAAAATTTACTGCTGGCTGATTATAAAGGCAATCAGAATTCCTCACAGAACATTTATAAGATATCAAAATATAATATAGTCTAAAATAAACATTGTCAAATTACTGTCATGTACTTCATGAAGTGCTACACTTTTTTTCAAGGTTTAAGAATTTCATTTTGCATCTGAGCATGTTGATTAATGTTTTTAATCAACAACATTGAGTCAATAATTAGGAATGCTTGTATTAAGTGAAGGAGGTTAGAGAGGTATGGCAACTTTCTAACTATTTGACATAAACTGTTTATATATTGACATAAACTATTTGACATAGAACTATTTAAATTATTTGACATAAAACTATTGTAGAGTTTTAAGGAACTGAATTTTCACAAAACATGACTGACCTGCATTTTGTTAGAATCAGTTATTTGCATCTCAATGTTCATGACTCCTATTTCCATTAAATATATAATATTATTTTTTTCTATTTAACACTTTTGAAATCAAATTCCATTTTCTTTGGTATCAACACTGCAACCACTCTGGAATGAATGCAAAGAAACTTCTATCTTTTTTCTCTTTTTATCAAGGGCATCTTTGCTTATCATTCTACCCTTGACATTTTTGTTACATTCACAATTATAGATAGGTTTCTTGCAACCATCAACATTTATAAATTAATTTCACTCATTATAGGAGTGTGTTTCATTTTTAAAGGAGGGAATAACTGCCATCATTCCTATATTTGGTCTTATTTCTGTTATTTCACCTAATATTTTCTGATGCTATGCATTGTGTTTTTATCATGTTTTCCACATTTTATTTGTTCTAATCTTCTTGTTTCTGATAGGCTCTGTCAACATCTTATATAGAATATAGACAGTAACATAGCTTTTGATGTAAAATGGTGAGAATTTCTAGAGAAGCCAGCTTCCACCTGGGAATGATTTTCTGAACACTGGAGAACTGAACCAACAGAGGACCTACTATCTCTGAAATAACCTTGGAAATAGTTTGAGAGTATGGTGCCTGCGCTGATATCCAACGTATAGGAAGATGGAATCAGGAACCTACTGCTGTCCCAGCTGCTACTGCTGCCACCACATCGTCTCGGAAACTAGGGACAGGATGCCGGGGTCCTGATGCAGGAAAGTCGTGTGTCTCTACAACCCTATTTGCCAGTAGCTAAAACTGAAAAGGAGGCTAGAGAGAACCTCTAATTCACTTCCACTTTCCAAAATTTCAGTGCTCTTATTTGTTGGGTAAGAGCTAATTTTTATCCTTTAGCTGTGAGTAGTAATAGCGTTAGTCACTCAGTCATGTCTGACTCTTTTGTGACCCCATGGATTGTAGCTCACCAGGCTCCTCTGTCCATGGAATTATCCAGGCAAGAATACTGGAGTGGGTTGCCTACCCCTTCTCCAGGGGATCTTCCCTGACCCAGGAATCAATCTGGGGTCTCCTGCACTGCAGGCAGGTCTTTACCATCTGAGTTACCAGGGAAGCCCCTTTAGCTGTGAAGGAGTCTGGAAATGCCCTCTGGTCTCTGTATAGGAAAGTCCCATAGGAGGAAAGTCACCCATCCACAGTATCTACCATTAGACAGCCGTAGTCTATAGTCCTGTTTGAATCTTATTAGAATTATTTAAAATTTTTGTTTTACAAAATTAGCATTCAATTCTATTTCTAGAGTTGTGACAGGTAAATGGTGATTCTTGACTTTGTTTGAAAGTGAAGTGAAAGTCATTCAGTCGTGTCTGACTCTTTGCCACCCCATGGCTTATTCAGTCCATGGAATTCTCCAGGCCAAAAAATGCTGGAGTGGGTAGCCTTTCCTTTCTCCAGGGAATCTTCCCAATCCAGGGATCAAACCCAGGTCTCCCGTGTTGCAGGCGGATTCTTTACCAGCTGAGCCACAGGGAAGCCCCAAGACTTTGTTTATATACAAGTTATTGTTTTCTAACCAGTAGTTCTCTCAAATGCACTTCTTAACATTTCATTAAAACACCTAAGAAAAAAATTCAAAACATAAAATACAGTGGAAGGTGATTCTGATAACCGGCCTACCAACTGATAAAGCAAATGTCAGAAAGTTATTTAAAATATATGTTTAAAATTATATTTATAATTATATATTTATGTGCATATATAATATTGCATTGTTTCATATATAGATACAAAATATAAAGTGGACTATTACTTTTGTTTTGAATTTTTTCTTAGGTGTTTAATGAAATGTTAAAAAGTGCCTCTGAGAGAACTATGAATACTGAAAATCAAGATTTTTGACTTAAGGATGTATATATAATACACTATAGCAATATAGTCTTTACTAGCTTATCATTCTTATATTGTAAAGTTGTTTCTCAATTTCAGGAGGGTTTTTTTTTGGTAGGCTTTTATTATAAGTTGGTAAAATCTTGACAGTCTCCCTAAGTAGTTTAAAGCAGTGAGTTTTCCTCAAAATCATCATGAGCTGAAATCATCCTTTACAATATTTTTTATGCCAGTGAATATGCTCCAAAACCAATCTAATTGTCTACCATTTAAATGAACTCAGTAAATGTTCATTGTGTCCTTAATATATTCTAGGACCCTAATGGGGCCTTCCACGATGAACGTCTTGTCCCTCCCCCATGCAGTCCCAGCCTAGCACACTCTACAAACATAATATAAATGAGTGGACACTCTGACCAAAAGATAAATGAAGCATCATGAAAGAGTGTCCTCAATGCTGCCTGGGAGTTACGAGTCAGGGCAGATTTTCATGGAGGAGGCAAGAGTTTACCAGATTTCTCAATTTCCTAGTTGAAAAAAGAAAAAAAGAAATTAAAAATCAGAGGGTAGTCAGAACTATCGCTTTATTTTTTTTTTTTTTTTGAAAAGCAGAATAAATGTGAAGCACCTGGGATTTTTATTTGTGTTAAAATTTGTGGAAAAATAAAGGTGACTATGATGACCAGGGACTGGGGAGCCTGGTGGGCTGCCGTCTATGGGGTCGCACAGAGTTGGACACGACTGATGCGACTTAGCAACAGCAGCAGCAGCATGATGATAATAATGGGGCTTCCCAGGTGCCGCTAGTGCCAGGTGCTAGCCGCCTGTCATCGGGTCACAAAGAGTCAGAGATGACTGAGGGGACTTAGTATGCATGATGATGATAATGGATATTATTGATTGCCTACCCAGGAGCTGGCTGGGAACCTTTCCCCTTTTCCAGCTAACACCTTAGTTTTCCTTCTGGTGTCTCTCTCTCTTCAGAATTGTAGCACCCTTGTTTTGAAGGGTGACCCCAGCTCAGGTGTGAGCTATAATTAGTCTAAGTCAGTTAAAAATCCCATTCCCCTGTCAGTGATTGGTTGAAGCCTCTATACCTGTAATAAACAGAGTACGTATTACTTGGTTGCAGAGATAGGTTCAGGAAAGAGCACAAAACTGGATCTGGGCCAATGAAATGTAAGGGGAATTTTGAAAAGGGGATTCTGGGAAATTTTCCCTTCTACTTAAAGGAAAACCTTAAGTGCTGTCTCTTGCTGGCTTTTGGCAGAAATGCAAGGGATACTTTAGCCATCTGATTACCAGCCTGAAGAGGACCACAGAAATATTCTGACTCCCTCGTGCCTCTCCAGGAATTACAGGGGAATGGAGACAGAGCCATTGAATTAAGTAGGTCCTAAAACCTACCTGACCTATGGATTTCCAGGTATGAGAGTCTACAAGTGATTTTACTGTTTAAGCCAGTTTGACATGACATTCTAGTGCTTGCTATCAAAGTTGTTCCACTTAATTTAATAATTCACAGCTGAGAATAAAAAGAGCTAGCCTATGAATTGAGGTAAATGTGCTGCTGCTGCTACTGCTAAGTCACTTCAGTCGTGTCCGACTCTGTGTGACCCCATAGATGGCAGCCTACCAGGCTCCCTCGTCCCTGGGATTCTCCAGGCAAGATAACTGGAGTGGGTTGCCATTTCTTTCTCCAATGGATGAATATGAAAAGTGAAAGGTAAGTCGTTCAGTCGTTTCCGACTCTCAGCGACCCCATGGACTGCAGCCTACCAGGCTCCTCAGCCCACGGGATTTTCCAGGAAAGAGTACTGGAGTGGGGTGCCATTGCCTTCTCTGTGAGGTAAATGTAATGCTACATTTTAAAAGAATAGAAACAAAAATCATAAAAGTTGGTGAGGGCAAAACCTGAGAACCTAAAATATTACAAAGGTAAAATAAATGAGAATAAAAAAGCCTAAGCGAAAAATAATTAAGTTGCAACTCAATTTGGCAGAAAAAGAAATCCTAAAATGGGGCAGAAGTGACAAACTAAATTGTTGAAAAACCGTAACAAATTTCTAGCATACTGGTAAGGCCCTTTTAGATTGACAGAAACAGCTGATAGACACATTAGTTTGGGAGTGATGGAGATTTAATACAAAAGATTTCCAGAGAAATTTCTTTCCAGGTCTTTAAAACCACCTGTTTCTGATTTCAGCCCTGGCAATTCTGATAAGGCACATGTGACTGAAGTCCTGGCATGCACAGCTTTGTGGATCTTGATGTGATTCTCTCTGCCTGTATCTCTTCCTGTTGTATCTTTCTGTGTGTTCCTCTATGTGTGAATTGCCTGTGTCCCTGTCTCTCCATGTATATTTCTGTCTTGCCATGTAAGTTTTCATGTCTGTGTGTATGTGTCTCTGAGTCTTCCTTTCTGTTTCTCCTTGTCTCTCATTATTCCTCTGCTTATCTCTCTTTATCTCTTCCGTGTCCCTGTGTCTGTACGTGAAGCATATCTGTGTGTTTATGTCTGAGTGTACATCACTTTGCCTGTCTGTCTATGTCTCAGTATGTTTACTCTTTGGGTGTCTGAATCTCTGTGTGGCCTCTTCTGTGAGTTTATTTGTATGTTTCTCTGTGTGAATCCTTCTCTTATGAATCTCTTTTCCTGACAATTGAGAGCAGACATAAACTCAGTCTGTGCCTAAAACAAAAGATGGAAAAGCCAGGGACTTTCCTGTGGACTTAAGTGACTGATATTCCTCAAAGTGGCTTGGTTAGCCCAGTAGGAATCCTCCCTTTCCTCCACCACTCTCCCCACCCTTCAGAGCAATGAAATCACAGGGCATGTGTTGGTGGGCGGGGGGACCTGACCTATGTCTTTGACTGCCTTACCATGAACCCACAGTATCAGACATACTTCTTCAGGCCTTGTCTCAAATTCACATAACAAGACAGAAAACTCCCAACACTTAAGACAGTATTGTTATTCATTTCAGTGATCCTGATCCTAAAATAATCCTGAAAGTGAAAATGTTAAGTCACTCAGTGCTGTCTGATTCTTTGTGACCCCATGGACTGTAACACCCAGGGCTCCTCTGTCCATGGCATTCTCCAGGCAAGAATATTGGAATGGGTTGCTATGCCCTTCTCCAGGGGATCTTCCCGACCTAGAGATCAAACCCATTGCAGGTGGATTCTTTACCGTCTGATTCACCAGAGAAGCCCAGATTGATGTTATTTATTCCTCCTTGCAGGAAAATACCATCACATAGTCATGTCACTTCTAACTCCTTACTGGCTCTTGTGCTAGCGTACCTTTCTAGGACATGGCCATCTAGCTAGCAGCCTCACCACATCCATCAAAGAACAACTGCCACTTCTTTCCTCTGCAGAGCACTTTTGTGCAACCCTAACTTACCAGTTTGGCAGGCAACACCCTTTTCTGCCTCATTTCCTGCCTGCACCATCAGGTAGAAGATACTGTCTGCCTTTTCCTTCATAAATTCCTGACTTTGAGACTTATCATGTCCTGATCTAGATGTTACATGGTTTTTCCTCCTTAGTCCTCATAGGAGCCTCCCAGTCTGGCCCTTAATACCTGGGTTGGAAAGATCCCCTGAGGGAGGAAGCGACAACCCACTCCAGTATTCTTCCCTGGAGAATCCCATGGGCAGAGGAGCCTAGTGGGCTCCAGTCCATGGGGTTGCAAAGAGTCAGACACGAGTGACTGATCACACTGAGCTCCTTCTCCAGGTCAGACTTTTATTCTTCCTGTCCTCTTCTTTTTTTCCATCTTTGGAAATTCCAAAACTAACATTCTTTCTGCATTTCTTCATGAATAGTCCCCATTGCATGTTTCTGATAAAACACAGTTCTGATATTTCCAAAGGTCTTTTTAAAATTTACTAGTCCCGAATATGTCTGACAAGTCAGATAATAAGAGATGACAGTGATCTTTAGATATCTGGAAAGAAAAGGAGTGATGCCCAAGTCCCAGTCTCTGTGCTGGTAGTATGGCCTTGAAGGAGGTACTTCTCCAGGTGACTCTGTATGTGAAAAATGAGGGATTAGATTTTAAACTGCTAAGATAGGGTTGATCATCATAGAAACAAATTTTCACTGAAATAAAAACACATGTATTGCCACTCAACTTATGACACTTAAGGAATTAAAAATCACAATCTTCCATGCTCCTGTTTCACTCAATCAAATATTAGTTTACTTTCTCTAACTAAATTTGCATTTATATTTTTCACATGATTTATAATTTCGTTTAGTTTGTGTTTCCTAGTTTGCACTTTTCTAAAACTTCAACTGAAAAATAATCCAACTGACTAATATTCATTTCACTGCTAAGAGCCAGAATTAAGTCCTTAATTTCATCCTTCATTATGAATGCCAACAACTTAGTTTATATTCATTCATTTATAGTACATTAATTACCTTTTTCCACACATGAGAAGTTTGAATCTAACATATTTAGACTAGAACAAATTTACTGAGACTAAATGCAGTATATTTGACTTTTTCATCACAAAACAACAATTCTGTTTAAGACAGCAGGACATCAAGTCCATTAATGCCTTTGGCGGTCTAGTTTTCCTGAGAATGAACTTGGATTATCTTCTTGAAAGATAGGATGCTATTTCCTCATGCTTTTAGAAATTATTTTCTAAGGAATCAGTTCAGTCCAAGATTATAACCAAATAATGTAGTAAACAAATTGTAAAAGAAAAAACAGAATAAAGAAAAAAGACAGTTGGTTAATTAAAATGTGGACAGGGAAAAGAGTAGAATGTTGATTAAACAATGTTGAAATTATTTCAGTGGGCATTTCCAAGAACATACATTTTGAATTATGAGATCATTTTTAAGACCGTGGCTTCAGAGTTTTATGCCATGCATGAAAAGAGTGCTGATACTATTATTAGCTAAGTTGTAAGTCATTATGCCTGCAAAAGCTCTGCTATGGCTCGAAACTCTCAGCTAACTTAAGCTCATTAGCTGATGCAAAGGAAATGATAAAAGTAGAAAAAAACATATAAATGGAACCAAGTCCCATAATTTACATATTGCTAATTTCCCGTATCTCTAGTAGTAGTGGTAGTGTTACTCGCTGAGTTGTGTCCAGCTGTTTGAGATCCCATGGACCATAGTCCGCCAGGCTTCTCTGTCCATGGCATTCTCCAGGCAGGAATACTGGAGTGGATTGACATTCCCTTCTCCAGAGGATCTTCCCAACCCAGGGATCGAAAGTGGATTTCCTGCGTTGCAGACAGATTCTTTACTATTTGAGCTACTGCTGCTGCTAAGTCGCTTCAGTCGTGTCCGACTCTGTGCGACCCCATAGATGGAAGCTCACCAGGCTCCCCTGTCCCTGGGATTCTCCAGGCAAGAACACTGGAGTGGGTTGCCATTTCCTTCTCCAATGCATGAAAGTGAAAAGTGAAAGTGAAGTCGCTCAGTCGTGTCCGACTCTTAGCGACCCCACGGACTGGAGCCTACCAGGCTCCTCCGTCCATGGGATTTTCCAGGCAAAAGTACTGGGGTGGGGTGTTTGAGCTACAGAGGTCCTGTATCTCTACTTTTATTTAACTGCCATATAATAACAACAGTGAATTAAAACATCACTACCATTGTGTTTTTTTTCATTATTCCTAGTATTCATAACAGAATTTTATCTTTATATATTGGAATATCTTGCTATTTGTTGGATATATCTATCTATATGTAGATATATATAGATTCAGTATGTCTGTGCCTTTCAACATTAAGTCTTCTTTCTTACTTTACCTTAAAATATTTCCCCTAAATTTTGCCTACTTATAAAAGAGGAGGAAAACATGGTGGCAATATTTATATCACGCAGATAGTTTTGTCTACTTTTTTAATTTTAGCCTTTGAATTATAATTTAAGCATGTCTTTTGCATATGGAAAAACTTACTTTAATTTTGGAATCATACTCTTGATTCTACATCCTACCTTTCAGTTTTTATATCTCTCTTTTTAAAAACAATTTTTTTAATTATTAAAGTATGGTAACACATTTGCAGGACACTCAGAAAATACAGAACAAGATTACATATAGTTCCACTATATATTACAATTATTTTTTAAGCAGGTAAAGACTTTTAGTTGGAGTTTCAATGTCAAACTCTCAAAAACTAATAGAATGACTATACAGAGAAGTAGAAGGATATGGTAGACTGCATCTCTCCTTTCATCTGTATAAAATGTACTGGTACTCAGTTTTATTCAGCTTTTTATCTTTTATTGGATTAATCATGATTGTTTTAAATTAAAAAATTGAGTGAATTTGTAGCATGTGGTATATATATATATATATATATATATATATATATATATATATATATGAATAGTATTGCTTATCTTAAAACTTTTCAGGCTGTTATTAATCTTTTGTATACCTCAGATAGCCCATGATGACTATGGACCTGATTATATGGGAAAGAGAAGTACTGTATTTTATGATTTTATCTTTTCAGTCCTCAGTATCCTATTAATCTAACTAGAACCATGAAAACATTGCTATGATTTTTATATTGTGTATTTCAGGTAGTGTGTTTGTTTCAACACTTAGATAATTCTAAGGTGCTGCAGGCATGCTGTCAGGGTTTTCATTTACTGACCTCTTCAGTTAATGGATCTGTCAGCACCCCTTTTCATCAACAACATCCCTGCTCAAAAATTCCTTCTGCAATTCAGCCTTCAATATCTGGAGGTATTTCCTTAAGAAACTTTGGTGAAAGGGCATATTTCCTAACTATCCAAAGATGTAGTGAATAATTCTCTTTCTTCCATATTTGAAGATCAATATGGTGGCACATGCAGTTCTTGAAATATGCCCTTCTCTCCCAGAATTTATCATGTAACTCTAATTTTATTTCCAAGTAGAATGATTTTGTCCTTAATAGCTTATACATTTACTTATATTTATAGTTTTATGAGATTGCAAGTTAGTCATGAGGGCTTTCATAAATACCCAGCTTTATGACTTTTTCGAGGCAAATAATAGAGCTCCAATACCTTGGCCAAAGTATTGGAGCTTCAGCTTATTTTCTGCCCATTTGTAATTTAAGCATGCTCAGATAATTTGCTTTGGTTAAGAAAAAGTGGAAGTGACATGTGGTATGTGACTTTAAAAAGATAGCAGTAACACTTCAGTTTTAAGTCATCAAATTAACAAATATCCAAGTGAATAATATGTGAAGATGAATACACTGAACAGCTTTCCCTTTGCACAAGCTATAAAGTTGTGTGCAGATCACCTGGTGGTAAATGGAAACTTCACCAGCTGGAGTCCCTGAGGAAGAAGCAGAGTCCTCCACTCAAACCCAGTTTTCATGGTCCTTGTCTTATGAGAAAGAATTTAATTCTTTCTATCTCATATTTGGGAGTTGCTACTTTAGCATAATTGGTCTATTTGACCTATATCTTTATGATCACACCTCTTTGTTATTGCAGGCATAGCCCCAGTGAGGCCTATCTATTTTGGATATTTTCTCCTTTTTAGTCAAGAGGAAATATCCTTGACTGTATGCAGGATTATCAGTCTTGTGCGAGTTAGTCTTCTCCTCTGATAATACCTAGTCATAGCTAAGGTCTCTTAGATTAGTTCTTCAGATTCATCACCTTTTCTGTAGGGAGCTAAATAATATTCCTAATTGCCTTCATCTTGGCGAAACACAAGGAGTCATAGTTTGAATCAGATCAGATCAGATCAGATCAGTCGCTCAGTCGTGTCCGACTCTTTGCGACCCCATGAACCGCAGCACGCCAGGCCTCCCTATCCATCACCAGCTCCCGGAGGTCACTCAGACTCGCATCCATCGAGTCAGTGATGCCATCCAGCCATCTCACCCTCTGTCGTCCCCTTCTCCTCCTGCCCTCAATCCCTCCCAGCATCAGAGTCTTCTCCAATGAGTCAACTCTTCGCATGAGGTGGCCAAAATACTGGAGTTTCAGCTTTAGCATCATTCCTTCTAAAGAAATTCCAGGATTGATCTCCTTCAGAATGGACTGGTTGGATCTTCTTGCAGTCCAAGGGACTCTCAGGAGTCTTCTCCAACACCACAGTTCAAAAGCATCAATTCTTCGGCGTTCAGCCTTCCTCACAGTCCAGCTCTCATATCCATACATGACCACAGGAAAGACCATAGCCTTGACTAGGCGAACCTTTGTTGGTAAAGTAATGTCTCTGCTTTTGAAAATGCTATCTAGGTTGGTCATAACTTTCCTTCCAAGGAGTAAGCGTCTTTTAATTTCATGGCTGCAGTCACCATCTGCAGTGATTTTGGAGCCCAGAAAAACAAAGTCTGACACTGTTTCCACTGTTTCCCCATCTATTTCCCATGCAGTGATGGGACCAGATGCCATGATCTTCGTTTTCTGAATGTTGAGCTTTAAGCCAACCTTTTCACTCTCCACTTTCACTTTCATCAAGAGGCTTTTTAGTCCCTCTTCACTTTCTGCCATAAGAGTGGTGTCATCTGCATATCTGAGGTTATTGATATTTCTCCCAGCAATCTTGATTCCAACTTGTGTTTCTTCCAGTCCAGCGTTTCTCATGATGTACTCTGCATATAAGTTAAATAAACATGGTGACAATATGCAGCCTTGACGTACTCCTTTTCCTATTTGGAACCAGTCTGTTGTTCCATGACCAGTTCTAACTGTTGCTTCCTGACCTGCATACAGATTTCTTAAGAGGCAGATCAGGTGGTCTGGTATTCCCATCTCTTTAAGAATTTTCCATAGTTTATTGTGATCCACACAGTCAAAGGCTTTGGCATAGTCAATAAAGCAGAAATAGATGTTTTTCTGGAACTCTCTTGCTTTTTCCATGATCCAGCGGATGTTGGCAATTTGATCTCTGGTTCCTCTGCCTTTTCTAAAACCAGCTTGAACATCAGGAAGTTCACGGTTCACATATTGCTGAAGCCTGGCTTGGAGAATTTTGAGCATTACTTTACTAGCGTGTGAGATGAGTGCAATTGTGAGGTAGTTTGAGCACTCCTTGGCATTGCCTTTCTTTGGGATTGGGATGAAAACTGACCTTTTCCAGTCCTGTGGCCACTGCTGAGTTTTCCAAATTTGCTGGCATATAGAGTGTAGCACTTTCACAGCATCATCTTTCAGGACTTGGAATAGTTCCACTGGAATTCCATCACCTCCACTAGCTTTGTTCGTAGTGATGCTTTCTAAGGGCCACTTGACTTCACATTCCAAGATGTCTGGCTCTAGGTCAGTGATCACATCATCATGATTGTCTAGGTCTTGAAGCTCTTTTTTGTACAGTTCTTCTGTGTATTCTTGCCACCTCTTCTTAATATCTTCTGCTTCTGTTAGGTCCACACCATCTCTGTCCTTTATCGTGCCCATCTTTGCATGAAATGTTCCTTTGGTATCTCTGATTTTCTTGAAGAGATCCCTAGTCTTTCCCATTCTGTTGTTTTCCTCTATTTCTTTGCATTGATCACTGAAGAAGGCTTTCTTATCTCTTCTTGCTATTCTTTGGAACTCTGCATTTAGATGTTTATATCTTTCCTTTTCTCCTTTGCTTTTCGCTTCTCTTCTTTTCACAGCTATTTGTAAGGCCTCCCCAGACAGCCATTTTGCTTTTTTGCATTTCTTTTCCATGGGGATGGTCTTGATCCCTGTCTCCTGTACAATGTCACGAACCTCATTCCATAGTTCATCAGGCACTCTATCTATCAGATCTAGGCCCTTAAATCTATTTATCACTTCCACTGTATAATCATAAGGGATTTGATTTAGGTCATACCTGAATGGTCTAGTAGTTTTCCCTACTTTCTTCAATTTCAGTCTGAATTTGGCAATAAGGAGTTCATGATCTGAGCCACAGTCTGCTTCTGTTCTTGATTTTGCTGAGTGTATCGAGCTTCTCCATCTTTGGCTGCAAAGAATATAATCAATCTGATTTCGGTGTTGACCATCTGGTGATGTCCATGTGTAGAGTCTCGTCTTGTGTTGTTGGAAGTGGGTGTTTTCTATGACCAGCGCATTCTCTTGGCAGAACTCTATTAGTCTTCATTCTGTACTCCAAGGCCAGATTTGCCTGTTACTCCAGATGTTTTTTGACTTCCTACTTTTGCATTCCAGTCCCCTATAATGAAAAGGACATCTTTTTGGGGTGTTAATTCTAGAAGGTCTTGTAGGTCTTCATAGAACCATTCAACTTCAGCTTCTTCAGCATTACTGGTCAGGGCATAGACTTGGATTACCATGATATTGAATGGTTTGCCTTGGAAATGAACAGAGATCATTCTCTCATTTTTGAGACTGCATCCAAGTACTGCATTTCTGACTTCTTTGTTGATTATGATGGCTACTCCATTTCTTCTAAGGCATTCTTGCCCACAGTAGTAGATATAACAGTCATCTGAGTTACATTCACCCATTCCAATCCATTTTAGTTTGCTGCTTCCTAAAATGTTGATGTTCACTCTTGCCATCTCCTGTTTAATCTCTTTCAATTTGCCTTGATTCATGGACCTAACCATCTAGATTCCTATGTAGTATTGCTCTTTATAGCAATGGACCTTGCTTCCGTCACTAGGCACATCCACAACTGGGTGTTGTTTTTGCTTTGGCTCCATCTCTTCGATCTTTCTGGATTTATTTCTCCACTGATCTCAAGTAGCATACTGGGCACCTACTGACCTGGGGCGTTCATCTTTCAGTGTCCTATATTTGTGCCTTTACACACTGTTCATGGTGTTCTCAAGGCAGGAATACTGTAGTGGTTTACCATTCCCTTCTCCAGTGGACCACATTTTGTCAGAACTCTCCACGATGACCCACCTGTCTTGTGTGGACCTACATGGTATGGCTCATAGTTTCATTGAGTTAGACAAGGCTTTGGTCCATATGATTCAATAGGTTAGTTTTCTGTGATGGTGGTTTTCAGTCTGTCTGCCCTCTGATGGAGAAGGATAAAAGGCTTATAAAAGCTTCTAGATGGGATTCCATGGAATTCTCTACGCCAGAATACTGGAGTGTGTAGCCTTCCCTTTTCTGGGGGATCTTCCCAAACCAGGGATCGAACCCAGGTCTCCCACATTGCAGGTAGATTATTTGCCAGCTAAGCCACAAGGGAAGCCCAAGAATAGTGGAGTGGGTAGCCTATCCCTTCTCCAGTGGATCTTCCCGACCCAGAAATCAAACCAGTGTCTCCTGCATTGCAAGTGGATTCTTTACCAACTGAGCTATGAGGGAAGCCCCTTCTCCTTTTGGGACCCCTATAATATGAATGTTAGTACTGTTACTATTGTCTTCTAAATTGTTCTCATTTTTTGTTTTCATTTTTGCTGTCTAAAATGGATGATTTCTATTCTGTATTTAAGATCACTTATGACTTCTCTTGTATCACCTACTCCTCTGGTATTCCTTCTAGTGTTTCTTTGTTGTTATTGTACTCTTTAATTCTATTTCTTAAAAAATATTTTTTAGTTCCTTGTTAAAATTCTCTGTTCATCTGTTCTTTTCCCTATTTCAGTTAGCATTATTATTACGAATGCTTTTAACTCTTTATCTGATAAAGTATTTCTCTTTTTTATTAGTTTTTTTTTTTCTTGTTCTTTTCTTTGGAACAAATTCCTCTGTCTTATCATTTGCCTAACTTTCTTTGTCTCTATGAAATTAGGTGACATAGTTACCTACCCTGGTCTTGAAGGAGTGTTCTTTTGTGGGAGCATTCCGCTATGTAGTCAGCGTGTACCCAGTGGCTTTGGTGGAAGATCTGTATCTGACATGATCAGGGTTCACGTCTTCCACTAGGGTGAGTTGGCAGTTCTCACATTGGTGGGAGGTGGGAATGGAGATGGAGGGGCTAGAGCTGGAACCAGGTGTAAGCCAAGGCTTCTCCTATGCTCACTGGTGAACACAGCCCTGCTGAGGTGGGTTCATGTCTTGGTGTTCTGGAGCAGAAACCTGATGGTTGGATCCAAATGGGTTCCATTTCCTCTAAGTGTGCGCTCTTCCTCCTCTGAGCAATAGCACTTTCAACCCAGAAAGGAGTAGTGCTGGAACAAGAGGGGCCAGGATAGTCATCCAGTGAGGTCTGATGTTCATGGCAAGACAGTGTTTGCACATCAGTTTAAGATCCAGACTGTTTTGATGTAATGTCTCCATGAATGCCAGTAATGACCACTCTCACTCTGTTTGGAAGCTGTGTAGGGTCCAAGCTGGCTCTTTCCACCTATCCGTGCTCCCTCCTTGGCCCTGGGAGCCTTTGCCCTAGTGTGGAGCAGCAGCAGAGCCACAGGGACCAGAGTGGGGCACTCAGTGTGGTCCAGGGTGCCCAGGGTAGTCATGGAAACCAGCCAGAGTCCCAGGCAGTTTAATTCTGCTTCCTCTGCCTTGTTCCCTGGAGAAAGCAAGCACGTGTATCTTCTTCATGAGCAAAAGTTTAGATTTCTTAAAGCCCTTTGTTCGTACTACTGGTTTTCCAGCTAGCTAGGGGGACTTGTCTTCCCAGTGTCGGACCCCAGGGCTGGGGTATCCACTATGTGGTTTGAACAGCTCACTCTCCAGGGAGGATCTCCAGGCTGGTATAATCCCTTCCTTGTCTGTGTCTTCCTCCTAGGGGAACAGGTTTCCATGACTGATGCTCTTCCCTTCCTACCTAACTCCATTTGGATCTTTCCTTACACCCTTGGTTGTATGAGTCCCTTCACCAGTCTGTTTTCAATGAGAATTGCTCCTTGCATAGATACATTTTTGATGTGTTCAGGGTGGGAGGTGAGCTCAGTGTCCTACTCTGCCATCTTGATATCCTCCCCACAATAATGCACCTATTTAATTTTAAGCTTCATAGTTTTCCATGTATAGATGAATCATAATGATTTGATCACTTATTGTTTGGTGGATATTTTAGTTTAATTCCTGACTTTTTTCCAACACATACACAAGTAAGTATGCTACAAGCAAGGTTGCCTATTTCTTAGAATTTCATACATATAAACCAGCAGGGGAATTCTGGGGTCAGAAGGCTCTGAGTAGTGATTCTTCACTGAATTGAGTTGTGAGATTTGTATTATATTTTTTCCCCTTAGGAAATCTGGATGAACATGTCCCTCACAGACTTGGGTATAGCCTTGACTTCGTTGCCTGTACTATTTACAGATCCAAACACCTACCATTCCTTTACCAGTGTTTTGTTATAAAACTGAAAATTGGCAGTAATTGCCTCTTACAGAGTTGTGAGGTTTACAGAAATATATGTGATTGCCCGTGTGTGTATGTATGTGTGTGTGTGTGTGTGTGTGTTAGTCGCTCAGTCGTGTCCTATTCTTTGCAACCTCATGGACTATAGCCCACCAGGCTCCTCTGTCCATGGAATTTACCAGGCAAGAATACTGGAGTGGGTTGCCATCCTCTTCTCTAGGGGATCTTCCCAACCCAGGGATTGAACCCAGGTCTCCTGCATTACAGGCAGATTCTTTACCAAGTGAGCTACCATAACTGGCCCACTCTTTCTGGGCCAGTACATGGTGGTTTCTGTTTGAGCAATTACAGGCCTCTGGTGAGCCAAGTCTCTAGACTTTTGCCCCAAACTTTGGATGAATGCCCATTTATGACCCTTATTTGGTGAATAAAAAATAACTATTTGCTTTTATTCTTCTAACTTCAGTTATTAGTGAAGCTAGAGGAGGGAAAAACCCATAAGAGACCAACAGAAGAAAAATTTTTCTGGGGGGATCTTTGGTTCAAAAATAAATATGGTAGGGGTTGCGGGGAGTATTGAATTGTATTAGCATATTTGTAACCATTGCCCTTTGAAAATGAATTGCCTTGGTTTGCATCAAAACACTAGAATAATTTTAAAATGTAAGAAAGAAAAAAATTAAACTGTGAAACAAGAGAGAAAAAGCCCAAGACTATAGAATATAGTTATTTTTATTGGTCCTTGAATTTATCCTGAAGGCCTGTATTTCCATCTTATATTTGGAACATGGTAGCTGTGTACCATTTTATTTTATTTTTAAAAAATGTTTTAATTTTGTACTGGGGTATAACCAATTAACCATATTGTGATAGTTGTGGGTGAACAGCAGACTCAGCCATGCATTTACATGCATCCATTCTCCCCTCAACTGCCCTCCTATCTGGCTGCCACATAAACTGAGCAGAGTTCTCTGTGCTATGCACTATTTTAATGCTAGTTTTCAACCTCTCATCCTCCCATTGCCTCCCTCCGCCACCACCTTGAGAGGCAGATTCCATGTTTTAATCAACAGTACTTCATGTTTTGCTGTCTGGCTACTTCTCTGCATTCACTATTTCTTGTGAGACCACACTGAAAACAAATAAATGAGCATTCTTCACACTTCAAAAGGAGACCCAAAGGGAAGAAGAATGAAATTGGGGCCAAAAGGTTAAGAGAGGAAAGATGTAGTCACTCTTTCTGAAACAATACATTGTGGTTTCTGTATGAGTGAGCAATTATAGACCTCTGGTTAGTCAAGTCTCTGGTCTTTTGCCCCAAACTTTGATAATTTGGTCCTCAGTGTAGTTGTCTTTGAATTTTTCACGCTTTTTTTTTTTTTTTTTTTTATTGGTGTTCTGAGTCAAAATGTCTCAGATAAAAACTTCCCATTCTGTATAATAAATTCCCAATTTTGATCTGCTGCAGTAACCGTGCTAAGGTGTTTCTCTATTTCTCTGTCTCCTTCATAAAACACACTCTTCTGAAGTCTCAGACCAATGCAAGGTGAATCTAATATGAGAAATCATATATCAGAATATAGACCCTATGGTTTGTAAATATCCACACAGGAGTACACAAGTATTTATTAATAAATATCCTTTTGTCTTCACATTTCTGTTTATACATATATGATATCATATCTACTTTCCAGCATGTCTATTCTCTGCTATTTGTACTCATAGGCAATGATAAACATAAGTGTGTACATCCAGCTGAAAGATATACATGCACACAAATATACATGTGTATATATGTATATATAGACTTTCCTAGTGGCTCAGCAGTAAAGAATATGCCTGTGATGTAGGAGATGCAGGTTCAATCCTTGAGTCTGGAAGACCCCTGGAGAAGGAAATGGCAACCCAGTCAGTATTCTTGCCTGGGAAATCCCATGGATAAAGGAGCCCGGCACGCTACAGTCCATGGGGTCACAAAAGAGTCAGACATGATTTACTGAGTAAACACACGTATATGTATGTACACACACAAAAACATGTACATCAGTGTGTGTGTTCACTATATTCATATAATTATTTTAGCTTTATGATAGCTGCTGTTGACAAAAAATTAATCTATAGTCAATCTAAAAGAGAAATGGAAAATTTTGAGTTCACATGAGTGTGAGGTCAGTATATATGTGACTTTGGTGAAGGGGTACGTGCAAGCAAGGTCATATCTTGGTAGAGAGTGACTACTCACTGAGAGGAGCAAGTATCTTAGTTCAGAGTTTTAGTGCTTGTCTAAGTAGGAGAAGATGCAAGAAATTGGGTTCATAAGATTTTCTCCTAAAAATATTTATCTAAAGGCCAATTCTGCCATTTTCCCCAGAATGCAAAGTGTCTCATCCTGATCTTTGCTCTAAATTCTTTTCAGAGTGGTGCAGGATGTAGGCCAGTGACTGCAGAGGTTAATGAATTGATTCTTCCAGAACTGGACAGTAGGCTCTGCTATGCTATGCTAAGTACTTCAGTTGTGTCTGACTCTGTGCGACCGCATAAACGGCAGCCCACCAGGCTTCCCCGTTGCTGGGATTCTCCAGGCAAGAACACTGGAGTGGGTTGCCATTTCCTTCTCCAATGCATGAAAGTGAAAAGAGAAAGTGAAGTCACTCAGTCGTGTCTGACTCTTAGCGATCCCATGGACTGCAGCCTACCAGGCTCCTCCGTCCATGGGATTTTCCAGGCAAGAGTACTGGAGTGGGGTACCATTGCCTTCTCCGACAGTAGGCAGTATTCTTTATTTCACAATTCCCTCCCTTCTGGTCTTAATTTTGGCCGAGGTTTTGGAGTCATTTTGTGACTGATTTGTTCCATGGTGCTAAGAAAGCTCATTACGAGATTGAGCATGGATTTCTTTGGTAGTCCTTTTAATTTGCTGTTGGACTTCCCAGGTGACGCTAGTAGTAAGGAACCCATCTGCCAATGCAGGAGATGTTAGAGACCTGGGTTTTGATTCCTGGGTCAGGAAAACCCCCTGGAAGGGGGCACAGCAGCCCAGGACTAGGCCCCGTTAATAGTGGCCGAAAGCCTGTGGAACACCTGTCCTGCTAATCAGTTTTTGGTCCAATAAATGGTCTGTTTCCTCTTGTTGATTCTTCCGGTATCTGGAGCTACACTATTATAGCCATTTATCTTATAGAACTATATATTTCATTAATCATTTCAAGTTGCCTAGTTATCATTTTTATCAGAGGCAGAGTCGCACACTTGGTAGTGTAAGGCTTAATCTTGTAAAATAGGCAGAATACAAGTAGTATTCATAGTTATATTAATACAGTCATAAGTAAGTAAACTTATCTTTTAAGAGATTACATAGCTGGGTCCAGAAGAAGAAAAGTGGATGGTGATGGTTGAACTGGTATTTCTGCTGTTGGGAAGGTTTGGTTAATGCCTAATGCAGATGCAAAGTGCACACTTGAGAGGAGGGAGAAGGCCCAAATGGGCAGAGCAAAATTTTATATTTAAATTTTTCTTGTCTTGCCTTAAAATATGAGTTTTATTTCATTACTACCAAAATGAAGCTGCATGGTTCAAATGACACCTTTATTCTAATACCAAGGAGAGGAAAATGCAGAAGAAATAATAGTTACATTTAAATACAATACTGTCTTTTTGGATTGAATTGTGACATCATATGCTAGGGTAAACAGAATTATCATATGGATAAAATAATGTATTTTTCTGCAAGATAAAAAAGATCAAATTAACTTTGGAGAAGCAAAAATAATATGACTTTTCTTTCCTTCACGGTTATTTAGAAAAATTTACTATGCTTCCCTGGTGGCTCAGATGGTAAAGAAAAATATACTAAAGATCTAAAGTACACAAATGGCATTTAATAAATCCTGTGACTCACAAAATTAGAGATACTGATGTGGTAATCTAAGGAAGGGAAGAATGAATAAAGGCTAATAAGTGCTGCTGCTGCTGCTGCTGCTGCTAAGTCGCTTCAGTCGTGTCCGACTCTGTGCGACCCCATAGACGGCAACCCACCAGGCTCCCTGTCCCTGGAGTGGGTTGCCATTTCCTTCTCCAATGCATGAATAAGTGCTACATCAGTTATTTTACCATGCTTAACTAGAAGGCAAATATTTTCTTCTAACAAGGTTATTATTTTTTTCTATAGCAATCATTTGTTTCTCAGATTGAATTCATATAATCAGCATATTATCAGTACGTTTGTTAAAGTTGGTGTTCTATCTTTTGTCTGTAAAGAAATCATCCCATGTTTTCTCAAAAGCCAAATCATTCATGATGGTAGATGCCACTTCATAATGTCACTGAAGTACCCCAAACACTGTCACTTATTTAATTAACTTTGTAACCAACTTCTGGATCTTGAGATTACTAGGCTGTAACTGGAGTTAATTACATATTTTAACATGGGGGCACAGACAAAGAGGACAAAGAATTTTAGTTCATAGTATCAAAGCTCAACATTCAGAAAACGAAGATCATGGCATCTGGTCCCATCACTACATGGGAAATAGATGGGGAAACAGTGGAAACAGTGTCAGACTTTATTTTTCTGGGCTCCAAAATCACTGCAGATGGTGACTGCAGCCATGAAATTAAAAGACACTTACTCCTTGGAAGGAAAGTTATGACCAACCTAGATAGCATATTCAAAAGCAGAGACATTACTTTGCCAACAAAGGTTCGCCTAGTCAAGTCTATGGTCTTTCCTGTGGTCATGTATGGATGTGAGAGCTGGACTGTGAAGAAGGCTGAGCGCCGAAGAATTGATGCTTTTGAACTGTGGTGTTGGAGAAGACTCTTGAGAGTCCCTTGGACTGCAAGGAGATCCAACCAGTCCATTCTGAAGGAGATCAGCCCTGGGACTTCTTTGGAAGGAATGATGCTAAAGCTGAAACTCCAGTATTTTGGCCACCTCATACGAAGAGTTGACTCATTGGAGAAGACTCTGATGCTGGGAGGGATTGGGGGCAGGAGGAGAAGGGGACAACAGAGGATGAGATGGCTGGATGGCATCACTGACTCCATGGACGTGAGTCTGAGTGACCTCCGGGAGTTGGTGATGGACAGGGAGGCCTGGAGTGCTGCAGTTCATGGGGTCGCAAAGAGTCGGACACGACTGAGTGACTGATCTGATCTGATAAAATTTTATATCTACTACTTGCTTTTAGTTTTTTGACTTGAATAAAGTTAGTCAAAATCTCTGATTTTTGCTGTTCCTTTCTGGAAAATTGGCACAAAATCCAATTCCTGATTCTTCACAATTTTTCTGAGCCCTGTTGCAGGATATGTGAATGTAGTTATTAATTTTGGTGATGATGGTCATGTGCATATTTTCTTAGAGTTGAGAAGAGGATGGATAATGTGACAGTCTGCATATCAAGATGGGGCAGTTAACAAATAGGCCAGGCTCGAATGATCACTGCCTCAGTACATCAAAGTGGCCTAGGTGAATTTTTATGGATGGCACCTGATGCTTCTCTTAACAGTTAAAGGTTTATATTCAATACTTAGATAAATTAATAATCATGATGCCAATGCACATTAGAACACGTTAGCAATCATTTCCACAAGACAATGGCAAATAAAAAACAATAGAGCAAATCACAACCGTTTAAGATGACTCTTTCAAAAAAAAGTTAACATGTGTGTGTGCACTCAGTTGTGTTCAACTCTTTGTGATTGCATGGACTGTAACCCACCAGACTCCTCTGTCCTTGGGATTTCCCAGGCAAGAATATTGGAGTTGGTTGAATCCTCCAAAAGGTTAATACCTACTGTTTTCTTCTCTGAATCCTAGTTCTAGCTATTTTGCCCATGGCTATTTATTTTCAGCACTTCCCAAGTGGTGCTAGTGGTAAAGAATCCACGCCAGTTCAGGAGACACAAGAGACACGGGTTTGATCCTTGGGCCGAGAAGATCCTCTGGAGAAGGAAATAGCAATCCACTCCAGTATTCTTGCCCGGGAAATCCCATGGACAGAGGAGCTTGGTGGGCTATAGTCCATGCAGTCACAAAGAGCAGGACATGACTGAGCGCACACACACGTTTATTTTCAGGCGTGCTTTCTACCCTCACACCTCCTCTCTCCTTTCTGTGTTCTTCTCTCTACAGCAGAGAGGGATATTTGCAAACTACACTTCTTGGGTCCCATTGCCCATCTTATGTTTGGTATGTTCAGTCAATCTAAGTTCTGTAGTTCCAAAGCAAGGGAAGGGCAGTAAGTCTAATTCTCCCTCTCTCTGCTTCAGGATGAATCTTCAGCGGTGGCTCTTCTTCCATGATTCAAGTCCTTTCTATAACAGACAGCCCTAACTTGCCACCAATTCTTTATTTATGGTCTCAGTCCCACCTGCAACCCCATACCATGGGTCTAGCTCCTGCTGGCGGGCCCTCTTCCAGAGTTCCAGCTTGCAACTGATAGCCCCTTCTATGGGCTCATCTGATGGTCTCTCTGGAAGTACTTTCACTGGGGTTTCAGCTCCCTACTGAGCATGGCTCCTGGACTCTGTTGTCATCATCTCTTCTTTATTTCATACCTCTAGTTTTAGGGGGTGCAGCCGTTTCTTGCAGACGAGCTATCTCTAGGTACCTCATCTTCCCAAGTTTTCAGCTTTTCTGAAAACTCAGTGACTAGTTTGCTGAATTAAAGTCCCTAATGTGGTTCTGCTTTCTGGCCTGGTTACAGACTTGACAGAGTCATCAACTAACATGTGGAGTGCAGCCAGCTCATTAAAAAGTGAGAAAAAACTTGAAGGAGATGGGTGAATGAAATAAATCTGTTTTAACCAAATGTGATGATGTTTTATATATATATATATATATCAGATCAGTCACTCAGTCGGGTCCGACTCTTTGCGACCTCATGAACTGCAGCACGCCAGGCCTCCCTGTCCATCACCAACTCCCGGAGGTCACTCAGACTCACATCCATCAAGTCAGTGATGCCATCCAGCCATCTCATCTTCCGTCGTCCCCTTCTCCTCCTGCCCCCAATCCCTCCCAGCATCAGAGTCTTCTCCAATGAGTCAACTCTTCACATGAGGTGGCCAAAATACTGGAGTTTCAGCTTTAGCATCATTCCTTCCAAAGAAGTCCCAGGGCTGATCTCCTTCAGAATGGACCGGTTGGATCTCCTTGCAGTCCAAGGGACTCTCAAGAGTCTTCTCCAACACCACAGTTCAAAAGCATCAATTCTTCGGCGCTCAGCCTTCTTCACAGTCCAGCTCTCACATCCATACATGACCACAGGAAAGACCATAGCCTTGACTAGGCGAACCTTTGTTGGCAAAGTAATGTCTCTGCTTTTGAATATGCTATCTAGGTTGGTCATAACTTTCCTTCCAAGGAGTAAGCGTCTTTTAATTTCATGGCTGCAGTCACCATCTGCAGTGATTTTGGAGCCCAGAAAAACAAAGTCTGACACTGTTTCCACTGTTTCCCCATCTATTTCCCATGTAGTGATGGGACCAGATGCCATGATCTTCGTTTTCTGAATGTGGAGCTTTAAGCCAACCTTTTCACTCTCCACTTTCACTTTCATCAAGAGGCTTTTAGTTCCTCTTCACTTTCTGCCATAAGAGTCGTGTCATCTGCATATCTGAGGTTATTGATATTTCTCCCAGCAATCTTGATTCCAGCTTGTGTTTCTTCCAGTCCAGCATTTCTCATGATGTACTCTGCATATAAGTTAAATAAACATGGTGACATATATACCACAAGAACCTTTTCTTTTGGTCTCATCATTACGATGAAATTTTGATAGAGATTTGGTGAGACTCGCAACTAAAAGATGGCGTTTTAACAGAAAACTGTTAAATGTTATATTATGTGGCAGCGTAGATGGGAGCAGACTTGGGGAAGAATGGATACATGTATATGTATGGCTGAGTCCCTTTGCTATCCACCTGAAACTATCACGACATTGCTAATGGCTATGTGCTTGCCTGCTAAGTTGCTTCAGTCATGCCCAACTCTTTGCCACCCCATGACTGTAGCATGCCAGGCTCCTCTGTCCATGGGATTCTCCAGGCAAGAATACAGGACTGGATTGCCATGCTGTCCTCCAAGGGATTATTCCTAACCCAGTGATTCAACCTGCGTCTCTTATGTCTCCTGCTTTGGCAGGTGGGTTCTTTACCACTAGTGCTACCTGGGCAGCCCAAATTGGCTATACTCCAATACAAAATAAAAAGTTTAAAAAAAGATAGCATTTAAAAACATATATGGTTTGCTTATCAATTGATTCTTGACTATAAAGTTATTCTTATCATAATTATTTGTAGACTAATTTTTGCCTAAATCCTATCTGCTCTTTGCAGTTAATAGTTTAGATTACCACTTGCTAAGAAATAAACTAGGATCGATTTTTAACAGATTTCCCAGTAAATCAATGGGTTAATCATTGAGAACAAATGAGTAATTCCCATTTGAAATTTAGGTAGACTCTGTTCTGAACACATCACTGTGTATCTATATCTATATAACTGATAGAAATAAATGGATTAACAAATACATATGCCGCATCCCATTATTAACCGGGATAAACCACTACATGCAGTTATAATTCAGTATTTTTATGAGCTAAAAATGAAATCATGTCCTTATTTAGCAGTTGGGGAGCAGGAAGGCTTGTGTAAAGCAGGGAAGCAGTGGCCAGGTGATCCTGGCTGGAGGGTGAGCACTCCACAGCCTTTGTGCTGTGATGAAAGGCAGGAGCCCTGGTGTGGTGTTCAGCACTTACAGTGTGGTTAGGTCCCAGGTTTCTCACCTGGGAGAAGCATGCCAGCATTCTTGACAATATTTCTGGAAATAAGAAAAAAGGGACCCTCTTTGAGGAGGAAAAGTTGGGATACTGGAGCTTCTAACTTGACGATGATTATAGTTTTAATAAAAGCAAACACAATTTTATCAAGTACCATGCCACATTCAAAGTGTCAGGACGTTTAAACACACTAATTTATTTAGTCTTCATAATTTATAAGGTAAAACTATTTTACAATTTGCAAGATGAACATTATTGCTCTTACAGATTATAGAACTAAAGATCAGGGAAGTTAACTTATCAATGATTACAGTTGAGTGGAAAATTCAGGATATTAAAAGAAGACTTTCTGACTTGGGAGCTGATGTACTTCCCACTGTTCTATATAATAAAACACTATTTTATCATCTGCACCTTGGATAGTTAAGGTGTTGAATGATCCATCTACAGTTGAGATGAGAAGTGGCAATAGTTTTTTATTTTGCTTTTTTTGCTGTCATGCACACACAAAATACTAGATTTGGCACTGTTTACTATGGTAGGCAGAAGAGTAGCCTCCAGAGATGTCCAGAATCTAATTCCAGGACCCTGTGAATACATTATCTTCTCTGACTAAAGTGACTTTTCAGATATGATAATGTTAAGGACTTTGAGATGAGGAGATTATTTTGGCTTATTTCAGTGGTCTGATCTAATCACAAGGGGAGGTGGGAGGATCAGAATAAGACAGAGAGATGTGATGATAAAAGCAGAGGTCAGACTGACACAGGAAGAACAGGCCATGAGCCAAGGAATGTGGGCAGCCTCTGAATGCTGGAAAAGTTCAGAAAATATTCTCCTCTGGAACTTCCAGAAAGGATGCAGCCTTGCTGACTCATTTTAGACTTGAGTCCTCTAGTGCTGTAACATAATAAATTTGTGTTGTTTTTAGCCACTTTGTTTGTGGCAACCTAGAGGAAAAGGCAATGACACCCCACTCCAGTACTCTTGCCTGGAAAATCCCATGGATGGAGGAGCCTGGTAGGCTGCAGTCCATGGGATCGCTAAGAGTCAGACACGATTGAGCGACTTCCCTTTCACTTTTCACTCTCATGCATTAGAGAAGGAAATGACAACCCACTCCAGTGTTCTTGCCTGGAGAATCCCAGGGACGGGGGAGCCTGGTGGGCTGCCGTCTATGGGGTCGCACAGAGTCAAACACGACTGAAGTGACTTAGTAGCAGCGGCAGCAGAGAAGCATTTGGAAACTAATAACACTTGTTCTGTTTAAATCATGAATATGAATAGGCTCTAGGTTCTCTATTTGATTATTCTATATGGATACACATTTCATTACTCTGTTAGCATCATGAAAGTAAATTAATGGGAGGCAAAAATCAAATCTCAGCATCCATAATTGCGTAGGTCAGGGTGATTCTGATAAGGAGGATATTAAATAACCTCACAACCAGATAAAGAAGTTAATCTTATCAGGCAGTCAGCTAATGGCACTGTTCAAGATGAGCTCATAATGTGTATTGTTAAATGTTTCAACTAGAAACCTAGAAGAAGAACTCTGTAGTTAAAGGATGCAAAAGTCACTTAGGATGTAAGTGATACTGGTCACCTCCTGAAAGGTTCTTAACCAGGCACCAGAAATGTTATCTCTCATATCTCTCTGTGTAACACTTTTTTGATGATATATTTTCACCTAGATGGCTGCATGCATTAACACAGGAACTATATAATGGTCAGTTACTTTCTATTGATAGCAAGACACAATTGCTGATTTCTTTGTGGTGTATTGTGATCCCTCACCTAGAGCCAGACATCCTGGAATGTGAAGTCAAGTGGACCTTAGAAAGCATCACTATGAACAAAGCTAGTGGAGGTGATGGAATTCCAGTTGACCTATTTCAAATCCTGAAAGATGTTGCTCTGAAAGTGCTGCACTCAATATGCCAGCAAATTTGGAAAACTCAACAGTGGCCACAGACTGGAAAAGGTCAGTTTTCATTCCAATCCCAAAGAAAGGCAATGCCAAAGAATGCTCAGACTACGGTACAATTGCACTCATTTCACACACTAGTAAAGTAATGCTTAAAATTCTCCAGGCCAGGCTTCAGCAATATGTGAACCGTGAACTTCCAGATGTTCAAACTGGTTTTAGAAAAGGCAGAGGAACCAGAGATCAAATTGCCAACATCTGCTGGATCCTCAAAAAAGCAAGAGAATTCCAGAAAAACATCTATTTCTGCTTGACTATGCTAAAGCCTTTGACTGTGTGGATCACAAGAAACTGGAAAATTCTGAAAGAGATGGGAATACCAGACCACCTGACCTGCCTCTTGAGAAATTTGTATGCAGGTCAGGAAGCAACAGTTAGAACTGGACATGTAACAACAGACTGATTCCAAACAGGAAAAGGAGTACATCAAGGCTGCATATTGTCACCCTGCTTATTTAACTTATATACTCTGTATATGCAGAGTACGTCATGAGAAATGCTGGGCTGGATGAAACTCAAGCTGGAATCAAGATTGCCGGGAGAAATAACAATAACCTCAGATATGCGTAAGACACCACCCTTATGGCAGAAAGTGAAGAGGAACTAAAAAGCCTCTTGATGATAGTGAAAGAGGAGAGTGAAAAAGTAGGCTTAAAGCTCAATATTCAGAAAATGAAGATCATGGCATCCGGTCTCACCATTTCAAGGCAAATAGATGGGGAAACCATGGAAAAATCGGCTGACTTTATTTTTCTGGGCTCCAAAATCACTGCAGATGGTGACTGCAGCCATGAAATTAAAAGACGCTTGCTCCTTGGAAGGAAGGTTATGACCAACCTAGACAACATATTGAAAAGCAGAGACATCACTTTGTCAACAAAGGTCTGTCTAGTCAAGGCTATGGCTTTTCCAGTGGTCATGTATAGATGTGAGAGTTGGACTATAAAGAAAGCTGAGCACCAAAGAATTGATGCTTTTGAACTATGGTATTGGAGAAGACTCTTGAGAGTCCCTTGGACTGCAAGGAGATCAAACCCGTCCATCCTAAAAGAGATCAGTCCTGGGTGTTCATTGGTAGGACTAATACTGAAGCTGAAACTCCAATACCTTGGCCACCTGGTGCGAAGACCTGACTCATTTGAAAAGACACTGATGCTGGGAAAGATTGAGGGCAGGAGCAGAAGGGGATGACAGAGGATGAGATGGTTGGATGGCATCACCAACTCAATTGACATAGGTTTGGGTGGACTCCGGGAGTTGGTGATGGACAGGGAGGCCTGGCATGTTGTGGTTCATGGGGTTGCAAAGAGTTGGACATGACTGAGTGACTGTGCTGAACTGATTTTGTGGCGTATAAACTTAACTAAGCTTTGGCTTGATTAGGTACCAGGCGTCAAAGAAGGTCTAATTAGTTCAGTGGTAGAAGCAGCATCTAAGTCCTTCATCGGGAGTTTGGTGGATCCAGAAGGAAACAATGCCTGTTTTCTTTCCTCTCAACATAGGTAATAAGAAATAATACAAAGCATAGGAATCTTTCTTTTCTTTTTTTTTTTAATTTAAAATTATTTATTTTAATTGGAGGCTAATTACTTTACAATATTGTATTGGTTTTGCCATACATCAACCTGAATCTGCCACTGGTCTACAAGTGTTTCCCATCCTAACCCCTTGCACCTCCCTCCTTGTACCACTCTTCTGGGTCATCCCTGGGCACCAGCCCCAAGCATCCTGTATCCTGCATTGAACCTGGACTGGTGATTCATTTCTTATATGATATTATACATGTTTCAATGCCATTGTCCCAAATCATCCCACCTTCTCCCTCTCCCACAGAGTCCAAAAGAGTGTTCTATACATCTGTCTCTCTTTTGCTCTCTCACATACAGGGTTATCATTACTGTCTTTCTAAATTCCATATATATGCATTAGTATACTATATTGGTGTTTTTTTTTTCTGGCTTACTTCACTCTGTATAATAGGCTCCAGTTTCATCCACCTCATTAGAACTGATTCAAATGTATTCTTTTTAATGTCTGAGTAATACTCCATTGTGTATATGTACCACGGCTTTCTTATCCATTCATCTGCTGACAGACATCTAGGTTGCTTCCGTGTCCTGGCTATTGTAAACAGTGCTGTGATGAACATTGGGGCACACGTGTCTCTTTCAGTTCTGGTTTCCTCAGTGTGTATGCCCAGCAGTGGGATTGCTGGGTCATAAGGCAGTTCTATTCCCAGTTTTTTAAGGAAACTCCACACTGTTCTCCATAGTGGCTATACTAGTTTGCATTCCCACCAACAGTGTAAGAGGGTTCCCTTTTCTCCACACCCTCTCCAGCATTTATTGCTTGTAGACTTTTGGATCACAGCCATTCTGACTGTCATGAAATGGTACCTCACTGTGGTTTTGATTTGCATTTCTCTGATAATGAGTGATGTTGAGCATCTTTTCATGTGTTTGTTAGCCATCTGTATGTCTTCTTTGGAGAAATGTCTATTTAGTTCTTTGGCCCATTTTTTGATTGGGTCGTTTATTTTTCTGGAATTGAGCTGTAGAAGTTGCTTGTATATTTTTGAGATTAGTTGTTTGTCAGTTGTTTCATTTGCTATTATTTTCTCCCATTCTGAAGGCTGTCTTTTCACCTTGCTTATAATTTCCTTTGTTGGGCAGAAGCTTTTTAAGTTTAATTAGGTCCCATTTGTTTATTTTTGCTTTTATTTCCAGTATTCTGGAAAGTGGGTCATAGAGGATCCTGCTGTGACTTATGTCGAAGAGTGTTTTGCCTATGTTCTCCTTTAGGAGTTTTATAGTTTCTGCTCTTATGTTTAGATCTTTAATCCATTTTGAGTTTATTTTTGTGTGTGGTGTTAGAAACTATTCTAGTTTCATTCTTTTACAAGTGGTTGACCAGTTTTCCCAGCACCACTTGTTAAAGAGATTGTCTTTTCTCCATTGTATATTCTTGCCTCCTTTGTCAAAGATAAAGGTGCGTGGATTTATCTCTGGGCTTTCTATTTTGTTCCATATTTCTGTCTTTGTGCCAGTACCATACTGTGTTGATGACTGTGGCTTTGTAGTAGAGCCTGAAGTCAGGCAGGTTGATTCCTCTAGTTTCATACTTCTTTCTCAAGATTGCTTTGGCTATTTGAGGTGTTTTGTATTTCCATACAAATTGTGAAATTATTTGTTCTAGCTCTGTGAAAAATACTGTTGGCAACTTGATAGGGATTGCATTGAATCTATAGATTGCCCTGGGTAGTATACTCATTTTCACTATATTGATTCTTCCAATCCATGAATATGGTATATTTCTCCATCTATTAGTGTCCTCTTTGATTTCTTTCACCAGTGTTTTATAATTTTCTATATATAGTCTCCTCTCATTGCTCTCCCTGACCGTGGATGCGGTAACTCCTCTCGGCCGTTCCTGTGCTGTCCAAGTCTGGTACTCTCGGCCGCTGCCCCTGACCTCGGACATGGGGTGGTTCCTCTCTTGATGAAAGTGAAAGTGCAGAGTGAAAAGGTTGGCTTAAAGGTCAACATTCAGAAAACGAAAGTCATGGCATCTGGTCCCATCACTTCATGGGAAATAGATGGGGAAACAGTGGAAACAGTGTCAGACTCCAAACAGACAGTTTCTGGGCTCCAAAATCACTACAGATGGTGACTGCAGCCATGAAATTAAAAGACGCTTACCTCTTGGAAGGAAAGTTATGACCAACCTAGATAGCATATTCAAAAGCAGAGACATTACTTTGCCAACAAAGGTTCGCCTAGTCAAGGCTATGGTTTTTCCTGTGGTCATGTATGGATGTGAGAGTTAGACTGTGAAGAAAGCTGAGCACTGAAGAATTGATGTTTTTGAACTGTGGTGTTGGAGAAGACTCTTGAGAGTCCCTTGGACTGCAAGGAGATCCAGCCAATCCATTCTGAAGGAGATCAGCCCTGGGATTTCTTTGGAAGGAATGATGCTAAAGCTGAAACTCCAGTACTTTGGCCACCTCATGCAAAGAGTTGACTCATCGGAGAAGACTCTGATGCTGGGAGGGATTGAGGGCAAGAAGAGAAGGGGACGACAGAGGATGAGATGGCTGGATGGCATCACTGACTCATTGGATGTGAGTCTGAGTGACCTCCGGGTGTTGGTGACGGACAGGGAGGCCTGGCGTGCTGCGATTCATGGGGTCGCAAAGAGTTGGACACGGCTGAGTGACTGATCTGATCTGATATATAGTCTCTAGTTTCTTTAGGTAGATATATTCCTAAGTATTTTATTCTTTTCATTGCAATTGTGAATGGAATTGTTCATTCCATTAAGGAAAAAATGAAATTTTCCTTAATTTCTCTTTCTATTTTCTCATTATTAGTGTATAGGAATGCAAGGGATTTCTGTGTGTTGATTTTATATCCTGCAACTTTACTATATTCATTGATTAGTTCTAGTAATTTTCTAGTGGAGTCTTCAGGGTTTTCTATATAGAGGATCATGCCATCTGCAGTGAGTTTTTACTTCTTCTTTTCCAATTTGGGCTCCTTTTATTTCTTTTTCTGCTCTGATTACTGTGGCAAATACTTCCAAAACTATGTTGAATAGTAGTGGTGAGAGTGGGCACCCTTCTCTTGTTCCTGACTTTAGGGGAAATGCTTTCAATTTTTCACCATTGAGGATAATGTTTGCTGTGGGTTTGTCATATATAGCTTTTATTATGTTGAGGTATGTTCCTTCTATTCCTGCTTTCTGGAGAGTTTTTATCATACACGGATGTTGAATTTTGTCAAAGGCTTTCTCTGCATCTATTGAGATAATCATATGGCTTTTATTTTCCAATTTGTTAATGTGGTGTATTACATTGATTGATTTGTGGATATTGAAGAATCCTTGCATCCCTAGGATAAAGCCCACTTGGTCATGGTGTATGATCTTTTTAATGTGTTGTTGGATTCTGATTGCTAGAATTTTGTTAAGGATTTTTGCAAGTTAATTTTTTTTTGCAAGTAGTATCAATTAACTTATTTAAAATTGCTGATGTAGGAATGAATCTGGCCATAAAAATCCCCACCGAATAATCAATTTTGTTTTTTTTGAAATTGAACATCTCCTGTTAGAGTTTTTATAGATAAGTCAAAAAATTCTAGTTGAATTCTCAATTTGTGTATTTTAAAACAATATTAGGAGCACAGTATTACCTGATGGGAGATTTAAAAACAACTCAGAATTGTTTAATTATGCTGACTCAATCTTATGTAATGTTTGACACTAAATTTGTGTTGGAGGACAAGTGAGATTTATTAATCTGTAGGTCTTAAAAAAAGAGAGGTATCACTTTTCAGTAGTTTTAATATATGACTAGCAGATCAGATATAAAAAGAAAAAAAATGTTCTTGTCAGGCCAAATTAGAAATCCTTATCTAGGGAAAATACTAAGTTTTTAAAAACAATTTAAATGTGTGATATATGGAGCAAAGTAAGTTATATAATCATTCTATCTTGGTTTTTCATTTTGGGGAATGCATGTCACAGAGATTCAAGTGAAAGAGATTGCTATGAGGCTCATTTGAGATGTTAGTCACGGCCACTAATAGTGGTAGCCAGTGTCAAGCAACAGCACAAGATTTAAAAGCAGTTTTCTCTTATAAGGAATCCATACTAAATAATGTCCTGTGCTTAGTCACTCAGCCATATCTGACACTGTAGCCCACCGGGCTTCTCTGGTCTCTGTCCATTGGATTTCTCAGGCAAGAATATTGGAGTGGGTTGATATGCCCTCCTCCAGGGTATCTTTCCAACCCAGGGATTGAACCCAGGTCTCCTGCATTGCAGGCAGATTCTTTACTGTCTGAACCACCAATAGAGCCCAAGTTAAATCATAAGCATCTTTAAAAATCACACTGTATAACCTCAGTTCAGTTCAGTCTCTCAGTTGTGTCCAACTCTTTGTGACCCCATGAAGCGAGGCACGCCAGGCCTCCCTGTCCATCACCAGCTCCCGGAGTCCACCCAAACCCATGTCCATGAAGTCGGTGATGCCTACCAATGTATACCGATACTGTATAAACTAAATATATACAATTTTTTCTTGTCAATTATATCTCAATAAAACTGAAAAAAACTGAGATCGGGGAAAAAGCAGTTTTCTGCCTGGTATCTTAATGTCTAGTTGGTGAGATCCCATTTCATAGGTATGTAGTTAAAATTTCTAGAATGGAGGGTCAAACTTTACAGTAGACATTTGATGAGTTGTTATAATTAGCGATGGCTAGTGACTGGATGTTTTAAAATTTGTTCTTAACACCCCTAAAAGATGATCCAATCACCACCTAATGTACTTGCCCATTTGCAATTAATATATCACAGAGTGACCACATCCAAGCTTCCTGGGGAATGGTCACTAGCTAATGACGATGTTTGTAGTCTCCCTGAAGTCTCATCTTCCAGACACTTGTATCCATGGTTTGGTTAACATCTTAAGCATGTTCTGAACAGAAAGCTGTTGTGGAATAATTTCTTTGTGGCTCTGGCATCAGCAGATGATAATATTTTTGAAAGGTGAAATAGGCTATGTTTTTTTCCTCTGGTTTCATGTTCTGGTTGAAAATCTGAGGGAATTTACAGATATGTCACCTTTCAATGATCACTGTATCATAAGCCCATTTGCCCTAATAAAAAATCTGTAAAGGTAAAAAAATATCATATATGTGATTTATAATTGATAATTAGTTGAATGATAATAATGGTAATTGTGTAGGAAACAGTAAAGATCTTGGCTAAAATTCAGTAAGCAGGAGTAGGAAGCATATTTTACTGTAGAGAAAGCTGGGAAAAGCTTCTTATTCTAAACTATTGTTATTAAACTATTGTAGATGACTCAATATACTGCTTTAAAATTTAAAAAATGAGATGGCAATGGCTAATATAATCATAATTTCTATTTTTATGATTGTAGAGACTTTTGTTGATGGAATAATAAAATACTATCAAATGGAAAAAGTAATTGTAGATGCCATGATTGCATACATAGAAAATTTTGTATAGTCCACTCAAAAATATTAGTCATAATTAAAAAGTTCACTTAAGAGGCTAAGTAATATCAAATAATTAAAACTGTTCTTGCATTATAGCAGTAACTAAAAAATTATATAATTGATAGATACTACTTACAGTATAATAGAGATATAAATATTTGGGGGAATAAGTAATCAGCAATCCAGATGAAATATATAAAGAAAATGACAAAATGAGGACATGATCAAGAGCATAGATCGTATACATCATAGCTGGTGTCAGTGGGTAAGCATGGAGGAGAGATTTGTTATGAATGGAAAGAGAATGAAGTAAGAATAGAACCTTGACCAAAACAATATCAATGACACATCATGAACAGAGGAGTATATTTAATTCATCTCCTTGTTCCTGAGGTTTAAAACTAAATAAATAAAAGATAACTGGAGAGTTGAATCATGTTTTTATTTCCACTAAATGCTATGAAAATGGGCATTCTGTCCAAGTTAATTTGCATGTAATTTATATGCATCAGCATTTAAACTGAAGTTTTCTTTGGCTTATAATAATATTAGACGTATTCCTGAACAGGCATATAAAAAGTGTAGCATTTGTCAGTGACACAAAGTTTTGATAACTATACTATGTGAAGATCTCATACAAAAGAAACTAGAAAACAGTCCATATGAGAAACACAGGGAAAACCTACCATTGATATAAACAAATAACTCGTAGAAAAGGAATGAATAGGAAGGATTGAGGTCCTTTGTTATTTAGTTGCTCAGTCCTGTCTGACTGTTTGAGACCCTATGGACTGCAGCACACCAGGCTTCTCTTCCATCATCAACTTCCAGAGCATGCTCAAACTCATGTTCATTGAGTCGGTGAGGCCATCCAACCCTCTTATCCTTTGTCATCCCATTCTCCTCCTGCCGTCAATCTTTCCCAGCATCAGAGTCCATTCCAATGAGTCAGGTCTTCGCATCAGGTGGCCAAAGTACTGGAGCTTCAGCTTTAGCACCAGTACTTCCAAAGAATATTTGTGGTTGATTTCATTTAGGATTGACTGGTTTGATCTTGTTGTCCAAGGGACTCTCAAGAGTCTTCTCCAACACCACAGTTCTAAAGCATCAATTCTTTGGCACTCAGCCTTCTTTATGCTCCAACTCTCACAACGATATATGTCTTCTGGAAAAACCATAGTCTTGACTAGACGGACCTTTGTTGGCAAAGTAATGTCTCTGCTTTTTAATATGCTGTCTAGGTTTGTGATAATTTTTCTTCCAAGCAGCAAACATCTTTTAACTTCATGGCTGCAGTCATCATCCACAGTGATTTTGGAGCCCAAGAAAATATAGAAATATAGAAAATATAGGAATATAGAAAAGGAATAAACAGGAAGGATTGAGATCCTATCTGTTACCTTTTAGATTCCTTTCCATTGCAGAGAGATTATGTAAGTCACCTGAGTTCAAATAAGTAGACGTTTTTTGACCTCCTGCTAGTAATGGAGACTGAACTAAATGCTAGCTGTTTCAAAATCAGATAAGACAATTTTCTTTCTCTGATCTTACATATAGTTTAGTGGAGGAGTCTAGAAAACAGTCACAAAAGAAGGCAAAGTAGATTTCAAGGCCAGGTCTTTTGACATCAACATTCATATTAATTTCATTGCCATGCTATGTATCAAGATTCAAGTAATACACACTTGCAAAGAGAGAATGAATTAAATTTTACTAGTTACCAAAGAAATACAAATAACTTTTTTACACTTAATTGCCAAATATGAATGCATCATTTATAACACTCAAGAGTTCCTAAAGTTGGAAAAAAAAAAAAGAGGCCATTATTTATCACTGTCACTTGTGGCTGTTTTCCAGAGGACTGTTTCAAATTTGGCCATAGATTCCAAGGGCTATAAAAATGTTTATATAATATAAATAATGTCATTATTTATAAGCTTTGAAATTACTTAAAATGAGGAAAATGGATAAAGATGTTTATTTTTAATTACATATAAAGGAGGAAAGATAATACTTACTGCTGCTAAGTCGCTTCAGTCGTGTCCGACTCTGTGCGACCCCACAGACGGAAGCTCACCAGGCTTCCCCGTCCCTGGGATTCTCCAGGCAAGAACACTGGAGTGGGTTGCCATTTCCTTCTCCAATGCATGAAAGTGAAAAGTGAAAGTGAAGTCACTCAGTCGTGTCTGACTCTTAGCGATCCCATGGACTGCAGCCTATCAGGATCCTCCGTCCATGGGATTTTCCAGGCAAAAGTACTGGGGTGGGGTGCCATTGCCTTCCCCGAATACTTACTAGTGGGGGAATATTTTGATCAATTATAAATATTCAATGGAAAATCAAGCCACTGCAGGAAATTATGTTGAGAGAGAGAAAGAAGAAAGGTGGGAACCATGGAAATAAAGCTGCTTGATTGGGTGGTAGTGAAATTTCACTGGTATATCTTTCATTTTCATTATTTTTATAGTGATTAAATTTTAAATTTAAAGCATAATACCCAGTTCAACTAAATCCAAAATATATTAAATTGATGAGTTAGGAATGTCATCATGCAAGCTTTTTCTCATATTGAGTATCCTTGATAGCTTCTAAGTATCTGATAGAATTTCCAACATCATATGGCTATTAACCAAAAAGGAACTTGCCTTAGTTTTAATTCCAAGATAGCTTTACTAGTTTCATCCATTTTAACAGTCTAGAATTCAAACATCCAAATTTCTCTAAGCTTAAAATGTTATGTGGAAGACTTAAGACTTCATCCTCTACCAGGAATCACCAGATAAGCCAGGACCAAACTTCTGCAACCTATGAACACCCCACCGCACATTAATGCCCATTAAGGTGAAAATACGGAGAAGGCAATGGCACCCCACTCCAGTACTCTTGCCTGGAAAATCCCATGAATGGAGGAGGCTGGTAGGCTGCAGTCCATGGGGTCACTGAGAGTCAGACACGACTGTGCGACTTCACTTTCACTTTTCACTTCCATGCATTGGAGAAGGAAATGGCAACCCACTACAGTGTTCTTGCCTGGAGAATCCCAGGGACAGGGGAGCCTGGTGGCTACTGTTTATGGGGTCACACAGAGTCGGACACGACTGAAGTGACTTAGCAGCAGCAGCAGCAGCAAGGTGAAAATAACCCATTTCAGTTCTTTCTTCTTTACCCACCCCTGTTTTTGCTCACACACATCATGTAAACCTTCTAGAGAGAAGGTTTTTCTTTCTTCTAGTTGTCATTTTGGAAATCTTTCTCTTTTACACCTTCTAATTTCTTGGCATTCCTTTTTAACAAGAAGTGTAAGCTGATGGTAGTTTTTAGTCTTTTTCAGCTCCCATGCTTGCCTCTGGAAAGTAGACTAAAACTTTGTACCAAATTCTCATGTGCAAACCTGAGGCTGGTATCTAACTAGTTCATCTATTTACTCTTTAAATAATGTTTACGAGGTACCTACAGTGTGCTTTGTAATAGTCTCCACCCTCTGTCACAGGTCCACCAATTGAATGGGTTTCAACTCAGCACCATTCTCAAATTCTTGTCCCCACATCCCATTTTTGCCTTCCCATCTGATGTGACAACCTCTTGCAGATCCCTGTGGAGTGCCGTTCCCTTCCAGACTGCCTTCTAATAACCCAGATGCACTGCTAATGAAGGATTTTTATACATTCAGACTTTTCCCTTGACCATTGGTTTTCCCTCTGGACCTTAATTATCTTTCATTTCCCATAATAGTCTGAACAACCATTACATTAGAGACTCCCATTTATACATACACACATACATACTCACTCTCACATCCCACATTCATAACTAACTGCTTTGAAGCATCATGTATACAGTCAGGATTTCTCTGGCTCCTGTGAAAGTCAATATTATCCATCTTTTTTTTTTTTTTTTTCTCTATTGTATGCCATGCATTTAAACACATGAATTTAGTCTGACTTAAATCAAGTTCTTTGGCACCTGAGTTCCTGGTTTAGTTGCTAAAGTGAAGTCACTCAGTCGTGTCTGACTCTTTGCGACCCCATGGACTGTAGCCTACCAGGCTTCTCCATCCATGGGGTTTTCCAGGCAGGGTACTGGAGTGGGTTGCTATTTCCTTCTCCAGGGGATCTTCCTGACCCAGGAATCGAACCCAAGTTTCCTGCATTGCAGGCAGACGCTTTACCCTCTGAGCCACCAGTTCAGTTCGGTTCTGTCACTCAGTTGTGTCTGACTCTTTGCGACCCCATGAATCACAGCATGCCAGGCCTACCTGTCCATCACCAACTCCCGGAGTTCACTCAGACTCACATCCATCGAATCGGTGATGCCATCCAGCCATAGCATCGTCTGTCATCCCTTTTTCCTCCTGCCCCCAATCCCTCCCAGCATCAGAGTCTTTTCCAATGAGTCAACTCTTTACATGAGGTGGCCAAAGTATTGGAGTTTCAGCTTTGGCATCATTTCTTCCAAGGAACACCCAGGGCTGATCTCCTTTAGAATTCAACTGCAAGGTTGGATCTCCTTGCAGTCCAAGGGACTCTCAAGAGTCTTCTCCAACACCAGAGTTCAAAAGCATCAATTCTTCAGTACTCAGCTTTCTTCACAGTCCAAGTCTCACATCCATACATGACCACTGGAAAAACCATAGCCTTGACTAAACGGACCTTTGTTGGCAAAGTAATGTCTCTGCTTTTGAATATGCTATCTAGGTTGGTCATAACTTTCCTTCCAAGGAGTAAGCGTCTTTTAATTTCATGGCTGCAGTCACCATCTGTAGTGATTTTGGAGCCCAAAAAATAGTCTGCCACTGTTTCCCCATCTATTTGCCATGAAGTGATGGGACCAGATGCCATGATCTTAGTTTTCTGAATGTTGAGCCATAAGCCAACCTTTTCACTCTCCTCTTTCACTTTCATCAAGAGGCTTTGTAGTTCCTCTTCACTTTCTGCCATAAGTGTGGTGTCATCTGCATATCTGAGGTTATTGATATTTCTCCCAGCAATCTTGATTCCAGCTTGTGCTTCATCCAGCCCAGCATTTCTACATATAAGTTAAATAAGCAGGGTGACAGTATACAGCCTTAACATACTCCTTTTCCTATTTGGAACCAGTCTGTTGTTCCATGTCCAATTCTGTTGCTTCCTGACCTGCATACATATTTCTCAAGAGGCAGGTCAGGTGGTCTGGTATTCCCATCTCTTTCAGAATTTTCCACAGTTTATTGTGATCCACATAGTCAAAGGCTTTGGCATAGTCAATAAAGCAGAAATAGATGTTTTTATGGAACTCTCTTTCTTTTTCCATGGTCCAGCGGATGTTGGAAATTTGATCTCTGGTTCCTCTGCCTTTTCTAAAACCAGCTTGAACATCAGGAAGTTCACTGTTCACGTATTGCTGAAGCCTGGCTTGAATTTTGAGCATTACTTTACTAGCGTGTGAGATGAGTGCAACTGTGCAGTAGTTTGAGCATTCTTTGGCATTGCCTTTCTTTGGGATGAAAACTGACCTTTTCCAATCCTGTGGCCACTGCTGAGTTTTCCAAATATGCTGGCATATTTAGTGCAGCACTTTCACAACATCATCCTTTCAGGATTTGAAATAGCTCAACTGGAATTCCATCACCTCCACTAGCTTTGTTCATAGTGATGCTGAGCCACCAGGGAAGCCCATAGTTAGTTGCTAAGTTTTGTACAACTCTTTTGCAATCCTATGGACTGTAGCCTGCCAGGCTCCTCTGTCCATGTGATTTTTCAGGCAAGAATACTGGAGTAAGTTGCTATTTCCTTCTCCAGGGGATTTTCCTGATCTAGGGATTGAATCAGTATCTCCTGCATTGGCAGGCAGATTCTTTACTACTGAGCCACCCGAGTTCCTATTTTAGTTCATCATTAATGTTTATGATCCCAACATAGCTACACAACTCTAGGATTCTATATGATGCAATGGTTTTCATTTTTAGCTATTTACTCATCTAACTATGATTTAAATCTTTTTATGTTTTACCAGGCAGAGCTGTTCTCAATGAAATGCTGATCTCTTAAATGCTCAGACCATATTTCATACCCTGCTTCTCTCAAGTACTTCCTCCTTTCACTTCCACTTAACATACTGCTTGATAAGATAGAGGACAATGCAGAGGATGTTTGGGTGAAGTCATCCCCTTTCTGGTTGCACTGTTCTTCACCCTTCAGTCAGCTTGTATCTCATGGTGAATTATTTTACTGACATTCTCTCTAGCACCATTGATTGCTTTGTCTACATTTTATTTATTTGTTTAATTCTGTTTTACACACATCAATAGGGAAAAAAGGAATGAATCCAGAATACTTAAAGGATTTCAAGTCAGGATGAAACTGTATACACAAGGGGATCTTTTGGAAATAGGTTATTGTCCCCCTGTTCAATTAAGTATTAGACAAGCCAATCAATAATGAAAATATAATATTAGTACTTTGTTTATATTTTTAAAGAAAGAGAGTTCATATTCTTTATATAAATAAAAGAATACCAAAAATTTCTAAGAAGAATGACACCAAATTTTGCAGTATACCACCACTGAGAATTCTTAACAGTATTAGCATTTGGTAATATCATTCTAGTCTTCTCTTGATACATAAAAATAGATAACAATGATGATATAAAAATGTAATCTCAAGCTAAATAGAACCCTATATGATTCCACTTATTCTGTGTTAAGAAATTGACATCTTGAAATGTCAACTACAGTGCAGTTATAGAGAGCATCAATTTACTCACTGCTATGAAGGATGAGAACATTAGCTCTCTGGGAATTTTCCCACCTCTTGAAATTTGTTTGTTATATTTTTAGTTTGTTTGTTGGGGCAAATGACATTGTGTACTGTTCTGTAAACATAATTCTCATCATTGTTCAGTGTCAATTTTTTTTTCTGTTTTCACCATCTGACATTTTATTAACCTATGTCTGTTTCTGATGCTAGTATTAGTACCAAATCTTCCACTTACTTTGAGGTCCTGGACTTGTTGCTTACTACACTTTTCTTTAATCTGTAACAACCCCTCATGGGGTTGTTCATACCAAGCAAATAGCAAGAGGTATAAAAGTCATTTGGATTCTTTTTTATTCCAGGCTTTGTTTTTTATTGTTCATTGTGCTTTTCTCTGTCTTGTATGTTTGCATAGTTCATATGCCATTTCTTTTCCATTGGTTAATACTAATCTTCATGCTTTCTAATTATTATGATGTGTTACAGATTAATTTCCCTTGAATGCCCTGTAATTTATCTGGGGACCAACTTACAGCTTGCATCAGTCCCCAGATAAATTGATAGATACCACTTTTTATTAAACTTTGATCTAGGAAATCAGATCTGTGGGGGACATAGCTCTGCTGGGGCCGTGTGTGACCCTTGTTTATAAGCCCGATTCTTTCTTGTTTGCGTGCATGCATGCTAAGTCACTTCAGTCGTGTTTAACTCTTTCTGACCCTATGGACTAGAATCCACCAGGCTCCTCTGTCTATGGGATTCTCCAGGCAAGAATACTGGAATGGGTTGCCATGCCCTCCTCCATGGGATCGTCTCAACCCAGGGATTGGACTCATGTCTCTTATGTCTCCTGCATTGGCAGGCTCGTTCTTTACCACTAGTGCCAGTGGGGAAGTCCCTTTCTCGTTTGAGGTGCCTTTACATGTCTTGAATTAGGAATCATTTTACCAAATCAGGAGTGCATCTATACCCATGGACTATGACTCATTCTCCCAGCACCCTGGCAAAGAATGAGCCCCAGTAGCCCTTCCTATATCTTGAGATTTTAATTGACTTGCACCAAAGTTGCTCTCTTAGTCTATATTTTAGCAATTTAGAGATATGAATTACAGTTCTTAGGTTCTTTTATATTCTCTGTTTTCTCTGAGGTAAACAGAGGTAAACTTTATAAGGTGGTAAAGTTGGGATGGAAACCCCTTTCTGTCATTTTCTTTAAGCTACTGGTTTAAGAGTGAAATGTCTCTGCTTCTTGGCTGTAGGAGGCAAGTGTCAGCTTGATGATGCATAGTTTTCTAAGAACGGGAGTTGTATCTAGCTCTTTCTTTAGTCCATTCACATCCATATGTCCAGAGGGCTTTGAGGTCCTGTCTTAGGCTGAGTTCCCCGAAATGAGACCCTGGGGTGAGGTCTCCTGCCTGAATTATTAACATTAAGGAAATGATCTCAGAAGAAACTGGGAAAAGAGAAACAGGGGACCAAAGGGCAGATCTCAGGTGAATTCCAAGAAAGGCAGCTTCAGTCTGATCCCATAGAGGAACCTGAGACCAGGGAGCTGGACTTGGATGCTCCCAAACTCACCTCTCTTCTCCGCTGAGGACAGAAGTACTTAGATCATTCTCACCTAAGGAGCCGAGTTTATAAAAAGAGCCTTGGGTTCTGGCCTTTGGAAGAAGTACAGTGAAACTGAGCAGGACAGGGAGTGTACATAAAAATCAAAAGAAGAATATGAGGGGATCTGGAGCAAGCTCCAGCATTCACTACAGATTTCCTAATGGCACAGTTCGACATCCCCCTTGGGGTTCCTCGGATTTTCCTATAGTCGAATCTTCCATTTTTCATATTCACTCTTCCATGAGCTTGTTGCTGCTGCTGCTGCTAAGTCACTTCAGTCGTGTCCAACTCTGTGCAACCCCATAGATGGCAGCCCACCAGGATCCCCCGTCCCTGGGATTCTCCAGGCAAGAACACTGGAGTGGATTGCCATTTCTTTCTCCAATGTATGAAAGTGAAAAAATAAAGTGAAGTAGCTCAGTCATGTCCGACTCCTAGCAACTCCATGGACTGCAGCCCACCAGGCTCCTCCATCCATGGGATTTTCCAGGCAAGAGTACTGGAGTGGGTTGCCTAAGCCTACATGTAGAAAACACTTTGAAAATTCAATATGGAAATCATGATGACTAACCATGCTCTATAAGGTTAACTTGCTGATTATTTGCATAAAGCACCTGTTTTTTAAAAAAGCTATCATAATGAAACTTCTTATTTGTGTGAGGACTTGCAAAGATATAGAGTGATGATGACTACTGTAGTCATGGTATCTCATAGCCATCCTCCCACACCAAGTATAGCTGCAGATGTCCATAATAACCAAGATTCCTTAGTCAAAGTGTTTGTGCTTACAAACAGAAAATGCTCATTTGATGGATGTTAGAGTTAGCATGTGGGAATATTCCTTGGGGTTATAGAAACTGATAATTTTCACACTGGTTGATAGGAAAAACAAACTGGTGCCAGCAGTTTTGAATGTTCTTCTGCCTTATGCTAGCAAACCGTGGGATCATTGCAAAGTTCAGATCATAGATTTCATTTGCTCAAGGCCCGTACCCTGTGTGTTCATGCAGTAAGTACAGATTGAACCCAGTGTTTGCGTTTTAGAGAAAAGGAAAGTGTTGGGAAAGGCAGTCTCATATGGGCAGTCTTGTGATCCCCAGTTGGCTGAATAAGAATCAACCTTGGGCCTGGAAGACTTCCTTACTAAGAGGCAATCCTCATAGTCTGTGCTGGACTGACCACTTTGTGAGAAGATATCTTCTGTTGTTTTAGACACAGTGTATACTCTCTGTTTTATTTAAGTGTGTGTGTGTGTGTATCACACAGCATCCAGTCAACCTCACTGTTAAATCTATCCTCCACAGGGAGGAGTTAGTGTTAGTGGCTCAGTCCCGTCTGACTCTTTGCAACCTTATGGACTGTAGCCTGCCAGGCTCCTCCATCCGTGGGATTTTCTAGAGAAGAATACTGGAGTGGGTGGCCATTTCCTCCTCCAGGAGATCTTCCCAACCCAGGGATCGAACCTGGGTCTCTGGCATTGCAGCCAGATTCTTTACCATCTGAGTGATGAGGGAAGGCTCCCACAGGGAGGAGACATGACTGCTATTCTTTGGTATAAGAAGGCCGATGGCACCACAACAGCAGCGAGAGGAGCTAATTGGCTATGGGGAACCAGTGCCCACTATTGGAGCTTGTCTTTCTCTGCCTCTTTGCTTTGTGAGTAAATCATTGTTCCATCCAGTGCTTGACTGTGCTATGCTTTACTTGGTAACTCTGGTACTAAGATGTAGTGGGCAGAAGTGTTCATACTTCTACTCCTAGTCATAGGTAATATGCAGCTTATTCAATAGAAAAGATTACAAAATACTATGTTCCAAGACCCATTCTGCATGCTTTATATGCTTAATTATTTAATATTTCTTTATTGAAATGAAATTATTATTTGGAAAAATGCATGATCTTACTGTTTAGTTGAGGTTTTTGACAATTGTATAAATCTTTGTAACATCTGCATTAAGCCAGATATCGACAATTTTATGCCCCCCCAATGTTGCAATTTATAACTTCCCAGCCCTTCATAATCCATTCCTCACCAAACACTATCAAAATGTTAGATAGCTTATATTTTGATTTAATATAATTGTAATCATACAGTTTGAACTCTATTATTTGCTTTTATATTATCTGATATTTGGGAGATTTATTTATGTTACTGCATGGGTCAAGAGTTATTCATTTTATTGTTGATTATTATTTCATTGTATGAACACCTGGATATATTGTTTTATTTACTCCTCTTGATGAATATTTGTGTTATTTTCATTTCTTGATGTTGGGAATAAGAATGTACTTTGATGTATTTCTGTGGGCATATGTTTCCACTTCCCTTCAGTGATAAAGTCTCTGATTTTTACCTTACCTAAAAGTGTATTTGGCTTTTCCATGTCTTTTTGCATTTGCATATAAATTTTAGATTTATTTTGACTATTTCTTCTAAAGCGACAGCTCATTTTTTTACTGACATATATTTGATTTGTAATATTGTGTCAGGTTTAGATGTACAGGATAATGATCAGTATCTTTGCAGATTATATTCTATTATAGATTATTATAAGATATTGGGTACAATTTCCTGTGCTATATGGGAAATCATTTACATATAGGAATTTATATCTTTTAATCTCATATCCATCCCCTTGTCTCTCTCTTCTTTGGAAGCAACAAGTCTTTTTTATGTCTGTGATTCTTTCTGTTTTATATACAGTCATTAATATTATTTTTTTTGTTCCACAAATAGGTGATATATAGCACTTGTCTTTCTCTGTCTGACTTATTTTACTAAGCATAATATTCTCTTAGGTCCATACACATTGCTACAAGTGGCAATACTTCATTCTTTTTTTATGACTAAGTATTACTCCAATATGAACCTTCTCAAATGGTGCACTGGTAAAGGATCTACCTGCCAGTGTAGGAGATGGAAGAGACAGGGGTTCAATCTCTGGGTTAGAAAGATACTCTAGAATAGGAAATGGCAACCCACTCCAATCTTCTTGCCTGGAAAATTCCACAGGCAGAGGGCTACAGTCCAAGGAGTCACAGAGAGTCGGACATGACTGGGAGTCTGACCAAACACACACACACCTTACTCCAACAGACACACACACCCACATACACCACGCCCCCCACACGCACACACATATATCTACCCACATGTTCTTAATCCAGTCACCTGTGGATGGGCTTTTGAGTTACTTTCACATCTGGGATATTGCAAATACTTCTACTCTAAACATTGGAGTGCATGTATCTTTTTGAATTGGTATTTTCAGTTTTTTCTGGATAGACCAAAGGAGTGGATTTGCTGGGTCATGGCATAGTTCTATTTTTAGGTTTTTTTCTTTTTAGTTTTTTAAGGAACCTCCAAACTATTTTCCATAGTGGCTGCTTCACCACAGTGTATGAGGGTTCCTTTTTCTCCATATTCTCTCCAATATTTATTATTTGTAGACTTTTTGATGATTAAGGTGTTAAAATTTTGATAGAGAATTGCATTTAATCTATGCATTAATCTGAAGAGAATGCACCTCTCAACAATATTGAGTATTTAAGTGAACATAGTATTCCTTGCCTACCTAGATTTTCTTGAATGTTTTTTCACCCATGTTTCATGATTTTTAGTGCAGAGGTCCTGCAAACCTTTTGTTAGATTTATTCTCAAGTGTTTCATGTCTTCTGATGCTATTTTAAATAATTTTATTCTAAAATTCCTTTTCTAAGTTTTAATTGCTTGGATGTACAAATATTTTGACTTAGTGAATTTGTTGAATTCCTTTTTATTGCAACAGACTATTTGAAGATTGCTTTGGGAATTTTCTATGTACAAATTGTAGTGGAGTAAGGCAAAGATATCCACGCCAAATATTTCTGTTCAACATTTTTTGGAACTCCCAGCCAGTGTAACAGTGAAAGAAAAAAAGCCATACACCCACATAGAATACACACACAGAGAATACATTAGTAAAAGAGGGCACAAAGCTGTCATTATTTTCAAGTGACATGATTATGTTTGTTTAATTTTTGCTACATCTTTTAAGAAAAGGATTTTATGTTTTTTCTCAACTTCTAGATAACTTTGATCTCAAATTTTAAGAGACCCAAGTATTTCCTCACTTCAAATATTTAAAAAAAATTGCATAAGTGGTTTTAATTATTACATAAAGTAGACACATTATCTTAGAAAAGCAAAGCAACAATATAAAAATTATTTGATTCAGGGATTATGAAACCAGCTGGAATAAATAGGTAATCTTAGAAAGTTATCTGAAGAAAATGTAACAGGTTGGTATCTATAGGAAAAGTGATATTATTACAGATATAGGTTAAAATAATGCCACAAGAATGCCATTGACTTGATTGAGAAAATATTAGTAAGAGAAAGAAAACGCTGCACTTGGGAAGAGAAGAGCTAGAAATAGTGGGGGAGAGTGGTTGTACATTTATAAGTTATAGAAAGCTGATATACAGTCAGCGTTTCTATTGCTTTACTTTGTTAAGACAATCATAAGTGACTTATTCCCATCAATATCATTTTATAGTTCAAGACCTCAGTGCTTGCTTTTGAAACTCTGGAATGGCTTGCATCATTGTAATTTGGATCTTTGGACATCTTGCTGTAATTATTGTTATCTTTTTAATGTACAAATTAACTCACAAAAAAGATTATTAACATGCTGCAAATCAATAAAGTAGAACCAGGACTCTAGTTCTGGTATCTGTTCTCTCATTGCTGAAATGCCAACAAGATTGACCAAACAGTCCGTTAAAAGTATTGACATGAGGTGATGGTGTGAGCTTTTAAACTTCATTTCATGCTCAATATTATGTAAAGCTCTCTGAGCTTAAGTAGAAAAACAAGTAAAGAGTATAAGAGACAGAATTAAAGATTCATTCTCTAGTGGCTGCTGCCAAGTCACCTCAGTCCTGTCCAACTCTGTGCAACCCCAGAGATGGCAGCCCACCAGGCTCCCCCGTCCCTGGGATTCTCCAGGCAAGAACTAGTGGCTGCAATTGTTTAGGACACACTATACGGACATGTGTCAAACCAGCAGAAGGGCACTTGACATACTTTCTAAATGTCAAATCTTATGTTGAGAAAGTAAACATTTGAAGTTTCAGACTTGCCCATTTTATAGGTTTGAGAGCAAACCGGAAGAGGAATTTCATGATTGAACACACTTAAATTATTACTTAAGGCATACTAATAAAAGTACCAAAGGAGAAATTGCCTTAAATTCTCTAGGGAATAAGGGGAAATACAGTAAATGCTTAAAAATGACATTTAGATTGAAAAAGAAAATTAAATTTGTCACACACACACACACACACACAAACACACACTCAAACACGTAGCCCCATAAGAAACCACCCTGACTTCTTATCTTGAGTACTTTGAGCTATAGACTGATATTTATACTATGGATCCATCATTTCTGTTACATATGAAAAAAATGTTGATGTTACTAAATTAACAGAAGTATTCTATTGACTACAGAAACATTAAAAGAGGGATTCAGATAGATTTACTTTCAACTTCCCTGGTGGCTCAGATGGTAAAGAATCTGCCTGCAAAGCTGGAGATCTGGGTTTGATCCCTGGGTTGGGAAGATCCCCTGGATAAGGAAATGGCAAGCCACTCTAGTATTCTTGCCTGGAGAATCCCATGGACAGTGAAGCCTAGTGGGCTACAGGCCATGGGGTGGCAAAGAGTCAGACACGACTGAGCAACTAAGCACAGCACTCATGAAACAAGATGATGTTTTCGGATAAATAAAAGAAAGTTCTATTTTAAATCAGTAGGACTAAATCTAAGGACCAATAAATTATATAAGCTAAAATAAATATAACGTTAATTTAAGAAGGCATAGACCAATAAACTGATGATACTTCTACATCTTGTTACTAAGGACAATAAGTTTATCCAAGTGTTTATACACCTTTGGGGGAAGACAGTCAGATTTATTCACAAAACATCCCTTAATGTTACTGTCAGGGAGAAACTGAGCAGTGTGAAATATTTGTCTCACTAAGAAAGACATTTCTTTACCTTCATAGCAGGACTGTTTTCTCATTTATCAGATGGGAATATTGTTATTTATTAAATATTTTGGTAGAGAAGTAAATATGATAAACTGTGAAAACATTTTGTGAACTCTTCAGCTTTCATTTCATAAATTCCACTCATGCAATTACTGATTACTTCTCTGTACTAGGAATAGGAACATAGTAATAACCAAGGTGAAATTCTAGCATGTGTGGAACATACATTCTTTTGGAGGAAACATACTAATACCAAATTTTGCCATCAATCCTTTATAATTGTGGTATTGCTAAGAAACTCTGATCTGGATTAGGAAGGCAGTGAAGGTTACCTTGAGAAAGTGATACTTCATGAACTCTGAAGGTCGAGTTAGATTAATTAGACACAGAGGGAACCAGCTCCATGCAGGGGAAAGTGAAAGTGAAGTTGCTCAGTCTTGTCCAACTCTTTGCGACCCCGTGGACCATAGCCCACCAGGTTCCTCACCCACGGGATTCTCCAGGCAAGAATACTGGAGTGTGTTGCCATTTCCTTCTCCAGGGGGTCTTCCCAACCCAGGGATCGAACCCAGGTCTCCTGCATTGCAGGCAGACGCTTTAACCTCTGAGCCACCAGGGAAACCCTATGCAGGGGAAAGGCCACATTCAAATGTTATAAGATGGGGAAAATTAGGTTGTATTATGAGAACAGAAATATAAATGTGAGGTTGGTTGTCAGAAAATACAGTGTGAATAGCATAAAATCAAGCTAATGAAATAGACTGAGGTGGCTGATTCAGGTCCTTGCCAGGTCTTTATACTAAGAGCAATCATCTTCTTGAAGCAGAAGTGTGGAATGATCAATATGTATTTTTCAAGGATCTCCCTGGCTATACTTTCTAATGGGAACTGAGAATGGTTTGGGTAAAACCAATTTAGAGGCTACTTGACTTCCTGCATGGCTCAGTGGTAAAGAATCCTCCTGATAATGCAGGAGATAGGAGTTCAATCCCTGGGTTGGGAAGATCCCCTGGAAAAAGACATGGCAACGCACTCCAGCGTTCTTGCCTGGAGAATCCCGTGGACAGAGGAGCCTGGTGGACTACAGTCCCTGGGGTCACAAAGAGTCAGACACAACTAAGCAACTAACACTCTCTCACTCTCAGTTGACCAAGGGAGAAGTGATGGGTAGCCAGACCAGGTTAATTTTAGCAAATATACACAAAGGCATTCTGCAAAGGGTCACTGTAACTGTCATTGCCACTGACGTAAATGCTATTCTGTGCTAAGTATGGTTGGATGTTCATAGGGAGACATAAGCCTACATATCCACTTGTCTGTAATGCTTTGCTTGTGTGTGTCTGCTTAGTTGTTCAATCATGTTCTTTGTGACCCCATGGACTGTTGTCAGGCTCCTCTGTCCATGGGGATTCTCCAGGCAAGAATACTAGAGTGGGTTGCCATGCCCTCCTCCGGGGGATCTTCCCAACCCAGGGATGGAACCCAGGTCTCCAGCATTGTAGGCAGATTCTTTACCATCTGAGCCACCAGGGAAGCAATTCAGATCAGATCAGATCAGTCGCTCAGTCGTGTCCGACTCTTTGCGACCCCATGAACTGCAGCACGCCAGGCCTCCCTGTCCATCACCAGCTCCCGGAGGTCACTCAGACTCGCATCCATCGAGTCAGTGATGCCATCCAGCCATCTCATCCTCTGTCGTCCCCTTCTCCTCCTGCCCTCAATCCCTCCCAGCATCAGAGTCTTCTCCAATGAGTCAACTCTTCGCATGAGGTGGCCAAAATACTGGAGTTTCAGCTTTAGCATCATTCCTTCCAAAGAAATTCCAGGATTGATCTCCTTCAGAATGGACTGGTTGGATCTTCTTGCAGTCCAAGGGACTCTCAAGAGTCTTCTCCAACACCACAGTTCAAAAGCATCAATTCTTCGGCGCTCAGCCTTCCTCACAGTCCAGCTCTCACATCCATACATGACCACAGGAAAGACCATAGCCTTGACTAGGCGAACCTTTGTTGGTAAAGTAATGTCTCTGCTTTTGAATATGCTATCTAGGTTGCTCATAACTTTCCTTCCAAGGAGTAAGCGTCTTTTAATTTCATGGCTGCAGTCACCATCTGCAGTGATTTTGGAGCCCAGAAAAACAAAGTCTGACACTGTTTCCACTGTTTCCCCATCTATTTCCCATGTAGTGATGGGACCAGATGCCATGATCTTCGTTTTCTGAATGTTGAGCTTTAAGCCAACCCTTTCACTCTCCACTTTCACTTTCATCAAGAGGCTTTTTAGCCCCTCTTCACTTTCTGCCATAAGAGTCGTGTCATCTGCATATCTGAGGTTATTGATATTTCTTCCGGCAATCTTGATTCCAACTTGTGTTTCTTCCAGTCCAGCATTTCTCATGATGTACTCTGCATATAAGTTAAATAAACATGGTGACAATATGCAGCCTTGACGTACTCCTTTTCCTATTTGGAACCAGTCTGTTGTTCCATGACCAGTTCTAACTGTTGCTTCCTGACCTGCATACAGATTTCTTAAGAGGCAGATCAGGTGGTCTGGTATTCCCATCTCTTTAAGAAGCAATTAGGCCTGGTCAAAACAAAATTTTGGCCTAGTCAAGACAAAAGACTCACCCATGATCGAGTAAACTCCTAATGGACCTGGTAGGGGGGTATGTCCCCTATCCCCAAATCCGTGAGAATGGGTGCCTTACCAAGTCCCTGGTAATGGGGCAGAAAAATGGTTAAGGTAAGCTGAACCAAGCATTGATAAAACACGTATTGAAGGACAAGGGTTATCTAATGGGGTGAAGCTATTCCACTTCCACCCCTTTTGATGATAGCATGAGTAACTTTTATCAGTATATCAGTGAATTTTCATTTCCAGGCACTGGTCTATATTTGTAATCCATGAAACAAGCCTACCCTGTAAGTATTATTATTATTATTCATTTCACAGTATTCATTGAGAATAGTGAGGCCCAGGGAAATTAAGTGCCCGCTCTAGGAGAAGTAACACCCAGGCAGCCTGAATCCAGAGGCATGCTTGGAACTCTCAGGACACTTGCCACAAACTGTCCTAGAACCAAATTCGTCCCTTGTGGTGATAACATTGATTTCTTTAATTGTTACAGGTAAGGATCTTTTCATAGCTAAGACTAATATAAGTATACCTCTACTGTGTCCACATTTGCTCAGGGTCTTAGTTTTAAAATACTGTGATCTCAGTTTAGAGCACAATAAGTGTATCCTCACAGTGAGTCTGAGAATTCCGAAGGATTTTTGGTAATTAGAGTAAAATCTGACTTTCCATCAGTCAAGTGAATGAGTATACTCTCACTTATCCTTCAGATACAGATGTGGACCTGGCTGGATTAAGATAGTTAATCATTAATAATCATTAATGATTATTGATACAAATAACAGACATGATGGTTATTATTTCTAAATATATCACTGAGTCCAGGAAGTAGAAAAAAACAATTTAAGCATTTTGAAACTATTTTAAAATTTGCTGAAATATCTAATCATGAGAAAAGGACTGCTCAATAAAATAAGCACCAACCCTTAACCAGAAAGCCAAAATACTTATTACCTTGCTCTATGAAACTAGATAAATCACAGTTTCCGAAGGAGACCGATGTTCTCTAAGTAAAAGTTGTTAACATTCACTTTCCCTATCTCCTAATCCCCTACTCGGAGAAGGCAATGGCACCCCACTCCAGTACTCTTGCCTGGAAAATCCCATGGATGGAGGAGCCTGGTAGGCTGCAGTCCATGGGGTCGCTGAGGGTCGAACACGACTGAGAGACTTCACTTTCACTTTTTACTTTCATGCATTGGAGAAGGAAATGGCAACCCACTCCAGTATTCTTGCCTGGAGAATCCCAGGGATGGGGGAGCCTGGTGGGCTGCCATTTCTGGGGTCACACAGAGTCAGACACGACTGAAGTGACTTACTGGTAGCAATCCCCTACTGGTCCATTAAAATAAAGTGAATACTAAGAAATAAGTAATGTTGGCTTACTATAATGGTGCCAGGATGACAAAAAAAAAAGTTCTTGATTTATGATCAAGCTTTGGCTGTCCATATGCTCCCAATAAAACTCAATGATAGTTTTAGTTTTGAAGACTGTAATCAACACCTTTTATAAATGGCATTAATATGGATGTTCCCCAAAATATTCTCTGTGTTAAACTTGGATATTCCATGGATCCTGAGTATTAAAACTTGAACTAAAATTACATGTTAGTTGCTAGCTCAGAATGAAAGCTTTTCTTTACACTCTTGCTGCTGCTGCTGCTGCTAAGTCGCTTCAGTTGTGTCCGACTCTGTGCGACCCCAGAGACGGCAGCCCACCAGGCTCCCCCGTCCCTGGGATTCTCCAGACAAGAACACTGGAGTGGGTTGCCATTTCCCTCTCCAATGCATGAAGGTGAAAATTGAAAGTGAGGTCGCTCAGTCATGTCCGACTCCTAGTGACCTGATGGACTGCAGCCCACCAGGCTCCTCCGTCATATCTTGGGGAGGCATTAATTAGAAAAACCTATTATATAGAAGACGGAAAAGACTTGATGGTTAGGTAGGTTAGGTAAACCAATGAATTTGGAAACTATACAAGAAGGCAGACTCTGGGAGAGGGAAAAAAAAAATGTAAACAAAAAATAAAGAGAGAAAGGGAAACAGTGGGGTATTTGCCCAATTTTAACCACAAAAGTGAAGGTAGCTCAATTTGTATAGGAGGAAATAGGTAGATGAAAGGGCTCAACCAAAGTTTCATGGCTTAAACTGCATACATATGTCTTGCCAATTGAATTGGCTTTATAATAAAGGCATTATATGTCTTCTTTGGAGAAATGTGTATTAGTTCTTTGGCCCACTTTTTGATTGGGTCATTTATTTTTCTGGAATTGAGCTGTAGGAGTTGCTTGTATATTTTTGAGATTAGTTGTTTGTCTGTTGCTTCATTTGCTATTATTTTCTCCCATTCTGAAGGCTGTCTTTTCACCTTGCTTATAATTTCCTTTGTTCTGCAGAAGCTTTTAAGTTTAATTAGGTCCCATTTGTTTATTTTTGATTTTATTTCCAATATTCTGGGAGGTGGGTCATAGAGGATCCTGCTGTGATGTATGTAGGAGAGTGTTTTGCCTATGTTCTCTTCCAGGAGTTTTATAGTCTCTGGTCTTATATTTAGATCTTTAATCCATTTTGAGTTTATTTTTGTGTATGGTGTTATAAAGTGCTCTAGTTTCATTCTTTTACAAGTGATTGACCAGTTTTCCCAGCACCACTTGTTAAAGAGATAGTCTTTAATCCATTGTAGATTCTTGCCTCCTATGTCAAAGATAAGGTGTCCATATGTGCATGGATTTATCTCTGGGCTTTCTATTTTGTTCCATTGATCTATATTTCTGTCTTTGTGCCAGTACCATACTGTCTTGATGACTGTGGCTTTGTAGTAGAGCCTGAAGTCAGGCAGGTTGATTCCTCCAGTTCCATTCTTCTTTCTCAAGATTGCTTTGGCTATTTGAGGTTTTTTGTATGGCTAACAAACACATGAAAAGATGCTCAACATCACTCATTATCAGAGAAATGCAAATCAAAACCACTATGAGGTACCATTTCACACCAGTCAGAATGGCTGTGATCCAAAAGTCTACAAGCAATAAATGCTGGAGAGGGTGTGGAGAAAAGGGAACCCTCTTATACTGTTGGTGGGAATGCAAACTAGTACAGCCACTATGGAGAACAGTGTGGAGATTCCTTAAAAAACGGGAAATAGAACTGCCTTATGATCCAACAATCCCACTGCTGGACATACACACCAAGGAAACCAGAATTGAAAGAGACACGTGTGCCCCAATGTTCATCACAGCACTGTTTATAATAGCCAGGACCTGGAAGCAACCTAGATGTCCATCAGCAGATGAATGGGTAAGAAAGCCATAGTACATATACACAATGGAGTATTACTCAGCCATTAAAAAGAATACATTTGAATCAGTTCTAATGAGGTGGATGAAACTGGAGCCGATTATACAGAGTGAAGTAAGCCAGAAAGAAGAACACCAATAGAGTATACTAATGCATATATGGAGAAACAGTGGAAACAGTGTCAGAATTTATTTTTCTGGGCTCCAAAATCACTGCAGATGGTGACTGCAGCCATGAAATTAAAAGACGCTTACTCCTTGGAAGGAAAGTTATTACCAACCTAGATAGCATATTCAAAAGCAGAGACATTACTTTACCAACAAAGGTTCGCCTAGTCAAGGCTATGGTCTTTCCTGTGGTCATGTATGGATGTGAGAGCTGGACTGTGAAGAAGGCTGAGTGCCGAAGAATTGATGCTTTTGAACTGTGGTGTTGGAGAAGACTCTTGAGAGTCCCTTGGACTGCAAGGAGATCCAACCAGTCCATTCTGAAGGAGATCAATCCTGGAATTTCTTTGGAAGGAATGATGCTAAAGCTGAAACTCCAGTATTTTGGCCACCTCATGCGAAGAGTTGACTCATTGGAGAAGACTCTGATGCTGGGAGGGATTGGGGGCAGGAGGAGAAGGGGACGACAGAGGATGAGATGGCTGGATGGCATCACTGACTTGATGAATGTGAGTCTGAGTGACCTCCAGGAGCTGGTGATTGACAGGCAGGCCTGGCAAGCTGTGGTTCATGGGGTTGCAAAGAGTCGGACACGACTGAGCGACTGATCTGATCTGATCTGATCTGAATGCATATATATGGAATTTAGAAAGATGGTAACAATAACCCTGTATATGAGACAGCAAAAGAGACACTAATGTATAGAACAGTCTTTTGGACTCTGGGAGAGGGAGAGGGTGGGATGATTTGGGAGAATGACATTGAAACATGTATAATATCATATATGAAATGAGTCGCCAGTCCAGGTTCGATGCACGATACTGGATGCTTGGGGCTGGTGCGCTGGGATGACCCAGAGGGTTGGTATGTTGAGGGAGGAGGGAGGAGGGTTCAAGATGGGGAACACATATATATCTGTGGTGGATTCATCTTGATATATGGCAACACCAATACAATATTGTAAAGTTAAAAAAAAAACAACTCAGCTACCTATATTAAAAAAATAATAACGGCATTAGAGGAAAACAAATAAAAAACAGAAGTGGAAATGAGTTCTTTGGTAATTAAGGGCAGGGAATCTCAATTAGCTCCATTGTGGGGTAAACTTGCAAGGAGTGTGTTGGGGGTCAGGGCAATTTGGAAAGAATTTCTAAGGACACTAAATGAGGTCAAGAATGAGGAAGAATTTGATGTAACCATAGAAAGGTTAATTTGAGCCTGCCTGTGTCAGAAAGTGAAGATACTCTCTGGTAAACTAGCCTATTCTCCCTCAGGTTGTTACCATAATTTTATGTGAATAAAAATGATGTACATGTATTGGTTCATACATTTATATCTATCTACATATGGTCTTATTCACTAATTAGCTGCTTCACCTAAACAAGACTCAGCCTTTTGGAAAAATAAAAGATGAAGTGCTTTTTCCGTTATAGAAGTGTTATCCTTATGTTAATTTTTAAAAAGCCAATTAAAGACATTTTAGGAAATTTAGAGAAGACACAAAATATTTTCTTGGCCCAACTCTCATAAATTCCTTAATTATTTTGATATGAGATCATTATTTTTATATGAGATCTTTGTTTTTTTTTTCCTTTTTATATGAGATCATTTTTTCCCCTTCAAAATATATATTTTCCTGATTCAAGATATGTTTAATAAGGGAATTTTAGATGTTTTGTCAATTAGATCTATGAGGCTTCTTTTAATTTTCATCATTATTTTTAAAGTCAAGTTAAAAATTATCAAACAAATTCACTCTCTTATATTTTCCATATTCCCAAACACAGACAAAGTCAAAATGTTACATATATTACCCTCTGAGATCATGAACAAATCTGATTCTGAGTATCAATTTGAATATACTTAATACTTAAAAATGGTTAAGATGGTAAAAAAACATTGTTCTAGTAATATAAAATTGACAGAAACAAGAAAAGTGTAAAGAGCTTTTTCAGACATGATAGCATTAATCATTGTCTTCTCTTGACCATTACAAAATAAAATAAGAATATTAATACAAAGTTACAGAATTAACTGAAACATGCTTAAAAATTGTTGATTTATCTGATTCTGAAGGTAAATACAAGATGTATAAGCACTCTTGAAAATATACTTAATTTGTTTCTTTGGCTTTTCAGTGTTTTTAGTTTAGCTTGCTCCTGTTTTAAGGTAATTTTGTAACATGTCACATAGCTACCGTGAATCAGTGCTGCAATGTTATTGTTGAGATGGGAGTGTGGGCGGTAGTAGGTTACAGATGTGTGGACAGTGACACAAGACCAAATCTGAAGAATTACTGTGAGGGCAAATCTGGCAGGCTTGGAAATAGCCCCAGATATTGATGATCATCATGACATCAATTCAGTTCAGTCACTCAGTCATCCAACTCTATGTGACCCTATGGACTGCAGCACGCCAGGCCTCCCTGTCCATCACCAACTCCTGGAGTTCACTCAAACTCATGTCCAATCAGTCGGTGATGCCATTCAACCATCTCATCCTCTGTCATCCCCTTCTCCTCTTGCTTTCAATCTTGCCCAGCATCAGGGTCTTTTCCAAGGAGTCATTTCTTTACATCAGGTGGCCCAAGTATTGGAGTTTCAGCTTCAGCATCAGTCCTTCCAATGAAAACCCATGACTGATCTCCTTTAGGATGGACTGGTTGGATCTCCTTACAGTCCAAGGGACTCTCAAGAGTCTTCTCCAACACCACAGTTCAAAAGCATCAATTCTTCGGTGCTCAGCTTTCTTTATAGTCAAACTCTCACATTTACACATGACTACTGCCAGAAGCACAGCCTTAACTAGATGGACCTTTGGTTGGCAAAGTAGTTTCTCTGCTTTTATTTATTTATTTTTTCTTTCTTTTATTATTATTATTATTTTTACTTTACAGTATTGTATTGGTTTTGCCATGCATCAACATGCATCTGCCATGGGTACTTTTAAATATGCTGTCTAGATTGGTATAATTTTTCTTCCAAGGAACAAGCGTGTTTTTTTTTTTAATTTTATTGTACTTAACTTTACAGTATTGTATTGGTTCTGCCATACATCAAAATGAATCCACCACAGGTATACACGTGTTCCCCATCCTGAACCCTCCTCCCTCCTCCCTCCCCATACCATCCCTCTGGGTCATCCCAGTGCACCAGCCCCAGGCATCCGGTATCAGGCATCGAACCTGGACTGGCAACTCGTTTCAAACATGATATTATACATATTTCAATGCCATTCTCCAAAATCATCCCACCCTGTCCCTCTCCCAGAGTCCAAAAGACTGTTCTATACATCAGTGTCTCCTCTGCTGTCTCATATACAGGGTTATTATTACCATCTTTCTAAATTCCATATATATGCATTAATATACTGTATTTGTGTTTTTCTTTCTGGCTTACTTCACTCTGTATAATAGGCTCCAGTTCCATCCACCTCATTAGAACTGATTCAAATGTATTCTTTTTAATGGCTGAGTAATACTCCATTGTGTATATGTACCACTTCTTTCTTATCCATTCATCTGCGGATGGACATCTAGGTTGCTTCCAAGTCCTGGCTATTGTAAACAGTGCTGCTATGAACATTGGGGTACACGTGTCTCTATAATATCATATCTGAAACGAGTCGCCAGTCCAGGTCATCTACAAACAGTGAGAGTTTTACTTCTTCTTTTCCAATTTGGATTCCTTTTATTTCTTTTTCTGCTCTGATTGCTGTGACCAAAAGTTCCCAAACTATGTTGAATAGTAATGGTGAAAGTGGGCATCCTTGTCTTGTTCCTGACTTTAGAGGAAATGCTTTCAATTTTTCACCATTGAGGATAATGTTTGCTGTGGGTTTGTCATATATAGCTTTTATTATGTTGAGATATGTTCCTTCTATTCCTGCTTTCTGGAGAGTTTTTATCATAAATGGATGTTGAAATTTGTCAGAGACTTTCTCTGCATCTATTGAGATAATCATATGGTTTTTATTTTTCAATTTGTTAATGTGGTGTATTACGTTAATTGATTTGCGGATATTGAAGAATCCTTGCATTCCTGGGATAAAGCCCACTTGGTCATGGTGTATGATCTTTTTAATGTGTTGTTGGATTCTGATTGCTAGAATTTTGTGAAGGATTTTTGCATCTATGTTCATCAGTGATACTGGCCTGTAGTTTTCTTTTTTTGTGGCATCTTTGTCCAGTTTTGGTATTAGGATGATGGTGGCCTCATGGAATGAGTTTGGAAGTTTACCTTCCTCTGCAATTTTCTGGAACAGTTTGAATAGGATAGGTGTTAGCTCTTCTCTAAATTTTTGGTAGAATTCAGCTGTGGAGCCGTCTGGACCTGGGCTTTTGTTTGCTGGAAGATTTCTGATTACAGTTTCAATTTCCGTGCTTGTGATGGGTCTGTTAAGATTTTCTATTTCTTCCTGATTCAGTTTTGGAAAGTTGTACTTTTCTGAGAATTTGTCCATTTCTTCCATGTTGTCCATTTTATTGCCATATAATTGCTGATAGTAGTCTCTTACTATCCTTTGTATTTCTGTGTTGTCTGTTGTGATCTCTCCATTTTCATTTCTGATTTTATTGATTTGATTTTTCTCCCTTTGTTTCTTGATGAGTCTGGCTAATGGTTTGTCAATTTTATTTACCCTTTCAAAGAACCAGCTTTTGGCTTTGTTGATTTTTGCTATGGTCTCTTTTGTTTCTTTTGCATTTATTTCTGCCCTAATTTTTAAGATTTCTTTCCTTCTACTAACCTTGGGGTTCTTCATTTCTTCCTTTTCTAGTTGCTTTAGGTGTAGAGTTAGGTTATTTATTTGACTTTTTTCTTATTTCTTGAGATATGCCTGTGTTGCTATGAACTTTCCCCTTAGGACTGCTTTTACAGTGTCCCATAGGTTTTGGGTTGTTGTGTTTTCATTTTCATTCGTTTCTATGCAAATTTTGATTTCTTTTTTGATTTCTTCTGTGATTTGTTGGTTATTCAGCAGCGTGTTGTTCAGCCTCCATATGTTGGAATTTTTAATAGTTTTTCTCCTGTTATTGAGTTTTACTCTTACTGCAGTGTGGTCAGAAAAGATGCTTGAAATGATTTCAATTTTTCTGAACTTACCAAGGCTAGATTTATGGTCCAGGATGTGATCTATCCTGGAGAAGGTTCCGTGTGTGCTTGAGAAAAAGGTGAAATTCATTGTGTGGGGATGAAATGTCCTATAGATATCAGTTAGGTCTAACTGGTATATTGTATCGTTTAAAGTGTGTGTTTCCTTGTTAATTTTCTGTTTAGTTGATCTATCCATTGGTGTGAGTGGGGTATTAAAGTCTCCCATTATTATTATTATCCTATTATTGTGTAATATTATAATATTATCCTATTATTGTGTTATTGTTACTTTCTCCTTTCATACTTGTTAATATTTGTCTTAACATATTTCGGTGCTCCTATGTTGGGTTAATATATAATTATAATTGTTATATCTTCTTCTTGGATTGATCCTTTGATCATTACATAGTAACCTTCTTTGTCTCTTTTCACAGCCTTTGTTTTAAAGTCTATTTTATCTGATATGAGTATTGCTACTCCTGCTTTCTTTTGGTCCCTATTTGCATGGAAAATCTTTTTCCAGCCCTTCACTTTTAGTCTGTATGTGTCCCCTGTTTTGAGGTGGGTCTCTTGTAGACAACATATGTAGGGGTTTTTTTTTTTTTTTTTTGTATCCATTCTGCCAGTCTCTGTCTTTTGGTTGGGGCATTCAACCCATTTACATTTAAGGTAATTATTGATAAGTATGATCCCGTTTACTTTATTGTTTTGGGTTCGAATTTATATACCCTTTTTGTGTTTCCTGTCTAGAGAATGTCCTTTAGTGTTTGTTGGAGAGCTGGTTAGGTGGTGCTGAATTCTCTCAGCTTTTGCTTGTCTGTAAAGGTTTTGATTTCTCCTTCATATTTGAATGAGATCCTTGCTGGGTACAATAATCTGGGCTGTAGGTTCTTTTCTTTCATCACTTTAAGTATGTCTTGCCATTCCCTCCTGGCTTGGAGTGTCTCTATTGAAAGATCAGCTGTTATCCTTGTGGGAATTCCCTTGTGTGTTATTTGTTGTTTTTCCCTTGCTGCTTTTAATATTTGTTCTTTGTGTTTGATCTTTGTTAATTTGATTAATATGTGTCTTGGGGTGTTTTGCCTTGGATTTATCCTGTTTGGGACTCTCTGGGATTCTTGGACTTGAATGATTATTTCCTTCCCCATTTTAGGGAAGTTTTCAACTATTATCTCCTCTAGTATTTTCTCATGTTCTTTCTTTTTGTCGTCTTCTTCTGGGACTCCTATGATTCGAATGTTGTAACGTTTAATATTGTCCTGGAGGTCTCTGAGAATGTCCTCATTTCTTTTAATTCTTTTTTCTTTTTTCTCCTCTGATTCATTTATTTCTACTATTCTATCTTCTACTTCACTAATCCTATCTTCTGCCTCTGTTATTCTACTGTTTGTTGCCTCCAGAGTGTTTTTGATCTCATTTATTGCATTATTCATTATATATTGACTCTTTTATTTCTTCTAGGTCCTTGTTAAACCTTTCTTGCATCTTCTCAATGCTTTTCTCCAGGCTATTTATCTGTGATTCCATTTTGATTTCCAGATTTTGGATTCATTTCACTATCATTATTCAGAATTCTTTATCAGGTAGATTCACTATTTCTTCCTCTTTTGTTTGGTTTGGTGGGCATTTATCCTGTTCCTTTACCTGCTGGGTATTCTTCTGTCTCTTCATCTTGTTTAAATTGCTGAGTTTAGGTTGCCTTACTGTATTCTGGTAGTTTGTGGAGTTCTCTTTATTGTGGCATTTCCTCACTATATGTGGGTTTGTACAGGTGGGGAACGAGTGTGTTTTAATTTCATGGCTGCAGTCACCATCTGCAGTGGTTTTGGAGCCCAAAAATATAAAGTCTGTCACTGTTTCCACTGTCTCTCCATCTATTTGCCATGAAGTGATGGGACCAAATGCCATGATCTTAGTTTTCTGAATGTTCAGCCTCAAGCCAACTTTTTCACTCTCCTCTTTCACTTTCATCAAGAGGCTCTTTAGTTCTTCTTCACTTTCTGCCATAAGTGTGGTGTCATCTGCATATCTGAGGTTGTTGGTATTTCTCCTGGCAATCTTGATTCCAGCCCTGTGTTTCTCATATAAGTTAAATAAACAGGGTGACAGTGTATAGCCTTGATGTACTCCTTTCCCTATTTGGAAACAGTCTCTTGTTCCATGTCCATTTCTAACTGTTGCTTCTTGACCTGTATACAGACTTCTCATGAGGCAGGTCAGGTGGTCGGGTATTCCCATCTCTTTCAGAATTTCCCAGAGTTTGTTGTGGTCCATACAACGGCTTTCACATAGGCAATAAAGCAGTAGATGTTTTTCTGGAACTCTCTTGCTTTTTCCATGATCCAGTGGATGTTGGCAATTTGATCTCTGGTTCCTCTGCCTTTTCTAAAACCAGCTTGAACATCTGGAAGTTCACAATTCATGTACTGTTGAAGCCAGGCTTGGAGAATTTTGACATTACTTTACTAGCATATGAGATGAGTGCAATTGTGCAGTAGTTTGAGCATTCTTTGCCATTGTCTTTCTTTGGGATTGGAATGAAGACTGACCTTTTCCAGTCCTGTGGCCACTGCTGAGTTTTCCAAATTTTCTGGCATATTGAGTTCAGCACTTTCACAGCATCATCTTTCAGGATTTGAAATAGCTCAACTGGAATTGCATCACCTCTACTAGCTTTGTTCCTAGTGATGCTTCCTAAGGCCCACTTGACTTCACATTCCATGATGTTTGGCTCTATGTGAGTGATCACACCATTGTGATTATATGGGTTATGAAGATCTTTTTTGTACAGTTCTTCTGTGTATTCTTGCCACCTCTTCTTAATATCTTCTGCTTCTGTTAGCTCAGTTAGTAAAGAATCATGACATAGAAAATGGATTAATAGTTTTTGTTTCTAGTTATACATCAGATGCAAATTATTTGCATTTTCACAACCACCCATGGCAAATTCCTATAACCTTCTCATGGATGATAATACTAGAGCCAGAACAGTTGGTAAACGTGTCTTGTGTGTTGAACAATGGTAAAATCAAGTTACATGGGTAGAGCTTAATGACACCACAACCCATGCTCTGTCCCTCACATCCCTCACACAGCAGTCTGGAGAGGGAGTGCTTGCAGCCCCAGGACATGAGGACATGGCAAGGAACTAATGTGTAGAAGGCTCAGTGTCAGTTCTTCAAAGCTGGCAGCAGGTCAGGAATGAGAGATTACTGTGTAAGTCAAGAATCTAGATAGAGAAACTCAATACTGTTCTTTAAAATCATCTCAAAGACCCTCCTTTCAGTGGAAGAACCAGTTCCCCAAATGGGATTGTCTGGAGTATTGGAGATGGAGGTGAGGAAGAGAGTTGCTGAGAAAGTGTCTCAATGTAGATAGATCCCAATGGACAAGGTCATCATCACATATCCAATTATTTTGTAAACCCCTGGCACTTCCCATGTTAGCTTCCTAACCCAACTACTGACCCCATGGTCCAGAATATTCCCGCTTTCCTTCTGAACAATTTATCCCTTCATTTCTCAACTAAGTATTACATATCTATTATATGTAATAATATACATAATAATGTGTAATAATAGATAACTGGTGATGGAGTAATTAGCTGCATGGACATGGTGCCTGCCCTCATAGAGTTTACAATCTATTCAGGGATGTATGGTGCAGCAGATAAATGGGAGATTATAACACAGTGGGCAAGTGAATGGTAGAATAGGGTACCTTACTTTGTAAATTAATTTTTATTGGAGAATAATTGCTTTACAATGCAGTGTTAGCTTCAGCTGTGCAGCAAAGTGAATCAGCTATTGTTGTTCAGTCACCCAGTCTTCTCCAGCTCTTCACAACCCCATGAACTTCAGCACACCTAAATCTCCTTTTGGATTTCCTTCCCATTTAGGTCACCAGAGAGCATTGGGTAGAGTTCCCTGCTATACAATAGGTTCTCATTAGTTACCTATTTTATATATAGTATCAATAGTGTATGGGCTTCCCTGGCGGCTCAGTGGTAAGGAACCTGCCTGCCAACAGGAAGATTGTCTGTTGGCAATTGTCTGTTGATTGTCTCCTGCCAATCCACCTGCAAGAGATACGGGTTTGATCCTTGGGTTGGGAAGATCCCTGGAGAAGGAAATGGCAACCCACTCCGGTATTCTTGCCTGGGAAATCTCATGGACACAGGAGCCTGGTGGGCCACAGTCTATGGGATCGCAAAAGAATCTGACACGATTTAGTGAGTAAACAACAGCAAAGAGTGTACATATGCCGATCCCAATCTCCCAATTCATCACATCCACTCTTATCCACTTGGAGTCCATGTTTGTTTTCTACATCTGTTTTTCAAATTTGTTCTCTACATCTGTTTTTGAAATTTTTGCTTTTCAAATAAGTTCATCTGAGGATACCTTACTTTTTAAATAATGAAATCGGCTGAAATTTGGAGCATTCTGACTTGTCTGGGAATAGGCAAAAAGAAGAGGGAAAAATAAACAGGTTAATCATTGAGTATATTGAAGCAATGTTTTCTGTGATAAAGGTACATGATAGATACAAGATTAAAGGGTAGGAAGATTAAATAAAATGACAAATTGGTAGTCACTCAGAGTTTCACTTATCAATTTTTAATTTTATGTATTATGCTATAGGAGACAAAGGAAGATAGGAAATATAATCTTTGCTCTCAAGGAGCTTCCACTAATTTCACGAAGGCATTTTTTAGCTTTGGTCATTTGTAGATTTTAGATGTTGAAAACAATGCATACAGTCAGCCATTCCCAGTAGACACTGTGAAGGGGTGTGCTAAAATAAAACCCTGAATTTCTTGATAAATGTTACATAAATGTTTAATGATACCTGAAATGTTCACCACATATCAACAAGTAAAAATACCAAATTATGTATCTACATACATGATCCCAGTTTTGTGAAGGACAGTGTTTATTTATGCAAGGAAGACCTCCAGAAGGCCAGCGTGTAGAGCACATAGTAAGCTTTTAGTGAGATTTGTTGAAAGTATAAATGAATGACCAAATGAAATAAGGATATGTCAATAGTGATTTTCTTTGAGTATTTGAATTACGAGTCATTTAAAATTGTCTTTTTCCTACTTGATAGTCCAGACTTTTCATAACATTTAATATATATGTAATATTTTATAATTTTAAAAATTTGGCTTAAAATATATTTAAGATGAGAACAACCACAGAAGATCAATTTAAGAGATATCTCCAGAACAAGTCAAAGTAGGCATAATTTTGCTCTCTTCAAGATTAAGAAGGCAGGAAAAATGTGAGTGCAATTTATAGGTTGATTATATGTAAAGCAGGACTGGTTGTGGGAGGTAGGTGGTTATCTTAAATTCACTACTTCTTATCCTATGACTGTCAATAAATGCTAGGGAGAATGAAAATCTTGCTTCACTCCACCCTAACGACCTCTTTAACTATTAATTTAATAGCTTTCCATTCTTCACATATTAAGTCCAGCCTGCTGTACACCATCCAGACAGCCTATGACATTTCTTTACTAGAGCACAAATACTTTGAAATTAGATGTTGTATCTTACCTTTCAATTTCTGACACCCAGGGTTAGGCAAATACTGAGTGTTTTTGAAAGACCCGTTGGATTTTATTTGCACTGCTTTTGTAGTATTGACCCTGAATTACTAAGCCCTTCTTTATTTTCTAGTTTGGATTCTGAGACTATCAAGAGTAAGTCCATAGACTAGCTGGCTTTCGTGGTAGCTCCAGGTGGTGGCCATGGAGCAAAAGGATGGGTGTTTTGAGCATCAGATGTACACAGTTAGTGTCATATCAATTGATGATATGTTATAGAAGTGGAGAGGAGATGTGTGATTGGTGCCTATTTATTTGTGCTGCGTGTGCTTGGGCATGAACACACATGCATCGACTTGTACCCAAGCATAGGTTTTGCAGAGAGGGGTGCAAATTCTGTTATAATTAATCAGAAAACAATGGTCCGATACAAATATAATTAGAAAACTTTAGCTGGTGAGCCAAAACATTATTGGAAGTCTTAAATCAGAAAACAAGCTTCCTTACACAGAGGAAGCTGACTTACAGTGTTCCTTGACCTCTTGTTTGATGCATCATTACCTCCTGAAACTAGATAACACTTCTGATTGTGCATCCTTTCTGTCTGAATTGTCTTTCTGTATCTTAAAGTCAATGAAGCTACTTGACAGATTGGTTGTTACATTGCTTAACCTCCTGGGGGTTATCTCCACATCTCATTAACAACAAATTTATTTCTCCCATTAAATCAACATTGGATCAAATGTAGATATGAACTTTATTCTTCAGTTAACCAAGTTCAGAAGCCATATGTGAGATGAGGTACACAGTTCAGTTCAGTCACTCAGTCGTGTCCGACTCTTTGTGACCCCATGGATTGCAGCACGCCAGGCCTCCTTGTCCATCACCAACTCCCAGAGTTCACTCAAACTCACGTCCATCGAGTCAGTGATGCCGTCCAGCCATCTCATTCTCTGTCGTCCCCTTCTTCTCCTGCCCCTAATCCCTCCCAGCATCAGAGTCTTTTCCAATGAGTCAACACTTCACATGAGGTGGCCAAAGTACTGGAGTTTCAGCTTTAGCATCATTCCTTCCACAGAAATCCCAGGGCTGATCTCCTTCAGAATGGACTGGTTGGATCTCCTTGCAGTCCAAGGGACTCTCAAGAGTCTTCTCCAACATCAGAGTTCGAAAGCATCAATTCTTCAGTGCTCAGCTTTCTTCACAGTCCAACTCTCACATCCATACATGACCACTGGAAAAACCATAGCCTTGACTAGACAGACCTTTTTTGGCAAAATTATACTTTTAATTAATCCTTCTATTTTTTCCCTTTATTCCCAAACCTGTACCATTTTCTCTTTCTTTTCTTAGTCATTTCAGAGTAAGAATAATTCTAAGGGGTTCTCTTGTTCTGCACCTCTAAAAACACACTTCAGATTTTACATTTTTTCTCATGGAGGAATTATAAATTTAAACTTACATGGAACTCTTATATAGTCCTTTTTCCTAAAACAATCAAGAGTTACATTTGAAGTAGGATTTACATATGCATTAATCAGAGAATTAGTTAAAGCAAGCAAGAAAAAAAGATGATGAGATATTTGGACTTTTAATTAAACATTGGGAGATATTTTAACTTTTTAGACTTTGCTTTTTTATATTCAGTAATGTAGAAAATAGGGGTTTATTGGTTAATTGTGGATTTATTTCCCACATGTGTAAAATTCTCTCGTTTTCATTATCATTAGTCCATTGAAAAAATGCTATAAATTAAGACAGTGGCTTCATAAAGTGGCAGTTAGTAAAATCATGGAGATGACTTAATGGCCACAAGAGGTTTAGAGAGGCCTCCTAGTTATAATGTTGAATTAATGATAAAGAGGAGATTTCTAGTTTGAGTTTTGCTATATGAGATAGCTTTTATTTTTAGGGTTCTCCAAATTTTCACATATAAAATAAGAGCAATGGAAGAAATGATTCTACCAAACATCAGATCAGATCAGATCAGATCAGATGAGTTGCTCAGTCGTTTCCAACTCTTTGTGACCCCATGAATCGCGGCAAGCCAGGCCTCCTGTCCATCACCAACTCCCAGAGGTCACTCAGACTCACATCCATTGAGTCAGTGATGCCATCCAGCCATCTCATCCTCTGTCGTCCCCTTCTCCTCTTGCCCTCAATCCCTCCCAGCATCAGAGTCTTCTCCAATGAATCAACTCTTCGCATCAGGTGGCCAAAGGACTGGAGTTTCAGCTTCAGCATCATTCCTTCCAAAGAAATCCCAGAGCTGATCTCCTTCAGAATGGACTGGTTGGATCTTCTTGCAGTCCAAGGGACTCTCAAGAGTCTTCTCCAACACCACAGTTCAAAAGCATCAATTCTCAGCCTTCTTCACAGTCCAGCTCTCACATCCATACATGACCACAGGAAAAACCATAGCCTTGACTAAATGGACCTTTGTTGGCAAAGTAATGTCTCTGCTTTTGAATATGTTATCTAGGTTGGTCATAACTTTCCTTTCAAGGAGTAAGTGTCTTTTAATTTCATGGCTGCAGTCACCATCTGCAGTGATTTTGGAGCCCAGAAAAATAAAGTCAAACACTGTTTCCACTGTTTCCCCATCTATTTGCCATGAAGTGATGGGGCTGGATGCCATGATCTTCGTTTTCTGAATGTTGAGCTTTAAGCCAACTTTTTCACTCTTCACTTTCACTTTCATCAAGAGGCTTTGTAGTTCCTCTTCACTTTCTGCCATAAGGGTGGTGTCATCTGCATATCTGAGGTTATTGATATTTCTCCCAGCAATCTTGATTCCAGCTTGTGTTTCTTTCAGTCCAACGTTTGTCATGATGTATTCTGCATATAATCTAAATAAACAGGGTGACAATATGCAGCCTTGGCATACTCCTTTTCCTATTTGGAACCAGTCTGTTGTTCCATGTCCAGTTCTAACTGTTGCTTCCTGACCCGCATACAAATTTCTCAAGAGGCAGATCAGGTAGTCTGGTATTCCCATCTCTTTCAGAATTTTCCACAGTTTATTGTGAGCCACACAGTACAAGGCTTTGGCACAGTCAATAAAGCAGAAATAGATGTTTTTCTGGAACTCTCTTGCTTTTTCCATGATCCAGCGGATGTTGGCAATTTGATCTCTGGTTCCTCTGCCTTTTCTAAAACCAGCTTGAACATCAGGAAGTTCATGGCTCACATATTGCTGAAGCCTGGCTTGGAGAATTTTGAGCATTACTTTACTAGTGTGTGAGATGAGTGCAATTGTGCAGTAGTTTGAGCATTCTTTGGCATTGCCTTTCTTTGGGATTGGGATGAAAACTGACCTTTTCCAGTCCTGTGGCCACTCCTGAGTTTTCCAAATTTTCTGGCATATTGAGTGCAGCACTTTCACAGCATCATCTTTCAGGATTTGCAATAGCTCCACTGGAATTCCATCACCTCCACTAGCTTTGTTCATAGTGATGCTTTCTAAGGCCCACTTGACTTCACATTTCAGGATGTCTGGCTCTAGGTCAGTGATCACACCATCGTGATTATCTGGGTCGTGAAGATCTTTTTTGTACAGTTCTTCTGTGTATTCTTGCCACCTCTTCTAAATATCTTCTGCTTCTGTTAGGTCCATACCATTTCTGTCCTTTATCAAGCCCATCTTTGAATGAAATGTTCCTTTGGTATCTCTGATTTTCTTGAAGAGATCCCTAATCTTTCCCATTCTGTTGTTTTCCTCTATTTCTTTGCATTGATCACTGAAGAAGGCTTTCTTATCTCTTCTTGCTATTCTTTGGAACTCTGCATTCAGATGCTTATATCTTTCCTTTTCTCCTTTACTTTTCACTTCTCTTTTTTTCACAGCTATTTATAAGGCCTCCCTAGACAGCCATTTTGCTTTTTTGCATTTCTTTTCCATGGGGATGGTCTTGATCCCTGTCTCCTGTACAATGTCATGAACCTCATTCCATAGTTCATCAGGCACTGTATCTATCAGATCTAGGCCCTTAAATCTATTTCTCACTTCCACTGTATAATCATAAGGGATTTGATTTAGGTCATACCTGAATGGTCTAGTGGTTTTCCCTACTTTCTTCAATTGCAGTCTGAATTTATCAATAAGGAGTTCATGGTCTGAGCCATAGTCCGGTCCTGGTCTTGTTTATACTGACTGTATAGAGCTTCTCCATCTTTGGCTGCAAAGAATATAATCAATCTGATTTTGGTGTTGACCATCTGGTGATGTCCATGGATAGAGTCTTCTCTTGTGTTGTTGGAAGAGGGTGTTTGTTATGACTAGTGCATTTTCTTGACAAAACTCTATTGGTGTTTGCCCTGCTTCATTCCGTATTCCAAGGCCAAATTTGCCTGTTACTCCAGGTGTTTCTTGACGTCCTACTTTTGCATTCCAGTCCCCTATAATGAAAAGGACATCTTTTTGGGGTGTTAGTTCTAAAAGTCTTGTAGGTCTTCATAGAACCGTTCAACTTCAGCTTCTTCAGCTTTACTAGTTGGGGCATAGACTTGGATTACTCTGACATTGAATGGTTTGCCTTGGAAACGAACAGAGATCATGCTGTCGTTTTTGAGATTGCATCCAAGTTCTGCATTTCGCACTCTTTTGTTGATCATGATGGCCACTCCATTTCTTCTGAGGGATTCCTGCCCGCAGTAGTAGATATAATGGTCCTCTGAGTTAAATTCACCCATTCCAGTCCATTTGTGTTCGCTGATTCCTGAAATGTCGACATTCACTCTGGCCATCTCTTGTTTGACCACTTCCAGTTTGCCTTCATTCATGGACCTGACATTCTGGGTTCCTATGCAATATTGCTCTTTACAGCATCGAACCTTGCTTCTATAATCAGATGCATCCACAGCTGTGTATCCTTTTTTCCTTGGCTCCATCCCTTCATTCTTTCTGGAGTTATTTCTCCACTGATCTCCAGTAGCACATTGGGCATCTACTGACCTGGGGAGTTTCTCTGTCAGTATCCTATCATTTTGCCTTTTCATACTGTTCATGGGGTTCTCAAGGCAAGAATACTAAAGTGGTTTGCCATTCTCTTCTCCAGTGGACCACATCTTGTCAGAAAGAAACAGTAGCGAAAAAAAAAAAAAAAAAAATTCTCAGTGATATTCACACATGTGAGTGATAAAAACAGTGGATCTTATTTAGAGAGCAACTGGTGTGCCTCTGCTTATCTCAGCTGGGTTCTCTTACATTTCTCTGTCTTAGCTAATTTTAGTTACAACAGCCAGAGATGTTTTGTTTCATGCTCCAGGACTTTGAATCGGGTGTGTTTATCCTTAGTCTTGGAATAGCAGATTATCCAGGTATATTCTTCCAGTAGCAATGACAAAAATATAAGAATGCATGTCAAAATGGGTACAACCTATTAAGGGCCAGGTATGGGCTGATGGCTCAGACAGTAAAGTGTCGGCCTACAATGAGGGAGACCCTGGTTCAGTCTCTGGGTTGGGAAGATCTCCTGGAGAAGGAAATGACCACCCACTCCATTATTCCTGCCTGGAGAATCCCATGGATGGAGGAGCCTGATAGGCTACAGTCCATGGTGTTGCAAAGAGTTGGACATGACTGAGCGACTTCACGTTCACTTCACTTTTACTATGGGCTTCCTTGGTGCTCAGATGGTAAAGAATCTTGAACCAGCAGTACAAGAGACCCAGGTTCAATCCCTACGTCAAGAAGATCCCTTAGAGAAGAGAAAGGCTACTCACTCCAGTATTCTTGTCTGGAGAATCCCATGGACAGAGGAGCCTGGTGGGTCCACGGGGTCGCATAGAGTCAGACATGAGTAAGCAACTAAGACTTCCACTTTCTGAACTGACACACTTTATATCTGCCTCAGTCAATTGGCCAAAGTCAGTCACATTGCTGAACCCAAAGTCAAAGGGAAGAACCCCAAAGTCACATGTCAAAAGTTATCGATGAAGAAATGAGTAAAGAATTGGAGTCAATAATGCAATCTATCATACTGTATAGTTCTAAATATATTCCAAAAAGGATTTTTAATTTTTCAGAGATACTTAAGAATTTTATATATATATATTTTTTTATTTTATTATTATTATTTTTTTGATTTTTCTTAACTTTACAATATTGTATTACTTTTACTATACATCGAGATGGATCCGCCACCAGAATACACGTGTTCCCCATCCTGAACCCTCCTCCCTCCCCCCTTCCCACACCATCCCTCCAGGTCATCCCAGTGCTCCAGTCCCAGGCATCTGTTATAGGGCATCGTACCTGGACTGACTCGTTTCAGATATGATATTATACATATTTCAATGCTATTCTCCCCAATCGTCCCACCCTCTCCCAGTCCCAGAGTCCAAAAGTCTGTTCTATACATCAGTGTCTCTTTTGCTGTCTCATAAGCAGGGTGATTGTTACCATCTTTCTAAATTCCATATATATGCGTTAGTATACTGTATTTGTGTTTTTCTTTCTGGCTTACTTCACTCTTCTTAATAGGCTCCAGTTCCATCCACCTCATTAGAACTGATTCAAATGTATTCTTTTTAATGGCTGAGTAATACTCCATCGTGTATATGTACCACAGCTTTCTTATCCATTCATCTGTGGATGGACATCTAGGTTGCTTCCACGTCCTGGCTATTGTAAACAGTGCTGCTATGAACATTGGGGTACACGTGCCTCTTTCAATTCTGGTTTTCTCAGTGTGTATACTTAAGAATTTTAAATGGTGGTGATAATGAGACAACTCACCGTGGAGATAAAAAATACAAGTAGAAAATAAAAATGAAGGTGACATTCAAATACAATATGCATAAGATATGATTTTCTGCAAATGTTGAAAAAAAGACACATTTGGCCTTGCACTCCACAATGTCCAAAATAACAAAATGTTATTGCAAATGTCAAAAAAAGGATTATATTAGGGGAAATATAAATGTTCCATAAAGTATGTATCCTCTTATGAATGTGTGTTCTTTTCCCAGAGAAGGCTTTATAAAAAATGTAAAATACAGTTTCAACATTGCATTTCTGCATTTAAAGGAGAAGAAAAATCCTCAGAAATTATTGAATTCTATTTCTTCTTGGTTGTAAGTTCATTACCAATAGTCCCTTAAGATAGGTCAAATGAAGATTATTTCAATCAAGTAAAAGAAGTGAAAACGATTTTAAAGATTATTAATTTCTCTTGGTGTACAGAATAGCAAGTAACAGAATGTTTGATGGTTTTGTCCAAAGAAAAAGTTTTCAATTCATTTGAGCAAATTCTGCTTATAACCCTTAATATTTACCTTTCCACGTATAATTAGATAATGTTTTCACATTTGATTTCTGCCTCACTGTAGCCAGTTGTTCGGAGAAGGCAATGGCACCCCACTCCAGTACTCTTGTCTGGAAAATCCCACGGATGGAGGAGCCTGGTAGGCTGTGGTCCATGGGGTCACTAAGAGTCGGACATAACTGAGTGACTTCACTTTGACTTTTCACTTTCATGCATTGGAGAAGGAAATGGCAACCCACTCCAGTGTTCTTGCCTGGAGAAACCCAGGGGCAGGGGAGCCTCATGGGCTGACATCTATGGGGTCACACAGAGTCAGACACTACTGAAGTGACTTAGCAGCAGCAGCAGCAGCAGCCAGTTGTTTGGAAGAAACCAATAATTTTTAAATTGACAGTCCATCTACTGTGTTAGTCATCAAGCATTAATGAAGTTTGACTGCTTAAATTCAACTGTGGATTTGTCTGGGTGATAGTCATTTGAAACAGCAATTCATTAGCCAAATTACTGTTATTTAGACTTTCTGTTTTTCCTAGTCACTTCCAAGTTGGTTAGCATTAGCAATAGTCACTTGTTTAAAGATCAAATTTAGTATCACAAGAAGTGTTAGTTTTATTGATTTGTATCCTGAGATACATAGCTCTATATAAAATTAAAGCCCCTAGAATGTATTTTTAAATGAGACAAAGACATGATAGGTGAATATTATCTTTTGTTTATGTTCAGTCACTAAGTCACGTCCAACTTTTTGTGACCTCATGAGCTGTACCAGGCCAGGCTTTCCTGTCCTTCACTGCCCCCTTGGAGTTTGCTTAAACTCATATCCATTGAGTCTGTGATGCCATCCAACCATCTTATCCCCTGTTGCCCTCTTCTCCTGCCTCAGTCTTTCCCAGCATCAGGGTCTTTTCCAATAAGTTGGCACTTCTCATCAGGTAGTCAAAGTATTGAAATTTTAGCTTCAGCATCAGTCCTTCCAATGAGTATTCAGGGTTGCATTACTACATTATTTAGCAATTTAGGGAGTCAATTTAGGGAGTGGCTGCATGGGCACAGGAGGGCCTACAGGAGCTATCCCACATTGAAGGTCAGGAAGGGCGGCGGTGAGGAGAGACACCTCATCCAAGGTAAGGTGCGATGGCTGTGCTTTGCTGGAACAGCCGTGAAGAGATACCCCATGCCCAAGGTAAGAGAAACCCAAGTAAGACAGTAGGTATTGCAAGAGGCATCAGAGGGCAAACACACTGAAACCATACTCACAGAAAACTAGTCAATCTAATCACACTAGGACCACAGCCTTGTCTAACAAATGAAACTAAGCCATGCCTGTGGGGCAACCCAAGATGGGTGGGTCTTGGTGGAGAGATCTGACAGGATGTGGTCCACTGGAGAAGAGAATGGCAAACCACTTCAGTATTCTTGCCTTGAGAACCCCATGAACAGTATGAAAAGGCAAAATGATAGGATACTGACAGAGAAACTCCCCAGGTCAGTAGATGCCCAATGTGCTACTGGAGATCAGTGGAGAAATAACTCCAGAAAGAATGAAGGGATGGAGCCAAAGCAAAAAGAATACACAGCTGTGGATGCATCTGATTATAGAAGCAAGGTTCGATGCTGTAAAGAGCAATATTGCATAGGAACCCGGAATGTCAGGTCCATGAATGAAGGCAAACTGGAAGTGGTCAAACAAGAGATGGCCAGAGTGAATGTCGACATTCTAGGAATCAGCAAACTCAAATGGACTGGAATGGGTGAATTTAACTCAGAGGACCATTATATCTACTACTGCGGGCAGGAATCCCTCAGAAGAAATGGAGTGGCCATCATGGTCAACAAAAGAGTGCGAAATGCAGTACTTGGATGCAATCTCAAAAACGACAGGATGATCTCTGTTCGTTTCCAAGGCAAACCATTCAATGTCAGAGTAATCCAAGTCTATGCTCCAACTAGTAAAGCTGAAGAAGCTGAAGTTGAACGGTTCTATGAAGACCTACAAGACCTTTTAGAACTAACACCCAAAAAAGATGTCCTTTTCATTATAGGGCACTGGAATGCAAAAGTAGGACGTCAAGAAACACCTGGAGTAACAGGCAAATTTGGCCTTGGAATACGGAATGAAGCAGGGCAAACACTAATAGAGTTTTGCCAAGAAAATGTACTAGTCATTATAAACACCCTCTTCCAACAACACAAGAGAAGACTCTATCCATGGACATCACCAGATGGTCAACACTGAAATCAGATCGATTATATTCTTTGCAGCCAAAGATGGAGAAGCTCTGTACAGTCAGCAAAAACAAGACCAGGACCAGACTGTGGCTCAGACCATGAACTCCTTATTGCCAAATTCAGACTTAAATTGAAGAAAGTAGGGAAAACCACTAGACCATTCAGGTATGACCTAAATCAAATCCCTTATGATTATACAGTGGAAGTGAGAAATAGATTTAAGGGCCTAGATCTGATAGATAGAGTGCCTGATGAACTATGGAATGAGGTTCATGACATTGTACAGGAGATAGGGATCAAGACCATCCCTATGGAAAAGAAATGCAAAAAAAAAAAAAACCACAAAAACAAAATAGCTGTCTGGGGAGGCCTTACAAATAGCTGTGAAAAGAAGAGAAGCAAAAAGCAAAGGAGAAAAGGAAAGATATAAGCATCTGAATGCAGAGTTCCAAAGAATAGCAAGAAGAGAAAAGAAAGCAATCTTCAGTGATCAATGCAAAGAAATAGAGGAAAACAACAGAATGGGAAAGACTAGGGATCTCATCAAGAAAATCAGAGATACCAAAGGAACATTTCATGCAAAGATGGCATCAATAAAAGACAGGAATGGTATGGACCTAACAGAAGCAGAAGATATTAAGAAGAGGTGGCAAGAATACACAGAAGAACTGTACAAAAAAGAGCTTCACGACCCAGATAATCACGATGGTGTGATCACTGACCTAGAGCCAGACATCCTGCAATGTGAAGTCAAGTGGGCCTTAGAAAGCATCACTACGAACAAAGCTAGTGGAGGTGATGGAATTCCAGTGGAGCTATTGCAAGTCCTGAAAAATGATGCTGTGAAAGTGCTGCACTCAATATGCCAGCAAACTTGGAAAACTCAGGAGTGGCCACAGGACTGGAAAAGGTCAGTTTTCATTCCAATCCCAGAGAAAGGCAATGCCAAAGAATGCTCAAACTACTGCACAATTGCACTCATCTCACACGCTAGTAAAGTAATGCTCAAAATTCTCCAAGCCAGACTTCAGCAATATGTGAGCCATGAACTTCCTGATGTTCAAGCTGGTTTTAGAAAAGGCAGAGGAACCAGAGATCAAATTGCCAACATCCGCTGGATCATGGAAAAAGCAAGAGAGTTCCAGAAAAACATCTATTTCTGCTTTATTGACTGTGCCAAAGCCTTGTACTGTGTGGCTCACAATAAACTGTGGAAAATTCTGAAAGAGATGGGAATACCAGACCACCTGATCTGCCTCTTGAGAAATTTGTATGCGGGTCAGGAAGCAACACCCATCACTTCATGGGAAATAGATGGGAAAACAGTGGAAACAGTGTCAGACTTTAGTTTTCTGGGCTCCAAAATCACTGCAGATGGTGACTGCAGCCATGAAATTAAAAGACGCTTACCCCTTGAAAGGCAAGTTATGACCAACCTAGATAACATATTCAAAAGCAGAGACATTACTTTGCCAACAAAGGTCCATCTAGTCAAGGCTCTGGTCTTTCCTGTGGTCATGTATGGATGTGAGAGCTGGACTGTGAAGAAGGCTGAGCACCGAAGAACTGATGCTTTTGAACTGTGGTGTTGGAGAAGACTCTTGAGAGTCCCTTGGACTGCAAGGAGATCCAACCAGTCCATTCTGAAGGAGATCAGCCCTGGGATTTCTTTGGAGGGAATGATGCTAAAGCTGAAACTCCAGTCCTTTGGCCACCTCATGCAAAGAGTTGACTCATTGGAGAAGACTCTGATTCTGGGAGGGATTGGGGGCAGGAGGAGAATGGACGACAGAGGATGAGATGGCTGAATGGCATCATGACTTGATGGATGTGAGTCTGAGTGAACTCCAGGAGTTGGTGATGGACAGGGAGGCCTGGAGTGCTGTGATTCATGGGGTCACAAAGAGTCGGATACGACTGAATGACTGATCTGATCTGATCTGATCTGTGGGAGTTAATAATAGAGCAAAGAACGATCTGGTTGTATCTGTCCCATTTAAGTGAGGAATGCATTCTTGAACATAAGTCCTCTATATCTTGATATTATTCTGGGAAAACTTTTATACATATACTTAGATTTTTAATGGTGTATGTTACATCTATTTTTAAAATTGTAAAATTGAAAATACTCATATCAATGGGAGCAATCAAAATATGATAAAGGCATACTTGGAGTATCTTATAGCAATTAAAATGTGAGAATATATGTGTAGTTGTGTGGTGACATTCCCAAGTATTTTATAATATCATTTCTTTCTTTATTTACTTTTTAAGTGGGAGGATAATTGCTTTACAGTGTTGTGTTGGTTTCTGCCCTACAACAACTATCATCTGCTTCTAAACACACATACACACACACATGTAAGTATGAAATCCTAATCTACATAAATGGGTGTGTGCCTATATATAATCTTCTAACACACATAGACTAATATAGCAAAATACTTTGTAAAAGATCTGTGAGCCATATGGACCTAACTGATAATAGTAGCTAACTTGGTGGAAGCAAGTGAAATTTGAGAGTGGTTGTCATGGAGGCTCTTTGCCTTATCTGCATTATCTGTATGTTACTAGCATAAACAATTAATATTTTCATAGAAAATCAAATTGAAATTTATTTTTCAGGGGAGTGATGACTGATGCACAGTAATTTCATATAAAGTTTACCATTTGATGAGTTTTGCCATACATGTACATTCATAAACCATTATCACAAAAGAGACAGCAAACATTTTCCTGTCCCCAATTTCCTTGTGCCCATATGCAATCCTCCCCTTCCTCTCACACTGTCCTTTCACATCCACCACTCTGCTTTCTGTTACTGCAGATTTGTTTTAATTTTCTACAAATTTACATAGATAGAATCATATATATATCCTTTTTAGTCTGCCTTTTTTCAGCATAATGATTCTGAGATTTAATCAAGTTGTTGAATGTATCAATAGTGTATTCCTTTTTATCGATTAGTAGTATTTCATTTTAGTATTCCATATCATGGACATTTGGATTCTTTTGTTGTTCAATCACTTAGTTGCGTCCAGCTCTTTGCAGCTACATGGACTGCAGCATGCCAGGGTTCCCTGTCCTTCACCAGCTCCCAGAGCTTGCTCAGACTCATGTCCATTGAGTCAGTGATGCCATCCAACCATCTTGTCTCTGCTGTCCCCTTCTCCTCCTGCCTTCAGTATTTCCCAGCATCAGGGTCTTTCCCAATGAGTCAGTTCTTGGCATCAGGTGGCCAAAGTATTGGAGTTTCAGCTTCAGTCCTTCCAATGAATATTCAGGATTGATTTCCTTTAGGACTGATTGGTTTGATCTCGTTGCTGTCCAAGGAACCCTCAAGAGTCTTCTCCAACAGCACAGTTCAAACGCATAAATTCTTTAGCTTGCTGCTGCTGCTAAATCACTTCAGTCGTGTCCAACTCTGTGCGACCCTATAGACGGCAGCCCACCAGGCTCCCCCAATCCCTGGGATTCTCCAGGCAAGAACACTGGAGTGGGTTGCCATTTCCTTCTCCAATGCATGAAAGTAAAAAGTGAAAATGAAGTCGCTCAGTTGTGTCCGACTCTTCACGACCCCATGGACTGCAGCCTACCAGGCTCCTCTGTCCATGGGATTTTCCAGGCAAGAGTACTGGACTGGGGTGCCATTGCCTTCTAGTCTGATTCTCACATCCATACCTGACTATTGGAAAAACCATAGCTTCAACTAGATGAACCTTTGTTGGCAAAGTAATGTCTCTGCTTTTTAATATGCTGTCTAGGTTGGTCAAAGCTTTTCTTCCAAGGAGCAAGCATCTTTTAATTTCATGGTTGCAGTGATTTTAGAGCCCAAGAAAATAAACTCTGTCACTGTTTCCACAAAGTAGCTATAGATATTCACATACAAGACTTTTGATGAATATATGCTTTCTTTTCCCTTAGGAATAAATATCTAGGAATGGAGTGAGGTCAGATGATATGTTTGTTTAATTTTTTAAGAAAATACCTAAATGCTTTCCAAAGTTTTTGGAAACTGACATTCCCTCTGGCAGAATGAGAGTTTCCCTGTAACCTTTGATCCCTTGGAGGTCTGTATTTGTCTCTTTGTTTTTTCGCCCATTCTAGTGGATAGGATGTAGTGGTATCTCATTTTGAATGTAATTTGCATTTCTGTAATGAATAAGAATATTTAACATCTTTTTATGTGTGTATTAGCCATTCATACATCTTCTTTGGAGAAGTATCATTATTATCTTTTGCCCTATTTCTTGGTTGTCTTCTTTTATGGATTTCAAGTATGTATAATTTAATATTTATCTTATGTATATTAAATATATACCTATATAATAATTATTATATTAAATATATTATATATTAAATACATGACTCAGATAATTATATATATACATATATTTAAAATCCACAAGAAGATATCCACTAAAAATGGCAACAGATTTGAACTCTTGGGTAAAATCTCAATATAAACTTTTTTGTGGATATCTATTTTGTATAGATTTCTCTTTAGTCTATAGCTTGCCTTTCTATTTTTTAAACAGTGTCATTTGAAAAATAAGACATTTTAATGGGTCAGTTTATCATTTTTAACTAAACTTGAATTTCGTGCCTTTTTATGAATTCTTTGCCTACCTGATTGTAATTAAAATGTTCTCATATTTTCTCATAGACATCCCATAATTTTATCTCTAGGTGATCTAGCTGCCTTGGCTTCCTTTGTCTCTGAATTCTATATTCTGACCTCAAGAGACCATCAGTCTGTTAGTGTTTCTTCCTTCATACCCTGAGGCCTGGGGACACTTCAGGAGTGGACTCAGACAATTTCATGGTTCAACTCAGTTTCTTTCTTTCAGGAATTACTCTCTTGATGTTCAATATCTGAAAAGCATAATTTCATATATTTTGTCTTGTCCTTTAGTTGTTTAAGGTGGGAAGGTAAATTCAGTCCTTGTTGCTACATCATGGGAGAAAGCTGAAGTCTTCAAATGGCTTTTGAAGGTTTAACATATTTTGTATTTCAATGAACCTTTTGTATTTTTTCCCTTGCTTTACAAAAATGAGCTTCGTATTTCATCAGAGAGAGGGCTAGAATTTTTCTAATCCTATCTTTGGAGCCATTCCATTTATATTGAAGATGAAGCTTCAGTATTTAATAAAATCATAATGGTGATATTGGTTATTATTACTGAGTTCTCATGTCAAAGCTAGTTCAAAGTGCTTTACATGTGTTAGCTCATTTACCACAATACCCTGTGAGATAAGCAATATTATAATTTCTATTTTGCATGTGAGAAAACCGAGCTTAGCAGAACCAGATAACCTGACCCTCTTAACCATATTATTTTATGGTTTCCAAATTTTATTTATTTCAGATTTGTTCTCAACACTAGAGATTCTGCAGTGAATAGTACACATAAACTCTCTTGTTTGAATTTGCATACAAGGCCTTCCTGTCATATTGGTGAATTTTTCAGGTTCTGGTGAATGTAAAGACATGGTTCTGAATCCCATGTACTTTAAATTCTGGTGAGCAAAACAGGACCAGAAGAGTATTTTTGTAGACTTTAGTAGATACAGAGCATTCTGAGAGCTTGACCAGCAATGGAATGTTGAGGGGTAACCTGGGCATAGGGACAAAAGAGGAGGACTGTTAAGCATAGAGGGAGATGATTTTGCTAGATACTTGGTATAAGAGCTGTATAGTTATATTGACAATGAAGGAATATAGCTTTGATTGCAGATTGTAAGAGTAACTTGCTTTTTTCAGTGATAATGGGGGAGACTATGACCATGATAACAGTCATACCTAAAATATGTTGAGCAGTTGACTAAATGCTGAGCACAGTTCTAAAAATTATAAGGGTATTGATTAATTCCCATGCCAATCCATTGAAGTGGGCATCACTATTATCACATATTCTGGTTCAGGAAATTGAGATTTAACAAGATATAGGCAGAAAAATAGACAGGAAAATGCAGAAAGTGAAAGTGAAATGGAAAGTTGCTTAGTCATGTCCCACTCTTTGTTACCCCATGGACTATACAGTCCATGGGCTTCTCCAGGCCAGAATACTGGAGAAAATAGCCGTTCTCTTCTCCAAGAGATCTTCCCCCAACCTAGGGGTCAAACCCAGGCCCACACTGCAGGTGAATTCTTTACCAACTGAGCCACCAGAGAAAAATGCAGAAACTCCAACCAAATCAGGTAGTCTGACTCCAGAATGTACAATCTTCAACACTAGAAGCAAGTTTAATGTTAGGAAGTTTAATGCAGAAATTAAGAAATGTTTTAGAAGGGAAAGGCTCTGGTTGGAGTTGGATGAACAGAAACCCTTAGAAGTTAAAGACCAGAAAATTCAAGTGTCTTTGACACCTCGTTTTGTTTTGGTGGGAGTCGGAATTGCATTGGGACTAGGTATAGAGTGGAGACGGAGAAGGTAATGGCACCCCACTCCAGTACTCTTGCCTGGAAAATCCCACGGATGGAGGAGCCTGGTAGGCTGCAGTCCATGGGGTTGCTAAGAGTCCGACATGACACAGCAGCTTCACTTTCTCTTTTCACTTTCATGCATTGGAGAAGGAAATGGCAACCCACTCCAGTGTTCTTGCCTGGAGAATCCCAGGGACGGGGAAGCCTGGTGGGCTGCCGTCTATGGGGTCACACAGAGTCGGACACGACTGAAGTGACTTAGTATATATATAGAGAGTGGAGAAATGTCTTAAAATATTAAAGTACTGATAAATTAAAGAAGAATGTGTCCTGTGCAAAATACTGTGATTTAAAGCCCCTTTGAATTAATAAGTATGCCCTCAGTGCTCAGTTAAAATAGATTTTGACATAGAGTCATGACTATCTGTCCAATTAGATAGGTGTCTTTGTGTTAGATTAACGTTTCTCATAACTTTTATCTCTACCATTACATGTTGTTATAATAAACATCTTATATCCTACTAATTTTATTGCTTCAATGTAATACACATACCTACACGTAAACCATATATATGTATATATGTGTATATATATATACACACACACACACACACATATGTATTTATGTATTTGAAAGTCAATGTGTTAGTTGTTCAGCTGTGTCTGACCCTTTGTGATCCCACAGACTGTAGCCCACCAGACTCCTCTGTCCATGGGATTCTCCAAGCAAGAATTCTGGAGTGGGTAGCCATTCCCTCCTCCAGGGGATCTTCCCAACTCATGGACTGAACCCGGGTCTCCCGCACTGCAGGCAGACTCTTTACCATCTGAGCCACCAGGGAAGTCACATACACATACACACTTGTGTGCACACACACATATAGCAAAGCCTGTCAAAGCAGAATGGGTAAATGTAATGATGTAATATCAGGTCAACAATTCAGAAAATCTGTAGGTTTCATGAAAATACATAAGAGTTTTTGAGTATATAAGGTAGTGTGAGTAGGGTACTCAAGAGATCTATTTATTAAAAAATATTTTCTAACTAAAATTTTTTATTTTTAATTTGTATACAGTTTTTAATGGTTACTTTCGATTTACAGTTATTCTGAAATATTTGCTATATTCCCTGTGTTGTACAATACATCGTTGAGCCTAACTTACATCCAGTTGTTTATGCCTCCCACTTCCCTACCCACATATTGCCCCCTCCCAACCACTGGTTACCACTGGTGTGTTCTCTGTATCTGTGAGTCTACTTCTTTTTTCTTATATTCAGTCTTTTTGTACTTTTTGTTTTTGTATTTTTAGATTCCACATATAAATGATATTATACAGTATTTGTCAAGAACTCTATTTAAATGATGGTAAAGGGACATAAGGGCTTCCCTGGTGGCTCAGACGGTAAAGCATCTGCCTACAGTGCAGGAGATCCAGGCTCGATCCCTGGGTCGGGAAGGAAATGACAACCCACTCCAGGATAAATATGAATTCCATTGAATTCTGTTGCCTTTGCCACCAGTATTCGTTAGTGTCAGACACATAAATGGTGAAGGACCACTGCACAATGCTATTGGTTTTAATAATGCTGTATCCAAGATAGATATTTAGGAAGGGAAGGAAATCACAGCAGAAGGCATCCAAATACCCTTGCTTAGGTTTCTGAGCTTGAGTACACGAAGGATTAAATTTGGGAATACCACCAAACTGAAGCATACATAAATGCTTCCAGTGTTTATACATAAACACATAAATGAGTCCAGTGTTTATAATTCAAACTCTTTGCCAACTCTGTCTAGGAAGAGATTGAGAGAGACTCATTGGGGTGAGTATAGGTTAAGAGATGTAAATTTATCAACCTCACAGTGGAGTCTTGGTTTTAGTCTCATATTCTGGAAATAAAGTGATGCTGAATATGATTAAGAATACAGTGATACTGCACAATAGAGTTCTTAAATACAAACCAAATATTTACTGCTGCAACTTGAACAAGAGGAGTTATCTGTTTTAAGGATGCAGGACAATTTTGCTGTATTGAATTTTTTTTTTAAAGAAAAAATTCAAACATACAGATTAACTACGTCCATTAAACACTCATGGCTCTATGAAATTTTATTTCCAGATACTATGTTCCTTTTTCCTACATCCCAAGAAATCTCTGCCTTACATTTAATGTTTCATGTGCCCATTTTAACACTTTGAAGTTATCCTGTGAAGTTATCTATTATCTGTAAAGAAACATAAATAATGTCTTTATTTTCCATGTAATTATGAACATTGTACCATACTGCATATATACTTCTACATGAAAAACTTGATTTTTCATTTCACATTTTTTTTGACACTTACCATATTGAACACTGAAGTAAAATTCATTCATTTTACTTTGTGGCATCACATTATATAAATAAGTTGCAGTTTATATATTGAATCTTGTATAAATGAACCAAGTTTTCATTTTCAGTCTTTCATCATTGCAAGCAATGCTACAGTGCATAGTATTATACAGGTTTCTTTGTTCAACTGATTTTATGAATTAATTATTGGATAATTAACATTAGCAAGATTTAATTTTTTCTCTCCAAGAACATAGAAACTATTTATTTAGGAATTGTTTTGTATCTTTTAGTAAAATAATATGAAAATTATTTCATATCTTTTTCTTCTTCATATAAGATCTGCATATATTTGGTTTAATGTAACTCTAAATACCTTTTGTTTTTGTTGTTGATCTTAATAGTACTGTTTGTGTGTGTGTGTGTGTGTGCGCGCGCGCTCAGCCGCTCAGTCATGTCCAACTCTTTGTGACCCCATAGACTGTACCCTACCAGACTCTTCTGTCCATGGGATTTCCCAGGCAAGAGTACTAGAGTGGGTTTTCATTTCCTACTCCAGGGCATCTCCCAACCCAGGGACTGAACTGTGTCTCTTTTGTCTCCTGCACTGGCAGGCAAACTCTCCACCACCTGGGAAGCCAACAATACTATTTACTTCAATCTATTTTAATTAGAAGTTCTAATCAATTGTGGCTAAATACAGAAAAATGATTTTTCCATTTTTAAATAATTGCTAAGCCTTTATTGATTCCAAATATGTAACTGTAGACTCACTTGAATTTTTTTGGAATCATAATATAGTAAATAAAGTTGACAATTTTTCTCTCCATTCTAGTGTTGTTTTATATCTCTGTTCTGATATAAAAAATGTTGAATTGGAACAGTGAGGAAAGCATCCTTCTCTTGATCCTAAATTGAATTGTATAGAGGTGTAAAACTATACAGTTCTATGGTAAATACTTGAATTATATCTTTTACTTAATATCTTTTTCATAACTTTGCTTTAAAGAATTGTGTTAATTAGTATTTTTGTATAAGTTAAGTTACTTTTGTTATATTGAGTATGGTTATGCATAAATAAAGTCAGAGGGCACAATTCTTTAAAAATAAAGTTTATTAAGAATAACTATTGCATTAATTAAATTGATCTCAGTTTCTAAAATAACAGAAAATTTTAAAAAGTTTCTGAAAGTCAGTCATTTAAGGTCAGAATGACTTAAGCTTGAAAGTAATTTTGAGTATGACTGTAGTGTTTGTATATGCATAAAAATGAATGTGAAATAGTACGTGACTATTAGTAATATTACTCCAAAGTATTGATTTCATAAGGAAGTGTGGACTTATGCAGATTATTAAGTTTATACTTTGAATTATTTGCCTTGCCTAAATAAACAAGAATTACCTCCATGTTTTAAAACATCAAATGAAGTGAAATGAATATCGTATCACACATATGTGAAATTTAAAAAAAAAATAAAAAGTTGAACCAATAAAAACACAGTAGAAAGTCATTGCCAAGGGCTTCATGGTGGGGAAAATAGGTAGAAGTTTGTAAAAGAGTAAAAACTTTCAGTTATAATATGAAGAAGTTGTGAGGATCTACCATATAACATGGTGATATGACTACAATCAATAACGCTGTTTTCTATAAATGAAAGAGGAGTAGAGCTTAAATGTTGTCACCAAAAAATGATACACACGTGAGGGGCTGGATGTGTTTATTCACTTGATGTGGGGGGGATTGTTTCACAATGCATACATACATCCAATCATCTTGATACAGACTTTAAAATATTTGTCAATTATACCTAAATTTTAAAAATCCAGCAAAAAATAAATAGCAATAATGATAAGCCAGACCACTCAATGGGATGTTATAGTCTAATTTTATGCATTCCATGAGTGATTGGAATAAACAGTGTACATTTCCTTCAGACTCTTGAATCATAAAATTCTAAATAGGATGACACTAATTTTTCTTGCATTTGTTGTACCCAACTTGTATTTAACTTCCCTACTTGGAGTGAGGTTTGTTGAACTCCAGAGTCTGGATTTCTACTGATATCCTACTCTCTTAGGTGTACATGGCATAAGGGAAAGGTCACATCAAAACAGTCATAAGGAGATCATGCAATTTCTCAGATATTCCCAAAAGCAGGTAGTCCAGAAGGAAGTCACAAAAACTCAGGAGTTTAAACATCAAACTATGCTTGGCAACCACTGTGCATTTATCCTTCCTTAAGACAAAATGAGGAGGTGGCAGAGGACGAGATGGTTAGATAGCTTCACTGACTCAGTGTACGTGAATCTGAGCAAACTCCAGGAGACAGTGAAGGACAGAGGGGCCTGGGGTGCTGCAGTCCATGGGATTGCAAAGAGTTGGACACAACTTAGAGAATGAACAACAAAAACAAACATAAACAAGTAAAATTTGACTTTTAAGTGATATTTTTTGGATACAACACTTAAGTTAACTGCAAGCGATCAATAATTTTTTAATATAAAAATACCTAATCTTAAACATATATCAGAGGTCTCATGTTCTGCTTGTGGGAATCTAAAATACAAAAGAGTACAACCCCTTTGAAATATAGTTTGGCAATTTCTTATAAAGTTAAACATACTAAAACCTTGATGCTGAGAAAGATTGAAGGCAGGAGGAGAAGGGGATGACAGAGGACGACATGGTTGGATGTTATTGCCAACTCAGTGGACATTGAGCATGCTTTGGGAGATGGTGAAGGACAGGGAAGCCTGGTGTGCTGTGGTCCATGGGGTTGCAAAGAGTTGGACATGAATGAAAGACTAAACAACAACAGCAGCAACAATCATATGACCCAGATTTCATTCTTAGTTGTCTGTCCAAGAGAAATGCAAGGATATGTCCATATAAAGACTCATACGTGAAGGTTCAATGCAGCTGAATTTGTCAGTTCAGTTCAATTATTCAGTTGTGTCTGACCCTTTGCAACCTCAAGGACTGCAGCATGCCAGGCTACCCTGTCCATCACCAACTCCTGGAGCTTGCTCAAACTCAGTCCGTTGAATCAGTGATGCCATCCAACTATCTCATCCTCTGTCATCCCCGTCGTCTTCTGCCTTCAGTCTTGCCCAGCATCAGGGTCTTTCCCAATGAGTGAGTTCTTCACATCAGATGATGTGATGCCCAAGTATTAGAGTTTCAGCTTCAGCATCAGTCCTTCCAATGAATACTCAGGACTGATTTCTTTTAGGATTGACTGGTTTGATTTCCTTGCAGTCCAGGGGGCTCTCAAGGATCTTCTCCAACACCACAGTTCAAAAGCATCAATTCTTCAGTGCTTAGCTTTCTTTATAACCCAACTCTGACATCCATATGTGACTACTACAAAAACCATAGCCTTGACTAGATGGACCTTTGTTGGCAAAGAAATGTCTCTGCTTTTTAATATGCTGTCTAGATTGGTATAACTTTTCTTCCAAGGAGAAATATTGTTTTAATTTCATGGCTGCAGTCACCATCTGCAGTGATTTTGAGCCCCCCAAAGTAAAGTTTGTCACTGTTTCCATTGTTTCCCCATCTATTTGCCATGAAGCGATAGGACTGGATACCATGGTGTTAGTTTTCTGAATGTTGAGTTTTAAGCCAACTTTTCCACTCTTCTCTTTCACTTTCATCAAGAGGCTTTTAGTTCCTCTCTGCTTTCTGCCATAAGGGTGCTGTCATCAGCATATCTGAGGTTATTGACATTTCTCCCGGCAATCTCGATCCGGTTTGTGAATCATACAGCCTGGCATTTCTCATGATGTACTCTGTATATAATTTAAATAAACAGGATGACAATATATAGCCTTGATGTACTCCTTTCCCTATTTGGAACCAGTCTGTTGTTCCATGTCCAATTCTAACTGTTGCTTCCTGACCTGCATACATATTTCTCAGGAGGCAGGTAAGGTGGTTTGGTAGTCCCATCTGTTTGAGAATTTTCCACAGTTTATTGTGATCCACACAGTCAAAGGCTTTGACATAGTCACTAAAGCAGAAGTAGATGTTTTTCTGAAACTCGTTTTTATTATTTTTTTTATCAAGAATCTCTTTTATTGATTATCAGAAACATTACAAACATCTAATATGAACAAATTGTAACATGACAGTGTTTAGTTTGAACGATTAATACATTTCAGATATAATATTATACATATTTCAATGTTATTCTCCCCAATCATCCCACCCTCTCCCGGTCCCAGAGTCCAAAAGTCTGGTCTATACATCAGTGTCTCTTTTGCTGTCTCGTCGTTTTTAAAATGAAGGTATTAATTTTATGTTTTACCAAAGTTTTACTCACCCATAAGGTAAAAAAGGAAACTTGCAGCAAAAATTTAAAGCTCTTCCAACTTCTGACACCCAAAATTCCTTCAGCTTCTCACCATAATGAATCTGAACTTGCTTAATTTGAAAAAATGAATAAATGTATACACAATTGTTTTAATATATGAACAAGAATTGTTCAGACCTAATTTTATTAGAAATGACTGGCTAAGTTTTCCTAGTAATTCAGGTTTCCTGCCTTTTTCTTAAATTAACTAAAACAAGGTCCCATCCAGCAGCTAGATTTAAAATATTACTATTGCTTCAGCTTCTCCCAGGTACATTGATCCTTTTAAGTCTTCCCGGAATGAGAATGATAACTATTTTCCAAAAGTAATTTTTTTGTAAGCTTAATGCATTTCAATGATTTGAAGACCAGTTATTATTTCTACCCACTTAGTTCAAAATAAAGTATGTACTTTTATGGTGAAGCAGAGAATGGTCAAATTAAACCAACAATTTTTTTCTCACTTGAGTATTCATTTGTGTTTGCCATATAAATTGGAAGGAAGAAAATAATTTCCACTGCTAGAGCATAAAACAAATTAGACATAGTGGTACATAAAAGGCAAACCATAAGCACTCTCTTGAAGAAAATTAATGCCTTTTACAGGATATGAAGTCATTAACCAAAAACCTGTCACAACATTTTTAACCTATTCTAGTTTCCGTGTTCCAGCAACATATCCACTTTCTGTTGACCATATTCTGTGAAACCCAGTGCCAATAATTAAATAAATTACATTGTACAAAACTTACAGTCATCTGATATGGCATGAAGCCAACTCTTTCCTTTCATTTAAAAAAATTCAATTAGTATTTTGTTTCTTGACTCTAGAAATGTCTTTTAACAAAACGATTTTATTACAGGATTCATTTTTCTCAGTGGAATGTTTGACCTCTCCTCTGTCAAAACTAGCTTATGTTCACAAAAATATGAGCATAAAGTATTATGCTGCTAATCATTTTTTTGGAGCAAAGGCATAATACATTAGGCCTCAGGTATCCATATAATGGATTTCCCTGGTGGCTCAGATGGTTAAGCGTCTGTCTATAATGTGGGAGACCTGGGTTCGATCTCTGGGTCGGGAAGATCCCCTGGAGAAGGAAATGGCAATCCAGTCCAGTACTATTGCCTGGAAAATCCCATAGGCAGAGGAGCCTGGTAGGCTACAGTCCATTGGGCCGCAAAGAGTCGGACACAACTGAGCAACTTCACTTCACTTCACTTCATCCATATAATGGGATTATTAGATTTGCACATAATCAGAGTCTCATGTGATTGTATTAGAGATTCCAATATAGATTTCCTAGAATTTCAGGTGAGGGCATTGCTCTAAGTCTTAAGCCAGGTCACCTTTGTGCTGGGTATTCGTGAGTGATGCCTATTGATACAGCTGCAGTCTCATTGTCTTGTTATAAATATTACCTTCAGGTTTTAAACCTGGCTGAGATTTTTTTTTTTTTTGATGTGCAGTGACTCAGATGTTAAAGAATCTGCCTGCAATGCAGGAGATCTGGGTTAAAGAAGAGACATATAGGGTGGGAAAGAAAATGATGCACATGATACAAATATTTTATGTAAATAGAAAACACACAAGAGTATTATATGTATACATATATATGTATGCACACATATATATGAATATATAACATTACTATTTATTTAGGTAAAGCTTTTGTAAACACATAAGTAGGAAAGATCTGAACGAATCACATACAGTGGAGGTCACCTCTGGTAAGAATACCAACAGGCACTTTGACTTTATTTGTGTTACTTGAATTTTTAACTATGTGAAAGCGCTGATACATTATTTGGCTAGCTAAAAATATAAACATTCACTTTGAAAATAAGTCTAGTCTACATTTCTAACCAATACCATTTTCCTTATGAATTATTTTTTAGATGCAGGTGTTAGATTTGAAAAGGAGGACCAGTGGAGTTCAAAACAAACAAGACGGCAGTACAAAAAAAATTAACCAGATGGATTTGTTACGATGTCTAGACTAAAATTGCCATTCTCTCCTATACTAAGTTTATATGGCAGAACAGAGGCTTAGATTTTGGAAACTAAGATTAAAATGTCTGTTTATTATAGCCAGAGTTAGAGCTTTGTGTTAATGAAACTGTGTCCACAGAGACTACCATTTACAATAAGTTCAAAGGTGTGTGTGTGTGTGTGTGTGTGTGTGTGTGTGTGTGTATGCATGCATGTGTATTAAGTTGTTTCAGTCGTGTCCAGCTCTTTGCAATCCTATGGACTGTAAGCTGCCAGATACCTCTGTCTGTGGGATTTTCCAGGCAAGAATACTGAAGTGGGTTGCCATTTCCTCCTCCAGGGGGTCTTCCAGACCCAGGGATCAAACCTGCATCTCTTATGTCTCCTTGTTGGCATTCAGGTTCCTTACCACAAGCCCATAAAACCTCTTTATTCTAAGAGTCACAATTCTTTGGGATGCTGTTCTTTGTCTACGAATGTAATTTATATTATTTGAAAGAAAATGAAACAAATTTATATAGTCAGAGAACGGAAGGCCTGTCAGAGAATTTCATATGCCTTTATCAAATGCAGTGTCCAAATATTTGACTCTCATCTGCATTTTCTCCTGTTCTCTGCTTGAAGTTGAATGTATTAGGATTAATTTGACTGCAAATAACCAGAAACCTGCAAATATCTTCATTCTAAGAATATTTAATATAGTAAAAAAAAAATGTTGTTGTTGTTCAGCTGCTAAGTCACTCTGAGACTTTTCAACCACATGAACTGCAGTACACCAGGCTTCCCTGTCCTTCACTGTCTTCCTGAGTTTGCTCGTGTCATGTATATTCAGATTTATTTAAGAGCTTCAACAATGTCAAGAATGCAGGATTTCCATGGTTCTGCTCTACAATACTCAAAGTGTCGACCTTTCATTCTTTTGATTTATTGCCTCAGTGTTGCAAGATAGTTACCACAGCTCCAGGCATCACTTATCCATCCTGACATTTTAAGCTAAAAAGAAAGATCTAGGAAAAATGAGTGTTCTTTCTGAAAGTTATGGCTGTTTATCGGCAGAGATAATCTCTCCTCAAAATTCCCCAATAGAACAAGGAAGTTCTTGTCATGTCATTTTACCTGGAACCTGAGTTCCATGGTTACACACACTATCAAAAGAGGCTGGGAAAATACATGGAAAGAGGAGTACTGGTATCATGATTGGCTTTGACTAATCTTGATCTATTTACTGGAACCAGTGAAGGGACATACTTTCCCTCAATCTAAAGGACCGATTTCCGTAGTGGCTCAGACAGTAAAGCGTCTGCCTACAATGTGGGAGACCTGGGTTCAATCCCTGGATTGGGAAGATCTCCTGGAGAAGGAGATGGTAACCCACTCCAGTATTCTTGCTTGGAAAATCCTATGGATGGAGAAGCCTGGTAGGCTATAGTCCATGGGGTCGAAAAGAGTTGGACACGACTGAGTGACTTCACTTTCAAAGGACCAACTGACATATAGAACAGTCTTTTGGACTCTGGGAGAGGGATAGGGTGGGATGATTTGGGAGAATAGCATTGAAATATGTATAATATCATATTTGAAACGAGTCGCCAGTCCAGGTACGATGCCTGATAACGGATGCCTGGGGCTGGTGCACTGGGACGACCCAGAGGGATGGTATGGGGAGGGAGGAGGGAGGAGGGTTCAGGATGGGGAACACATGGATACTTGTGGAGGATTCATTTTGATGTATGGCAAAAGCAATACAATATTGTAAAGTTAAGCAAAATAAAATTAAAAAAAAATAAAACATGGAAAATGGGGAAAAAAAAAAACAACCAAGGACCAACTGCTGCTTCCATGAGTGAGTCAGAGATCTTAAGTAAGGAGAAAGTAGGGAGAGGGGGATGACAGCTGCATAGGCCCTGAACAATAGGAATATTTGGTTTGTGTAATCTTGGTCCCCAAAGTGGCATTGTTCTGTCATGGCAAAGAATTAAGATGAAAGTTGTATGTATAGCCTCCACCTTCAGACCTAATTTTAGACAAAAAGAAGTAAAGATCTCCCAACCTTTTTTTAAAATTTCATTTCATACTGAGAGAGCTAATATTTAGGTAGGTTGATAAAGAGTTCCAGGGACCTTGTGGAGAAGAAAAGGGGTCTGGGGCCCTTAAGGAGGAGAAAAGGACAAACTTTTTTTCTGCATTGCTTTGTCTTAGTCAATATAACAACATATCTTGCTCGAGGACATGTTTCTCCTTAAGATTAGAACCTTCTGACTAATCTTGTTGTATATTGTATATTGTGTAGATGTATATTGTATAGATGTATATTGTGGGAGTAAGTCTGGTAATATCTTTCTACTGTTAGTTCTAATCTCATTAATTTAAGATGCATGTTGTGGGGATGGGTCTGGTAAAAGGATATAAGGTCTTGATAAGACTAACTAGTGGGGGGGCACTCTCCATCCCCCTTCAGATATTTATGTGAGAAGCTTTTTCTGATTTTTTTCATACTTTACTAAAACTCTGCCACCCAAAAGCTCTTGAGTGATCAAGCCTAGCCCCTGGTCCCAAAGCTAAATCTTCTTCAGAGATCATAAATCTGACACCGTTCACTGTAAGCTATCAACAGGACAGAATTGTATTGAATAAGTCCAGTTGAGATCTCAATTGTGCCATCTTTTACCTTATATGGGATAAATTGGTCTTGCCTCCAGGTTAACCTACAAACTCTGGATTAAGGTGAGTGCCAGGTGCTATGAAAAGGGCATTTTCTCTACTATCTCCAGTAATCCTAATGAGAAACCAATCAGGTGGCAATGGTGGAAGGTTTGCAAGGCCTTTCTAGAGTAAAGGTTCAGTGATCAGTAGATTGCTTACTAGAGCATTTCAAGGGGCTCTTTCTATGATTCAAAAAAAAAAAAAAAAGGACATTTTTCTGTCTCAGAGGAGACCTTTAGACATTTAAGGATCAGAATATTCTTGTTTCCAGTTCCACTGTTATTTAGATAGCCTAAATAAATATTGGTATATTCTTTGGAACCCTTTGAACTTCTAATCTTCATATGGTCTATCTTTTCTTTGTTAGTAGTCTGCTATGTGCGACCCCATAGATGGCAGCCCACCAGGCTCCCCTATCCCTGGGATTCTCCAGGCAACAACACTGGAGTGGGTTGCCATTTCCTTTCAATTATACAATATATTAGATTTTGCTTTCTTAGCTAGAATTATATTTAAATCCTGCTTCTGCTCAGAACCTTTGGTGATTTTGATTGGATATGGGAATTCCTGAATTTTCTCAGCCTTATATTTATAGACAAGCAACGAGTTAAATACATGTATGGAAAAATGTGCTATTTTTAAATTACCTGTATTCACTCTTAGAAGTTAAGCTTATTTTCATGCTTCAGATATGATTTAATGAATTTGATGTTCTGACATGTCTTGAAATAAGTTTTGTTAGTTGTGGAGTGGGAAGAGAAAAGTGAACAGGGGTGAGATCCCTTGTTAAAGAGCCTAGCATATCAAATGGGACTAAGTAGTTATATATTAATTCCAACAGTAGAGTTCAGAGATTTTTGTCCTCAGATCAGATCAGATTCAGAGAGCAAAAATTACCTGTAATTAAGAGACTCCAGGACAAAAATCGAGCCCATGCAAAAATGGGCTCGATTTTTATCCTGGAGTCTCTTAATTACAGGTAATTTTTGCTCTCTGAATCTTCAATATGAGAGCTCACAGAATTGTTTCACTTTCTGAATAAATGACCTACTATAACAAATGCACAAGCCAGCCTAGCCAAAGCATTCCAGTTGTACACCACCATCTGCCTCAGATTCCTTCCCTATATAACCACATCTTGTTTAAATGTATTCACATCCTTGATTTCCTCTCTCTTCCTTATTAAGTGAAAATGTCTTCTACAAAAGTCACCTGAGGAGAAAATGAAACTTTTAAAGGCACAACCCCTCCCACCCACATATTAGAAGGAAAAAAAAAATGTAGGACAAAGAAATGGAGAGAGAATTCATAAAAGTCATTAGTCGAGTCACTCAGACACTCCCATGAAAACTGACACAAAGAAGAAAAATGTAGAATTTACTAAGAAGTCTAGATTCAGTGAAATCAGGGAAAACATAAATAGCCAATAGTTTCACACAGCAAATAATCTATTACTAAAGGAATTGATAGACTTTGTTGCTGCTGCTGTTGTTTAGACAAAGAGAATAAGCCCCAAATATTTACTGCCAAAGATTTAGAAGTTATTTCATCTTATGCAGATAAAATGGGCCAAGTGATGTGTGCAGGATCATAGTGTAAGCAGCTTTGTAGTCATTCGGTCCCCAAGTCATGTTTGAAAATTGCGACCCCATGGACTGCAGCTTCTAGGCGTCCTTGTGCTTCCCAGAGTTTGTTCCAACTCATGTCCATTGAGTCAGTGATGTCATCCAATCATCTCATCTTCTGTCACCCACTTCTCCTGCCCTCAATCTTTCCTAGCATTAGGATCTTTTACAGTGAGTCAGCTCTTCATATCAATTGGCCAAAGTATTGGAGTTTCAGTTTCAGCATCAGTCCTTCCAATGAATATTCGGGGTTGATTTCCTTTAGGATTGACAGGGTTGATCTCCTTGCTATCCAAGGGACTCTTAAGAGTCTCCTCTAGAACCACAATTTAAAAGCATAAAATTCTTTGGCGCTCAGCCTTTTTTTTTTTTTTTTTTTAAATTTATTTATTTTAATTGGAGGCTAATTACTTTACAATACTGTAGTGGCTTTTGCCATACATTGACATGTATCAGCCATGGGTGTACATGTGTCCCCCATCCAGAATCCCCCTCCCACCTTCCTCTCTATCCCATCCCTCAGGGTCGTCCCAGTGCAGTGTCCCTGAGCACTCTGTCTCATTCATCAAACCTGGACTGGTGATCTATTTCACATATGATAATATATGTTTCAATATTATTTTCGCAAATCATCCCACCCTCGCCTTCTCCCACAGAGTCCAAAAGTCTGTTCTTTAAATCTGTGTCTCTTTAGCTGTCTCGCTTATAGGATCATCATTAACATCTTTCTAAATTCCATATTTTTGTGTTTATATACTATATTGGTTTCAGCATGTTTGCCCTCTGATGCCCTCTTGCAACACCTACCTTCTTACCTGGGTTCCTCTTACCTTGGGTAAGGGCTAGGGTATCTCTTCCCAGCTGCTCCAGGAAAGCACAGCCATCGCACCTTACCTTGGAGGAGGGGTCTCACCTCACCGCTGCCTTTCCTGACCTTGGACGAGGGGTATCTCCTCACCGCCGCCCCTCCAAACCTCGGTCGTGGGGTAGCTCCTCTCGGCCGCGCTTAGTGCGCCGGTCCTCACAGCCTTGTCTAACTCATTGAAACTAAGTCATGTCCATGGGCAACCCAGGATGGGCGGGTCATGGTGGAGAGATCTGACAGGATGTGGTCCGCTGGAGAAGGGAATGGCAAACCACTTCAGTACTCTTGCCTTGAGAACCCCATGAACAGTATGAAAAGGCAAAATGATAGGATACTGAAAGAGAAACTCCCCAGGTCAGTAGGGGCCCAATATGCTACTGGAGATCAGTGGAGAAATAACTCCAGAAAGAATGAAGGGATGGAGCCAAAGCAAAAAGAATACCCAGCTGTGGATGTGTCTGGTGATAGAAGCAAAGTCCGATGCTGTAAAGAGCAATATTGCATAGGAACCTGGAATGTCAGGTCCATGAATCAAGGCAAATTGGAAGTGGTCAACAAAACATGGCAAGAGTGAATGTCGACATTCTAGGAATCAGCAAACTCAAATGGACTGGAATGGGTGAATTTAACTCAGAGGACCATTATATCTACTACTGCAGGCAGGAATCCCTCAGAAGAAATGGAGTGGCCATCATGGTCAACAAAAGAGTCCGAAATGCAGTACTTGGATCCAATCTCAAAAATGACAGAATGATCTGTGTTTGTTTCCAAGGCAAACCATTCAGTGTCACAGTAATCCAAGTCTATGCCCCAACCAGTAAAGCTGAAGAAGCTGAAGTTGAATGGTTCTATGAAGACCTACAAGACCTTTTAGAACTAACACCCCAAAAAGATGTCCTTTTCATTATAGGGGACTGGAATGCAAAAGTAGGAAGTCAAGAAACACCTGGAGTAACAGGCAAATTTGGCCTTGGAATACGGAATGAAGCAGGGCAAAGACTAATAGAGTTTTGCGAAGAAAATGCACTGGTCATAGCAAATACGCTCTTCCAACAACACAAGAGAAGACTATACATGGACATCACCAGATGGTCAACAACAAAATGAGATCGATTATATTCTTTGCAGCCAAAGATGGAGAAGCTCTATACAATCAGCAAAAACAAGACCAGGAGCTGACTGTGGCTTGGACCATGAACTCCTTATTGCCAAATTCAGACTTAAATTGAAGAAAGTAGGAAAAACCACTAGACCATTCAGGTATGACCTAAATCAAATCCCTTATGATTATACATTGGAAGTGAGAAATAGATTTAAGGGCCTAGATCTGATAGATAGAGTGCCTGATGAACTATGGAATGAGGTTGGTGACATTGTACAGGAGACAGGGATCAAGACCATCCCCATGGAAAAGAAATGCAAAAAAGCAAAATGGCTGTCTGGGGAGACATTACAAATAGCTGTGAAAAGAAGAGAAGCAAAAAGCAAAGGAGAAAAGGAAAGATATAAGCATTTGAATGCAGAGTTCCAAAGAATAGCAAGAAGAGATAAGAAAGCCTTCTTCAGCGATCAATGCAAAGAAATAGAGGAAAACAACAGAATGGGAAAGACTAGGGATCTCTTCAAGAAAATCAAAGATACCAAAGGAACATTTCATGCAAAGATGGGCTCGATAAAGGACAAAAATGGTATGGACCTAACAGAAGCAGAAGATATTAAGAAGAGGTGGCAAGAATACACAGAACTGTACAAAAAAGATCTTCACGACCCAGATAATCATGATGGTGTGATCACTGACCTAGAGCCAGACATCCTGAAATGTGAAGTCAAGTGGGCCTTAGAAAGCATCACTATGAGCAAAGCTAGTGGTGATGGAATTCCACTGGAGCTATTCCAAATCCTGAAAGATGATGCTGTGAAAGTGCTGCACTCAATATGCCAGCAAATTTGGAAAACTCAGCAGTGGCCACAGGACTGGAAAAGGTCAGTTTTCATTCTAATCCCAAAGAAAGGCAATGCCAAAGAATTCTCAAACTACCGCACAATTTCACTCATCTCACACGTGAGTAAAGTAATGATCAAAATTCTCCAAGCCAGGCTTCAGCAATATGTGAACCGTGAACTTCCTGATGTTCAAGCTGGATTTAGAAAAGGCAGAGGAACCAGAGATCAAATTGCCAACATCTGCTGGATCATCGAAAAAGCAAGAGTTCCAGAAAAACATCTATGTCTGCTTTATTGACTATGCCAAAGCCTTTGACTGTGTATATCACAATAAATTGTGGAAAATTCTGAAAGAGATGGGAATAGCAGACCACCTGATCTGCCTCTTGAGAAATCTGTATGCAGGTCAGAAAGCAACAGTTAGAACTGGACATGGAACAACAAGCTGGTCCCAAATAGGAAAAGGAGTACGTCAAGCTGTATATTGTCACCCTGTTTATTTAACTTATATGCCGAGTACATCCTGAGAAACGCTGTACTGGAAGAAACACAAGTTGGAATCAAGATTGCTGGGAGAAATACCAATAACCTCAGATATGCAGATGACACCACCCTTATGGCAGAAAGTTAAGAGGAACTAAAAAGCCTCTTGATGAAAGTGAAAGTGGAGAGTGAAAATTTTGGCTTAAAGCTCAACATTCAGAAAACGAAGATCATGGCATCTGGTCACATCACTACATGGGAAATAGATGGGCAAACTGTGCAAACAGTGTCAGACTTTATTTTTCTGGGCTCCAAAATCACTGCAGATGGTGACTGCAGCCATGAAATTAAAAGACGCTTACTCCTTGGAAGGAAAGTTATGACCAACCTAGATAGCATATTCAAAAGCAGAGACATCACTTTGCCAACAAAGGTTCGCCTAGTCAAAGCTATGGTCTTTCCTGTGGTCATGTATGGATGTGAGAGCTGGACTGTGAAGAAGGCTGAGCGCCGAAGAATTGATGCTTTTTAACTGTGGTGTTGGAGAAGATTCTTGAGAGTCCCTTGGACTGCAAGGAGATCCAGCCAGTCCATTCTGAAGTAGATCAGCCCTGGGATTTCTTTGGCAGGAATGATGCTAAAGCTGAAACTCCAATATTTTGGCCATCTCATGCAAAGAGTTGACTCATGGGAGAAGACTCTGATGTTGGGAGGGTTTGGGAGCAAGAGGAGAAGGGGACAACAGAAGATGAGATAGCTGGATGGCATCACTGACTCGATGAATGTGAGTCTGAGTGACCTCCGGGAGTTGGTGATGGACAAGGAGGACTGGCGTGCTGCGATTCATGGGGTCACGAAGTGTCGGACACCACTGAGTAACTGATGTGATCTGATACTGTATTGGTGTTTTCCTTTCTGACTTATTTCACTTTGTATAATAGACTCCAGTTTCATCTACCTCATTAAAACTGATTCAAATACTTCCTTTTTAATAGCTGAGTAATATCCCATTGTGCATATGTACCACAGCTTTCTTATCCGTTCATCTGCCAGTGGACATCTAGGTTGCTTCCATGTCCTAGCTATTGTAAACAGTACTGTCATGAATGTTGGTGTACATGTCTCTTTCAATTCTAGTTTCCTTGGTGTGTATGCCCAGCAGTGGGATTACTGGGTTGTATGGCAGAGTCCCAGAAAAGGAAGACAAAAAGAAAGGCCATGAGAAAATATTTGAGGAGATAATAGTTGAAAAATTCCCTAAAATTGGGAAGGAAATAGCCACCCAAGTCCAAGAAACCCAAAGAGTCCCAAACAGGATAAACCCAAGGCAAAACACCCCAAGACACATATTAATCAAATTAACAAAGATCAAACACAAAGAGAAAATATTAAAAGCAGAAAGGGAAAAGCAACAAATAACACACAAGGGGATTCCCATAAGGATAACAGCTGATAACATCTGATCTTTAAATAGAAACTCTTCAGGCCAGAAGGGAATGGCAGGGCATACTTAAAGTGATGAAAGAGAAAAACCTACAACCCAGATTACTGTACCCAGCAAAGATTTAATTCAAATATGAAGGAGAAATCAAAACCTTTCAGTTCAGTTGAGTTCAGTTGCTCAGTCGTGTCCGACTCTTTGCGACCCCATAAATCGCAGCTTGCCAGGCCTCCATGTCCATCATCAACTCCCGGAGTTCACTCAGGCTCATGTGCATCGAGTCAGTGATGCCATCCAGCCATCTCATCCTCTGTCGTCTCCTCCTCCTGCCTCCAATCCCATCCAGCATCAGAGTCTTTTCCAATGAGTCAGTTCTTCCCATGAGATGACCAAAGTACTGGAGTTTCAGCTTTAGCATCATTCCTTCCAAAGAAATCCCACGGCTGATCTCCTTCAGAATGGACTGGCTGGATCTCCTTGCAATCCAAGGGACTCTCAAGAGTCTTCTCCAACACCACAGTTCAAAAGCATCAATTCTTCAGTGCTCAGCTTTCTTCACAGTCCAACTCTCACATCTATACATGACCACTGGAAAGACCGTAGCCTTGACTAGATGGACCTTTGTTGGCAAAGTAATGTCTCTGCTTTTAAATATGCTATCTAGGTTGATCATAACTTTTCTTCCAAGGAGTAAGCGTCTTTTAATTTCATGGCTGCAGTCACCATCTGTAGTGATTTTTGGAGCCCAGAAAAATAAAGTCTGACACTGTTTCCACTGTTTCCCCATCTATTTCCCATGAAGTGATGGGACCAGATGTCATGATCTTCGTTTTCTGAATGTTGAGCTTTAAGCAAACTTTTTCACTCTCCACTTTCACTTTCATCAAGAGGCTTTTTAGTTCCTCTTCACTTTCTGCCATAAGGATGGTGTCATCTGCATATCTGAGATTATTGATATTTCTCCTGGCAATCTTGATTCCAGCTTGTGCTTCTTCCAGCCCAGAGTTTCTCATGATGTATTCTACATAGAAGTTAAATAAGCAGGGTGACAATATATAGCCTTGACGTAATCCTTTTCCTATTTGGAACCAGTCTGTTGGTCCATGTCCAGTTCTAACTGTTGCTTCCTGACCTACATACAGGTTTCTCAAGAGGCAGCTCAGGTGGTCTGGTATTCTCTTGAAGAATTTTCCACAGTTTATTGTGATTCACACAGTCAAAGGCTTTGGCATAGTCAATAAAGCAGAAATAGATGGCTCTCTGAGGAGGCCATACAAATAGCTGTGAAAAGAAGATAAGTGAAAAGCAAAGGAGCCAGGGAAAGATATTAGCATCTGAATCCAGAGTTCCATAGAATAGCAAGAAGAGATAAGAAAGCCTTCCTCTGTGATCAATGCAAAGAAATAGAGGAAAACAACAGAATGGGAAAGACTAGAGATCTCGTCAAGAAAATTAGAGATACCAAGAGAACATTTCATGTGAAGATGGGCTCAATAAAGGACAGAAATGGTATGGACCTAACAAAAGCAGAAGATATTAAGAAGAGGTGGCAGGAATACACAGAAGAATTATACAAAAAAGATCTTCACGACCAAGATAATTACAATGGTGTGGTCACTGACCTAGAGCCAGACATCCTGGAATTTAAAGTCAAGTGGGCCTTAGAAAGCATCACTATGAACAAAGCTAGTGGAGGTGATGGAATTCCAGTGAAGCTATTTCAAATCCTGAAAGATGATGCTGTGAAAGTGCTGTACTCAGTATGCCAGCAAATTTGGAAAACTCAGCAGTGGCCACAGGTCAGTTTTCATTCCAATCCCAAATAAAGGCAATGTCAAAGAATGCTCAAACTACCACACAATTGCACTCATCTCACATGCTAGTAAAGTAATGCTCAAAATTCTCCAAGCCAGGCTTCAGTAATACATGAACTATGAAATTCCTTATGTTGAAGCTGGTTTTAGAAAAGGCAGAGGAACCAGAGATCAAATTGCCAACCTCCGCTGGATCATGAAAAAGGCAAGAGAGCTCCAGAAAAACATCAAAGGCTTTACAGAGAAGCAAAACCTGAGAGAATTCAGCACTACCAAACCAGCTCTTCAACAAATGCGAAAGGAACTTCTCTAGACAGGATACACAGAAAAGGTTTATAACTCAAACCCAAAACAGCAAAGTAAGTGCCAATAGGATCATACTTGTCAATGATTACCTTAAATATAAATTGTTTAAATGCCCCAACCAAAAGACAAAGACTGGCTGAATGGATACAAAAACAAGATCCCTATATATGTTGTCTACAAGAGACTTTTCTCAAAACAAGGGACACATACAGACTGAAAGCAAAGGGCTGGAAAATATATATTTCATGCAAATGGATATCAAAAGAAAGCAGGAATAGCAACACTCACGTCAGATAAAGTAGACTTTGAAATAAGGCCATCAAAAGAGACAAAGAAGGATACTACATAATGATCAAAGGATCAACCCAAGAAGAAGATACAACAATTATAAATATATATGCCCTTAGCGTACGAGCACCACAATATGTAAGGCAAATGGTAATAAGTATGAAAGGGGAAATTAACAGTAACACAATAATAGTGGGAGACTCTAATACCCCACTCACACCTGTGGATAGATCAACTAAACAGAAAATAAGCAAGGAAACACAAACTTTAAATGTGCAATGGACCAGTTAGACCTAATTGATATCTATAGGACATATCACCCCTGAACAATGAATTTCACCTTTTTCTCAAGTGCACACAGAACATTCTCCAGGATAGATCACATCTTGGGCCATAAATCTAGCCTTGGTAAATTAAAAAAAAATTGAAATCATTTCAAGCATCTTTTCTGATCACAGTGGAGTAAGATTAGATGTCAACTACAGGAAAAAAGCTATTAAAAATACAAATATATGGAGACTAAACAACACACTTGTGATTAACCAACAAATCACAGAAGAAACCAAAAAAGAAAGCAAAATATGTATGAAAACGAATGACAATGAAAACACGACAACCCAAAACCTATGGGATTCAATAAAAAGCAGTGCGAAGGGAAAGGTTCATAGCAATACAAGCCTACCTCAAGAAACAAGAGAAAAATCAAATAAATAATCTAACTTTACACCTTAAGTGACTAGAGAAAGAAGAATAACCCCGGGTTAGTAGAAGGAAAGAAATCATAAAAATTCGGGCAGAAATAAATGAAAGAGAAACAAAGGAGACTATAGCAAAAATCAACAAAACTAAAAGCTGGTTCTTTGAGAAGATAAAAAAAAATAGACAAATCATTAGTCAGACTCATCAAAAAAAAAAAAAAAAGGAGATGAATCAAATCAACAGAATTAGAAATGAAAATAGAGAAATCAGACAACACAGAAATACAAAGGATCATAAGCGACTACTATCAGCAACTATATGCCAATAAAATGGACAACTTGGAAGAAATGGATAAATTCTTAGAAAAGTATAACCTTCCAAAACTGAGCCAGGAAGAAATACAAAATCTTAACAGACCCATCACAAACACAAAGATTGAAACTGTAATAAAAAATCTTCCAACAAACAAAAGCCCAGGACCAGATGGCCTCACAGGTGAATTCTACCAAAAATTTATGGAAGAGCTAACACCTAATACTACTCAAACTCTTCCATAAAATTGCAGAGGAAGGTAAACTGCCAAACTCATTCTATGAGGCCACCATCACCCTAATACCAAAACCAGAAAATGATGTCACAAAAAAAGAAAACTACAGGCCAATATCACTGATGAACATAGATGCAAAAATCGTCAACAAAATTCTAGCAAACAGAATCCAACAACATATTAAAAAGATCATACATCATGACCAAGTGGGCTTTATCCCAGGGATGCAAGGTTTCTTCAATATTTTCAAATCAATCAATGTGATACACCACATTAACAAATTGAAAGATAAAAACCATATGATTATCTCAATAGATGCAGAGAAAGACTTTGACAAAATTTAACATCCAACTATGAAGGCTATCTTTTCACCTTGCTTATAGTTTCCTTCGTTGTGCAAAAGCTTTTAAGTTTAATTAGGTCTCATTTGTTTATTTTTGTTTTTATTTTTATTATTATTATTTTTTTAATTTTTCTTAACTTTACAATATTGTATTACTTTTACTATACATCGAGATGGATCCGCCACCAGAATACACGTGTTCCCCATCCTGAACCCTGCTCCCTCCCCCCTCCCACACCATCCCTCCAGGTCATCCCAGTGCTCCAGTCCCAGGCATCTGTTATAGGGCATCGTACCTGGACTGACTCGTTTCAGATATGATATTATACATATTTCAATGCTAGTCTCCCCAATGGTCCCACCCTCTCCCAGTCCCAGAGTCCAAAAGTCTGTTCTATACATCAGTGTCTCTTTTGCTGTCTCATAAGCAGGGTGATTGTTACCATCTTTCTAAATTCCATATATATGCGTTAGTATTACTGTATTTGTGTTTTTCTTTCTGGCTTACTTCACTCTGTATAATAGGCTCCAGTTCCATCCACCTCATTAGAACTGATTCAAATGTATTCTTTTTAATGGCTGAGTAATACTCCATCGTGTATATGTACCACAGCTTGCTTATCCATTCATCTGTGGATGGACATCTAGGTTGCTTCCACGTCCTGGCTATTGTAAACAGTGCTGCTATGAACATTGGGGTACACGTGCCTCTTTCAATTCTGGTTTTCTCAGTGTGTATGCCCAGCAGTGGGATTGCTGGGTCATAAGGCAGTTCTATTCCCAGTTTTTTGAGGAATCTCCATACTGTTCTCCATAATGGCTGTACTAGTTTGCATTCCCACCAACAGTGTAAGAGGGTTCCCTTCTCTCCGCACCCTCTCCAGCATTTATTGCTTGTGGATTTTTGGATCGCAGCCATTCTGACTGGCGTGTAATGGTATCTCATAGTGGTTTTGATTTGCATTTCTCTGATAATGAGTGATGTTGAGCATCTTTTCATGTGTTTGTTAGCCATCTGTATGTCTTCTTTGGAGAAATGTCTATTAAGTTCTTTGGCCCATTTTTTGATTGGGTCGTTTATTTTTCTGGAATTGAGCTGTAGAAGTTGCTTGTATATTTTTGAGATTAGTTGTTTGTCTGTTGCTTCATTTGCTATTATTTTCTCCCATTCTGAAGGCTGTCTTTTCAGCTTGCCTATAGTTTCCTTTGTTGTACAGAAGCTTTTAAGTTTGATTAGGTCCCATTTGTTCATTTTTGATTTTATTTCCGATATTCTGGGAGGTGGGTCATAGAGGATCCTGCTGTGATGTAAGTCAGAGAGTGTTTTGCCTATGTTTTCCTCTAGGAGTTTTATGGTTTCTGGTCTTATATTTAGCTCTTTAATCCATTTTGAGTTTATTTTTGTGTATGGTGTTAGACTGTGGGACACTGTAAAAGCAGTCCTAAGGGGAAAGTTCATAGCAATTCAGGCATACCTTAAGAAACAAGAAAAAAGCCAAATAAATAACCTAACTCTACACCTAAAGCAACTGGAAAAGGAAGAAATGAAGCACCCCAAGATTAGTAGAAGGAAAGAAATCTTAAAAATTAGGGCAGAAATAAATGCAAAAGAAACAAAAGAGACCATAGCAAAAATTAACAAAGCCAAAAGCTGGTTCTTTGAAAGGGTAAATAAAATTGACAAACCACTAGCCAGACTCGTCAAGAAACAAAGGGAGAAAAATCAAATCAATAAAATTAGAAAAGAAAATGGAGAGATCACAACAAACAGCACAGAAATACAAAGGATCATAAGAGACTACTATCAGCAACTATATGGCAATAAAATGGACAATATGGAAGAAATGGACAAATTCTTAGAAAAGTACAACTTTCCAAAACTGGATCAGGAAGAAATAGAAAATCTTAACAGACCCATCACAGGCACGGAAATCGAAACTGTAATCAGAAATCTCCCAGCAAACAAAAGCCCAGGCCCAGACGGCTTCACAGCTGAATTCTACCAAAAATTTAGAGAAGAGCTAACACCTATCCTACTCAAACTGTTCCAGAAAATTGCAGAGGAAGGCAAACTTCCAAACTCATTTTATGGGGCCACCATCACCCTAATTCCAAAACCTGACAAAGATCCCACAAAAAAAGAAAACTACAGACCAATATCACTGATGAACATAGACGCAAAAATCCTTAACAAAATTCTAGCAATCAGAATCCAACAACACATTAAAAAGATCATACACCATGACCAAGTGGGCTTTATCCCAGGGATGCAAGGATTCTTCAATACCCACAAATCAATCAACGTAATACACCACATTAACAAACTGAAGAATAAAAACCATATGATTATCTCAATAGATGCAGAGAAAGCCTTTGACAAAGTTCAACATCCATTTATGATAAAAACTCTCCAGAAAGCAGGAATAGAAGGAACATACCTCAACATAATAAAAGCTATATACGACAAACCCACAGCAAACATTATCCTCAATGGTGAAAAACTGAAAGCATTTCCTCTAAAGTCAGGAACAAGACAAGGATGCCCACTTTCACCATTATTATTCAACATTGTTCTGGAAGTTTTGGCCATAGCAATCAGAGCAGAAAAAGAAATAAAAGGAATCCAAATTGGAAAAGAAGAAGTAAAACTCTCACTGTTTGCAGATGACATGATCCTCTACGTAGAAAACCCTAAAGATTCCACCAGAAAATTACTAGAACTAATCAATGAATACAGTAAAGTTGCAGGATATAAAATTAACACACAGAAATCCCTTGCATTCCTGTACACTAATAACGAGAAAATAGAAAGAGAAATTAAGGAAACAATTCCATTCACCATTGCAATGAAAACAATAAAATACTTAGGAATATATCTTCCTAAAGAATCTAAAGACCTATGTTTAGAAAACTATAAAACACTGCTGAAAGAAATTAAAGAGGACACTAATAGATGGAGAAATATACCATGTTCGTGGATTGGTAGAATCAATATAGTGAAAATGAGTATACTACCCAAAGCAATTTATAGATTCAATGCAATCCCCATCAAGCTACCAATGGTATTCTTCACAGAGCTAGAACAAATAATTTCTCAATTTGTATGGAAATACAAAAAACCTCGAATAGCCAAAGCTATCTTGAGAAAGAAGAACGGAACTGGAGGAATCAACCTGCCTGACATCAGGCTCTACTATAAAGCTACAGTCATCAAGACAGTATGGTACTGGCACAAAGACAGAAACATAGATCAATGGAACAAAATAGAAAGTCCAGAGATAAATCCACGCACATATGGTCACCTAATCTTTGACAAAGGCGGCAAGAATATACAATGGATTAAAGACAATCTTTTTAACAAGTGGTGCTGGGAAAACTGGTTGAACACTTGTAAAAGAATGAAACTAGAACACTGTCTATTTTTGTTTTTATTTCCGTTACTCTGGGAGGTGGGTTGTAGAGGATCCTGCTGTGATTTATGTCGAAGAGTGTTTTGCCTGTGTTTTCCTCTAGGAGTTTCATAGTTTCTTATTTGACATTCAGATCTTTAAGCCATTTTGAGTTTATTTTTGTGTATGGTGTTAGAAAGTGTTCTAGTTTCATTCTTTTACAAGTGGTTGACCAGTTTTCCAAGCACAACTTGTTAAAGAGATTGTCTTTTCTCCATTGTATATTCTCGCCTCCTTTGTCGAAGACAAAGTGTTCATAGGTGCATGGGTTTATTTCTGGGCTTTCTATTTTGTTCCATTGATCTATATTTCTGTCTTTGTGCCAGTACCATACTGTCTTGATGACTGCAGCCTCCCCCTTCTTTATGGTTCAATTCTCACATCCATATATGACTACTCTAAGATCCACAGCTTTGACTAGACGGACCTTTGTCAGCAAAGTGATGTCTCTGTTTTTTAATAGGCTATCTAGACTTGTCATTGCTTTCCTTCCAAAGAGCAAGTGCCTGTTAATTTCATGACTGCAGTAAACATCTGCACTGATTTTGGAGCCCAAGGGAAAAAAAAAAAAAAGACTGTTTCCACTTTTCCCCCATCTATTGTCATGAAATAATGGGACTGGATGCCATGATCTTAGTTTTCTGAATGTTGAGTTTTAAGCCAGCTCACTCTCCTCTTTCCTCTTCATCAAAAGGCTCTTTTGTTCCTTTTCACTTTCTACCATTAGAATGGTATCATTCACATATCTGAGGTTGTTAATGTTTCTCCCAGCAGTCTTGGTTCTAACCTATGATTCATCCAGCCTGGAATTTCACATGATGTACTCTGCATAGAAATTAAATAATAAAAGTGACAGTATACAGCTTTGACATACTCTTTTCCCAATTTTGAATCAATCAGTTGTTCCATGTTTGGTTCTAACTGTTGCTTCTTGACATGCATACAGATTTCTCAGGAGGTAGGTAAGGTTGTCCAGTTCTCACATCTCCTGAAGAATTTTCCACAGTTTGTTGTGATCCACACAATCAAAGGCTTTAGCATAGTCAATGAAGCAGAAGTAGATGATTTTCTGGAATTCCCTTGCTTTCTCTATGATCCAGGGAATGTTGGCAATTTGATCTTTGGTTTTTCTGCCTTTTATAAACCCAGCTTGCACATCTGAAAGTCCTCAGTTCATGTACTGCTAAAGCCTAACTTAAAGGATTTTGAGCATTACCTTGCTAGCATGTGAAATGAGTGCCATTGGACAGTAGTTTGAACATTCTTTGGCATTTGTTCTTCTTTGAGATTGAAATGAAAACTGATCTCTTCCAGTCCTGCGGCCACTGCTTAGTTTTCCAAATTTGCTACATATTTAATGCAGTACTTTAACAGCATCATTTTTGAGGATTTGAAATAACTCAGCTGAAACTCTATCACCTTGACTAGCTTTGTTCGTAGTAATGCTTCTTAAGGCCTACTTGACTTCACACTCCAGGATGTCTAGTATAAGCAGCTACATGACATTAAAACTGCCATTACAGGCCCTGCCTCCATTGAGAACTGTGAAATCTCAACACTCAGTTTCCACACTGGGAGTTTCCATCCCATTGCTCCTTCTACAATTTTTGATAATGGGATATCCTACATTGTACACAGTACCTAGTAGTGGTGGTAACATCTGCTAGTTTGAAAAAGATTGAAGTTGACCTTAGAAGTGGCCTAAAGTCAGTGTGGTTGAAATGCTGTAACCTCCTTGGTAGAACACAGGAAAGAATCCAAATGTTCCAGGAAATGGGAATATTGAATCTATCATCTACTTCCTCTGCTTTTACCCAATTATGCCCAAATTTGGAAGGTCCTGGGTGTTCATTGGAAGGACTGATGCTGAAGCTGAAACTCCAATACTTTGGCCACCTCATGCAAAGAGTTGACGCATTGGAAAAGACCCTGATGCTGGGAGGGATTGGGGGCAGGAAGAGAAGGGGACGACAGAGGATGAGATGGGTGGATGGCATCAACGACTCGATGGACATGAGTTTGAGTGAACTCCAGGAATTAGTGATGGACAGGGAGGCCTGGCGTGCTGTGATTCATGGAGTCACAAAGAGTCGGACACGACTGAGTGACTGAACTGAACTGAATGCCCAGTGGCGGCATTGTTGGGTCATATAGTAATGTTATTAATGGCTCTATGACACAGGTTAAAGGATCCCAGTTCTGTATACCAATTCATCTGGAAACTATTCTAATATTTAGGTTTTTCTCATGTAGTCAAGCACAGTATGCTATAAGCTATCTCCTTTTCTACACTAAAGAATTAATGATAAATTAAAGATGTTTTCCAAATTTGCTGGCATATTGAGTGCACCACTTTCACAGCATCATCATTCAGGACTTGGCATAGCTCCACTGGAATTCCATCACCTCCACTAGCTTTGGTCGTAGTGATGCTTTCTAAGGCCCATTTGACTTCACATTCCAAGATGTCTGGCTTTAGGTCAGTGATCACATCATCATGATTATCTAGGTCTTGAAGCTCTTTTTTGTACAGTTCTTCTGTGTATTCTTGCCACCTCTTCTTAATATTTTCTGCTTCTGTTAGGTCCACACCATCTCTATCCTTTATCAAGCCCATCTTTGCATGAAATGTTCCTTTGGTATCTCTGATTTTCTTGAAGAGATCCCTAGTCTTTCCCATTCTGTTGTTTTCCTCTATTTCTTTGCATTGATTGCTGAAGAAGGCTTTCTTATCTCTTCTTGCTATTCTTTGGAACTCTGCATTCAGATGTTTATATCTTTCCTTTTCTCCTTTGCTTTTTGTTTCTCTTCTTTTCACAGCTATTTGTAAGGCCTCCCCAGACAGCCATTTTGCTTTTTTTGCATTTCTTTTCCATGGGGATGGTCTTGATCCCTGTCTCCTGTACAATGTCACGAACCTCATTCCATAGTTCATCAGGCACTCTATTTATCAGATCTAGGCGCTTAAATCTATTTCTCACTTCCACTGTATAATCATAAGGGATTTGATTTAGGTCATACCTAAATGGTCTAGTAGTTTTCCCTACTTTCTTCAATATCAGTCTGAATTTGGCAATAAGGAGTTCATGGTCCAAGCCACAGTCAGCTCCTGGTCTTGTTTTTGCTGATTGTATAGAGCTTCTCCATCTTTGGCTGCAAAGAATATAATCGATCTGATTTCGATGTTGACCATCTGGTGAAAAGAAAGGCAATGCCAAGGAGTGCTCAAACTACCGAACAATTGCACTCATCTCACACGCTAGTAAAGTAATGCACAAAATTCTCCAAGCCAGGCTTCAGCAATATGTGAACTGTGAACTTCCTGATGTTCAAGCTGGTTTTAGAAAAGGCAGAGGAACCAGAGATCAAATTGCCAACATCCGCTGGATCATGGAAAAAGCAAGAGAGTTCCAGAAAAACATCTATTTCTGCTTTATTGACTATGCCAAAGCCTTTGACTGTGTGGATCACAATAAACTATGGAAAATTCTGAAAGAGATGGGAATACCAGACCACCTGATCTGCCTCTTGAGAAATCTGTATGCAGGTCAGGAAGCAACAGTTAGAACTGGTCATGGAACAACAGACTGGTTCCAAATAGGAAAAGGAGTACGTCAAGGCTGCATATTGTCACCATGTTTATTTAACTTATATGCAGAGTACATCATGAGAAATGCTGGACTAGAAGAAACAGAAGTTGGAATCAAGATTGCTGGGAGAAATATCAATAACCTCAGATATGCAGATGACACCACTCTTATGGCAGAAAGTGAAGAGGGGCTAAAAAGCCTCTTGATGAAAGTGAAAGTGGAGAGTGAAAAGGTTGGCTTAAAGCTCAATATTCAGAAAACGAAGATCATGGCATCTGGTCTCATCACTGCATGGGAAATAGATGGGAAAACCGTGGAAACAGTGTCAGACTTTGTTTTTCTGGGCTCCAAAATCACTGCAGATGGTGACTGCAGCCATGAAATTAAAAGACGCTTACTCCTTGGAAGGAAAGTTATGACCAACCTAGATAGCATATTCAAAAGCAGAGACATTACTTTACCAACAAAGGTTCGCCTAGTCAAGGCTATGGTCTTTCCTGTGGTCAAGTATGGATGTGAGAGCTGGACTGTGAAGAAGGCTGAGTGCCGAAGAATTGATGCTTTTGAACTGTGGTGTTGGAGAAGACTCTTGAGAGTCCCTTGGACTGCAAGAAGATCCAACCAGTCTATTCTGAAGGAGATCAATCCTGGAATTTCTTTGGAGGGAATGATGCTAAAGCTGAAACTCCAGTATTTTGGCCACCTCATGCGAAGAGTTGACTCATTGGAGAAGACTCTGATGCTGGGAGGGATTGAGGGCAGGAGGAGAAGGGGACGACAGAGGATGAGATGGCTGGATGGCATCACTGACTCGATGGATGCGAGTCTGAGTGACCTCCGGGAGCTGGTGATGGACAGGGAGGCCTGGCGTGCTGCGGTTCGTGGGGTCGCAAAGAGTCGGACATGACTGAGCGACTGATCTGATCTGATCTGATCTGATCTAGGTTGGTCATAATTTTCCTTCCAAGGAGTAAGCATCTTTTAATTTCATGGCTGCAGTCACCATCTGTAGTGATTTTGGAGCCCAGAAAAATAAAGTCTGACACTGTTTCCACTGTTTCCCCATCTATTTGCCATGAAGTGATGGGACCAGATGCCATGATCTTCGTTTTCTGAATGTTGAGCTTTAAGCAAACTTTTTCACTCTCCACTTTCACCTTCATCAAGAGGCTTTTAGTTCCTCTTCACTTTCTGCCATAAGGGTGATGTCATCTGCATATCTGAGGTTATTGATATTTCTCCTGGCTATCTTGATTCCAGCTTGTGTTTATTCCAGCCCAGAGTTTCTCATGATGTACTCTGCATAGAAGTTAAATAAACAGGGTGACAATATACCGCCTTGACATAACTCCTTTTCCTATTTGGAACCAGTGTGTTGTTCTATGTCCAGTTCTAACTGTTGCTTCCTGACCTGCATACAGATTTCTCAAGAGGCAGATCAGGTGGTCTGGTATTCCCACCTCTTCCAGAATTGTCCACAGTTTATTGTGATCCACACAGTCAAAGGTGTTGGCATAGTCAATAAAGCAGAAGTAGATGTTTTTCTGGAACTCTCTTGCTTTTTCCATGACCTGGCAGATGTTGGCAATTTGATCTCTGGTTCCTCTGCCTTTTCCAAAACCAGCTTGAACATAAGGAAGTTCACGGTTCACATATTGCTGAAGCCTGGCTTGGAGAATTTTGAACATTATTTTACTAGCATTTGAGATGAATGCAATTGTGTGGTAGTTTGAGCATTCTTTGGCATTGTCTTTTTTGGGGATTAGAATGAAAACTGACCTTTTCCAGTCCTGTGGCCACTGCTGAGTTTTCCAAATTTGCTGGCACATTGAGTGCAGCACTTTCACAGCATCATCTTTCAGGATTTGGAATAGCTCAACTGGAATTCCATCCCCTCCACTAGCTTTGTTCATAGTGAAGCTTTCTAAGATTGAGCTTTAAGCCAACTTTTTAACTCTCCTCTTTCACTTTTATCAAGAGACTTTTTAGTTTCTCTTCACTTTCTGCCATAAGGGTGGTTTCATCTGCATATCTGAGGTTATTGATACTTCTCCCAGTAATAGTTTTTTAACTTGAGAAAACCATAATTGAGGATCATCTCATGTGGTCTGGGCAAGATTTCTCCCCACTACCTGCAGCACCAGGTTGGCATTTTTGGGGTGCCATGGCTTTGGCACCTGGAACACAAGGCCTCTCACCACTGTACTGTGTGCTCCGCCACACCCTCTGCCTCTGGGGCACCGAGCATCCCTGCTGTTGCCACATTTCCGAGGGTCAGTTCCACAAAAGGAAGGCTTCTGTCTTCCTGGACTTCGTATCCTTTGTTCTGGGGCACTGCAGCCCAGACCTCTACATCCAGCTCAGGCAGGGCACCAGCTACCTCATAAGAACATTTTCAGCCAGGGTCCCAGGGTGTTTCTTCATCCACCTTGGTCACAGAATGAAGATGATGCAGAGGAGAGCCACAGCTGACTCTGATAATCATGTTGCAAGGGTGAGAAAATATCCTTTGTGAGATCAAACCCTGAGCCTTTGGAGTGAGAGCACTAACTCCAAGATCCTAGACTACCAGAGAACTAACCCTAGGGAGTATAAGATAGTGAGAACTCACAAAAAGGACACCTCTTGAATACAAGACCCAGCATCACCCAACCACCAGTAGCACCCTGTGCACGATGCCTCATCTAAACAACAAACAAAATGAAAATACAAACCCAATCACAAGCAGACAGGATTACCACCTCATTCAGCCTTTCCCATCAGAGGAAAAACAAACAAACAAACAAAAACCGAGCACAAAACTCACAAATCTTATACAAACCACTGGATGAACCTTAGAAGTGAGTGAGTGAAGTCGCTCAGTCATGTCCGACTCTTTGCGACCCCATGGACTGTAGCCTACCAGGCTCCTCCCTCCATGGGATTCTCCTGGCAAGAGTACTGGAGTGGGTTGCCATTTCCTTCTCCAGGGGATCTTCCCAACCCAGGGATCGAACCCCAGTCTCCCCCATTGCAGGCAGACGCTTTAACCTCTGAGCCACCAGAGAAGCCCAACCTTAGAAGGGCAGAAACCAAAAGGAAAAAGAATTCAATCTTGAAGCCTGGGAAAAGGAGACTTCAAACGCAATAGTTTAAAAAAATAATGAAAAGGCAGAGAAATACTACACAATGAAGGAACAAACTAGAAAAGCATGTCCAAATAAATGAAGAAATACGCAAACTACCTGAAAAATAATTCAGAATAATGATAGTAAAAATGATCAAAAACCTTGAAAACAAAAATGGAGAAAATGCAAGAATCAATTAGCAAAGACCTAGAAGAATTTAAGAATAAATATACAGAGACAAACAACACAATTACTGAAATTAAAAATACTCTAGAAGTAGTCATAGCAGACTTTGCTTCTATCACCAGACACATCCACAGCTGGGTATTCTTTTTGTTTTGGCTCCATCCCTTCATTCTTCCTGGAGTTATTTCTCCACTGATCTCCAGTATCATACTGGGCCCCTACTGACCTGGGGAGGTTCTCTTTCAGTATCCTATCATTTTGTCTTTTCATACTGTTCATGGGGTTCTCAAGGCAAGAATACTGAAGTGGATTGCCATTCCCTTCTCCAGCGGACCACACCCTGTCATATCTCTCCACCATGACCCGCCCATCCCAGGTTGCCCCTCGGGCATGGCTTAATCTCATTGAGTTAGACAAGGGTGTGGTCCTTGTGTGATTAGATTGACTAGTTATCTGTGAGAATGGTTTTAGTGTATTTGCCCTCTGATGCCCTCTTGCAAGACCTACTGTCTTACTTGGGTTTCTCTTACCTTGGGCGTGGGGTATCTCATCCGGGCTGCTCCTGGCTGCTCCTGGCCAGCGAAGCACAGCCATCGCACCTTACCTTGGACGAGGGGTCTCTCCTCACCGCCGCCCTTCCTGACCTCGGTCGTGGGGTAGCTCTTCTCGGCCGTGCTTAGTGCGCTGGCCCTCACCGCCGTCCTTCCTCGGTCGTGGGGTAGCTCCTCTCGGCCGCGCTCTTAGTGCGCGACGCAGCCGGCGGGCAATGCCAAGGAGTGCTCAAACTACCGAACAATTGCACTCATCTCACACGCTAGTAAAGTAATGCTCAAAATTCTCCAAGCCAGGCTACAGCAATATGTGAACCGTGAACTTCCTGATGTTCAAGCTGGTTTTAGAAAAGGCAGAGGAACCAGAGATCAAATTGCCAATATCCGCTGGATCATGGAAAAAGCAAGAGAGTTCCAGAAAAACATCTATTTCTGCTTTATTGACTATGCCAAAGCCTTTGACTGTGTGGATCACAATAAACTATGGAAAATTCTGAAAGAGATGGGAATACCAGACCACCTGATCTGCCTCTTAAGAAATCTATATGCAGGTCAGGAAGCAACAGTTAGAACTGGTCATGGAACAACAGACTGGTTCCAAATAGGAAAAGGAGTACGTCAAGGCTGCATATTGTCACCATGTTTGTTTAACTTATATGCAGAGTACATCATGAGAAATGCTGGACTGGAAGAAACAGAAGTTGGAATCAAGATTGCCAGGAGAAATATCAATAACCTCAGATATGCAGATGACACCACTCTTATGGCAGAAAGTGAAGAGGGGCTAAAAAGCCTCTTGATGAAAGTGAAAGTGGAGAGTGAAAAGGTTGGCTTAAAGCTCAACATTCAGAAAACGAAGATCATGGCATCTGGTCCCATCACTTCATGGGAAATAGATGGGGAAACAGTGGAAACAGTGTCAGACTTTGTTTTTCTGGGCTCCAAAATCACTGCAGATGGTGACTGCAGCCATGAAATTAAAAGACGCTTGCTCCTTGGAAGGAAGGTTATGACCAACCTAGATAGCATATTCAAAAGCAGAGACATTACTTTACCAACAAAGGTTGGCCTAGTCAAGGCTATGGTCTTTCCTGTGGTCATGTATGGATGTGAGAGCTGGACTGTGAAGAAGGCTGAGCGCCGAAGAATTGATGCTTTTGAACTGTGGTGTTGGAGAAGACTCTTGAGAGTCCCTTGGACTGCAAGAAGATCCAACCAGTCCATTTTGAAGGAGATCAATCCTGGAATTTCTTTAGAAGGAATGATGCTAAAGCTGAAACTCCAGTATTTTGGCCACCTTATGCGAAGAGTTGACTCATTGGAGAAGACTCTGATGCTGGGAGGGATTGAGGGCAGGAGGAGAAGGGGACGACAGAGGATGAGATGGCTGGATGGCATCACTGACTCGATGGATGCGAGTCTGAGTGACCTCCGGGAGCTGGTGATGGATAGGGAGGCCTGGTGTGCTGCGGTTCATGGGGTCGCAAAGAGTCGGACACGACTGAGCGACTGATCTGATCTGATCTGATCTGAGTCATAGCAGAATATCTGAAGCAGATGAATCAGTAAGCTGGAAGATAAAATGGTGGAAATAACTTCTGAAGAGGACAATGAAGTAAAAAAAAGAATGAAAAGAACTGAGGATAGTCTCAGAGACCTCTGCAACTATATCAAGTGCACCAACAGTTGAATTCTAGGGGTCCCTTAAGAAGAAGAGAAAAGAAAAAAGTATGAGAAAATGAAGGTAGGAGAAAATCTCTTCTTTACAATGAAGAGATTGTAGTTGAAAATTACCCAACATGTAAAAGGAAATAGTCAATCAAGTCCAAGAGGTACAAAGAATCCCATACAGGATAAACCCAAGGAGAAACATGCCAGATCAGATCAGTCTCTCAGTTGTGTCCGACTCTTTGCGACCCCATGAATTGCAGCATGCCAGGCCTCCGTGTCCATCACCAACTCCTGGAGGTCACTTAGACTCACATCCATCGAGTCAGTGATGCCATCCAGCCATCTCATCCTCTGTCGTCCTCTTCTCCTCTTGCCCCCAATCCCTTCCAGCATCAGAGTCTTCTCCAATGAGTTAACTCTTCGCATGAGGTGGCCAAAATATTGGAGTTTCAGCTTTAGCATCATTCCTTCCAAAGAAATTCCAGGGCTGATCTCCTTCAGAATGGACTGGTTGGATCTCCTTGCAGTCCAAGGGACTCTCAAGAGTCTTCTCCAACATCACAGTTCAAAAGCATCAATTCTTCGGTGCTCAGCCTTCTTCACAGTCCAGCTCTCACATCCATACATGACCACAGGAAAGACCATAGCCTTGACTAGGTGAACCTTTGTTGGCAAAGTAATGTCTCTGCTTTTGAATATGCTATCTAGGTTGGTCATAACTTTCCTTCCAAGGAGTAAGCGTCTTTTAATTTCATGGCTGCAGTCACTAATCAAACTAACAAAAACTAAATACAAAGAAAGAATATTAAAAGCAGCAAGGGAGAAGCAACATGTAATATACAAGGGAAACCCCATATGCTTAACAACTGACCTTTCAGGAGAAACTCTGCAGGCCAGAAGGGAATGGCAGCATATATTTAAAGTACTGATAGGGAAAAAAAAAAAATCTACAAGCAAGACTACAGTACCTGAAAGGATCTCATTCAATATTTATGGAGAAATCAAAAGCTTTTCAGACAAGCAAAAGTTAAGAGAATTCAGTAACACCAAACCAGATTTACAAATGTAAAATGGACTTATATAGTCAAGAAATACAAGAGGAGAAAAAAGATCTATAAAATCAACCCCAAACAATTAAGAAAATGGCAATAGGAACATATATATCAATAATTACTTTAAATGTAAATGGATTAAATGCTCCAACCGAAAGACACAGACTGGCTGAATGGATATAAAAATAAGACCCAAATATAAGCTATCTACAATAAACCCACTTCAGACCTCAAGACATATATACACTGAAAGTGAGAGGGTGGAAAAATATAGTCCATGCATGTGGGAAGCAAAAGAAAGTTGGAGTAGCAATCCTCATATCAGACAAAATAGACCTTAAAATGAAGATTACAAGAGATAAGGAAGGATACCACATAATGATGAAGGGATCAATCCAAGAGGAAGACATAAAAATTGTAAATATTTATGCACCCAACATAGAAGCACCTCAATACATAAAACAAACACTAACAGACATAAAAGGAGAAATTGACAGTAACACAATATTAGTAGGAGACTTTAACTCCCTATTCACACTAATGGACAGATCATCAAAGCAGAAAAGTAATAAGGAAACACAAGTCTTAAATGATACATTAGATAAGATGGATCTCACTGATATCTTCAGGACATTCCATCCAAATGCAGAAGAATACACCTTCTCAAAGGCACATGGAATATTCTCCAGGATAAGCCACATCTTGGGTCACAAATCAAACCTCAGTAAATTTGAGAAAATTGAAATCATATCAAGCATCTTCTCCGACCACAATGCTATGAGACTAGATATCAATTACAAGGAAAAAAAGTATGAGAAACACAAACACGTGGAGATTAAACAACATGTTTCTAAATAACCAGCAGGTTACTGAAGAAATCAAAAGGGAATTCAAAAAATTTCTAGAAACAAATGACAATGAGAACACGACAACTGAAAACCTATGGGATGCAGCAAAAGCAGTCCTAAGAGGGAAGTTTGTAGCAATACAATCCTACCTCAAGAAACAGGAAAAAACCTCAAATAGACAACCTAACTTTATACCTAAAACAATGGGAAAAGAAAGAACAAAAAACCCCAAAATTAGTAGAAGGAAAGAAATCATAAAGATCCAAGCAGAAATAACTGAAAAGGAAGTGAAAGAAACAATAGTAAAGATTAATAAAACTTAAATATGGTTCTTTATTGACAAACATTTAGCCAGACTCATCAAGAAAAAAAGAGAGAAGAATCAAACCAACAAAATTAGAAATGAAAAAGGAGAGGTTATAACAGACAATGCAGAAATGCAAAGGATTATAAAAGACTATTATGAACAACTATATGGCAATAAAATGGATAATCTGAAAGAAATGGACAGGTTCTTAGACAAGTTTGGTCTTCTAAGACTGAACCAGGAAGAAATAGAAATTATGAACAACCCAACTGCAAGCACTGAAATTGAAGCTGTAATAAAAAAAATCCCCAAACAACAGAAGCCCAGGACCAGATGGCTTCACAGGAGAATTCTGTCAAACACTCAGAGAAGAGCTAATGGCTATCCTAAAACTCTTTCAAAAAATTGCAGAGGAAGAAACATTTCCAAACTCATTCTACAAGGCCACCATCACCCTGAAACCAAAATCAGACAAAGACAACACAAAAAAAAGACTACCAGCCAATATCAGTGATGAACATAGGTGCAAAAATCTTTAACAGAATTTTAGCAAACATAATTCAGCAACACATCAAAAAGCTCATACACCATGATCAAGTTAGGTTTATTCCAGAGATGCAAGGATTCTTCAGTGATACACCATATTAACAAATTGAATGGTAAAAACCATATAATAATTTCAACAGATGCAGAAAAAGCCTTTGAAAAAATTCAGCACCCATTTATGATTAAAACTCTTCAAAAATGGACCTAGAAGGAACCTACCTCAACATAGTAAAGGCCATATATGTAGCATTTGGCATGTGAGATGGAGATCCATCTTAAGAAAAGAGATGGGGAAGGTTGTTTGAATCTGGAAGTTGAAGACAAATTTAACAATTCTAAACTATTCATATGAAGTCTTAGTGAGCCAGTTCTTTACTTGTAAGTTGTAGTACATGTTATATTTGTCAAGGATTTTTCTGGAGACACTTGCTTTTTTAGGGTTGATTCTGGCTGCTTCATTGGCTTTACCAAGTGACAAATTTATTTATTTATATTGCTCTAAAGCCTTTATTCAAAATTCAGGGATTTAAATCCTTAATTTATGATAAATTGGTGATAATTTTACAGACATATATAGAGATAATGAATTTTAATGAAAGGAAATGAAGAGAAGATAATGAAGTAATTACTTGATAATTGCAGGTTTATGACACATAAGTCACTATCCACCATTCTCTTTCTGAGATGAATATGTGTGTGTGTGTGTGTGTGTGTGTGTGTGTGTGTGTGTATATTTACTATAGAAGGGGTATAAGAGAGTGTGCAGGAAACACATAAGATATAGTAAGAAAGCAGCAATGAGAGGTGGACAGCAACAACAAAAAAGAGAAATCCAGGAAGTGAAGCAAATAAATAACTAATGCAGAGATCTTAAATCTGTAGGCAAGCAAGCTTTGTCACATCAATGGATTAAAATGAGGTCCTGGTAGATCTCACAGATCCTAGCGTGTATGTGTCTATTAGATATAAATAATCATTGTTTAGGAAAAGCACACTAATATCTAATCCTAGACAAAGAAGAAGAACAAAATACTAGAAAATCAGAATATGTGTGTGTGTGTTAATTGCTTAATTGTGTCCAATTCTTTGCGACCCCATGGACTATAGCCTGCCAGGCTCCCTTGTCCATGGGATTTCCCAGGCAAGAATACTGGAGTGGGTTGCCATTTATTAGAATACTTCAGTATAAATCATGGAACATGCCACATACTAGCTGTGTGACCTGGGGAAAGGTAATTTACTGCTCTGTGCCTAATAATTTCATCCACTACACACAGATGAAAATAATGTCCACCTCAGAGCACTATTTTGAGGATTAAATGAAGCAATGCGTGCAAAGAAGTTTGCAAGTCTCTGAGATTTAAAAGACTCAATACGGATAAGGGTCAACTCTTTTATTCTAGAGAAAGTGTAGAATCCAAGAATCTCTGCTTATAAAAATGTGCTAAGTCAAGGACATATCAGTGTTCACACTATTGTCAGAGAACACCCCATTTACACTTGGTTTGGGGATGCTGTGAGTAGAAAGAGCCAGAGCCTTTCAGCCAATGTCATTTTTTTTTTTTAAGTTTAAACTCTTTGTTTTGTATTGGAATATAGCCAATTAACAATGTTGAGGTAGTTTAGGTGAAGAGCCAAGGGACTTGGCTCTACATATACATGTATACAATCTTCCTCAAGCCCCTCTCCCATTAAGGCTGGCACATAACATTGAGCAGAGTTCCCTGTGCTATACAATAGGTCCTTGTTGGTTATCCATTTTAAATATAGCAGTCTGTACATAACCTTCCCAAAGTCCCTAACTATCCTTTCCTCCTGGCAACCATAAGTTCATTTTGTGTCTGTGAGTCTTTTTCTGTTTTGTTAGTAAGTTCATTTATAACATTTCTTTTAAAATACCACATATAAGGGATGTCATATGAATTTTCTCCTTCTCTGTCTGACTTACTGCACTCAGTATGACACTCTCTAGATCTATCCATGTTTCAGCCAATGGCTTTCCAGAAGATGACAATTATCCACATGTCTTCATAATTAATCCTTGTAACATGCAACACAGGAATCAAAAAAAGTAACCAGTTAATGACCCAGATCCCCAAACTTGATGTATAAGCTTCTTTCATTGGTGACTTAGCAATGATGATTACATTATAATATATTCTAATGGACATAAAATAATATACAATGTAATAGAGCAATAGGTGTTAAATATGATGTTGGTTTGAATCTGTCCTCTTCTTCCTTCTCTTTATTATTCTTTTCTTGTCATAAACCTCTTGCTTTAAAAGGCTAGAAAGATCAGATCAGATCAGTCGCTCAGTCGTGTCCGACTCTTCGCGACCCCATACATCGCAGCACGCCAGGCCTCCCTGTCCATCACCAACTCCCGGAGCTCACTGAGACTCACATCCATCGAGTCAGTGATGCCATTCATCCATCTCATCCTCTGTCGTCTGTTTCTCCTCCTGCCCCCAATCCCTCCCAGCATCAGAGTCTTTTCCAATGAGTCAACTCTTCACATGAGGTGGCCAAAGTACTGGAGTTTCAGCTTTAGCATCATTCCTTCCAAAGAAATTCCAGGGCTGATCTCCTTCAGAATGGACTGGTTGGATGTCCTTGCAGTCCAAGGGACTCTGAAGAGTCTTACATCACTAATCAGCTAGGAAATATATCACAGGTACTTCTTCAGAAATGGAAAGTGCAAGAACTCAGGCCTTTCTGAGATTCTGCGATTCAGTGACTTCACTTGGCCTGTTCAGGGTTAAGGGGAAGAAAGAGAAGACAGTATGGTCTAAAAAAATAAAAATGATGTCAAGAAACCTGGGATCTTGTTCCACCTCTTCCAGTCACAGTTCACTCTTCTTAGGAACTCTTGCATGTATGTTACATATTGGGAAAGAGAAGGGAAGATAAATAGAGGTTGTATGTTACGAGGTAGTACTCAAGTTTGGTTCTCTGTATGTGTATGTGTGTGTATAATATATTATATACATATATAATTACTTATATTTTTATGTGAATATCTATATAATCTTATTCAGACTTCACACTTCAGAGGTTTGAATACTCTGGTTGGGTTGAAGTTAGCCTTAATAGATTGCAAGATGAATAATGATAACACATTATATGGTTCTTCAGAATAACGAAGATGATAGTTTCCAAGAGCCCTCACCTACTTTTGAGGCATCTTCTATTTGAAATAATGGATGTGCTACTATAAATGCTGAGCTTTGTAGAGTTAGAAAGTCAGTCTAATGTGAAAAAAGAGATGAGAATAAACTTAATCAATCTGAAATATTTGGAGACATTTGCAACTTATAAATGTTAACCAGATCAAGTAGCCCTCTTCAATAACCACCCATGTTTCACTGAACTTAAAACAATAATATCTAAAATACATTGTCTGGGACCCTCAGCAAGCCACCCTGAAACCTGGCCCAGTCCACCAGTGGGCTGCCACCAGCCCTAGGATCCCATCGGCCATGCAGCCAGCCATACTGGTAACTGGTTCCACCCATCAGTGGGCCAGCAGTCATTGAATGAGGCAGGGCATGGCCTGCCATGGCCAACTAGGCCAGAAACTAGACTCACCTACCAGTGTGCCCACAGTAGTTAGCCCCTCCACATTAGAAGGGCTCATGCAGCCTACACAGGGGGCAGCCCTAGAGCATATACCTCTGGAGACCAAGGGGAATGCACTGCTGGACCCCAAAGGATGTCTCCTACATAACATAACTTCACCAAGATTAAGAAACATAACCAACCCACCTAATTCATAGAAGTAAACACAGAGAATTAGAAAAACTGAGAAGGCAAAGGAATATATTACAAACAATGGAGGAATACAAAAATCTCAGAAAGAGAACTGAACAAAGTAGAGATAAGCAATCTACCAAATAAATAGTTCAAGGTAAATATTATAAAGATATTCTATAAACTTGGGAGAGGAATGGATGAACAAAGTGAGAATTTTAACAAAGAATTAGGAAATATAAAGAAGAATGAAATAAGGCTGAGGAATAATAACTGAAATTTAAAAAAATACACAGGAAGGAAATCAACAGTAGATTAGAGGATACAGAGGAATGGATCAGCGACCTGGAAGACTGAGATGTGGAAATCAACCAAGCTGAATAGAGAAAAAATAATAATAATAAAGAAACGAGGATAGTTTGAGATTCTGGGATAACATCAAGGATGCTAACATTCACATTACAGGGCCCAGAAGGAAAAAAAAAAAAAAAAAACTTATTTGAATAATAGCTGAAAACTCCCTTAACCTGGGAAAGGAAACAGATATCCATGTCCAGGTACCATAAAGAGTCCCAAACAAGATCAGCTCAAGGAGGTTCACACCAAGACACCTTATAATTATAATGGCAAAAGTTCAAGATAACGGTGGCAGAGAAAGGTAAATAATTGTGTTCAAGAAACCACCCATAAGACCATCAGCTAACTTTTTTGCAAAAATTTGAGGCCAGAAGGTAATGACATGATATATTCAAAGTGATGAAATAAGAAGTATCTTCAAACAATGATATGCTACCTGGTAAGGCTATTTTTCAGATTTGAAGGGGAGTTAAAAAGTTGTACAGGTAAGCAAAAGCTAAAAGAGTTCAGCACCAATAAAATGTTTTACAAAAAAATGTTAAAGAAATTTCTCTAAATGAAAAAGAAAAGACTACAAGTAGAAATAAGAAAATTATACAAGGAAATAGCTCCTTGGTAAAGGCAAACACGCAGTAAAGATAATAGACCAATCACTAATAAAGCTAATAGCTAGGTTAGAAGACAAAAATAGTAAAATTGTCTATATCCACAATAAGTGGTTAAGGGGTACACAAAACAAAAAGATGTAAACTATGTCAAAAACTTTAAATGTGGGCAGAGGAGAAAAAAAAATTAAGAAGATGGAAACTATATCAAGCATCTTTTATGACAACAATACTATGAGACTGGAAATCAACTACAAGCAAAAAAGTTCAAAAAAATGTGGAGGCTAAACGACATGCTGTTAAATGACCGAACAATCACTTCAAGAAATCAAGGACAAAATTTAAAAAATATCTGGAGACAAATGAGAACAAAGCACAATGTTCTAGAATTTGTGGGATATGGCAAAAGTAGTCCTAAAAGGGAAGTTTACAGAAATTTAATCTTACTGCAGGAAATAAGAAAAATTTCAAACTATCTAACTTTACCCCTAGAGGAACTTGAAAAATAACAAAAAAACCCCACTATTAGTAGAAAAGAAATCATAAAAATCAGAGTAGAATAAATGAATGAATAAAAAATCAATCCCTTAATAAGATCAAAGAAACTAAAAGCTGGTTCTTTGCAAAGATAAATTGATAAAACTTTAGCCAATCTCATCAAGAAAAAAAGAAAAGGTCCAAATCAACAATATCAGAGAGGAAAGAGAAGTTACAACTGACACCACAGAAAAGCAAAAGATCATAAGAGGTTACTTTGAACAATATACACCAATTTAATGGACAACCTAGAGATAAATTCCTAAAACTGTGTGTTCTCACAAGAATGAATTATAAATAAATAAAAATATGAACAGACCAATTACCAGTGATGAAATTGAATAAGTATAGTAAAACTCCCAACAAGCAAAAGTCTAAGGCCAGATGGCTTTTCAGGTAAATTCTACCAAATATTTAAAGAAGAGTTAGCCCAAATATTTCTCAAAATATTCTAAAAACTTGAAGAAGAATAAACATTTCAGTCATCTTACTGGGCTGGCATCACCTTGACACCAAATCCAGACAAAGGCACCATATAAAAGAAAATTACAGGCCAATTTCACTTATGAACACAGATGTAAAGCTCTTCAAAAATACATTACCAAACTAAATTTAACAATATATTAAAAAGATCATACCACATGATCAAATGTGATTTACCCCAAAGATAAATATGATTTGATGATTTATTTTTGAGATTAAGGATTTGATATCTTCAAATAATCAACATGATCTACCATATTCAAAAATAAAGAATAAAAATCATCTGATCATCTCAATAAATGCAGAATAAATTGTGACAAAATTCATTATCCACTTATGATAAAAAAATCTCAACAAAATGAGCAAAAGGGAATATACATCCATATAATATAGATCATATGTGACAAACTCATAGTCAACAGTATTCTCAATAGTGAAAATCTAGAAGCATTTCTTCTAAGATCAGGAACAAGACATAGATGCCTACTCTTGCCACTTCCATTCAACATTGAAAGTCACAGGAATCAAACAAGAAAAATGAAAAGAAATCAAATTGGAAAGGGAGATATATCTCACTGTTTGCATATGACAGAATATTATACATAGAAAATCCTAAAGTAAAAGTAGTAAAGTCGCTCAGTTGTTCCCGACTCTTTGCGACCCCATGGACTGTAGCCCACCAGGCTCTTCTCTCCATGGGATTCTCCAGGCAAGAGTACTGGAGTGGGTTGTCATTTCCTTCTCCAGGAATCTTACCAACTCAGGGACTGAACCCGAGTCTCCCACATTGCAGGCAGACGCTTTAACCTCTGAGCCACCAGGGAAGCCCTAGAAAATCCTAAAGCTACCATCAAAAAGCTGTGAAAATAATAAATTCAATAAGTTGGGGGATATACAATTAATACAGAAATCTGTTGCACTTTTATAAAATGACAACAAACTATGAGAAAGACAAATAAGGAAGATGATCCAATATACAATTGTTTTAAAAAGAATAAAATACTTAGGAATAAACCCAACCAAAGAGGTTAAAGACCTGTACTCAGAAATCTATAAGACACTGATGAAACTAACGATGACACAAACAAATGGAAAGATACATTGTGCTTATGGATTAAAAGAATTAATATTGTTAAACTGACTACACTCTCCTAGGCAATATATAGATTCAACACACAATGGAGTATTACTCAGCCATTAAAAACAATGCATTTGAGTCAGTTTTAATGAGGTGGATGAAACTGGAGCCTATTATACAGAGTGAAGTAAGCCAGAAAGAAAAACACCAATACAGTATACTAACGCATATATATGGAATTTAGAAAGATGGCAACAATAATCCTGTATACGAGACAGCAAAAGAGACACTGATGTATAGAACAGTCTTTTGGACTCTGTGGGAGAGGGAGAGGGTGGGATGATTTGGGAGAATGGCATTGAAATATGTATAATATCATATATTAAACGAGTCGCCAGTCCAAAAAACAAAACAGTATGGAGGTTCCTCAAAAAATTAAAAATAGAATTAACATAATATTCAGCATTTCCACTTCTGAAAGTAAACCTGAAGAAAATGAAGTACTAATTCAAAAAGATAAATGCATTCCTATGTTCACTGCTGCACTGTTATCAACAGCTAAGATATAGAAGCAACCTCAGTGTCCACTGATAGATGAATGGATAAAGAAGATGTGGTATACATAAACAGTGGAATATTATTCAGCCATAAAGAACATAAATGCAATATTGTCATCTGAGACAATATGGGTGGATCTAGAGGGTGCTATTGGAGAAGGAAATGGCAACCCACTCCAGTGTTCTTGCCTGGAGGATCCCAGGGACGGGGGAGCCTGGTGGCTGCCGTCTGTGGGATCACACAGAGTCGGACACGACTGAAGTGACTTAGCAGCTTAGCAGCAGCAGAGGGTGCTATGTTTAGTGAAATAAGCCAGACACAGAAAAAGACTGCATGAAACCATTTAAATCATTTATATGTGAAGTATAAGCAAGAAAACAAACTCAAATGAAATCAGACTCATAGATGTAGAGAACGAATAGGTGGTTGTCAGAAAAAATGGGTGGGAGAGTGGGCAAAATAGGTAAAAGGGACTAAGAAATAGAAACCTCAACTTATATATTAAATAAGTCATGGGGGTTAATACACAGCACAAAGAATATGGTCAGTAACATTGTACTAACTTTGTATGGTGATGAGTGGTTGCTACACTGTGCTGGTGATCATTTCATAATTTATGCAAGTATCAAATCATCATGCAGTTCTCCAAAAACTAACATAATATTGTACTTCAACTGTATTTTAATAAAAATATTTCTTGTTTACTATAGTGACAGGTCTGTTCCAAGCACTTATTTATTCGGGTTTCTGGGGTGGCTCAGAGTCAGGAATCTGTCTGCAATGCAGAAGATGGAGATTCAGTTCTTGAGTTGGGAAGATTCCCCTGGAGAAGGGAAATGGCAACCCACTTCAGTATTCTTGCCTGGAAAATCCCATGGACAGAGGGGCCTGGCAGGCTACAGTCCATGGGGTCACAAAAAGTCAGACATGATTGAACAACTAGCAATTTTCTTTTAAAGATAGTATCATTATCTGTGGTATCTTTTTAAGAAAAATGAGTTTAAGTTACCGAAGTCACATAGTTAGTACAAGCTATCTGATTTTACAACTTGACTAACTTTTCAATAGTATGATACTTTATTGCTAGGGCCCTTAAAAATTATGCTTAAATAATAAGAGATTTACGTATTTCTTGATCAAGATGATCAAAAGATTGAATGACCTTTGAACAGTGTGGGTTAGGGACCCTCACCCTCTGCACATTCGAATATGCTTTATAATTTATGGGGCCCTGTGTATATATGTGATTCTTCCTTATTTGTGGCTTCACATTCACCAATTTAATTAACCTCCAATTGTGTAGTAATGTAACATTTACTACTGGAATATCCTTCAGGGGTCAACTGTAAGAAAAAATATTGCTCTCACTCTCCTGTCTTCCAAACACCAGTCACCTTGCTGTTACTTTTTTACTTTATAATGTATATTTTCCAAGTATAGCAATGTTTTAACTCAATTGTTATTGGATTAGAGTTACTTTAAAATGTTGTATTAGTTCCTGCTGTACAGCAAAGTGAATCAGCTATACATGTACATATATATACTCCTTTGAATTTTCTTCCCATTTAGGTCACCACAGAGCAGTAAGCAGAGTTTCCTGAGCTGCACAGTATGTTCTCATTAGTTATCTGTTTTATACATAGTAGTCTATATATGTCAATCCTTTTTTTTTTTCGATATCAAAAGCAGAGACATAAAATATATACTGCTCTGAATTTCTTCATATTGTGCTTTGAGATGTGTGTATCAACCTGTGTTTGTGTGTATTCTTAATAATCAATCACAGAGATTGCATCACAGTCATGCATAGAAATACATGTTTTCTGTCCACAGAGCTGGAGGAGCATAATTTAACAAATCCCTTTTTATAGACACTTAGGTTGCATTGAATTTATTGCTTTTATTCCTTATGAACAATAACCTTGTGCACATGTCATCTGGCATTTGATTTTCAGTGTAGTTGTGTGTATTGGTAACAGCTTTATTGAGAAATAACTGACATACAATAAACTGCCCATGGTGAAGCCATCATTCAATGCCTTGTAACTTATGTGTATGAGTGTGAAACCATCACCATGAGGGTTCCTTGCTGCTGCTGCTGCTGCTAAGTCGCTTCAGTCATGTCCAACTCTGTGTGACCCCATAGACGGAAGCCCACCAGGCTCCCCCGTCCCTGGGATTCTCCAGGCAAGAACACTGGAGTGGGTTGCCATTTCCTTCTCCAATGCATAAATGTGAGAAGTGAAAGTGAAGTTGCTCAGTCGTGTCTGACTCTTAGCGACCCCACGGACTGCAGCCCACCAGGGTCCTCCATCCATGGGATTTTCCAGGCAAGAGTACTGGAGTGGGGTGCCACTGCCTTCTCCGGAGGTTTCCTTAGGCCTCTGTAATCCCTTTCTCTCTCCTTTTTCTTCCTTCCCCCACTCCCAAGCAGCCACTGACCTGCTTTCTGTCACTATGGATTGTTCTCATTTTCCATAATTGTATATAAACGGAATCATAAAGTTTGTCCTTTGTTTCCCACAAAGGGAATAATGCTGCTTTAGTCAGCACTATTATTTTGAGATTCATTTGTGTAGTATTTATTAATAATAGTTTGTTGCTTTTTTCCATTTTATTGATTCTTTGTTGTTTTATATTTTCTGTTTAATTCATTTATGTCTTAAATTTTTAGCATTTCGTTCCTTCTAATTACTTTGCAGTTTTCCCATGTTATCCTACTTTCTTAAGGTAGAGGCTAAGACCATTAACTTGAGAACTTTGTTCTTTTTTAATTAATGGGGCTATAAATTTCCTCTTAAATACTACTTTAAAGCATTGTATAAAATTTTATATTTAAATTTTTATTTAATTCAAAGTTACTTTAAAAATCCTTTTTGATTTATTCTTGACCTATGGCTTATTTATAAATGTGTTATTTAGTTTCAAAATATTGAGGGATTTTCCTATTTACTTCTAATTTAGCTCCTTTTGTGGTTCTAGGACATATTGTGTGTGGCTTACATCCTTTAAACGGAGAAGGCAGTGGCACCCCACTCCAGTACTTTTGCCAAGAAAATCCCATGGATGGAGGGGCCTGGTAGGCTGCAGTCCATGGGGTCGCTAGAGTCGGACACGACTGAGCGACTTCACTTTCACTTTTCACTTTCATGCATTGGAGAAGGAAATGGCAACCCACTCCAGTGTTCTTTCCTGTTTCCCAGGGACAGGAAAGCCTGGTGGGCTGCCGTCTATGGGGTCACACAGAATCGGACACGACTGAAGTGACCTAGCAGTAGCAGTACATCCTTTAAAAGTGGAAGTGGAAAGTGAAAGTCACTCAGTTGTGTCTGACTCTTTGCGACCTCATGGACTGTATAGTCCATGGAATTCTCCAGGACAGAATACTGGAGTGGGCAGCCTTTCCCTTCTCCAGGGGATCTTCTCAATCCAGGGATCAAACCCAGGTCTCCCACGTTGCAGGTAGATTTTTCAAAGATTTGTTGAAACTTGTTTTATGGTCCAAAATATAGTCTAAATTGTTATAGGTTTCTTGTGTACCTAATGTTATGTAAATAATAGTTGGATCATGTTGGCTAGTTGTATTATTTAAATTTCTGCCTTTCCTGATCTTGGATCTATTTTTCTGCTAATTAGTGGTACGAATCTCTAATTATAAAATTGTGGATTTGCTGTTTCCCTGGGGAATTCTGTTGTGTATTTTGAGGTTCAGTTATTGAGTACATAAATAGTATTGCTATGTTCTCTTAATAAAATTACCAACTTACATTATAAAATTACCTTTTAAAAAGTCCTTGATAATACTTATTACTCTGAAATATGTTTTCTGATGTTAATATATCCATTCCATATTTCTCTCCATTAGTGTGAGGATGGTATACATTTTTATTCTTTAATCCATTTGAACCTTGTATTTAAAGGTCTTTTCCTGCAGGTTGCATATATTTTCACCCTACTTTTTAATTAATCTGACAACCTCTAATTTTTAATTGGGGTATTTAGGCCAAATTTAATGTAATTATTAACATGATTTGCTTTAAATCTGTGCTATAGCTAGTTTTTATTTGCTCCAGTCTTCTTATTTTCACCCTTCATATTTTCTGCCTTCTTTGAAAGTGAAAAAGTGAAAGTGAAAGTCGCTCAATTGTGTCCAACTCTTTGTGACGCTATAGACTGTACAGTCCATGGAATTCTCCAGGCCAGAATACTGGAGTGGGTAGCCTTTTCCTTCTCCAGGGGATCTTCCCAACCCAGGCAGGTTTCCCGCATTGCAGGCAGATTCTTTACCAGCTGAGCCACATGAATCAAATACTTTAATGACTTTTCTCCTTTTTTGGCTTATTATCTAGAGCTCTATTTTCTATGTGACTGTTTTAAGGTTTATTGTTTACATAATTGTAAGCTATATTTATCTACTTGCAGCTGATATTATGACACTCTACATGTAGTCATAGAATCCTGTGATAGTAAACTTCCACTTATCTCCTACCAATATTCATGCTATTGTAGATTTATTACATTTATATAGGTTAAAATGTCATGTTACATTGTTAACTTTTTTAAACAGTTACATTTTAATTAGCTTTTTAAAATAAGAAACTTTTTATATATTTATATATGTAGTTGCCCTTTCTGATGCTCTTCATTTCTTTTATGAGAGTCTTTGCTAACGAATCCTTTCAGCTTTGGTATTTACAAAAAAGTATTTCACCTTTGTTTTTCACAGATATTTTTGCTTATCACAGAATTCTAGGTTATCAATTCTTGTTTTCTCTTCAGAACTATTAAGTTCACGTGAGGAATATCCAAGGTCAGGAAAGATCCTTTCCATAGAGTTAGAGGAAACAATTTCTGACACACAGCACCAGGAATAGTGTCTGTTCCTGCCAGTCTTGAAAATGTATCAGATTGGTGCAAATGTAATTATGGTTTCAGATCATGAATTTTAAATCATTATAACTAGGCTCAAACACATCTTAATAAATCAAAATAGGAACCATTAAAATCAACACAGTTTTGCCAACAAGAAATAAGTTTGCTAATTCTTATAGCATAAAAGTCTCTGTTTTAGGATTCAACGAACTCTTGGAAAGCATTTTCTGCCTCTTGTTGGTTGTGAAAGTGTTTTCTCTACAAAAAATTCTTGAGATGCTTGAAGAAGTGGTAGTTGGTTGATGAGAGGTCAGGTGAATATAGCAGATGAAGCAAAATTTTGAAGCTCAGTTTGTTAAACTTTTGAAGCCTTGGTTATGCACTTCATAACCAAGTCGGGCAGTGTTGTAGAGAGAAATTGGGCCCTTTCTTTTGATGAATGCTGGCTGCAGGCATTGCAGTTTCCAGTGCATCTCATTGATTTGCTGACCATACTTCTCAGATGTAATTGTTTTGCTGGGATTCAGAAAGCTGTAGTGGATCAAATCACCAAACAGTGACCATGACCCTTTTTTGGTGCGAGTTTGGTTTTGGCAAATGCTTTGGAGCTTCTTCTCAGTCAAATCACTGAGCTGGTCATGATTGGTTGTTGTATAAAATCAATTTTTTCATCACACATCATAGTCTGATCAAGAAATGTTTCTTTCTTATTGCACAAAATAAGAGAAGATGACACTTCAAAACAATGTTTGTTTGTTTTTTTTTTTTAATTTCCAGTGGACTCATGAGGCACCCACTTATCAAGCTTTTTCATCTTTCCAATTTGCTTTAATTGCTGAACTACTATAGAATGGTCAACACTGAGTTCTTTGGCAACTTCTTGTGTAGTTGTAGGAGGATCAGCTTTGATGATTGCTCTTAGTTGTTGTCACCTTCTGATGGCCAGCCCTTATGCTCCTTGTCTTCAAGGTTCTTGTCTCCTTGGCACAACTTCTTGAATCATCACTGTACTGTACATTCATTAGCCATTCCTGTGTCCAACATTTATTTAGAATGTATTCTAATAACAAATGGCAAATTTCAACAAGGCAAAAATCACAGTTACTTTGACTATGCCAGAGCCTTTGACTGTGTGGATCACAATAAACTGTGGAAAATTCTTCAAGAGATGGGAATACCAGACCACCTGACCTGCCTCTTGGGAAACCTATATGCACATCATGAAGCAACAGTTAGAACTGGGCATGGAACAACAGACTGGTTCCAATAGGAAAAGGAGTACATCAAGGCTGTGTATTGTCACCCTGCTTATTTAACTTCTATGCAGAGTACATCATGAGAAACTCTGGGCTGGAAGAAGCACAAGCTGGAATCAAGATTGCCAGGAGAAATATCAATAACCTCAGATATGCAGATGACACCACCCTCATGGAAGAAGGTGAAGAGGAACTAAAAAGCCTCTTGATGAAGGTGAAAGAGGAAAGTGAAAAAGTTGGCTTAAAGCTCAACATTCAGAAAACGAAGATCATGGCATCTGGTCCCATCACTTCATGGGAAATAGATGGGGAAACAGTGTCAAACTTTATTTTTTTGGGGCTCCAAAATCACTGCAGATGGTGATTGCAGCCATGAAATTAAAAGACGCTTACTCCTTGGAAAGAAAGTTATGACCAACCTAGATAGCATATTACAAAGCAGAGGCATTACTTTGCCAACAAAGGTTCGTCTAATCAAGGCTATGGTTTTTCCTGTGGTCATGTATGGATGTGATAGTTGGACTGTGAAGAAAGCTGAGCACCAAAGAATTGATGCTTTTCAATTGTGGTGTTGGAGAAGACTCTTGAGAGTCCCTTGGACTGCAAGGAGATCCAACCAGTCCATTCTAAATGAGATCAGCCCTGGGTGCTCATTGGAAGGACTGATGCTGAAGCTGAAACTCCAATACTTTGGGCACCTCATGAAAGTGTTGACTCATTGGAAAAGACCCTGATGCTGGAAGGGATTGGGGGCAGGAGAAGAAGGGGATGACAGAGGATGAGATGGCTGGATGGCATCACAGACTTGATGCCCATGAGTTTGGGTAGACTCTGGGAGTTGATGATGGACAGGGAGGCCTGGCATGGTGTGATTCATGGGGTTGCAAAGAGTTGGACCCGACTAAGTGACTGAACTGAACTGATAGTTGCTTTACAATATTATATTAGTTTCTACTATATGGCAAAGTGAATCACCTATACATACACTTATATCCCCTCTTTTCTGGATTTCCAACCCATTTAGGTGACAGTAGAACAGTGAGCAGAGTTCCCGGAACTATACAGCAGTTTGTCATTAGTTTTCTATTTTATACAGAGTATCAGTAGTGTGTATTAATATATGTCAGTCTCAGTCTTCCAATTCATCCCATGCTCCCCTTTTTCTCTTAGCTTTTTTTTAACCCCCAAATCAGTAGCTTTGCAGACATTTTGCTCTAGAAAAGTAAACTAAATTTTATTTAATTTCAACTTTGTGCCAGCCCATTGAAAAAAATTGTAACTATATTTATAATTTATAACATGTGTGACACATTATAATCCACATGTTAATTATTCAATCACAGAAAGGTTGAATTCCTTCTTTAAAATCCATGGGCGAAACTTGATTTATATAGCTCCTTGAAGGAATTTATTGATATGATAGATCAGATCAGATCAGATCAGTCGTTCAGTCATGTCCGACTCTTTGCGACCCCATGAGTTGCAGCATGCCATGCCTCCCTGTCCATCACCAACTCCTGGAGGTCACTCAGACTCACATCCATCGAGTCAGTGATGCCATCCAGCCATCTCATCCTCTGTCGTCCCCTTCTCCTCTTGCCCCAATCCCTCCCAGCATCACAGTCTTCTCCAATGAGTCAACTCTTCGCATGAGGTGGCCAAAATACTGGAGTTTCAGCTTCAGCATCATTCCTTCCAAAGAAATCCCAGGGCTGATCTCCTTCAGAATAGACTGGTTGGATCTCCCTGAAGTCCAAGGGACTCTCAAGAGTCTTCTCCAACACCACAGTTCAAAAGCATCAATTCTTCTGCACTCAGCCTTCTTCACTGTCCAGCTCTGACATCCATACATGACCACAGGAAAGACCATAGCCTTGACTAGACGAACCTTTGTTGGCAAAGTGATGTCTAGGCTTTTGAATATGCTATCTAGGTTGGTCATAACTTTCCTTCCAAGGAGTAAGCGTCTTTTAATTTTATGGCTGCAGTCACATCTGCAGTGATTTTGGAGCCCAGAAAAATAAAGTCTGATACTGTTTCCACTGTTTCCCCATCTTTTGCCATGAAGTGATGGGACTGGATGCCATGATCTTCATTTTCTGAATGTTGAGCTTTAAGCAAACTTTTTCACTCTCTTCTTTCCTATTCATAATATATATTTAGTAAGTAAAATACCATTCATATTGCTCTGCTCTTTATTACATAATAATATGTCATCTTCTTTCCATTTGAGGCATACAGATCTATGTCATCTCTTTAAGGGCTGCTTGGGGTTTCTGTGCATAATTATGTTCATTTATTTACCTGCTCCAGAGCAGAAACAGATTCTCAGTGTTCCTGACTCCAAAGCCGCTGCTCTTTCTCCATATTCATTTATTTACCTGCTCCAGAGCAGAAACAGATTCTCAGTGTTCCTGACTCCAAAGCCGCTGCTCTTTCTCCAACATAATGTCTAGAAAATCAGAGTCTACTCATTGAATTTGACAGATAAAGTTACTGAGGCCAGAAACAGAACAGGTAACTAGCCTGAGGTCATGCCAGAATTGGAGAAGGCAATGGCAACTCACTCCAGTTCTTTTGCCTGGAAAATCCCATGGATGGAGGAGCCTGGAAGGCTGCAGTCCATGGGGTTGCTAAGAGTCGGACACAACTGAGCGATTTCACTTTCACTTTTCACTTTCATGCGTTGAAGGAGGAAATGGCAACCCATTCCAGTTCTTGTCTGGAGAATCCTAGGGATGGGGGAGCCTGGTGGGCTGCCATCTATGGGGTCACACAGAGTCAGACACAACTGACATGACTTAGCAGCAGCAGCAGCAGCGTGCCAGAATTAGTGGGAGGACTGGAACCATGTCTTGGTGCTCCTTTCTCCCCTGAGTTCCAGTGTAGAACTCTTTTGTAATATTTTTATCTTTCAGAATTAGATGTATACACAAAATGTCTCTCAAACAGAAAATCATCAGGTACCTTAAATGGAGTTAGAAAGAATGTAATTGATGGGTTAAATATAAATCAGAAGATCACTGAGTCCAAACCATTCGCTGCCAGAAAACGAGAAGAGCAAAGGAATTGTTGATATATTTGGGGTAAACTGGTGAGGAAAGCAGTCAACTGAGAGTCACCCATATGCTTCTTACAGAGAATTCTTTACGTTCATCAGTTTGGTTTTAACTACTTTGTTGTTCCAAAGTCCTATTAAAGAGAGACAGAAGAAAAAGAGAGGTGAGCAGGAGGGGGCCATAAGCGTCAAGTCCCACACAGAGGTAACCCCAGAAAATAATTTAATCACCAAATTTTGGATTCCTAGGAAATGCGTGCCTTCAGGTCAGCACAGACAGCAGAGATCAAATAACACATCTCTGGTTTCAGCTGCCTCCTTGTTTTTATCTGTTCTGTGCATATTTCTAGTGCTTTCTTGTGAGCTCAACTATGCTTTTTTAAATGATCTTTGTAATTTATCCACTATCAGCGTTTGCATTGGAGGCTTTTTCAGAAAGTTTAGTTAGCCGTAAAGGTGGAAGTAGAAGTTCCTCCAATTTCTTTTTTGGTCATTGATATTCAAGTAGACATATGAAAAAGTACAAAAATCCTAAATTCAATTTTATGAATTTCAAAGTGAGCACAAAATGTAACTAACAGCAGACCAAGAGACAATACCACCAGCATCTTTGGAGCCTCAGCCTGCTTTCTCTCTGTCCTCCTGCCAATCCCTGCAAGGATAACAGCCATGTTGGCTTCCAACGCCATAGGGTAGTCTTCTCTGTGTTTTGTAGAAGTGGAATCAAGTAGAATGTGTTCTTTGTGTCACACTTCTCACACTCCATGTTGTGTTCATGAGAAGTGCCCATACTATATATATGGGTGCAGTTGCTTATTCTTATGGCTGAGTAGCATTCTATTATATGTGTGCATGAGAATTTACCCTTTTGATAAACATTTGGTTGATAGGTATACACTAAACATCCTTGGACATGTCTTTTGGTGAACATATGTACACGGTTTTTATTATATGTATCTCTCAGTATAATTTCTGTATTGTTTATGTGCTTGTTTGTACCCTACTTTCTATTGAGTTGTCTGAATTGTATTGACTTGCAGAGTTCTTTATATTTCCTGGATATATGTACTTTTTCAGACATAAGTATTGGAGATTTCTGTTTTTTTCTATAACTTTTTAAAAATTTTATTTATTTTAATTTGAGGCTAATTACTTTACAATATTGTAGTGGTTTTCACCATACATTGACATGAATCAGTGTTTTTTGTGAATAATAGTTTTTAATTTTAATAGCCTGATTTTTCAAAATTTCCCCTTATAATAAGCATTCTTTTGTGCCTCTGTAAGAAACATTTGCCTACCCAAGGTCACAAATACATCTTATGTTTTTCTCTAAAAATTTTATTTACTCTTTACATTTAGATTTACAGTCTATCTGGAACTGATTTTTGTATGGTCTGATTTAGTTCAACAGAGCCAAATGACATATTTCCATCATTTTCTGCTAAAACTGTGGTGCTTTTGTGTAGGTCATTATGAAACTCTGTATGGTCATATCAGTCTGCTCGTGGAAAATATTTTATGGGTTCCATGGAAACCACAAATTTCAAACTCATTAGCAAGGCTATGAAACACTTCACAATTGTACCCCACATTAATTTTCAAGCATCACAACCTGTAACCCTATGTTCTTCTACGGTGAATTAGCCATGTCCTTTCTATCTCTGTATTAGTGTATTAGGCTGTGTTTCTATCTGTATTGCATTTACTCTTTTCTATTGTGTAAAACCCTCTTGTTTCCTGGCCCAGAAATAAACAAAGAAGCAAACATTCCTCATATCCAGATAAAGAATCAAAACATTCTTCATATTCATCCTCCATATCCCCCAATCTGATATTCCCCAAGGAATATCACTCTCTCAGCTGTTCTTGAACCTATTCTAATACTTCTTAGATTCTATTCTCAATGAAATAGATATTATTAGTATACTCATTTTGTAGATGAGAAAACTTAAAACCAGAGTTAGATTTTCCAATAATTAATGCACCAACATTTAAATGAACATGGAGACTCATTGGATATACTCTTCCCTAATAGTTTATGATAGCAGATTTCTCAGTACTCAACATCGTTTCAAGAGCATTGATATTTTCCTGAAATGTTATGAGAAAGGAACCAAAGGACACTGCCAGAGTTGTAAAGAAAGCTCTTTGTGAGGTTTGCTCCAGCCAAAGTGAAAATCTGTCCTGATACTCAAATCATATTAAATGCAGTTAGAGAGGACGGATTCGGTATGTTCTTCATTCCTGAAGCCCAAGATCTATGCAGGGTTCCCTCTCAGTGGGTCCCTATTAGCCAAATGTGAGGGATGCCTTGACATTTGGAGAGGTTAACAGGTATAGTGACTGAATCTTCTTCATTTCATCCTTGTAATGAGGATGTCATAAGTGATAACAAGGTGAATGAGTTTAAGAAATATGACTTGTATTATGACACATAGAATTTTATGAAAGAACAAATGATTCAAATGAACTTATTTATAAAACAGAAACAGACTCAGACATAGAAAACAAACTTGGCTACCAAAGGGAAAAGGAGGAATAGGGGTAAATTAGGAATATGGGAGTAACATATACATGCTGTGATATATAAAGTAGAAAAGCAACAAGGATCTATTGTACAGCACAGGGAACAATACTCAATATCTTGTAATAACCTGCATGAGATAACAATCTGAAGAATATATACATATATACAAAAGAATATATACACATTGAATCACTGTACTGTACACCTGAAACTAACAAAACATTGTAAATTGACTATACTCCAACAAAAAATAAATTAATTTAAAATTGAATAAGTTCTCAGAGCAAGTCAAAGCCCTAAAAGACAGTCCTAAAAGACTGTATTGTGCATGAAAGAGTAATATTTCATCCTGCAGTGAGATTTTTATTAATATTATCACCATTATTATTGACAGCATTGTATGATTTCTCACTCATGGTAATTAAAATTGCTTTTGTAGTCATTTAAAAATCAGTTTAATACTGAATTGCCATTCTCTTACAGTGTTCTATAATTTTATATAGCCAGTAAACTGCTTCTCAGTGTGGCTTACATTTATATTCTTAGATCTTTTTTAAGAAAGTGAGGCTTAATGAGTATGAGATTTTGTTATTCTAAGGAGTGGCAAAAAATGATTTGAAATAACTTTGGGGGCAAGAAAATGGATGACTATAACCTGGGGAAAAGACCCATGGGCCCCGCTCCCCCATAACTTCAGGAGGTATTCTGATCCTTTTATTTTCTTTCCGGCACTCTCATGCCTCATACCTTTAAGTCAAGTCTTGCCTTTCGCAAAGCCCTCTCCTCTGTGTTTGAACATTTTTACATTCATGTTTCATGCAATTAGGTTTCTTATTAATCCCCTATTAAGTGCTTGGCCCAAGTTTGTAATGGGTGTTTTTCTACTGAATTGTAATTATTCAAAGGGAACTGTACTGAGTGTGGGGTGACTTAGTTTATGGCATGAATTGCCACCTAGATGCATGAAGTGCCATTTATATTTTTATAGTAAGATATTTATTGCTTTATGACAGTGCTTATTTCATCTTTTCCAGGTCTTTCTTACTCCAAAATTTATGTTTTGTTTTATAATTTTTTCTAGTCCTGTCATATCTGTTTTCTGAACTATGAGTGATAGACCCGTGGCATATAACATGTTATTAGAACTAGATAATTTTGAATTGTGAATTTGGAAAATTGAGAGAGCTTTTTTTCTTTATAAAGAAGCCCCTCAACTTAGGTCAACTAAAATTATGAGTACTCTGTGAAGATAATTTCCAACTCCTATTTTAGAGTTAGTCCATATGGAAAGAAGAAAGGCTTGTGTGGCTAGTGTGGTAAAGAATCTGTCCACAACGCAGGAGACCCAGGTTTGACCCCTGGGCCAGCAAGACTCCCTGGAGAAGGGAATGGCAACCCACTCCAGTACTTTTGCCTGGGAAATCCCATGGACAGAGAAGCCTGGCAGGCTACAGTCCATGGGGTCACAAAGAGTTGGACAAGACTGAGTGACTAACACTTTCATTTTTAATGGTCAAAAGGCCAAATATAGTTTGTTTCTTGTTTGAAATGCTATACTAAGAATGGGAGCTTAAACAATTTCTTACTGAATACTTAATAAGTACTTTAACCTCTGAAAAATCTGTCTTTAGTAAGGTGATGCTTCGACTTGAAATCCAGGAATTCTCTATTCAAACTGACTTAAATGTTATTTTCTTATATCACTTTTTTAGTTACAGCTGTCATACAGTAATAGTTTCTGAAACCATAAAACTCCTAGAAGAAAACATAAGCAGTAACCTCTTTGGCATGGATCTTAGCAATATTTTTTTTGTATGTCTCCTCAAGCAAAACTAAGCCAATGGAATTACATAAAACTCAAAAGCTTATTCAGGGAAAAGGAATCCATAAATAAAATGAGCAGCCAACCTACTGAATGGGAGATTTTTGCAAATGATATAACCATCAGGGACTGATATTGAAAACATACACATAACTCATATAGCTCAACCTCCAAAAAAGAGAAGAAGCTCTATTTAAAATGGGCACATGACCTGAATAGAAATTTTTCCAGACAAGTGATACAGGTGACCGACAGGCACATGAAAAGGTGCTCAACAAAACTAATCATTTGGAAAATTTAAATCAAAACTGCAAATCAAAAATGATCATACCTATCAGAATGGCTGTTATTAAAAAAAAATAAGAAACACATGTTGGGGAGAATGTAGAGAGACGGGAACACTTGTGCCCTATTGTAAGTTGGTGCAGGTGCTATGAAACACAGTAGGAAGTTTCCTCAAGAAACTAAAGCTAGAACTAACTTAACATGTAGTCCAGCTATTCTACTTCTATTTTTTATCTGAATAACCCAAAAACACTAGTTAAAAAAGATACATGTATCATTTTTGGACTCTGGGGATGGGAGAGGGTGGGATGATTTGGGAGAATAGCATTGAAATATGTATAATATCATATCTGAAACGAGTCGCCAGTCCAGGTACGATGCCTGATAACGGATGCCTGGGGCTGGTGCACTGGGATGACCCAGGGGGATGGTATGGGGAGGGAGGAGGGAGGAGGGTTCAGGATGGGGAACACATGGATACTTGTGGCGGATCCATCTTGATGTATGGCAAAAGCAATACAATATTGTAAAGTTAAGCGAAATAAAATTTAATTTAAAAAAAAGATACATGTACACCCCTATGTTCATTGCAGCACTTTTTATTGTGTAACCAAGATATGGAAGCAAACTAAGTCTTCACCAAGGATGAATGAATAAAGATGTAATATATACATAATGGAATATTTGTTGTTCAGTCACTAAATAGTGTCTGACTTTTTGTGATCCCATAGTCTCCAGTACTCTTGCCTGGAAAATCCCATGGATGGAGGAGCCTGATGGGCTGCAGTCCATGGGGTTGTTAAGAGTCAGACCCGACTGAGCGACTTCACTTTCACTTCTCACTTTCATGCATTGGAGAAGGAAATGGCAACCCACTCCAGTGTTCTTGCCTGGAGAATCCCAGGGACGGGGGAGCCTGGTGGGCTGCCGTCTATGGGGTCACACAGAGTCGGACACGACTGAAGTGACTTAGCAGCAGCATGCCAGTTTCCTTCACTGTCTCGCAGAGGTTGCTCAAATTCATGTCCGTTGAGTTGGTGATGCTATCTAACCATCTCATCCTCTGTTGCTGCCCTTCTTCTTTTGCCTTCAATCTTTCCCAGCATCAGGGTCTTTTCTAATGAATCAGTTTTTCACACCAGGTGGCCAAAGTATTGGAGTTTCAGCTTCAGCATCAGTCCTTTCAATGAACACTCAGAACTGATTTCCTTTAGGATGGGCTGGTTGGACCTCCTTGCAGTCCAAGGGACTCTCAAGAGTCTTCTCCAACACCACAGTTCAAGAGCATCATTTCTTCGGTGCTCAGCTTTCTTTATAGTCCAACTCTCACATCCATACATGACTACTAGAAAAACCATAGCTTTGACTAGACAGACCTTTGTTGGCAATCTTAATTTAGGCCATCTAGTTTATGATTAACAGGAAGGATACATAAATAATCAACCAAATGTAAGTTGAAGTAATTAGTGACTGGCTTCTACAAACCTCACAACCTGGACCCATGCTTTCTCTAGTGGTCCACTCTAATGCCAGTCATTGCTTACCTCATAATAACAAAACACACATTTTAGTCACTGAATCCTCATGAAGTATTAATGAAGATTTTTTCTGTGACAGCTTTAATAGTGGATCAATAAAAAGGCACAAAGATGTTCAATATTCTAAGCCAGGAGTTGGCAAACAACAGCTTGTTGCCTAATGTAGCCATGCCCATTCATCTGTATGTTACCTACAACTGTTTGTATATTACAACAGAGCTGAATAATTGCAAAAGAGACTAAATGTCCCACAAATCCTAAATTACTTTCTGACCCTTCACAGAAAATATTTTACTGACCCCAGACTGGGGCTCCCGCATGTAGGGATGGGGGGGAACTGCTTGTATATTTCTTACCTTGCACTATTTAACATAGAGTTAATTGTCCAACTGGTGTAATTTTAGTATACCACATATCCAAGAAATGAATTGGTGTTAAATTTTATAATCACTGGATCAAAGCAACTCAAAACCAGATATATGTTGTTACCAGCCCACTAACTTTGAAATCAGTTAGTGACACAAAGGATAAATCCATTTTCACATTTCCCCAATTAAAAACTTATTCATAGGTTCATCTTATAGTAAAGAAGGAATAAGTACACTTCATTCTATCTCTCCCATTGACTTCAGCTAAAACCTTAGACAAACTCCGTAAGTCAACTATTGGAGATCTCTAAAAATTAAATAAGAGCAGGTGGATTGGGTGAAGAAGGATCACATTTTGGAGACCTGTTTTAAATTGTATTTACTTATTTATTTTGTCTTCCATTCCTCTTTGCTGGGAAAGATTGAAGGCAAAAGGAGAAGGGGGCAATAGAGGATAAGATGTTTAAATAGCATCACCAACTCAATGGACATGAATTTGGGCAAATACCAGAAGACAGTGGAGGACAGCTGTCATGCTGCAGCTCATGGGGCTGCAAAGAATTAGACATGACTTACTGACTGAAAAATGACAAGACCCTCTTTGCTGAGACATCTGTATCTTCTAGAGTTGTGAATAGTCACAGGCTGAAAAGACTTGTTACTCAGAGGACTAGGAAGGGGGTACGCTGCAGGTCAGGGCTCTTAAGACTTTCCTTGCCTGCGTCTGAAAAGAGTTTCAGTAATGGAACTGGAACCCTATTGCAAGAATGGTGGTATGAGCATCAAAACAGGGGGAAGTGATGGTGGCCATGGAGGCCTTCTCAGGCTTTTGTCTCCTGTGAATTTATCCATAGATAGATAAGGTCCTGAATGTACCAGGAGTCAAAGATTTTGTTCTTTAGTAGAGCATTAGGAGAGGGGGCCCTGGGAACATGATCTGCTCAACTTCTTTAGAGTCAGAATAAATCAACACAACTCTTTTCAAAATACTTGGAGAAATATGTCAGGAGCCAGGCAAATGATCATATTCTTTGATTCTTTGATATAATTATTATTTTCTAAGAACATTCCTTGAGGAAAAATTCAAATAATTTTAACCCTAAGAGAATAATTCAAACCCTAACCCTAAGAGAAAAAATATTGGAGCTTTATTATATGAATGAAGTAATGTCATTACATAATCAAATAACAGGCTAACAACAGAAGATGTCAACTTGGATTGTGTTCAGCCATTCAAGGGATTATTATGGAAACTAGGGAAGAAATTATATACCAAAAAAAGAGTGGCTCAGTCAGTAAAGAATCTGCCTTTGATGCAGGAGACCTGGGTTCAAGCCCTGTGTCAGGAAGATCCCATGAAGGAAGTGGAAACCCTCTCAAGTATTTTTGCCTGGGAATTCCATGTACAGAGGAGCATGGTGAGCTACAGTCCATGGGGTCACAAAGAGTCAGACACAACTGAGAGACTAACACAGGGAAGAAATTAAAATTCATATAAAACAGTATTATGTGAAAAAACTGCTTCAAAGTTGGATCTGAGATATGAGTAAACTACTTGAACAATACAAAGGTGATTTTAAAGACTATAAATGAAGCCACTGGCAATCAACTAATCTCAAAAATATACAAGCAACTCCTGTAGCTCAATTCCATAAAAATAAATGACCCAATCAAAAAATGGGCCAAAGAACTAAATAGACATTTTTCCAAAGAAGACATAGCGATGGATAACAAACACATGAAAAGATGCTCAACATTATTCATTATCAGAGAAATGCAAATCAAAACCACTATGGGGTACCATTTCACGCCAGTCAGAATGGCTGCTATCCAAAAGTCTACAAGCAATAAATGCTGGAGAGGGTGTGGAGAAAAGGGAACCCTCTTACACTGTTGGTGGGAATGCAAACTAGTACAGCCACTATGGAGAACAATGTGGAGATTCCTTAAAAAACTGGAAATAGAGCTGCCATATGACCCAGCAATCCCACTGCTGGGCATACACACTGAGGAAACCAGAATTGAAAGAGACACGTGTACCCCAATGTTCATTGCAGCACTGTTTACAATAGCCAGGACATGGAAGCAACCTAGATGTCCATCCGCAGATGAATGGATAAGAAAGCTGTGGTTCATATACACAATGGAGTATTACTCAGCCATTAAAAAAAATACATTTGAATCAGTTCTAATGAGGTAGTGAAGTAAGCCAGAAATAAAATCACCAATACAGTATACTAACGCATATATATGGAATTTAGAAAGATGGTAACAACAACCCTGTATGCGAGACAGCAAAAGAGACACAGATGTATAGAACAGTCTTTTGGACTCTGTTGGGGGGGATGATTTGGGAGAATGGCATTAAAACATGTATAATATCATATTAAATGAATTGCCAGTCTAGGTTCGATGTAGGATACAGGAATCTTGGGGCTGGTGCACTGGGATGACCCAGAGGGATGGTATGGGGAGAGAGGTGGGAGAGGGGTTCAGGATGGGGAACACATGTACACCCGTGGCAGATGCATTTTGATGTATGGCAAAACCAATACAATATTGTAAAGTAAAAAAATTAAAAAAATAATAAAAAATAAAATAATTTTTTAGCCTTAATTTATTAATGATATTTTGATGCTGTAAAAATGCATAGTGACTTAGTCTTCATTTGTGGTGTAGTGATTGGTCTAAAAAAGCAATATTTCTAAAGAATCATATATATTGGATAAAATCTTTTAGTGTCAGAGATGTTTACAAACAAAATAATTTGAGTTGCAACCATGGCAATTATTTTGGTATAAGTATCAAAATTCTTAGTATTTTCAGTCGATGAGAGCTTGGAGAATATATTCCAAGAAAACTGACATAGTATATCTTCCAGGTTTTTATTCCTGAAATTATTCCCTAACACATTGCTTTTTTCTATTCTTTTTAATTTGGCCTAATAGCTTCCTTGTTATAAACCATGTTGATAAGGTTGTTGGGATGAAAATAATCAAATGGTTCATACACCTAAAACCTCTGGATTGTGATTTTTTTTTTTTTTTCAATTTCACACAGCTTTGCACTGTGTCTCCTAGCTGGGGATGGAAGTGGAAGTGAGTGACAGGAGCAAAGCATGTCAGTTCCAGTCATGTTCTCCACTCCTGTTGGATTGGGTGGAGTGAACTGAGACACTTAAAATACTGCTAACAGCCTGGAATTCAATTCAGTTACTCAAGCATTGATTGATTGACTGCCTGCTCTATGCATGGACCAAATCCTTTGAATTCAAAGAGATGATAAACCTTATGGTTGCCCTTCAGAAGAGATAATCACAGTATAAGGAATAGAGTAATACAGGGACTATAATAAAGGCGTATTCATTGGTATGGTACTCGTATTGGTATAGTGAAAGACAGGAAGCCTGGTGGGCTGCCAGAGGGTCACAAAGAATCAGACACAACTTAGTGACTGAAAAGCAACCACACTGGTATGGAAACGCAGGGGACAGAATCATCAGCTCTTCATGGGCTTGGGGAGCAGATCAGATGGGCTGCCATACCACGACACTGAATTGTTCTTCAAAGCACTGAGTAAAGAACATCAAGATGAAAAGACTGGAGCCATGAAAAACCTTGTATTTACCTGAGAGAGAACAGAGAGAACATTCCAGATCCCCCTGAAATCACTCAGATAAGAGGCAATGAAAGTTCAAGTCAAGGTATCTCTGATGGAGATAGATGTGAAAGGACAGATTTCGTGTATTATTTGTAAATGATAGTCCATAATAGTTGTTGACTAAATAAGAAAATCAAGGATGACTCTAATTTCCTAGTTTGGAAGTGAAGTGAAGTCGCTCAGTCATGTCTGACTCTTTGTGACCCCATGAACTGTAGCCTACCAGACTCCTCCGTCCCTGGGATTCTCCAGGCAGGAATACTGGAGTGGGTTGCCATTTCCTTCTCCATCCTAGTTTGGGGTATTGGTCGAATGTTGATTCCATTAATTTAAGCCCTGCAAACTTGAATTTGACTCTTGGCTTGGGAACCAACTTCCATGCAACATTACACTTACTGCCATGTTTCAAACTACATTTTGTATATGAGATTCATTACAATAATTTTTGAGACTCTAATGAAACTCACTGAAAGTCTGAAATCTAGACAAATGAGTACTATCACTAAGAATTCTAGAGGTCAAAATGAAATGAAAGTAAATAGAAGAAAAAAAGTTTTGCTAGCATGAATTTTATCAAATTTAAATAATGGACTTTTTAAAGATTAGGATAAATATCATACACTTTAGTAGAAAGAATAAGTAATAATTCTATCAGTTTGGTTTATATGATTAATGTAATTCTGGTTATCTTACTTGGTAACTTTAATATTTTATATGAAAATTAGCAAACGTATAGAAAAAATTTTAAGTAAATACTTGAATATCTGCTATCTGTATTCTGTTACTAACTTAATTTATCACATACCCATCAATATTTGTGTTTTTTAATATATTTTAGATTTAATTGTGAATTTCCCATTTATGGCAAAGGAGTGAGTTTACCTATCTACCTGAAACAATACCACCAAAAGAAAAGCAGACCAAACATAGGAGATAACAGTTTTCATGACACTGAGATCAGGTAAAACACTGTACTACAATTGCCTGAGTTTACTGCCTTGAGAAAAATTCTAGGCTGTGGTGGATTAATGAAGTGAAGTCACTCAGTCATGTCCGACTCTTTGTGACCCCATGGACGGTAGCCTACCAGGCTCCTCCATCCATAGAATTTTCCAGGCAAGAGTACTGGAGTGGGTTGCCATTTCTGAGGGTAGGTTAAAATGAGGGGCTGGGGAATCAACCCAGGTGAAATTCCTTGAAAGGCCATCATGGCCAAAGCTCATTCAAGAAGGAATAGATAGCCCTATATCCTTAAATAAAATGAATTTGTAGGTAAATATCTCCATTAAAGGAATATATTTTTCCACAGATATCTTCAGTAATGAATTCTACCAAACACTTAAGGAAGAAATACCAATTCTGTGCCAACTCTTAGGCAAAATTAAAGAAGAGGGACCCCTTCCCAAATTACTTAATGAGACCAGCATTATCTAGGTATGAAAAAAAGGAAAAATAGATTAAGAAAAGAAATCTCCCAAATCATCCCACCCTTTCCCGTTCCCAGAGTCCAAAAGTCTGTTCTATACATTAGTGTCTCTTTTGCTGTCTCGTAAACAAGGTTATTGTTACCATCTTTCTAAATTCCATATATATGCGTTAGTATGCTGTATTTGTGTTTTTCTTTCTGGCTTACTTCACCCTGTATAATAGGCTCCAGTTCCATCCACCTCATTAGAATTGATTCAAATGTATTCTTTTTAATGGCTGAGTAATACTCCATTGTGTATATGTACCACAGCTTTCTTATCCATTCATCTGCGGATGGACATCTAGGTTACTTCCAAGTCCTGGCTATTGTAAACAGTGCTGCTATGAACATTGGGGTACACATGTCTCTATAATATCATATCTGAAACAAGTCGCCAGTCCAGGTACGATGCCTGATAACGGATGCCTGGGGCTGGTGCACTGGGACGACCCAGAGGGATGGTATAGGGAGGGAGGAGAGAGGAGGGTTCAGGATGGGGAGCACATGTATACTTGTGGTGGATTCATCTTGATGTATGGCAAAAACAATACAATATTGTAAAGTTAAGCAAAATAAAATTTTAAAAAATTAAATTAAAAAAAAAGAAAAGAAATCTATAGAACAATAACCCTCATAAACACCTATGCAAAAAACTTTAGAAAGAATATTTTAGTACATCAGATAGAATAATATAACAAATACAAAGGATATTATATCATGACCAAGTAAAATATATTACAAAATACAGTTTGTTTCATATCTCAAAATTAATATAATTAATTATCATAAAAATAGCTAAAAAGGAAAAGCCATATGATTATCACCCTAAATGCAGAAAACATTTGACAAAATCCAAGACCTTTTTTTTTCTTTTTGAATAAACCGCTCAGAAAACTGGGCATGAAAGAGATTTTCCTTAAACCAATTGAAAGCATCTCCATAACAGACCTTGCAGCTAACATATTTAATGCTGACAAAGTGAGTGCTTTCACTTTAAGGTTAGAAGCAAATAAAGAATGTCTACTTTTACTACTTCTACTCCACATGTTGGAAGTGCTAGCTCATAAAATGAAGCAAGGAATAAAATAAATTAAAATGTCTTTTACAGCAGACATGATGATCTCATGGATTCTTAAAAAGGCTAATGAGTATGTTTAACAATGTTTTATGATGGGTTATTAATATGCAAAGTTATATTTCTATACTAGCAACAAAAGTAGAGGCAACATATATGAAATACGTAAGAATAAATCTGCCAAAAGATATCATAGACTTGAATTAAAAAAATATGTCACAAACTTGTACACTGAAAATGACAAATTTTCAGGTACTGAGAGGCATTAAGAAGACCTAAATAGAGACATATTCTGTTCATGAACATGATCACCCCAAATTACTAAGATGTCAGTTCCCTCCAAATTGATTTATAAAATTCAAATAAATTCCAGAAAGATTTAGTAAATAAATTCCAGTAGAGTTTTAGCTTATTCTAAAGTGTAAAGTAATTTTAAGAAAATCTAAACTACTAAATGGCCAAAATAGCTTTGAAGAAGAACAGAGTTAGGGATCTAACACTACCTGATTTTAAGATTTATTATAAACCTATACTGACCAAGAATATGAGCTTCCCTCATAGCTCAGTGGGTAAAGAATCTGCCTGCAATGTGAGAGATGTGGGTTTGATCCTTGGGTTTGGAAGATCCCCTGGAGAAGGGAAAGGCTACTCACTCCAGTATTCTAGCCTGGAGAATTCCATGGACAGTCCATGGGTTTGTAGAGTCTGACACGACTGAGCAACTTTTACTTTCACTTATTTTCATACTTACCAAGAGTAAATGGTATCAATATAAAAGCAGAATAATATATTAATGGGATATACAACAGAACAGGAGAAGGCAATGGCACCCCACTCCAGTACTCTTGCCTGGAAAATCCCATGGACAGAGGAGCCTGGTGGGCTGCAGTCCATGGGGTCGCGAAGAATTGGACATGACTGAGTGACTTCACTTTCACTTTCATGGATTGGAGAAGGAAATGGCAACCCACTCCAGAGTTCTTGCCTGGAGAATCCCAGGGATGGGGGAGCCTGGTGGGCTGCCGTCTATGGGATTGCAGAATCGGACACGACTAAAGCGACTTAGCACAACAGAACAGGCCAAAAATATGCTCCCCTCTTATACAGAAATAGAGTTCCACAAAATGTACAAAGGTAATTCAGTGGAGGATTTTTTTTTTTATCAAATGGTGCCAAAACAACTGAAATCTCATAGCCAAAAAAAGAAAAAAAAAATCCATCCCTTACACTATGTACAAAAATTAACTACAAGTGGGTCTGTATTTAATTAATTATTAGGTAGTTCTGCAGAGACAATCTGCAACCAATGAGTCATAAATGTGGTTTTAAAGAACTAGCCCTTTCCTGGGTGTGGGGCAGCTCCAGAGCTCCTAGTAGATTAGGCTGAGTCCTTTCTTGCAACAGAATCCCAGTTCAGCTTCTCCATTCCCCTAATCATGCTGCCTTTACCCTATGGCGTTGTCCTTGAAAATACTCTCAAAAATCTTCCTGCACTAAAATAACAGATTTCAGAATCTGTTTCCCAAAGAACTCAGCCTGTATCAGTAAATGATTGGGACAACACTTTTAACATGTTGAACATGTTAAAATTGAACAACATAATTAAGAAGTCAGGTAAAGCCACTGTGGAAAACAATATGGAAATTCCTTAAAATACTAAACATAGAGCTGCCATATGATCCAGCAATCCCACTACTGGGCATTTACCCTGAGAAAGCCATAACTCAAAAGAGACACATATACCCCAATGTTCATTGCAGCACTGTTTACAATTGCCAGGACATGGAATCAGCCTAGATGTCCATCAGCAGATGAATGAGTAAAGAAGATGTGGTACACATATACCATGGAATATTACTAAGCCATAAATAGGAACAAAATGGAGCCAGTTTAATTGATGTGGATGACCCTAGGGCCTGTATTACAGGGTGAAATAAGTCAGAAAATGAAAAGCGAATATATTAACACATATATATGGAACCTAGAAAATGGTACTCATGAACCTACTTGCAGGGTAGGAATAGAGGTGCAGAGAGAATGGACTTGTGGGCATGGGAGGGGGAAGACCAATAAAGGAAAAAACAAGAAAGCAATATTGGAAGATGTAAAACAGAAAAGTGCTGACTGACTATCAGACTCTACAAAAACAAATACTACATTATTAGTGGCTGCCCAAATTTACACTCCCAGTAGCAGTGCAGGAGGGTTCCTTTTTCTCCAGAATTCATTATTTGTAGACTTTTTGCTGATGGCTGTTCTGAGTGGTGTGAGATGATATCTCATTGTACTTTTGACTTGAATTTCTCTCATAATTAACTTTGTTGAACATCTTTTCATGTGCCTGTGGGCCATCTGTACGTCTTCTTTGGAGAAATGTCTATTTAGGTCTTCTTTTTTAGCAACATTTAGTTGTAAATTACAGTTTACAAATCTCTAATGAATGATTTTATATGCATGATTGAGTGGGAAGTCCTGGATGCACAGAAATATGTAAGACCTTATTACTGATTTCAGGTTACTTACAAGCCTATCTAGACATTTGACAGAAACAGCAATGATATAATTATAGAGATGTTTTAGAGTCAGAGGAAAATGTTCTCAATTCCCAGCTTTCTTCCAACATTAGTGCTCTGTCCATGAGATGTGTCTGGTACATAATACCCAACAATGTGATTTTCAGTTGCCCTTCTGCCCCAAACCTTTCTCAGTTCTATGACTGTGAGAATAGATATGACCTATGTTTAACTGAATTGTACAAACAATAGTGCTATTTGTATTTCAAGGAAGAAGCATCTCAGCTATGGAAGAGTGGGGGGAATATTCTAGGACAGCTGCAGGTGCTCAAATGGGCTGGTGTATCTTCGGTCCTTAGGTCTATGTCAGCAAAGATTCTTCTCTTAATGGAAAAGAGAAACAACAACCGCCCTCCCCCTCCATACCCAGTGTAAACTCTTGATGGAGTTATCCTAATTTTTATGTTGCCATCATGACAGGTAGTCTGTCTCTGATCTTATGGTATTTGTATAGTACAAAATTGAACATCAAAACAGTTTGGCTGGAACTGATTGTAAGGCTCTGGGAATAAATTTCGTCATTGAGTTTATCAAGATTGTTGGTTTTTAACAAATGCAAAGAATTACATAAACAGAGTTGCAGTTCAGTGAATAAGAATTAAGATGCTTTTAAAACCTAGGTATAAATGTGACTTTAGGTAATAATTCTATTAAGTCAGACAGTCTGGATATACTTTCTTTTGATAAACCTTTTCAGGATAATTACTTGTTTTTCAGCAGAATAATGTTCTTTACCCCAAATCAGTTTTGTTGCAGTTAATGTTATTATTTATTAGTACAGGTATTTTCATATGATGTGAAGGGCATTTTCATATGGTGTGAAGTAGATTTTTATTTTTCAAACCTAAGAAGAGACTTAAGTTTGCTAGTGAAACAGCTTTGGTAAATACCATCAATTCTGATGACAGATTATTTGCAATAATCCCAGGCAATTTTGTTACACTGCCATTAGGTTTAGGTGATAGCAAATTAAAATGATAAAATGTCTTTATCTCTTTCCTGCAGCTGTTTTAGCAGTCCCATAAAATGAGTTTATACCATCAGCTGTACCTGTCCAGAAATATATAAATACAGGTGGCATTGTTCCTTAAGTATTCCACTAGTCACCACGCTGTGTAGCCAATCTAATGGTCCATTTCTAAAGAAAATGTTGCAGTGTCTGTTTTTCAATTATTTGAGAAATAGACACATCCCTTGCTTTGCTCAGCATCAGGGTCATCTCAGCGTATATATTATAGTAAATTACTATAATAGGAGCACTTGGCATGTTGCATTAGAGTAAAAAGAAACACAGATTGGATGGAAATAAGAATTTATTCTTCCTTCTCTCTAGTGTGCATGCCCTGGCTACCACTAGGGGAGCTTATTAACCTTCCATTGTCAGTGTTTCTAGAAAGTAGAACCAAATTGAACAAGCTGTGCAGTCAAATAACCTTTCTGTCACTCCCTACTGAAGATAAATGGTTATTTTAGTCTCGTTAAAAGTGACAATTTTAATATAAACTTGTTTTTTATGAATATGAACATATATAGTGTTTATCTTCAGAAATAGATTATTTTTTTAAAAAAATTGAAGTATATTTGACTTACAATATTGTGTTAATATCTGCTGTACAACAAAGTGATTCAGTTATACATATATACATACATGTAGTTTTTCATATTCTTCTTCATTATGATTTATCACAAGATATTGAATATAGCTCCCTGTGTTAGATCCTTGTTGATCCATTCTGTATATACCTTGTTTTTAGATTCTTTAAAAATAGAAACACTGTCATAGTTATTCTTATAAGTAGATTCTTATGTATTAAAATATTCATAATCAATAAAAATGTATTAAGAGAAAATTGCTTATGAAGTCATTTTAAAAATGTGTACATGAAGTTTTGGAAGAAGAACATTTTTTAAAATTTGGTTTTAGTTTTACGCTCAATACACTCACACACACACACACATATATATTTACATATATAAATATGGAAAGTTTGTTTTCATGTATGTATTAATATGTACATATTTATTTCTTGTTTTCTGTTTAGGAATCCTGTGAGAGCTTTTGTTCTGAACTTGAATAAAACTTCTGAAATTTCATTCCTTTCACAGATTTTTACTTCTTATCAGGAGCATCACACTTGACTCTGTGGCCTGAGCAAGTTGCTGAGGAGACCGAGTCCACCAGAACTCAAGTTTCACCATCTCTGGTCACTTTGTGCCTGAGGTCTGGCTCCTTTTCCACTGCACACACTCCACGGTTTCCAGCTTTCACTTTTCTGCAGGTAAGTTTCTTGGACTGTTTCTGTTTCTTGTGCACCTTTTTTTGTCTGTATCGCTGCTGCACATGATGGCTCGGTGTGCCACCTCGTTTTTTTACCACTCTTTCCTGAATATCTGAACCACATTGAGACTATCATTATCCTGAAAATAGGGCAGGCTACCTGCTTCTGTGATTTGGACCTAGCTAGCTGGGATCTGGCTTTGCTTCTATCAGACACTTCCTTATAGCCCAAGGAAATTCATTACATTCTGCTGGATACCCCAGCTAGTTCTGTTTGGAAACAATATACCTCAACATGTCTTTGTTATCATGGTCAGTGGATGCCTGGTGATGGATATTTATGTTAACAAATGAATGAACAATTGGGGATGGTTTGGTTTCAAGTCAGGTCAGTGTCCCCAATCAACATGCATGAAGTTCAGGAAGGAAATATGACACTCCTAAGCATCACAAGTCCAGTTTAGAAAGCAACCATAATGAGGAATGAAATGACTTAACCGCTAAAAGCAGGGGGCGCACAGTCATAGGAAGAATTTATAATAAATCCCTTACCCACCACTCTCTCTTAGCAAGTTATTTTATCTCATGTAGTCCTTGTGAAAGAGAAAAATTAAAAGATTTATTTAAAGCAATTATCACATTTCTTGATATATGTTAAGAATTTTTTTAAATGTGAAAGAAAAATAACAAACTGCATAAATATCACTTTGGTACATTTTTAATTTGAAACCGATGCCTTTTGAGGATCCCTGAAAACAGTCTAGCTTCCTAAAGACCTCTGTGCCAGTACTGAAATGGGCAGAACCTTTTATCCTGGGGAAGATCCCAGTTCAGACCCATCTATGGTCTTCAGGTCCTTCAAAGAAAGTGAAAATTAGAGCCACTCATTGTCATAATTTGTAATGACGGTGACTGTGTTTCCTTTGGAAAAACTAAAAATTGTTATTCCATGCTTTGAAACTCACCAATACAAGTGATTCTTCAAAAAATCTTAGAAAAGTGTATTAGCATTCAAGATTTCAGAAATCAGTTAACCAAAAACAAGAGCTATATTGCTTTTGAAAATATAAAAATATCAGACACCTCTTGTATTGTAGCTAAGATAGTGTTTTGTTGTTTTGATTAGCTTTTTGGTTTTGTTTTTATTGAAGAAATAAATCAGAAAAAACTCATTATAACGATTTGATCTCTACGTTTATTAAATGACTTAGAACCTAAGTGCAGCATTGAAGCTACAAGATACCATGAATTTTGACAGTCACTTAAAATATGTATCTAGGGATACTTTTAAAGAACTATTTCCTTTGTGTTAATGTAAAGCACTTATATCTAGGTGAATATAACTGTTTTCTGTGGGTTGGTGGAGATAAGATGCTGTTTTCTTGGTTGATAATAGGCAGTTATTTGTAAACATACCCAGTGTTCTTGTGTAAAATGATACTGTTATCCATCCAATTTGGAGTGCATGTCATAGATCCTGACTGAGCCAATTTTGGGGAAGGAAGTCAGTATGAAATGGTATTTCATTAACTTGCCTGCAGGCATCCGAGGGAGACAAAGCAAATGAAGGAATTATTTGCCAAAAATGGAGCTACATACATGCCCCAGATAATTAGGATTTGGACCTAGAGCCATTATTTCCAATCAGCATTGATGTGTTGGCTTTATATTCAAGCAAAGAGATCTTAGTGTGTGTCCTTATTAGCCATATGCAATGGTCTGTTGGCTGGTGGTATATTAATCCTTGAAATCTATTTGCTTATCTACAGAGTAGGGAAATAATAGAATATTCTTTATAGGGATGTCTTGTAAATTAAATATGATAATATACATAAAACACTTAGCAAAATGAATAACACAGTATATGCTTTAAAAATGTAAGCTCCTTCTCCAAACAGCATTAATACCTCTACTACCATTAATATTGTCATTAGGAAAATTATTTATTTGGTTACCTCTCATTTTTCCTTTCCTTATTCTTATTTCTATTTGTGGTATAAAGCCACTGCCTGAGATGTGACATCTTCAAGGTCATACTTACATATAAGAACAGGAAAGTCCAGTAGTTTTAATGTTTGATATAAATTTATCACAAGGGCAAAAGAAACACTAATCCAATCTGCGTCACACACATATATCAAGGTCATCACAGTTTGTAGAATGTAAATTTTTCAAGCCTAAAGACTGCTTTCCCATGAGTTTCTGGCCTCAGAGTCTCCAGCCCTCCGATGTACTGTGTGGTAGTCATTGCCAGGATAAGAATCCACACCTGAGTGATTCAAAGTCCTGTGCAAGGGGAGTTTTTAGTCTGTAGTGAAAGTCTGTAGTTCCAACTCCCCTTCCTGCCTCTTTTTCTGAATGTCTTCCAGGAAGTAACTCTTTGAGCAGGATTAGAAATTTTCTGAGAAGCCTAGAAAAATGTAAAATATAAATTATATTTCATATCCACCATGGGCATTTTTTCATCTGTCTGTTTATTTATTCATTCATAAACCCAATGAGAGCTGACTCATTGGAAAAGACTGATGCTGGGAAAGATTGAAAGCAGAAGGGGATGACAGAGGGTAAGATGGTTAGATGGCATCACAGACGCAGTGGACATGAGTTTGAGCAAACTCTGAGAGATGGTGAAGGACAGGGAAGCCTGTGTGCTGCAGTCCATGGAGTCGCAAAGAGTCGGACACGACTGAGCTACTGAACGACAACAACAAAACCCATGTGGGGTGTTTTGCGGTAGGCTGGAGAAATTGTGACATATAGGACAACATTTGACTTTGTCCCCGTGAAGCTTAGAAGAGTGGTAGAGAAGAAAGACCTTGAACTTCTAATGAAAGTGTGATGAGTGAGATGAAAGAACAAGGAGACGTGTCATGGACACATGTAGGAGGGGGTATCTAAACTGAAAGGAGAGGTAGGAAAGTTCATGTAAATTACATTGTAAAATAAAATATTTGTATCAGTTGGATAAGTGGGATCAAATGAGAGGAGCATGGGTCAGGATAATGTTCCAAAAAGAGAGAGAAATAAGTTTAAATACCTAAAATAATAAATTCAAAGAGATAAATAAACAAAAACCCATCCTATTACTAAAAATGCTGTGTAACAGAAGCTTTTATAGGGAAGATGATTCATATAGTAGCTGATGTGATGTCACACCATTTTTCAATGTTATTAATATAAAGAGAACATATGTTTCACAAAGTTGTTAGGCAGTGGGGCAGTGTATAGATTTGTGGTGGGGAAAAGTTAGAGAAAGGGTGACTGTTTCGGAACTACTGCTGGTGCATTACGAAAGATGCTATTGGCTGCAGGTGGGGCCCAGAAGCATAGACACCATGGATTCAGGGGTTTGGTTTTCATCCATTATATCCTATTTAACTAAATGCTTTTATGCACAGTCCAAGTTGTGGTAGATACTAAGAGGAGAAAGGCATGACTTTTGCTCCAGAGAAACCAGGAAGGAGAGGGAAAGGGGGACTGACTGCAGAAAAAAAGGAAGATGTTTTATAACTTAGTAGCTTTAAAGCCATATTTTCCTGTTTTTTGAAGAAAGTGCCCTGTATTTTTTTTTTTTTTTTTTTACACTAGACCCTGATCAAAGTTCGGGGCTATGAAGAATTGTCATCTGAGATTCATCTATCAAAATGGAACTTAACAAAGAAAATTCCACTTATGCATCACACATTTCAGAGTCAGCTGACTTTTGTAGTGCTTGAGTAATAATAGGACTCATTAGCTGAGAAGGGGGGAGAGTGAGAGAAGAGGAGGAGGGAGGTACAGAGACAGACAGAGGGAAAGAAATGGAAAGGGAGAGAGGGAGTGGGGGAGGGAGGGAGCGAAGTGGGGGAGAGAGGGAGCGAGGGAGGGAGCGAGGGAAGGTGGGGGAGGCCAACTGAGATTGTAGTGTGGCATTCCTTGGGTTACAGTTGGTGAGGCAAAGTGATCAATTTGCAGAAAACAAGTTCACCCAAACCCCATCCAATGAAGGATCAATTATTCTAAGTATTATTATTATCACTTTCCTCATTATTAGTATTTTTTGAGCACTGTGCTAAGTTTTTTATATCAGATCAGATCAGTCGCTCAGTCAGTTGCACTCATCTCACATGCTAGTAAAGTAATGCTCAAAATTCTCCAAGCCAGGCTTCAGCAATATGTGAACCGTGAACTTCCTTATGTTCAAGCTGGTTTTAGAAAAGGCAGAGGAACCAGAGATCAAATTGCCAACATCCGCTGGATCATGGAAAAAGCAAGAGAGTTCCAGAAAAACATCTATTTCTGCTTTATTGACTATGCCAAAGCCTTTGACTGTGTAGATCACAATAAACTGTGGAAAATTCTGAAAGAGATGGGAATACCAGACCACCTGATCTGCCTCTTGAGAAATCTGTATGCAGGTCAGGAAGCAACAGTTAGAACTGGACATGGAACAACAGACTGGTTCCAAATAGGAAAAGGAGGATGTCAAGGCTGTATATTGTCACCATGTTTATTTAACTTATATGCAGAGTACATCATGAGAAATGCTGGACTGGAAGAAACACAAGTTGGAATCAAGATTGCCAGGAGAAATATCAATAACCTCAGATATGCAGATGATACCACCCTTATGGCAGAAAGTGAAGAGGGGCTAAAAAGCCTCTTGATGAAAGTGAAAGTGGAGAATGAAAAGGTTGCCTTAAAGCTCAACATTCAGAAAACGAAGATCATGGCATCTGGTCCCATCACTGCATGGGAAATAGATGGAGAAACAGTGGAAACAGTGTCAGACTTTATTTTTCTGGGCTCCAAAATCACTGCAGATGGTGACTGCAACCATGAAATTAAAAGACGCTTACTCCTTGGAAGGAAAGTTATGACCAACCTAGATAGCATATTCAAAAGCAGAGACATCACTTTGCCAACAAAGGTTCGCCTAGTCAAGGCTATGGGCTTTCCTGTGGTCATGTATGGATGTGAGAGCTGGACTGTGAAGAAGGCTGAGCGCCGAAGAATTGATGCTTTTGAACTGTGGTGTTGGAGAAGACTCTTGAGAGTCCCTTGGACTGCAAGAAGATCCAACCAGTCCATTCTGAAGGAGATCAGCCCTGGGATTTCTTTGGATAAAGTTTTTTTATATACATTATCTTAATTAGTTCTCTTTACCACCCAATAAATATAGAGCCTGAAAGCTCTACATTTACCACTATTTTCCAAATAAGAACACTGAGACACAAAGAGGTTAAAGAGCTTGAGTAAAGTCCCTTGGGCAGGATATAGTGATTCTTGAATTTAATCTGCCTGAGTTTTGAGTCCATAATTTTAGCGAGTTAATAATGTCAAACAAAAGACCTGGTAAAGAAAATATACAGAAAAACAATTGTCATAAAGCAGTAGTGGACTAGCAAGGGGGAGAAAAGGCATTCCTTTTTTGTTTTAGTTTAAGGTGTCAATCTCCTTTTTAAATATTTATCTTCTTGTAAAGATAAAACAAATATCTAGAAACAAGAATTCAATTTATAGCATCATTTCAAGTGATGCGATCTTTTGAAGCTAAGTTTTTAATTTATTAGAATGAATGTTGGAAACTGTCTCCTTAAGTTAGTAAAATCAGATCCCCTCCATTGGGATTGCAATTAAACAGCACAGCTAATGGTTGGAAATTCTGGTTCATCACATTTCTGCTCTTTTCTGACTCAGTGAGCTTGTGCATGTCACTGAGAATCCCTGTGTGTCCATCTGCTCACTTTTAGAACCAGAAAAATAGTGTCCATCTCACGTATTTGTCATGAAAAGTAATTAACCATGCATGTCAGCATTCAGCCAACACCATGGCATAGAAATAGCCCTGTTAGGAGGTGAATATGATGATCACATGGGAAATGAATGTGAAGAGAGGGGCATCACCAAGATGTTGCTGCTGCTAAGTCACTTCAGTTGTGTCCGACTCTGTGCGACCCTATAAACGGCAGCCCACCAGGCTCCCCCGTCCCTGGGATTCTCCAGGCAAGAACACTGGAGTGGGTTGCCATTTCCTTCTCCAATGCATGAAAGTGAAAAGTGAAAGTGAAGTCATTCAGTCGTGTCTGACGCTTCACGACCCCATGGACTGCAGCCTACCAGGCTCCTCCGTTCATGGAATTTTCCAGGCAAGAGTTCTGTAGTGGGGTGCCATTGCCTTCTACGTCACCAAGATGTTAGGAAGAGTCATATTGGAATGGTGCTGAAATTGCAGGCAATTAACGTCATGGAAATGTTTGCTTTTCAAGTGAACAAGAGGGGAGGAATTCAAGACACACAGAGGCGAGGAATATAGACATACATCTAAGCAGTAGTAAAGAGGTAGCCACAACTTCAAGGTTAATTGTACACAGATATGAAACTCAACTGAAGATTGTCAAATAGTTAATTCCATACAATGCACCATGAAGGAAACATGGCTTCCTGGAGTTAAATGAAGGTGCCCATTATCAGCCAAGAACCTGTCTTGCCATGATAGTGCTAGATCTCTAAGAAGCAGATAAATTCTTTCTATGAAAATGTCTCTGTATTAGAATAGTGGGCTTCATTGTAAAAGGTAACTAATATCACAAGTGTATTATTGATAAGATAATGTAATTTTTTTGGTTTTGAATGATGGGCATTTTTATGTCTTCAAAGCATCCATATCTATATAACTATACATGCTGAGAAATTCTTATATTCAAATCGTCAGTGAAAAAGTTCTCCATGAAGTTACTGAAGTTATGCAGAATCACTTTTCATAGAACACGTCGGAATAGGCAGTAAGGAGTGAGAAAACGAAGATTACTCAGCATATATATCAAACCTATCTTTTATGAATAATTGAAATTAGTGTTCATTTATGGCTATTTTCTACAATCATTACTGATTTAGTAATTGAATTAGCATTGCTAATTTATCTGCAACAGTGGGGCCATCAATTGGAACACTAATTACATTTTTGCACTGCGTTGGTTCTGAGATCTATGATCAAGGATATTTTTTCATTGAACAGTCCATGATACAATAGTCTTTTAACTAGATTTGGTGAGTTTTTCTGGCATATTTATTCAATGTATTCCACTCAGTGAATGTTTCAGTAAATAACTATTACATAGTCTACTTACATAATTCATTAATATGGAGACATTTTTCAGATTAGATTTTATATTTTCAGTGATAGCCAATGATACTTAGTGCTGGTCTTTTGCTCTCCATTTCTTACTCATCACTTGAAAGTGTTGGGTTGCATTAAGGACCTATATTAACTTGATGACCTTTGAAACTTCAAGGTCTATGTAGAAAAATCAGTCAGGAAGTACCATTCCCCACTTTACCACACACAAGTCTAGACTGATGGAAGCAGTACTCCTTGGTGTAAGTGTAACTGCATGTTGGGATCACCTGTGATGCCTGGGTCCCTCTTAAGAGAGTCTAGTTTATTAGGTACATGGTCCAACATGGATGTGGGATCCAGCTTGGGTATGAAGGTTCGTTTTTAAATCCCAGATTATTTTAATAAGCAGCAAAATTTGAAAACCACTGAATTAGAGTGTACTCCTATGTAAGTAAGGGATCCAAGAACAGCTGACTTCCCCTGCACTCTCTTTTTTCCATCTTTCCTGGAAGCTTTTAACATTTACTCGACATTGACTATGTGTCAGAGAATGTGCCAGGTAGTAAAAATACAAGGCCCACAGAACAGCCCCTGTTCAGTTGTTTGTTAAGCTAGTTCTGGCCTCTGTCTTTGACTCTGGCCTCACCTGCCCACATAGCCCCCACTGTGCTGAACCCAGCCACAGGAACCTCCCTTTAGTGCTCAGCGTGCCCTGCTCTGTACTTCTAGAACCGTTTCTCACGGGTGGTTGCTTCACCCGTGTTCACTTCCTCACTTCCACCTTCTGTGATCTCAGTGTAACGCTCACTGCCTTGACTATCATCCCTGGTCTCATCTCCTCATCATACGGTACACCCCACTTTAGTTGCACGTATTATTATCTATGTGTTGATACATTTTTATGTGTTTGATGTTTCTTTTCCAACTAGACAGAAATCACCAGCAAGAAGTCTACTGGGCTCCTTAATGCCAAATAAAACACTTAGTGAGTGAATGAAATCATTATGAATTTGAGTATATAAATGAATATCATGGTTGGTTTTTTGCTGCATAACAAACTATCTTAAAACTTGGTGGCTTAAAGCAATAACTATTTGTTGACCTCTTGTGATCCTGAGGATTGAGCGGGCTCACCTGGGTATATCGTCTATTTCACATGATGTCAACTGGGACTGCAGCCACCTGGAGGTGCAGGTTGGGGGGATATTCAAGATGGCTACCTTCCATGGCCAGTGCCCTGGGAGGGTGGGATTGGAGATGTGGTTTCAGTTGGATTGTTAGGGCTACTTGACTTCTCTCCCATGTAGTCTAAGGTTCTTTCCTTTCCACACAGCCTCTGCACTTGGTCTCTCCAACAGGAAGCTGGATTTCTTAGTAGCTCAGGGCTTCCAAAACAAGCATTCCAAGGGAGAGGCAGAAGCTGTCAGATCTCTTAAACGCTGGATGGAAAGCTGGTCCAGTGCCACTTTTTCCATATTTTATTAGTAACAGAAGTCACAGGCCTGTTCCATAATTGTTGAGAAAAATATGAAAACTAGAAGAAAATGTCCCTTCTTTATGGTAGAGGCATAAAGAATTTGAGACCATCCTTCATTCATCATAGAAATTTAACCAAAAATGTGGTTAAATGTAAAACATTTCTTCATTTTCTTTTCTTTTTTGGGGGGCAGGGGAGGGTCAGCTTAAAGGATCTTTTTATTTTAGTTTCCATTTTATTGTGGTAAGAATACTTAACAAGAGGTCTACCCTCTTAACAGATTTTATAGTGTACAATATAGTATTGTTTTTCCAGTGGTCATGTATGGATGTGAGAGTTGGACTGTGAAGAAAGCTGAGTGCTGAAGAATTGATGCTTTTGAACTGTGGTGTTGGAGAAAACTCTTGAGAGTCCCTTGGGCTGCAAGGAGATCCAACCAGTCCATTCTGAAGGACATGAGCCCTGGGATTTCTTTGGAAGGAATGATGCTAAAGCTGAAACTCCAATGCTTTGGCCACCTCATGAAGAGTTGGTTCATTGGAAAAGACTCTGATGCTGGGAGGGATTGGGGGCAGGAGGAGAAGGGGACAACAGAGGATGAGATGGCTGGATGGCATCACCGACTCGATGGACGTGAGTCTGAGTGACCTCTGGGAGTTGTTGATGGACAGGGAGGCCTGGCGTGCTGTGATTCATGGGGTCGCAAAGAGTCGGACACAACTGAGCAACTGAACTGAACTGATAGTATTGTTAGTATAGGTACAACGTTGTACCACAACTTCTATAACTTATTTATCATGTGTAACTGAAACTTTATACCCATTACTTAACAACATCACACTTTCCCCTCCCTTCCCCCCCAGTCTCTAGAAACTAACATTGTACTCTCTGTTTCTATGACTTTGACTTTCAGAAACCTCATATAAATGTAGTCACGTAGTATTTGTCCTTCTGAAACTGGTTTATTTCACTTACCATAATGTCCTAAAGATTCATCCATGTTGTCACATATTGTAAGATTTTATTCTTCTTTAAGGTGGAATAACATGCCATCATTGTGTATGCCACATATTCTTGGTCCATTCATTCATTGATGAACATTTATGCTGTTGCCATATCTTGGCTGTTGTAAATAGTGCTGCAAGAACATGGAGTTTGAAATCTCTCTCTAGATATTGATAGCATTTTTAGATAAATATCTAGAATTGGGATTGCTGGATCTTTTGGTAATTTATTTTTACATTTTTTAGCAATCTTCACACTATTTTTCATAGTACCTACAACATTTTGCATTCCCACCAACAGTGTATGCTGTGCTATGCTGTCACTTCAGTCGTGTCCGACTCTGTGTGACCCCCTAGACGGCAGCCTGCCAGTCTCCCCCGTCCCTGGGATTCTCCAGGCAAGAACACTGGAGTGGGTTGCCATTTCCTTCTCCAATGCACGAAAATGAAAAGTGAAAGTGAAGTCGCTCAGTTGTGTCCCACTCTTAGCCACCCCATGGACTGTGGTCTACCAGGCTCCTCCATCCATGGGATTTTCCAGGCAAGAGTACTGGAGTGGGGTGCCATTAGGAGGGAATAATTTCTTGACATCCTCACCACTGCTTGGAAAAGGAAACAATCAAGAGTGAAAAGGCACCCTACAGAACAGGAGAAAATAGTTCCTAACCATGTATCTGACGGGGAAGGCAATGGCACCCCATCCCAGTACTTTTGCCTGGAAAATCCCATGGACGGAGGAGCCTGGTAGGCTCCAGTCCATGGGGTCACTAAGAGTCGGACATGACTGAGCGACTTCACTTTCACTTTTCACTTTCATGCTTTGGAGAAGGAAATGGCAACCCACTCCAGTGTTCTTGCCTGGAGAATCCCAGGGACGGGGGAGCCTGGTGAGCTTCCGCCTATGGGGTCACACAGAGTTGGACACGACTGAAGTGACTTAGCAGCATGTATCTGATAAGGGGTTAATATCTAAAATAAATAAGGAACTCCTACAATTCAGTAGCAACAAAATAAAATTAAGTACCCAACTGAAACATGGGCCTGGATTTAAAAGAATGAAATAATGCCATTTGCAGCAACATGGATGGACCTGGAGATTGTCATGCAGAGTAAATAAAGCCAAACAGAGAAGGAAAAATGCTGTATGGAATTCCTAACATGAGGAATCTGAAAAAAATTGATACGAATGAACTTATTTATGAAATAGACTCACGGGCTTAGTGAATGAACTTATGGTTGTCAAGGAGAAGAATGGCGGGAAGATGTAGTTAGGGAACTTGGGATTTCTATGTTCACTCTGCTATATTTAAAATGGATAACCAACAAGGACCTACTGTACAGCACAGGGAACTCTGCTTAATGTTATTTGACAGCCTGGATGGAAGGAGAGTTTGGGGGAGAATGGATACATGTATATGTATAGATAGATAGATCAGTCGCTCAGTCGTGTCCGACTCTTTGCAACCCCATGAATCACAGCACGCCAGGCCTCCCTGTCCATCACCAACTCCCGGAGTTCACTGAGACACATCCATCGAGTCAGTGATGCCATCCAGCCATCTCATCCTCTGTTGTCCCCTTCTCCTCTTGCCCCCAATCCCTCCCAGCATCAGAGTCTTCTCCAATGAGTCAACTCTTCGCATGAGGTGGCCAAAGTACTGGAGTTTCAGTAGCATCATTCCTTCCAAAGAAATCCCAGGGCTGATCTCCTTCAGAATGGACTGGTTGGATCTCCTTGCAGTCCAAGGGACTCTCAAGAGTCTTCTCCAACACCACAGTTCAAAAGCATCAATTCTTCAGCACTCAGCCTTCTTCACTGTCTGGCTCTCATATCCATACATGACCACAGGAAAAACCATAGCCTTGACAAGATGGACCTTTGTTGGCAAAGTAATGTCTCTGCTTTTGAATATGCTATCTAGGTTGGTCATAACTTTCCTTACAAGGAGTAAGTATCTTTAAATTTCATGGCTGCAGTCACCATCTGTAGTGATTTTGGAGCCCAGAAAAATAAAGTCTGACACTGTTTCCACTGTTTCCCCATCTATTTCCCATGAAGTGATGGGACCGGATGCCATGATCTTCGTTTTCTGAATGTGGAGCTTTAAGCCAACTTTTTCACTCCCCACTTTCACTTTCATCAAGAAGCTTTTTAGTTCCTCTTCACTTTATGCCATAAGGGTGGTGCCATCTGCATATCTGAGGTTATTGATATTTCTCCCAGCAATCTTGATTCCAACTTGTGTTTCTTCCAGTCCAGCATTTCTCATGATGTACTCTGCATATAAGTTAAATAAACACGGTTAAAATATACAGCCTTGACATCCTCCTTTTCCTATTTGGAACCAGTCTGTTGTTCCATGACCAGTTCTAACTGTTGCTTCCTGACCTGCATACAAATTTCTCAAGAGGCAGATCAGGTGGTGTGGTACTCCCATCTCTTTCAGAATTTTCCACAGTTTATTGTGATCCACACAGTCAAAGGTTTTGGCATAGTCAATAAAGCAGAAATAGATGTTTTTCTGGAACTCTCTTGCTTTTTCCATGATCCAGCGGATGCTGGCAATTTGATCTCTGGTTCCTCTGCCTTTCCTAAAACCAGCTTGAACATCAGGAAGTTCACGGTTCACATATTGCTGAAGCCTGGCTTGGAGAATTTTGAGCATTACTTTACTAGCATGTGAGATGAGTGCAATTGTGTGGTAGTTTGAGCATTCTTTGGCATTGCCTTTCTTTGGGATTGGGATGAAAACTGACCTGCATACAAATTTCTCAAGAGGCAGATCAGGTGGTGTGGTACTCCCATCTCTTTCAGAATTTTCCACAGTTTATTGTGATCCATACAGTCAAAGGCTTTGGCATAGTCAGTAAAGCAGTAATAGATGTTTTTCTGGAACTCTCTTGCTTTTTCCATGATCCAGCGGATGCTGGCAATTTGATCTCTGGTTCCTCTGTCTTTTCTAAATCCAGCTTGAACATCAGGAAGTTCACGGTTCACATATTGCTGAAGCCTGGCTTGGAGAATTTTGAGCATTACTTTACTAGCATGTGAGATGAGTGCAATTGTGTGGTAGTTTGAGCATTCTTTGGCATTGCCTTTCTTTGGGATTGGGATGAAAACTGACCTTTTCCAATCTTGTGGCCACTGCTGAGTTTTCCAAATTTGCTGGCATATTGAGTGCAGCACTTTCACAGCATCATCTTTCAGGATTTGCAATAGCTCAACTCGAATTCCATCACTTCCACTAGCTTTGTTTGTAGTGATGCTTTCTAAGGTCCACTTGACTTCACATTCCAGGATGTCTGGCTCTAGGTCAGTGATCACACCATTGTGATTATCTGGGCCATGAAGCTCTTTTTTGTACAGTTCTTCTGTGTGTTCTTGCCACCTCTTCTTAATATCTTCTGCTTCCGTTAGGTCCATACCATTTCTGTCCTTTATCGAGCCCATCTTTGCATGAACTTTTCCTTTGGTATCTCTGATTTTCCTAAATAGATCCCTAGTCTTTCCCATTCTGTTGTTTTCCTCTATTTCTTTGCATTGATTGCTGAAGAAGGCTTTCTTATCTCTTCTTGCTATTCTTTGGAACTCTGCATTCAGATGTTTATATCTTTCCTTTTCTCCTTTGCTTTTCGCTTCTCTTCATGTATATGTATAGGTGAGTCCATTTGCTGTCTACCTGAAACTATCAAAACATTGTTAATCAACTAGACTCCAATATAAAATAAAAAGTTTAATAAAAACAAACATGGACTAAGGACTTGAATATACATTTCTCCAAAGAAGACATACAAATAGTCAATGGGGATATGAAAAGATGCTCGACATTACTAACCATTGTTGTTGTTCAGTGGCTAAGTCCTGTCTGACTTTGCCAGCCCCATGAACTGCAGCATACCAGCTCTCCCTGTCTTTCACTATCTTCTTGAGTTTGCTCAAGGATGGCTATTATCAAAAACAAAACAAAAAAATCAAGTGTTTGCAAAGACTGGAAAAATTGGAACTCCTTATTTACTTATAACCCTAATCCTTTGCCATGCTGCTGAAAGCATGAATATCAGCCATACTCAGGGATCTCACTAGCATGGTTGAGTGTTAGGGGTGAGGTGCTGAGGGTATCTTTGATCAGCATCAGGCAGTCCTCACTGTTAACAGAGAGAGTACCCATTGTGGCAACAAGTCTGGTCCCTCAGGGCAGCTGTTTCATAGTTTTTTGCTTTAGAGGGGAATGGACCTGGGATTGGGGGGACCATGTGTCAATGGACATGCTCAGACCTGAACCCTGCTTTCCTTGGAGCCTCCCACAGTTACTCTACCTTGTGGTAGTACTCTACCCAGTACTCTACAGTTACTCCATCCTGAGATCTTTCCATTGCTGGATTTTTCTAGAAGAGAAAATAACCTCTGGTAGGAGTCAGCATCATTGGCTGTTGATCGAATACTTTCATTTCATAATGTTTGGTTTACTTCCGGTCGAGGACTAGTTTTTGTTGTTGTTGTTCTGCCATAGTTCTCCTTTGCCTAACCATCTCTTCCTTTTCATTACCCTTGGCTTCCCGTTTTGGCCATCTCATGTGAAGAGTTGACTCATTGGAAAAGACTCTGATGCTGGGAGGGATTGGGGGCAGGAGGAGAAGGGGATGACAGAGGATGAGATGGCTGGATGGCATCACTGACTCGATGGACGTGAGTCTGGGTGAACTCTAGGAGTTGGTGATGGACAGGGAGTCCTGGCCTGCTGCGATTCATGGCGTCACAAAGAGTCAGACACGACTGAGTGACTGAACTGAACTGAACTGATACCTTTATCTTGTGTGGTTATGTGGATTTAGCTATAGATATATCAATAGGTATAATATTGGATATGCATATATATATAATTTTATGGTGTTTAATTTTTATCTTTTACCAGAAGCCATTTATACTTAGTAATTAAGAAGAGCAAGAGGACAAAAAGGAAAGAAACAAACATCTAATTTAGCAGCTTAACTGTGTGCTAAGTTGCTTCAGTCATGTCGTACTCTGTGAAAACCCATGGACTGTAGCTTACTAAGCTCCTCTGTCCATGGAATTCTCCAGGCAAGAATACTGGAATGGGTTGCCATGCCCTCCTCCAGAGAATCTTGCTGACCCAGGATCAAACCCTTGTCTCTTATATATCCTGCATTGTCAGGCAGGTTCTTTACCTCTAATACCAACTGGGAAATCCTAGTTTCTTAGTTACATAGCATTATATATGGCTTCATATATTATATAAAACTTAGGAATATATGCTCCACCTTGAATCAGGAGATTTGCTAACATAGGGATCATCAGTTCAGTTCAGTTCAGTCACTCAGTCGTGTCTGACTCTTTGTGACCCCATGGGCAGCCACATTCCCTGCCTCCCTGTCCATCACCAACTCCCAGAGCTTGCTCAAAGTCATGTGCATTGAGTCGGTGATGCCATCCAACCATCTCATCTTTTGTTATCCCCTTCTCCTCCTGCCTTAAATTTTTCCCAGCATCAGGGTCTTTTCTAATGAGTCAGTTCTTCGCATCAAATGGCCAAATTATTGGAGTTTCAGCTTCAGCATCAGTCCTTCCCATGAGTATTCAGGGTTGATTTCCTTTAGGATTGACTGATTTGATCTTCTTGCAGTCCAAGGGACTCTCCTCCAACACTATAGTTCAAAAGCATCAATTCTTTGGTGCTCAGCTTCTTTATGGTCCACCTCTTACATCCATACAGTTCAGTTCAGTTCAGTTCAGTCATGCCCAACTCTTTGTGACCTCATGGCCAGCAGCATGCCAGGCCTCCCTGTCCATCACCAACTCCCAGAGTCCACCCAAACCGATGTCCATTGAGTCGGTGATGCCATCCAACCATCTCATCCTCTGTCGTGCCCTTCTCTTCCTGCCCTCAATCTTTCCCAGCATCAGGGTCTTTTCCATTGAGTCAGCTCTTTGCATCAGGTGGCCAAAGTATTGGAGTTTCAGCTTCAACATCAGTCCTTTCAGTGAACACCCAGGACTGATCTTCTTCAAAATGGACTGGTTGGATCTCCTTGCAGTCCAAGGGACTCTCAAGAGTCTTCTCCAACACCACAGTTCAAAAGTATCAATTCTTCGGTGCTCAGATTTCTTCACAGTCCAACTCTTACATCCATTCATGACCACTAGAAAAACCATAGCCTTGACTAGACAGACCTTTGCTGACAAAGTAATGTCTCTGCCTTTAATATGCAGTCTAGGGATCATTCGGTATTATAAATTAGCACTGTAGCTCTGTAGTAGCATTTAGAAGTCATTTAATGACATTAAATAATTTTCAGATGAAGAAATTGAAGCCATTGTTTTTCAATAAGTCTTTTTCTGAAAGGAGAAATTGAGGTCCTTTTCTTAACAGAAATTAGTTTTCCTTTGTAAGATGTTTATAAATTCAAATATTTTGCATATTGAGATAAAATATTTTTAAAATAATTGAAAATTTGCCTATGATGAGGAATTACTTCACAATTTCTTCAAGTAGGCAAATACCTTTTTGATTTTATAATGTGATCTGAGTTTACAAAATGACAACAGTTTTCAAAATTTAATCGATTTCTGTCTGCCCACCCCCGCCCCCACCATAATATTCTCTACCCTGCCTCTCTGCCCCCAAGGCTGGCCCTACAGATGCATCACCAGGGCTTCTTTAAATTTACATTTCCTGCTGAGTTTGGCCAGTGGGGGATCAGAGTAAGGAAGAGAAAGGATGGGTTATTTCTTCTTCTACCTACTCAAGGCCCTGGCTCCCTGATTCTGGTCTTATTCTCCCTCTAAAATTATAGTTTCTTTCAGGAACTTCTGTGGCTCCAATTTTCATCAGACTCCTACTGTTTCCTCTCCTGCTTTTTCAGACCCAGATCTTCTCCCCCCACCGCCCTTATAAGAATGTATGTTTATTGCAAAGAGAGGGAGAGAAAGAGAGTCTAAGAGAGATTAGAAGCCTAGTATATAAGGTTAAGAATTTAAAAGCATCTTACATTTTGCCCTAATGGCAACAGATTTAATAGGAACTTTACTTTCTGGTATCAGCCCTCTGTAGACTTGATGAGAAAATTTTGTGAAATATAGTATGGAGGAAGAAAGCTTGATGGGTCTTCACTGCAGATCATGCAGGCACCACTACATGTGACTCCTAACGTGGGGATTGTCAGTGGCTGGGCCAGAAGATAACTTCCCTTCTGGGATGGGCACTTTAAGATTTCCATATTGTCTCTAATATAACAAATGAGTTGCATGAAATCTGCCTTGCATATCAAGTGGCCCCCCAAATATAATACCATTGATGAGACTGCATTGCATTACTGCTTTCACAGTGTCACCCTAGGCAGGGACTCTGAGGCTGGGATTTGATCCTGATGGTTCTAGTCCATACCTTCCAGTGTGCTTTCTTAGCGTGCTTCAATATTCCTTATTGGTTTCTTTCCTCATCTTTGTAATTTCTTTCTTCACTAAGTAATTTTTAAAACCTCACCTTAGTTACCTTGCATTTTCAGCAGGAATGCAGTAACACAACTCAGGAATGGAATCAGAGAGATGAAGTTTATGTTAAACAGCTAATGAGTGATAGCCAGTAGAAACAGACCTGGGGCAAGTGTAGCTACATTTGCTTATTTATCTTCATTCTCTGAGGCCCTTGCTATAGACTTTCCGATAAAACCTGACAGTAGTTCCTGATTATTCTCCTGGAAGCCTGTAGATACATGTTTTTCTCTTTTGTAGAAAAGCAATTTTTTTTTTTTTTTTTTTTTTTAGTTATGCAAAACTATTTTCCAGATATTGTTGGAAGAGAAATGGAGGGTAAGAGACTTAGGTAATATTTTAATACTTGAAAAAAAAAAATTACCTGCCATGTGACTTTTGCTTTGCAGATTCTTCCATACATGAGTGTACTTCGCTAAAATGCGAGTCAAATAAAATGCTTCTAGATTAAGTACAGGAGTGTTGGAGAGAAATAGAAGAGGGAATAGAGCCTTTCAGAGATAATCTTCTTTAGATAAGTGATTAAGCACTAGAATGGACATCATAGACAGAGTCTAGCCTCATTTGTTCTACTGATGCTGCTTCATTTAGGCAAAATGCCTCTTTATATCTTAGGCAATTAGGTAATGAATTAGAAGAAGAGCTAAAAGGAGAAAATACATATTATAGAGTCATTCCAGTGAAGCTGGGGAGTGAATGGATATTTAAGTTACTCTCAGATTCATTAGTCTTAGTATCTGTTACTATGAAGTTCAAAATCACCATCGTATAGTCACGTAAATACATTTGTTATGCTTAAATAAATCAAGAAAGGTTCATTTTCAAAAATGCCAAATGTTCTGTATTTCTCCAGTGGCAATATAAATCTGAAGTTGATCTAGGCTAAACATCTGTCAAAAATACACACTTGTTTAACTGAATCACCAGTAGTTCAGAAATGAAGTGCTTTGAATAACACATCAACAAGCAGAAAGATTATTGATTCTATTTAAAAATGTACTTACTAAGTGCCCCACAAAATACTATAAATTTTTATAAATACATTTATTATGAAATTAAATTTCATAGTAAAATCTGTCTTATAGATGGAATTAAAAAAAACCCAAAATGCCAAATAAAAGTGGAAAGTACTAATTTCCTTTCATTATCCTATCATCTAATTAGAAGCTGTTCACAAACATAAAAATGACGATCAACTAATAGTTTCTTTTTTGAATTTTTACTTATTTTTGGCTGTGCTGGGTCTTCACTGCTGCATGGACGTTTCTCTGGTTGTGGTATCGGGGACTACTGTCTAGTTGCAGTGAGCGGTCTTCTCATTGCCTTGGCTTATCTTGTGCAGCGTGGGCTCTAGGTGCGCAGGCTTCAGTACTTAGGGCCCAAAGGCTCAAAAGTCGCAGCTCCCAGGCTGCAGAGCACAGACTCAATGGTTTTGGTGCATGTGCTTTGCTGCTCCATGGCATGTGGGACCTTCCTGGACAAGGGATCGAACACTTGTCTCCTGCACTGGTAGATGGATTCTTTACTCCTAAGCCACCAGGGAAACCCAGTAGTTTTTAACTACATTGAACTCTAACTAACTACATTCATGGAAAATATTAAAAACCAACATCTCCAAGGAAACCTTCAAGGAAAAAAGGGGACTAGAAACTTACTTGACCAGAGGATTTGTTACATTTTCCTTAGGTTAAAAGAAAAAACATTGCAGAAATAAAGTTGAAAACATAATTTAGCTTTCCCCAAATGCGTTTTCATTGTATTTTTCTATTTTAGAATTGTATAGATTTTCTTTGAGGTTTTGTTAAAGAAATACTCACACAAACTTGAAATATATAACTGCATAGATTCTTTCATTGCTGTTTTCTTTCTGGTACTGAAAATTTTTCTTCCTGAATGTCAGTAGCGAAAGATTATGACTGTAACCTGCTGGGGTAAACACAGTATATTGTAAATAAGATGCTATCAGTTCAGTGGTTGTGAATATTCATTTTCTGCCCCGCACTTAACAACAGCATCAAAAATGTATAACACCACAAAATGTTCATTTCTCACTCTGTGCACTATTTAAGATTTTCAGTGGCTTATTTTAGAAACAGCAAGATTTTTTGGAGCCCACTTAACATATGGTTTGATGAAGTGGTAGCCTGTGATTGTTTTTATTTCCATTTTAGGCTAATTTTCTGGTAGTTGCTTTGCTGATTTTTTTTTTTTTTTTTCTCAGCAGTCAGTTAATTTATTCAATAAGGCATGTGAAGATAACTTTCTTGGTTTTTCTTTTTTGATTGTTCCACTCTGTATTTATTTTTATTTTGCTTAATAAAATTAAAAAAAATCTCTTGACTGTATTGCATGGTATGCGTTATCTTAGTTCCCCATCCAGGGACTGAACGCATGTACCCCTACACTGACAGCACAGAGTCTTAACCATTGGATCACCACGGGAGTTGCAAGAAATATTTTTTGAAGTATCAAATTGAAAGAACAATGGAAAGTATTACTGGTGTTATCACACTTAGAAGTCTGCAACAATGTAGCTGCCATATCTGAATCTCTCAAGTTGGAGAGCTATGAAAGATCAAAAGGTGAGTATCAGGAGTCTATAGTGAGAAAAGAAAGTACTTGATGGAGTATTCTAGAGATTCTCCTAAGTTGTGTTTCCTCATTATAAGAAAGTTTCCTGTCTGTAGTTAGGGTCAATTATTTTGACTAGAAAAATGATGGTGCAACATGAGCTGAGACTTAAATATATATATATATATATATATATATATATATATATATATAATGAAATATGCATTTTATGTATGAATTGATTTATTTTTAAATATCTATATTAAATCCATTAAAAGTCACCCTAGATGAATGAGGAGGATTAAGGGGTACAGACTCAGTCAGTCAGTTCAGTCGCTCAGTCATGTCTGACTCTTTGCGACCCAATGGACTGCAGCACACCAGGCCTCCCTGTCCATCACCGACTCCTGGAGTTCATTCAAACTAATGTCTATTGAGTCGGTGATGCCATCCAACCATCTCATCCTCTGTCATCCCCTTATCCTCCTGCCTTCAATCTTTCCTAGGATCAGGATCTTTTCAAATGAGTTAGTTCCTCACATCAGGTGGAACTTCAGCTTCAACATCAGTCATTTCAATAAATATTCAGGACTGATTTCCTTTAGGATGGACTGATATAAACTGCTAAGTGTAAAATATCTAAGTTACAAAGATATAATTTACAGCACAGGAATTATAGCCGTTGTCTTGGAATAACTTTATATGGAATATAATCTATGAAGATATTACAAAACTATGTTGTACACCTGAAATGAATGTAATATTGTAAGTCAGCTACACATAAAACAATGTATACATCAGTTCAGTTCAGTTCAGTCCAGTCTCTCAGTCGTGTCCGACTCTGCGACCCCATAAATCGCAGCATACAGGCCTCCCTGTCCATCACCAACTCCCGGAGTTCACTCAGACTCATGTCCATCGAGTCAGTGATGACATCCAGCCATCTCATCCTCTGTCATCCCCTTCTCCTCTTGCCCCCAACCCCTCCTTTTCCAATGAGTCAGCTCTTTGCATGAGGTGGCCAAAGTACTGGAGTTTCAGCTTTAGCATAATTCCTTCCAAAGAAATCCCAGGGCTGATCTCCTTCAGAATGGACTGGTTGGATCTCTTTGCAGTCCAAGGGATTCTCAAGAGTCTTCTCCAACACCACAGTTCAAAAGCATCAATTCCTCGGTGCTCAGGTTTCTTCACAGTCCGACTCTCACATCCATACATGACCACAGGAAAAACCATAGCCTTGACTAAACGGACTTTTGTTAGCAAAGTAATGTCTCTGCTTTTCAATATGCCATCTAGGTTGGACATAACTTTCCTTCCAAGGAGTAAGCGTCTTTTAATTTTATGGCTGCAGTCACTAGTCATCCTTAAAAAATTGCCCTAAATAGCAAATTTCATGAAAAATGCCATCTTTAAAAAATTTTTATTGAAATATAATTCATTTACAATGCTGTTAGTTTCAAGTGTACAGCAAAGTGATTCAGATTTATATATATATATATATATATATATATATATATATATATTTATTTATTTAAATATCTTTTTAAAAGAAAAAGGTTAGTTAGGAGTGAAATTGTTTTATATATTGCAAATATCTATAATGCCTATCAATAAAAGATAGCTGAATACTTACATCAACTTCTCTGTGTTCTTTATGCTGCAGTGTATTATTTCAGTGTGTGAAAAAATGCAGCCTCACTCAGATATGAATGAAAGATAGAAAAAGAGAAATACTAACAAATCATTCATATAATTGAGAATATCCTTCCCTGATGTTATACCAAAACTTGACTAGTGGTATTTGTTGAAGGTTAGTCACAATATGGAATCTGAAACCATATCAATGGACTTTTCATACACTGTTACATAGAAATCCCTCCATATTCCTTTTCCTTTTAATAAATCTTTTACCTATGCATGATTTTCACCATTTGGAAATTACTGATACACTGAATTACACAGCCCATCCAAATGTTGACACATTTCATTTTATAGTATCCCAAAAGTCACACATTAATATCACCACTGATCTCATCAGAAAGTTCTGATGTCTTGTTCAGTTCACTGTGACAAACACAAGTTTTCCAAAATCCTAACTTTTTTTTGAAATCTTCAATTATATTTTTGGTAACAAATACTTGTCAATTGCTTTTCTTGAAGTGATAAGTTCCTCTTGTTCATTTTCCAAGAAATAACAAATACTCAAGCTTTTAAAATCATATTTGTCTGTTAGTCATTCTTTTAAAGACTTGATGGACATGAGTTTGAGTAGACTCTGGGAGTTGGTGATGGACAGGGAGGCCTGGCATGCTGCGATTCATGGGGTCGCAAAGAGTCGGACATGACTGAGTGACTGAACTGAACTGAATGTTCCACAGGGAAGGAACTAGTTTACTTTTCAGCTCAAACTATTGTACAAATATTTTTCCTTGAGACATCATAATTCAGAAAGCAGAAGTTCTCACTTTATGCATATTTCTCATTTGGTCACAGCATGAATTGTGCGTGATCAGTGCAAATGCCAACAGAGTAAACAATATCTTAATATTATTATGACAATAGTTTAGCTTTACTGGATTCAGTTCAAAGTATCTTTGGGGACCCATAAAGCTCTGTGGACCACCCTTGAGGACCCACTGTATTAGAAAGTATATGAAACCTTCACAGACATTATTGCATGTTATCTTTGCAGGAAGTGCATATGATAGAAACATTTTCCTCATATTACAGATTTCCCTTTATTTTACAGATAAGAATTAGGAATTTTCAGTAACTAGCTCACTCCATTAATCTACATCCCCCAGTGTGAGATAAGAGATTCAGTACAAAAGCTGTATTTTTGTTTTTGTTTTTAATAATTGTCTTGGCATATCATAAAAGGCTTCCCTGGTGGCTCAGATGGTAATGAAGGAGACCTGGGTCCTAGGTTGGGGAGATCCAGGGGAAGATCCACCGGAGAAAGAAATGGCAACCCACTCCAGTATACCTGCCCAGAGAATCCCCATGCATAGAGGAGCCTGGTGGGCTACAGTCCATGGGGTTGTAACTGGACACGACTGAGAAACTAAACATACAAACACACATCATAAAAAACAAGTGGCTTTGAAAATTTTTCACCATTGAGGATAATGTTTGCTGTGGGTTTGTCATATATAGCTTTTATTATGTTGAGGTATGTTCCTTCTATTCCTGCTTTCTGGAGAGTTTTTTTTTTTTTTTAATCATAAGTGGATGTTGGATTTTGTCAAAGGCTTTCTCTGCATCTATTGAGATAATCATATGGCTTTTATTTTTCAATTTGTTAATGTGCTGTATTACATTGATTTGCAGATATTGAAGAATCCTTGCATCCCTGGGATAAAGCCCACTTGGTCATGGTGTATGATCTTTTTAATGTGTTGTTGGATTCTGACTGCTAGAATTTTGTTAAGGATTTTTGCATCTATGTTCATAGTGATATTGGCCTGTAGTTTTCTTTTTTTGTGGCATCTTTGTCAGGTTTTGGTATTAGAGTGATGGTGGCCTCATAGAATGAGTTTGGAAGTTTAACTTCCTCTGCAATTTTCTGGAAGAGTTTGAGTAGGATAGGTGTTAGCTCTTCTCTAAATTTTTGGTAGAATTCAGCTGTGAAGCCATCTGGGCCTGGGCTTTTGTTTGCTGGAAGATTTCTGATTACAGTTTCAATTTCCGTGCTTGTGATGGGTCTGTTAAGATTTTCTATTTCTTCCTGGTCCAGTTTTGGAAAGTTGTACTTTTCTAAGAATTTGTCCATTTCTTCCACGTTGTCCATTTTATTGGCATATAATTGCTGATAGTAGTGTCTTATGATCCTTTGTATTTCTGTGTTGTCTGTTGTGATCTCTCCTTTTTCATTTCTAATTTTATTGATTTGATTTTTCTCCCTTTGTTTCTTGACGAGTCTGGCTAATGGTTTGTCAATTTTCTTTATCCTTTCAAAGAACCAGCTTTTGGCTTTGTTGATTTTTGCTATGGTCTCCTTTGTTTCTTTTGCATTTATTTCTGCCCTAATTTTTAAGATTTCTTTCCTTCTACTAACCTTGGGGGTTCTTCATTTCTTCCTTTTCTAGTTGTTTTAGGTGTAGAGTTAGGTTATTTATTTGACTTTTTTCTTGTTTCTTGAGGTATGCCTGTATTGCTATGAACTTTCCCCTTAGGACTGCTTTTACAGTGTCCCACAGGTTTGGAGTTATTGTGTTTTCATTTCCATTCATTTCTATGCAAATTTTGATTTCTTTTTTGATTTCTTCCGTGATTTGTTGGTTATTCAGCAGTGTGTTGTTCAGCTTCCATATGTTGTAATTTTTAATAGTTTTTCTCCTGTAATTGAGATTTAATCTTACTGCATTGTGGTCAGAAAAGATGCTTGGAATGATTTCAATTTTTTTGAATTTACCAAGGCTAGATTTATGGCCCAGGATGTGATCTGTCCTGGAGAAGGTTCTGTGTGTGCTTGAGAAAAATATGAAATTCATTGTTTTGGGGTGAAACATCCTATAGATATCAATTAGGTCTAATTGGTCTATTGTATCATTTAAAGCAAGAGAAGACTCTATACATGGACATCACCAGATGGTCAACACTGAAATCAGATCAATTATATTCTTTGCAGCCAAAGATGGAGAAGCTCTATACAATCAGCAAAAACAAGACCAGGAGTTGACTGTGGCTCAGACCATGAACTCCTTATTGCCAAATTCAGACTGAAATTGAAGAAAGTAGGGAAAACTACTAGACCATTCAGGTATAACCTAAATCAAATCCCTTATGATTATACAGTGGAAGTGAGCAATAGATTTAAGGGCCTAGATCTGATAGATAGAGTGCCTGATGAACTATGGAATGAGGTTCGTGACATTGTACAGGAGACAGGGATCAAGACCATCCCCATGGAAAAGAAATGCAAAAAAGCAAAATGGCTGTCTGGGGAGGCCTTGCAAATAGCTGCAAAAAGAAGAGAAGCGAAAAGCAAAGGAGAAAAGGAAAGATATAAACATCTGAATGCAGAGTTCCAAAGAATAGCAAGAAGAGATAAGAAAGCCTTCTTCAGCGATCAATGCAAAGAAATAGAGGAAAACAACAGAATGGGAAAGACTAAGGATCTATTCAAGAAAATCAGAGATACCAAAGGAACATTTCATGCAAAAATGGGCTCAATAAAGGACAGAAATGGTATGGACCTAACGGAAGCAGAAGATATTAAGAAGAGGTGGCAAGAATACACAGAAGAACTGTACAAAAAAGAGCTTCACGACCCAGATAATCATGATGGTGTGATCACTGACCTAGAGCCAAACATCCTGGAATGTGAAGTCAAGTGGGCCTTAGAAAGCATCACTACGAACAAAGCTAGTGGAGGTGATGGAATTCCAGTGGAGCTATTGCAAATCCTGAAAGATGATGCTGTGAAAGTGCTGCACTCAATATGACAGCAAATTTGGAAAACTCAGCAGTGGCCACAAGATTGGAAAAGGTCAGTTTTCATCCCAATCCCAAAGAAAGGCAATGCCAAAGAGTGCTCAAACTACTGCACAATTGCACTCATCTCACACGCTAGTAAAGTAATGCTCAAATTTCTCCAAGCCAGGCTTCAGCAATACGTGAACCGTGAACTTCCTGATGTTCAAGCTGGATTTAGAAAAGGCAGAGGAACCAGAGATCAAAATGCCAACATCCGCTGGATCATCAAAAAAGCAAGAGAGTTCCAGAAAAACATCTATTTCTGCTTTATTGACTAGGCCAAAGCCTTTGACTATGTAGATCACAATAAACTGTGGAAAATTCTGAAAGAGATGGAAATACCAGACCACCTGATCTGCCTCTTGAGAAATCTGTATGCAGGTCAGGAAGCAACAGTTAGAACAGGTCATGGAACAACAGACTGGTTCCAAACAGGAAAAGGAGTACGTCAAGGCTGTATATTGTCACCATGTTTATTTAACTTCTATGCAGAGTACATCATGAGAAATGCTGGACTGGAATAAACACAAGCTGGAATCAAGATTGCCGGGAGAAATATCAATAACCTCAGATATGCAGATGATACTGCCCTTATGGCAGAAAGTGAAGAGGAACTAAAAAGCCTCTTGATGAAAGTGAAAGTGGAGAGTGAAAAGGTTGGCTTAAAGCTCAACATTCAGAAAACAAAGATCATGGCATCTGGTCCCATCACTGCATGGGAAATAGCTGGAGAAACAGTGGAAACAGTGTCAGACTTTCTTTTTCTGGGCTCCAAAATCACTGCAGATGGTGACTGCAGCCATGAAATTAAAAGACGCTTACTCCTTGGAAGGAAAGTTATGACCAACCTAGATAGCATATTCAAAAGCAGAGACATCACTTTGCCAACAAAGGTTCGCCTAGTCAAGGCTATGGTCTTTCCTGTGGTCATGTATGGATGTGAGAGCTGGACTGTGAAGAAGGCTGAGCGCCGAAGAATTGATGCTTTTGAACTGTGGTGTTGGAGAAGACTCTTGAGAGTCCCTTGGACTGCAAGGAGATCCAACCGGTCCATTCTGAAGGAGATCAGCCCTGGGATTTCTTTGGAAGGAATGATGCTAAAGCTGAAGCTCCAGTATTTTGGCCACCTCATGCGAAGAGTTGACTCATTGGAGAAGACTCTGATGCTGGGAGGGATTGAGGGCAGGAGGAAAAGGGGACGACAGAGGATGAGATGGCTGGATGGCATCACTGACTTGATGAATGTGAGTCTGAGTGACCTCCGAGAGCTGGTGATGGATAGGGAGGCCTGGCGTGGTGCAGTTCATGGGGTCGCAAAGAGTCAGACACGACTGAGCAACTGATCTCATCTGATCTGATCATTTAAAGTGCAACTGACTTAGAAAACTGATAAAAATCCTGGGAAGACTGGAGATTTCTGCTTCTGCCCCTGATACAATAAGAGGAATGGTATCTAACTTTCTTGTCTTAACCATTAAAAAACAAAGTGAAATATATGAAATAATATTCAGATATTGAACATGCTAGTTGTGATCTCTGAGAGAGATAAACCAATAAATGCCCTATTTTTCCCTGGAGGGAGGGAGGCCAGTGGTCTTATGGGGTGAAGAAGTAGATCTGCAAGTTTAAGGAAACCTATTTGACTACTGTGTGCAAGGTAGAGTATCAGAGAGGACAGCTGTACAAAGTTAAATCTCCGGAGATGGATGGAAGGTTCCCTCATGTTCTCAGTTGAGTTTTACCACGTGAAACTTGAGAAAACACAATTCTAAAGGAGAAAGAACAATTTTTGGTGCTTGCACAGGGCTAGGAATAGATCACTTACCCAACAATAAGAGTGGAGCAACCTCTTGATACGTAAGACATTTGGAAGAGTATTCAGAAGGGTGCTCCCTGAGAAGATGGCCTGTTAGACCTTGATTGAAGTGTCCTTTCATATAATTAACAAAGCTCAAAATTCAGTCTTGAAAAATAACACTGCTGTCGCGTGTCTTAGCTGCATCCAGAAACATTCTGTAAATAGGCCTAATGATGATATTTAGCTCATAGTATTATTGGAGAAGAAAGTGGCAACCCACTCCAGTGTTCTTGCCTGGAGAATTCCAGGGATGGAGGAGCCTGGTGGGTTGTCTGCCGTCTATGGGGTCTCACAGAGTCGGACACGACTGAAGCAACTTAGCAGCAGCAGCAGCTCATAGTATTATAGTGAGTATACAATGAGCCCTTGGACTGCAAGGAGATCCAACCAGTCCATTCTGAAGAAGATCAATCCTGGAATTTCTTTAGAAGGAATGATGCTAAAGCTGAAACTCCAGTATTTTGGCCACCTCATGCGAAGAGTTGACTCATTGGAGAAGACTCTGATGCTGGGAGGAATTGAGGGCAGGAGGAGAAGGGGACGACAGAGGATGAGATGGCTGGATGGCATCACTGACTCGATGGATGCGAGTCTGGGTGACCTCCGGGAGCTGGTGATGGACAGGGAGGCCTGGCGTGCTGCGGTTCATGGGGTCGCAAAGAGTCGGACACGACTGAGCGACTGATCTGATCTGATCTGATCTGAAGGAATATGTGTAATGAATTCAGAATAGTGCCTGGTACAGAAAAGGAAAAATAACATGCTCACTGCTTCATACTCACCAGGATGGCTACTGTGAAAAATACACAGAAAATAATTGTTGCAAAGTTGTGGAGAAATTGGAACCTTTATATACTGTGTGTTGTTGTTGCATATTTGCTAAGTCATGTCCAGCTCTTTGTGACTCCATGGACTGTAGCCCTCCAGGTTCTTCTGTCCTAGGAAAATGTAAAATGGTGTAGCTGCTATGGAAACATAAGACAGTTCCTCAAAATATTAAAAATAGGATTACCATATGATCCAGCAATTCTAGTGCTAGGTATAGAGCCAAAACAAGTGAAGGCAGAATCTCAAAGGCATACTGGTACATCCATGTTCACAGCAACATTATTCACAATAGTCAAAAAATGGAAGCAACCCACGTGCCCATCATTAGGAATGGTTACACAGACTTGCTGTGTATACAATGGAATATCACACAGGCTTAAAAAGGAAGGGAATTTTCACACATGCTACAACATGAATGAACCTTGAGGAACTTCCTAAGGAAAACAAGCTGGTCACCAAGGGACAAATGCTATATGATTCTACGTATACGAATAGTCAAACTTATATAGAGAACAATTAGAATGTGTGGTCAGGATGTGGGTATAGGAGGGAAACAGAAGTTCGTTACATATAGATTTTTAGTTTTTGCAAGATCTAAATAGCTCTGGGAATTGGTTACTTTTGGATGTACTCAACACTGCTGAACTGCATACTTCAAAATGGTTAAGATGGTTTTTATATTATGTGCTTTTAACCACGATTTAAAAAGAACATTAACAAGTTACAGCAAAAGTGTTGTATAAGAAAATAAAAATTACAAATATAATGAAATTAAATATGGCAATGTATTTATCAGTAAGGTGAAAAGAATTTCTTGTAAAACAAAATTTACCTATAATAACATAAGATAAATAGAAAATCTGATTAGCTCTACATTTATTAAAGAAATTTAATTCAACATATTCCCAAAATGAGAACTCTTATGTCCAGTTTCTATTTCAAATCCTGGAAGATGATGCTATGAAAGTGCTGCACTCAGTATGCCAGCAAATTTGGAAAACTCAGCAAAGGCCACAGGACTGGAAAAGGTCAGTTTTCATTCCAACCCAAAGAAAGGCAATGCCAAAGAATGTTCAAACTACCGCACAATTGCACTCATCTCACATGCTAGTAATGTAATGCTCAAAATTCTCCAAGCCAGGCTTCAACAGTATGTGAACTGTGAACTCCCAGATGTTCAAGCTGGTTTTAGAAAAGGCAGAGGAACCAGAGATCAAATTGCCAACATCCGCTGGATCTTTGAAAAAGCAAGAGAGTTCCAGAAAAACATCTATTTCTGCTTTATTGACTATGCCAAAGCCTTTGACTGTGTAGATCACAATAAACTGTGGAAAATTCTGAAAGAGATGGGAATACCAGACCACTTGATATGCCTCTTCAGAAACCTATATGCAGGTCAGGAAGCAACAGTTAGAACTGGACATGGAACAATAGGCTGGTTCCAAATAGGAAAAGGAGTATGTCAAGGCTGTATATTATCACCCTGCTTATTTTACTTATATGCAGAGTCAGACACGACTGAGCGACTTCACTTTCACTTTTCACTTTCATGCATTGGGGAAGGAAATGGCAGCCCACTCCAGTGTTCTTGCCTGGAGAATCCCAGGGACTGGGGAGCCTGGTGGGCTTCCGTCTATGGGGTCGCACAGAGTCGGACATGACTGAAGCGACTTAGCAGCAGCAGGGTACATTATGAGAAACACTGGGCTGGAAGAAGCACAAGCTGGATTCAAGATTGCCAGGAGAAATATCAATAACCTTAGATATGCAGATGACACTACCCTTATGGCACAAAGTGAAGAGGAAATAAAGAGCCTCTTGATGAAAGTGAAAGAGGAGAGTGAAAAAGTTGACTTAAAGCTCAACATTCAGAAAACTAAGATCATGGCATCTGGTCCCATCACTTCATGGCAAATAGATGGGGAAACAGTGGAAACAGTGTCAGACTTTATTTTTTTTGTGCTCCAAAATCACTGCAGATTGTGATTGCAACCATGAAATTAAAAGACACTTATTCCTTGGAAGGAAAGGTATGACCAATCTAGATAGCATATTCAAATGCAGAGACATTACTTTGCCAACAAAGGTTCATCTAGTCAAGGCTGTGGTTTTTCCAGTAGTCATGTATGGATGTGAGAGTTGGACTGTGAAGAAAGCTGAGCACCCAAGTGTTGATGCTTTTGAACTGTGGTGTTGGAGAAGACTTTTGAGAGTCCCTTGGACTGCAAGGAGATCCAACTAGCCCATCCTGTAGGAGATCAGTCCTGGGTGTTTATTGGAAGGACTGATGCTAAAGCTGAAACTCCAACACTTCAGTCACCTCATGTGAAGAGTTGACTCATTGGAAAAGACTCTGATGCTGGGAGGGATTGAGGGCAGGAGGAGAAGGGGACGACAGAGGATCAGATGGCTGGATGTCATCACCTACTCGATGGACATGGGTTTGAGTGAACTCCAGGAGTTGGTGATGGACAGGGAGGCCTGGCTTGCTGCAATTCTTGGGGTCGCAAAGAGTCGGACACGACTGAGTGACTGAGCTGAACTGAACTGATGTCCAGTTTCATTAGTGAATTCTCTCAAATTTTTAAGAAAGCTATAACCATGTTTTAAAAGGTTTTCTGAAAATAGAACAGGAGAAAACAGTTCCCTTTTTTTGAGACATGCATATTGGTGATTACAAAACCAGGCTAAGATAATAAAATTTCCAATCAATATCACTTGTAAACACAGTTCAAAAATCTTTAGGATATATTGTCAGTTATTCTTTTATACGGAAAACAAAGTTACTGTTTCTCTTCCATAGAGTTGTTATGATTATATTAAAAGTCAAGGATGTGTTGGTTCTTTGAAGGCAGTGAAATAATTCATTTTGGATATTCTGATTAATCTTGCCGGTAGGGCTTCCCTGATGGCTTAGATGGTAAAGCATCGGCCTGCAATGCGGGAGACTCGCGTTCAATACCTGAGTTGGGAAGATCCCCTGGAGAAGGAAATGGCAACCCACTCCAGTACTCTTGCCTGGAAAATCCCACGGACAGAGGAGCCTGGGAGGCTGCAGTCCATGGGTTCGCAAAGACTCGGGCACAACTGGGCGACTTCACTTTCCTTGGCTACATGAGGAAAACAAATGAGAAATTTCCTTCCCTATTTACGAACAGCACTCACACAGTACTTCCACTAGGTGGCGCTAAGATTCAGAAAAGGGTCTGAGGTGGGTAGTTGGAACAGCTTGGAAGTGTGAGACAGACCTGTCTCCAAGAAAGCCAGTTCTTCAAATTGTTGTGTCTGACAACTATTTGAGCAATCCCCATGTGGCAGGAAAGCCCAAACACGGAGTGTCTATGGATCGGGAGAGTCCAGTAACAGGGAACCCAGAAGCAAGGAGTTCTCACATCAGGGAAGATTGTTAGTAGCTCCCAAGTCTTCCTGGTGATCAGGGGTTAAGCTGCAGAGACTGGAACTGTAATGAGGAAAGGTGACTGAAAAATAAAATAAACCATCAGGAGGCAGCAGGACTCCAGGTCTGAAGGAAAACACTTGGCATCAATTTCAATTGAAAGTGAAAGTGAAGTCGCTCAGTTGTGTCCAACTGTTTGCAACACCATGGACTGTAGCCTACTAGGCTCCTCTGTTCATGGAATTTTCCAGGCAAGAGTACTGGAGTGGGTTGCCATTTCTGAATACTATTACCATTTGTTGATGACGTGAGTGCTAAGTCACTTTTGTCGTGTCTGATTCTTTGTGATCCTATGGACTGTAGCCCGCCAGACTCCTCTGTCCCTGGGAGTCTCCAGGCAAGAATACTGGAGTGGGTTGCCATGACCTTCTTCAGGGCGTCGAACCCAGGTCTCTTGCTGCTAACCTTCATTGGCAGGCAGGTTCATTACTATGAGCGCCACCTGGGAAGCCCGTTGATGACTTGCTGCTGCTGCTAAGTCGCTTCAGTCATGTCCGACTCTGGGCGACCCCATAGACAGCAGCCCATCAGGCTCTGCCATCCCTGGGATTCTCCAGGCAAGAACACTGGAGTGGGTTGCCATTTCCTTCTCCATTGCATGAAAGTAAAAAGTGAAAGTGAAGTCGCTCAGTTGACTTACTGAGCTTCAAATACTGTGCAGAGCACTTTAAACATTGTCCCATTTAATCCTCAAACTTTGCAAAGGGTTATTACTATCTTCATTTACAGATGGCTAAATTGGAACATAGAATAAACAGTGTGTCTCTTGTTAAACTGTTTCCTAAAAACACACAGCTGTTGATTAATGGGGCTAAGAAATAGACCTCTTTGGTGCACCTATCTTCCTAACTCCCTGCTGTGTTGTTGCTAATACTTATGAATCTGGTTCTATCATGGAAGATCTTCTGAAATACATATATGAAAATTAAGGCAGCAGAAGGGGAGTCGAGTCAAAATGTTTCAATTTCATTCATCAAATCCTCATACACTACCCTTAAATTTTTAATGAGGTAGAATTAATTAAAATCCAGAATATAATCAAATGCTTTCAATTTTTTTAATGTAATAAGCAGGGTTTTTGAGTAATATGAAATACTTAAGCTTTATATATATATGTTGCATGCATTTTTAATTTTATTTTTAATATTAATTTATTTTAATTGGAGGCTAATTACTTTACAGTATTTTAGTGGTTTTTGCCATACATTGACATGTATCAGCCATGGGTGTACATGTGTCCCCCATCCTGAACCCCCCTCCCATCTCCCTCCCCATCCTATCCTTCTGGGTCATCTCAGTGCACAGGCCCTCAGCACGCTGTCTCATCCATCGAACCTGGACTGGCAATCTATTTCACATATGGTAATATGCGTGTTTCAATTGCAAGCATTTTTAAACACAATTATATGTGAGTAGAAAATAGCACATGTTAAAATTGTGCTTGTTCTCAGGAATGAATTGAAATTCTATTGCATAAGAATGGAGGATCATATTTTTTTTTTAAGTGAATAACTTCTAGGGAAAATGCAGCCAACTAGTTTCACAAGTTGAGGAGGTTCTGACAAAATTTCATGTTCATGCTTCTTACAGGGTAGCAATAAACAGGATTTATACCAGAGAAAAATATAAAGCTTCAGACAAAAACAGACAATAAAATGTGTCTTGGAGTGACAACAGCATCCTATGTCAATAAAGAAGCATTAAATTCAAGTAGAATACCCACTTTGCCAGGTCACAATATCGTATTTTAGAAAAATCATACACAGAGAGACTTGTCTTTCAGTAAATAATCAAATTTGAAATTACCAAATCAATATTTTCCATTATTTGAAAACTCTTCTAAATCCATAGTATATAAAAATATGTGAACTACTTAAATTAAGGCACAGAGAACTCAAAACACTCATTTTCACAAACGCAGCTCAGAGTCAAGGTTAATCAGAATTTGAAATAAATTACACAGCTCCTTTAGAAAGTCAGCTAAATAAAAGAAATGAACTAGGCATCTCCATTTTTAAAAAATCTTTCAAAAAGATTCAAAATGGGTCATTTCAAAATAATATCAATTCTTTGCCATTTTGGAAAATAGAATACCACTAAATCATGTTACCTGTTAGCATTTCAGTTCAGTTCAGTTCACTTCAGTCACTCAGGCATGTCCAACTATTTGCAACCCCAAGAATTGAAGCACGCCAGGCCTCCCTGTCTATCACCAACTCCTGGAGTTTACTCAAACTCATGTCCATTGAGTCAGTGATGTCATTCAAATATCTCATCCTCTGTCGTCCCCTTCTCCTCCTGCCCTCTATCCTTCCCAGCATCAGGGTTTTTTCAAATGAGTCAGTTCTTTGCATCAGGTGGCCAAAGTATTGGAGTTTCAGCTTCAGCATCAGTCCTTTCAATGAATATTCAGTACTGATTTCCTTTAGGATGGACTGGTTGGATCTCCTTGCAGTCCAAGGGACTCTCAAGAGTCTTCTCCAACACCACAGTTCAAAAGCATCAATTTTCAGTGCTCAGCTTTCTTCACAGTCCAACTCTCACATCCATACATGACTACTGGAAAAACCATAGCCTTAACTAGAAGGACCTGTAATGGCAAAGTAATGTCTCTGCTTTTTAATATGCTGTCTAGGTTGGTCATAACTTTCCTTCCAAGGAGTAAGCGTCCTTTAATTTCATGGCTGCAATCACCATCTGCAGTCATTTTGGAGCCCCCCAAAATAGTTTGTTACTGTTTCCACTGTTTCCCCATCTATTTGCCTTGAAGTGATGGGACCGGATACCATGATCTTGGTTTTCTGAATGTTGAGCTTTAAGCCAACTTTTTCACCCTCCTTTTTCACTTTCATCAAGAGGCTTTTTACTTCTTCTTCATTTTCTGCCATAAGGGTGGTATCATCTGCCTATCTGAAGTTATTGATATTTCTCCTGATCATCATGATTCCAGCTTGTGCTTCATCCAGCCCAGCATTTCACATGATGTACTCTGCATATAAGTTAAATAAGCAGGGTGACGTATTCCGTTTCCTATTTGGAACCAGTCTGTTGTTCCATGTCCAGTTCTAACTGTTGCTTCCTGACCTGCATACAGGTTTCTCAAGAGGCAGGTCAGGTGGTCTGGTATTCCCATCTCTTTCAGAATTTTCCACAGTTTACTGTGATCTACACAGTTTACTTTGGCATAGTCAATAAAGCAGAAATAGTTGTTTTTCTAGAACGTGAACGTGAAGTCGCTCAGTCGTGTCCGACTCTTTGCGACCCCATGGACTGTAGCCTACCAGGCTCCTCTGTCCATGGGATTTTCCAGGCAATAGTACTGGAGTGGATTGCCATTTCCTTCTCCAAGGGATGTTCCCAACCCAGGGATCGAACCTGGGTCTCCCGCATCGTAGACCGAGGCTTTACCCTCTAAGCCACCAGGGAAGTCCTGTTTTTCTAGAACTCTCTTGCTTTTTTGATGATTCAGCAGATGTTGGCAATTTGATCTCTGGTTCTTCTGCCTTTTCTAAAATCAGTTTGAACATTTGGAAATTCATCATTCATGTATTGCTGAAGCCTGGCTTGGAGAATTTTGAGCATTACTTTACTAGCATATGAGATGAGTGCAATGGTGCAGTAGTTTAAGCCTTCTTTGACACTGCCTTTCTTAGGGATTGGAATGAAAACTGACCTTTTCCAGTCCTGTGGCCACTGCTGAGTTTTCCAAATTTGCTGACATATTGACTGTAGCACTTTCACAGCATCATCTTTCAGAATTTGAAATAGTTCAACTGGAATTCCATCACCTCCAGTAGCTTTGTTCCTAGTGATGTTTCCTAAGGCCCACTTGACTTCACATTCCAGGATGTCTGGCTCTAGGTGAGTGATCACACCATTTTGATTATCTGAGTCCTGAAGCTCATTTTTGTATAGTTCTTCTGTGTATCTTGCCACTTCTTCTTAGTATCTTCTGCCCCTGTTAGGTCCATACCATTTCTGTCCTTTATTGTGTCCATCTTTGCATGAAATGTTCCCTTGGCATCTCTAATTTTCTTGAATAGACCTCTAGTCTTTCCCATTCTATTGTTTTCCTCTATTTCTTTGCATTGATCACTGAGGACGGCTTTCTTATCTCTCCTTGCTATTCTTTGGAACTCTGCATTCAAATGGGTATATCTTTCCTTTTCTCCTTTGCTTTTGGCTTCTCTTCTTTTCACAGCTATTTGTAAGACCTCCTCAGACAATCATTTTGTCTTTTTGCATTTCTTTTTTTTGGGGATGGTCTTGTTCCCTGTCTCTTGTACAATGTCATGAACCTCCATTCATAGTTCATCAGGCACTCTGTCTATCAGATCTAGTCACTTAAATCTATTTCTCACTTCCACTGTATAATCGTAAGGGATTTGATTTAGGTCATACCTGAATAGTCTAGTGGTTTCCCCATTTTCTTCAATTTAAGTCTGAATTTGGCAATAAGGAATTCATGATCTTAACCACAGTCAGTTCCCAGTCTTGTTTTTGCTGACTGTATAGATCTTCTCCACCTTTGGCTGCAAAGAATATAGTCAATCTGATTTCAGTGTTGACCATCTGGTGATGTCTAAGTATAGAGTCTTCTCTTGTGTTGCTAGAAGAGGGTGTTTGCTATGACCAGTGCATTCTTTGGCAAAACTCTATTCTGTACTCCAAAACTCCTGATTCATTCTGTACTCCAAGGCCAAATTTGCCTGTTACCCCAGATGTTTCTTGACTTCCTAATTTTTATTTCCAGTCCCTTGTAATGAAAAGGACTCTTTTTGGGTGTTAGTTCTAGAAGATCTTGTAGGTGTTCATAGAACCATTTAACTTCAGCTTCTTCACTGGTTGGGGCATAGAGTTGGATCACCATGATATTGAATGGTTTGCCTTGGAAATGAACAGAGATCATTCTGTTGTTTTTGAGATTGCATCCAGGTACTGCATTTTGAACTCTTTTGTTGACTACAATGGCTACTCCATTTCTTCTAAAGGATTCTTGCCCACAGTAGTAGATATAATGGTCATCTGAGTTAAATTCACCCATTCCAGTCCATTTTAGTTTGCTGATTCCTAGAATGTTGATGTTTACTCTTGCCATCTCCTGTTTAACCACTTCCAATTTGCCTTGATTCATGGACCTAACATTCCAGGTTCCTATGCAATGTTGCTCTTTACAGCATAGGACCTTGCTTCTGTCACCAGTCACATCAACAACTGGGTGTTGTTTTTGCTTTAGCTCCACCTTTTCATTCTTTTTTTGTTTGTTTTTTAAATTTAATTTTATTTTTTAACTTTACAATATTGTATTGGTTTTGCCATATATCAAAATGAATCTGCCACAGGTATACATGTGTTCCCCATCCTGAACCCTCCTCCCACCTCCCTCCCCATACCATCCCTCTGGGTCGTCCCAGTGCACCAGCCCCAAGCATCCAGTATTGTGCATCGAACCTGGACTGATGACTCGTTTCATATATGATATTATACATATTTCAATGCCATTCTCCCAAGTCATCCCACCTTCTCTCTCTCCCACAGAGTCCAAAATACTGTTCTATACATCAGTGTCTCTTTTGCTGTCTCATATACAGGGTTATTGTTACCATCTTTCTAAATTCCATATATATGCATTAGTATACTGTATTGGTGTTTTTCTTTCTGGCTTACTTCACTCTGTATAATAGGCTCCAGTTTCATCCACCTCATTAGAACTGACTCAAATGCATTCTTTTTAATGGCTGAATAGTACCCCATTGTGTATATGTACCACAGCTTTCTTATCTATTTCTCACCAGTCAGAATGGCTGAGATCCAAAAGTCTACAAGCAATAAATGCTGGAGAGGGTGTGGAGAAAAGGGAACGCTCTTACACTGTTGGTGGGAATGCAAACTAGTACAGCCACTATGGAGAACAATGTGGAGATTCCTTAAAAAACTGGGAATAGAACTGCCTTATGATCCAGCAATCCCACTGCTGGGCATACACACTGAAGAAACCAGAATTGAAAGAGACACGTGTACCCCAGTGTTCATCACAGCACTGTTTATAATAGCCAGGACATGGAAGCAACCTAGATATCCATCATCAGATGAATGGATAAGAAAGCTGTGGTACATATACACCTTTTCATTCTTTCTGGAGTTATTGCTCCACTGATCTCCAGTAGCATATGGGGCACCTACCGACCTTGGGAGTTCATCTTTCAGTGTCCTAATTTTTTGTGTTTTCATACTGTTCATTAGCCTTTAATATATATTAAATATACAGAGCAACTTATTTCATTTCTGTTATTTGATTTGACTTCAATGCATTGTTCCTCTGTCTTGTTTCAGTTATTCTCTGATGTAAATGCCAGTTTCAGAGTGAACCATATTAATCTTTTGGAGAAATTTGAATGCTGGGCTTTTTCTACTTTCTTTGGATTTTTTTGATTATTCCAGATACTTAGTTGCAGGCCCTGCAGGAAAAGAAGGGCCTCGTCTAGGGAAGAGGGTGGAATCTCGTGGTTTTTCTCTAGCTGCTGCATGACGTGTGTGGATGTTTTTGGCAAGAAAATCTCAATGCAAGCTCTCTTTCACTCATGTACTAAATGTGTTTCTATCATTCACTTCCTATATGCCAGCACTGTGCTAATCAATGATGCTGTATCTGTGAATAACACAGAGTTGTTCTTCCTTCATAATCCTATGAGTCTCTGTTTCAGTAATAAAAACTAATAATAAACAAGCTCTTTCTGTAGTCATTTATGTTATAAAGCACAAATTCAGGACATTGTTGGAGCAACTGTCATAAAGATTCACCTTTGTCTTATGGAAGTTGGGTTCAGGTAATTGGTAGAATTATAAGATAAGATTTCAGAAAGAATTCTGTATAAAGTCTTTGAAGACAAGATTATGTGCGTGTGTGTGCTTAGTCACTCAGTCATGTCCGACTCTTTGTGACCCCATGGACTATAGCCCGCCTCGCTCTTCTGTCCTTGGAAATTCTCCAGGAAAGAATACTAGAGTGGGTTGCAGTACCCTCCTCCAGGGGATCTTCTCAACCCAGGGATCAAACTGAGGTTTCCCGCATTGTAGGTGGATTCTTTACCATCTGAGCCACCAGGGAAGGCCAAGATAGAGTATATTTGAGGACAAATTAAATTTGAGGTACCTGAGACTTTTCAGTTGAGAGTCTGCCTTAAAAACAATGTTAGCAAGGTGGAATTTTATCTTGAAGCCTGTGAGAACTTATTAAAAGACATTAAATAAAAGAATAATAGAGTTTATTTTTTTTTTTTTAATAATAGAGTTTAAAATGTAATTTAGGATAGACTACATATTTCTTGGATGTAAAATGGAGAATAATTTGGACTATGATGGAGTATGTAGATGTAAAGGAAGAGAAATGATGACACCACCCTTATGGCAGAAAGTGAAGAGGAACTAAAAAGCCTCTTGATGAAAGTGAAAGTGGAGAGTGAAAAAGTTGGCTTAAAGCTCAACATTCCAAAAACAGATCATGGCATCCGGTCCCATCACTTCACTTCATGGGAAATAGATGGGGAAACAGTGGAAACAGTGTCAGACTTTGTTTTTCTGGGCTCCAAAATCACTGCAGATGGTTACTGCAGCCATGAAATTAAAAGAGGCTTACTCCTTGGAAGGAAAGTTATGACCAACCTAGATAGCATATTCAAAAGCAGAGACATTACTTTGCCAACACAGGTCCATCTAGTCAAGGCTATGGTTTTTCCTGTGGTCATGTATGGATGTGAGAACTGGACTGTGAAGAAGGCTGAGTGCCGAAGAATTGATGCTTTTGAATGTGGTGTTGGAGAAGACTCTTGAGAGTCCCTTGGACTGCAAGGAGATCCAACCAGTCCATTCTGAAGGAGATCAGCCCTGGGATTTCTTTGGAAGGAATGATGCTAAAGCTGAAACTCCAGTACTTTGGCCACCTCATGTGAAGAGCTGACTCATTTGAGAAGACTCTGATGCTAGGAGGGATTGGGGGCAGGAGGAGAAGGGGACGACAGAGGATGAGATGGCTGGATGGCATCATTGACTCGATGGATGTGAGTCTGAGTGACCTCCAAGAGTTGGTGATGGACAGGGAGGCCTGGCGTGCTGCGATTCATGGGGTTGCAAAGAGTCGGACACGACTGAGCAACTGATCTGATCTGATCTTCATTTATCTGAGTGATGGAATATGATGACTTAGGCTGGCCTGTTAGTACTTCATATAGTTAGGTACATGCTCCAAACAAGTCAACTTCTTTACATAAAAGTCAAGAAATGTGATTTTCTTGGGAAGTGCCTCATGAGTACTTCACATTACAAAAGAAGATCTAATCATACATGCCCTGGAAACTTATTTCTCTTTTTAACATTTAGTCCTAAGCTATACTTTGAAATAAAATATTGTCTACTGAAGACTTTGTGGCATTTGCTTGTTTCTCTTACTGAAGCAATAATTTTAAGAAGTTTATAGAAGCTTAATAGTATCAAATAAAGCTTGATATTTAAACAGTTTTCATCCCATTTTGTCTGTGTTTTATTTGCATACTCTCCCTGTGATTAATGATGACCCTACTTTAGTAGAATCAGTAGAGAGATGGGGTATGAGTCAGTCAGTTGTGTCCAACTCTTTGTGACCCCATGGACTGTAGCCACCAGGCTCCCCTGTACATGGAATTCTCTAGGTAAGAATACTGGAGTGGGTAGCCATTCTCTTCTCCAGGGGACCTTCCTGGCCCAGGGATCAAACCCAGGTCTCCTGTATTGCAGGCAGATTCTTTACTGTCTCAACCACCAGGGAAGCCCAGGGAAGATAGATAAATAGATGTATATATTATTTGTAAGTAAGGAAGTATTTTTAATAAATAAGACAGGATTTTAGCACCAGGGAAATTATTTTATAAATTAATATTTTACATGATCAGAAAGTATTACAGGAAGCAAGGCACTTTGCAGTTACCATCTTATTAGGTATGTGGAATAGATATTTCATCTTTTCCTACTTTTTAAACTAGTAGACTTCAACTTAAACAGTAAAGATTGAAAGACAGCTGGTTAAATTAATAATACATTTTTGGGGTGTATTTGGTATTAATTATAAGGCAAATGGTAATTTTAGATACTTTTTCATGAGGGAAAACTTAGAATCACCGAAAAAGAGTGTAGAGGAGAAATGTATTTTTAGTAATTTTATTAGCATTCAGAGATCTAACAGATATCAAAACAAAACAGGCAAATGATATATACCTTTGCAAAGGAAAAAGATTTACCAAAATAAACTTTTATCATTGTAAAATTCTTTTAACCCATCCTATTAATCACAAACACACCACTTTTCATGCATACATTTATGACATGATACAATTTCATTTAAAATTGATTCAAGCACAGTCATGGGTAAATGAGAAGTAAAGCACTTGGTCAGATTGTCAGAGGCAAGCTGACATGTGGTAAAGAAGGTCACTGGAGTCTGGATGTGCAGACATGGCTCCTAAGAGAATGAGTAGAGCTTGCCCAGGTCCCACATGTACTTCCGTCCTCTCCTTCACCATGAAAAGATTTTGAGACCAAATACTAAGGTTGTAAGTAAACTAATAAAGGGAGACAGATCCAAACCATGGTTCTGAGCAACATCTAACCTCACTGTCTCTCAGGAGAGATTAATCAAAAATAGCTAATTATGAAACAGATGCTCAATGAAATAATTATGATATTGATTTTCTTTTTACCCCCATTATATAACAATTAAATGTGTATATAATGTAGTGTTATTTTAATTTGAATAATCTAATTTCTAATTATGTTCTAATTCTAAAATATTTCTAATAATTTCTTTTACATAAAAATATGCATACATATTATTTTAAATAGGGGAATTTATTTTTTAAATTCTTATTGGATTATTGTTGTGTTATATATAGTTGCTTTATAATGTATTATTTTCTGCTGTTCATTAAAGTGAATTGATTATACATGTATATATGTATACCCTTGGTTAATCTGACATTCACAACATTAAGTCTTTGTTCCTGTAATAGGTCGCATATACCCCAATGGAAATATATATATATATATGTATCTTAACATGGAGGGCTGATACAAAAATGCATTAGTTAGCTAGCCACTACTAAGGTTGAATAGTTGTGTGATCACACTAGGTCATTAAGAAGATCTTATGAAGTACATTGCACAACTTTCTACCCAAGGAATTAAAGGAGAAAACATTTGTTAATTGAATCCTATCCACTATTGATCAAAGGTGACTCCATGGGGCATTAATTACCCTCACATATGAGTTGAGTATGCAGGAATGCCCAGATGGAGCTCTGCATGCTCCAAGTTGCCCAGTGGAAAAGCCCCAGGCCAGAAGTCAGGAGACATACAGGTTAATATAGTTCAATATACTATTAAGTTGCACACACATGAAACTAGACAGTCAATAGATGACTTGCCACTACAGCGCTGGTTAGAATAAGAATTGGGGCTGGGAAGAGGGGTAGTATGCTTGAGAAATGTCTGAGGTAAGTCTTATCATCACCACTGTATGATGATGACCTACAGACTGAGGAAGCTTGTTACCTAAAGCCGCATGTTGGAAAGTAGCAGAGTCAGATTTCTGTACAGTTCTTGAGCCTCTCCTTGCTGTCCCTAAGCAGCTTTTTAACCACCTTGGAGCAATCTCCCAGATCATGGACCAAATGGAAATACAGATTTTTGCAGGAAAACAAAATGTTCAATGTTTTGTTACCATGTTCAGTGTTCATTGTTAGAATTGATAACAAAACAACTGCGAACAGGTTTCACAACATTTGAATGTGAGAAGGTTGTTGTTGTTCAGTTGCTAAGTCGTATCCAACTCTTTGTGACCCCATGGACTGCAGCATGCCAGGTTTCCCTGTCCTTCACTATGTCCCAGAGCTTGCTCAAATTCACGTCCATTGAGTTGGTTATGCTATTTAACCATCTCATCCTCTGCCATCCTCTTCTCCTTTTGCCTTGAATCTTTCCCAGCATCAAAGTCTTTTCAAAAAATCAGCTCTTTGCATCAGATGGCCAAAGTATTGGACTTTCAGCTCCAGCATCAGTCCATCCCATGCATATTTAGGGTTGATTTCCTTTAGGATGACTTCCCTGGTGGCTCAGATGGTAAACCATCTGGCTACATTGTGGGAGACCTGGATTCAATCCCTGAGTCAGGAAGATCCACTGGAGAAGAAAATGGCAACCCTCTCCAGTCTTCTTGCCTGGAAAATCCCATGGACGGAGGAACCTGGTAGGCTACAGTCCGTGGGGTCACAAAGAGTTGGACAAGACTGAGCAACTTCACTTTTACTTCCTTTAGGATTGACTGATTTCACTTTGTGTGTAGGTATCTACTTGGATAAGTGATAGGATCTCCTTGTGCTTCTCTGAGAAGACCTTAAGATTCTAACCACAAACCAGTAACTAGAAAGATGAATGTATTTTATTTGTTCCTGGGCTAGGGAGAAAAGAACTGTCTATGAAGCAGTCAAAGATTTCCTCAGTGAGCAAATCTGGCCCAGTTCTAGGTCTGCATCCTGATTTCCCTAGTCGGCCTGCTAGGAGGACACCTGGTCACCAGACACCAATGAGACATTGTAGGCACTGCCTAAGTGAAATAGAGGTTGGTCCTGCCATGCTGGAGGGATCATGTTTCCACTGCCTCCAGAGCTATTGCATGACTGATCCTGGAAACCATTTGCTGCCTGATACTCTGGGTCCTTGGAATTTTAGTCTGAGTGCAGAGATGAAGGCAGGGCTATTCTTTCCATTGAATTCATTTTTCTTCTGAGCTTGAAAATTACCCCTTGGACCTTCAACATGCATTTACTGATCTTCCTTTTTTTTTTTTTTATTATTTATTTATCTGGCTCTGTCAGGTCTTATTTGCAGCACGTGGGATCGTTCATCATGTTGCACAGAGCTCTCTAGCTGTGGCAGGCCAGCTTAGTTGCTCCAAGTCATGTGGGATCTCAGTTCCCTAACCATGGATTGAACTCACATTGCCTGCATTGGAAGGCAGATTCTTAACCACTGGACTCCCAGGAAAATCTTATATTTACTGGTCCTATGAAACATTAATGCTAAAACTTATAATTTCCTTTATCAAATAGCTTCAATCTGAACCCAAGTTATTGACTCACAGGAACAGTATAAAAAACAAGTTCCTATGTAATTCAAGATAGATTCACTCACAGTAGCAATCCTGACAGTCACATGTATGCTTGTGACTTAATATTGATATTTTTTTGCTCCTCTACATCTATCAAATTTACTTTATCCCAATAACCTCAAAACAAACAAATGAGCAACCATTGATTTTACACATCAAGTATGTCTTTGTCCGTTAATATAAAATTTTTATCATCTTAATTACAATCTACAATGTCAGAAAAATATCTCCTTTTACTTTCTTTAGGCTAAATGTGGAAGACCTTCATTTCAGTTCAGTTCAGTCGCTCAGCTGTGTCCAACTCTTTGCAGTCCAACCCCATGGACTGCGGTACGCCAGGCTTCCCTGTCCATCATCAATTCCTGGAATTTACTCAAACTCATGTACATTGAGTCGATGATGCTATCTAACTGTCTCATCCTCTGTCATCCCCTTCTCCTCCTGCCTTCAATCATTCCCAGCATCAGGGTCTTTTCCAATGAATCAGTTCTTCACATCAGGTGGCCAAAGCATTGGATTTTCAGCATCAGTCCTTCCAATGAATATTTAGGCCTGATTTCCTTTAGGACTGACTGGTTTGACCTGCTTGCAGTCCAAGTGACTCTGACTGTCAAAGATCTTAGGACATAATTAAAATGCAAAGGAAAATTATTACTATAATATAAAAGCCTTCGCAAAACAGTTAGTATATTTTTTCAAATCTCCTATTCTTTTTTCCCATTTTCTCTACATGAATTGGTGTTGTCAGTATAGTTTCAATTATGTGAAATAGAAGAGATATATTGTGTCTAAGCAGATGGTTGTCAAAGCAGTATTTTATAACTAAGAATGTTTCTTATTTTATTCAAAGATATGTAAATATAGAAAAGACATTTATATCTAGTAAATATTTTTATATCTAGTAGATTTCCTCTTTCTCCCTCTCAGCCCTATTCCTATTAATATTAAAGACAGAAGGCCTATTTTTCTGTGTTCCTCCAACTTGGGCAAAAATGAAGATGATGACTCTGTGCGTGTATGTGTATTTTGTGGAAAGGGATGTTTTTATTCAGGCAATTATTTTCTAACTTACCAATTAAGTAGTAAGTTTTCAAATATTCCTTTCTCTTTTCAGAGTGAGAGTGCCCTTCTCACATGCTTTCCTATATGCATCCCCAAAGTCTCCTTAGCAATGCACAGAGATGGAGATATTTTGTTGTTCACTCTCTGGCCATTCTTCTATCTTTTCCATACAATGGGTTTCAAGTTGTGTCCTAATTTATGGTTGTTTCTTGTTATGGTTTAGTTACATTGTGTTTGTTTAGTTTAGTTGTGTCTAATTCTTTGTGACTCCATGAACTGTAGCCCTCCAGGCTCCTCTGTCTATGGGATTTCCCAGGCAAGAATGCTGGAGTGGGTTGCCATTTCCTTCCCCAAGGAATCTTCCTGAACCAGGAATCAAACCTACATCTCTTGCATTGGCAGGCAGATTCTTTGCCCCTGAGCAACCAGGGAAGCCCCCAGTTTATAGTTTAAGTACATTTTAATTTGTTCAGTCCCACATTTTTTATTTTATATGTGTAAATTCATTCATTCATACACATGTAATTAATGAATTCATAAATTTGGCTAATATTTATTGCTTTTATAGTTGATTTGCAATGTTGTATTATTTTCAGGTGTATAGCAGACTGATTCAGTTTTATATATCTATATATACTAATATATAGATATATATTATTTTTCAGATTTTTCCATTATAGATATAACAAGATATTGAATATAGTTCCTTGTGCTGTACAGTAGGTCCTTGTTGTTCATCTGTATTATATATAGTAGTGTGTATCTGTTAATTCCAAACTTCTGATTCATCCTCCAATCTGTCCCCAGTTTCCCGTTTGATAACTGTAAGTTGGTTTTCTCTGTGAGTCTGTTTCTTCTGTTTTGTAAATAAGTTCATTTATAAACCTTTTAAAATCCCACATGTAAGTAATATCATGTGATATTTGTCTTTCTTTGACTTACTTCACTTAATATGATAATCTCTAGATTCATTTTATTGCTTTTTAAAATAATATATGATGCAGGTACTATAATAAGTAAATGGATCTCACAAATAAAAACAGAAATAAGCTTCTTCCCTTAAAGATCTTCCAGTAAGGTATAAAACCAATTGGCCCTTTGTTTTAAATCTTTGCAATGGAAAGATGCCATGCATGGCTAGGGAGGTATATACAGAGTATAAAGGAGCAAAGAGAGGCACCCAGAGGACTGAGGTGAGGTGTTATTTAGCTGAATTTTAAAGGCCCAGGTAACAGCTCTGAGTACTTTAAAAATATACCATCAGGCTACCTGTTCTGGACTTGACTAAAAATTAAGGTTGTTGATCTTTAAAAATCATAGTCCCAGCTTTAAAGAGAATAGAATTTCAACACACATTTAGGATAATAAATCCTGTCTCTTTTAGCATCTCATTCCTGCACATGTATAGCCTCTGGGTACCTAAAAATGAGATGCCACATATTGACTGTTTTAGCCTGTGTTGATCTCTATTTGTTTTGAATACAACCTATAACCCATTGATTTCCCTGGAAACATAATAAAATCAAACTGATTCTCCAGAAACCTAAATCACCCTATTAAGGGCAAATACAGACCTTGTGTCCATTAAGAGGGGTTGGACTCCAGCGTCAAAGGAGTGTACTGCTTAACAGCCTAAAAGCAAACTGACAGTACACAAATTTCTGTAATAAAAGATTTTAGAAGCTAGTTTTTTTTTTTTCCCCTTAATACAACAAACATTTTGATATGACTCATTAGTTTGTATGTGACTAGGATAGCTACTTCATTTTCTCTTTTCACTTTCATGCATTGGAGAAGGAGACGGCAACTCACTCCAGTGTTCTTGCCTGGAGAATCCCAGGGACGGGGGAGCCTAGTGGGCTGCCGTCTGTGGGGTCACACAGAGTCGGACACGATTTAGCAGCAGCAGCAGCAGGATAAACTTAATCATGCTAAAAACTTGAGGTCAAGATTCTGAATTATTCAACTCAAAAGACACAGAAAATACTAAATTAACATGCTAGAGATTTTGACTTTTAAAAAAATATTTATTTATTTTAATATAAATTTATTTATTTTAATGGAGGCTAATTGCTTTACAATATTGTATTGGTTTTGCCATACATTGACATGAATCCACCACAGGTATACATGTGTTCCCCATCCTGAACCCCCCTCCCACCTCCCTCCCCATCCCATCCCTCTGGGTCTTCACAGTGCACCAGCCCCGAGCATCCTGAATCATGCATTGAACCTGGACTGGCTATTCATTTCACATATGATAATATACATGTTTCAATGTCATACTCCCAAATCATCCCCCCCACCTCCCACAGAGTCCAAAAGACTGTTCTATACATCTGTGTCTCTTTTGCTGTCTTGCATACAGGGTTATCGTTACCATCTTTCTAAATTCCATATATATGCGTTAGTATACTGTATTGGTGTTTTTCTTTCTGGCTTACTTTACTCTGTATAATAGGCTCCAATTTAATCCATCTCATTAGAACTGATTCAAATGTATTCTTTTTAATGGCTGAGTAATACTCCATTGTGTATACATACCACTGCTTTCTTATCCATTCGTCTGCCAATGGACATCTAGGTTGTTACCATGTCCTGGCTATTATAAACAGTGCTGCGATGAACACTGGGGTACGCATGTCTCTTTCAATTCTGGTTTCCTTGGTGTGTATGCCCAGCAGTGGGATTGCTGGGTCATATGGGAGTTCTATTCCCAGTTTTTTAAGGAATTTCCACACTGTTCTCCATAGTGCCATAGTGGCTGTACTAGTTTGCATTCCTACCAACAGTGTAAGAGGGTTCCCTTTTCTCCACACCCTCTCCAGCATTTATTGTTTGTAGACTTTTGGATAGCAACCATTCTGCCCGGTGTGAGATGGTACCTCATTGTGGTTTTGGTTTGCTTTTCTCTGATAATGAGTGATGCTGAGCATCTTTTCATGTGTTTGTTAGCCATCTGTATGTCTTATTTGGAGAAATGTCTATTTAGTTCTTTGGCCCATTTTTTTGATTGGGTCGTTTATTTTTCTGGAATTGAACTACAGGAGTTGCTTGTATATTTTTAAGATGAATTCTTTGTCCATTGCTTCATTTGCTTTTATTTAGTCCCATTCTGAAGGCTGCCTTTTCACCTTTCTTATAGTTTCCTTAGTTGTGCAGAAGCTTTTTAATTTTAATTAGGTCCCATTTGTTTATTTTTGCTTTTATTTCCAATACTCTGGGAGGTGGGTCATAGAGGATCCTGTTGTGATTTATGTCAGAGAGTGTTTTGCCTATGTTTTCCTCTAGGAGTTTAATAGTTCTGGTCTTAGATTTAGATCTTTAATCCATTTGAGTTTGTTTTTGTGTATGGTGTTAGAAAGTGATCTAGTTTCATTCTTTTATAAGTGGTTGGCCAGTTTCCCCAGCACCACTTGTTAAAGAGATTGTATTTTCTCCATTGCATATTCTTGCCCCCTTTGTCAAAGATAAGGTGTCCACAGGTGCATGGATTTATCTCTGAGCTTTCTATTTTGTTCCATTGATCTATATTTCTGTCTTTGTGCCAGTACCATACTGTCTTGATGATTGTGGTTTTGTAGTATAGTCTGAAGTCAGGCAGATTGATTCCTCCAGTTCCATTCTTCTTTTTCAAGATTGCTTTGGCTATTTGAGGTTTTTTGTATTTCCATACAAACTGTGAAATTTTTTGTTCTATCTCTGTTAAAAATACTGTTGGTAGCTTGATAGGGATTGCATTGAATCTATAGATTGCTTTGGGTATTATACTCATTTTCACTATATTGATTCTTCTGATCCATGAACACAGTACATTTGTCCATCTATTAGTGTCCTCTTTGATTTCTTTCACCAGTGTTTTATAGTTTTGTATATATAGATCATTTGTTTCTTTAGGTAGATATATTCCTAAGTATTTTATTCTTTTCACTGCATGGTGAATGGAATTGTTTCCTTAATTTCTTTCTATTTTCTCATTATTAGCATATAAGAATGCCAGTGATTTCTTGATTTTATATCCTGCAACTTTACTATATTTCTTGATTAGCTCTAATAATTTTCTAGTGGAGTCTTTAGGGTTTTCTATGTAGAGGATCATGTCATCTGCAAAGAGTAAGAGTTTTACTTCTTCTTTTCCAATCTGGATTCCTTTTATTTCTTTTTCTGCTCTGATTGCTACAGCTAAAACTTCCAAAACTATGTTGAAGAGTAGTGGTGACAGTGGGCACCCTTGTTTTGTTCCTGACTTTAGGGGAAATGCTTTCAATTTTTCACCATTGAGGATAATGTTTGCTGTGGGTTTGTCATATATGGCTTTTATTATGTTGAGGTATGTTCCTTATATTCCTGCTTTCTGGAGGGTTTTTTATCATAAATGGATGTTGAATTTTGTTAAAGGCTCTTTCTGCCTCTATTGAGATAATCATATGGTGTTAATTTTTCAATTTGTTAATGTGGTGTATTACATTGATTGACTTATGGATATTGAAGAATTCTTGCATCCCTGGGATAAAGCCCACTTGGCCATGGTGTATGATCTTTTTAATGTGTTGTTGGATTCTGATTGCTAGAATTTTGTTAAGGATTTTTGCATATATGTTCATCAGTGATATTGGCCTGTAAAAGAAATCAGGAGTAGCAATACTCATATCAAATAAAATAGACTTTAAAACAAAGGCTGTGAAAAGAGACAAATAAGGATACTACATAATGATCAAAGGATCAATCCAAGAAGAAAATATAACAATTATAAATATATATGTACCTAACATAGGAGCATCACGATATGTAAGACAAATGCTAACAAGTATGAAAGGGGAGATAACAATAACACATTAATAGTGGGAGACTTTAACACCCCAGTCACACCTATGGATAGATCAACTAAACAGAAAATTAACAAGGAAACACAAACTTTAAATGATACAATAGACCAGTTAGACCTAATTGATATCTATAGGACATTTCACCCCAAAACAATGAATTTCACCTTTTCTCAAGTGCACATGGAACCTTCTCCAGGATAGATCACATCCTGGGCCATAAATCTAGCCTTGGTAAATTCAAAAAAATTGAAATCATTCCAAGCATCTTTTCTGACCACAGTGCAGTAAGATTAGATCTCAATTACAGGAGAAAAACTATTAAAAATTCCAACATATGGAGGCTGAACAACACGTTGCTGAATAACCAACAAATCACAGAAGAAATAAAAAAAGAAATAAAAATATGCATAGAAATGAATGAAAATGAAAACAAAACAATCCAAAACCTGTGGGACACTGTAAAAGCCGTGCTAAGGGGAAGGTTCATAGGAATACAGGCATACTTCAAGAAACAAGAAAAAAGTCAAATAAATAACCTAACTCGACACCTAAAGCAACCAGAAAAGGAAAAAATTAAGAACCCCCAGGGTTAGTAGAAGGAAAGAAATCTTAAAAATTAGGGCAGAAATAAATGCAAAAGAATCAAAAGAGACCATAGCAAAAATCAACAAAGCCAAAAGCTGGTTCTTTGAGAAGATAAATAAAATTGACAAACCATTAGCCAGACTCATCAAGAAACAAAGGGAGAAAAATCAAATCAATAAAATTAGAAATGAAATGCAGAGATCACAACAGACAACACAGAAATACAAAGGATCATAAGAGACTACTATCAGCAACTATATGCCAATAAAATGGACAAATTGGAAGAAATGGACAAATTCTTAGAAAAGTACAACTTTCCAATACTGAACCAGGAAGAAATAGAAAATCTTAACAGACCCATCACAAGCATGGAAATTGAAACTGTACTCAGAAATCTTCCAGCAAACAGAATTCCAGGACTAGACGGCTTTGCAGCTGAATTCTACCAAAAATTTAGAGAAGAGCTAACACCTATCCTACTCAAACTCTTCCAGAAAATTGCAGAGGAAGGTAAACTTCCAAACTCATTCTATGAGGCCACCATCACCCTAATACCAGAACCTGACAAAATGCCACAAAAAAAGAGATTTTGACTTTTAACATGAATTTACTCGTAGGAAAGGAATTCATTTCAATACATCTTTTGTAAAGTATCTGGCATATAATAGTGGCCACTTGGAATGTTCTATGTCTTGGCAACTTGACTGTGTTACACTTATATTCAGTTATCAATGAGGAAACAGATTGTAAGAGCTTAAATTAAATGCCCAGTGTGACAAGATGAAGGATGAAGACTATGACCTATTGAATACCAAATACTGAAAATAACACACTGTTTTCTATTCTTACTACTTTTGTTAAAGCATTTTCCATAGACAAAGGCAAAGAGAAATATAGGCTAAATCCCACACAAATTAATGCATTGAAGACATATTCAAGTGGATAATTTTTGCTTAATTTCATTGACAAAAAATAGTTGAATTCTTTTAATTTTGCCTGTATGTACTAAATCAGGATCATAAAAATGAATTTAATAACACAAAAATCAAAATAACCTGAAGTCCCAATGTTTTGAAACACAGCACACTGGTATTTTGCTGGTTGTTCTCTAATAAATATCTTTAGAAATATGAGCATATATATTAAATAATCTACACATTATGTTACATATTTGCACAGACTCATATCAGACATAGGATTATACAAAAGGTAACATTTTAGGGCCTCTTTTTTCTTGACATATCTAACCTGTCTCTTCCTGTTTAGAAGGCAGTTAGTATTCCACAAGCTTTCTTCAATGCAATTAGGACATACATACATGCCTCTCTCTCTCTCTCTATATATATATATATATATACACACACATATATACCTATACATACATATACCCTCTCGCTCTCTCACACACACAAATATATACACACACAGATTTGGTAATTGTTATTATTCATTTATAAAACCGGGGTTACACTGTATATATTTTTCTATCTCTAGCTTAATTCAGTTTCCTCTGATGACAAATAAATACCAAAGTGATATTTTAGCACATCGTTCTTTTGAAAGTGAAAATTGCTTGGTTGTTTTAGACTCTTTGTGACCCCATGGACTGTAACCAGGCTCCTCTATCCATGGAATTCTCCAGGCCAGAATACTGGAGTGGGTAACCATTCCCATGTCCAGGCAATCTTGCCAACCCAGAGATCAAACCCAGATCTCCCACATTACAGGGAGATCCTCTACAGTATTGTTCTTTTATAGGTACTTAATTCTCATAGAATTTATTTATCATTATAATTTATTCTATGGTTTTTCTATTCCTCCAGTGCTCCCTTTTTTGAAGATTTTTTTTGTCATAGCATGGTATTTGTGATGTGTACAATCTTATGGACTCCAATGAATGAGTATATATTCTTACGGACTGAGTGTGTATAGATATGTGCACACCTTTTAATGACAGTTTCACTGAGATGCAATTCATTTATCATAAAATTCATCCTTTTAAAGTGTATAGTTTGATGGATTTTAGTATACTCATGGGTATGTGCAGACATCACCATTATCTAAAATTAAAACCTTGTCAACACCCCAGAAAGAAATACTATAATCTATTAGCAGTCACTCCCACTTCCTTTCCCCCAGTTAATCTGTTTCTATGAATGTGTGTATTCTTAATGTTTCATATAGATGGAATCATACATGTGACTGATTGTGATTGGCTTTGTTCAGTTCACAAGTTTTCAAACTTCATCCATGTTGTTAGCATGTGTAGATATTTCATTCTCTGTTATTGATGAGTAAGATTACATTCTAAGGATACACCATAGTTTTTAATCCATTCATCAGTTGATGAACATTTGAATTCTTTTCACTTTTGGCTAAAATATACGATGCTACTTTGAAGACTGGTGTACAACATTTTGTGGGGGAATTTGCCTTCAATATTCTTGGGTACATACAGTGGGGAAGAATTGTTGTATACATAAGTCTATGTCTAAAATTTGAAGGATGGCCAATCTGTTTTCCTAAGTGACTACATTTTTCCAATTCCACCAGTATGTAAGAATGATTTCTCTACATCCTTACGTCCAGTTTTAATTTCCTGTCTTGTGAATGTCAATACTAAGAGAGTGTGAGGTAAGCTATTATTGTGGCTTTGATTGACATTTTCTTTCATCACTAATGATGCTGACCATCTTTAATGTGTTTATTGGTCATTTATATATCTCTTTTTTGGTATAAAGTTTCTTGGTATAAACTCTATTCTGTCCTTTAAAAATTGTATATTGTAGAGTTATACATGTTCTTCATATTTTCAGAATATAAATGTCTTATCAGAAAATGATATCTAAATATTTTCTTCCTTGTGTGGATTGTCTTTTCACTTTCTTGATGCTGTCCTTTAAATACAACAATTTTTAAAAAAATTTTTTTTTTTGAATCCTAACATAACTCTGTTTTCTTCACCGCTTTGACTTTTGGTGTTACATCTCAGAAACAGTTGCCTATTCCAAGACCACAAATATGTATAGATAATTTTTATTTGGAGAATATTTTATTATTTTTAGACCTTCAGTTCAGTTTAGTCACTCAGTCATGTTTGACTCTCTGTGAACTCATGGACTGCAACACGCCAGGCTTCTCTGTCTATCACCAACTCACAGAGCTTGTTCAAACTCAGGTCCTTTGAGTCAGTGATGCCATCCAACCATCTCATCCTCTGTCATCCTCTTCTCATCCTGCCTTCAGTTTTTCCCAGCATTAGGGTCATTTCCAAAGAGTAAGCTGGTCTCATCAGGTAGCCAAAGTATTGGAGTTTCAGCTTCAGCATCAGTCCTTCCAATGAATATTCAGACCTTATTTCCGTTAGGATGGACTGGTTGGATCTCCTTGCTGTCCAAGGGACTCAAAGAGTCTTCTCCAACACCAGGGTTCAAAAGCATCAATTCTTTGGCGCTCAGCTTTCTTTATGGTCCAACTCTCACATACATACATGAATACTGGGAAAACTGTAGCTTTAACTATACAGACCTTTGTCAGTAATGTCTCTGCTTTTTAATACACTGTTTAGGTTTCTCATAACTTTTCTTCCAAGGAGCAAGCATCTTTTAATTTCATGGCTGCAGTCATCATCTGCAGTGATTTTGGACCCAATAAAATAAAGTCTATAACTATTCCTACTGTTTCCCCATTCATTTGCCATGAAGTGATGGGACCAGATGTCATGATCTTTGTTTTTTGAATGTTGAGTTTTAAGCCAGCTTTTTCACTCTCCTCTTTCACTTTTATCAAGAGGCTCTTTAGTTCTTTTTTGCTTTCTGTCATAAGGGTGGTGTCATCTGAATATTTGAGGTTATTGATGTTTCTCCCAGAAATCTTGATTTCAGCTTGTGCTTCTTCCAGCCTGGCATTTCACATGATGTACTCTGCATATAATTTAAATAAGCAAGATGACAATATACAGCCTTGATGTACTCCTTTCCCATTTTGGAACCAGTCCATTGTTCCATGTCCAGTCCTAACTGTTGCTTCTTTACCTGCATGCAAACATGTATACAGGTTTTTCAGGAGGCAGATAAGATGGTCTGTTATTCCCATCCCTTGAAGAATCTTCCACAGTTTGTTGTGATCCACACTATCAAAGGCTTTAGCATAGTCAATGAAACAGAAGTAGATATTTTTTTCTGAAATTATCTTGCTTTTTCTATGATCCAAAGGATGTTGGCAATTTGATCTCTGGTTCCTCTGCCTTATCTAGCTTGTACATCTGATAGTTCTCAATTCACATACTCTTGAAGCCTGGCTCGAAGGATTTTTAACATAAACTTACTAGCATGTAAAGTGAACACAACTGTGTGATTGTTTGAACATTCTTTAGCATTGCCTTTCTTTAGGGGTGGATTGAAAACAGTTTTTCCAATCCTGTGGCCACTGCTGAGTTTTCCAAATTTGCTGGCACATTGAGTGCAGCACTTTCATAGCATCATCTTTTAGGATTTGGAATAGCTCAACTGGCTTTATTCTTAGTGATAATTTCTAAGGCTTGGCCCACTTGACTTCACATTCCAGGATGTCTGGCTATAGGTGAGTGATCACACCATCATGTCTATCTGGGTCTTGAAGATCTTTTTTGTACAGTTCTTCTGTGTATTCTTGCCACCTCTTATTAATAACTTCTGTTCCTGTTAGGTCCATGCCATTTCTGTACTTTATTGTGCCCATCTTTGCGTGAAATATTCCCTTGGTATCTCTAATTTTCTTGAAGCAATCTCTAGTCTTTCCCATTCTATTGTTTTCCTCTATTTCTTTGCACTGATCACTAAAGAAGACTTTCTTATCTCTTCTTGCTATTCTTTGGAACTCTACATTCAGATGGGTATATCCTTCTCTTTCTCCATTGCTTTTGGCTTCTCTTCTTTTCACAGCTATTTTAAGGCCTCCTCAGACAACCATTTTGCCTTTTTGCATCTCTTCCTTGAGATGGTTTTGATCACTGCCTCCTGTACAGTGTTATGAACCTCTGTCCATAGTTCTTCAGGCACTCTATCTATCAGATCTAATCCCTTGAATCTGTTTGTCACTTCCACTGCATAATCATAAGGGATTTGATTTAGGTCATACCTGAATCACCTAGGGGTTTTCCATACTTTATTCTGAGTTCCATACTTTATTTCCATACTTTATTCTAATTATTTCCTTAATTTAAGTCTGAATTTGCAATAAGGAGTTCATGATCTGAGCCACAGTCAGCTACTGGTCTTGTTTGTGCTGACTATATGGAACTTCTCCATCTTCGAAAGCAAAGAATATAATCAATCTGATCTTAGAACTGACCATCTGGTGATGTCTATGGGTAGAGTTGTCTCTTGTGTTGTTGGAAGAGGGTGTTTGCTATGACCATGCATTCTCTTGGCAAAACTCTGTTAGCCTTTTCCCTGCTTCATTTTGTACTCCAAGGCCAAACTTGCTCGTTACTGCAGGTATCTCTTGAATTTCTACTTTTGCATTCCAGTCCCCATGATGAACAGGATATCATTTTTGGGGTTTTAGTTCTAGAAGGCCTTATAAGTCATCATAGAACTATTTAATTTCAGCTTCTTCAGCATTACTGGTTGTGGCATAGACTTGAGTTACTGTGATATTAAATGGTTTGCCTTGGAAACGAACAGAGATCATTCTGTTGTTTTTGAGACTCTTTTGTTGACTATGACGGCTACTCCATTTCTTCTAAGGGATTCTTGCCCACAGCAGTAGATATAATGATCATCTTAAGTTAATTTGCCCATTCCAGTCCATTTTAGTTCACTGATTCCTAAAATCTCAATTTTTGCCCTTGCCATCTCCTGTTTGACCATTTCCAATTCACCTTGATTCATAGACCTAATATTCCTGGTTCCTATGCACTATTGTTCTTTACAGCATCAGACTTTACTTCCATCACCAGTCACATCCACAAGTGGGCAATGTTTTTCTTTGGCTCAGCTTCTTCATTCTTTCTGAAACTGTTTGTCTACTCTTCTCCAGTAGCATATTGTGCACCTACAGAGCTGGGGAGTTCATCTTTCAGTGTCATATCTTTTGACATACACACTTTTCCATTTGCCCCTTCTCCCTCACTACACTGACATGTTTATATCTCAACCAAAACATTGCTTCCTCTGTGCAGCCTTCCTGAAGCTTTTTCTCTACTCCTTACCCCAACCACTACTCACCTTAATTAATTTTGAGTTAATTTCTATATGCATTGTGATCTAAGGGTCCAAATTCAATCTTTTACAGGTGGATATGCCATTGTCCTAGTACCATTTGTTGAAAGGATTATGTTTTCCATATTAAATTCTTTGGTAACATGTCTAAAGCAAACTGACCAGAAATATAAGGGTTTATTCTGGACTTTCAATTGTATTCCATTGATATATCTGCCCTCCCATCAGTGCTACACTGTCTTGATTTCTATAGATTTGTTCTAAGTTTTGAAATAGAGGACTGCAAGTCCAGCTTCTTTGTTTTTCTTTTTCAAGATTGCTTTGACTCTTCGGGGTCCTTTGCATTTGCATATGAATTTTAGGATCAACTTATCAACTTCTGTAAAAAAGCCAGGTGGGGTTTTGATAACAAGTGGATTGAAACTTTAGATTAATTTGAGCATGATGACCTTTTAATATGACTAAATTCTTCACTCCATGGATATGGGAGATCTTCCCATTCATTTAATTCTTCCTTATTTCTTTCAACAATGTTTTGTAATTTTCAGTGGCTCCCCTTATTTGCCCACCACAGTTTTCCCTGTGTCCTCCTCTCTCTTCCAGATCTAAGATATATAATTCTCCAAAATGCTGAGTTTTATTTGTTAGGATGGAGTATCTATAATTCTTCCAAACTTCTGACATACAGAGTTAGGAACTAGAAGTCTCTTTTAATTCTTTAAATATTATTTCCTTCAGTTATTTGAAAAATGTTGAAAACAGCTGGTTAAAATTTTTTTCTGATAATTTCACTAATAAGGTTCCTCAGGTATAGTTTCCATTAATTACTTTTTTGTCTGTATGTTTCATGCTTTCGTGTTTCTTTGGGTTTCTGGTATATATATATGCAGATATACGTTTATCTTTTTATATATATTGATTTTTTGAAATGACATTTTGAACAGTATAATGTTTCAGTTTTAGAAATCTGATTCCCGTTCTAGTTAGAGTTTCTTTTTGTTATAGTTTATTGTCATGAACATTCATTTAGTGAATTTGCTGAACTAATTCTTAATGATCGATATTCCTTCTCCTATGATTTGCAATCTGTCTTAGTTTTCACCTCTTGCTTGACCAAGTCCTTGAGCTCAGTCAGAGGGAAGAGCTTCAGGCCTTTGCCTATGTTCCCTGGGCCCACATACAGCCCTACACATGTGGATTTCCACATCCTGTGGAATTTGTCAGAGGTTTTCAAATTCCCTGTTCTCATTCGCCAGTTTGTTGTTGTTGTTTGATAAGACATTTGTTTGACCCAACTGGTTTCACTACCTTAGGCAGTAGATTTGTTAGCAGATGCCCCAGATTGATTTCAACAAATGCCTTGGAGACTGTTTATAGTAAGCAAGTTCTTAGTCAGGTCAAATAAAAACAAATTCTTTGAATGATGCCTTCTCAGGAATCTTCCAGGCAATAGAAAACAGTCTCTGGGAGATCAGATCAGATCAGATCAGTCGCTCAGTCGTGTCCGACTCTTTGCGACTCCATGAACCGCAGCACGCCAGGCCTCCCTGTCCATCACCAGCTCCCGGAGGTCACCCAGACTCATACCCATCGAGTCAGTGATGCCATCCAGCCATCTCATCCTCTGTCGTCCCCTTCTCCTCCTGCCCTCAATCCCTCCCAGCATCAGAGTCTTCTCCAATGAGTCAACTCTTCGCATGAGGTGGCCAAAATACTGGAGTTTCAGCTTTAGCATCATTCCTTCCAAAGAAATTCCAGGATTGATCTCCTTCAGAATGGACTGGTTGGATCTTCTTGCAGTCCAAGGGACTCTCAAGAGTCTTCTCCAACACCACAGTTCAAAAGCATCAATTCTTCGGCGCTCAGCCTTCTTCACAGTCCAGCTCTCACATCCATACATGACCACAGGAAAGACCATAGCCTTGACTAGGCGAACCTTTGTTGGTAAAGTAATGTCTCTGCTTTTGAATATGCTATCTAGATTGGTCATAACTTTCCTTCCAAGGAGTAAGCGTCTGTTAATTTCATGGCTGCAGTCACCATCTGCAGTGATTTTGGAGCCCAGAAAAACAAAGTCTGACACTGTTTCCACTGTTTCCCCATCTATTTCCCATGTAGTGATGGGACCAGATGCCATGATCTTCGTTTTCTGAATGTTGAGCTTTAAGCCAACCTTTTCACTCTCCACTTTCACTTTCATCAAGAGGCTTTTTAGCCCCTCTTCACCTTCTGCCATAAGAGTCGTGTCATCTGCATATCTGAGGTTATTGATATTTCTCCCAGCAATCTTGATTCCAACTTGTGTTTCTTCCAGTCCAACATTTCTCATGATGTACTCTGCATATAAGTTAAATAAACATGGTGACAATATGCAGCCTTGACGTACTCCTTTTCCTATTTGGAACCAGTCTGTTGTTCCATGACCAGTTCTAACTGTTGCTTCCTGACCTGCATACAGATTTCTCAAGAGGCAGATCAGGTGGTCTGGTATTCCCATCTCTTTCAGAATTTTCCATAGTTTATTGTGATCTACACAGTCAAAGGCTTTGGCATAGTCAATAAAGCAGAAATAGATGTTTTTCTGGAACTCTCTTGCTTTTTCCATGATCCAGTGGATGTTGGCAATTTGATCTCTGGTTCCTCTGCCTTTTCTAAAACCAGCCTGAACATCAGGAAGTTCACGGTTCACATATTGCTGAAGCCTGGCTTGGAGAATTTTGAGCATTACTTTACTAGCGTGTGAGATGAGTGCAATTGTTCAGTAGTTTGAGCATTCTTTGGCATTGCCTTTCTTTGGGATTGGGATGAAAACTGACCTTTTCCAATCTTGTGGCCACTGCTGAGTCTTCCAAATTTGCTGGCATATTGAGTGCAGCACTTTCACAGCATCATCTTTCAGGACTTGGAATAGTTCCACTGGAATTCCATCACCTCCACTAGCTTTGTTCTTAGTGATGCTTTCTAAGGCCCATTTGACTTCACGTTCCAAGATGTCTGGCTCTAGGTCAGTGATCACATCATCATGAGTATCTGGGTCTTGAAACTCTTTTTTTGTACAGTTCTTCTGTGTATTCCTGCCACCTCTTCTTAATATCTTCTGCTTCTGTTAGGTCCACACCATCTCTGTCCTTTATCGTGCCCATCTTGGCATGAAATGTTCCTTTGGTATCTCTGATTTTCTTGAAGAGATCCCTAATCTTTCCCATTCTGTTGTTTTCCTCTATTTCTTTGCATTGATCACTGAAGAAGGCTTTCTTATCTCTTCTTGCTATTCTTTGGAACTCTGCATTTAGATGTTTATATCTTTCCTTTTCTCCTTTGCTTTTCGCTTCTCTTCTTTTCACAGCTATTTGTAAGGCCTCCCCAGACAGCCATTTTGCTTTTTTTCATTTCTTTTCCATGGGGATGGTCTTGATCCCTGTCTCCTGTACAATGTCACGAACCTCATTCCATAGTTCATCAGGCACTCTATCTATCAGATCTAGGCCCTTAAATCTATTTCTCACTTTCACTGTATAATCATAAGGGATTTGATTTAGGTCATACCTGAATGGTCTAGTAGTTTTCCCTACTTTCTTCAATTTCAGTCTGAATTTGGCAATAAGAAGTTCATGGTCTGAGCCACAGTCAGCTCCTGGTCTTGTTTTTGCTGATTGTATAGAGCTTCTCCATCTTTGGCTGCAAAGAATATAATCGATCTGATTTCGGTGTTGACCATCTGGTGATGTCCATGTATAGAGTCTTCTCTTGTGTTGTTCGAAGAGGGTATTTGCTATGACCAGTGCATTTTCTTGGCAAAACTCTGTTAGTCTTTGCCCTGCTTCATTCCGTGTTCCAAGGCCAAATTTGCCTGTTACTCCAGGTGTTTCTTGACTTTCTACTTTTGCATTTCAGTCCCCTATAATGAAAAGGACATCTTTTTTGGGTGTTAGTTCTAAAAGGTCTTGTAGGTCTTCATAGAACCGTTCAACTTCAGCTTCTTCAGCGTTACTGGTTGGGGCATAGACTTGGATTACTGTGACATTGAATGGTTTGCCTTGGAAACGAACAGAGATCATTCTATCGTTTTTGAGATTGCATCCAAGTACTGCATTTCGGACTCTTTTTGTTGACCATGATGGCCACTCCATTTCTTCTGAGGGATTCCTGCCCACAGTAGTAGATATAATGGTCATCTGAATTAAATTCACCCATTCCAGTCCATTTTAGTTCGCTAATTCCTAGAATGTCAACACATTTACAAATCATATATCCCATGAGTTAATATACAAAATATATAAACAGCTCATACAACTCAACAACAACAAAAACCAAGCAACCTGATTTTAAAAATGGACAGAGAAACTAAATAGACTTTTTTCCAAAAAATTACAGATGGACAGTAGATACATGAAAATATGTTCAATATCACTAATCATCTGTGAAATGCAGATCAAAACCACAATGAGATATCACCTTGTGCCTGTTAGAATGGCTATTATCAAAAATGCAAGACATAATAAGGTGAGGATATGGAGAAAAGAGAACATTCTTCCACTATTTATGGGTATGTAAATTGGTGTGATCACTACAGAAAATATCATGGAGATTCCTCAAAAAATTAAAAATAGAACTACCATATGATCCAGCCATTCCACTTCTGGGTATTAATCCAAAGAATATGACAACACTAGTTCAAAAGCATATGTGTACCCCTATGATCATTGCAGGATTGTTAACAATAGCCAAGATATGGAAACAACCTGAAACAATATGAATGAATACAAATGATGTGATAAACACACACACACATTGAAATACTGCTGCTGCTGCTGCTGCTAAGTTGCTTCAGTCGTGTCTGACTCTGTGTGACCCCATAGACGGCAGCCCACCAGGCTCCCCTGTCCCTGGGATTCTCCAGGCAAGAACACTGGAGTGGGTTGCCATTTCCTCCTCCAATGAATGAAAGTGAAAAGTGAATGTGAAGTAACTCAGTCGTGTCTGACTCTTTGCAACCCCATGGACTGCAGCCTACCAGGCTCCTCCATCCATGGGATTCTCCAGGCAAGAGTACTGGAGTGGGGTGCCATTGCCTTCTCCTCATTGGAATACTACTTAGCCATTAAAAAATTAAAATCTTGTAATTTGCAACAATGTGGATGAAACTTGAGAGTACTGTGCTAAGTGAAATAAGTCAGGTGGAGAAAGACAAATACCATATGCTTTCACTCATGTGGTCTATAAAAAACAAGCAAGCAAACAAACAAAAACCTCAAATAAATGAACAAACCAAACAAAAATAAGCATGTAGATACAGAGAACTGCTGCTGCTGCTGCTAAGTCGCTTCAGTTGTGTCCGACTCTGTGCGACCCCATAGATGGCAGCCCACCAGGCTCCCCCGTTCCTGGGATTCTCCAGGCAAGAACACTGGAGTGGGTTGCCATTTCCTTCTCCAATGCATGAAAGTGAAAAGTGAAAGTGAAGTCGCTCAATCATGTCTGACTCTTCGAGACCCCATGGACTGCAGCCTAAGCTCCTCCTTCCATGGGAGTTTCCGGGCAAGAGTACTGGAATGGGGTGCCATTGCCTTCTCCAATACAGAGAACAGAGCAGTGTAAATTATCAGAGAGGGGAGGAATAAGACAAACACTAAATGGGTAAAAAGTTACCAACATTACTAACTGTACAGTAATGAATGGAAATTAAATTTTTGGTGATTTAAATCACCACACTGTCGAATATACAGAAGTAGAAATATAAGGTTATACACACGAAGTTTATATAATGTTATAAACCAGTTTACCTCAATAAAAAACATAGCAAATTCTCAGGAAGTGGGCTTTTAGGGGAAGCCACAAACCTGTCTGTTTCCTCTGGTGGCTCCTGGGTAGCTGGTATGTAATTGTTCTGGCTGTAAGGTTAATTTTCAAGGCTTCTGTGAAGCTAGGGCTTCCCAGATAGCACTAGTGGTAAAGAACCTGCTTGCCAATACAGGAGACATAAGAGACATGTGTTCTATCCCTGGGTTGGGAAGATCCCCTGAAGGTGGAAATGGCTACCCACTCTGGTATTCTTGGCTGGAAAATTCCATGGAAGACGAGCCTGGTGGGCTATAGTCCATAGGGTCACAAACAGTTGGATTCAGCTAAAGTGACTTAACATGCACGCATGTGGAACTGGGGAGCAGGGATGAGAATGGTACAGATTAAATGCCATGAAGCTCTCTGTTCTTGTAAAACTCAGTCATTTTTCTGATATGTTCAATGGGAGACCACGGGTGTAAGAGTTTGAACAGATTGTTCCTTGGGTTTCTGCCCTTGGTTAATTTACAGCATTTTGAAAAGTTGATTTTAATCATTTCTGCCAGTATTCTCATTACTTTTATAGATGAAGTGGATTCTGAACATCTTTACTCTGCTGTCCCAGCAGTGCCTCAGCGTGTGCATGTTCTTATGGACTACTGCTTTTATTTCTATGGGTTAGAATTCTAAAAGCAAGATTGCTGGGTTCAGGGATATAACTGTATTTAGTTACATTATTACAGTTTGCTTTGTACAGTAGCTCCAAAAATTCACGTTTTATGAAAAACATTGAGTCTAATATTGTCCTATTTTTGATTTAATAAGACATTCAAAGTCTTACTGAACTTATTGAAATTAAAAGTCTTTTCACAAGTTCATTGAATATTTGGGTTTGAGTCATCATAGATTTCTTTGGCCTATTTATCTATAAACTGTCTTTTAAAAGTATATTAAACACTTTTAAATATTTATCTGTATTTATCTATACTAGTGGATTAGAGGGATTTTTATAGTGAAAGAATTTCATATGCTTATAAATTTCATGGGATTTTTCTAACAAAAGAAGATGGGGCAGGTGGAAGAAGGTCGGGGAGGAAGGGGATATATGGATACATATGACTGATTTACTTCATCACACAGGAGAAACTAACATAACATTGTATAGCAATTATACTTCACTGAAAAGAAGAGTAACTGTTAAAAAAGCTGGTGAGGATACAATTTTGTATGGAGAAGAAAATAAACACAAGAAAAAAATTACATGATGTTAATTTCAGAGAAAGCTTTCTCTTACAAAAAGTATTTAAAATGCAATGTTTGATTTCTATTGCATTTTCTGAGTTGCAGAGAAAGTTCCAGAAACGCATTTTTTTTTCTCTACCCTTCAATACCTACTGCCTTGAACTTACCAGGATAAATGCCGCTATGTCATATCGGACAGTAAAGGATACCTGGATTTTCTGGTCACCCTTCTCTTACTGTGGCCCAATCTCCATAAAGTACTGTAGATCTCCTATTCTTTCTTCTTTCTACACATCCCACTAGCACTGTCTCGTGATGGCTGTTTCTTCCTCTCTCCTTATTTCAGTGTCTTCCCTGACACTTGCCGAGCATTCTCTATCTCGTCTCTCGCATCCTTGACTTTGAATCTCAAGCATCACACACTCTGTGCTCCACCAGCCCCTGTGTCCATCAGCTGTCTATAGTGGTAGCTCCTGGTTCCCTGTCACTCTCTCCAGTGATCACCTCTTGAATGATCTTGCCTTCTACCCTACATCCTGCCTACACACTACTCTGAATGCCACCTCCTGACTTCTAGCTTACTCTGTTTAGTACCCTAGCTCTTATAATCCATTGGCTTTTTCCAGGATTTCCAATACATTGGTCCTAACACCTTTTTACTTTTCCTCGCAACCAAGATGTCTTCCTTTCCCTCTAGGCCCAGAGTAAATCTCATGATTAATCACAATAAAAGCAATCTGTGTATACCTCAACTCTCTTTTCTCATGATCCTTCATTATATTTGCTCTTGGAAAAACAGTATGGAGGTTCCCCAAAAAATTAAAAATAGAGCTACTGAATGATCTAGCCGTCCACTTCTGAATATGTATCCGAAAGAACTGAAATCAAGGTCTCAAAGAGAAATTAATTTAATTTTCTTAAAAGACTGAATTTAATTTCTTCAATTGTCTGGTTAAATACAACCATCCATCTCTAGTCTACCTTTTATACTTGTGTAGCTAAATACTGCTAGAAAAGAACATACTATCACACTGACTAATCATTCACAAGATAGATTTAGTGCTATCAAATATTCATACATTCCCCCTTCCATTTGATTGGCTGGTTAATTTCCATGTATCCCTAAGTTCACAATGCTTTTTCTTCCATCCTTACCCCCATTTGATGGTTGATCTGTATTTATACATCACTGAGAAAATGTATGAAATCAACAGAAGACATCCACATACAGACCTATCAATATCTGACCACGAACTCTTTTTTCCTGCCTATTACCAGAGACAGATTGTTGATGTCTCTATCCAAAGCCAATTACCGCACTCACATAGTAGATGCTTGCCTGCTTTCCTGTACAAGGGTGCTATTCCAGAAGGCCTTTTTTCTCGTATATGGTTCTACTGCGTTCACATGTGCTTTTAACAATCTCATCACCCTAAAAGAAGTTAAAAAAATCTATCTTGACCACTTCAAATGCCTACAAGTCTGCTTATTTTCTATCATTTGTGGACAAATTCCTGTAAACAGTTTCGACACTTTAAATCCTATTCCACTTGTTCATACTTTTCCTATCAGTACTTGGCCCTCTAACTTCCCCATAATGTTTCCATTCACATGTAATGAATACTGTCATGCAAAACCCAAATGTCTATTTTTGGCTTTAACATTACTTAACCTATCAGAAGTGTTCTTAAAAAGTTTATCACTCATTTCTGTTTTATGTAATTTATTCACTTGGTTTATATTACATAGCACTCTCAGTTTTCTTATGGTTGCTGATTATTTCTTTGTCTCTTCTCCGGGCTCCCTCACAAATTCCTGATTTTGTGATGTTAGGACGCCAATGGTCTCTTACTTAGCCTTTGCACATCTTTCTCTGCACAGAGCACATTGATGATATTATTGAGTTTCATGCTTTCAATACCTGTGTATCAGCTCCATGTTGATAATTTCTTAATTTATATCTCCAGCTTAGACATCTCTCCCAAACTCCATGTATATGTGTGTGTTTGTATGTATATGCTTGCAAACACATGCACACATACCTGCATCTTCCTGTTCAGCACCTCCATTGAAATGTCTAATACCACTTCAGTAGACATGTCTGTGGAACATGCAAAGATATGCAATTTCATATAGTCCCTGAGTTAGAAACAGTAAGTAGGCCCAGGGTAAGTGCGATGAGATGGTGGAAAACATTTGATTTGGTCCATGGTTACTAGCCCAGTTGGGCAGGAATTTTTAAATATTGATAACAACAGATTCTTAACAAAGGAAGAACCAGTTACTTCTTCCCTCATCTCTTACCCTGAACCCAAAGCATAGCATTCTTAGAATGAGTCCAGCTATTGATGAAAGCTTTATAATTACCCCTTTGAGATAAGAATTTAATTGTATCAAAACCACTTATTCCTCCAGAATGGAATATGCTTCAGTGCCTCTTAGCAAGAAGAATGTACTTGTGGTGCCCAGGCCAGGTTTAGTCACCTCGTTTTGTGTGTTACACACCATTTGTTCACCATCCTAACCAGCCCCTAATCATGTACTCATTTCTCAAAGTGCAAATCATCAAAAATAGTACCTTATTTTTAGGGAACTATCTTCCTCGAGGTTATCACATCCAATTGACTATTATTAATTGAAATTCAAATGTATTAGTAGTGGTGGACAAACGATTGTTGCCTAAGAATCTTTCTCTTGTTTATGGCTCAAAATGTATGTTAGATATTGAAAGATTTTTATAGTTAGATTGGCTGGCCTGTATAACTTCTCATTTCTAGAAATGGAGAAGGGAGGGAGGGAAATCTATAGACACTATATTGTACAGCACATCTCTAGAATTTATTCATCTGGCATAACAAACTTTCTGCCTTTTGGACAATAGCTCTCCATTTTCTCCTCCCCTGAGCCCCTGGAAACCACCATTATACTCTCTGCTTCTGTAAGTCTGACAATTTTAAGGACCTAGTATGAGTTGGGCTACCTAGGTAGCTCAGTGGTAAAGAATCTGCCTGCCAATGCAGGAGACACAGGTTCAATCCCTGGGTTGGGAAAATCCCCTGAAGAAGGGAAAGACTATCCATTCTAGTATTCTTGCTTGGGAAATCCCATGGACAGGGGAGCCTGGTGGGCTACCATCTGTGGTGTCGCAAAGAGTTGGACAGGACTGAGAGACTGAAAACCATTATGCATATATCACATTTTCTTTATTCATTTATTTATTGATGGATATTTACATTGTTTCTTTATCTTGATATTGTGAATATTGCTGAAGTAAATACAGGATTTCAGATTTTGGCCTTGCAGTGACTTATTGGGTATAACATCATAGCACAAGAAAAAAAAAAGAAACAATTAGGTAAGTAAAGCTACATCAAACTAAATAAAAGCTTCTGCCCAGCAAACAAAACAAAAGAAACAAAACAAAACTGGAAACTCTATCAACAAAACTAAGAGGCAACCTATAGAACAGGAGAAAATATGTCTAAACTGTATTCTTATAAAGAGATTAATGTACAAAATATATAGGAAACTCCTATAAGTCAGTAACAAAAAGAAAACAAAAGACCTGATTAAGAAAATAGACAAAGGACTTGAATAGCATGTCTCTAGAGAAAATATACAAATGACCAACATGTACATGGAAAATACAAATCAAATCCACAATGAGATATCACCGATACATATTAGGTTAGCTAGTCTCAAAGATTAAAAAGTAAAGATACACATTGGTGATGACTGGAGAAATTGAAACCATGTGCACTGATGACTCAGACAGTAAAGAATCTGCCTGCAATGCGGGAGACCTGGGTTTGATCCCTGGGTTGGGAAGTTCCCTTGGAGGAGGGCATGGCAACCCACTCCAGTTTTCTTGCCTGGAGAATCCCTATGGACAGAGAAGCTTGTCCATAGGGATACAGTCCACAGAGTTGCAGAGTTGGACACGACTGAGCAACTAAGCACAGCACAGCACTGTTGGTGGGAATGTAAAATGTTGAAGCTGCGATGGAAAACAATACGGAAGTTTCTCAAAAAATTAAAAATAGCACTACCTATGATCTAGCCATCCACTTCTGAATATGCATCCAAAAGAATTGAAATTAAGGTTTCAAAGGAAAAGTAATTTAATTTTATTAAGAGACTGAATTTAATTTCTTGAGTTGCTAGATTACCAGGGAGGAAAGCAAGATACTCTAGAGAGATGCCCCTGGAACTGATATTAAACTATACTTTCTAAGAACCAGTGTATAGCTCAATAGGTCATGATCAATATGAGTGACAAAGATAAGATCTCTTCAGTAGCCTCTGCAGATACCTGAGATGTATATATTCATTAAGATCTCTGTATGTATATCATTATTATTTGGTTTTGCTTTTGCCTTTTGGCAGTACATTTGTTTATTTTCAACATGTTAACTGGTAGAGCTAGCGACTTCACTTTCACTTTTCACTTTCATGCATTGGAGAAGGAAATGGCAACCCACTCCAGTGTTCTTGCCTGGAGAATCCCAGGGACAGGGGAGCCTGGTGAGCTTCCGTCTATGGGGTCGCACAGAGTCGGACACGACTGAAGCGACTTAGCAGCAGCAGCAGCACTATAGTTGAAATAAAAGACTATATATAGTTAAAATATGATTATACCTTTAGAGAGATATTCAATAAAATGTTAATACAGGTTATCTCCAGATATTGAAATTATGAATTAGTCTTCATTTCTCTGTGTTTTTTGTCATTCTAGTTTCTATAGTTAGCAGATACAATTTATGTAAACATACAGTATGAAAAATTTATTCTAATGAGACATTTACATAGTTGGTAAGAAAAAACAGATTGACTGGAAGACTTAATCCCACTCTCAGAAAATTCCCTTGATACAGTAACGTTCCATAACTTTGACGAGAAACAAAATGATAATTTCAAGATTAATTTCACTCATTTAGATTGATAGGGTTATTTGGAATATGGAGTGCAGTGCATATGGCACATCTTTCAGCAGATTATTTCTGATAATATCCCTAAAGACTTGATTGGGAAGTGTTGGCAGGATTTCAGTGTGATTAGGTGGAGTCATAGTTTTTAAATGATCACCAGAAAGTAGGTAGATTGATGTTTAATGTCAACCCAAGGGAGGTTCTGTGGTAGAGTTCTAAATCTGACTATATTTTATTTAACAATTTCATTAGTGAAAACAGATGACATGATTATCATAATTTAAGTAATAAGGTACCCAACCAGCTGACATCAGACCAAAGAAGACTAGGTCTGATATCTAACAAGCATTATGTGGTTTTAGATAGAGCAAGAAGTTGAAAAGTGATTGTATTTCTTCAAACCTATAGACATGGGTATTAAAAGTTGTTGCCCAACAAAAAAGTTGTTGGCTTCAAATCTAGGACAGCTAGTTGCATATAAAGACACTGAAGAGGTGATGTCAGAAAATTTGATGTATAAAGGATAAAGTCCACAAATCATGTATACATGGACATAAAATATATAAAGCCTGACACGTTTTGAATATGAGTTTTTCTGAGAACAGTTAGGAACCCATTTTAAATTTACACAGTTCATGTGTGTGTGTTTACATTTCTGAGTCTCAATGTGACTTAACAGTGAGATGTGTGGATTATTTCTGCAAGTGTCCTTCTTGCCAAGTGCTCATAAATTGTGTGTAGGTTCACTGAGAGGCTTCTGTATAAATTTATGGGGCTATCAATTTTCTGGTTAATTGATCTTGTATTTGATGATTCCAAACATGTTCAGCTCCATTAAATGTAATGTCACTCTTTTCCCAGGGGCCAATTGATTTCAGTGTCAGTAAAAGGTTGCTATATAAAAAAAGAAAGTTTTTCTATAATGCTTTGCTCTACTACCACACACACAAATTACAAAAAATCATATCGTCTTGGGAGTAGGAACGTTTTTTCAAAGCATGACACAAAACCTATGTATCATAAAGGGAAAAAAGCTAATGCACTTTATAACACATGCACATGAGCACAATAAATAAAGCAATAAGGGAAAATGTATTTGCAAAGACATTTGAAAAAGGCTAATATTGTCTATAAACGCTGATGTGATCTGTAAAAGGAAAACTGGAAAGGTATAGACAAAATGATTCTCAAGAATTATGCAAAGAGAAACAGAAATATTTGACTTTGAATTCCTACACTTTCGTATTTAGCAAATCATTTGCATTATTTTGCAATAAAATGCACTTTCAGGCTGATGTCTTGTCACCCTCTCTACATTTTTTGGGTCTATTTACTCTTTTTTTTTATTTTAATAATTTATAAAGAAGAAAACAATCTATATGGAAAAATGTTCTATCTATTCATGTGATTCCTCAGGGAATGTGCTTATCTGTGAGCACTTTGTGGGGACTCAGTTTTTATTTCCTGTTTTCCTATTGCACACTTATTCAATGCATGGATAGCTTAAAATAAAGAGAATATTGGCCCTAAATCAAGAACCCAGAGATTTGCTTGACCTTGCAGAAGATTTCCAGCACAGAAATGGGTGAGAATAGGGGTGGAAATATTCAGATGTGAGAAAAGACAATGACCATGAGTCTGTTCACCCTGATGGGTGATAGACATCACTAATCAGAGACTACAAGACTAGGGTGTGCTGGGATAAACATACTTCCATGGGAATATCAGTCACATGGATCTGACCGATATCTAGATTACAAGAAGAGGTTGGAAAAAGTATTCACAGCTGGAGGGTATGTCCTGCAAAACGCTGTGGGCAAGAGCATGCAAGTGATACTGAAATGCATGTGGCAAGTAGAGGATGTGGGTGGGTAGTGACAGCAGCAAATAGGGTTAGAGCTGTAATTGGGGATGGAGGGTGGGCTAGAGGAAGTAAATCATGGTGTGACTAAGGGATTGAGGTGTCTCTTGTAGGCTCTTTGGGTGCTGGTTGCTGTTCTTGGAGGATTCCTCACATCTGAAGAATGTTCACTTATTTTCTTCACTTTTTTAAAAATTGTTATTGAAATATAGTTGTTTTACAATGTAGTGTTAGTTTCTGGTGTACAGCAAAGCAAATCAGCCATATGTCTATATATCTCCCCTATTTCATGGATTTCCTTCCCATTTAGGTCACTACAGAGGATTGAGCAGAGATTCCTGTGCTATACAGTAGGTTCTCATTAGTTATCTATCTCATACATAGTACTGTGTTTGTGTGTGTGTGTGTAGGTTTCCCAGGTGGCACAGTGGTAAAGAACCCACCTGCCAATGTGGGAGATACAAGAGCCATGGGTTTGATTCCTGGGTGGGGAAGAGCACCTGGAGTAGGAAATGGCAATCCACTCCAGTATTCTTGCCTAGAGAATCCCATGGACAGAGGAGCCTGGTGGACTACAGTCCATGGGATTGCAAGGAATTGGACCCTATTGAGCATGAGCACAAATGAGCATGAGCGTAAATATGTCAATCCCAACCTCCTGATTCATCTCACCTCCCTTTCCCCGCTTTGTATCCATACCAAGGATAGTTTGTTCTCTACATCTGTATCTCTATTTCTGCTTTGCAAATAGGTTCATCTGCACCATTTTTTCTAGATTCCACATAATCACGTTTAACACAATATTTGAGTAATAAGAGGAAGTGACATCACAACTAGAAGAGCAAGAAGGCAATCTGGGTGTTCTTTTATGTGTGATTTATTTAACCCTGCAAAAAGCTCTCAAAGATTATCCACAGGTAGCAAGGAGGCACTCTTCATTTCTTCATCCTTGCAGTATTCTCACTGATGAAAACAAAGACTCACTCTGATCTGAGAACTTCAATCGGTTGAACTTATTAAATTCTTCTGGCCCTCAGTGTAGCTGATGGAACGGATTGAAGAAGCTCACCTTTTTACACTGTTCCAAATCACCATCCAAAGACAAACAACAGAAGTGCATAATTCCTTTCTCTTCCTTTTAAAATAAATCATATGAGAAATTATTTTATTAAAATTTTGCTGATAACATAATTATTTTTAAAAACTCCATTTAGAGATAGTTTCTTAAGAAAACTCAAATTTGCCTTGTATTCAATTCTTGGCCTTTTCTGATGATGCTAACAATAATAGAAATGGAAAGTCTATAGAAAAATGCAAAATACTTGTTTTCTGATAAGTTGAGATCTGAGATTCCTCAGATTGCTGAGGTAAGAGATGTGATCTGGGTGTGTTGGGATAAGTGAAACGTGTTCATATTCAAAAGGGTGCTTTGGCAAATAAAAGGAAAAGTATAGAAGTATTCAGTGTTTAGGAAAAAATACATAACAGTGTATTGGATATGATACCAATTTTGGAAAGAGGAAAAGCTACTTCTACAAACATATCGTGTGTCTGTGTATGTGTGTGTTTGTGTCTGTGTAAAGAGAGAGAATGAGTGTGTATACAGACATACATGTGTGTGTATGTAGGTACAAAACTGATGTAAATCTATTTCCTCTGGGAAATAAGATAATACTACTGGGGGCATAAGATTTCATGATTTATTTTATTTATAACTGTATGGTTTTAGTTTATCTTTAAAAAGTGCCTTTATTTCATTATTATGGAGGAAAAGTGTATGTAATAAACTTGTGCTATAATGGCACCCCACCCCAGTATTTTTGCCTGGAAAATCCCATGGACGGAGGAGCCTGGTAGGCTCCAGTCCGTGGGGTCGCTAAGAGTTGGACACGACTGAGCGACTTCACTTTGACTTTTCACTTTCATGCATTGGAGAAGGAAATGGCAACTCACTCTAGTGTTCTTGCCTGGAGAATCCCAGGGACAGGGGAGCCTGGTGAGCTTCCGTCTATGGGGTCCCACAGAGTTGGACACGACTGAAGCGACTTAGCAGCAGCAGCAGCATGTCAAGTGAAAGCACAAATTTATTAAACACACTTTCAATACTTGAAAATATACTTGGTAGCTGAGTTTTCAGGGAGAAATATTATTAAAATTAAATATTAAATCTTATGGAAGCATTCATATACTATCGGCAGCAATGTAAGCATGTACAGGCTTCTGGGAAAATAGTTTGACATTAAATACTAAACACTTAAAATTTTTTAAATTATTATAGCCTTCCTTCTGAAGAGACTAAACAGAAAGTTCCCCAAACATATATGTAGTTGATGTGAATGCTAGGATTAAAATTCAGAAGAGTCATAAATATTTCCTGTAGTATTATTTATTATAACCAAAGGTGTAAACAATCAAAATTTCCTGCAGGATGCATATGGTTAAATAAATTATAGTTAAGTCCTCACAGTGTCTTTTAAACCAATATTTATTAATATAGGAATGTGGTAATGATATAGCAATTTTGTTTTTCACAAACTTGCAAATGGAATTCACATAATGTTATCTTTTATAAATATATACTCATATATAGGAAAATAAGAGAAGGGTACATAATAAATTGCTACTTGATCTTATCCCTATATGATGAGGCATTGTATATGGTTTTTCATTTTGTTTGAAAAGAAATCTATACCCTCTAATTGAAGAAAATGAGATCGCATTTCCTTTGTCATAAAAAATGAAATGAGAGAGGAATATTTTTAAAAGGGGAAATTATATTTCCTATAGGATTTATTTTCAATTCATAAAGATTAATGAGGCTTTCTAAGTTGTTTATTGGCCTTGCGTTTCCAGCAGTTCTTAAAGATAGATATTATTTTTCATATTTATCAAGAAAATAAATGCTGTGAGTGATAATATTTATGTAGAAAAATAATTTTTCTTTACTATTTAGCAAAGAGGAGCTATTTCTCACCATCCACAGAAGAGAAGGACAGTAAATCTCTAGTATTTCACAACGATCAGGTCAATTCAGCACATTTTTCTATCGAAAAACGTGCCAAACTGTGAGGATGTATAATCCCTGCAAATACTTCTATAGAAAAATGCCAATAGCTTCTCCCCATAAACAGAGAGAGAAGGATGCATTGTCATGAATGATGAGGACAGGAAAGCACTACGTCAATAAAGTGACATTTTTAGAATTTCAACTGCATGAATACAGAGATGTCAGGGAGAATGTTTTTGGTCATGTTGTTAAGAATTTATAATCTTAGATGTCACTTATATATTGCTATTATTTTACTATACTAATTCTTTTAAGCCCATTCATATAATCAGAAACCATTTAGTAATACTTATTAATAACTGCCTGTTCCAGGCACTGTTCTAAACCTTGGGAATACAAATTTAATTGGCTCCAGAGAAACTCACAGTCAAGGAGAACTCATTGCACCTACATCCAAAAAGGATTCGAAGCAATTATAGAGAAAATGCAAGACAATTATAATGTTTGTGCCTGCCTTTGTTAACAGAAAACAATTAGATTTAAAGCATCATAAATATCCCCATATCCTGGATCAGGTCCCATTCCTTCTCCTTTCATCTAACCTGATATCTTGATGTACACAGATTTGTTGACACAAAACAATAAGCAAGTTAAAATTAATTTGGTGACTGCTACATGAAGCAGGCAATTCCCACTTCACCTATTCAAATATTGGAATGTCCATCACCTCAATCACAAATGTCAGAAGAATGGGCTCCATGGGTGACTTATTGACTTAACAGCATGCCCATTTGAAACCTGCCTCAAGGGAGCATAGTGGAATCTCATTTAATGTCGATTATGATTATTACAATATTTACTGTCAATTCTTTTTACCAATTTACAGAGAAATAAATATACATTATCGATAAATGTATGAAAATTTTCTCTGGCCCTTAAATATAAAAGCAAAATGAGATTTTAAACATCTTAGTGAACCTTTAAAACACTTAAATCCAGTTTAGGTAAAGGTAGGAGAATCATTAACTCTCATACACTAATCATGGATTTGCAAATTCATACAAGTTCTCTTTTTTTTTTTTTTGGCAGAGCAATTTGACAGTGGCTCTCGTGTTAAGGTGGAATTCTACCCACTCTACCACTGGGGTACCTACCATAAAAGGCTTTGTTTTCCTCATGCTCTCTTCTCAGGTCTCTCATCCTTGCTATTCTGCCTGCCTTGCTTCTCTCAGTGGCCAAAGGGTTGACAACTTCCTTATTTATCCATGTAGGACAGAGTACATTTAATAACTTTTGCTTGGAGGAAGACAACGCAACCCATTCCACTGTTCTTGCCTAGAGAATACCATGGACAGAGAAGCCTGGCAGGCTACAGTCCATAAGGTTGCCAAGAGTCAGACATGACTGAAGCAACTTAGCACACACATGTAATACATTATTGGATTGGCCAAAGAGTTTGTTCAGGTTTTTCCATAACATCTTATGAAAAAACATATTTTGGGGCTGACTCAGTATAATATATATTATATACAAAACAACAACAACAACAACAAAACAAAACCCAAACAAAACTTTTGCTGCAGGAGTAGCTTTCCTCACAACAGGATATGATGGATGGCCATCATTTGGAGCATATTCAGAGTGTCTCATATTATCTCTCTTGCCTGGAGAATCCCAGGGACGGGGGAGCCTGGTGGGCTTCCGTCTATGGGGTCGCACAGAGTCGGACATGACTGAAGCGACTTAGCAGCAGCAGCAGCACATTATACATACCAAATGATGCACTTGTATTCTATTTCCTATGTATACCATGCATATATTTCTGCTACTCTTTACCATGGTTAGATTAGATTTCAGTAGGAGAAAGAGTCTTTTCTTATCTCCAGCCCTAGGCCATTTTGGTGCTTCAAAGATGAGACACTGACATTACCATACTTGGTCCCAGGTTTAGGCTGAAGTTATTTCCTGCATGACATGGTCCTTATACATCTGGTACCTGTACCCCCATCTTCATGTTAGGAAGTCCTTATAGAGAATGGGACACTAAGGGGGTTAAAATGAGTCATCTCTCTGTCTTTGCTGTACTATTGGTCAGAATGCTTCTGTGCTTGTGAGCACCTGCAGAAAGAAAGAAATTCAATACTTCATTCAAAGAGAATCTTAGCAGACCCCTGAGGACTAGCAATAAATAATCCAAGGTAAAGAGGAAAAATCGATCCAGCACATTTACTGAAGGAGGTCCCAGAGTATTCTTGGCTGAGACTATATTACAATCTGATCTCATATGCTGCTGCTGCTGCTAAGTCGCTTCAGTCGTGTCCAACTCTGTGCGACCCCATAGACGGAAGCTCACCAGGCTCCCCCGTCCCTGGGATTCTCCAGGCAAAAGTACTGGGGTGGGGTGCCATTGCCTTCCCCGGATCTCATATGCAGAGAAATATAAATACAGGGGAAAACAGTAGTGGTATTTAGAAACAAAGAGTACATTTCTCTCAATGCTTTTCAGAAACCTATCTTGTGATAAAGATGGATCTGACTCTTAATAGCAGAGGGACTGATGTAATTTTGACAATCTCTAAATTTTATCAAAGATAAAAGTATTATTCATTATTATGGTGAGGTTTGTATGCAAACTTGGTACCATTAAAAGTCAATGAGTATTTTTTCAGTCAATCTTGGTTCAGTGATCAGGATCATTTTAAGAAAAATTAAGGACTATTACATACTACCAAGGGATCAAGTAGTTCCACTATGTTCTGGTAGGTCCTATCTCTGAGAAACACTATTATTAAAAGGTACTGACATAGTTCTTTATTAAAGTGAAAGAGGAGAGTGAAAAAGTTGGCTTAAAACTCAACATTCAAAAAACTAAGATCATGGCATCTGGTCTCATCACTTCATGGAAAATAGATAGGGAAACAATGGAAACAATGATAGACTTTATTTTGGGGGCTCCCAAATCACTGAAGATGGTGACTGCAGCCATGAAATTAAAATGCACTTCCTTCTTGGAAGAAAAGCTATGACCAACTTAGCATATTAAAAAGCAGAGACATTACTTTGCCAACAAAGGTCTGTCTAGTCAAAGCTATGGTTTTTGCAGTAGTCATGTATGGATGTGATAGTTGGACCATAAAGAAAGCTGAGCACTGAAGAACAGATGCTTTTGAACTACGGTGTTAGAGAAGATTATTGAGAGTCCCTTGGACAGCAAGGAGATCCAACCAGTCCATTCTAAAGGAAATCAGTCCTGAATATTCATTGGAAGGACTAATGCTGAAACTGAAGCTCCAATACTTTGGCCACCTGATGCAAAGAACTGACTTACTGGAAAAGGTCCTGATGCTAGGACAGATAGAAGGCAGGAGGAGAAGGGGACGACAGAGGATGAGGTGGTTGGATGGCATCACTGACTCAATGGACATGAGTTTGAGTAAACTGTGGGAGTTGGTGATGGACAGGGAGGCCTGGCGTGCTGCAGTCCGTGGGGTCACAAAGAGTCAGAAATGACTGAGCGGCTGAACTGAACTGAACTGAACTGAATTGATATAGCACTGTGTATCTAGAACGGCCAACAGGGAGCAAGTGGGGTGAAGATTTATCATCATGTGGCATATGGTTATGGGCCAGAGGAAGTTTAGGCTCCAGTATCTATACAGATAATAGCTTGATAGTGTTAAGCAGATAAGAACTGTTATGTAAAATTAGAGCAAACAGAATCCAACAACATATTAACAAATCATGCATCATGACCAAGTGGGCTTTATCCCAGGGATGCAAGGATTCTTTAGTAGCTGCAAATCAAACAATGTGATACACTGCATTAACAAATTGAAAGATAAAAACCATATGACTATCTCAATAGATGAAGAGAAAGCTTTTGACATAATTCAGTATCCATTTATGAGAAAAACCTTCCAGAAAGCAGGAATAGAAGAAACATACCTCAACATAATAAAGGCTATATATGATAAACCCACAGCAAACATTATCCTCAATGGTGAAAAATTGAAACCATTTCCCCTAAAGTCAGGAACAAGACAAAGGTGCCCACTCTCACCACTTCTATTTAACATAGTTTTAGAAGTTTTAGCCACAAGAATCAGAGAAGAAAAATAAATAAAAGGAATCCAGATTGGAAAACAAGAAGTAAAACTCTCAGTGTTTGCAGATGACATGATCCTCTACATAGAAAGCCCTAAAGATTCCACAAGGAAATTAGTAGAGCTAATCAATGAATATAGTAAAGTTGCAGGATGTAAAGTTAACACAGAATTCCCTTGCATTCCTATACACTAACAATGAGAAGACAGAAATAGAAATTAAGGAAACAATTCTGTTCACCATTGTGACAAAAAGAATAAAATACTTAGGAATAAATCTACCAAAAGAAACAAAAGACCTATTTATAGAAAACTATAAAACACTGATGAAAGAAATCAAAGATGACACAAATGGAGAAATATACCATGTTCATGGATCAGAAGAATCAATATAGTGAAAATGAGTATACTACCCAAAGATTCAATGCAATCCCTATCAAGCTACCAATGGTATTTTTCAGAGAACTAGAACAAATAATTTCACAATTTGTATGGAAATACAAAAAACTTAGAATAGCCAAAGCAATTTTGAGAAAGAAGAATGGAACTGGAGGAATCAACCTGCCTGACTTCAGACTATATTACAAAGTTACAGTTATCAAGACAGTATATATAGTTATCAAGGCACAAAGACAGAAATATAGATCAATGGGACAAAATGGAAAGCCCAGAGACAAATGCATGCACCTATGGACAACTTATCTTTGACAGAGGAGGCAAGAATATGCAATGGAGAAAAGACAATCTCTGTAACAAGTGGTGCTGGTAAAACTGGTCAACCACTTGTAAAAGAATAAAACTAGAACATTTCCTAATACCAAACACAAAAATAAACTCAAAATGGATTAAAGATCTAAACATAAGACCAGAAACTGTAAAACTAGAAGAAAACATAGGCAAAACACTCACTGACATAAATCATAGCAGGACCCTCTATGACCCACCTCTGAGTAATGGAAATAAAAGCAAAAATAAACAAATGGGGCCTAATTAAACATAAAAGCTTTTGCACAACAAAGGAAACAATAAACAAGGTGAAAAGACAGCCTTCAGAATGGGAGAAAATAATAGCAAATGAAGCAACTGACAAAGAATTAATCTCAAAAATATACAAGTAGCTCATGCAGCTCAATTCCAGAAAAATAAATGACCCAATCAAAAAATGGGCCAAGGAACTAAACAGACATTTCTCCAAAGAAGACATACAGATGGCTAAAATACACATGAAAAGATGCTCAACATCGCTCATTATCAGATAAATGAAAATCAAAACCACAATGAGGTACCATCTCACACTAGTCAGAATGGCTTCTATCAAAAAGTCTACAAGCAATAAATGCTGGAGAGGCTGTGGAGAAAAGGGAACCCTCTTACACTGTTGGTGGGAACGCCAACTAGTACAGCCACTATGGAGAACAGTGTGGAGATTCCTTAAAAAACTGGAAATAGAACTGCCATATGACCCAGCAATCCTACTGCTGGGCATACACAATGAGGAAACCAGAATTGAAAGAGATACATGTACTCCAATGTTCATTGCAGCACTGTTTACAATAACTAGGAGATGGAAGCAACTTAGATGTCCATCAGCATATGAATGGATAAGAAAGCAGAGGCACATATACACAATGGAATATTACTCAGCTATTAAAAAGAATGCATTTTAATCAGTTCTAATGAGGTGGATGAAACTGGAGCCTATTATACAGAGTGAAGTAAGTTAGAAAGAAAAACACCAGTACAGTATACTAATGCATATATATGGAATTTAGAAAGATGGTAACGATGACTGAGAGACAGCAAAAGAGACACAGAAGTAAAGAATAGTCTTTTGGACTCTGTGGGAGAAGGTGAGGGTGGGATGATTTGAGAGAATAGCACTGAAACATGTATATTATCATATGTGAAACAGATCGCCAGTCCAGGTTCAGTGCATGAGACAGGGTGCTCAGAGTCAGTGCACTGGGATGACCTTGAGGGATGGGATGGGCAGGGAGGTGGGAGGGGGTTCAGGATGGGGGACACATGTACACCCATGACTGATTCATGTCAATGTATGGCAAAAATCACTACAATATTGTAAAGTAATTAGCCTCCAGTTAGAATTAATTAATTAATTAAAAAAAAGAACTGTTATGTAGAAGAGATGACCTTTGCATATACATAGTATATACATGTAAGTGTAGTCATATATAGAGGCTTCCCAGATGGTGCAGTGGTAAAGAATCTGCCTGCCAATGCAAGAGATGTTGGTTCAGTCCCTGTCATGAAGATCCACTGGAGTAGACAGTGGTAAGCCCCTATAGTATTCTTGCCTGCATATTTCATTAACAGAGAGGTCTGGCAGGCTATAGTCCATGAGGTTGCAAAGAGTCAGACATGTCTGAGCATGCACACACACACACACAGAGTCATATATGGAGATCCATGTATGCTTGTGTATATTATAATGTATAGTATTTGTAAACATAATGTCAAAACTTATCTAGGACCCACTCATTTTTACAATTCAGTATTATTTGCTTTCTGGGTAATCCCAGCTGTGAGGGGGCCAGAAAAAGATATTTGAGTGTGGGAAACTGATAATTCTAACCAATAATAATTCATTCACCAAGACTGGCATTTTGGTGCTTTTTAAAATAGACTGTCTGGAGCTTCCCTAGTGGCCCAGTAGTTAAGACTTCACCTTTCAATGCAGGGAATGTGGGTTTAGTCCCTGGTCAGGGAGCTCAGATGCCACATGCCTTGAAGCCATAAAAACAGAATGTAAAACAGAAACATCATAACAAAATTAAATAAAAACTTTAAAAATGGTCCATTTGAAAACCAAATCTTAAAGAAAAGAAGACTATGTTCTGAGATGCAGGAAAAAAAGAAGGGCCACAGCTGGGGGGCTGCCTAAAGTTAATGCTGCCTCACGTTGTTTTGCCTGATTTCCTGTTCTCTGATGCCTTGTAAAATTCCCAAAGGGAAACATGGTTTTTGTAAAATTTTTTGTCATCTGAGCCCAATGTGAGGTGCGTGAATAGCCAAAATTGCATCTTATTTTATTGTGTGTCACTTTTTTGTGTGCTTAGAAGATATTGTGACTTTCACACACTGAAGGTTTGAGGCAAGTCTGTGTCAAGCAAGCCTATCAGTGCCATTTTCCAACAGCATTTTCTCACTTCTTATTTCTGTGTCACATTTTCGAAATTCTCAAAATACTTAAATTTTTTTCAGTATATGTTTGTTACAGTAAGCTGATGGCTCAGATGGTGGTTAACATTTTTTTTTAGCAATACAGTTTTTTAAATTAAGATATGTGTTTATTTTAGACATAATCCTATTGAACACTTAATTGACTACAGTGTAAGTTTTATTTGCACTAAAAAACCAAAAAAAATCATTGGACTCACCTTAGTAGTAGTAGTAGTTGCTCAGTCATGTGTGATTCCCTGTGACCCATAGATGATAGCCCTCCAGGCTTCTCTGTCCATGGAATTCTCCAAACAAGAATACTGGAGCGGGTAGCCATTTCCTTCTTCAGGGGATCTTCCTGGCCCAGGGATGGAATCTGAGTCTTCTGCATTGCAGGCAGATTCTTCACTGTCTGAGTCAGTTGCAATATTTTCTTTATTTCATTTGTCTAGAACTGAACCCACAATAGCATCAATAATATCTCTAATTGGCTATTAAGTGGAGTTAATAAATTGATAAAAATTGATGTCAGGATTCTTTTCAAAACCTCTGAATCACCTCTATGAAAAGTTTGCAAGATACCTGACCAGGAAGCTTTCCCACATAGTCTGCATACAACTGTCAGCCTTTCCCTGGGCCATTCCCTCTGCTGGAATGCTTTATCTTGCCAGGGTCTCAATACTACCCAGTCTCTTCAGTAAGAGACCCAGACAGAATACATGTCCTTTCTTTCTGGATTACTCTATTGCTTGTCCTTCCTATGCTTTGCTGTGTCAGCATATTTATCCTCTGCTGAACTCTGACCTGTTTCAGTGAAAAGTTAGGTGTATCACTAACAGCATACTGAGTGCCTGTCACAGAGTCAGTGTTTGATAATGACATTTTATTTATAAGTAATTTAATTTTTTGAAGAGTGGTTGCCTTTACAATATTAGTTTAAAGTGTACAAAGTAGTGATTCAATATGTTTATAGATTTTGCTCCTTTTAAAGTTGCTATAAAATATTGGTTATCTTTCCTATAGTGTACATTACATCCTTGTGTCTCATTCATTTTATGCCTAATAGTTTGTACCATTTAATATCCGTTCCCTATGTTACATCTCCTCCAACCCTTCTTTCCACTGGTAACCACTAGTTTATTCTCTATACCTGTGCATCTATTTCTGTTTAGTATATTCATTCATTATAGTTTTTCACAGCCCACAAATAAATGAACACATACAGTATTTATTTTTCTCTGTCCAATTTAATTCACTGAGTATAATACCCTCCAAGTCCATCCATGTTGTTGAAAATGGCAAAATTTCATTCTTTTTTATGGCTAAGTAATCTTTTTTATGGCTAAGTAATATTTTACTGTATGTGTATATACACATATGAAAATGAATGTGTTAGTCATTCAATCATGTCTGACTCTTTGTGACCCCGTAGATGGTACTACCAGACTCCTCTGTCTATAGAATTCTCTAGGCAAAAATACTTGAGTGGATTGTCATTCACCTCATCAAGGGATCTTCCTGACTCAGGGATAGAACCCAGGTCCCCTGAATTGCAGACAGATTCTTTATTGTCTGAGCCACCATGTATATACATTATATATAATGTACAAATATATGCCAAAGAATGCACAAAGTACTGCACAGTTGCACTCATCTCACATGCTAGTAAAGTAATGCTCAAAATTCTCCAAGCCAGGCTTCAACAGTAAATGAACCATGAACTTCCAGATGTTCAAACTGGATTTAGAAAAGGCAGAGGAACCAGAGATCAAATTGCCAACATCTGTTGGATCATCAAAAAAGGAAGAGAGTTCCAGAAAAGCATCTACTTCTGCTTTATTGACTATGCCAAAGCCTTTGACCACCATAAACTCTGGAAAGTTCTTAAAGAGTTTGGAATACCAGACCACCTGACCTGCCTCTTGAGAAATCTGGATGCAGGTCAGGAAGCAGCAGTTAGAACTGGACATGGAACAGACTGGTTCCAAATAGGAAAAAGAGTACGTCAAGGCTGTATATTGTCACCGTGCTTATTTAACTTATATGCAGAATATATCATGAGAAACGCTGGGCTGGAATCACAAGCTGGAATCAAGATTTCCAGGAAAAATATCAATAACCTCAGACATGCAAATGACACCAGACTTATGGCAGAAAGTGAAAAAATAAAGAGCCTCTTGACGAAAGTGAAAGAGGAGAGTGAAAAAGTTAGCTTAAAGCTCAACATTCAGAAAATGAAGATCATGGCATCTGGTCCCATCACTTCATGGAAAATAGATGGGGAAACAATGGAAACAGTGACAGACTTTATCTTTTTGAGCTCCCAGATCACTGCAGATGGTGACTGCAGCCATGAAATTAAAAGACCCTTGCTCCTTGGAAGAAAAGTTATGACCAACCTAGACAGTATATTAAAAGGCAGAGACATTACTTTGCCAACAAAGGTCCATTTAGTCAAGGCCAACATTCAGAAAACGAAGATCATGGCATCTGGTCCCATCACTACATGGGAAATAGATGGAGAAACAGTGGAAACAGTGTCAGACTTTATTTTTCTGGGCTCCAAAATCACTGCAGATGGTGACTGCAGCCATGAAATTAAAAGACGCTTACTCCTTGGAAGGAAAGTTATGACCAACCTAGATAGCAAATTCAAAAGCAGAGACATCACTTTGCCAACAAAGTTTCGCCTAGTCAAGGCTATGGTCTTTCCTGTGGTCATGTATGGATGTGAGAGCTGGACTGTGAAGAAGGCTGAGCGCTGAAGAATTGATGCTTTTGAACTGTGGTGTTGGAGAAGACTCTTGAGAGTCCCTTGGACTGCAAGGAGATCCAACCAGTCCATTCTGAAGGAGATCAGCCCTGGGATTTCTTTGGAAGGAATGATGCTAAAGCTGAAACTCCAGTATTTTGGCCACCTCATGCAAAGTGTTGACTCATTTGAGAAGACTCTGATGCTGGGAGGGATTGGGGGCAGGAGGAGAAGGGGACGACAGAGGATGAGATGGCTGGATGGCATCACTGACTCGATGAATGTGAGTCTGAGTGACCTCCGGAGAGCTGGTGATGGATAGGGAGGCCTGGCGTGCTGCAGTTCATGGGGTCGCAAAGAGTTGGACATGACTGAGCGACTGATCTGATCTGATCTGATGGTTTTTCCAGTAGTTATGTGTGGATGTGAGAGTTGGACTATAAAGAAAGCTGAGTGCCAAAGAATTGATGCTTTTGAACTGTGGTGTTGAAGAATCCTCTTGAGAGTCCCTTGGACTGCAAGGAGATCTAACCAATCCATCCTAAAGGAAATCAGTTCTGAATATCCATTGGAAGGAGTGATGCTAAAGGTGAAACTCCAATACTTTGGCCACCTGATGTGAACAATTGACTCATCTGAAAAGACCCTGATGCCAGGAAAGACTGAAGGCAGGAGGAGAAGGGGATGACAGAGGATGAGATGGCTGGATGTCCTCACTTACTCAATGGACATGAATTTGAGTAAACTCTGGGAGTTGGTGATGTACAGGGAGGCTTGGCCTGCTGCAGTCCATGAGGTTGTAATGAGTTGGACACAACTGAGCGACTGAACTCAAGAGATACACATGCACACATATATCTACAGAAGAGGATTGTGACACACAATTGATAATCTCAGGGGTTTTCTCTACATATACACAAAGTCTAGTCTACACTTATTTTTGTTACAGTTCAACAGTTTCTCTTTAGCAAAATAATTTTAGTTTGGAATTTTGTATATATATAAAATATATCTCACATATATATGTTCATCTCACATCCCCTTAATCCATTTAAGTTTGATCAACATTTAGGTGGTTTCCATATCTTGATTATTATAAATAAAGCTACTAAGAATATTGGTGTGCCTATATATTTTTTGCATTGGTGTTTTTTTGTTTCTTCAGATATGTACCCAGGATGGAATTGCTGGATCATATTACATTTTTAAATTTTTAATTTCTCCATCCTAAAGGAGACCAGTCCTGGGTGTTCATTGGAAGGACTGATGCTGCAGCTGAAACTCCAATACTTTGGCCACCTCATGTGAAGAGTTGACTCACTGGAAAAGACCCTGATGCTGAGAGGGATTGGGGGCAAGAGGAGAAGGGGACGACAGAGGATGAGATGGCTGGATGGCATCACCAACTCGATGCATATGATTTTGAGTGAACTGCAGGAGTTGGTGATGGACAGGGAGGCCTGGTGTGCTGCGATTCATGGGGTCACAAAGAGTTGGACACGACTGAGTGACTGAACTGAATTGATGATTGTAAATGAAATTGTTTTCTTGTTTTCACTCTCTGCTAGTTCATTATTAGTGTATAGAAAAACAAAACACTTCTGTATGTTAATCTTTTGTTTTGTAACTTTACTGAATCCATTTACTAATGGGGAGACTGTAGGGTTCTCTATATGCAATATTATGTCATCTGCAAATAGTGACAGTTTCACTTCTTCCTTTCTAATTTGGATGTCTTTTATTTCTTTTTCTTCTGTGATTGCTGTGGCTAGGACTTCCAACACTCTGTTAAATATAAATGATGAGAGTGGGAATCTTTCCTAATTTTAGAGGAAAAGCTTCCAGTGTTTTACCATTGATAATGGTATTTTAAAATGATATACTCAGTTTGCTATGTTGTTCCTGTTCAAATACTCTAAAAGATACATGCGAGCACTGGAAAAGAAAGGGTCAAAAGATTTAGCTTCCCTCAAAAAGACACAAGAGTAGCACATGATTCATTGCCTTTTTCAAGTTTTTGTGATAATTGAAATATATTTCAATTTTTCCCCAACTTTCAGACCTGGTCATAATCAACTGTATGTTGTTCAGAAACTACGTTAAAATTTGTGCCACTAAAATTACCACCTTTAGCTTGAGTCAAATTTTATGAGAAGCTTAATTGTTTTTGTTTTGACTTTTCCATGCTTATTTAAATTTATGAAGAGATTTTTTTATTCTCTCATATTATCAAAGTCCAAACAACAATTTTTCTAAAGAGGAATGCCTCAGGGTCAGTTGTTACAGCAATTATCAATTACATTTGGCTTCATTTAATTGTTTGCAAAATTAGCTTTTGAAAGTACCACTTAATTTTCTTTCCAGTCTCACTTCTCAAGAAGGTAATTAATGGACTAACTCTAATTAAACATGAATGATAAAGCACAGGGAACTTTTAAATTAAATCATCATTGAACTTCTTCTGTGCTATCTATCAATTGGTACTTGGGTACTGAGGGCACTGAATACATTAGAGAACTCAGTGCTCTCCTACCCACACTACCCCATCCCATTTTATCACTGCCTGTAGTTATATGTCTAATTTATTAATGTAATCAGAATGTCCCATCTGAGTTCATTTCTTAAATCTGTAAGCTATTGGAAATGTATTTAAAAATACTCTAGTAGGAGCTGCAAAAAATACTGTCAACATTGATCTGTCTAATCCCTGTGAAATAAATAACCATGTCCCTGATGCTTAGGCCCTGGTAAGAAAAATATGTCCTGCTGCAAAAATATGTGAGCATCCATTTTGTATTCTAGGTGGGAGCGATACCTGCAGCCTGCACCTCCTATCTCATGTTGCAATATATGACTGAGAAGTATAAAAAGGAACTTCTCGTCAGAAAACTTTGGGGCAACCCACTAAAAATATCTCTGAATCTCATTTTTGGAAGTTTATAGATATATAAAATATGTCTGTTACCTTGATTGTGGTAATGTTTTCACAGGTATATGCATATCTTCAAAGTAATACACATTTAAATATGTATAGTTTTCTGTATGTCAGTTTATACCTGGATAAAGCTGTTTTAAAAAAAGAATTAGTCTTGAAGTGGCTATTCATTTGCTGTCCTTTTGAATACATTACCACAAGTTTGGCACCTTAGGACAAATTAACTCACAGTAGTGTCGGGCAGACACCTGGGCTGAGGTGGCTGGGTTCCCTGCCCAGGTGCTTATAAGGCTGAAATCTGTGTGCTCTCATTCAGATTCCCAGGCTGTAAGTTGGGTTGGGTCAGAATTCACTTCCTTGCAGTTATAGAACGAGCATTCCTGTTTCCTTGATGGCTCTCAGCTGGAGGCCACTGTCCATGTTCCCCTGTCATGTGACCCTCTCAGTCTTCAAAACACTCGATGGAAAATCTTTTGACTCTGCTTGGGATGCCACAATGAAAGCACTGCAGACTAGGTGGCTTAAACAACAGAAATTCCTTTTCTCCCAGTTCTGGTGGCCATAAGTCCAAGATCAAGGATGGTTTCTTGTGAGAGCCTCTCTTCCTGATTGGCAGATGTCTGCCCCCTTGCTGCGGCTCTATGTGTGTGTAGAAAAGGGGCTGGACCCTGGTGTCTCTGCCTCTTACAAAGACACTAGTTATATTGCATTAGGCCCCCACACTATGACCTCACCTAACGTTCACTGCCTTCTTATAGGCCTCGTCTCTAAATAAAGTCACACTGGCAGTTAGGGTCTCACCATATACATTTTGGTGGGAAACAATTCAGTCTGTGATACTTTCTCATATCAAATTCTCTCATGCTTTCAAACTCTCTCACCAGGGAGAGTCTTGCATCTTTTAAGGGCTCATATGGTCATATCAGATCCACAGAGAATCTCTGTCTCTCAAAGTCAACTGATTTGGGACCTTATTTACTTTTGGAATACTTCTTCAGAGCACTGCCTAGACTTTAGTTTTAAACAGAATAACACAAAGTTCATGGGATGAATCAAAAAGGTGTGTCATATTGGGGGTGAGAATCTTGGGGTACATCTTAGAATGGGCCAACCCCACCTGAGTCAAAGGATATGATGAATATTGCCATATAGCACTGGTGTAATATTTTATTTATTTTTAAAATTTTTTTGTTTTTGGTTGCGCTGGGTCTGTTGTCATGGAGAGGCTTTCTCTAGTTGCGGCGAGCCGGGGTTACACTTTGCTGGCGGTGCTCGGACTTCTCACTGTGGTGGCTTCTCTTGTTGCTGACCGTGGGCTCTAGGCTCACAGGCTTTAGTAGTCACAGCATGTGGGCTCCATAGTTGTGGCTGGCAGGCTCTCAAGTGCATACCGAGTAGTCGTTGCACGTGGTCTTAATTGCCTCATGGCATGCGGAATCATCCTGGACTAGGAATTGACCCTGTGTCTCCTGAATTGGCAGGCAGATCTTAACCACTGGACCACCATGGAAGTCCTGACCTGATATGTTGATTTTTAGGAGGCAAAAATTACCTTTTTGTTCTGCTTAGCAGTTTTCCTTTCTTTTGCATTTTGTCTAAACTTGTCCATTTTGCTGTGCACTGACAACACTGGTAATTTCCTCCAAGTTTAAGATAGGATAACGGCACAAAGGTGAAAACAGTATAGCTTAACTCTCCCCTTCTAAAAAGCCTCACGATGGAGAGCATTCCCAGGGCGCTTTAGATAGCCTCCTGATTTGTAATCTGCCCCCATGGGTCCTTTAGATCATAGTAGCTCATGTCCACGAGGCTATATTTCAACACCAGATGACAGGCATTTGGAGAGATTTTAGTATTTTTCAGTTTTGCCCTTGTCATTTAACAGGCTCCTTCAAAGGAGTGGTGCACAGCATGGTGGTCCAGAGTCCTGAGCTAGGAATGTCTGATCCCCTGCTTTCATTCTGCATGACTACCACCTAACTCCTGAGGATTCATGATGCTTATTTTCCCATACTAATTTATCAGCACCACCTCTGCTTTCTCTTCAGTGCTACTGTTCTCCTGTGGTGCTCACCAATGCACCGTCAATAGCCTTTCTTGAATTTACACAGTGCTACTAGTCATCCTGGCTGCCCAAAGCAAAAGAAAAAGGAATTCACTTCCATCTTCATTCTTTGTCAGCTTGTAGCAATTCCTGTTAAACAACAACAAATTTAAGCTCTTCAAACAAAATGGATGTGATTCATGCATTGTTTTACATTGTTCACTTGTATATTTACATAAGTTCTTCAAGGAATGCAGGGTGTTTGCATACTATTTCAGTGGTTCTTGAGTACTTGTCCATGTCTACAATCTGCAGAGAAGTGTTCATGATACTTAACTGGCTCTTATTCTTTGAGATAATGGCGGTTGATTATCCTAGTGGACAGCTGTAATTTCCATCTTAATATTGCATTATAGTCCTGGTTTCCTCCACCAGTGTAGCAGGTGATGATAATAATGGTGTCTGCTAACTTCTGAGGGCATTTCCTTGGTGTCAGGTGCTGGACTAATTACTTTATATATCTCACTCTGCATATATTGCATACTCCTCATAAAAGCACAGTTAAGTAGGTATTGTGATTATTCTATGTTCAGTTCAGTCGCTCAGTCATGTCTGACCCCATGAATTGCAGCATGCCAGGCCTTCCTGTTCATCACCAACTTCTGGAATTCACCCAAACTCATATCCATCGAGTCGGTGATGACATCCAGCCATCTCATCCTCTGTTGTGCCCTTCTCTTCCTGCCCCTAATCCCTCCCAGCATCAAGGTCTTTTCCAGTGAGTCAACTCTTTGCATGAGGTGGCCAAAATATTGGAATCTCAGCTTTAGCATCATTCCTTCCAAAGAAATCCCAGGGCTGATCTCCCTTGGAATGGACTGGTTGGATCTCCTTGCAGTCCAAGGGACTCTCAAGAGTCTTCTCCAACACCACAGTTCAAAAGCATCAATTCTTTGGTGTTCAGCTTTCTTCACAGTCCAGCTCTCACATCCATACATGACCACAGGAAAAACCATAGCCTTGACAAGATGGACCTTTGTTGGCAAAGTAATGTCTCTGCTTTTGAATATGCTATCTAGGTTGGTCATAACTTTCCTTCCAAGGAGTAAGCATCTTTAATTTCATGGGTACAATTACCATCTGCAGTGATTTTGGAGCCCAGGAAAATAAAGTCTGAAATTATTTCCACTGTTTCCCCATCTATTTTCTATGAAGTGATGGGACCAGATGCCATGATCTTCATTTTCTGAATGTTGAGCTTTAAGCCAACTTTTTTACTCTCCTCTTTCACTTTCATTAAGAGGCTTTTTAGTTCCTCTTCACTTTTTGCCATAAGGGTGGTGTCATCCACATATCTGAGGTTATTGATATTTCTCCCGGCAAACTTGATTCCAGCTTGTGCTTCTTCCAGCCCAGTGTTTCTCATGATGTACTCTGCATATAAGTTAAATTAGCAGGGTGACAATATACAGCCTTGACGTACTCCTTTTCCTATTTGGAACCAGTCTGTTGTTCCATGACCAGTTCTAACTGTTGCTTCCTGACCTGCATATAGGTTTCTAAAAACCACTAGACCATTCAAGTATGACCTAAACCAAATTCCTAATGATTATACAGTGGAAATGAGAAATAGATTTAAGGGACTAGATCTGATAGATCGAGTGCCTGATGTACTATGGATGGAGATTCATGACATTGTACAGGAGATAGGGATCAAGACAATCCCCATGGAAAAGAAATGCAAAAAGGCAAAATGGCTGTCTGAGGAGGCCTTACAAATAGCTGTGAAAAGAAGAGAAGCAAAAAGCAAAGGAGAAAAGGAAAGACATAAGCATTTGAATGCAGAGTTTCAAAGAATAGCAAGGACAGATTAGAAAGCCTTCCTCAGCGATCAATTCAAAGAAATAGAGGAAAACAACAGAATGGGAAAGACTAGAGATCTCTTCAAGAAAATTTGAGATACCAAGGGGAACATTTCATGCAAAGATGGGCTCGATAAAGGACAGAAATGGTATGGACCTAACAGAAGCAGAAGATATTAAGAAGAGGTGGCAAGAATACACAGAAGAACTGTACAAAAAAGATCTTCATGACCAAGATAATCACGATGGTGTGATCACTGACCTAGAGCCAGACATCCTGGAATGTGAAGTCAAGTGGGCCTTAGAAAGCATCACTACGAACAAAGCTAGTGGAGGTGATGGAATTCTAGTTGAGCTATTTCAAATCCTGAAAGATAATGCTGTGAAGGTGCTGCACTCAATTTGCCAGCAAATTTGGAAAACTCAGCAGTGGCCACAGGATTGGAAAAGGTCAGTTTTCATTCCAATCCCAAAGAAAGGCAATGCCAAAGAATGCTCAAACTACCACACAATTGCACTCTCCTCACACTCTAGTAAAGTAATATTCTATGTTATGTATGAAGAAATTGAATTCAGAGAGCCAAAGTAATCATGTCCAGCCACAGAAACAAGAGATTGAAAAGATAGTGAATGGACCAATTATTTCTCAAACCACAGATTATTCTCTGTTGGAACACATCATAAAATATTCTAACAGGTTTTCAAACCTTTTGCCTAGAAACATAATCTGGTAGGCTAGCCAGAGCAAAGGCTAAGGAGGCACACAGAACTGAATTCAAATTCCATTTCAGTCATTTACTAATTTTATGTCTGTGTCTAAAGTATTTACTCTTTATACTTTGGTTTCCTTATTTCTCAAAGAGGAAATAAAACATTCTATGTATGCGGGTAATTAAGCAACAGTTAGAACCCTGTATGGAACAACTGACTGGATCAAGATTGAGAAAGGAGTATAACAAGGTTGTCTATTGTTACCCTGTTTATTTAACTTACATGCTGAACACATCATGAGAAATGCTGGGCTGGATGAGTTATAAGCCGGAATCAAGACAGGTGGGAGAAACATCAACAACCTCAGATATGTGGATGATACCACTTTAATGGCAGAAAGTGAAGAGGAACTAAAGAACCTCTTGATGAGGGTGAAGTAGGAGAGTAAAAAAGCTGTCTTAAAAACTAAATATTAAAAAAAAATCTAAGATCATGGTATCCAACCCCATTGCTTCATGGCGAATAGAAGGGGGACAAGTGAAAATAGTGACAGATTTCCTCTTCTTGGGCTCTAAAATCACTGCAGATGATGCCTGAAGCCATGAAATCAGAAGACTATTACTTCTTGGCAGGAAAGCAATGACAAATCTAGGCAGTGTGTTGAAAAGCAGAGATGTCAGTCTGCTGACAAAGGTCTGTATAGTCAAGGCTATGGTCTTTCCAGTGGTCACATATAGTTTTGACAGCTGGATGGTAAAGAAGGCAGAGAGGCAAAAAATTAATATCTTTGAACTGTGGTGCTGGAGAAGAATCCTGAGAGTCTCTTGGACAGTGAGGAGATCAAATCAGGCAATCTTAAAGGAAATCAACCCTGAATACTCATTGGAAGGACTAATGCTGAAGCTGAAGCTCTAGTATTTTGATCACCTGATGTGAACAACCGACTTATTGGAAAAGTCCCTGATGCTGGGAATGATGGAAGGCAGAAGAAGAGGGTATCAGGACGAGATGGCTTGATGGCTTCACTAATACAATGGACATGAACTTGGACAAATTCCGGGAGATGGTGAAGGACAGGGCGGCCTGGCCTGCTGCAGTCCATGGTGTCGCAGGTAGTTGGACGTGACTGAGTGACTGATAAACAACAACATGCAGTCAATTAAGAATGGCTAATGGATGCTGTTGCCATTTCAATAGGAAACTATTGTGATGAATTCATGAAGTCAGCAAAGAACACTTAGTTCTTTAGAATCACAATGGATGCTCCATATTGGCTTTCTCTAGGTTAATACATAATGGAACCTAAGAGGTAAGAGATAAGGGTTCCCTTCTATTGTCAGGTTTTCTAATTCTGCAACTGTATATTTAGAATGCAATTCAGCATTTAAGGTTTTTTCATTGTCAAACATTGAGTGAGCTGCTATGTGAAATAATATATGATCACTGGGATTTAATAGTTCATGTTTAAGTCTAATTGTAGGATGGAAGAAGAAAGAAAAAAAAAAAAGAGGCAGTTAACAGCTAACTTTGCCTAGGTACCAAGCAAATTTTATGTACCATAAAAGTGCAAAAATTCTCTATTTTTATATCTGAGTAATTACTTGCACCATAAGTCTAGAACTTTCATAGGAATTAGTAGGTAAAATGTCAGGAGCACCAAAGCATAATCTGACAGGTTAAAATTATTTTGCTTTCTTCTTTATATTCTCGGCATATGTAAACTCTTTAATACCCGCCTTCTCCTAATTTGTTTTAATTATTTATTTGGCTACATTGGGTCTTAGCTGCAGCACACAGAATCTTTATTGGGTCATGTGGAATCTTTTGTTGCAGCTCATGGACTCTCTAGTTGTGGCACACAGGCTCAATAGTTGCTGCCCTTTTGCTGGCTCCAGAGCACATACGTTTCAGTAGGTGTGCGTGGGCTCTCAAGTTTTGGCACATGAGCTCTCGCATTGTGGGGCATGGGCTCCAGAGCAAGCAGATTCAGCAGTTAGGGCTCACAAGCTTAGTTGCTCCACAACATGTTAGATCTATTTCCTGGACCAAGGATTGAACCTTCATCACTTCCACTGGACCACCAGGGAAGTCCCCCAGTCCCCTAATTTGTTTCCCTAGATGCTGTCCTTTCCCAAATCCCTGACCCATTATACCTGAACAGATTGTCCTAGAGAAAGACTGAGACAAAAACACTCCTGAGTAAATACTTGTAGGGAATTTCATTTCATTAGTCTCCAGGTCCAGACTGGCCCTAAAATAGGCATCAGTCTTCCCAGCGGCTCAGCGGTAAAGACTTCTTGCAATGCAGGAGACCCGGGTTGGATCCTTGGGTCAGGAAGATTCCCATGGGAGGGAAATGGCAACCCACTCCAGTATTCTTGTCTGGGGAAATCCCATAGATAGAGGAGCTGGTGGGCTACAGACTATGGGGTTGCAGAGAGTCAGATACAACTGAGCACATCAGAGTACTCTAGAACTTGATATTGCTGGGCACTTCTTGATGCTATGGTTAGCCATGTGCAGCTACCAGAGTCCTGGGAGGACAGCTGATGTAGATGGGCTGAGACTGAACTACATTTCCCAGCATCCTCCAGAAGTGCTCACATAGCTGATGCCCCTCAGAACCCAATGCCCCGTTTGCCATCTCCTCACCCTGGTGTGCTTGAGAACCAGCTCAGCCTTCTTTTCTCATATGTGACTTTTTTAAGTGACATCAAGTTCCTTGGGTGAATGTTCATGGGATAGATGGAAAAGGTCACGTTCTAGACCTCAAATATCTTAGGAAAAGAAGATATTGCCTTTTCTTCAAACTAGTAATTTATATCCAAAGATTATTTGGGCACTAGATGTCCTTGCATGTCTATAGTGGTTTAACATAACCAGAGTTAATAAGTGGATAAATTATCATTCACTGACTTTGGGAGCATCATTGGTTCATAGCCCTTATTAGAACTATTAATTTTAACTATTCACTTAGAAGCTTGATGAAGGAAGTTGGCTCTGAAGCCAAGGAATGCATGTGCCTAAGTGTAAAACGGACGCTTGAGCAACACAGGGGGCTAAAGTGTCAAATCTCCACACAGTCAAAAATCTGCTTCTTACTTAATAATCAGTCCTTTGTATCCAAGGCTCCTCTGTATCTCCGATTCCCTCTGTGGATAAAGCCAAGTGGGGATAGTTTAGTACTGTCGTATGTACTACTGAAAGAGGTGCACATACAGGTGGACCCATGCAGTTTAAACCCATGTTGTTCAAAGGTCAACTGTATACATGTATTTGCTTCATGCAGTCTTTACCTAACCCATCTCACTTTCTGTTGGGTATCTTTGTTTTTAGAGGCTCAGCAGGTTCTATTATATTTGGAGTGTTTAATGGGAGGGAATCATGATTATGACTTTTTATCTTAGTTTACATTAATTATGAACATAGAGATATTGACTTCTTCTGTAACTTTTTTTAATTTAACTTTACAATATTGTATTGGTTTTGCCATATATCAAAATGAATCTGCCACAGGTATACATGTGTTCCCCATCCTGAACTCGCCTCCCTCCTCCCTCCCCATACCATCCCTCTGGGTCGTCCCAGTGCACCATCCCCAAGCACCCAGTATCGTGTATCAAACCTGGACTGCAACTCGTTTAATATATCTGGGAATAGAACTGCCTTATGATCCAGCAATCCCACTGCTGGGCATACACACTGAGAAAACCAGAATTGAAAGAGACACGTGTACCCCAAAGTTCATAGCAGCACTGTTTATAATAGCCAGGACTTGGAAGCAACCTAGATGTCCATCAGCAGATGAATGGCTAAGAAAGCTGTGGTACATATACACAATGGAGTATTACTCAGCCATTAAAAAGAATACATTTGAATCAGTTCTAATGAGGTGGATGAAACTGGAGCCTATTATACAGAGTGAAGTAAGCCAGAAAGAAAAACACAAATATAGTATACTAATGCATATATATGGCATTTAGAAAGATGGTAACAATAACCCTGTATATGAGACAGCAAAAGAGACACTGATGTATAGAACAGTCTTTTGGACTCTGGGAACGGGAGAGGGTGGGATGATTTGGGAGAATAGCAGTGAAACATGTATAATATCATATTTGAAACGAGTCGCCAGTCCAGGTTCGATGCCTGATACCAGATGCCTGGGGCTGGTGCACTGGGACGACCCAGAGGAATGGTATGGGGAAGGAGGAGGGAGGAAGGTTCAGGATGGGGAACACATGTATACTTGTGGTGGATTTATTTTGATGTATGGCAAAAGCAATACAATATTGTAAAGTTAAGCAAAATAAAATTTAAATATATATATATATATATATGATATACATATTTCAATGCCATTCTCCCAAATCATCCCACCCTCTCCCTCTCCCACAGAGTCCAGAAGACTGTTCTATACATCAGTGTCTCTTTTGCTGTCTCATATACAGGTTTATTGTTACCATCTTTCTAAATTCCATATATATGCGTTAGTATACTGTATTTGTGTTTTTCTTTTCTTTTTTTAATACCCCTAAAAGATTAGAAATGCCTCTGTGGAAAATTTTGAGAGTGTCTTTCTATCTGATGTTATAAACTTGTTGATGTTAAAAGCAAAGGCTAGAGAAGATAGCTGCCTTTTCAAAGGCTTACTTCTTTGATAGTTGCTACATTTTAACAGCTGTCTTATAGAAGCAGTTCCACTGCTTTGTTGAGTAAATCCAGTGGAGCAGTACTGATGGTGCCAATCTCAAGCTGAATAGGCAAGGTTAGCAGAGGAATGTCTGTGGTAAACTCCTGCACTACCTATGAGCAGGGCCAGTTACGGGCAGCTAAAGGTTTATTTATTTATTTATTTAAATTTTATTTTGCTTAACTTTACAATATTGTATTGCTTTTGCCATACATCAAAATAAATCCACCACAAGTATACATGTGTTCCCCATCCTGAACCTTCCTCCCGCCTCCCTCCCCATATCATTCCTCTGGGTCGTCCCAGTGCACCAGCCCCAGGCATCTGGTATCAGGCATCGAACCTGGACTGGCGACTCATTTCAAATATGATATTATACATATTTCACTGCTATTCTCCCAAATCATCCCACCCTCTCCCTCTCCCAGAGTCCAAAAGACTGTTCTATACATCAGTGTCTCTTGCTGTCTCGTATACAGGGTTATTGTTACCATCTTTCTAAATTTCATATATATTCGTTAGTTATGACCAACCTAGATAGCATATTCAAAAGCAGAGACATCACTTTGCCAACAAAGGTTCGCCTAGTCAAGGCTATGGTCTTTCCTGTGGTCATGTATGGATGTGAGAGCTGGACTGTGAAGAAGGCTGAGTGCCGAAGAATTGATGCTTTTGAACTGTGGTGTTGGAGAAGACTCTTGAGAGTCCCTTGGACTGCGAGGAGATGCAACCAGTCCATTCTGAAGGAGATCAGCCCTGGGATTTCTTTGGAAGGAATGATGCTAAAGCTGAAACTCCAGTATTTTGGCCACCTCATGCGAAGAGTTGACTCATTGGAGAAGACTCTGATGCTGGGAGGGATTGGGGGCATGAGGAGAAGGGGATGACAGAGGATGAGATGGCTGGATGGCATCACTGACTCGATGAATGTGAGTTTGAGTGACCTCCGGGAGTTGGTGATGGACAGGGAGGCCTGGCGTGCTGCGGTTCATGGGGTCGCAAAGAGTCGGACACGACTGAGCGACTGATCTGATCTGATACTGTATTTGTGTTTTTCTTTCTGGCTTACTTCACTCTGTATAATAGGCTCCAGTTTCATCCACCTCATTAGAACTGATTCAAATGTATTCTTTTTAATGGCTGAGTAATACTCCATTGTGTATATGTACCACAGCTTTCTTAGCCATTCATCTGCTGATGGATGGGGAAGGCAATGGCACCCCACCCCAGTACTTTTGGTTGGAAAATCCCATGGATGGAGGATCCTGGTAGGCTCCAGTCCATGGGGTCGCTAAGAGTCGGACACGACTGAGCGACTTCACTTTCACTTTTCACCTTCATGCATTGGAGAAGGAAATGGCAACCCACTCCAGTGTTCTTGCCTGGAGAATCCCATGGACGGGGGAGCCTGATGGGCTTCCGTCTGTGGGGTCCAACAGAGTCAGATGCGACTGGGGCGACTTGGCAGCAGCAGCTGCTGATGGATATCTAGGTTGCTTCCATGACCTGGCTATTATAAACAGTGCTGTGATGAATATTGGGGTACACATGTCTCTTTCAATTCTGGTTTCCTCAGTGTATATGCTCAGCAGTGGGATTGCTAGGTCATAAGGCAGTTCTATTTCCAGTTTTTTTAAGGAATCTCCACACTGTTCTCCATAGTGGCTCTACTAGTTTGCATTCCCACCAACAGTGCAAGAGGGTTCCCTTTTCTCCACACCCTCTCCAGCATTTATTGCTTGTAGACTTTTGGATCACAGCCATTCTGACTGGCGTGAAATGGTATCTCATAGAGGTTTTGATTTTCATTTCTCTGATAATGAGTGATGTTGAGCATCTTTTCATGTGTTTGTTAGCCATCTGTATGTCTTCTTTGGAGAAATGTCTATTTAGTTCTTTGGCGCATTTTTTAATTGGGTTATTTGTTTTTCTGGAATTGAGCTGTAGGAGTTGCTTGTATATTTTTGAGATTAGTTGTTTGTCTGTTGCTTCATTTGGTATTATTTTCTCCCATTCTGAAGGCTGTCTTTTCACCTTGCTTATAGCTTCCTTTGTTGTGCAAAAGCTTTTAAGTTTAATTAGGTCCCATTTGTTTATTTTTGCTTTTATTTCCAATATTCTTGGAGGTGAGTCATAGGGGATCCTGCTGTGATGTATGTTGGACAGTGTTTTGCCTATGTTTTCCTCTAGGAGTTTTATAGTTTCTGGTCTTACATTTAGATCTTTAATCCATTTTGAGTTTTTTTTGTGTGTGTATGGTGTTAGAAAGTGCTCTAGTTTCATTCTTTTACAAGCAGTTGACCAGTTTTCCCAGCACTACTTGTTAAAGAGATTGTCTTTTCTCCATTGTATATTCTTGCCTCCTTTGTCAAAGATAAATAATTTCACAATTTGTATGGAAATACAAAAAACCTCGAATACCCAAAGCTATCTTGAGAAAGAAGAATGGAACTGGAGGAATCAACCTGCCTGACTTCAGGCTCTACTACAAAGCCACAGTCATCAAGACAGTATGATACTGGTACAAAGACAGAAATATAGATCAATGGAACAAAATAGAAAGCCCAGAGATAAATCCACGCACATATGGACACCTTATCTTCTGTAACTTTTATAATTTTGTGAATGACTGTATTCATTTATCTTTTTCAGAGAAATTGAGTATCTTTGAAAACCTCTGTTCTTCACTATCATGTCTAAATAAAGTTACCTGCTCCTTCAAAGACCTGAGGAATAAGATAACTTGTATCTCCTGGAAATATCCAACCCTGATAAGATCTTGCTGCTGCTGCTCCTGTTAAGTCACTTTAGTCGTGTCTGACTCTGTGCAACCCTATAGACGGCAGCTGACCAGGCTTCCCCATCCCTGGGATTCTCCAGGCAAGAACACTGGAGTGGGGTGCCATTGCCTTCTCCAAAGATCTTGCTAGCTTTTATCTTTTCCTGAACTATGTATTGGGCTTACCCAATAGCTCAGCAGTAAAGAGTCCACTTGCAATGCAGGAGACATAGGAGACACACACAAGATACAGGTTTGATCCCAAAGTTGGGAAGATCCCCTGGAGGAAGAAATGACAATCCACTCCAGTATTGTTGCCTGAAAAATCCCGTGGATAGAGGAGCCTGATGGGCTACAGTCCAAAGCATCTCAAAGAGTCAGACATGACTGAGAATGCACAAGCTATGCATTACTTGATTCTAACATAAAAGTACCAATATCTTCACTTCAGGATGGTTTGATCACATACACAAAATATATATTAACAATCTAATTATGCTTAGAATAATTTTTCCTAAATTTTAGGCTCTAAAGTAATTAGCAAACTTCATTAGTTAAATATTTATGCACTTCAATATATGTGCCAGTCTCTGCTCTAAGCATGAGATACTATGTAAGTAGCATACACACATAAACACACACACTTACTCACTGTTGAGCTGCCTGTATTAGGTTTTTATTGCTACACTAACAAATTGCCACAAACTTTGTGACTTAAAATACATTCATTATATCACAGTTTGTTTGAGCAAGCATATGGAGTGGCTTAGTTGGTTCTTAGAATTTTTCAAGGTCAACTTAAGATGTCAGCTAGAGTATTTTCCTATCTGGAGGCTCTGTGGGAGAATCTTCTTTCCAAGCTCATTCAGATTGTTGACTGAACTTGGTTTTGTGCTGATCTCATCTTCTGGGAACTGCTGGCATTCCTTGGTTCATGGTACTCCTCAAAGCCAAAAAGGGCAGAGAATCAGATTTCTAACTTTACCTTCTACCTTGTTCTGCTGTTTCTCTGACTCTTTACCCTTTTTCTTCTGCATTTGAGGGATCATGAGAAGGAAATGGCAACCCACTCCAGTGTTCTTGCCTGGAGAATCCCAGGGACAGGGGAGCCTGGGGGGCTGTTGTCTCTGGGGTCACACAGAGTTGGACATGACTTGCTGCTGCTGCTGCTGCTAAGTCGCTTTAGTCGTGTCCGACTCTGTGCGACCCCAGAGATGGCAGCCCACCAGGCTCCCCGGTCCCTGGGATTCTCCAGGCAAGAACACTGGAGTGGGTTGCCATTTCCTTCTCCAATGCATGAAAGTGAAAGTGAAGTTGCTCAGTCGTGTTTGACTCCTAGCGACCCCCTGGACTGCAGCCTACCAGGATCCTCCGTCCATGGGATTTTCCAGGCAAGAGTACTGGAGTGGGGTGCCATTGCCTTCTCCAGACTTAGCAGCAGCAGTGATTATATTAGAGCTTCCCAGGTGGCGCTAGTGGTAAAGAACCCACCTGCCAATGCAGGTAAACTTTAAGAGACATGGGTTCAACCTGATTTCTGGGTCAGGAAGATCCCCTGGAGGAGGGCATGGAAGCCCCCTCCAGTATTCTCTGCTGCAGAATCCCATGGACAAGTGAAGCCTGGTGGGCTACCGTCCATAGGGTTGCAGAGTTGGACACAACTAAAGCGACTTAGCCATCATCACATGATTATATTAACACATCTGGATCCAGGATAGTCTTTTTAAAGGTCAGCTGATTAGTGGTCTTAATCTCATCTACAGAGTCCCTTACAGCAGTATCTAGCTTACCATTTGATTAAATCATCAGAGTATCAGAATCTTGAAAGGACATCAGACTTCTGTCTACCACCTACCTTTTATCTATGACATTTCTGAAGTTTTGTTTTGAGACAGTAGTTTGATCCATAGCATACAAAAGTGCAGGTAACAATGAGAAGTGAGAAGCAGTCTGTTTTCATTGCCATTTTTAAATCATCAGCAAGTATATTAGAGGTGCACTTGTGTTTCCTTGTAACAAGTATACCAATAATGGAGTTGTCAAAGCAAACTTGTCTTCTATTCTATTTCGTTCTCAATAATAATAGTGAGAAGTGCATAACAGTGAGTCAGCTTTCAAAAAATTAAATGATAATGAATAAATACTGGAAATGCAATTTGCTGTAAAGTGATATCTGACTCAGACTGAGTCTTATTGTTCCAAAAGTTTTCCAAGAGAAATTTTATTTGAATTGAACTGAGGAATATTTGGGGAATGCAAGAAAAGTATTCTGAATCATTGGAGAAGATATTTAACATAATCTCTCAGATATTCCTCTACATTTTTAGAGTCAGAGGTTAGGAGGGTCATTACCCCAGTTCTGTTGAAAATGATCTCAAACTGTTCAAAATATTGTATGTCTGGTCATATGAGTCATCTTGACATCCTTGATAAGTCAGATTCTGACTTATCTTTCCTGTAAACTTATATTTGAGGGTACATTGGGGATGGTGGTGACTGCAGCCATGAAATTAAAAGACACCTACTCCTTGGAAGGAAAGTTATGACCAACCTAGATAGCATATTCAAAAGCAGAGACATTACTTTGCCAACAAAGGTCCGTCTAGTCAAGGCTATGTTTTTTCCAGTGGTCATGTATGGTTGTGAGAGTTGGACTGTGAAGAAGGCTGAGCGCCAAAGAACTGATGCTTTTGAACTGCGATGTTGGAGAAGACTCTTGAGAGTCCCTTGGACTGCAAGGAGATCCAACCAGTCCATTTTGAAGGAGAGCAGCCCTGGGATTGCTTCGGAAGGAATGATGCTAAAGCTGAAACTCCAGTACTTTGGCCACCTCATGCGAAGTGTTGACTCATTGGAAAAGACCCTGATGCTGGGAGGGATTGGGGGCAGGAGGAGAAGGGGACGACAGAGGATGAGATGGCTGGATGGCATCACTGACTCGATGGACGTGAGTCTGAGTGAACTCCAGGAGTTGGTGATGGACAGGGAGGCCAGGCGTGCTGTGATTCATGGGGTCGCAAACAGACACGACTGAGCGACTGAACTGAACTGAACTGGGGTGGTGGAAGGGGCAGTGGTGATAATCAATGAGAGTGAAAGGGAAGGAGAATATTCATGCTGTTTGTGTATGTATGTATTAGAATCTATATGTAATGAAATATTGGGATATTAGAAATGGAAAATATTTTGGATAAACCACATAATTATAATGTATAAGTTGCATAGTTATTTATAGTGGTTCAAATCAATATGTGGTTGATTCTTTTTAATACTTTTATATTAGTTTCACATAAAATAAGCTTCTGTATTTTATAGTTTATAAAATGATACTAGCTTTTATGTCAAGGACATCATGGATGCTAAATCAGTTTCCTTTAAAGTATATTCTTAGCTCTATGACTATTCTTTCTCCTTTTATAGCAATAATATTCAAGATTAAAAATAATTTTCATGTGTCCACAAAATTTGTTACTGTTATTTAAGATTTCTAGTAATGACGTCAGTATTGTCAAACAACCATTCAAAAGGACAGTTTGTAGAAATAACATAAATAATTGAAATTTAGCCTGTTCTTTTTGTAAATTACATAGAAAATAACCTGCAGGGATGTGTGTGTGCTTGTGTGTGTGTGTGTATGTCAAGGTGAACCTAATACTTGAAATCAAATTACATACATATTCAACACTTAAGATAAGTTATCAAGTATCCAAAATGTGCTCAGCATATAGGGGAAATCTTTTTGAAAGGGAGACATAATCCTGACCTTTGAGAATTAAATTTTAACTGGGCAAAAACTGGTTAAAAAAAAAAAAAAACCAGGGGAAGGATGTGTATGTGAAAGTTTATAAAATGAAAATAAAACTTAATAAGAGATAGCTTCACAATGTTCTTCCCCTTCATTTTTATTATTTAGTTGCCTTTTATTTTCCCTTAAATGTAAGAGAGTCTAAAATTCTTTGCAGGTGCTTGTTTATAGGGAGGATACACACACACACAGACACATATGCATGCACACATATGAAATAAATCCATTTACAGATGACCTTCAATTATTTTAACTAAGGCAATTATTTCAATTTACTTTTGAACAAATGTGCAATGGTCATAAAACCCAACAATGGTCTGTGCCTGTTACTGAAAGTTTCATTTGGTGTTGGGAGATAATAATGAGAGTGTGACTGAATGAGAATATAAAAGCCACTATTTCATTACAGTCCATCTACAAGTCCTTCCAGTTCTGTGCCTTCTACGCTTATCTAGTTTCTATGATGAATAGAACTTCTAACAAAAATAATGTGAATTAGTACAGAAGCTTAGATTGAATTAGCATCATAAAATGTTCCACTGATGAGCTTTCTAAGGAAAAAGAAAGAGAATGTGATACAAACAGCTTTAAGAATATCATTTTCAGTTCCAATACTGAAATTCTGAGAGTAGATTCACATTATTTTCTCAAGCTTTAATGTCAAGAAGGGAAAATAACTCATACTTGAAGATGGATTGGGAGTGTTTGAAGGACCCAAAATAAATACATATCCTTCCATTGTATCCATGTAGAATTTCAGATTACAGAACTGTAATGCAAGATTAACAAAGACCAATTGTCCACTGAAATTCTTTATTCCCTTATTTGAAAAGACAGTGTATACATCCAAGGCTCCTTTGCTGTTGGGTGTGGCCATATATCTAAGTTCTCATCAGTGAGGGTGAATGCTAGTAATCTGAATCTCTGTCCTGCCTGGACCATAAAACACTGTGATGGACTCTCCCTCATACTTTTCCTCCTCTGACAACTGGATCCAGAGGGAGATGGGGCGAAGGAGATGGAACAGCCAGAGATGGAAGAAAGTTGGATCCCTGAGTTATTTTAGGGAGAAAGCCCCCCTCCTCTACTGAAGAAAATATACACACAATTGTTACATTAGCAAAATAATGATTTTAATTGTTTTTAAACCACCCAAGTTTTCAAGTGTATTTACTGTCAATGGAATAATAACAAATAGACTACCATCACTCAATCCAGAAAAGTGTCTCTTTTTCGAGGTCAATATTTATTCTTTCTATTATATCCTGAGACTGAGTCTTCATAAGATCCCAAGATCAGTAATCAAAAAGCAGCTCTAAATGGTGAGGGAATTTTTATTTAGTTAAGCCTAGATTTGCCTATTTGTAATAGTCACATTGGTTCCAAGTTAATCAATACAAATTGCTGTGATTAATTCAAAGTGATTCTTTTCCTTATCTATTTAGCCCTGTTTTCAGGCAGAACAGTATTTAACACTTTGCCCATCAATTAATATACTCTGAGAAGATTTTCTACTAAGTGCTAGAAGCACAGGGTGACAAAGGCAAGCATGCCTTTATGATAAAATTTGCATCCCTGTAGAAGAAAGATATTAAAATAAATAATTCCTATTTGTTCTATAGGAATCATACACAAAGAATGGTTAAGTTTCTAAAAGCATTTGCTCTCACCACAATAAAATCATAGATTACACAGACTAGAAAGTAATACATATTATCTAATAAACTATTGTAATTCATAAATGAGGGAACTGCAGCCTAATAAATGTACTGGTTACCATATATTCACTTATATTGTTAATCTTTCACTGAAAACTATATTTATACAATGAAATCACACTGCCAAAGTTACATCAATAAGAAAACTTGGATACACTTAATTGAAGCATGTATTTTATTTGAACTCTATTTTATTAACATTGAGAATTTCTCTATTCCTTAATAATATCTAAATTTTATTAATAACTTGGTTATAATATATCTATTGAAATATCAAATATGTGGGATTTGACTCATAGTTGTTAGAATTGACTGGATAGTCCCTTGTTAACCAACTGGCTTTATCATCAGGCCAATATAGATTTGGCATTAATTGGTCTTCTTATTTTAGCCAGTATAGATAACTCCTCTGTGACTAGTTTTATTCTATTAATAATCTAGGCAGATGTAAATTGCATCCATTAGAAATGATTCAGATGAAAATAGAGAACTTTAGAAGTCAGCTCAAAGAAGAGGAGGCTTATTTATTTAGCTCACATACAGGAAGGTCGAGGTAACTCAGTGCTGGCATCAGATCTGCATCACCAGCAGCGATGTTATGGCCAGCATGTCCCTGATTACCTTCCTACCCCCATGCTCCAATACTTTGGCCGCCTGATGCAAAGAGTCGACTTATTAGAAAAGACCCTGATGCTAGGAAAGATTGAGGGCAGGAAAAGAAAGGGACAGCAGAGGATGAGATGGTTGGGTGGCATCACTGACTCAATGGACATGAGTTTGAGCAAGCTCTGGGAGATGGTGAAGGACAAGGAAGCCTGGAGTGCTGCAGTCTATGGGGTTGCAAACAGCCTGGCATGACTGACTGAACAACCCCTGATAACCATTGTATCACTTGATGTTATTTCTGCCCTCTATAGAAAGATGAGGGGAGAGTGAATGGCTTTACCTTATGTATTTATATATTTTTAAGGGATGCTATTTTCAGAGAATCCACATACCATAGTTTAGCCTGAAGTTTTCCACTTGACTCCAAATAGTTATTATATAGAGATAATGTAAGGTTTATATCGGAGAAGGCAATGGCACCCCACTCCAGTACTCTTGCTTGGAAAATCCCATGGGGTCGCAAAGAGTCAGACACGACTGAGCGACTTCACTTTCACTTTTCACTTTCACACATTGGAGAAGGAAATGGCAACCCACTCCAGTGTTCTTGCCTGGAGAATCCCAGGGACGGGGGGAGCCTGGTGGGCTGCCATCTATGAGGTTGCACTGAGTCTGACACGACTGAAGCGACCTAACAGCAGCAGCAGCAATGTAAGCTTTATATACTGTTATCCCAGATGAAATCTCAGTTCTATAAATCACATCAGTATTGAGGGAATGGATGTTGGAAAGGCAAGTAGCAGTGTCTGATAGAGCACGGTACCTGCCGTACAGAACAATATGAGAATTTGCTGAGATGACAGGATCAAAGCCCTTACCAGAGTGCCCTGAACAGAGTAATCTATCAGTACAGCAAGCTATTAACTATTGTGATCTATCCAGGATCCCTGAGCTTATCAAAATGCTATGTGTATAAAGTACAAGCTTCTAAGTATCCCTTGTAGCACATGATAGGATTATACTTCCCTGTCCTCTTGCGATATGATCAATGAAATATGAGTAGAGGTAATATGTTACGTCTAGGTTGAAGCTTTATTTATTTATTTTTTTAAAATTGGAATATAATTGCTTTACAATACTGTATTAGTTTCTGCTGTACAACAAAATGAGTCAGCTACATGTATATATGTATCCCTTCCCTCTTGAACCTCCCTCCCACCCCACTAGGTTGTCACAGAGCACAGAACTAAGTTCCGTGTGCTATTCAGCAGCTTCCCACTAGCTATCTAGTTTACACTTGGGAGTGTATATATGTTGATGTTACTTTAAAGTCAATACGCAACTTGCCAGGTTTCCATTTCCTTCCTTGGCAGACTGGCAGTGTTCCTGATGGATATGTGAACCTGCGTCCTGGAGCATTATGGTGGAGCAGAATGGGCAGTTGGCCAGCCATACCTGAAGCTTAACTGGGAAGCAAGTGTTCAGTTTTAAGCCGCAAATGCTTTGGGGTTGTTAATTGGCCATAGCATAGCTCGGAATGTCCTGATTGACACATATTTCATTAAATTCTTCTGCTAAATAGGCCTTGCTGTTTTTGTCAACTGCAAGTGGGTTTGCAGAGTCAGAGGTTAATGATCTGCCATGAATCCCACAACTAGCAAGCAATGGAATTCAGATTTGTACTCTAGTTTTCATGTTTTCATAGGTCATTCTGGTGAGCACTGCTGGCTGGCTTCAGGACAGTAATTGAAATGGAAGAGATGGCTTTAGTATATGCATTCTTACTTTGTAGCCTTTTATCGGGATTTTTATCAGTCACGGACTCAATGTTTCATTTTGTCACTGACAATTTTATGATGACAAGCACCTTTTCTATTGAACAGTAAGATAAAAATAATGAGAAATAAGTCAGCTTAGGATTTATAATTATTTTACAATAATTTTCTTTAGCCTTTTTCTATATTTTCTTACCTAAAAATTAAGGGCTATCAGATCAGATCAGATCAGTCGCTCAGTCGTGTCCGACTCTTTGCGACCCCATGAACTGCAGCACGCCAGGCCTCCCTATCCATCACCAGCTCTCGGAGGTCACCCAGACTCACATTCATTGAGTCAGTGATGCCATCCAGCCATCTCATCCTCTGTCGTCCCCTTCTCCTCCTGCCCTCAATCCCTCCCAGCATCAGAGTCTTCTCCAATGAGTCAACTCTTCGCATGAGGTGGCCAAAATACTGGAGTTTCAGCTTTAGCATCATTCCTTAGTTCTTAATAAATAGACTTTCACATCATATTAATGAGTTATGTCAAGTAAAATATTGTTTGCACCTATATTCTAATTTTTAAGTTACATCCAAACATTAACTATTATGTTCAAATAAATTATAGAACTAAAAAAATTCCCACTACATCTAAATAATCAAGTGTTACTTCTATAATCATCTTCCTTGGTGGTTCAGTGATAAAGAATCTGCCTGCCACTGCAGGAGTAGTGCGTTCAATCCCTGGGTGGGAAAGAATGCCCTGGAGAAGGAAATGGCAACCCACTCCAGTACTCTTGCCTGGGAAATCCCATGGACAGAGGGGCCTGGTGGGCTACAATCCATGGGATCACAAGAGTCAGACACAACTTAGTGACTAAACCACTACTACTTCTATAATCATAAAGGGAAAAACTAGCAAAAGCAGGATTTGGTTTCTATGCAAATAGACTATATGTTTACCTTTTCAGATGAATAGGAACATTTGCTGGGTTTGAATATCTTGCTGTCTTTTGAGTTTATGAGTGAATACCTAACTTTAAGGGCTTAAATGTTTATTGTATTCTCAATCAAACTACTTTTGTCATATCTGATTCAGAACATATTTTCTAGTTTCAATCAGAGTGTGTAGAACATATCTGACGCCTATGTCCTTAAAGAAAGAGGGAGATTTTTATACCTTTTATTGCAAAGGTATCTCTCCTTGAACAACATTCTCCATGAAAAGAGAAAAATGAATTACTCATTTAACAAAAATGTCAACAGCCTTCTGTGTGCCAAAGATTGTCCTAGATACTGAATGTGTAAACAAAAGTATGAACTGGCTTGTGCCCTGAAGTGTAGCAATGGGGAATAATAGGCCAAATTATAGTCATCACAATAGCACTGTGTTAAGGGCTCCATGGAAGTACATGCTTATAGAAAACAGGAATACTCATCTAGGCTTTACTGAGTCACGGGAAGTTCCATGCAAAAGAAAGCACGAGCCACCCTTTTCAGGAATTATGTTGATTGCCAATAGACATGAAAAGGAAGGCCATTTCAGGAAGAGGTACATGTCATGGATTAAGGATTAGTGGTATATTAAAATGCCATGTTCAAGGAAATCTAAGAAGTTAGTTGTAGATGGCTCTTAGAATTCATTTACAGGACTTATTGTAAGTGAAAAGATTTAAGAGAGTGACTGACACATATAAGGTACTCAGATCATGGAAGGCATATTCTGTTCAACGAGAATGGGTGCAATTCTTCCTACACACAGTGGGTACACATGCTTTTACACATTGTTCCTATTAACATATTTATCTTTCGGAAACTTTACTTGAGCATCAGTATGAAAATTGGATTTGTAAGGACCGGATTCTGTGGGACCATTTGAATACTGTTCCAAAACTTCAGAGGAGATGTAATGGGGGTAGAACAGAGAATATAGAGAAGAAATGTGAATTGGAGACATAGGTAAGAAATATAATTGAAAGAAATCCATAATTTTTTTCATGGAGAATGAAGGAGAGGTTACAGAGGAATCGCAGCTCTCTGATTTAGGTGATAAGGTAAGTGTTAAGCCATGTACTAGCACAGGAAATACAGAACAAGTTACATGTTGGGTCAAAGAAGAATGAGTCAAATTTGACATATATTGCAACTGACATTCCTACTGGAAGTAGTGTGAAGTTAACACAAGTTTGGTTATAATACAGGTCAGATTATAATAGTCTGGAGTGTACACAGGGGATTCATTGTTTTAAAGGTGGCAGAAGAATCCCTGATTTTGCGTATGGTCACCGGTACAATGAGAAGGGAAAATACAGGAAAACATATTTCAAGCAATATAAAGAGAGAGATGATATAGAACGAGGAGGGTGAAAAGTGAGGAGGGTTATACAGATAGGGAAAGAATTAAGGCAAGTTAATATTAAGTCATTGGAAAGCTATATAGTTTCAACAGTGTTATTTTACTTTTTATTTTTAATAGAAAGAACTTAAGCTTGCATATATGTGAAGGAAAGAAACCAGGAAAGCATTTGGACCATGTTAGTGTTGTCAGTACCCACTCCAGTGTTCTTGCTTGGAGAATCCCAGGGACGGGGGCGCCTGGTGGGCTGCCGTCTATGGGATCGCACAGAGTCGGACACGACTGAAGCGACTTAGCAGCAGCAATGTTGTCAGTACAGCAAGAAACATGCTGACTTAGGAGGCGATAGGATCTAACACTTAGATAAAAGAATGTGAAGATAAAGAGGTAGAATGTGGATGGAAACAGGTAATGGTGGTGACAGAACATTTAAGAATGAAAGCATTATTACCTTCAGTGATTTTATCTATAAAAGCAAAAAAAAAAAAAATTAGTCATAGACTAATATTAACTCCAATTGTATTCAGACCTAAATTTAAATCTGAAAATTATACAAATTCTAGAAGAACGTTGGAGAAAGTCTTTTTGACTTGAGGCTAAGCAAAGATTTTACAGATGCAATACCAAATGCATGATCCATAAAAGAACAAACTGATAAACTGACATTTCTGAAATCATAATTTTCTGCTTCGTAAATGACACTAAGAAGAGAATGAAACAGTAAGACAGACCAGGAGGACACATTTGCAAATCACTAATTTGATTTAAAAAAAAAACTCATACTCAGAATATAAAAAGAGCTCTCAAAATTCAGTAAAAAGAAAACAAGAAGCCCAATACAAAGTGCAAAAAAAAAAAAAAAAATTTTGAGTAGGCCCTTCACCCAAGAAGATATACTTTTGGCAAATAAGCACATGAGAATATTCAATGCTGCTGTCTTAATATAATGCAGATTAAAAAACACTGTGACATGCTACCATATATCTATTATGAAGACTAAAATTTTTCAAGATTGACAATACCAATTTTTGAATATGAGGCAACAGGAACTCTCAAAGACTTCTGCTGGGAATTTAAATTGCAATAGTTTTAGAAAACAGTTTAGCAGTTTCTTAAAAAGATAAACATACACAGATCATATTACACAGACTTTCTAGTCCTAGATATTCACAGAAGATTAAAAAAAAATCTCCATGAAAAGACTTGTAAATAAATGTCCACATAAAATTTGTTTGTAGTAGTCCAAACCAGAGAACACAAATGTCTAGCATTAGGTGAATGGATGAATAAACTGTGGTATACACACTCAATGGACTATTGCTCAGGAATAAAAATGAATGTACTGATACAGCACAACATGGATGTATCTCAAAGAAGTAATGTTGAGTGAAAAAAGCCAAACCAAAGAGAGTACATGTCTATAGAACTCTAGAAAGTTGAACCTGGGGCTTCCCTGATTGTTCAGTGGCAAAGGACCCACCTGCCAATGCCGGAGACACAGGTTTGATCCCTGGGTTGGGAAGATGCCCTAGAGAAGGAAATGGCAACCCACTCCAGTATTCTTGCCTGGGAAATCCCCTGGATAGAAGAGCCTAAGGGGCTACCGTCTATCATACAGTCACAAAGGGTCAGACACGACTTCGCGATGGAGCGCGCGCACACTTGTAGAAAATTCAACCTCATCTGTAGCGACAGAAAGAAAGTTGTTGCTTTGTTTGCTAGGGCTGCCCTAACAAAATACCACAGACTGGGTGGTTTATCTTCTCACCATTCTGAGGACTAGGAGTTTGAGGCCAGGTTCCCAGCGAGGCTCCTTTCATTCTGCAGCGTTTGTCTTTCGTTTGCGGAGGCCTCACGCGGTCTCTCCTCTGTGTGCATGTGGCCTTCCTGTCTCCTGCGTGTCTGAATTCCTCTTTATTGTAAGAACACCAGTCAGGTTGGATTAGGGTCCACCTTAATGACCTTATCACCTCTTTAAAGACCTTGTGTCCAAGTGGAGTTATATTTTGTGGTACTGCGAGTTAGAGCTTCACCATACTATTTGAGGAGTGGGCTTCCCTGGTGATTCAGACGATGAAGAATCTACCGGCAATGCAAGAGGTTCGGGTTTGATCTTTGGGTCAGGAAGATCCCCCGGAGAAGGGAATGGCAATCCACTAGCCTAGAAAATCCCGTGGACAGAGGAGCCCAATGAGTTACAGTCCATGGAGACTCAAAGAGTTGGAAGGGGGCCTCGATTCATCCTGTAACATCTGGGATGGAAAGCAGAGGGCAAGACTTCACAAGGATGGGAGGAAATTTGGGGGGACAACAGATATGCTCATTGTCTTGGTTATAATGGTGGATTCATGGTAGCACATATATATGTGTGTTAAAAATGATTACATTGTGAATTTTAAATATATGCAGCTTATTGTGTCAACTATATCTTAATAAAGCTGTCAAAATATGTTAGAAGAGATGTGACTTAAGCATGTAAAATGTGTTACAGCACAAGACTAAATTCTATCTGTACCATTTTAACATGCTGCCGCTGCTGCTAAGTCGCTTTAGTCGTGTCTGACTCTGTGCAACCCCAGAGATGGGAGCCCACCAGGCTCCCCTGTCCCTGGGATTCTCCAGGCAAGAACACTGGATGGGTTGCCATTTCCTTCTCCAATGCATGCAAGTGAAAAGTGACAGTGAAGTCGCTCAGTGATGTCTGACTCTTGGCGACCCCATGGACTGCAGCCTACCAGGCTCCTCTGTCCAATGGATTTTCCAGGCAAGAGTACTGGAGTGGGGTGCCATTGCCTTTTCTGACCATTTTAACATGGCAGGATATATTCCAAGCTGGATACAAAATATCAGCTATTTTGGGGGTGACTTTTGTGGGCAAACCTTTGTCGAAGAAATACAAATCCCTTTTTCAAATCAGATATCTCATGATGTGATTGTGAAGACATTCCATGAGGTATAAAAATATGACATGAGCAGTGTTATCATAAATCTGTTCAAAATATTTACTGGGTGCCCAATCAATGTAAGCAATTGCTAGAGCTTTCATTGTTAGATGAGATAAATTAGAAAGACAAGGCTATGACATTCAGAGATCCTACGGTGTAAACATGACTCCTTGTTATGAGTTCGGTGTAGGTGACTTCATTTAAGTTTAAATGAAAATACTCCTGGAGATACACGACTTCCTAGAGCAGTTCAACCCAATTTGGAGAAATATCAACTTTTAGACTGCCATGAAGGACAGAAAGCAAGAATCGGTTAAAAAAGCCTTAGCCCAGATGATACAAACAAGGATGAATAACTACTGAATTTACCACTGAAAATTTTGAGTGATATTACTATGGTCCAAGATAGTCTCAATCCAACAGTCACACTGTTAAGAAATATCACTTTAGTAATGTGATTGGTTTTTATTTGTAGGTTCAGCCTTAACAGAAAAATGGCAAACTCTTGGATACTTATGTAAAATATACTGAGGTGACTAGTCAAATTTTTTGGACAAGTTTGCTTCAAAAATTAATAAAAGAGGAGAGGCAGAGAGTGCTCATGCCAGACAACACTTTTGTTAATATTTATCAGATTATTTTATAAAGAGGGCACTCTTTTTTTCCATTGTTTCCATTTCTTTTCTTCATTTTAATTTAGTCTAGATTCTTCTCCGCATTAGTAGAGACTGTGCTTAGCTGACACTAGATGGTATTGTGGCTCCTTCAATTCAAATGGCTTCTTGAGTGAGAAGTGCTTTCTGTCCTTCTATAATTGGTGTGCTTTGCATGTATTTAATGTGAGATCAGTGCCTCCTAGAAAAAATAATCGCTCTTTGTTCATAAAATATGCTTTAAGAAAATATAGGACCAGTTGCTTTTGTAGTTTTAAGCATAAACAAAATGGGTTTGTGACACTCACAGTGCATATTCTCAAGTAACTATATTTGTATTTTGTCAATATAATACTGTTGAGAATATAAGAAAGAAAGAACCTGGTAGAGCAAAGGAGAAAAGGCAATATGCTGCCTATTGTTGTTCTGTTTAAATGCTACTGAAGCAGGTTAATGTGTCTCTGAGGCAATACCATGGAAAGCTCTATTATCCATTTCTTTCTTAAAAAAAAAAAATTGTAGTGAGGTCTTCAAATTAGAATTTTTTTCTTAAAATGATCAACCGTTATTTAAATATAGTGCCAACGTTTGAATACATGACTGACCAAATAATTTTATTACTCACCTATGCTATGCTATGCTATGCTAAGTCACTTCAGTCGTGTCCGACTCTGTGCGACCCCATAGACGGCAGCCCACCAGGCTCCCCCGTCCCTGGGATTCTCCAGGCAAGAACACTGGAGTGGGTTGCCATTTCCTTCTCCAATGCATGAAAGTGAAAAGTGAAAGTAAAGTTGCTCAGTCGTGTCCGACTCTTAGCCACCCCATGGACGGCAGCCCACCAGGCTCCTCCGTCCATGGGATTTTCCAAGCAAGAGTACTGGAGTGGGGTGCCATTGCCTTCTCCATTACTGACCTAGATAACAGTAATAACATTTGCAATAACAATATATCCAGAAGTTAGTAACACCAAAGGATGATAATCTGGATACTTGGTTTACTTGTTTATTCTCTTTATCAAGAAAACTCTTTTTATTTTCTGCTTCAAAAAATATATGCCCATATTTCAAAGTCCTGTTAGTGTCACTTTCTCAGTGAGCCCATTTGGATTTTCCAGTCTGAGTTAATATCTCATGCTCTCATCATGCAAAACTTACTTCTTGCAGAACTTAAGAGCAGCGTGTTTTGTCACGATTACCTTGGGACATATGCATCTTCTCTATAAACATAAACACTTTGGAGCTAGGGAAATATGTGGCTCCCTGTTTTATCATTGTCCTTGTTTACTCGGTCACTCAGTTGTGTCCAACTCTTTGAGACCCCATGGACTGTAGCCCTCCAGGCTTCTCTGTTCATGGAATTTTCCAGGGAAGAATACTGGAGCAGGTTGCCATTTCTTAATCCAGGGATCTTCCTGATCCAGAGATCCAGCCCATGTCTCTTACATCTCCTGCCCCGACAGGGGGATTCTTTACCACTAGCACCACCTGGGAAGCCCATTCATTTTCCTTAAGGCAGAATGAAGAGAAAGCCTTTAATGAATGTTCATAAATTGATTCTTTTAACTAAAAAAAAAGGCACATAAGACAGAAATCTTGAATCAAACTCATATTTATTATTCTATGAATAGACTTTGAAAGTATAAAAATTACATCCACTCCAAATATGTTGGTATTGTTTTATGATGAAGAATCTGTGATTTATTAGAGAAGAATAATTTATAGCCAAACTCTTCAATATATTTAGATAGTAAGTTCCCAGAATACAGGACTATTTTGGCTCCATTTGAGAATCTTACATATTTCCATATGATATGTTTTATTCTTGTCTGAGAAAGCCTTTTTCAAAGGCAATTAAATTTAGCCATTTTCCAAGTGTAGCAAAACAACATATAGGAGATGCAGTTAGGAAACTAATTAACCTTCGGGTATAAATTAATTCAGTCAGCTAAAGTCTGAAAGGGAAAGGGGGAGCAGTTTTGCCATTTAAAAAAAATGAATAATATAGACAATTGGACAATTGCCTTTCTTGATCAGATGTATTAGAGGAATGGGGTTGAGGAGAATAAGACCAATCCCATCACCAGCTGCTGTGATAATTAACCAGAAGCACTGAAAGGTGAGGAAAACTAGAAGTCTTGGGTGAATATCCCAGAAATGCCTAATAATAATATAAATGGAACAGGAGTCAGCAAATGTTGCCAGAGAGGACCAAGAGTAAATATTTTTAGATTTGCTGGCCAAGTGGTTTCAGTTACATTATTCAAATATGTCACTATCCTAAAACATACATCAGATCAGATCAGATCAGTCGCTCAGTCACGTCTGACTCTTTGCGACCCCATGAACCGCAGCACGCCAGGCCTCCCTGTCTATCACCAACTCTCGGAGGTCACTCAGACTCACATCCATCGAGTCAGTGATGCCATCCAGCCATCTCATCCTCTGTCGTCCCCTTCTCCTCCTGCCCCCAATCCCTCCCAGCATCAGAGTCTTCTCCAATGAGTCAACTCTTCGCATGAGTTTCCTTGCAGTCCAAGGGATTCTCAAGAGTCTTCTCCAACACCACAGTTCAAAAGCATCAATTCTTCAGCGCTCAGCCTTCTTCACAGTCCAGCTCTCACATCCATACATGACCACAGGAAAGACCATAGCCTTGACTAGGCAAACCTTTGTTGGCAAAGTGATGTCTCTGCTTTTGAATATGCTATCTAGGTTGGTCATAACTTTCCTTCCAAGGAGTAAGCGTCTTTTAATTTCATGGCTGCAGTCACCATCTGCAGTGATTTTGGAGCCCAGAAAAATAAAGTCTGACACTGTTTCCACTGTTTCCCCATCTATTTCCCATGTAGTGATGGGACCAGATGCCATGATCTTCGTTTTCTGAATGTTGAGCTTTAAGCCAACCTTTTCACTCTCCACTTTCACTTTCATCAAGAGGCTTTTGAGTTCCTCTTCACTTTCTGCCATAAGGGTAGTATCATCTGCATATCTGAGGTTATTGATATTTCTCCCAGCAATCTTGATTCCAACTTGTGTTTCTTCCAGTCCAGCATTTCTCATGATGTACTCGGCATATGAGTTAAATAAACATGGTGACAATATGCAGCCTTGACGTACTCCTTTTCCTATTTGGAACCAGTCTGTTGTTCCATGACCAGTTAAAACATATATCAATAGTAAATAAATGGGCCAAATTTGGCCTTTGGTCTATATTTTGCTATGCCCTGGTTAATGTATAAGTAAACATTTATAATATTTTTAGCAAGGAGATCCAACCGGTCCATTCTGAAGGAGATCAGCCCTGGGATTTCTTTGGAAGGAATGATGCTAAAGCTGAAACTCCAGTATTTTGGCCACCTCATGCGAAGAGTTGACTCATTGGAGAAGACTCTGATGCTGGGAGGGATTGAGGGCAGGAGGAGAAGGGGACAACAGAGGATGAGATGGCTGGATGGCATCACTGACTCAATGAATGTGAGTCTGAGTGACCTCCGAGAGCTGGTGATGGATAGGGAGGCCTGGCGTGCTGCAGTTCATGGGGTCGCAAAGAGTCGGACACGACTGAGTGACTGATCTGATCTGATGAAGGAATAGATTTAAACAAGTTGATAGATACTAAGTTTTAGTTAGAAATTGACCATATTCGATTTAAGCAATTGTATATTTCACTTATTTAAACTCTTACTAAAACTTAATGAAGCTTTTAAAAACTTTCCAGAATAAAATAGTCTCCTGTCATTTTCCCCAGTCATCTCACGCATCCTGTTCAGCAGTGTGTTTTTTACTGCTGTCCGTTTCACACAGGTACTTTTCCTTCACTAAAATGTGAACTCCTTTAAATGAAGAATTATGTATTATTCACATTTGTTTCCCAACTTCAAAATATAAAGGCCATGTTTTAATATCAAAATGTTCTATGGAATCTCTGATACATGAAATTGTATTTTAGTATCCATTGAAGAATACCTAATAATAAAAGCTATAAACTTAGAAATAGTTAAAACAAATTATATTTAATTAGTTTTAATATCTAGATATAGTTTTAAAAGGCATAAATTATCTAGGAAGCATTATGTATTTAGTTCATAAATAGTACTTGGTGCAATTATGGGTTACATGAAGTTTGCAAAGCTTCAGAATTCGTCAGGAATATACCAGGCCTACTTTTAAGCATTAATTTTAAATAGAGTAATTTCTTTAGTGATGATGTGAATGTATTTCTGTAACACAATTTGCTAAAATACATATTTATATTAAGTACGATTTTATGAATACTTAAATATTACTGACTGAAAGTGTTAGTTGCTCAGTCATGTCTAACTCTTTGTGACCGCATGGACTGAAGCTTGCCAGGCTTCTCTGTCCACGGATTCTCCAGGCAAGAATCCTGGAGTGAGTTGCCATTTCTTCCCCAGGGGATCTTCGTGACTCAAGGATTGAACCCAGGTCTTGTGCATTGTAGGCAGATTCTTTATTATCTGAACTAACAGGGCAACCCTCTAATCAAAATAAATAATTTAAAAGGAGGAAATATACAGTTTATATTTAACAAATATAATAACAATAGACAAATCATATTTAATAATTATATTTAAACTAATTATGTTTAATTTAAATTTGTCCATCACCGACTTGATGGACATGAGTTTGAGTAAGCTCCAGGAGTTGGTGACGGACAGGGAAGCCTGGTGTGCTGTGGTCCATGGGGTTGCAAAGAGTCGGACATGACTGAGCAACTGAACCGAACAGAATATACAGGCATAAATGTGCTTTTACAGTAATGAAAAATTGGAAATATTAGAAATATCTAGGTAAAGCTACTATAAGTGAGTATAGAGTGTTAAAGTAGCAGCCAAGGATATGGGGAAAAAACTTGATTTAAAAAAAAAGATATTAAAATGTCACAGATTGTGGCTGATAAGCCAAGAAGAATATAGAAGGAATTTAGAATTCAATCCATCAGCAAAGAAATGAGATGGACTCAGTGTGGATGGAACTGTAAATAAAGTCTAAGTAAATTATGTACCTAATTTGGACTATGAGGAATTGGATACTTGGGGTTTCCTGAGATGTAGGAGGTGTAAAATCAACTCAGTATGTCTACCTGAGGGCTAGGTAGGGACTGAAAACTGTTGCTTAGAGGTTAAAATAATTTTAGGCCATCTGAGAGAGTAATTGTGTTAAGCGTAAGAAAGAAAATAAAAATGTTAGTCACTCAGTCATGTCCAACTCTTTGCAACCCTATGGACTGTAGCCCACCAAGATTCTCTGTGGAATTCTCCAGGCAAGAATACTAGAGTGAGTAGCCATTCCTTTCTCCAGGGGATCTTCCTGACCTAGGCATTGAACCCAGGTCTCCCTCATTGCAGGCATATTCTTTACTATCTGAGACATCAGGGAAGCCCTCTTAAGTGTATAAAGGGTAAAGATTTGAGTATAGAGCTGGAAAGATAAAGTGAATATTCAGTTCAGTTCAGTCACTCAGTTGTGTCCGACTCTTTGCAACCCCATGGACTGCCACACACCAGGCTTCCCTGTCTATTACCAACTCCTGAAGCTTACTCAAACTCATGTCCATCAAGTCAGTGATGCCATCCAACCATCTTATCCTCTGTCATCCCCTTCTCCTCCCGCCTTAATCTTTCCCAGCATTAGGGTCTTTTTCAATGAGTTAGTTATTCGCATCAGGTGGCCAAAGTATTGCAGTTTCAGCTTCAGCATCAGCCCTTCCAATGAATAATCAGGACTGATATCTTTTAGGATTGACTGTTTGGTTCTCCTTGCAGTCCAAGAGACTCTCAAGAGTCTTCTCCAACACCACAGTTCAAAAGCATCAATTCTTTGGTGCTCAGCTTTCTTTATAGTCTGATTCTCACATTCATATATCTTACAAAAGTAAATATTAAATTTGTGTAAATTTGGGATAATCTGTCTTTAAAGTTAGAATTCTGCTGTTTATAGAATTCAGCATTTTAACCTTGGAGTTTCAATTTGCAGGTCATCGTTGATATTAAACTTGTGATGTTAAGTTAGAAAAGATAAAGAAAGCCTGATTAAATATATAATTTATTTGAATGTTTTAAATCAATTGATTTAAAATATGTTTAATGTATTAGATTTATTCTATTAAAAGGTTACAAATATTTTGCTTCTTTGGGTAATGTATTGGCAGGGACTCAAAGACAAAATATATTAAGTCTATAATTAAAATAATTTAAAGGAAGAAAAATTAAGGAAATTTGCCGAATTTTATGAATGGAGCTAAACATTTAAGGAATTTTGTTTTTTGTAACTTGAGATGATTAACATTGTTTAAAGAATAAGTTAAATGTTCTTTCTGTACAGAAATTGCTAAATTTTCAAAGTAGACAAGATTTGTAGATTGAAGTCTTAAGAAAAATTAAGTTTAGAAGGTTTTTGAAAGAAGACATACAGATAGCCAGTAAACATATGAAAAGATGGTCAACATAACTCATAATTAGAGAAATGAAAATCAAAACTACAATGAGGTATTACTTCACATGAGCCAGAATGGCCATCATCAAAAATCTACGCACAATAAATGCTGGAGAGGATTTAGAAAAAAGAGAACCTTCTTGCACTGTTGGTGTGAATATAAATTGATATAGCCACTGTGGAGAACAGTATAGAGATTCCTTAAAACATTAGGAAAAACACTACCATATGACACAGTAATCCCCCTAGTTGGCATATGCCCTGAGAAGACCATAATCAAAAAGACACATTTACTCAAATGTTCACTGAAGCACTATTTACAATAGCCAAGACATGGAAGCAACTTAGATGTTAATCAGTAGATTAATGGATAAAGAAGCTGTAATATATGTATATGGTGGAATATGCCTATATCCTACATATAATTATGACTGATTTGTGTTGTTGTATGGCAGAAAGCAATGCAACATTGTAAAACAACTATCCTCCAATTAAAAATAAAACATAAATGTTTCAGTTTGCAATTTAAAAAAAAAATCACTGTTAATTTTAAAATAAAGTTGGTCTAAGGAGACTCCTCTCAACAAAATCTCTTTGGTTGCCAAGGGCTGGGGATGGGAGAAATGAGGTGGTGTTGGTCAAAGGATACAAATTTTCAGTTAAAAGGTAAATAAGTTCTGGCAGTCAAATCATCAGCCAGTCAGTTCAGTCACTCAGTTGTGTCTGACTCTTTGAGACCCCATAGACTGCAGCACACCAGGCTTCCCTGTCCATCACCAACTCCTGGAACTTGCTCAAACTCATGTCCATCAAGTTGGTGATGCCTTCCAGCCATCTCATCCTCTGTCATCCCCTTATCCTTCTGTCTTCAATCTTTCCCAGCATCAAGGTCTTTTCCAGTGAGTCAGTTCTTCGCATCAGGTGGCCAAAGTATTGGAGTTTCAGCTTGAACATCAGTCCTTCCAATGAATATTCAAGACTGATCTCTTTTACGATGGACTGGCTGATTCTCCCTGAAGTCGAAGAGACTCTCAAGAGTCTTCTCCAACACCACAGTTCAAAAGCATCAATTCTTGAGTTTCAAAGCACAGATATGAATAGTTGCTAATCAGGACAGGGAGGGGTTGCAAAGAGAGGGAAGAAGTAGTCAAAATACCACCTGAGGCCAGTTTCTAGGAACCAGAGGTCATCAAGATCAGTAGACCATCTGAAGTCAGATTCTGCACACACCCTAGTCTCATCAGCAACCTCATCTTTCAGTTCATTTCAGTCACTCAGTCATGTCCGACTCTTTGCAACCCCATGAACTGCAGCACACCAGGCCTCCCTGTCCATCACCAACTCCTGGAGCCCACCCAAACCCATGTCCATCGAGTCAGTGATGCCATCCAACCATCTCATCCTCTGTTGTCCCCTTCTCCTCCTGCCCTCAATCTTTCCCAGCATCAGGGTCTTTTCAAATGAGTCAGTTCTTTGCATCAGGTGGCCAAATTATTGAAGTTTTAGCTTCAACATCAGTACTTTCAGTGAACACCCAGGACTGATCTCCTTTAGGATGGACTGGTTGGATCTCCTTGCAGTCCAAGGGATTCTCAAGAGACTGGTTCCAAATAGGAAAAGGATTACCTCAAGGCTGTATACTGTCACCCTGCTTATTTAACTTATATGCAGAGTACATCATGTGACACACTGGGCTGGAGGAAGCACAAACTGGAATCAAGACTACCGGGAGAAATATCAGTAACCTCAGATATGCAGGTGACACCACTCTTATGGCAGAAAGTGAAGAGGAACTAAAGAGCTTCTTGATGAAAGTGAAAGAGAAGAGTGAAAAAGTTGGCTTAAAACTCAACATTCAGAAAATTAAGATCATGGCATCTGGTCCCATCACTTCATGGGAAATAGATGGGGAAACAGAGGAAACAGTGGCTGATTTTATTTTTCTGGGCTCCAAAATCACTGCAGATGGTGATTGTAGCCATAAAATTAAAAGACGCTTACACCTTGGAAGGAAAGTTGTGACCAACCTAGACAGCGTATTAAAAGGCAGAGACATTACTTTGCCAACAAAGGTCCATCTACTCAAGGCTATGGTTTTTCCAGTAGTTATGTATGGATGCGAGAGTTAGACTATAAAGAAAGCTGAGTGCTGAAGAATTGATGCTTTTGAACTGTAGTGTTAGAGAAGACTCTTGAGAGTCCCTTAGGCTGCAAGGAGATCTAACCATGGATTACTGCTATAAAACCCCTCACCAAATCCTCCTAGATTGGGACACACAGCTTTTGAGGGCAGGAGCCCACTGTGTCACCCTTTGCCTGGCAAAGCAATAAAGCTATTCTTTTCTACTTCCCCTAAAACTCTGTTTCCAAGATTCAATTTGGCACCAGTGTACAGAGGCCAAGTTTTTAGCATCAACAGCTGTTTAAGAGATATCAAAGTGAAAAGAGGTATGAGTTCTGTCTTCATTAAACTTATAATCTAGTGGAGCAAGATAGACATGTATGCATTTAATAATATATGACATAATACTGTTAATTTTGCAATGAGTAAGCAGTGGTTCTAGAAAAAACATCACAGGGTGATGGATTCCATCTTTAGAGAATGAGTCACTTTTTGGAAAAAGGTGTCTTGGAGTTAAGCTATTTGAAATTGAGTTTTATTTGGCAGAGAAAGTCAGAATTATTAGCTACAATTTTTCATCTGGAAAATATAGATAGCAGTATTTGTCTTTTTTACCAAAGCAAACAAGCTAGTGGTTCACAGGATTACTCAAAGTCAGCTTCTAATTAAATTACTAAACCACCTTGGTAATAGAAAGGGGAAAAATAACCTATTGATGAAGCCAGAGATATGAGTGTTGTTCTGCTGTATCACACAAGGAGAGTTTAATGATGATCTTATGTCAAACTATCAACTCAAGCATAGTGTCTATTTTCCTAAAATAATAAATTATTTTTGTTGTTTCGTCACTAAGTTGTGTCTGACTCTCTGTGACTGCATGGGCTATAGCCTGCAAGTTTCCTCTGTCCATGTGATTTCCCAGGCAAGAATACAGGACTGGTTTGCCATGTCCAACTCCAGGGGATCTCCCTAACACAGGGACTGAATCCGGGTCTCCCACATTGCAGGCAGATTCTTTAGAATCTGAACCACCTGAGTAAATACTGTCACAATTGATTTAAACTGTAGGACACCCCTCTAATACCAGAGAAAGTCTTGATAAAGTGGGAAACCTTCCTCCCACACACACGCTGGAACTGGGGACAAAAGCCTTTCTTGTGGTTTCATCTAGGGACCTTGCCTGCCCTGTAACCATTTGGCCTGTTCTAGTAGATAAGAGTGGAGAAGGCAATGGCACCCCACTCCAGTACTTTTGCCTGGAAAATCCCATGAACAGAGGGGCCAGGTGGGCTGCATTCCATGGGGTCGCTAAGAGTTGGACACGACTGAGCGACTTACCTCTCACTTGCATGCATTGGAGAAGGAAATGGCAACCCACTCCAGTGTTCTTGCCTGGAGAATCCCAGGGACCGTGGAGCCTGGTGGGCTACCGTCTATGGGGTCGCACAGAGTCAGACATGACTGAAGCAACTTAGCAGCAGCAGCAGCAGCAGGAGCAGCAGTAGATAAGAGAGGTTGCCTCATACTTTCAGATCAGAGAAATTAACCAAAGTTACAGATCTGATTCTCATGAAGAGTCTCTTGAGGCTAGGGTCTACCATGATAACTGAGAAATTCCAGGATGTTTCATTTCTCCACACACAATTAAACAAAGGATTTTCTCTTTAAGAGAATTAATACATACAAATATGATTGTTCATGTATAATTTTATAATTAGCACAACATCAGATCAGATCAGCCGCTCAGTCGTGTCCGACTCTTTGCGACCCCATGAACCGCAGCTCGCCAGGCCTCCCTGTCCATCACCAACTCCCGGGGGTCACTCAGACTCACATCCATCGAGTCAGTGATGCCATCCAGCCATCTCATCCTCTGTCGTCCCCTTCTCCTTCTGCCCTCAATCCCTCTCATCATGAGTCTTCTCCAATGAGTCAAGTCTTTGCATTAGGTGGCCAAAATACTGGAGTTTCAGCTTTAGCATCATTCCTTCCAAAGAAATCCCAGGGCTGATCTCCTGCAGAATGGACTGGTTGGATCTCCTTGCAGTCCAAGGGACTCTCAAGAGTCTTCTCCAACACCACAGTTCAAAAGCATCAATTCTTCAGCGCTCAGCCTTCTTCACAGTCCAGCTCTCACATCCATACATGACCACAGGAAAGACCATAGCCTTGACTAGACAAACCTTTGTTGACAAAGTGATGTCTCTGCTTTTGAATATGCTATCTAGGTTGGTCATAACTTTCCTTCCAAGGAGTAAGCGTCTTTTAATTTCATGGCTGCAGTCACCATCTGCAGTGATTTTGGAGCCCAGAAAAATAAAGTCAGCCGATTTTTCCATGGTTTCCCCATCTATTTGCCTTGAAGTGATGGGACCAGATGCCATGATCTTCATTTTCTGAATATTGAGCTTTAAGCCTACTTTTTCACTCTCCTCTTTCACTATCATCAAGAGGCTTTTTAGTTCCTCTTCACTTTCTGCCATAAGGGTGGTATCATCTGTATATCTGAGGTTATTGATATTTCTCCCAGCAATCTTGATTCCAACTTGTATTTCTTCCAGTCCAGCATTTCTCATGATGTACTCTGCATATAAGTTAAATAAACTTGGTGACAATATACAGCCTTGACGTACTCCTTTTCCTATTTGGAACCAGTCTGTTGTTCCATGACCAGTTCTAACTGTTGCTTCCTGACCTGCATACAGATTTCTCAAGAGGCAGATCAGGTGGTCTGGTATTCCCATGTCTTTCAGAATTTTCCACAGTTTATTGTGATCTACACAGTCAAAGGCTTTGGCATAGTCAATAAAGCAGAAATAGATGTTTTTCTGGAACTCTCTTGCTTTTTCGATGATCCAGCGGATGTTGGCAATTTGATCTCTGGTTCCTCTGCCTTTTCTAAAACCAGCTTGAACATCAGGAAGTTCACGGTTCACATATTGCTGAAGCCTGGCTTGGAGAATTTTGAGCATTACTTTACTAGCGTGTGAGATGAGTGCAATTGTGTGGTAGTTTCAGCATTCTTTGGCATTGCCTTTCTTTGGGATTGGGATGAAAACTGACCTTTTCCAATCTTGTGGCCACTGCTGAGTTTTCCAAATTTGCTGGCATATTGAGTGCAGCACTTTCACAGCGTCATCTTTCAGGATTTGGAGTAGCTCCACTGGAATTCCATCACCTCCACTAGCTTTGTTCGTAGTGATGCTTTCTAAGGCCCACTTGACTTCATATTCCAAGATGTCTGGCTCTAGGTCAGTGATCACACCATCATGATTATCTGGGTCGTGAAGCTCTTTTTTGCACAGTTTTTCTGTGTATTCTTGCCGCCTCTTCTTAATATCTTCTGCTTCCGTTAGGTCCATACCATTTCTGTCCTTTATCGAGCCCATCTTTGCATGAAATGTTCCTTTGGTATCTCTGATTTTCTTGAAGAGATCCCTAGTCTTTCCCATTCTGTTGTTTTCCTCTATTTCTTTGCATTGATTGCTGAAGAAGGCTTTCTTATCTCTTCTTGCTATTCTTTGGAACTCTGCATTCAGATGTTTTTATCTTTCCTTTTCTCCTTTGCTTTTCGCTTCTCTTCTTTTCACAGCTATTTGTAAGGCCTACCCAGACAGCCATTTTGCTTTTTTGCATTTCTTTTCCATGGCACAACATGGAAACTTATAAATGAAAGATTTTACCTACATAAAGCAGATTCATCAGAGTGATGTTTTATACCTTAAAGGACAATACTGGATTATTAACTCTACAAATAAACCCTACAAAAATTCCAAAGGATAAAAGAAATATATAATTTTAATAGTTTTATTGAGTGTTGCTAACATCAATATTAAAGAAAAATGATTGGTATCATAAAAACACTCGTCTTCCAAACCCATCACTGAATGTTCTTCCTTGTGCTTTAGGGACTCTGCAAATCACATTTCTCCTTTGCTGGCTAGTCTTCTGTTGGCTTCTTCCCACAGAGGGCACTAGAAAGAGACCAAAAGACTATAGGGGGAAGAATGGACTTGCACCCACTTGCCTGTTGTTACTGTCAGCATCACCCCAGCAGTGTTCCTTTATTCCAGCAGCTGCAGTCAGCTCCTACAGCAGCATATGGCTCCAATTTCCAGTATTCTTTTAGACTCCCCCAGAGAACCTCATGATACCTTTTCAAAAATATGATTATTAGCCAAATAGCATCCAGTCTTACAGGTCTGAGAGCCAGGTTCTGACCTTCTGAGGCAAAATTCAGACTCCTTTCTTAGGAGTCTGGACCCTGGCTTTGTTCTTTCAGCCTAAAGAGTGGTTAATTTTTCTTGCTATTACCTCTGTAACCCATTTTTCCTAGTTGAATATCCAGCATATGTTTAAGCAGCTTCCTATATTTTTTTCTTTAAAATAACTGGTATACTTTCACTTTTCTCCTGTAACAATGACCCATAGAGAATTAAAAATCGGAGGGATCATCTAGAGGAATAATGTGAAGAAGATTCAAGACCTGTAACTAAGACAGATCCATAATAGAATCAATATTTTATGTCTTAACCCTGACCCTAGAAACATATTGATTTTAGTGTTAAGTAACCCAGTATCTGATGATGACTAGGATCAAATGGCTTAAATAATTTAGGACTCCTCTGATGCTGCTGCTGCTAAGTTGCTTCAGTCATGTCCGACTCTGTGCGACCCCATAGATGTCAGCCCATGAGACTCCACCATCCCTGGGATTCTCCAGGCAAGAACCCTGGAGTGGGTTGCCATTTCCTTCTCCAATGCATGAAAGCGAAAAGTGAAAGTGAAGTCGCTCAATCTTGTCAGACTGGTAGCGACCCCATGGACTGCAGAGCCTACCAGGCTTGTCCATCCATGGGATTTTCCAGGCAAGAGTACTGGAGTGGGGTGCCATTGCCTTCTCCGTAGGACTCCTCTACTTGATGTGAAATATTTGGACAAGAACATTTATTCATATTTAGCTCCAAAATGTCATTATACTTACTGAAAATATTTTTAAATTTTTTACTGAAAAATTTTTAAGGCTACGCTAAAATATAGTCATGTGTGAAAAAGTTTCTAATCAAAAGAGGTTTAACTTCAGGAGCAGCGTCATCAAATCTAGTACACACACACACACACACAGACTCAGACTTTAGGAGACTGAAAAGCACCCAGGAGTTAACAGATCTAGAACAATTAGAGTTAACCATATTCTTCACTCATCATAAGACAATTTATATGAAGCTCTTATCTCTTCCCAACTGGAATCCCAAATGAAAAATGAAAGTACATTGTACATACTTCACATATATGTGATGCAGTTACAATGATATCTTTGTTTTCTGAAATTTTAACTTCTTATAAAAGACTTTTCTCATATATTTTCCTGAAAATGTATTAAAATTAAGACAAAGGAGGTTCCTTCCCATCTTTATTTAATCTGTTTGGGAATTCATGTTTTCATATGTTATAGTGTGTCAATTTGGTGAATTGTCTTGCCTAATTATTGTATTCTCTAAATGCTGATTCTGGCCAATTTTGTATAAAACTTGTCTTTGATAAGACATAACAGCAGGTACGGAGGCAGAAGATATTAAGAAGAGGTGGCAAGAATACACAGAAGAACTGTACAAAAAAGAGCTTCACGACCCAGATAATCTTGATGGTGTGATCACTGACCTAGAGCCAGACATCCTGGAATGTGAAGTCAAGTGGGCCTTAGGAAGCATCACTACGAACAAAGCTAGTGGAGGTGATGGAATTCCAGTTGAGCTATTCCAAATCCTGAAAGATGATGCTGTGAAAGTGCTGCACTCAATATGCCAGCAAATTTGGAAAACTCAGCAGTGGCCACAAGATTGGAAAAGGTCAGTTTTCATCCCAATCCCAAAGAAAGGCAATGCCAAAGAGTGCTCAAACTACTGCACAATTGCACTCATCTCACATGCTAGTAAAGTAATGCTCAAAATTCTCCAAGCCAGGCTTCAGCAATATGTGAACCATGAACTTCCTGATGTTCAAGCTGGTTTTAGAAAAGGCAGAGGAACCAGAGATCAAATTGCCAACATCCGCTGGATCATCGAAAAAGCAAGAGAGTTCCAGAAGAACATCTATTTCTGCCTTATTGACTTTGCCAAAGCCTTTGACTGTGTAGATCACAATAAACTGTGGAAAATTCTGAAAGAGATGGGAATAACAGACCACCTGATCTGCCTCTTGAGAAATCTGTATGCAGGTCAGGAAGCAACAGTTAGAACTGGTCATGGAACAACAGACTGGTTCCAAATAGGAAAAGGAGTACGTCAAGGCTGCATATTGTCACCATGTTTATTTAACTTATATGCAGAGTACATCATGAGAAATGCTGGACTGGAAGAAACACAAGCTGGAATCAAGATTGCTGGGAGAAATATCAATAACCTCAGATATGCAGATGATACCACCCTTATGGCAGAAAGTGAAGAGGAACTCAAAAGCCTCTTGATGAAAGTGAAAGTGGAGAGTGAAAAGGTTGGCTTAAAGCTCAACATTCAGAAAACGAAGATCATGGCATCTGGTCCCATCACTACATGGGAAATAGATGGGGAAACAGTGGAAACAGTGTCAGACTTTATTTTTCTGGGCTCCAAAATCACTGCAGATGGTGACTGCAGCCATGAAATTAAAAGACGCTTACTCCTTGGAAGGAAAGTTATGACCAACCTAGTCAGCATACTCAAAAGCAGAGACATCACTTTGCCAACAAAGGTTTGTCTAGTCAAGGCTATGGTCTTTCCTGTGGTCATGTATGGATGTGAGAGCTGGACTGTGAAGAAGGCTGAGCGCTGAAGAATTGATGCTTTTGAACTGTGGTGTTGGAGAAGACTCTTGAGAGTCCCTTGTACTGCAAGGAGATCCAACCAGTCCATTCTGCAGGAGATCAGCCCTGGGATTTCTTTGGAAGGAATGATGCTAAAGCTGAAACTCCAGTATTTTGGCCACCTCATGCGAAGGGTTGACTCATTGGAGAAGACTCTGATGCTGGGAGGGATTGAGGGCAGGAGGAGAAGGGGACGACAGAGGATGAGATGGCTGGATGGCATCACTGACTCGATGGATGTGAGTCTGAGTGACCTCCGGGAGTTGGTGATGGATACGGAGGCCTGGCGTGCTGCAGTTCATGGGGTCGCAAAGAGTCCTACACGACTGAGCGACTGATCTGATCTGATCTGAACAGCAGGTAAAATAAATATACCAAAACAACCTTCAACAATAAGATATATACAATGTTGTACACTGCATTCTGACAGCAGATTAATTTTTCTCTTTCCATGATCTTTATTTCCAAGGTGTCCCTTTTTAATGAATATTTCCAGACTAATAAATAGCATGATAATTTAAAGTCAACAATTGCTTAGAGCTTTCATTTTGGCCATGCCTAAACAGGCCCTGCTCAGTTTTCTATAAACGTGAAGAACCTAAAGCATGTTCAAATCTTGCCTAACATAAAAGGAGTCTCCATTCTGCTTAAAGCTTCTGTCACTCAGCTTCCCATTGGCGGATAGCCTAGTTTTTCTTGAAAGAAGCATTCATGCACTTGCCTGGGATTTTTAAGTTTCTCATGATTTTGTTGTTGTTGTTGTTGAATATTGGATGCTTACATAATGTGGCTACCCTCTAAATCAGGCTCTCCAAGCCTCAGGTTTTTGTGTAGCTGATATTTGTTGTTGCTATTAATAATGCTGATTGTTTATTGACTTTCCTGAACCAATTCCATTAAGTCTCTATTCTTGGTATGTGTGGCCAATGAAATCCCCACTTGGTTGGCTTAGTAATCAACTAATGACTGGACAGAGATTTCATTAAATGCCTTGTTTCTGTTGGCTGCTCACCCTTGCTAAGTGTCTATATGTGTATCTTAGGAAAAACTTTTAATGCTCTGGCAGGCAGTTCATTTCTCTGCCTCACCTCATTTCCACTTCTACTAACAGAGAGCTTATTCATGTTTTCCAGAATATTTTCTAATAATCATCTTTAATTCCACCTTTTCTCATTTTATTTGAAACAAAATATTCATACAATTGAGATTATTAACAGATCTCACTGTTGTTATGAATAACCATGTACTCAATTTGGAGAGTGTTTAGATGAAACTGATCTTTGGGGAAAAACAGGAAAGACTTACTAGGAAAAATATCCATGCAGCAGAAGTATGCATTTTTAAGAATTTTGGGTTTTTTTCCTACTGTGATGGGATTGGGTAAATGGCGTTATTGATCTTGTCTGTTTCTTACATTTGTCAGAGAACTCTGGGAACTCAATAAACACTTGTTGACTGATGACTTGGAAGTTCGTCCTCTGTCTCAGGGGAGCCAAATAACCATTGTACATCATCTTTATTCATAGGAAGATGCAGTGTCTTTTTTTGGTGTTCTGTTTATAAATCGATTTTGGAGGCAAATATATTAGTACATACACACATATTTAGCTATAATTTCTCATATATATATGTATGGGGATCAACTGTAATATGTGTTTCTGTTTGTATATGTGTAATATTGTGAGTGAGATGGAAAAGAGAGAAAGGGGATGTCATGACTTATTCTTTATGACTTTATATGTGAATCTGCTTTTAAAACAGAATGCTGCTTATACAGTTCTTACAGGTATTGAGTATCTGAGGAAGTAGATACTGTTTTAAACACAGAGGGAATTGTTCATTCATTCTAGGATATTAATTCCTTCAATATAAAAGTATTTGAGGTGAATCACTTAAAGATAATCTGTAAATCTCCACAAGACAAGCCCAATACCAAGACAACATTCAGTTCAGTTTAGTTCAGTCACTCAGTCATGTCCGACTCTTTGCAACCCCATGAATTGCAGCATGCCAGGCCTCCCTCCATCACCAACTCCCAGAGTTCACTCAAACTGATATCCATCAAGTCGGTGATGCCATCCAGCCATCTCTTCCTCTGTTGTCCCCTTCTCCTCCTGCCCCCAACCCCTCCCAACATCAGAGTCTTTCCCAATGTGTAAACTCTTCACATGAGGTGGCCAAAGTACTGGAGTTTCAGCTTTAGTATCATTCCTTCCAAGGAAATCCCAGGGCTGATCTCCTTCAGAATGGACTGGTTGGATCTCCTTGCAGTCCAAGGGACTCTCAAGAGTCTTCTCCAACACCACAGTTCAAAAGCATCAATTCTTCTGCGCTCAGCTTTCTTCAGAGTCCAACTCTCACATCCATACATGACCCCTGGAAAAACCATAGCCTTGACTAGACAGACCTTTGTTGGCAAAGTAATTTCTTTGTTTTTGAATATGCTATCTAGGTTGGTCATAACTTTTCTACCAAGGAGTAAGCATCTTTTAATTTCATGGCTGCAATCACCATCTATAGTAATTTTGGAGCCCCCCAAAATAAAGTCTGACACTGTTTCCACTGTTCCCCCATCTATTTCCCATGAAGTGATGGGACCAGATGCCATGATCTTCGTTTTCTGAATGTGGAGCTTTAAGCCAACTTTTTCACTCTTCTCTTTCATTTTCATCAAGAGGCTTTTTAGTTCCTCTTCACTTTCTGCCATAAGGGTGGTGTCATCTGCATATCTGAGGTTATTGATATCTGAGGTTATTGATATTTCTCCCAGCAATCTTGATTCCAGCTTGTGCTTCTTCCAACCCAGTGTTTCTCATGATGTACTCTGCATAGAAGTTAAACAAGCAGGGTGACAATATACAGCCTTGACGTGCTCCTTTTCCTATTTGGAACCAGTCTGTTGTTCCATGTCCAGGTTTAACTGTTGCTTCCTGACCTGCATACAAATTTCTCAAGAGGCAGATCAGGTGGTCCGGTATTCCCATCTCTTTCAGAATTTCCCACAGTTTATTGTGATCCACACAGTCAAAGGCTTTGGCATAGTCAATAAAGAAGCAGTAGATGTTTTTCTGGTACTCTCTTGCTTTTTTGATGATCCAGCAGATGTTGGCAATTTGATCTCTGGTTCCTCTGTCTTTTCTATAACCAGCTTGAACATTTGGAAGTTCACGGTTCACGTATTGCTGAAGCCTGGCTTGGAGAATGTTGAGCATTACTTTACTAGCGTGACAGCATTACTGACAATCAATTCAGTTCAGTTGTGTCTGACTCTTTGCAACCCCATGGACTGTAGCATGCCAGGCTTCCCTGTCCACCACCAACTCCTGGAGCTTACTCAAACTCATGTTCATCGAGTTGGTGATGCCATCCAACCATCTCATCCTCTGTCATCTCCTTCTCCTCCTGCCTTCAGTCTTTCCCAGCATCAGGGTCTTTTCTAATGAGTCATTTCTTTGCATCAGGTGGCCAAAGTATTGGAGTTTCAGCTTCAACGTCAGTCCTCCCAGTGAATATTTAGGACGGATTTCCTTTAGGATTGACTGATTGGCTCCCTTTGCAGTCTAAGGGACTCTCAAGAGTCTTAAATACCACAGTTCAAAAGCATCAATTCTTTGGCTCTCAGCCTTCCTTATACTCCAACTCTCTTATCCATACATGACTACTGGAAAAACCATAGCTTTGACTAGAAGGACCTTTGACAATCAGATCAGATCAGATCAGTCGCTCAGTTGTGTCCGACTCTTTGCGACCCCATGAACCGCAGCACGCCAGGCCTCCCTATCCATCACCAGCTCTCGGAGGTCACTCAGACTCACATTCATCGAGTCAGTGATGCCATCCAGCCATCTCATCCTCTGTCGTCCCCTTCTCCTCCTGCCCTCAATCCCTCCCAGCATCAGAGTCTTCTCCAATGAGTCAACTCTTCGCATGAGGTGGCCAAAATACTGGAGTTTCAGCTTTAGCATCATTCCTTCCAAAGAAATCCCAGGGCTGATCTCCTTCAGAATGGACCGGTTGGATCTCCTTGCAGTGAAGTCCTTTGACAATAAACCAACATAAATACTGTTACTACACAACTAAATTTAAACCCATAGCCACAGCTACAAATTCACTGTTATATATATTTGCATGTTTTGCCCACCGTTGTTTAATTTGCTCCCACACAAACTATAGCCCACCAGGCTCCTTTGCCCATGGAGTTCTCCAGACAAGAATACTAGAGTGAGGCTAGAGTCTGTTTCCAACAAAGAAGAAATGGGAGTATACAGGCTTCTGTGTCCAGGAGCCCCACAGTGTCCTGCCACTCAGTCTAGGGGTTCAAGTCTATAGGCTTGTTGCAAAATCACAAATGTTGGGGACTTCCCTGGTGGTTCAATGATTAAGACTATGTGCTTCCACTGAAGGAGGCATGGTTTCCACCCCTGGTCAGGGAACTAAGATCCTGCATGCCACATGGGGTGGTCAAAAACATAAATAAATCATGATGTTTTGAAGTTTCATATCAATTCCTTTTCCTTTTGCATTCATTCTGTGATAATCCCATAACTACCATCCCTTCTCCAGTCCAAAATATTACAACATCACACTCAAGCAAATCTGTTTACTACTTGGAAGTATGTAGAAGGTAAAAGGATACAATCTTATGCATATGTTGCCACACTTGCCTTCTGTAAACGGTGCAGTGAAGAGATTGATAAATGGGCACTGTGCACTCAGAAATAATGCCTTGTTTATGTTTCTCACAAGAATATTCTCTTCTATCTTTTCTATTTTGAAAAAAAAATGAACTTATGAGTTGCCTTTTTCAGTTCAGTTCAGTTCAGTCACTCAGTCGTGTCCAACTCTTTGCAACCCTAAGGACTGCAGCATGCCAGGTTTCCCTGTCCATCACCAACTCCCGGCACTTGCTCAAACTTACGTCCATCAGTCACTAATGCCATCCAACCATCTCATCCCATTTTCCCCTTCTCCTCCTGTCTTCAATCTTTCCCAGCATCAGGGTCTTTTCCAATGAGTCAGTTCTTTTTATCAGGTGGCCAAAGTATTAGAGCTTCAGCTTCAGCATCAATCCTTCCAATGAATATTCAGGACTGATTTCCTTTAGGATTAACTCATTTGATCACCTTGCCGTCTAAGGGACTCTCAGAGCCTTTTCCAACACCACAGTTCAAAAGCATAAATTCTTTGACAGTCAGCTTTCTTTATACTCCAACTCTCATATCCATACATGACTACTGGAAAAACCATAGGTTTGGCTAGATGGACTTTTGTCTGGAAAGTAATGTATCTGCTTTTTATTATGCTATCTAGGTTGGTCATAGATTTTCTTCAAAGGAGCAAGCATCTTTTAATTTCATGGCTGCAGTCATCATGTTCAGTGATTTTGGAGCCTCCCAAAATAGTTTCCCACTGTTTCCATTGTTTCCCCATCCATTTGCCATGAACAGATGGCCATCTAAATGCCCTGATCTTGGTTTTTGGAATGTTGAGTTTTAAGCAAGCCTTTTCACTCTCCTCTTTCACTCTTATCAAGAGGCTCTTTAGTTCTATCTCTTTAGTCCCTCAACAATTAACCTTCTTAGTTCCGGAATTTGTCTGCTAGCTCTTCTCCTCCAGTTAATCCTCTCATTCTTTTCTATATTCTCCTTGGTTTGGGGAGAAACTACATATTCCTTACCAGTTTGGAATTCCATTACATTTATGAAAACTATCTATCCTATTGGAGTCATTATAAAAGGCATGGTCCAATATTTCCTCTATTCATGGGGCCCATGCCTGCATTTTTTTACCCTGACCTTAATTATGAGAATGTTCAAACTACCAAATGTTCAAACTGCCAAAGAATGTTCAAACTACTGCACAATTGCACTCATCTCACACACTAGCAAAGTAATGCTCAAAATTCTCCAAGCCAGGCTTCAATAGTACGTGAACTGTGAACTTCCAGATGTTCAAGCTGCATTTAGAAAAAGCAGTGGAACCAGAGATCAAATTGCCAACATCCATTGCATCATCAAAAAAGCAAGAGAGTTCCACAAAACATCTACTTCTGCTTTATTGACTATGGCAAAGCCTTTGACAATGTGAATCACAACAAAATGTGAAAAATTCTTAAAGAGATGGGAATACCAGACCACCTTACCTACCTCCTGAGAAATCTGTATGCAGGTCAAAAGCAACAATTAGAACCAGACGTGGAACAAGAGACTGGTACCAAATTGGGATAGGAGTACATCAAGGCTGTTATATTGTCAGCCTGCTTATTTAACTTATATGCAGAGTAAATTATGTGAAATGCTTGGCTGGATGAAGTGCAAGCTGGAATCAAGATTGCTAGGAGAATCATTAATAACCTCAGATACACGGATGATACCACCTTTATGGCAGAAAGCAAAGAAGAACTAAAGAGCCTCTTGATGAAAGTGAAAGAGGAGAGTGAAAAAGCTGGTTTAAAACTCAACATTCAAAAAACCAAGATCATGGCATCTGGTCCCATCACTTCATGGCAAATAGATGGGGAAACAATGGAAACAGTGGGAGATTTTCTTTTTTAGACTCCCAAATCACTGCAGATGGTGAATGCAGCCATGAAATTAAAAGATGCTTGCTCCTTCGAAGAAAGTTTTGATATATGGCAAAACCATACAGCATTGTAAAGTTAAAAAATAAAATAAAAACATTAATTAAAAAATAAATAAAATATTTTAAAAAAAGAAAAAAAAAGAAAATCTATGACCGACCTAGACGGCATAATAAAAAGCGGAGACATTACCTTGTTGACGAAGGTCCAGCTAGTTAAAGCTATGTTTTTTTCCAGTAGTCATGTATGGATATGAGAGTTGGACTACTAGAACCTGATCATGCTGGCACCCTGAAGTCAGACACTCTAGTGCCCAATACCTTCACAGTTTATGTAGTTTTACATAATTTTCAAATTCTAGTTCTTAGTAAAGCATTTAAATTTATAGATACATTGACACATTTTACCTTTAATACATTTTAAATATGATACATTGATGTCCTTATTAAATGTACTTTGCCATTAAGTGCATACTCGTGCTCAGTCGTATCCAACTCTTTGTGACCCTTTGGACTGCAGCCTACCAGGCTCCTCTGTCCATGGGATTTCCAGGCAAGAATACTGGAATGGGCTGTCATTTCCTTCTCCAGGGGATCTTCCCCAACCAGGGATCAAACTCGCATACCCTGCGTCTCCTGCATTACAGGAGGTTCTTTACCACTGCGCCATCACAGAAGTCTCATAGAAGTCCATACCTAAGACAGTGGAACTTTCGATTGTTTTATGTGTTTGGTATTCACTTTCTCCCAAGTCAAATTTCATATGATCTTTTAAGTAGATAAAATTTTTCGTTTAAATTTTATTTTAGTATTAAACAAGTGTTCATTGCAAAAAATATTTTGATCGTGCCAAGTATGATATACATGCTCAATCATGTTCCACTCTGCAACCCCATGGACTGTTGCTGGCCAGGCTCCTCTCTCCATGAAATTTTCCAGGTAGGAATCCTGAAGTGGGTTTCCTCCTTCAGGGGATCTTTCTGACTAAAGGATCAAACCCTCATCTCTTGAGTCTCCTGCATTGGCAGGCAGGCTCTTTACCAGTGCTCCACCTGGAAAGCCCCATTTTCAAGTTTACTCACTAATTGAAAAATATTTATTTTATGCTAGAAACTGAAGTTAACCTACTTGCTAATACCCCCACTCAAATGAAAATTTTAATTTGAAGGCACAAACATTTATCTAAAATTTTCAATTTGTGGTGTCTTAATACTACTCTCATTATTATTTCTGTACTTTGTTGCTTTTCTCACTTAAATAGAATCTTATGTATCAAACACTTAATCATTTTAGTATAAGTAATTTAAAAATGATGAGCACATTAACATACTGTAATAGATTGGGCAATCCTGACATTTTGTAGCATAACATAATCACTTGAATTCATAGAACTTTAAAAAATTAATTATTGTAGTATTGCTTAATATAATTCAGCACAAGTTTATTTTACACTTCTGCAATAGACTGAAACATCCAGAACATTTAACCACATATCTGGGTGCTGGGTCCCAGCTAAGCTGACACATAAACTAGTGATCAAAATTTGTCTGCTTTCCATTATCTATCACAACTGACTCCTCAGATTGTATGTGATTATGTAACATGGTCATTGGTGATATGGGGAACTGCAAAATGAAACGATTGCTGTAGGTTTGTATATCTGGTGAGGGAGTCATTGATTTGTGTGATTTTCAAATTTAAAGTTACCATGTAGAAGAATAAAAATTCACACCTCATATCTGTGTGACAGCCACACTCATTCTGTAACCACAGGATGACTTGTCTCTCACATCACTTCAAGCAATTCACTATTGCACTTAATGAAGTTAAACTTGCCCACCTTTGTAAATATCAAAGGAAGATACAGGCTACTAGACTGCACAGTATCTCTTCTGACCCTTCAGTTTCAGTGAGGCAGACTTCCAGGGACATATGGAGAGAGAAGTAGAGCCAGCAGAAAACTCACAAAGCTTGGTGAGGCTTCTCTGGTCAAGCCTGGGTCCAAATTTAGCAGGGTGCCTGTCACGTGGAAAATGTCTAATATAAAAATACCACACTGCTGTCTCCCAAGGGGCACAGACATCTAATATTTTAAATTTTTCTAGCATCTCTCCCTCTCTCCCTACTAAAAAAAGGTTTTGACTTATGTTGGGAGATCCTGAGAGCCAGAAACTAAACTGGGTGCTCTGGAAATGTGCAAAAGCTCCTGAAATAATGACTAGGAAGGAAGCCTCCCATCCATGACAAGTGGGGAAGATGGATAATTTTTAAGGCATATGGAATCATGAAAATGTTAAGAGAGAGCAAGCTGATAAAGGAAAAATTGCCATCATTTTATTGTTTAAAATGATGATGGGTTTTGGTATTTTCATTGGTATGTAGGGTTTCTAAGATTACCCTTTTAGGTACATGAAAAGGTATATATATTTAATATGCATGTTAATATACTTTGTAATGGGCCCACGCTATATAGTCAACATAGTCATGCTGTCATTTTTAAAGCCAAAAACTCACAAAGAAGTCTGTGCTTAATGTACTAATATTAGAATAAATATTCAGAATTCTGAAAGGTATTTACTCTTATGTGTCATTGTAAAGACCTGATCATAATTATGCTAAAATACACATTTTACAATGGAATTTTCACTCTGTTTTGATGTCTGAAAGGACAGTCTTTAATCCAGTATAAAACAGGATTATTAAAGTTTTGTTGTCAAGGTACTATTGAAAATCTAGTGAATTTTTTCTCAGAATATATGGACACTTGGAGCCTAGGTATAAGAATTTTAGTTGATGACTGAAAATTTTCTATTTTCATAATTTCCCAACAGAATACATCTCCAGAAGGCATATTCCAATTGGGTAGCAAAAGTTCCTTGTTAAGAGAGACCATAAGGAAGCACTATATTTTAAATGATTTTGCATAAGACCACATGCAACTTCTGAAATTGCTGATGTTACAGAAATAATTTCAAAATGAGAATAAGGGAGATATATGTTAAAACATAGAGGATCTTTAGTAATTATTAATAAAATAAGGCTATAGGATGGAAATTAGACCAGGCATGGCTTTACTCACCCTCTATTTATATACTCATTTCAGTGAAATTTATATTAAGAGTAACAGATGCTTTTGTGAATTATATTTTCTGTCTAGAAGTATCAGAAGCCGAATGAAATTTGATGTTAAACAAAACAACAACCAGTGTTTTCCAATGCATGTTTTTTTAATAATATAGCCTTTAGTTTAAAAGAGTGAGGTAACGCTACACTAGGGCAATAGAAAGCTGTGTTCATCTGTTCCGCCTGCAGTATGTCTAATGTGCTTTCTTCTATTATATGAAATGTTCCCAAAATGCCATTTATGCTAGAAGAAGATGAGGTAGAAGTGATGAGTTACAGCTGTGTCTTCTTTAGCCCCAAAGAAGCTTTGTACCATCTAGAATCCTTGTGAATAGGTGAGTACCTATTCATTCTTAGGCTTCAAGAAATTCAAACTCATCTTTTACATAACATTTAACATTAACAAAGAAAATCATAATATTTTGCTCACATTTATGACTTTTGATCCCAAACTGGCCTTCAATGTATGCAATCTCTATATCTATCCTTTCATCACCCAACTCCCTTTTTCCATCTCCTTTTCTACTGTTTGATAATTCAGTGTTGCAAGTGAATTTAAGGTTCTTTCCTTTTGCCCCCCCAAATTCAAAGTTGAAATGATAGGTAAGAAGTGAATGTATTTATAGAGAAACACACTTCACAGACAGAGTGTGGACCATCTCAGAAAGTAATAGGGAAAGTCCTGACATATGGCATGGTTAGTTTTTATGGGTTGGGTAATTTCATAGCCTTCCCTTGTAGCTCAGGTGGTAAAGCATCTGCCTGCAATGCAGGAGACCCACATTTGATCCCTGGGTCAGGAAGATCCCCTGGAGAAGAAAACGGCTACCCAGTCCAGTATTCTTGCCTGGAGAATTACATGAACAGAGAAGGCTAGTGGGTTACAGTCCACAGGGTTGCAAAGAGTTTGACAACTGACCAACTAAACACCCAACAATGAGTGGGAGGGTTATTCCAGTTATTTGGGGGAAGGAGCTGGGATTTCCACAAATTAGGCCAGTGCCCACTTTTTAGCATTTATGATTGGCCTCAGAACTGTCATGGCATTGGTCAGTGTGTTATTCAGCATATGCTAGTGCATTATGCCAAAGAATTGATGCTTTCAAACTGTGGCACGGAAGAAGGCTCTTGAGAATCCCTTGGACAGCAAGGAGATTAAACCAGTCAATCCTAAAGGAAATCGGTAGCATTCCTCACACAGTTTGATAGGGAATCCATTGGGCCGAGTCATAGTCACCTATGTCTTGGAATTTATGGCCATTTAGAATCTATGGCTCGTTACCCACAACAGAAGTGAGAGCTGGGAAACTTGCTGCTGCTGCTGCTGCTAAGTAGCTTCAGTCGTGTCCGACTCTGTGTGACCCCATAGAGTGCAGCCCACCGGGCTCCTCTGTCCATGGGATTCTCCGGGCAAGAACACTGGAGTGGGTTGCCCTTTCCTCCTCCAATTCATGAAAGTGAAAAGTGAAAGTGAAGTCACTCAGTCATGTCAGACTCTTAGCGACCCCGTAGACTGCAGCCTACCAGGCTCCTCCGTCCATGGGATTGTCTAGGCAAGAGTACTGGAGTGGGGTGCCACTGCCTTCTCCGGGGAAACTCGTTAGTTTATAATAAAGAAGCCTTAGGAACAGGCTCCTTGATGTCAGGAGACCAACCTTCATTACAAGATCTAAAGGAAACAAACTGACCTAATGTTAACTGTCCAGTCCAATACAAAAGCTATTTTTAGTAACAGGTCAAAAGCTATATAATAAGATGTCTTGAAGACTGCAGGTGGGTCTCTCCCCACCCTCTTTTGGTGTCTGTGCCAGAAGCTGTCTCTGTTACTTTCTGACTTTAAATAAAGCTGTTGCTGCTGCTGCTAAGTCGCTTTAGTCATGTCTGACACTGTGCGACCCCATAGAGAGCAGCCCGCCAGGCTCCTCTGTCCCTGAGATTCTCCAGGGAAGAACACTGGAGTGGATTGCCATTTCCTCCTCCAATGCATGAAAGTGAAAAGTGAAAGTGAAGTCACTCAGTCATTTCGGACTCTTCGCGACACCATGGACTACAGCCTACCAGGCTCCTCTGTCCATGGGATTTTCCAGACAAAGGGACTGGAGTGGGGTGCCATTGCCTTCTCCTAATAAAGCTGTTACACTGATGTAAATACCTGAGCAATGACATTCCTTTGGTCCCAGAGTGAATTCTTTCCTATGGAGATCACGAATCCTTAGCCAACACCAAACATCGTGAAACAAAATCAACCCTGAGTCTTCATTGGAAGGACTGATGCTGAAGCTGAAGCTCCAATACTTTTCTACCTGATGGAAAGAGTCAACTCATTGGAAAAGATCCTGATGCTGGGAAAGATTGAGGGCAGAAGGGGAAGGGGATGACAGAGGATGAGATGGTTGAATGGCATCATTGATTCGATGGACATGAGTTTGAGCGAACTCAGGGAGGAGTGAACGACAGGGAAGCATGGCGTGCTGTAGTCCCTAGTGGCACAAAGAGTTGGACACGGCTGAGCAACTGAACGACAACAACTACGTATTACAGTGAGCATATGATAAGGCTCAAGGTCTAGTGGAAGTCGAATCTTCTATCATCTTGCACCTAGTTGGTTCTAATTAGTTTTTATCAGGGCCTCCAGCCATGCCATTCTTTTGAAAGTTGTTTAAAAGAACTTGCCTCTTCCCTCCTGTTTCATAAGTAAAAGTCACCTTTCTATCATTCATTCTTGAAGTGTGAGTTCTTCTCTGAAGCAATGTCATCTCTTCTGCTTAAAAAAAAAAAAATGTGATCATGGGCTTCAAGCCCCATTTTTCTCTCCTTTCCTGTGACGGCTTTCTAAGCCTAAACTGTTTCTCTATGTTGCCCTCAGCATGGACTTCAGTAACAGTTTTCTGCTCCACTTGCTCTTGTCTGCCACTCATCAGGCCATCCTACAGCCCCATGCCAAATCTTCATCCAAGGAATCACTCACATGTGCTCTCAGACTGCCCCTGTCAGGGACCATATGGCTTCTGTCAGACATGGCTTCTGCTACCTAGGCTGGGAAATGTCTGCCCACCGGGCAACTCTGCCTCTCCTGGGCACCAGGACCGTAGCCACGTGTGCACTGTTGCTTTGGCAATGTGTCCGCATGATAGCCACTCATTTCTCCTGCTTTTGTTCAATGCCACCATGTCCACCTAGCCTTGCTGACATCACCTGCCAGGCACGACAGTGGAACACCTGGCCCTGTGGCTTCTGCCGTCTCTTTCCAAGCGCTGCTGGTAAAGAAGGCTCAAAATTTAAACCTATAAAGTGGTCTGTGATAACACGGGGGAAAAATGACCCCACTTCATCTCTTCATATTACACTCTGAAAAGGGGGTCTTAAAGGACCCTTCTGTTTCTCACTGAGATTTACTGAAGTGTGTTCATTTCTTACTCAAAAGCCCTGCTTTGCCTAAGTCCTACAAAAGAGTCCTTGGGAGTTTGGAGATGCTCAGATTTGAATACCATAACTGTCATTGGTGATTTGTTGTATGAAGTGTAATGAGAAACAAGTGAATAAATTCATTAATGCTTACTTTGGGTCAGTTTTTCTCAGAGACCCTGAAACAAGGATTTCTGAGCAACTAGTGAATTAGTTAAATGTCCATGGGAAAAAAGCAATAAGGGAATGCAGAAGCAGAACCTAGACAAGGAGAGGCCAAACAAAGCTGTGATTAGTTAAAATCTCAGTCCCAGTCTGGTCCAGTGGAGAGCTCTGATGTGCAAATTAGGTTTCAGCAGCATTTCGTCTCAGAGGAGCTGGGCTCTCATACTTCCCATTAGTCCTTGGCTGAGGCTACCCTAGCATGCGCATGACAGAGTCAACTCCTAGGTACTTTTAGCTGCTTGAATAGGTAAAGTGGCTCCAGCAACCAGGACAGCCATTTGAGAGCAACCATAGATGCTGGTCATTAGAAGAAGAAAATCCCAAGGCGCATAAAATTCAAGGCAGGTGTGTACAGACAGGGTTAACAGTACCCATGGGCATCATGGCAGCAGAATACAGACTGGTCCACTATGATGTCTTGGTTGCCTAGGATGAGAACAAAACAATTCTGGGACTAACACAGCCAAAGAGGCCCAAAGCTGTCAGAATTTCACATGCATTAGACTTCAAAAGGTCATTTTTGTTCTTTTGCAAACTAAACTTGACCTAAAGGATTTTCTAAGATTTATTTCATCAAATCATCTATTTTTTGAAGCTGAAGGAACCTTAGTGACTATGGACAACCTCACACTGGTTGGCTTTTCCCACCTGCAAATACCTGGATAACATCTAAATAAATTAAATGTTGACTTCAAGATGTTAAATAAATCACTAATATAACAGTTACAGCAGGTGTCTTTGTTAGTATCTTTTACATTATTTTTGTAATGGTTATTTAACTTGCAAAATATTTCAAACATATAGAAAGAACAGGAAATATCAGATACCCATTCTCTCATTATTAGTTTAGATACACAATAACATTAGATTAAAATTGGTTGAGCTGTTTTCTGTATCAAAAAAGAAAATGTTATAAATTCACCTAGAGTGTCAGACTCCATTTTCACCGTATTCCCAGTAATTATTTTGCCTCTGGAAAGAACCAGTGTCTGAAGAACCATGCATTATTCCTTAGCTTTTTTGTGTATAATTTTCCTATATTTTATGTAGAGGCTATACACACATGAGTATTATCACACTGCCTGTGTCTATTTGCTGATAAATTGTTTCACTCAATTTTTTTTTTTTTTTTTAGATTTATTCTTTTGACACTTTTACATCTAATTTATTTGTTTGGGCGGTATATTGGATGATGAGTGTTTCATAACATTTCCTAAGTAAGGTACACAGTTATGTTGTATTTCTATTTGATTGCTGCTCAAAACAGTGCCATTTGAATTTTGTACCTGCGGTATACCTGAACAGCTTTCCCATAGCAGATGTGGCTTTGCTAGGTTGTACTGTATGCATTTTTCCACATTTTTAGGGTTATTTTTTTTTATAAGTTTATTCTTTGAAAACCTCACTCACAAAAATAATTTATGGATTCTTTAAAAAATATTTTATTTTAAAACAATTCATTACTTAATGTTCCTGAAGCATTATCCTTAAAATTGTGGACAGTCAACATCTGCTAGATCACGGAAAAAGGAAGAGAGTTACACACACACAAAAAAAACACATCTATTTCTGCTTTATTGACTATGCTAAAGCCTTTGACAGTGTGGATCACAAGAAACTGTGGAAAATTCTGAAAGAGATGGGAATACCAGGCCACCTGACCTGCCTCTTGAAAAACCTATATATAGATCAAGAAGCAACAGTTAGAACTGGACATGGAACAACAGACTGGTTCCAAATAGGAAAAGGAGTACGTCAAGGCTGTACATTGTCACCCTGCTTATTTAACTTCTATGCAGAGTACACCATGAGAAACACTGGGCTGGAAGAAGCACAAGCTGGAGTCAAGATTGCTGGGAGAAATATCGATAACCTCAGATATGCAGATCCCACCACCCTTGTGGCAGAAAGTGAAGAAGAACTAAAAAGCCTCTTGATGAAAATGAAAGAGGAGAGTGAAAAAGTTGGCTTAAAGTTCAACATTCAGAAAACAAAGATCATGGCATCTGGTTCCATCACTTCATGGCAAAAGATGGGGAAACAGTGGAAGCAGTGGCTGACTTTATTTGGGGGGGGCTCCAAAATTACTGCAGAATGTAATTGCAGCCATGAAATTAAAAGATGCTTACTCCTTGGAAGGAAAGTTATGACCAACCTAGATAGCATATTCAAAAGCAGAGACATTACTTTGCCAACAAAGGTCCATCTTGTCAAGGCTATGGTTTTTCCAGTGGTCATGTATGGATGTGAGAGTTGGACTGTGAAGAAAGCTGGGCACCAAAGAATTGATGCTTTTGAACTGTGGTATTGGAGAAGACTCTTGAGAGTCCCTTGGACTGCAAGGAGATCCAACCAGTCCATCCTAAAGAAGATCAGTCCTGGGTGTTCACTGGAAGGACTGAGGCTAAAGCTGAAACTCCAGTACTTTGGCCACCTCATGCAAAGAGTTGACTCATTGGAAAAGACTCTGATGCTGGGAGGGATTGGGGGTCAGGAGGAGAAGGGGACAACAGAAGATGAGATGGCTGGATAGCATCACCGACTCTATGGACATGAGTTTGGGTGAACTAGGGAGTTGGTGGGGAGAAGGCAATGGCATCCCACTCCAGTACTGTTGCCCGGAAAATCTCATGGATGGAGGAGCCTGGTAGGCTGCAGTCCAAGGGGTCACTAAGTCAGACATGACTGAGTGACTTTATTTTCACTTTCCACTTTCATGCATTGGAGAAGAAAATGGCAACCAACTCCAGTGTTCTTGCCGGGAGAATCCCATGGACGGAGAAGCCTGGCAGGCTGCAGACCATGGGGTCGCACAGAACTGGACACGACTGAAGCGACTTAGCAGCAGTAGCAGCAGGGAGTTGGTGATAGACAGGGAGGCCTGGTGTGCTGCAATTCATGGGGTTGCAAAGAGTCGGACACGACTGAGTGACTGAAGTGAACTGATGATATGGTGATAACCGTTACATCTAAACAGTTAGTCGTTAGTTATTTCTCCTGTTTTGCAGATGAGAAGACTGAGGCTCATAGAAATTAGATCATTTTTTCTAAGACCAGAGAACTTGTTTACTGGTTCAGTGAATTCCTGGTATTTACAGCTTGATATAGCTTGGCAGCATTTATTTTTTGAGAATTATGTGACAACAAAACTTGTTGGTATTCACTCAGAACATAAATGGGATCTTCAGTTTTCTCTCCAGTTTCTTGTATGTCAGCAATTTTGACCCTGGTATGGGATTCAGCTGGAACTCTAATTTTGTCATCTTCCTTATATTCTGTTCTACTTAGGGAAAGTCATGTTGCTGAGACAGGATTTAAAAACAGCCGTGTTATTGCCTATCTAGAGACAATACAGTGTGGGATCCAGACTCCAGATTCTGTTATGAGCTCTGCCAGTATTATTAATATGATCACACACAAATTACTTAATTTTAATTTCCTCATCTATAAAATGGGGTTTGTAAAAGCACTTGACTCACAGTATTGTGATGATTAAATAGATCACAGAGTGCCAGGGAAAAGTACCTGTCACATAGGAGGCATTATATACTTGTTTGTGTGTGTGTGTGTATGTGTGATGTCTGACTCTTTGTGCCCCCATGGACTGTAACCCACCAGTCTCTGCCCATGGGATTTCCCAGACAATAAAACCAGAGTGGATTGCCATTTCCTTCTGACCCAGGGATCAAACCGATGCTTCCTGTGTCTCCTGCATTGGCAGGCTGATTCTTTACCCCTGAGCTACCTGAGAAGCCCATATGTTTGTTTAATATTACTGTTATTCCCACTTGGGAATACAGTAATTAGTTAGTGCATATTCAGCATTAGGTTCCCCAGGAGGTGATGTTTTTCTGCACTCTCCAGTCAGTACACCAGGATCATGTTTATAAAAGAGCTGTCAAGTCTTCCCAAAAAGCTTCCTTTTCATGGACATTTTTAAAAATTTTATTGAAGTATAGTTGATTTGCAACAAGGTGTTAATTTCCAGTCCAGCAAAGTAACTCAATTATTGCATATAGTTCCCTGTACTGTATAGTAGGAACTTGCTGTTTATCCATCTATACTAGTTTGCATCTGCTAATTCCAAGCTCCCAATCCTTACCACTTGGTAATCACAAGTCTATTCTCTATGCCTTTGGGTCTCTTTCTGTTTTATAGATACATTCATTTATGTCATATTTTAGAATCCACACATAAGTGCTATCATATGCTATTTGTCTTTGTCTGGCTTACTTCACTTACTATAATAATCAATCCCTAGATCTATCCGTGTTACTGCAAATGACATTATATCATTCTTTTTTATGGCTAAGTAGTATTTCATTATACACACACAGAGTACATCTTCTTTATCCATTCACCTGTCAATGGATATTTAGATCGCTTCTGTCTTGGCTTTTGTAAATAGATCTGCTGTGAACATAGGGGTGCATTTATCTTTTCAAATTACAGTTTTGACTGGGTGTTTGCCTAGGAGTGGGATTGCAGTATCATATGGTAACTGTTTTTAGTTTTCTGAGGAAACTGCATACTGTTCTCCATAGTGGTGGCCCCAGTTTACGTTCCCACTGAGTGTAAGGGAGGTGTCTTTCTCTGCACCAACCTTCATGGATTTTATTAAGGCAAACAAGTTGTAGGATTGAATATGACATTTATGACACAAGAATATGAACAAAATGGAATTTTTCAAATAGTCACCCCAAGTTAAAGCAATATCTAGTAAACACAAATACCCCTCCAGAGTGACTGCCATGTGATTCTGCTCTGAGGAACCATTAAAATGCTTAATACCATAGTTCTGTAGCAGCTGCCTGTTATGTGACTGTCTCTGTAAGACATGGATTAAAACAACTCGTGAATTTCCAGGGAAATGCAGATGGAATCCCATTTTCATGTATCACTTAATAATAAAGATAATAATAAGACACATCTAATCATGTATTCCTATAAACTTTCCTTTCTTCACACACAAGCCTCTCTGCTTCCTTCATCATTTCTTGTTCACCTCCCATTTTCCTGCGATTTGGCTTCTTTCTTTAGGGCTCTTTTTATTAAAACACGAAACAAAACAGCTCAGAAAGCATTAACGTCTAAACGGCACTGGTTAATCATTCCAGTAACTGATTTTAGCTGTAATGAAGGGATAGCCGTCACACAGTTAAAACAATGAGCCATTTCTGTCTCATTTACTCATGGTTTTGGTGTCTTTAAGCACAGCTGCCCATTCTTGTTGGCAAAGTTCTCTGGCTACCCATTTTATCTTATTTGAAATTTCATCTTCATCTGCCTAAAAAAGTATTCTGTTCACTTCCATTTTTATTATCCCTTACCTTATCATGATAACTTCAATGGTTTCCTCTACCTCCCAAATTTAAATACCATTTCTCTGCTGATAACTTTGAAATAGATATCTTCAGTATCAACTGGAGCAGAAACCAATGTGAGCTTGTCCTGGAAATACAAGCTGAGTTTTACATATGTTGAAAAGTACTTAAAATTTTAACTTAAGGAATAATTATTTCTGATTTGTCTCTGTATCTGATTTGTCTTTTTACGTCTGCAACATGTACACATCCTTCTGATGTTAAGGATTTAGGTGGTACTTGATATATATTAAATGAATGAATGAATGTCTTAAATTCTTATAAAATGCGAAAGCAGCTGCTCTATTTGTCTGTTCGAATAACCAAGTGTAAATGTATTAATGTAAAGTATAAATTTTAAGGAAAGGCATCTCTTCATAAACAAAAAATTTTCATCATCATTTATAAAATTCAGCAAGAGAGTTCTGTGTGGCCCTGAAGACCATGTCACATGTTCCTAAGAAGTTCTCAGAACTGTAGTTCATTATCCAGCTGTTCTGTGGTTTATGAAAATTACTTTCCCTGGAAGAACTTACAGCTATAATCAATCACTCACTCAGTTAGTGTAGTTGAGTTGACAATGTAAAGACAACACTCCCCAACATCTTCCCTTCCCATTACTGATCTGTGATTTAACAGTGATTTCATGTTTGTTGTGTCTTGTTCTTGCTCTTTTAAGATAAAGCCTTAACTGATTTTACAAAGACTACATTAAGACCTGCATTTCTAGGAAATAGATACATTTTATTAATAAATAAATTATATGATTTAAGATGATTTGACTCTAGTAAATTATGAACTCAAGGGATTTTATCAGTTTGGTGACAAGGATATGCTAAGTGATTTCTCAGATTTTTTCTCCACTAATTCCGAACAATAAGTCAATGAAAGGTATTATTATCCTTGTTTTGGAAGTGAGGAAACTGCACAAGGTGTCTGAGAAAGAGTGAAAAGAGCCAAGGGAGAGTGTGTAAGTAGTGATGCTAGTGGGAAAGAGAGGAGAACCAGAATAAAGTGGTTTCAGGGATGTTGGATTAAAGAGTTTTTTGAGAGAACTGGTCCATTAAGTTAAGTATCAGAGAGAATTACGTAAGTTGAGATGGGGAAATGGTAATTAGATTTGGGAGTTAGAGAGTTCTGGTGGACTTGGTAAAACTCACTTTAGTGCAAAGGCAGAGAAGGGCACCAGAGTGCTCAGGATAGAAGAATGAATGGGAGGTGAGAAGTTGACCAGAAAATGTACATCATCTGGGAGAACTTGATGCAAAGGAAAGACATGGACAGAATAATTGCTCGAGAAAGTATCTTAAGAGGATTTTCATTTTCATTGTGATTGTTGTTATTTTGCTCTTTTTTTTTTCAGTTAATTAGAAAAGTGATATTGACTAAAAAATGTATGAGATGATTACAAGCAGGAACCAAGAGAAGGAGCAAACTGAAAACCTGATAATTGGGTGTGATGATAGAAAAGGACACTAAGGTGATGGGAAGGTACCAAAGCCCAGATGCAGGGCTCAGTTTGAGTCAGGAGTAACAAGCAAAGGATTGAATGTCAGAGGAAGACCAAGGCAACTATTTTAAAAAGTGAGTTGAAGGTAAATTGCAATAGGGACAAAGTACAAGGAACCCCATGACTTAGAGTCTGATGAATCTAATCAGTCAGTCAGTCAGTCATGTCTGACTCTTTGTGACCCCATGGACTATAGCCCATCAGGCTCCTCTGTCCATGGAATTTTCCAGGCAAGAACACTGAAGTGGGTAACCATTTCTCTTCTCCAGGTGATTTTCCCAACCGAAGGATCGAACCCAGATCTCCTGCACTGCAGGCAGATTCTGAGTCACTAGGAAAACTCCTGATGAATCTGATCAGAACTTCAGCAAACAAGGATATTACGGGCTCTGCAGCAGGATATTTCAGATAATCAGGGAAAATTCGAAACCAGTTAGGTGCACACATGGCAAGCAAGTTATGCCAGAAAGGGTTAACCAATAGTTCTGGTTTGCTGGAAACTTTCCCATTGCAAAGAAAGGCCTTTCTCTAGAACTGGCCCCTGGTTCTCTCCTGGGAGATAAGCTTTGAGCCCTCACAATATGCTGCCTGAGAAGAATGTTTTCATGTGACCAGATGAGTTCATCCTAACAATGTGATTTACGCATCACACCTGTTTTTGCTCTCAGGGAATGAGGCCTGAGAATCTGAGGCCAATCACGTGGGGGCCACCTGCCTCCCCAATAAAAATCCTAGACATGGAGGCCTGAGTAGCTTCCCGTGTGTGGTAACTTGTCAACCATGTTGTCATGCATCCCTTCTGGAAAAAGCAAATGTGTTCTCATATGATTCCACTGAGAGAGGTCACCTGGAAATTTGCTCCTGGCACCTCCTGGACATCACTCCATACACCTTTTGCTTTGCTGATTTTAATCTCTGTCCTTTCACTGTAACACAAATGTGGCCATTAGTACAATAGCTATCCTGAGGCCCATGAGTTCTTCTAGCAAATCATCAAACCCGAAGGTGACTTTGGGGATCCTGTCTGACAGGTCAGTGTTATTTACTACTCTGGCACACCACTCCAGTACTCTTGCCTGGAAAATCCCATGGATGGAGGAGCCTGCTAGGCTGCAGTCCATGGGGTCGCTAAGAGTCGGACACGACAGAGCGACTTCACTTTCACTTTTCACTTTCATGCATTGGAGAAGGAAATGGCAACCCACTCCAGTGTTCTTGCCTGGAGAATCCCAGGGACGGGGGAGCCTGGTGGGCTGCTGTCTATGGGATCTCACAGAGTCGGACATGACTGAAGCAACTTAGCAGCAGCAGCAGAAAGTGTCTGCCCTTATAGTTTAGTCGTTTGTTTGTTTACTATTTATTTAGGCATGCAGTTCCCACTGTGGTCCCACTGTACTAGCAGAGAATGTGGAGTGGTGAGCCTCGTTCTACAGGGTAGCCTCATAGAGCTTAGAAGAACTATAGAGCAAACTGACAATCCCAGGGATGACAGGTGCTAATCATTAAATACAAACAAATTCACCAAGAGACAGAGTGGCTGGGAGCGTGAGAGGGGTGGGCAATGTAGATGGTGTGGTGCCCATAGGAAGAGATGCTTTCTGGAAGAAATATAAAATGATACAGGGAGAAGAAAAGCAGATGTAAAGGCCTTGATGGTGGGAATGAGTTGAGTATTTTCTTTTAAATTAAAAAAAACTACTTTGACTGTAGAATAAATGAATGAGAAGAAAGTTGGTAAAGATTTAAATCAGAGCTTGGAGGTTATGATATATTATCTAAAAATATTTTTTCTTGATATTCTGTGTTCACATGGATAATCTCTCTGACTTTGACATATGGGAATTTTTCACTTTAACTTTGTCTTTATTCTCGTACGTATTTTACTTGATGTGTTGATATAACAAACTACTTGATTTGATATAGCAATTATTAATCATTGATACCATGTTAACCAATTGTATTTGCATTTGAACCAAAAACACATGGAGAGTATAATGCTGTTGGACACATGTCTTAATCTTTATATTTTGTAGCGTAGCAAAGATGACTTGAATTTATAATACAGTTTTCCACAGAATTATAATAATATTTCTCAAAATCTCTATGGTACATACTTCCTATCCAATTGAAAGCAATTAAGGGATATATAAATAGGATATAAGAAATCATCTATAAGCTTTTCACATTGAATTACTGTCTTGTTTAAATACTTCTTGATATAGACACTCATTAATGACATTCCTCTTTCCTCAAGCACCTGTTCCTGGTAAAAACAAGGGCTATATTGATTTGCTGCAATTTATCTTCTCCCAGGATTTTTGTCTTGACAGTGTGAGAAGATTAATTGGAATTAATGGCATTTGCACAGCTAATTAAAGTCACTCTTCCTAAAGTCAAATCAATTCCTTTAATCAGAGGAGTGACAAAGCTTTGCTTGCTTTTACAGTCTGCATGTAAATGTTCCCTGGATGAATCAGAATCTTTGCAAGCATTAGGCATAGAATACAGTAACCACTTGGGTTGCCAGGAATTTCTCTGGCATTTAGTAATTTACAAAACATCGCTATGCCACTTACATATACACTATGGATGTTCTGAACCATATGCAATTCAACAGAATTAATTTACATGTGTTTTACATATAGCTCATTATAGAGCTTCTTACAGTGGTTGGCATCCATATGCATAGATTCCCAGGATAATTCCTAGCCAAGTTCACATAATATGAGAGGAAGGAGAGGATTAGTAATTATTGGGTTAATTTAGGCATCAAATTGATTTAATTTGCTTTGTCTGATTTTACCAAATGGTATCAACTCCTTTCTCCACATAGACTATGTATTTCTAGGAAATGTGTTTATCTGGGACTGAATAATTCAGACCAGTAGAAGACACATTTCTAAGAGAAAGTTTAGAGAGATGCATCAACATTTTTGTCTTGTTTTGCTGGTCAGTGTCAATGTGACAGTGATACAGCAGCAAACATGAGAGGGGAGTTTGGGGATGGGGACCTGTACATTCTCTTCCCCCATTTTGTTATGTTAAGTAGTCTTTGGTCTGTGATGGTATGAACGGTCAAGCATCTGTCACATGTCCATGGCTCTGTTTTTGTATTGGGTGCTTACTAGACACAACTTACTGGCTGGGTCACTGAGTCCAGTCAAAGCTATAGTGTTCCCTATGCTGCTGCTGCTACTAAGTCGCTTCAGTCGTGTCCGACTCTGTGCGACCCCATAGACGGCAACCCACCAGGCTCCCCTGTCCCTGGGATTCTCCAGGCAAGAACACTGGAGTGGGTTGCCATTTCCTTCTCCAATGCATGAAAGTAAAAAGTGAAAGTGAAGTCACTCAGTCATGTCCGACTCTCAGCGACCCCATGGACTGCAGCCTAGCAGGCTCCTCCATCCATGGGATTTGCCAGGCAAGAGTACTGGAGTGGGGTGCCATTGCCTTCTCCGAGTGTTCCCTATAGGCTTCAACATTTTTAATTATCTTTAATCTAAGCTGCTGCTGCTAAGTCACTTCAGTAGTGTCCAACTCTGTGCGACCCCATAGATGGCAGCCCACCAGGCTCCTCTGTCCCTGGGATTCTCCAGGCAAGAATACTGGCACCTTGCCTCAAATATGCATAAAGCCTCACCTTGCCCTTCCAGAAGTTTCTCTGAAAAAGAGCTGATGCACTCACAAATATGTGACTCCAAAATTCAGGGAACTACTGCCTCATGGATCAACTCTTAAACCACAGTTGACAGGAAGTGATATATAAATCTATAACACATTCCACAGGCTCTTAAGAGGTCCTGTTAATACCAGTAACTTAACCAAGTATATTTTAAAGATCTAATTGGCTTGACAGGGAAGGCAATGGCACCCCACCCCAGTACTTTTGCCTGGAAAATCCCATGGATGGAGGATCCTGGTAGACTCCAGTCCATGGGGTCGCTAAGAGTTGGACACGACTGAGCGACTTCCCTTTCATTTTTCACTTTCATGCATTGTAGAAGGAAATGGCAACCCACTCCAGTATTCTTGCCTGGAGAATCCCAGGGACGGGGGAGCCTGGTGAGCTTCTGTCTATGGGGTCGCACAGAGTCGGACACGACTGAAGCGACTTAGCAGCAGCAGCAGCAGCAATTGGCTTGAATTCAGTGATTCATAGATCAGACACCATCCCATCTAACAAGAAGAAGAGAGCTCCATGGCCTACAGAAAGGGAGAAGTTTTCTAAAACAAGATAAGGAAGTCATAAACAAACCAAAAAATGACTTCAGATGAGGTCATCTCCCTTTGAGGAAGACATGATTGCCGTTGCAGCCATAATTAGCTTCCATCATGTTGCATTATTGTCTTTTCTTTTTAGTGGTTAGAATAATTCAATTCTAGTTTGTTATCAAGTTTGATTAGAGTGTATTGTTGTTATCCATATTCATTACACCGTGGATTAGATCTCTAGGGCTTATTTACTATTCACTGAAGGTTCATGCTTTGAACATCTATCCTGTCGCCTCAACCCCAACCCCTGCTAACCACCTGCTAACTGTTTTATGTAAGTTTGGATCTTTTAGAGTCCACATACAAGTAATATCATATAGTACTTGTTATTTGCTGTCTGATTTATCTCACTTAGCATTGTGCACACAAGATACACATCCTTGTTGCTGCAAATGCAGGATGTTCTTCTTTTTCATTACAGAATAAGATTCCATTATATATATGGAACGGGGGCTGAATACTTTTGCACTGAATCATGATTTTCAGGTGAAAAGGTACTGGTTACTGCCTTCATGTGGAATGAGGATTAAGGGAGTTTGAGAAATGAGATACCAGAGATTACTTGTGGAAATTTAGAAAGAAAGAGATAGAAACCCCATTAGATACTGTTGACCTGAACACACTGTCAGATATTTTTCCAGCAAAGATGAGTTTATTTAGGATCAGTAGAGTATTGCGCTTTGAGGCCTGCGGCCACGTCAGGCTAAGGGCAGGTCCCCTATACAGCAAGGGAAGTAGAACTCTTTTATAAAGGGTAAAAGGAAGTTGAGAAGGCCAAAATAAATCAAGTTCATGACTGTTTATTGACTGATCTTTGCCAGAAAGAAAGAAGAGTCTTTCTTTTTCCTGCTGGGTTCTGCTATGGTCATAGGGCATGACAACTCCCTACCAGCATCTGGTGTCACAACTCTATTTATTGAGACTTCTATTTATTAATTTTTATAGTACCCAGGCTATTTGCTTATGTTTCTTAAGGAGATAGTAATCTGAGGCCAATTTGGGGAGGGTTATTTACCATTGATGAAATAAAGTTACAAAGCTATAGATACACTCAAACAAATAATTTTTAAAAGTACAGATCAGATCAGATCAGTCGCTCAGTCATGTCCGACTCTTTGCGACCCCATGAATCACAGCACGCCAGGCCTCCCTGTCCATCACCAACTCCCGGAGGTCATTCAGACTCACATCCATCGAGTCAGTGATGCCATCCAGCCATCTCATCCTCTGTCGTCCCCTTCTCCTCCTGCCCCCAATCCCTCCCAGCATCAGAGTCTTCTCCAATGAGTCAACTCTTCGCATGAGGTGGCCAAAATACTGGAGTTTCAGCTTTAGCATCATTCCTTCCAAAGAAATCCCAGGGCTGATCTCCTTCAGAATGGACTGGTTGGATCTCCTTGCAGTCCAAAGGACTCTCAAGAGTCTTCTCCAACACCACAGTTCAAAAGCATCAATTCTTCGGCGCTCAGCCTTCTTCACAGTCCAGCTCTCACATCCATACATGACCATAGGAAAGACCATAGCCTTGACTAAGTGAACCTTTGTTGGCAAAGTAATGTCTCTGCTTTTGAATATGCTATCTAGGTTGGTTATAACTTTCCTTCCAAGGAGTAAGCATCTTTTAATTTCATGGCTGCAGTCACCATCTGCAGTGATTTTGGAGCCCAGAAAAAGAAAGTCTGACACTGTTTCCCCATCTATTTCCCATGTAGTGATGGGACCAGATGCCATGATCTTCGTTTTCTGAATGTTGAGCTTTAAGCCAACCTTTTCACTCTCCACTTTCACTTTCATCAAGAGGCTTTTTAGTTCCTCTTCACTTTCTGCCATAAGGGTGGTGTCATCTGCATATCTGAGGTTATTGATATTTCTCCCAGCAATCTTGATTCCAACTTGTGTTTCTTCCAGTCCAGCATTTCTCATGATGTACTCTGCATATAAGTTAAATAATCAGGGTGACAATATACAGCCTTGACGTACTCCTTTTCCTATTTGGAACCAGTCTGTTGTTCCATGACCAGTTCTAACTGTTGCTTCCTGACCTGCATACAGATTTCTCAAGAGGCAGATCAGGTGGTCTGGTATTCCCATCTCCTTCAGAATTTTCCACAGTTTATTGTGATCCACACAGTCAAAGGCTTTGGCTTGGTCAATAAAGCAGAAATAGATGTTTTTCTGGAACTCTCTTGCTTTTTCCATGATCCAGCAGATGTTGGCAATTTGATCTCTGGTTCCTCTGCCTTTTCTAAAACCAGCTTGAACATCAGGAAGTTCACGGTTCACATATTGCTGAAGCCTGGCTTGGAGAATTTTGAGCATTTCTTTACTAGCGTGTGAGATGAGTGCAATTGTGTGGTAGTTTGAGCATTCTTTGGCATTGCCTTTCTTTGGGATTGGGATGAAAACTGACCTTTTCCAATCTTGTGGCCACTGCTGAGTTTTCCAAATTTGCTGGCATATTGAGTGTAGCACTTTCACAGCATCATCTCTCAGGATTTGGAATAGCTCCACTGGAATTCCGTCACCTCCACTAGCTTTGTTCGTAGTGATGCTTTCTAAGGCCCAGTTGACTTCACATTCCAGGATGTCTGGCTCTAGGTCAGTGATCACACCATCATGATTATCTGGGTCGTGAAGCTCTTTTTTGTACAGTTCTTCTGTGTATTCTTGCCACCTCTTCTTAATATCTTCTGCTTCTGTTAGGTCCATACCATTTCTGTCCTTTATCGAGCCCATCTTTGCATGAAATGTTCCTTTGGTATGTCTGATTTTCTTGAAGTACAACTCAATCTTAAATGAATATACATATATATTTTATTTTTAGGAAACCATGACCCATCTATAAAATTTTGTCTGCCTAGGTGATATAACATTCCTCACCTCCTATTTCAATTCTAATAACCAGAGTGAATTTGCTACCTTTTATTTCTCTTACTTTCTATCCATTTTTGGGAAGAATTCTTCGTTTTTCTCAGATCAAAACTCAGAAAATCTATATGTGTGTATAAATGCTAACCAAATACTTTTATATTTATACTTTAAGTCTTCATCGTAGAGAAGATATTTTAATTCCCCTATGGATGTAAAGAGGAATTTATTCCACCATAATTATAAGAAGTCTGTAGCTCTTTCTTTTCAGGAAATAATGCTTGGGGAAAACAAACAAACAAAAAACAAGCCAAAAAAAAAAAAAAATAATGAAGACAACAACATAGCTTTAATACACTTACCCACAGATATTCCCTTTCTTGTTTCTCTTCATATAAAATCCTTCAATCTAGTGATATGTGTGTGTATGTGTTGTTTTGTTTTTTACTACTTTTGCAGCTTCCTGTGTTTCTTATTGGAAATTATAACCCATCAAATGGATAAACTAATTCAGAAAGGGCAGGCCCAACAGCAGTTTAGGGGAGCCAAAATATTCTATTCTTTCCATTATGCAGAAGCATATTTTCCCTCTGCCTTTTAGTGATGGGGTCCCTGGTTTTGAGAGAGCAAGAGAGTGAGTGTGTGAATGTTTCTCACTTCCTGCCTCTCTGGCCTTATTGTTCTGATTTAACCACTGGTACTTCCATTAGTAGAAAAGGCTCCTGAGGTTTTATGGATATTTCTACACTGATGAAACTTTCAATCTCTTACTTTTTAAGGAATGTTTAAATGGGAAGTTCAAGTAAAATTAATGAAGCACTGGAAGTTTAATAAGCATCTTATGTGGAAGCCCAACTTTGCTCTAGGTATCCTCTCCCTGATTATGACCAGGTAAAAGGGTATCTAAGCAGTGTGAGGAAGACTCATGGAACCCAGTATGCTATTTCCTGTCATAATCCAGAGAAGATACAAAAAAGATTATATTATGTTATATTATATTTTATTATATCATAAATCCAGTTTCTTGCTTACTTTCATATGTACTAAATATAGGCTGGGATTTGAAGTGCACCTTAAGCTAAGATAAAGGTTTGATTAAAAAGGATGGAAAGAAAGTGTATATAAAGCACTCCATATGAAATTCTAAGAGCTCTGTAAGTGTTGATTCTTACTATTAAGAACATTGATTGTTTCATAACTATGAATAAATAAATGCATATATCAAGGTATGATAGTGATGGGAATATAGAGTTTAAAATCAGAATTACCTGAGTTGAAATATCATTATTTTCACTGTGAGGTATATGACCTTTATCTTTAAATTAAAGCCATTAACAGATTTGAGCAAATTAGTGGTAATTAAAGTAAAAAAAAAAAACCAAAACAAATAAAACAGGCTGTGATTTATAGCCTACTTTGGAGTCAAGGAAATGGCCACCCACTCCAGTGTTCTTGCCTGGAGAATCCCGGGGACGGTGGAGCCTGGTGGGCTGTCATCTATGGGGTCACACAGAGTTGGACACGACTGAAGTGACTTAGCATAGCATAGCATTGGAGTCAAGAGACATGAAAGCAGAGCAGAGTATAGCAGACACAATAATAGCTGCTTAGATTAGGTGTTGGTCCCGGTGGTATCAAAGATGGATGGAAAATGAGGTATGAAATGATGAAATGAAATACTTTATGGAAACTCCAGGGGAAGGCAAAGCTAATGCTTCTCACCTACCACTGCTGCTGCTGCCTCTGCTAAGTCACTTTAGTCGTATCCGACTCTGTGCGACCCCACAGACGGCAGCCCACCAGGCTAGCCCATCCCTGGGATTCTCCAGGCAAGAACACTGGAGTGGGTTGCCATTTCCTTCTCCACTGTGTGAAAGTGAAAAGTGAAAGTGAAGTCGCTCCTTCGCGACCGACTGGTAGCGACCCCATGGAATGCAGCCCACTGGGCTCCTCCATCTATGGGATTTTCTAGGCAAGAGTACTGGAGTGGCTTGCCATTGCCTTCTCCACACCTACCACTATGTTCACCCAAAAGTTTGATAATACTACCTTTATAATGAAAACTATCATTTTGTGGTAGATTATAATGATACATAGGATTTTCTTACTTTGGTCTTTGTATATTCTGTAACATGTTTCACCTTCAAGAAAAAGAGACACTTAATTTCCCTAATAAAAAAATTTCCCCATACTTTTCCATACTTTCTCAGGTAGTATTTCATCCAAATTTATAATCAATTCAGTGGATTAATTTGTATTTCACTCCTTGGGAAATTGGACACAGCAACTCTTGTTAAGAAGTCTTCTTTTACATAACCCATTCTAAATTTACTTTCTCTTCATCATCTTGTTTGATTCTCGCATGCTGTCTTATCTCCCAGAAAAAGTGGTTCCTAATGTTTTCCCAGTGAAACTACTGGTAAATCAGAATATGCCATTTGCCAATTATTCTCACCATCCTCCACAAAAAGAATTGTACTTATGAGATTTTTTTTCTAGGTGGATATCCATCTCAGAAAACAGAGTTACCCATATATAATCGCATCATGATGGATCCCATCAGTTGTTTCAACTGAAATGAATATTTTGCTGCTATTAAGCCTTTAGCATTTCACTTCCATAGCTCTTATGTTTCAATATAAATTCACATTTAATTTGTTTCCCATTAACACTCCTAGGAATCATTCAATAGTAATGTTTTCTATCTTCTCTGCTCCTTGAATATCTATTACTATTTATGCATCCCTGGAGATATTTGTTTGCATCCTTCCAGACAGAATTATATCTTGTTATTTTGGGCTCAGAGTTCTGACATTTTTGCATATATTTCAACTCTATTTCTCTCAATTACAGATTTTTCAACAGTTTCTGACTTAATATTGTTGAAAATACAGATGCAGACCATGTATTCCCTCTTATAAATCGTTAGAGCTGTGACACAGGACCAAAGGGAATGCAACCTGCAGGCTTTATTCACAGGTCTCCTGAGTGTACATTCTTTTAATTACTATCACTGTATTTTTCCTTAAGGGTTTTGGATAGTTCAAGTTTCTGCTTTGATATTCTGTGAACAGATGTTGAATGAAAAGTGGTAAATGGAAATATAGATGTAGATGATGTTTGGGGGTAATCATGGTAGCTAATGTTGATGATATTGATAACATGCGTGCATTGAGGTCGTAACAAGTGCTTTATATGTATTACTTCAGTTCAGGTTCACAATACTTCCATAACTTAGTGACTCTTCTTATCCCTCTTTTTGCAGACAGGTAAAGTGAGCTTCTAAAAGTTTCAGTAACTTCTCAAAGATCACAGAGCCAGTAAGTGAGAGATCAACATGCTCTTCTTCTTTCATTGAATTGTTTATTGTTATTATATTTTATAAAAAATTAAATACAAAACTCAAAATCACTACCTACCCACCCCTATCGTGGGGAAAAATAAGCAATAAAAAGAAACAATGGCTTTTATGTAGTTTTAAGTCTTTGGACCCTACTTATTAGAAGAAGAAAAAAAGCAACAATTTTACGTATTGGTCCCAATATTTGCTCCTTTTCCAGGTTTTATATTTATCTCTTAATATACTCTTCACTTTGTGGCTTTTTTTGTCTCTATATTGACAGTTTTGCAAAAATCACACTTCCCTCAGTTTAAATTTTAAAAATTGTTTATCATTAATACACTACAGTGATCTTTAAGTGATGCCATTAAATATGAATATGGGATTTTATGAAATATAAAGTATCTGATGGTTCATTAATTATAATGTACTGATCAGCAGCAGCAAGATATTTTCTTACACTGTTGAAGATGGATATAAACTCTTATGAATGAAAAAAAGTATTATAGTGTAACAACTGTGAAACTCAATAAGCTTTATATTCAGCTCCCTTTCAAATCATATGATTTGCTCTGTAGTCAGTATAAAAGCAACTATCTGGGTAAATCTTCATTTGTTTAATAGTAACTTCAGTGTTAGGATTCAGTGGTAACATAGCAATTGTGAAAGGCCCTGTTTTTGGTAATTTTGTTTGTTTTTAATTTATTTTCTTTGTCCCCCCCCCCCCCCCCCCGGGTATCTTATGACATATTCTAAATGCTGTCTAGTTTCGACTAAATATTTAATGATATAATTTATAGTAGTATTTATTGTGAAACTTTTCCCATGTTTGGAAAAAAGCAGCATTTATAAGGATTAGAAAAACATGCAAGAAATGAGCATTCATTCTTTTAAGAAGAGAAATAGCACTGATATGATCATGAGCTAGAATTAGATTATGTTAACATCTGAGCACATTCCAGCCTCTGATTATCAGTATCAAATGCTTTTTCATTTTCTTGTGATCACTCTCATTTTTAACCAATTTTAAACTCAATTTTGCGATTTACCAAAGTAGACAAGCATGAAATGGATTTTTCATAGGAAAGAGAGATTCTTGGTGAATAATAATGTTGTGCGATGGTGTCACTTCTCTAGATTTTTCACTTCTTCGCTATGTAACCTCTGTTTTTGATGACCAAAGTGTGTATCTCTTGCTCTTGTGCTCAGAGCTACATGCTTCGTCAACCCCTTGATGTTAGGTGGGGCCATAGGACCAAACTTAGGCCAATGAAATATGGGTAGAAGTGATATTACCACCTAAGTGATGGTAACATCATCTTCACCCTTTTGTAGACAGATCTGGTAGCCAAGTGTGATAGAGGGTGAGTTTTAAATTGAAATCGGCCACTGGACTTTTCACCTCTCCTCCCAGTACTCGGCACATATTCACAAACACACATACACACAAACACTGGGTGTTAGACTGTGATGTGAATGAGCAATAATATTTCTGTATTAAGCCACTGTGATTTGGGATGTTAGAGCAATAAGTCTGCCCTGCATAATAGCATTATTCCAGGTGAAATACAGGCATGGTTAATGGTTAAGGGCACACATTTTGCGTGAGATATATCTGAATCCATATTCCAGCTTTCCTTTTAATTGTGTGGTTAATTGATGAATCTTTCTGTGTCTCAATCCCTTTGTCTGTAAAATGAGGATAGTAATAGCTACTTCACAGGTTTTAGTGTTGCACAATACATGCTATTTAGTATAGTGTCTAATAAATAGTAGAATTTGATAAATCTAAGCTTTTATAAACCTTTTTCTGTAAGAACTGTTCTTTTGGGTCATGCTCCATCTTAAGTTTACAGAGAACATTTCCCCACTTTATTCCTGATTACTACAATAGAACTTCAGATTTCCCTCTAAATCTCTGTTACTTTCTTTACCTAGGGCTTTGTCTCCAATCTCTCAGGCCTCAGGGAATTTCTAGGTTTTTAGATGGTAAGGAAGACCATTGTTCATTGTTCATGACCTCGTGCTTCTCCTGGTCACTTAGGGCATCTCAGGCCTCCCCCTCCCTGTAATTACTCTCCATGCAGCATGTAAAACCCTGTGCCTTCCCAGTGCTACTGAGATGCGCATAATCACTCTTCTTGTATCCGCCACAATCCTTGAATGCCGAGTAAAGAACTCCTTTAACAGGATACCTCACCTCTGTTATGTGCTTGTTTGTTATCCATTTTAAATATAGTGGTGTGTACATGTACATAGACAATAGTTTAAAGACATTTGCACTTTAACTATGAATATAATGTGACTTTTAATTTTGATTCTGATTGTTGTGTTCTTGCTGTTTGCTCCCTGCATCTGTAATTGTGTAACTGGGTTTGTTTCTAGCTGCATGAAAGCTTTTAAGTTGTAAATGGTTGCTCAAACTCCTGCTACTGCTGTAGCTTCCTCCAACTACTATTTGGGGCCCCTGGATCAGATATCCTCAATATGAGGATTAGGAGAATATGTTGCCTCACCAATTTAGGGACAACGCCCCTTGTCAGCTCGGAAGTAGTTATGGAATGAAAACGACGCCCCTTTTCCCTAGGCAACATAATTCTCCTAAAAGAAAAGGGGGGAATGAGAGAGTCATTTTCTAGGCAGGTTGATAAGGAGTCTAGGGGTCCCCAAGGAGAGAGGGGTCTGGAATTCTCAAGGAAGAAGAAAGGACAAACTTCTTCTTTCTCTACATTCCTCAGGATTATATGACAATAATGTATCCTGCCTGAGGACAGTCTCTGGATTAAAGACAGTCTCTGGATTAAACCTTCTGTTATGGGAGTAGACTTGGTCTTTACAAGGATGTATCCTGCCTGAGGACAGTCTTTGGATTAAACCTTCTGGCTAATTCTGTTAAAATGTAAATTATGGGAGTAGGTCTGATGAGGTCTTTACAACCTCCAGACATTCTTTGGATTCATTGGAGAGTATATAACTTTATTGCTAACACTAGCAAGTGGGTACTCTTTCTACCCCCTTCTGATGCCTATGTCAGAAGCTTTCTCTATCTCCTTTATACTTTAATAAAACTTTATTACACACACACACAAAAAAATAAAGACATTTCAAATAGATTCAGTTATCCTAAGGATGATTGCTTTTCCTAGAGTCCTTCATGATTCTTAGCCTGTAGACCAGATTCAGAAAATCTGTAGTGAAGGCTGCTTTTCTTCCCTAGAGTACAAGCTCAAGGATTGCATATGAGAACAAGGCAAATACCCCCTCAGGTTAGGACTGCAAATTCAGATCCATTCTTTTTACCATTGAAAGTTGTCTCATTCAGTATAAAAAATTAATTCAATCTCTTAAGGTTTGTTGAGGGTAAATCTAGACAAAGGAACATGGGCATAAGAGGATGTGTGAGCAGTTCAGGATGCTTGGAAATTATTGCAGTAGAGAATGAACTGGGAAGAGTGGAGCACTATATACAGGAGAGATATGGATCAGATCAGATCAGTCGCTCAGTCGTGTCCGACTCTTTGCGACCCCATGAACCGCAGCACGCCAGGCCTCCCTGTCCACCACCAACTCCCGGAGGTCACTCAGACTCACATCCATCGAGTCAGTGATGCCATCCAGCCATCTCATCCTCTATCGTCCCCTTCTCCTCCTGCCCTCAATCCCTCCCAGCATCAGAGTCTTCTCCAATGAGTCAACTTTTCACATGAGGTGGCCCAAATACTGGAGTCTCAGCTTTAGCATCATTCCTTCCAAAGAAATTCCATGGCTGATCTCCTTCAGAATGGACTATCTCATGCTAATTAAGGCTTTGCGTAGAAACAATGGGGGTTCTTTGAACAATTTTTAAGAGGAGGGTTGAAGTTCAGAAGTTACAGAAAGATTGCTTTCCATCTCCATTTACTCACCTGTTTAAATACCAAAGATTTGTGATATTTTAGAAATAGGAGGATTTTAGAAATGCTGTTCATTTCCTCCACTTATATAGGAAGAAATGAAAGGCCCCAGATGCTCAGAGACTTGCCTCAGACCTGGATCATTCTATTACAAATTGCCTCTTCTTCTTATCTCTCCTCAGAGTTTTATATTTGCATCATTTCTTTTCAAAATCAGCTATGTTTATGTAAATAGTGTCACTTTTTGAATTTTTCATTATTTTAGTCAAATTTTTAAAGAGTACAAATGTGAGAAAAGGGCTCACTGACTTTTCATGTGTGGAAATGTGGTCTATTATTCACTGATTCACTGTAACCTAGTTTGTTGACTATTTAACATGTTCAACATGTCCAAACCCAACCATCTTTAACATGTCATGAATTAAAAAATTATATTGCATTGTGGTCAGAGTAGATGCCTGAACTGATTTCAGGTTTTTGTAATTTACCAAGGCTTAATTTGTGGCCCAAGATGTGATCTATCCTGGAGAATATTCCATGTGCACTTGGGAAAAAAATGAAATCTATTGTTTTTGGATGAAATGTCCTGTAGATATCAGTTAAGTACAACTGGTCCAATGTGTTGTTTAAAGCCTGTGTTTCCTTATTAATTTTCTGTCTGGATGATCTGTCCATTGGTGAAAGTGGGGTGTTAAATTCTCTGACTATTATTATGTTACTGTCGATTTCCCCCTTTATGTCTGTTAGTGTTTGCCTTACGTATAGAGATGCCCCTGTGTTGGGTGCATAAATATTTACAATTGTTATGTCTTCTTGGATGCTCAGCATCCTTCATTGTTAGAGAAATACAAATCAAAACTACCATGAGGTAGAATGGTCATCATCAAAATATCTACAAACAATAAATACTGGAGAGGATGTGTAGAAAAAGAAACCCCCTGGCACTGTTGGTGGGAATGTTAATTGATATAGCCACTGTGAAGAACAGAATGAAGATTCTTTTAAAAACGAGGGATAAAACTATCTTATGATTCAGTAACTATAAGATAATTATAACTATCTTATAACTCAGTATATACCCTGAGAAAACCATAAAAAGACACATGTACCCCAATGTTCATTCCAGCACTATTTATAATAGCTAGTATGTGGAAGCAGACTAGATGCCCATCATCAGAAATGGATAGTTAAATTGGGTTACATATATACAATGAAATATTACTCAGCCATAAAAAGGAATGGATTTGAGTCAGTTCAACTGAGGTGGATGAGCCTAGAGCCTATTTTACAGAGTGAAGTAAGTCAGTTCAGTTCAGGGGAAAAAACAGATATATATTAATCAAATGTATGATATCAAATATCATATATTAATATATGTATATAGAATCTAGGAACTTCCTTGGTGGTTCAGACGGTAAAACGTCTGTCTACAATGCGGGATACCCAGGTTCGATTCCTGGGTTGGGAAGATCCCCTGGAGAGGGAAATGGCAATCCACTCCAGTACTATTGCCTGGAAAATCCCATGGACAGAGGAACCTGATAGGCTACAGCCCACGGGGTTGCAAAGAGTCGGACACGACTGAGCAACTTCACTTCCACTTTCACAGAATCTAGAAAAATGGTACTGATGAGCCTATTTGCAGGGAAGGAATGGAGACACAGACATAGAGCACAGAATTGTAGACACAGGGGAGGAAGGAGAGGGTGGGACAAATTGAGAGAGTAGCAGTGAAACAGATATATTATCTTATGTAAACTAGGTAGCTAATGGGAAGTTGCTGTATAACACCAATGTGGGGAGCTCAGCTTGGTGCTTTGTGACAACCTAGGAGATAAAGGAGGTGGGAGAGAGGGTCAAGAGGGAGGGGATATATGTATACTCATGGCTGATTCACATTGTTATATGGCAGAATCAATACAACATTGTAAAGCAGTTATCTGCCTTATGATCTAGCAATCCCACTGCTGGGCATACACACTGAGAAAACCAGAATTGAAAGAGACACGTGTACCCCAATGTTCATCACAGCACTGTTTACAATAGCCAGGACATGGAAGCAACCTAGATGTCCATCAGCAGATGAATGGATAAGAAAGCTGTGGTACATATACACAATGGAGTATTACTCAGCCATTAAGAAGAATACATTGGAATCAGTTCTAATGAGGTGGATAAAACTGGAGCCTATTATACAGAGTGAAGTAAGCCAGAAAGAAAAATACCAATACAGTATACTAACGCATGTATATGAAATTTATAAAGATGGTAACAATAACCCTGTATCAGATCAGATCAGTCGCTCAGTCGTGTCCGACTCTTTGCAACCCCATGAACTGCAGCACACCAGGCCTCCCTGTCCATCACCAACTCCTGGAGGTCACTCAGACTCACATCCATCGAGTCAGTGATGCCATCCATTCATCTCATCCTCTGTCATTCCCTTCTCCTCCTGCCCCCAATCCCTCCCAGCATCAGAGTCTTCTCCAATGAGTCAACTCTTTGCATGAGGTGGCCAAAGTACTGGAGTTTCAGCTTTAGCATCAGTCCTTCAAGTGAACACCCAGGACTGATCTCCTTCAGAATGGACCGGTTGGATCTCCTTGCAGTCCAAGGGACTCTCAAGAGTCTTCTCCAACACCACAGTTCAAAAGCATCAATTCTTCGGCACTCAGCCTTCTTCAGAGTCCAGCTCTCACATCCATACATGACCACAGGAAAGACCATAGCCTTGACTAGATGAACCTTTGTTGGCAAAGTGATGTCTCTGCTTTTGAATATGCTATCTAGGTTGGTCATAACTTTCCTTCCAAGGAGTAAGCGTCTTTACGAGACAGCAAGAGAGACACTGATGTATAGAACAGTCTTTTGGACTCTGGGAGAGGGAGAGGGTGGGATGATTTGGGAAAATGGCATTGAAATAGGTGTAATATCATATATGAAACTAGTCGACAGTCCAGGTTCAATGCCTGATACCGGATGCCTGGGGCTGGTGCACTGGGACAACCCAGAGGGATGGTATGGGGAGGGAGGAGGGAGAAGGGTTCAGGATAGGGAACACATGTATACCTGTGGCAGATTCATTTTGATACACAGCAAAACCAATACAATATTGTAAAGTTAAATAAAATAAAAATTTAAAAAACAAAACAACAAAAAACTCAACATTCAGAAAACTAAAAAAAAAAAAAAAGAAGAAAAAATAAATTAAAAAAAAAAGAAAATTATATAAAGGCTTATCTCATAATTGTGCCCAAGGTAAGGTAAGGTAAGGTAAGTCACTTCAGTCATGTCCGACTCTGTGCGACCCCATATATGGCAGCCCACCAGGCTCCCCCGTCCCTGGGATTCTCCAGGCAAGAACACTGAAGTGGGTTGCCATTTCCTTGTCCAATGCATGAAAGTGAAAAGTAAAAGTGAAGTCGCTCAGTCATGTCCGACCCTCAGCGACCCCATGGACTGCAGCCCACCAGGCTTTTCTGTCCATGGGATTTTCTAGGCAAGAGTACTGGAGTGGGGTGCCATTGCCTTCTCCTAATTGTGCCCAAAGCCAAACCCAAATACAGACTACAGACCTGTAAGTTTTTCCCTGTTATTCAGAACACTAGTAGTAGCGTATTTTTTTTTTTCTATTGTAGTGAGGATATTACAGTACCTCATTTAAAAAAAAGTTTGTTATGTCTTCTTTCATACTTTATGCTATAAAGGAGACACTACTAATCTGAATGAGCAGAAATCCAGTTCCCTTCTGGGCCAAGCTCCCAGTTTACATCAGTTTGAGGAAAAAAAATCATTAACTCATACCTGACTCACTCTTTTCACTCTCCCCCTACCTGCTGGGGGCTCTACGAGGTAGCACCATGCACTCTGGGCTCAATGGTGGGTGCGTGGCTCAAGTTCTTATGCTGCACAAACAACCAAAAGGTCAAAGCTCTGCTTAGGTCTCCTTTTTAGGGATTTAAAACCCATTTTTACAGAGTTCTATATTTGGATAATGATAATTTGATTTTAAAAATAACTTGGTATTTTATTTTCAAGGGTGACTATTTTTCCTTTCACCCAGCCACATTGTCAACATTGTAAGTGGAGAGATACAATGATATGCATAGGGTAGAGTTTAGATTGGATAGATTGGTCCACATTGGATAGATGTGGACCTTTCGGACAATTTTCTATCTCAACCTAATGAGACTGACTAAGTGAGATGCATGGCAATAATGGGGAAGAATGACAGCCATTTAGATCATAGTGGCAGCTGCGTATTCTACCTCTGGACAGCTGGCTTACAAGTGAGAAGAATAAGTTTTATTTTGTTTTCTACTTGTTTTTCTCCTTGGATTCATAAAATCCTAGAGTTGGAAAAACAGTTACCAGTTTCTATGATGGTTCATTTTATGTGTCAACTTGTTAGGTTATAATGCTCACTAGTCAATCAAACACTAATCTTGGTGTTACTGTAAAGGTAGTTTGTAAATGTGGTTAACATTCATATTAGATCAACTTTAAGTATAGGGGATTATCCTTGATAGTGTGGGTAGGCCTCATCTGCTCAGCTGAAGGCCTTAAGAGCGAAACTGCAGTTTCCACCAAGAAGACATTCTGTCTCAAGACCGAGGCATCAGTTTCTGCCTTTGCCTGAGACTTTAAAAGCTGCTAGCCTATCCTTTAGATTTCAGATTTGCTCATTCCCACAACTGCATAAGCAAATTCCTTAAAATGAATCTCTTTTTCTCTTCTCCATACATCCATGCACCTAGACTATCTATCTATGTATCTACCTGTCTATATGTATTTTTACAGATAGATCTATGGATCTAAATGTCTATACCTATCTATCTATCATCTATTACTTGTCATTAGATTCTTACTGATTCTTCTGATTTGATTTCCTCAGGAAAAGCCTGTTACTGCTGTCTAGTCTGATTTCTTACTCAATGCCAACATTTATTTTACATATATGACTAAAGGCCTCCATTTATTGAGTATATTTATTTATTTTGCATTGTGTATTGATTGATTTATTTCAATATTCTACATTTTAAGCTTCATAATAAAACTTTATACTAAAATCATTACTCCAGCTTAATTTTCTTGAGATCTTTAAAATTTGTTTAAATATGCTTAGGGTTTCTTTTTGTTCATTAGGTTTTATGATGTCCATTGGACAAATTAGCACAACTCCTTATATATAGTATGCAGCATATTAAACTTCCTCCTGATACATTTTCCTCCTAATGTATAAGTACCTGGTGGATAAAAACTGTGAAGGACTATAACATGTTCATATGATTATCCTTTTGCCTCTCTTAGATACTCAAAATCACTCTTGAATTTGATATGAATCTTGGGATCAGTGAAATCGGCCTGACCATTACTCATACCTGTTAGTCCTCTCTTTTCTTTCTAGTGCACTGGCTATCACCCCTGGCTTCAGGTCAGAATATCTTTCAAAAGCCCCCCTGCTGCTGCTGCTGCTTCTAAGTCCCTTCAGTCGTGTCCGACTCTGTGCGACCCCTTAGACAGCAGCCCACCAGGCTCCCCCATCCCTGGGATTCTCCAGGCAAGAACACTGGAGCGGGTTGCCATTTCCTTCTCCAATGCATCAAAGTGAAAAGTGAAACTGAAGTCGCTCAGTCGTGTCCGACTCTTAGCTTCCCCATGGACTGCAGCCTAGCAGGCTCCTCCATCCACGGGATTTTCCAGGCAAGAGTACTGGAGTGGGGTGCCATTGCCTTCTCCATCAAAAGCCCCCCCAAAACATTTAAAACAATCTCTCTAGAATTGGACCCAGGTGTGAGGTTTGGGGGCTTCCCAGGTGGCTCTATCAGTAAAGAACATGCCTGCTAGTGCAGGAGACTTAGAGAAGCAGGTTCATTTCCTGGGTGGGGAAGATGCCCTGGAGGAGGAAATGTCAACCCACTCCAGTATGCTGGCCTGGAGAAGCCCATGGACAGAGGAGCCTGGAGGGCTACAGTTCCTACAATCACAAAGAGTTGGAGACGACTGAAGTAACTTAGCATGAGAGTTTTTAAAATGCTCCTCAGATGACTCTAGTCCTTAGCCAGGGTGAGCAAAGGTTGCTGCAGAATCATATAGAACTCCTTCCCTTTCCTCACAACACCACTCTAATATTCTGAAGACATTTTTCATATCTCCTTATCTCTTTCCCAAATGAGACACTGTATTTATAACTCATATCATTATGACTGCTTCTCTAGAATGTGCACCATGCAGTTTGACTTCCTCTGGGGCTCCCATTAACTGATCAGAACCTTCGCTAAATACGGCATTCTCAGCATGGAGCTTCTGTGAACCTTTCGGAGATTATTAGCCTCCCAGCTGAGATTCAGAATTTAGGAGATAAAAGCTCTATTTTCATGGAATCAGTTTTTGTTTAGCTTGTTTGCAAGTGATGCTCAGAGTAGCTGCCATTGGCTGCTCTGCTTTATGACTGATTCCAAATTTACTGTTTAATAACCCTTGTTTTATTTATTCCTCTTCTAAAGCAGTAGCAGCCTGAAAATATAGAAAAAAGAAAACACAGGCTTTGAAATCTGAAACACCATGAATTGGTTTCTGGTTTTATCAAGTAGTAATGGATGGGTCACTTGGGAAAAGCAGTGCTAGTTGGGAGAGATTTGCTTTCCTCATCTGTAAAAGGGGTCAATGCAGTTGTATTCTTTTGCCATGTTGCTGCTGCTGCTACTGCTGCTAAGTCACTTCAGTCGCGTCCGACTCTGTGCGACCCCATAGATGGCAGCCCACCAGGCTCCCTCATCCCTCGGATTCTCCAGGCAAGAACACTGGAGTGGGTTAGTGAAAATAAATAACATTTGTAAAGGATAGAGTCTGGCATTTGCAAAGTATCTATTAAATTGGATTCATTTTTATAATGTACATGGATTTAAAGTGCCCATGACTCTTCTATCCTATATTCAATGAACTGTGCTATAACCATTTTATACTATCTGTAGTTTTAGTGTGATAAGTATTTATAGTATGCTGCTTTGAAAGGTAGAGGTCTAAAAGGCACATGGACTGCAAGTCTCATCTCTGCAGAACCCATTTAACACTTTCTGCATGGTTCACGCACAGAGATTTTGGTTATGGACCCACCCATGATGGTGTTGCTAAACCATCAGAGCCTTGGTGCTCAGATTGGGTATTGGACAAGACTGGGTGGATAAACCTATTTGTCAATATCCTACAAGGTAAATCCCATCTTGTTCCCTACCTGCTCTGTTTCAATTAGAACCAAAGTTCACATCACATAGCATGGATTAAAGAGTCAGGCAGAATGGAAAATGTATTAAGTCTGAGTCAGTAAGAAAATAAAATAAGGCATATGTTCCACATCTCTTGTTATCTGACTTAGGGCACAATGGGGGTGAGGGCATCATTCTCTATCTCAAATTTGGATCTATATTCTAGAAAAGGAATCCTTTATCCCCATGAATTCCATTTTCTTTTCTTTTGGAGAGGTGAGGTAGGAATTAGAGTTAAAAAAAAAAAAATCAACCTTGTCCATGGGGGAATTATTCAGATGATTTTGACTCCTAGAAGTCAGAAGCTGGGAGCCAGCTTTTTACAGGTGTTATCTGAGAAATGTACTCAGAGTCCTGGGGGATGCTCTTCAGAGAGAATACCTCAGTTTCTGCCAGAGTATTTTTCTTGGAGCAGTTCATTCTATTTGGAGAATGGCTGCCTAAATTTCCAGCAACTCAAGCAACCCAGAGTAAGCTACTGGAAGCTTATACATCCTCTTCCGCTTGGTTTCATCATCTAAAAAATAAAAGTTAATTAAAACCATGTCTTAAACTTACTGAATGTCTTAAGTTAAAACCTTATTATGTGGCTTGGCATAGAGATTGTCCTGAGTATAATGGTAGCTATTATCACATTCCAGACGCAATCATTCAGGAGTTGAACAGCACTGGGGTATGTATTAAAGCATATTATAATATAAATAATAGATTTTATCTCTAAGTAACTTCTAGCACACTTGTCATTTCATTAAGATCCCAAATTGCTTCCTTTATAGATGGGTCCTTACAAACTGCTAGTTTACTTGGCCCAAGAGTCAAAATCATATTTAAAAGAATACTTATACAGAGGAGCTTGACTCCTATTTTGTCCCCATTTTCCAGGAAAGAGAACTCTTTTCTAATAATTCTAGTATGTTATCGGGGAAGGCAATGGCACCCCACCCCAGTACTTTTGCCTGGAAAATCCCATGGATGGAGGATCCTGGTAGGCTCCAGTCCATGGGGTTGCTAAGAGTTGGACACGACTGAGCGATTTCCCTTTCACTTTTCACTTTCATGCATTGGAGAAGGAAATGGCAACCCACTCCAGTATTCCTGCCTGGAGAATCCCAGGGATGGGGGAGCCTGGTGAGCTTCTGTCTGTGGGGTCGCACAGAGTCAAACATGACTGAAGCGACGCAGCAGCAGCAGCAGTATGTTATTATGTTTCCAGTGTTTTGAAAGCAAATGCAAACTAATATATATCCCAAGTGGCTCAGTAGTAAAGAATCTACATACCAACGCAGGTTTGATCCCTGGGTTGGGAAGATGCTCTGGAGAAAGAAATGGCAACCCACTCCAGTGTTCTTTCCTGGAGAATCTCATGGACAGAAGAGCCTGGTGGGCTACAGTCCATGGAGTTGCAAAAGAGTAGGACACGACTTAGAGACTAAACAACAAATGTTCAAGTACACCCTTCTTATGTAAAAAATAACATATTGTATACAGTGTCCTGCCAAGATTTTCAATGACTTCTGATAGTGCTCTCACTGGAAGCGGAAGTAGGGAGGGGGGAGAGAGCAAGAGGTTTTTCTCTTTACTGTTGGCCTGCTCTCGTATTTAGTTTTCCACCAGTGGCCTTGCTTTCTGTTTCTTATGCTCACCTCTTAGCATTCTCCATTACCAACCTCGGTGCAAATGGTGACCACTCTTCCACTCCAGGGCCTAGCACACTGCTGGGCACATAGAAGGAAGTGGTAATAACAACAGTTGTGGAGTGAGAAAATAAATATCTCAGGGCCTGTGACAAAGGTTTGTATGGCACACTATGGTACTCCTGCCAAAACATCCCTCCCTGTTGCAAATTAGCATGTCTTAAGAATTTCTATAGCTCTGTGCAGATAGTATTTAGTATGTCAGTGAAGTATGAAAAAATGTATTTTTTTTTTTTGCAATGAGACAGTTTCAGGTGCTCATAATTGTGCTGTGCACTCAGCCCATTTTAAAATATATTTAAAAATGATTCATGATGAGTTAGGCAAAGTACATTATGCAAATTATATAACTAAAGTATAGTTTAAGCCTCCAAAGCCTTAGTTCTTCTCATACTTTAAATATTAATCATTTGCTTCAAATGTCTGATTTTTGGTTAAAAAAAAAAAAAAGCACCAATTTTCCAGTACTCAGTTGTACCCTAATACATTTCTATCTAGCTGGAATTTTAGATAAGTATTTGAGAAAAGATATTGGGTTATTTTATGGAAGAGGATATAGAGTCTATGATGACAGCTTAATAGAATTTCCATTAAACAGAAACTGAACTGAAATTCAATCACTTGGTTAAAATGATAATTGTCCACTTAGAGTTTGAAATACTGGAGTTAAATGATGGTAGCATGCATATAGATTTTTATACTCAATTCTGTTGAAAAATAAAGTTTTGAAATTTTGTAACACCCTGTATAGACAAGTAACCCCTCTGCCGTGAAAACAGAATGGGGTTTTACACTGTTTTACCAAATTCTTTCTCAGAAATAGTTCCTACGTATGGGGTCAGAACAGATAGAAGCAGATTTTATTTTGCTGTATTCTCATTTCATTAAGGGTTTAAAATCCCATATTTAAGTTATGGATGTATTTTGATTTGTTTGATTGCTATGAGGCAACTTTAGAAAATCAAATAGCTTGCAAAACTATGACCATCCCAGCACTTAAATTTATCATGAGTATCATTAATTTAATCCTTAAAAGAAAAAGAATAATCAAATGGCAGCTTTACTGCCATTTTAAAATCAAAGAAAAAAAAGGCAACATTTCTGATGAAGATTATTTATAGATTCTTATTTTTTAGGATCTCATGGAATAGCCAGCTGAATATCTTATGACACATGCCATTAGTTGGCTCATTTACATTTATGAAACATAAATAAAGAATCTTTTATTTCCTGTGACCTATAACTAGCAGACAAATCCTAGAGGCCTAATGCACGATAGTGTAAGTGTCAGTCGCTCAGTCATGCCCGACTCTTTGCGACCCCATGGACTGCAGCCTGTGGCTCCTCTGTCCATAAGATTTTCCAGGCAAGGATTACTGGAGTGGGTTGCCATTTCCTTCTCCAGGGGATCTTCCCAACTCAGGGATTGAACCCGGGTCTCTGCACTGCAGGCAGATTTTTTACCAACTGAGCTACAAGGGAAGCCCTAAATGTACAATAGAGTGAATACAAACAACAATATAGTTTTTATAATCATCAAACTTGATAAATAATTAAGTCTTGGTTATTCCCACAACAAATAAGAAATGATAATTATGTGACAGAGATGCTGACAGTAGCTATAATGGCAGTCATGTTACAATATATAGATGTATCAAATCAACATATGGAACACTTCAAGTTTATACAGTATCTGTCAAATATATTAAAAATAAAAATGTTGCCAACCATAAAAAATTAAGACAAATAAAAATTTTGAAATGTAGAATGATTTATTAAGGTTTCCATAAAGAATATCATCGATTCCATATTCCATATGTTTCTATTTGTAAACAAAACTTTTGCCCTGAAAGCAAGAGAAATTCATAAAATTCCTACCGTAGTTGTTGTTGTTATTGTTTAGCCACTCAGGCATGTCTAACTAACTCTTTGGTGACCCCATGGACTGTAGCCCGCCAGGCTCCTCTGTCCATGGGGTTTCCCTGGCAAGAATACTGGAGTGAGTTGCTATTTCCTTCTCCAGAAGGATCTTCCTGACTCAGGGACTGAACCCATGTTTCCTGCACTGGCAGGCAGATGCTTTACCATGGAGCCACCTCGGAAGCCCATACAAGACACTCTTTATTTTGCAGTTAGTTCAAGTGCTTGTTTGATTTAACATATATAGAGTATTAAATTGTATCTACAATTCATCATTCTGATCCTTTCAAAATGACATTTCAATTAAGAGAAATGTGAATACACACTTTAGGTAACAAAGTTAAAAAGTGAAATTCCAGTGACTTGAAAAGTACAGTGTTGGTGGTGGGTCATTGCTCTGAGAATCAGAATTCCTGACAGTGTGTGATCTTAAGCAAACTAATCCCCATTGTTTGCTTGCATTGGAAGAGGTGCTCAGCTTCCCTCTGTAAAATGTAAGCATATAACTTTATCATCTCTGATTGATCTTCGAATTTCTACTTGTTTATGATTGTGTGAAAGCATGATCTGACGTCAATTTTTCCATAATCGTTCTGATAAAATTTCTTTCTATTTCCTTAAGTTTAAGAAAAATTACTTACCCTTTTTATTAGAGCACTACTTTTCACTCTTTAAAAGTCAAGACCAGATTTCCTTATAATCAGAAGAAAGCAGTATTGATAAAATTCCCAGTGATTTCAGAGTTGCTAAAATAAGTGAGTATCCAGTGGTCTTTACCTGATCTCAAGCTTTAAACTCGAAAGGCTCTTTCCTTTCTGAAACTGCCACCTCCTTTGGCTTTTTTATATTGTTCTTCCCTGATTTTTCTCTTCCTTTAGTGGGTGGTCACAAAAGTATATTAAATTTAGTAAAATTGGAACTAGATCAACAAATTTGATCAATTTTTTTTTAATTTTGAATGGTGTTGCTGCTGCTGCTGCTGCTAAGTCGCTTCAGTCATGTCCGACTCTAGGCGACCCCATAGACAGTAGCCCACCAGGCTCCCCCGTCCCTGGGATTCTCCAGGCAAGAACACTGGAGTGGGTTTCCATTTCCTTTTCCAATGCGTGAAAGTGAAAAGTGAAGTCGCTCAGTCGTGTCCGACTCTTAGCGACCCCATGGACTGCAGCCTACCAGGCTTCTCCGTCCATGGGATTTTCCAGGCAAAAGTACTGGACTGGGTTGCCATTGCCTTGAATGGTGTTACCACACACCAAATTGTAAACATCAGAAATTTTAAAATTTGGAGGCTGAAAAAAATAAGCCTGTGCTTAGCTTACCAGGCAGTGTACGTTGGTGTAGAGTTTCACCTACCATGAAGAAAGGACAGATTTTCCATCATACAAAGATAAATTTGCTCATCAAATCTGTGTACTACTTGAGCAGATGAAAGGTAGTATTTGCCTTGCACAATAAAAAAATAGAAGTATTTCCCTTCTTCAGCCTATTGTCAACTGTGATAGTATGCAGTAGTATTTATCAGTTTATTTCGCTCTATTTTTATCCAGATCTAAGCAGTAATTTGGTATGAAGTTAGAGAACTATTTACAAATTAAAAGCAGAGTGTAAAAAAGCCTCAGATACAAAGGATAGTAACTATAGTAACTAGAGGGTGTCATCATTTCTATAGACCAGAATAGCAGAGGAGCAGTGTGGTGAATTCAAGGTAGAGTTGTATATGGAGAGTGACACTGAACAGTAGCTAGGACCTTCAACTAAGAGTTTTATGGAAGGATAAAGCCTGCCTGCTATTACCTTCTTTCCTTCTAAATATGAAAACTGATTAAATGCTCCAGTATATGTTTCATCCCTCCCCTTGACCTTCTACCAGTGCTACGTTTTGGTGAAGCTGAATCAGAAGCCATAGGACGGGTTCAGTTCAGTCACTCACACGTGTCCAGCTCTTTGCAACCCCGTGGACTGCATCACACCAGGCTTCTCTGTCCATCACCAGCTCTCAAACCTTGCTCAAACTCATGTCCATTGAGTTGGTGATGCCATCAAGCCATCTTATCCTCTGTCGTCCCCTTCTCCTGCCTTCAAACTTTCCCAGCAACAGGGTCATTTCCAATGAGTCAGTTCTTCACATCAGGTGGCCAAAGTATTGGAGTTTCAGCTTCAGCATCAGACCTTCTAATGAATATTCAGGACTGATTTCCTTCAGGATTGACTGGTTTGATCTCCTTGCAGTCCAAGGGACTCTCAAGAGTCTTTTCAAGGGAGCATATTAGTACAGGTCATACAAGTCAACTTTGATGGGAAGAGCCGAGAGTAAAAAGATACAAAGTGGTTCCAGGGGACAAATTGAGGTTATCTAGGACACTCACCAAACTAATTATTCACTTATCATGTCATTGTCTCAGATTTCTTTAAAGTATAAATGCAAATATCTTTCATCATATGCAAAATGCAAATGCACATTACATCCAAGGCTTCTGATCTGTATTTAGTGGTGTAAATCCTCCTTCCTGCTGCTACTTCATGTCTTGAGTATAGCATTCTACTTGTAGTTGCTTTTTCCCATGCCATATAATATGTCTCCATGCTTTAAAGTGAAGAGAATTGCAAATTAAACTTACATATAGCCATTATACAGGCTTCCTCGGTGGCACTAGTGGTAAAGAACCTGCCCGCCAATGCAGGAAATGTTACGAGATGCCAATGCAGGAAATGTTACGAGATGCCAATTCAATCCTTGGGTTGGGAAGATCCCCTGGAGAAGGGCATGGCAACCCACTCCTGTATTCATGCCTGGAGAAACCCATGGACAGAGAAGACTGGCAGGCTACAGTTCATGGGGTCACAGTGTTGGACATGACTGAAGCAACTGCAGGCATGCACATAGCCATTATATATTAAAATTAAAGTTAATTGTTAACATTGTCTCATCTGCTAATTTTGCTGAAGAATTTTAATGAAAAATACTGATATGCTGGTATTAAACCCATAAACTTATCATGTACATCTATAAAGTATGACACCATCCTTTCCTTAGTTAAATTAATCCATCCTTAATATAATTTATCCTCAATCTATATCAAAATTTCCTAGTAGTCTCCACAATCTCATTTTATAGATGGTTATTTTAGGGTTAGTATCCCTACAAGGTTCATGCCTTGCATTTGGTTGTTATTTCACTTAGATTTCTTTTATCTAGAAATATCAAAATGCAATTGTTTTTCTTGAATAATCATTTTCCAGTGTTGGAAGCTTTTGTTTAATTTCCAAGTTCACAAAAAATGATTTTGATAATTCTTATTGCTTTTAAGGAGAAAATTTTTAGAGATGATTACTCATCATTTATACTGACCTCATTTTTTCTTAATGTATTTGCTTCTTATTTTCCAAAGTGACTTTTTCAAACTTTCTTGAACAAAAAAACATTATTTTTCCTATTGCTGCTAGCTGATGATACTTCAGTAATAAAATAGATGGAATCTGGAGATAGAAACTTACCTATGTAGTTACGTTACCACTCACCCTTCCTTTCCAATGGAAAACATGGTCCCTCTCCTATTGATTCCAATCCATTCACTCCTGCTGTAAATCACATCTCCTCTTTCATATTTGAGAGCTTTATTCTTCCAAATTCTCTTATCTTTTGAAACATCATATTTTCTTTCTTTACTATATCAGGACTAGAAAGATACAAATAGTTTATCATAATATATTGTCTCATGAAAAATTTCTTCTGTTGGTCACTTGTTTCTTTACTATTAACTATTTCCCTACTATTAATTGAATAATACTTTGCTGACTTTTCTGCCCAAGGTTCACCGGTATGTGATCCTTAATTCTCCCCATTTTCTTAACAGTAGTTTCTAAGAAAGGACCATTTTATAGCTGAACAGTGAGCTGTGCGAGCCTCAGGGGGGCACATACTGGATCTGAGAAGGTCTTAGGGGAAGAAGTAAAAGCTGAATTATTATTTAATGCAGGGACAACTGGGGTCGATTCATAACTGGAAGGTCCAAAGGAGACAATAATTTGTTTAACATATCAATCATCCTTGCCCTACATAATCCCATAAAAGGAAGTGATGCCTCAGTTCAGTTCAGTCACTCAGTCGTGTCTGACTCTGTAACCCCATGGGCTGCAGAATGCCAAGCTTCCCTGTCCATCACCAACTCTTGAAGATTGTTCAAACTCATGTGCATTGAGTCAGTGATGCCATCCAACCATCTCATCCTCTGTCATCCCCTTCTCCTCCCACCTTCAATCTTTCCCAGCATTGGGATCTTTTCCAATGAGTCAGTTCTTTGCATCAGGAGGCCAAATATTGAAGTTTCAGCTTCAGCATCAGTCCTTCTAATGAATATTCAGGACTGATTTCCTTTAGGATTGACTAGTTGGATCTCCTTGCAGTCCGAGGGACTTTCAAGAGCCTTATCCAGCACCACAGTTCAAAAGCATCAATTCTTTGGCACTCAGCTTTCTTTATAGTCCAACTCTCACATCCATACATGACTACTGGAAAAACCATAGCTTTGACTAGATGGACCTTTGTTGGCAAAGTAGTGTCTCTGCTTTTTAATATGCTGTCTAGGTTGACATAGCTTTTCTTTGAAGGAGCAAGTGTCTTTTAATTTCATGGCTGTAGTCACCATCTTCAGTGATTTTGGAGCTTAAGAAAATAAAGTCTGTCACTGTTTTCACTGTGTGCCCATCTATTTGCCATGAAGTGATGGGACTGGATGCCATGATCTTGGTTTTTTGAATGTTGAGTTTTAAGCCAGATTTTTCACTCTTCTCTTTCAGTTTCATCAAGAGGCTCTTTAGCTCTTCTTTGCTTTCTGCCATAAGGGTAGTGTCATCTGCATATCTGAGGTTATTGATATTTCTGCTGGGCAATCTTGATTCCAGCTTATGCTTCATCCAGCCTGGCATTTTGCTTGATGTACACTACATATAAGTTAAATATGCAACCTTTACGTATTCCTTTCCTGATTTGGAACCAGTCAGTTGTTCCATGTCCAGTTCTGTTGTTTCTTGACCTACATACAGATTTCTCAGGAGGCAGGTCAGGTGGTCTGGTATTCCCATCTCTTTCAGAATTTTCCACAGTGTGTTGTGATCCAAACAGTCAAAGGCTTTGGTATAGTCAATAAAGCAGAAGTAGATGTATTTTTGGAACTCTCTTGCTTTTTCAGTGATCCAATGGATGTTGAAAATTTGCTGGCAAAGTGATGCCTAAAATATCTGAATATTACAGTACTCTGTCCTAATACCACCCTGACTCCATGCTCAAATACTTTTTAAGTGGAATAATCCCTGAGCAGACCAAACAGTAGTGACTGACAACTGCAGCTAGAAATCTTAGGTTTGAATTATCTAGAATTGTACCCCTGTGCTCAAACTTGTAAACTAAAATGCAATCACAGGTCAATTCAGCTATCGCTAATATTTTCACCTTATCTGGGAGACTTAAGAAAGAACTTCTGTTCTCTAAGGAAAATATATAATATTGTTATCCAATCAGCACTATTCCTATGTATACCATATGTAGTATATACTGAAGGAATACAAATTATACGGAGAAACAAGAATCTAGAATCTATGTTTTAGTAAAATTATTCAACAGAACCAACTCAGAGATGACCTAGATATTAGATATAGAAAACAACTTTACAGTAATTATTATTAATATGTTCAAATTATTATAGGAAAATATGGCAAAATGAGTTAACGAATATGGACATGTAAACCATAAAACAGAAACCATAGAAATTTTAGATCTGAAAAATATAGAATAACCAAAATCTAAAACTTTGGAAGATTTGGCAGGATAATGACTACTGCTGAAGAAATACTTAATGTGAAGACAGACCAAACTAATGCACAAAAATGAGGCAAAGGGTGGGCACTCTCTGTTCCCCTTCTGATGTCTACATCAGAAGCTTTCTCTTTCCATTTTATACTTAATAAAACTCTGCTGCACAAAAGCTCTTTTTTGATCAAGGCTGGTCCCAGGTCCTGAAGCTAAATCTTCTCCAGAGATCACTAATCTGACATCGTTCACTGTAAGCCATCTTCTTGGGGGCTCGTCCAGGATCTTTAGGACAAGATAAGAACATTCAAAAACAAGACCAGGAGCTGACTGTGGCTCAGATCATGAACTTATTGCCAAAATCAGACTTATATTGAAGAAAGTAGGGAAAACCACTAGACCATTCAGGTATGACCTAAATCAAATCCCTTATGATTATACAGTGGAAGTGAGAAATAGATTTAAAGGCCTAGATCTGACAGACAGAGTGCCTGATGAACTATGGAATGAGGTTTGTGATATTGTACAGGAGACAGGGATCAAGACCATCCCCATGGAAAAGAAATGCAAAAAAGCAAAATGGCTGTCTGGGGAGGCCTTACAAATAGCTGTGAAAAGAAGAGAAGCGAAAAGCAAAGGAGAAAAGGAAAGATATAAACATCTGAATGCAGAGTTCCAAAGAATAGCAAGAAGAGATAAGAAAGCCTTCTTCAGCGATCAATGCAAAGAAATAGAGGGAAACAACGGAATGCGAAAGACTAGAGATCTCTTCAAGAAAATCAGAGATACAAAAGGAACATTTCATGCAAAGATGGGCTCGATAAAGGACAGAAATGGTATGGACCTAACGGAAGCAGAAGATATTAAGAAGAGGTGGCAAGAATACACAGAAGAACTGTACAAAAAAGAGCTTCATGACCCAGATAATCACGATGATGTGACCACTGACCTAGAGCCAGACATCCTGGAATGTGAAGTCAAGTGGGCCTTAGAAAGCATCACTATGAACAAAGCTAGTGGAGGTGATGGAATTCCAGTGGAGATATTTCAAATCCTGAAAGATGATGCTTTGAAAGTGCTGCACTCAACCTGCCAACAAATTTGGAAAATTCAGCAGTGGCCACAAGACTGGAAAAGATCAGTTTTCATTCCAATTCCAAAGAAAGGCAATGCCAAAGAATGCTCAAACTACCGCCCAATTGCACTCATCTCATACGTTAGTAAAGTAATGCTCAAAATTCTCCAAGCCAGGCTTCAGCAATATGTGAACCGTGAACTTCCTGATGTTCAAGCTGGTTTTAGAAAAGGCAGAGGAACCAGAGATCAAATTGGCAACATCCGCTGGATCATGGAAAAAGCAAGAGAGTTCCAGAAAAACATCTATTTCTGCTTTATTGACCAAGCCAAAGCCTTTGACTGTGTGGATCACAGTAAACTGTGGAAAATTCTGAAAGAGATGGGAATACCAGACCACCTGACCTGCCTCTTGAGAAATCTGTATGCATGTCAGGAAGCAACAGTTAGAATTGGACATGGAACAACAGACTGGTTCCAAATAGGAAAAGGAGTACGTCAAGGCTGTATATTGTCACCCTGCTTATTTAACTTATATGCAGAGTACAAATCATGAGAAACGCTGGGCTGGAAGAAGCACAAGCTGGAATCAAGATTTCCAGTAGAAATATTAATAACCTCAGATATGCACATGACACCACCCTTATGGCAGAAAGTGAAGAGGAACTAAAAAGCCTCTTGATGAAAGTGAAAGTGGAGGGTGAAAAGGTTGGCTTAAAGCTCAACATTCAGAAAACGAAGATCATGGCATCCGGTCCCATCACTTCATGGGAAATAGATGGAGAAACAGTGGAAACAGTGTCAGACTTTATTTTGGGGGCTCCAGAATCACTACAGATGGTGACTGCAGCCATGAAATTAAAAGATGCTTACTCCTTGGAATGAAAGTTATGACCAACCTAGACAGCATATTCAAAAGCAGAGACATTACTTTGCCAAGAAAGGTTCATCTAGTCAAGGCTATGGTTTTTCCAGTGGTCATGTATGGATGTGAGAGTTGGACTGTGAAGAAGGCTGAGCACCAAAGAATTGATGCATTTGAACTGTGGTGTTGGAGAAGACTCTTGAGAGTCCCTTGGACTGCAAGGAGATGCAACCAGTCCATTCTGAAGGAGATCAGCCCTGGGATTTCTTTGGGAGGAATGATGCTAAAGCTGAAAGTCCAGTACTTTGGCCACCTCATGCGAAGTGTTGACTCACTGGGAAAGACTCTGATTCTGGGAGGGATTGGGGGCAGGAAGAGAAGGAGACGACAAAGGATGAGATGGCTGGATGGCATCACCAACTTGATGGATGTGGGTTTGGTTTAAGTCTGGGAGTTGGTGATGGACAGGGAGGCCTGGTGTGTTGCAATTCATGGGGTTGCAAAGAGTTGGACACAACTGAGCAACTGAACTGAACTGAACTAGGTTAGATTACTAACCTAATCTGTAGGATCACAGATTTTCAAGGATTGTGATCTATGCTGTTACTGTGTACTTTTACTTAGACCCCATGTATGTAATGGAGCAGGAAATGGCAACCCACTCCAATGTTCTTGCCTGCAGAGTCTTAGAAACAGGGGAGCCTGGTGGGCTGCTGTCTATGGGGTCGTACAGAGTTGGACACGACTGAAGCGACTTAGCAACAGTAGCAGCATGTATGGAAGTGCTTAGCCTTGCTAGACTAGGCAAGCCTTGCTGGAAAGTTACTAGGAGCAGTATGGAGCGAGGTGGAAATCTAGCTCCAGGAATGTCTCTCAGACTAGTGGTCTTGGCTCCCTGCCTCAGGGGCCAGCAACCTGAAAGTGGGTCTTTGTCATGGCTGTCTCCTATCTATATGGATAGAAGCACAGCTGGTGACTATGAGATTTTTGAGGACACATATTGGGAATTGCAAGATGTGATCAGATTGGAAGTGATATGGGCTTCTTTTGGTAGTACTAGCTCTTAGCAGACCAGAAGAGGCTCTCTGATGCCTTTTGTCTCAACTCCTTAGATTTTTTCTTTCTGTGGAATCTGTGGAAATTAACTGGAAAGATTGGTCCTAGTAGCTTGAGGACAGAAACCACTTTTTCCTCACTGGCCAGCCCTCCACACTTCTTTTGCTATCACATATACTTTGTCAACAAAGATCCACCAAGTCAAGGCTATGGTTTTTCCTGTGGTCATGTATAGATGTGAGAGTTGAACTGTGAAGAAGGCTGAGTGCCGAAGAATTGATGCTTTTGAACTGGTGTTGGAAAAGACTCTTGAGAATCCCTTGGACTGCAAGGACATCCAGCCAGTCCATTCTGAAACAGATTAGCCCTGGGATCTCTTTGGAAGGAATGATGCTAAAGCTGAAACTCCAGTATTTTGGCCACCTCATGCGAAGAGTTGACTCATTGGAAAAGACTCTGATGCTGGGAGGGATTGGGGGCAGGAGGAGAAGGGGAAGACAGAGGATGAGATGGCTGGATGGCATCACTGATTCGATGGACATGAGTCTGAGTGAACTCTGGGAGTTGGTGATGGGCAGGGAGGCCTGGTGTGCTGTGATTCATGGGGTCACAAAGAGTCGAACACGACTGAGCTACTGAACTGAACTGAACTGATACTGACATGGTGGCACTCAGTAGGGACATCTTGGTTTTTGTTCATCCCTTCATGACTCACCATTTCTACTGTGGTCAGGACTGTACTCAGGAATACATGTGCATGGGCCCGTGTAAGACAGATGCTTCCCCTAGTAGACCTAGTTTGGGAAACATTCCACAAAGTTACCTTGCTCCACCCCGGGTAGCATCAGAAAAAAGGGCAAATCAAACAAAAGTCTTAGTGGTATGGAACTAAATCAATCTGGGGTTGCCATCAAGTCTATCCCTGGAGTATCTCCATCTCATCTCAGTGGTAGAATTAGGAGGGATGAGTAAGAGGCTTGGGTCGGTAAGGGGCAGACTAAGTCCAGCCAAGGAAGGAAGGCTTCTGTGGAAGGTCTGTCTACACCCCCATCTAGAGCAGGGAGGGATACCTCTGGTGGAAAGAAGCCATGGATGTGGATGCTTCTTTTTTCTCTCTTACAGATGGGAGCTAGAAGTTCCAGAATCACTTCTTTAAAATGTATTTTAACAAACAAGCTGGGACAAGACTGATCCCCAGAATTTAAGAAGACATGCCTGATCTTCTGTGATACTGAATGGCCATGGTGTCCTTTGGAAGACAGGGAACGCTAGCCTGTTAAAGGGTCTCTCAATAACAATACTGTTTTTTGTGTTTTTTTTAGTTGGAGGCTAAATTACTCTACAATATTGTAGTGGTTTTTGCCATACATTGACATGTATCAGTCATGGGTGTACATGTGTTCCCCATCCTGAACACCCTTCCCACTTCCCTTCCCATCACATCCCTCAGGTTCATCCCAGTGCATGAGGATGAGCACCCTATCTAATGCATTGAACCTGGACTGGCAATCTATTTCACATATGGTAATATACACATTTCAATGCTATTCTCTCAAATCATCCCACTCTTGCCTTCTCTCACACAGTCCAAAAGTCTGTTCTTTACTTCTGTGTCTCTTTTGCTGTCTCACATTTAGGATCATCAATACCATCTTTCTAAATTCCATATATATGCATTTATACACTGCATTGGTGTTTTTCTTTCTGACTTACTTCACTCTGTATAGTAGGCTCCAGTTTCATTTACATCATTAAAACTGATTCAATTGCATTCTTGTTAATAGCTGAGTAATACTCCATTGTGTATATGTACCACAGCTTTCTTATCCATTCCTCTGCCGATGGATATCGAGGTTGCTTCCATGTCCTAGCTATTGTAAACAGTGATGCAATGAATATTGGAGTACACATGTCTCTTTCAATTCTGATTTCCTCAGTGTGTATGCCCAGAAGTGGGATTGCTGGGTTGTATGACAGTTCTATTTCTAGTTTTTTAAGGAATCTCCACACTGTTCTCCATAGTGGCTGTACTAGTTTGCTTTTCCACCAAAAGTGTAAGTTGGTTCCCTTTTCTCCACACCCTCTCCAGTTCTTATTGTTTGTAGACTTTTTGAGAGCAGCCATTCTGACTGGTGTGAGATGATACCTCATTTTGGTTTTGATTTCATTTCTCTGATAATGAGTGATGTTGAGCATTTTTTCATGTGCTTGTTAGCCATCTGTATGTTTTCTTTGGAAAAATGTCTATTTGGTTCTTTGGCCCATTTTTTGATTGGGTCATTTATTTTTTTTGGAATTGAGCTGCATGAGCTGCTTGTATATTTTTGAGATTAATTCTTTGTCCATTGTTTCATTTGGTATTATTTTCTCCCATTCTGAAGGCTGTCTTTTCACCTTGCCTATAGGTTCCTTCATTGTGCAAAAGCTTCTAAGTTTAATTAGGTCCCATTTGTTTATTTTTGCTTTTATTTCCATTACTCTGGGAGGTGGGTCATAGAGGGTGCTGCTGTGATTTATGTCAGAGAGTGTTTTGCCTATGTTTTCCCCTAGGAGTTTTATAGTTTCTGGTCTTACATTTAGATCTTTAATCCACTTTGAGTTTATTTTTGTGTACTGTTAGAAAATGTTCTAGTTTCATACTTGTACAAGTAGTTGACCATTTTTCCCAGCAACACTTTTTAAAGAGATTGTCTTTTGTCCATTGCATATTCTTGCCTCCTTTGTCAAAGATAAGGTGTCCATGCTGCTGCTGCTGCTAAGTCACTTCAGTCGTGTCCGACTCTGTGTGACCCCATAGACGGCAGCCCACTAGGCTCCTATGTCCCTGGGATTCTCCAGGCAAGAATACTGGAGTGGGTTGCCATTTCCTTCTCCAATGCATGAAAGTGAAAAGTGAAAGTAAAGTCGCTCAGTTGTGCCCTTAGCGACCCCATGGACTGCAGCCTACCAGGCTCCTCAGTCCATGGGATTTTCCAGGCAAGAGTACTGGAGTGGCCATTGCCTTCTCCGAAGGTGTCCATAGGTGCATGCATTTATCTCTGGGCTTTCTATTTTTTTCCATTGATCTATATTTCTGTCTTTGTGCTAATACCATACTGTCTTGATGACTGTGGCTTTGTAGTAGAGCCTGAAGTCAGGCAGGTTGATTCCTCCAGTTCCATTCTTCTTTCTCAAGATTGCTTTGGCTATTCGAGGTTTTTTGTATTTCCACACAAATTGTGAAATTATTTGTTCTAGTTCTCTCAACAATACAGTTGGTAGCTTGATAGGGATTGCATTGAATCTATAGACTGCTTTGGGTAGTATACTCATTTTCACTATATTGATTCTTCCAATCCATGAACATGGTATATTTCTCCATCTATTTGTATCATCTTTTATTTCTTTCATCAGTGTTTTATAGTTTTCTATATATAGGTTTTTGTTTCTTTAGGTAGATTTATTCCTAAGTATTTTTTTCTTTTCGTTGCAACGGTGAATGGAATTGTTTCCTTAATTTCTCTGTTTTCTCATTGTTCATGTATAAGAATGCAAGGGATTACTGTGTGTTAATTTTATATCCTGCAACTTTACTATATTCATTGATTAGCTCTAGTAATTTTCTGGTGGAGTCTTTAGGGTTTTCTGTGTAGAAGATCATGTCATCTGCAAACAGTGAGTGTTTAACTTCTTCTTTTCCAATCTGGATTCCTTTTATTTCTTTTTCTTCTCTGATTGCTGTGGCTGAAACTTTCAAAACTATGTTGAATAGTAGTGGTGAGAGTGGGCACTTTTGTCTTGTTCCTGACTTTAGGGGAAATGCTTTCAGTTTTTCACCATTGAGGATAATGTTTGCTGTGGGTTTATCATACATAGCTTTTATTATGTTGAGGTATATTCCTTCTATGCCTGATTTCTGGAGGGTTTTTTGTCATAAATGGATGTTGAATTTTGTCAAAGGCTTTCTCTTCATCTATTGAGATAATCATATCATTTTTAGCTTTCAATTTGTTAATGTGGTGTATCACATTGATTGATTTGCAAATATTGACAAATCCTTGCATCCCTGGGATAAAGCCTACTTGGTCACGATGTATGATCGTTTTAATGTGTGGTTGGATTCTGTTTGCTAGAATTTTGTTAAGGATTTTTACATCTATGTTCATCAGTGATATTGGCCTGTAATTTTCTTTCTTTCTTTCTTTTTTTTTTTTTTGTAGCATCTGGGGTGATGGTGGCCTCATAGAATGAGTTTGGCAGTTTATCTTCCTCTGCAATTTTCTGGAAGAGTTTGAGTAGGATAGGTATTAGCTCTTGTTTAAATTTTCAGTAGAATTCACCTGTGGAGCCATCTGATCCTGGGCTTCTGTTTGTTGGAATATTTTTGATTACAGTTTCAATTTCCGTGTTTGTGATGGGTTGGTTAAGATTTTCTGTTTCTTCCTGGTTCAGTTTTGGAAGGTTATACTTTTCTAAGAATTTGTCCATTTCTTGCAAGTTGTCAATTTTATTGGCATATAGTAGCTGATAGTAGTCTTTTATGATCCTTTGTATTTCTGTGTTGTAAATTCAATACCATTTTATAACTAGACTTGTTTTCTGTAGAAAATAAGAGGAATGGGTAGATGTGCCATATGTGTTGTTCTTTATCTCTCTGCAAGGCCAATAATTACTTCAAATGTAAGTGGATTAAATGTTCCAACCAAAAGACACAGACTGGCTGAATGGGTACACAAACAAGACCCATATATATGCTGTCTACAAGAAACCCACTTTAGACCTCAAGACACAGATAGACTGAAAGTGAGAGGACAAAAGTACCTAAAGAAAATCCTGAATTGAAACAGTGATCCTAGGGTAATATCAAGCATTCTAATAGATGCAGAGTTTGAATCTCAGAGAAGACAAAATAGGGCAAAAAATACATTAGAAGAAATATTGGACAAACCTACTCAATTTGATAAAAACTTTAATCTACAGATCTAAGGACCACAAATCACAAACAGAATAAATATTCAAAAATCCACATCTAGGCATATCACTGTCAAACTAGAGTACACTGAAAACAAAAGAGTAGATTCTAACACTACCCCAGGTTAGAAGTTATATATTTAATACAAGAAAAAACAATTGAATTTTTATAAAGCAGTGCAAGCTAGAAAACAAAAAAAGTGATATCTGTTATGAGACAACTGGCTTTGTCTTTAAGGAATAAGTTAAGCCAAGGTAAAGGAAACCTTTCAAATTCTGCTTAAGGATTATAGGTGAGGTTGTGGATACTATTGCAGGAGGTATATAAAGCACAGAAACAAATGACAGGTTGAGTCATAAGCAAAGATGTATAGAAATCATAACAAGATTAAAGATAGATGAACAAAGAATGAAGTGAAGGTACCCAGGATACAGACTTGCACATATATTGGGGTGGCCAAAGAATTCATTCGAGTTTTTTCATACACTGCTGTTTAGAAATCTGAAAAAACTTTTTGGCCAACCCACTGCAAGTGATTTTTAATAAAGGCACCAATATAATTCAATCGAGACACTGCTGCTGCTGCTGCTAAGTCGCTTCAGTCATGTCCGACTCTGTTTGACCCCATAGATGGCAGCTCACCAGGCTCCCCCATCCCTGGAATTCTCTAGGCAAGAACACTGGAGTGGGTTGCCATTTCCTTCTCCAATGCATGAAAGTGAAAAGTCAAAGCGAAGTCGCTCAGTTGTGTCTGACTCATCGCGACCCCATGAACTACAGCCTACCAGGCCCTTCCATCCATGGGATTTTCCAGGCAAGAGTACTGGAGTGGGGTGCCATTGCCTTCTCCACAATGGGGACGAGAAAGCTTTTAAACAACGGATATTAGACCAGTTGAATATCTGTATGGGATGAATTGAATTATGATTTATACCTCACATTATACACACAATTACAGTACAAAAAATAACTCAAGGTAGATTACAGATTTGATGTAAAAGCTAAATTTAGAAGTTCATAGAAGAAAGCAATTGCAACATGAAAGAGGTTTCAGATTTCTCAGAGAATACATAAAGCATTAACTGCACTTCAGCAAAGTTAAAAAATTTACTCATCAAAATACACAGCAAGTGACAGGCGAACCACAGACTGGGTAATCAGATTCTCGGTACATATATTTACTGAAGGAATAATACATTATGTAACAAGTTCTTATAAATCAATAACAAAAAGGACAACAACTCAGTAAAAAGTAGGCAAATACTTTCTCAGGTACTTCCTAAAAGAGAATGTACAAATATGTAAAATAAACACATGGAAAGCATCTCAGCATTATCTCTCATCAGGGACATGCACATTAAATCAAAATAAGATGCCACTGCTCACTAAAGTGGTTAATATTTTAAAAAGACTAACCAGTCAAATGTTGGGGAGGAAGAGGAAAAAACTGTATCTCATGTATTGCTGGAAGGAATGTATAAAAGAACACTCTCTGTGGGAAAATGTTTGTAGTCTCTTACAGAATTAAACACACACCTTTATCTTATCTACCATTTCCATTTCTGGTATTTGCTTAAAAGATATGATGCATAAATGACATATACAAAATATTGGTCATATCCTATCCATTATGGCAAAAACCTGGGAAATTTCCTATGTCTATTAGCTAAAGAATGAGTAATCATAAAATGTCATTATATTCAGCAATTGATAGGAAAAAATACAAAGGAATCTATACATGAAACAGCATGAATGACTTGAAAAACAATATAGAACAGAACAAAACAAAACAAAAAAGCCCACTTCAACCTCCTCCTTGATTTGATTTCCATCTTTCATGAAGTTAAGGAATTAGATACGTAGATTACCTTGTATTTTATTGCAAACTTACCTGATATTATTCTCTCAGATATATTTGTTACTGTGTAGTTTTTTCCCATGTTGAATTGTAAATGTAGGACATGTCTGCTTGGTATGACAAAAAAAAAAAAAAAAGAATCTGGTTTTTAACCGTACTGTTTAGTGATCAGGAAGTGATGTGTTAATCATTTTACCTCTTAATGAAAAATTATAGGCAGTTTATTTGGTTATATTTTGGAAATTAGATGGATATTTGAAGCAGGAATTCAATGTAGTATAATTTTTTCCTATAATATAATGGAAATGACTTTGCCTGGTGGCCTAGACAGTAAAGAATCCACCTGCAATGCTGGAGACCTGGGTTTGATTCCTGGGTTGGGAAGATCCCTTAGAAGAGGGCATGGTGACCCACTCCAGTAATCTTGTCTGGAGCATCCCCATAGACAGAGGAGTCTGATGGGCTACAGTCCAAAGGGTCACAAAGAGTCAGACACAACTGTATGACACAGCACAGCAAGCTCCAAGTTTGTGTTTTTTGGAAGAATGTTTGATTGTTATGAGCAGTTTACTGATATTAAGCAAAAGATGCCATTGTTTGATTTGACCTTTATTTGTCCCTACTTGATCCCAATGAGTGTCCATATGACATCTCTGTGGGAATAACATGAACAGGAGATAACGCTGCAGAAATCCAAGTAACAGTTAAAAATGTTATAAAGTTGAGATATGTGCGTGCTTTGCAAGCCGATGGACAGATTGTAGCCCACTAGGCTCTTCTGTCCATGGGATTTTACAGTTCAAAATACTGGGGGGGGGGGGGTTGCCATTTTCTCCTCCAGGGGATGTTTCCAACCCATGGATCAAACCCTCCTCTCCTGTGTTTTCTGCAAGCAGATTCTTTACCAGTGAGCCCACTGGGGAAGCCATAGTTGATATAGATAGAGATACAGATATAGATATAGATGATATAGATATATGCCTGTTTTTTTCCTCAAATACCAATGCAGATGTTCCTTCTGAACTGGAGTATGTAAACATACAGGGTTTCCTTTCCACCTTTCCTAGCGAATTAGCATCATGGTTGTGTTGTACTGTGGTCTGCACTATGAGCCTTGAGGAAAGAGGTGTCAAGAAAGCTGACCCAGCTTCCTGTATAATTGAAAGTTGGCTTGAGACTATTGTTCTAGCAGCCAAAAGAAAAACCCAGAAAGAAAGCACTACTTTTCTTTATTTGATTCTCCACCTCCAATTATACACAGCTACCTTGACCAAGATAGTTCATAAGGACAGATTGTACAGTGAATGCTGTAGGATACTACAATACATAATGGGATACTGATTGTTTATATGAAATAAATCCAGTTTTACAGAAGGGAAGTTAAACCCATTTCCACAGAGAAGCTCAATAAGCAAACAAACAAAACTTTTCATTTTAAATATATTTTAAAGCTCTACAAAATGTAATAAATATGTCAAATGAGTTTTAAAATATCCTCTCCTCAATTTTGGTGCTTCCCTAGTGGTGCTAGTGGTAAAGAACCCACCTGAAAATACAGGAGACATGAGATGCAGGCTCCATCCCTGACTCGGGGACATCCCCTGGAGGAGGGCATGGGGACTCACTCCAGTATTTTGCATGGAGAATCCCATGGACAGAGAAGCCTGGCAGCTACAGTCCATAGGGTTGCAAAGAGTTGGACACAACTGAAGCTACTTAGCACACATTCATGTACTCCTTAATTTCAAGGAGTATTTTTAAACATTTCCTAAAGAGAATCCGCCTGCAATGTGGGAGAGCTGGGTTCAATCCCTGGGTTGGGAAGATCCCCTGGAGAAGGGAAAGGCTACCCACTCCAGTATTCTGGCCTGGAGAATTCCATGAATTATACAGTCCACGGGGTCGCAAAGAGTCGGACATGACTGAGCGACTTTCACTTTTCAAGTTGTTTGGTCTGCTAAGTTTTATGTATTGACTGATTATTTTTATGATCTGAAAAGCCTTAAGCTGACACATGATATTCTTAAATTCATCAGCACATTCACTCAGGAAGCTTGCCAATTGTGTTTTGTGCCTGGATTCAGTGTCACAGGTTATTGTGATTATCTTTTGTTAAATGGAGGAATGCATCTCTTGCAAAATGTCTGTAAGTTGTAGACAAAAGTAAAATAACATATTTTATAAATGTTCAACTTTCTCATATTTCCTCCAAAATTGTTTAAAATCATTTTGTTTATTGATTTAATTTGCTTCTAAAATACAAATACCATCATTACCTTTACAGATATTATAATTTTCATTTAATGATAACAGTATAATCAAAAATTTTAAATTATCGTCTAAAATCTGCACCCTTGCTCATTTCTGCAAAAGTAGGAGCAATGCTATTTTTCCGAAATGTTTGTGAAAGATATAAATATAAAAAATATTTCCAGGAGTCTAATTTTATAAAGGAGAAAAAAATCATAACCCTGATAATAAATTTGATGAAGGATAGTGAAAATTGGAGTCAGAGCATTCTTTCACTGTGTGGGTATGCATGTGTGTGTGTGTTTGGAAGTAAACAGATGTTACAAACCCTGTGATGATCTCTTGTCTACCTGTTTCTTAAAAATAGAATATTTGCAATATTCTTGTTCTTAAGTCAGATCTTTTCAGGGAAAAGATCAAATAAAACTGAAAGAAATCATTTTGAAATGTTTATCTGATCCTGATCCATTTAATCTTGAGCTCAGCTTCCCAGCAGCACTTTTCCCTTAAATCTGATTATCAGTAGGAAAACACTTCTTGTCAAACTACAAAGAAAATCTTTCTAAATCCAGGCTCCTGTGAGGTCCACTTGTTTTTAGTAAGTCAGAGAACTGGTATGATATATTTGTTTGATGTAGGATAGAGTTGTGATTTTTGTTGCTCTATTTGTTCATGTTGTGTTTATTTTCTGGAAAACAGAAGTTCTTAAATCAGTCTATGAAACTCATAATGGTTTTAGATAAGCTCCATGGAGGCTTTTACTTCAAAGAGCTTTCCATTGGGTAAATAGAAATACTATTTCTTCATATGTTCTTCATACAGAGTCATTTCAAAATGGTTTTCTAGCAACAGTGAAAAGTTTGTGAGGATCCATGTATCTTTGAGCCACTATCTTTCTTGCAAACCACATGTACTTGCAGAACAGCTGGAGTTTCTCAACTACCTTGGAATAGTCTGGAACACCAGAAGACGGCTCTTGCCTTTTCTGACAGGCTGCTCACATATGAATATTTCAGGACAAAAGCAAATCTTATGACTAGACTGGGGACGAAACCCATAGCCAGTTTTCAACCTTTGTTAAATGATCCACATTGCAAAATAGTTTATTGAAGTGTTAAAAGAAACCCCCAAGGGCTTTAGTTTAGACAACACTGGTATCCTCTCTGTTTATGACATGGGTCATTGCATCTAGACTCTTGGACTTTCATTTATTATTTGCAAGAAGAAGGGGTGCTTTTAAATTCTGCTCCTGAAACTTCCTCCCCATGTGATTATGAGCATTCATATTTCTTTTTCCCAGCCAAGATATCAAACTGTTTCAATGAAAAATACTGGTGCCATGTTACGTCTATGTGATCTTCACAATAGCTCAAGATGAATAGAGCTTTTTTCACTTTATCAAAGGGAGAACTGTGTTTTTTAAGTACCTGATTTTTAAGCAGTGTACTTGATTGATGATTTTGAATGGATACTTTCAGTATCTTGCTAAAAATAGGATTGCATTACATCTGAGAGGAGCTCATCTAACAGCTAGTCTAACAGCTCTACAAATGTGAAGCTTTCCATTTTTAGATAGAAAATGTCTGTCCTGGACCTTTGTTTTTTCCATCCCCACTGTGGGTCATTTGCACCATTCCTGGAAATATCATCTCACTCAGAAGCTTTTCATTAAACAAGGGAGTGAATTTGTCAGTGTTCTCATTGAAGGCTGTATTTATATTTATCAAGGGTAGCTTTTACATATTACAGACTCCCTGCTGTACTGGCAAAGCCAGGGTGAGCTGTCAGTCATCTATGCATCTTTTTGCCTATTGAATTCAAACAGCTCAGAAATGGCATTGGCCCAACATAGAAACCAAGCGTCACAAAGCAGTTCAGCTTTGTAAGGGTCAAGCCCATGCTGATAATTTTCTAGTGTTTGTGTTTTATTACTAGCTGAAAACCAATAGGATATAGAAAGAGAAAATGCATCTATTTGTCATTATTAGATAAATTTGTCACTGTATTTTCACATTTAACCTCTATGCATTTACTTGTCTGGTGCAAATTCATTACTTATCAAGGAGAAGAGATTTCATTATGCCAAGATTCAATCTGTGTTTGCTAGTCTTGCTGATGATTCCTGCTGTACCATTTGTTACACATTCTGCTCATCATATATGAGAAATTTGCAATCAAGTTCAAGTTATCTTAAATATTTGAGACAATCATAGAATTCTATGTTGTTTTCTTTCATGTCATGATATAAAAAGTTTTTGATAAAATTTGCTCCTGTAAAATTTCCACAAATACACTAAGCAAAGGCTATGTGTTCTTTGCTGTTGTTTAGTCACTAAGTTGTGTCCAACTCTTTTGCGACCCCATGGACTGTAGCCCGCCAGGCTCCTCTGTCCCTGGGATTTCCCAGGCAAGAATAGTGGGATGAGTTACCATTTTCTTCTCTAGGGGGTCTTCCTGACCCAGGGATCAAACCCACATCTCCTGCATTGCAGGTGGATTCTTTGCTGCTGATCCACCAGGGAAGCTCTGTGTGTTCCATATGCCTTATAAAATCAAATAAAGCCCTTTAAAGTATATTAAAATGATATGTTCTTCACCATCAACGAGTAGATTCCTTGTAAACTCAGCTCTTCTTTCCTATTTATTGGTTCACTATTGGTGTCATTCAGCAGGAATGTGCTAAGTGACATAGATAAGACATATCATTGCCCTTCTGGAGTTTATTATACTATGGAATCTAAAATTTTCATGGATTTATTCTCAGTCTCCACAAACATATTGGATTAACTATTGCATCAAGGGAGAATATACTGGGAAATATATAGATTGATGTTTCATAAAGAAAACATAAACTTATAGGAAAGGTAATGGTATTGAAATAAAGATAGGATTTCTTTCAAATCAAAACTGCAATGAGGTATCACTTCACACTGTTCAGAATGGCCATGATTAAAATTAAAGCTAGAGAGGGTGTGGAGAAAAGGGTACCTTTCTACACCCCTGACAAGATAGCCACTATGAGAAGAGTGTAGAGGTTCCTTAAAAAACTAAAAATAGAATTGGCATATTATCCAGCAACCCCACTCCTGTACTGGAAAAGATTAAAACTCTAATTTGAAAATATACATGTACTCCAAAGTTCATAGCAGCACTATTTACAGTAGCCAAGACCTGGAAGCAGAGAAGGCAATGGCAACCCGCTCTAGTACTCTTGTCTGGAAAATCCCATGGATGGAGGAGCCTGGTGGGCTGCAATCCATGGGGTCGCTAAGAGTCTGGCATGACTGAGTGACTTCACTTTCACTTTCACTTTCTTCAAGACCTGGAAGCAACCCAAGTGTTCATCGTCAGATGAATGGATAATGAAGATGTGGTACATACACACAGTAAAATACTCCTGCTGCTGCTGCTAAGTCTCTTCAGTCGTGTCCGACTCTGTGGTACCCCATAGACAGCAGCCCACCAGGCTCCCCGTTCCTGGGATTCTCCAGGCAAGAACACTGGAGTGGGTTGCCATTTCCTTCTCCAATGCATGAAAGTGAAAAGTGAAAGTGAAGTTGCTCAGTCATAGCTGATATCAATTGTAAAACTGCTCAAAGTAACTTCTATTTGTTCTGCTACTTTAAATAAACCAGGATTCAGAGAAATAATGTTTAAATGGAACAAAAAAAATCACAGGACTTGTCTGAAAGTTGACACAGTGCCCATAAAATTCACTATAATGATAGGTGATTATTATGAGCTAGTATTTTGGATACTAGAAAATACAATATAATGTTGGTAAAATACTAAAACACACTGACAATGATAATTATAATAATTATATTTCTAGATTGAATCCATTATTATGTATCAGGTACTATTTAATATATTTTAATATATTTACATATATAATTATTATTTATATGTAAATATTGCAATAAAGTACCTGTATTGTTATTTTCAATTAAATGTGAGGAAACCAAAGTACTTAGAAGTTTGGTACTTGGTCCAAAGTTTTGCTGCTCTTCCAGGCTTCCCTGGTAGCTCAGACAGTAAAGAATCTGCCTGCAATGCATGAGACCCGGGTTCAATCCCTGGGTTGGGAAGATACCCTGGAAAAGGGAATGACTACCTACTCCCGTATTCTTGCCTGGAGAATTCCATGGACCGAGGAACCTTGTGAGCTACAGTCCATGATGTCACAAAAGGGTCAGACACAACCGAGTGACTTTCTCTACTACTATTACCATGCTACTCTTACATAGAAGAACTAGAATTTGAAACCATGCAGTCTGACTTCAGGGTCTATAACTATACTCATTATATCATAAAATGGTGAAAGCAGCAGAATGCTCTTGCGTTTGTCTTACAGTTTGCATCTAATTCTAAAAACGACAATAAAGAAATTGACAGATATCCTTTTAAGTGGTCGATCCAAATCAACTTCAGCTACTGGCTACAAGATAAACCTTGCCACCATTGTGTACCCTCCCTAACCCTCCACCCAGCACATACACACACTACAAATAATCTGATCCATATAAGATTAACATTCAGAACCATCTTTAAACCTATCTGTTCATGCTTGAAAAATAAGATCCCTACTCAATCATTTTTATTGTCAACAGAAATAAACATAAGCCTTCTGGTAGTAAGAGTGTTGCCTAATTAACTTTTGTGTTAATCATGTGCTGGCTGCACTCTGAGCTTTTCTACAACAGACTTTATATCATAAACTTCTAACCCTAGATATTCTTAAATATTTAAGAAGGATATTTGAATGAGGAGCTTGAGTGATGTCTAATGAATATGTATTTGTAGTCTCCCATTCCCCCACTTAAAGTAACTTACATCAATATGTCTATCACAGAACCTGAATTCCTATATTAATCTTACCATTTGCTAAATGTGTTACTTTACTTTAGATTCTAAATAGTTTTATGTCTAAAGAGTGATATATTTGGACTGAGAAAACCTAGACTCTTGTCCTGGCTTTTGAATGACCTTGGAAAGGTCTTTTCTAGATTATGACCCTGCACATTGAAGAAGGGTCCTGATCCTGGCTAGCACCCTGACACCCTTTTTCTCTCTTCTCCTTGTCCTCACTACTCTTGAACCTACTTTAAAAAAATAGCTTTGTTGAAGATTAGTTAATAAAAGAAAAACTACACAGATTTACTTGGGTGACTTTTCTGTTCTGAAACCTCTTTAGTACTTTATATTTTTAGGGCATTTATCTGGGAAACTCCCCTTAAACCTACCCACCCAGATCTTCGGCTTGACTTCTCTCCATTCAGGTTCTCATCTTAAATAACTCCTTTTCATAGGAAGTTTTCACTGGTTACCTTGTGTAAACCTGACTCAGCCCCCAACCTTACTGGCTTCTTAACAATCATTATTATCTGAAATTATCTTTTGGTTAAACTTTGTTTGCATGCTGTTGTCTGTTTATCCCTGGTAAAATGATATTTCTATTAAAACCCAGGCCTTGTCCACTTTTTTCAATGCATTATCAATTCAGTTCAGATATTGTAAAAAGTGTGTAATTTATTACTGTTATTTTTCACATAGAAGAAAGTGTTTTTCAGCCATCAGTTCAGGTCAGTCACTCAGTTGTGTTTGACTCTTTGTGACCCCGTGGACCCCAGCATGCCAGGCTTCCCTGTCCATCACCAACTCCCAGAACTTGCTCAAACTCATGCCCATCAAGTCGGTGATGCCATCCAACCATCTCATCCTCTGTCATCCCCTTCTCCTCCTGCCTTCAATCTTTCCCAGCATCAGAGTCTTTTCCAGTGAGTAAGTTCTTCACATCAGGTGGCCAAAGTATTGTAGCTTCAGTCAGCCTTGTATCCTGACGCAAAGTAGATGGTCAATAAACGTAGATTTAATGGAGAAAAAAAAAAATGACTGCCATATCATTCTAAGACAAATAAGGTAATAGTTATCATGAGGATAAATACGGTATCAGAGATGAACACATCTCCTGAACTGTAAAGAACATTACAAATTGCTATTATTGGTTAGATCTTAACACTTTTACATGACTTGCTCCAAGTTATAAGAGCTGTTATGTAAAACTAGACTCTGAAGCCAGACGGTCTGACTCAAAGGCCTATAACTGTGGTCATTTAACTGCAGTCACACATGTGCAACTACAGAAAGTAGGCGAGATGGTGATGACTGACTACTGCAAACCAAACAATTCTTTCTTGATAAGCTCAAAACAGGGCTTCCAGTAGAGTCTAATATGAGTTGGGAAACTTTGTAACTCATTGTAGGAACTTGGTATGGGCCATTTAACGTTTTGTTAATGTCTAAGATCTCTTGGATTGCCATGGCTGGTTGGGATTGCCACAGTTGGTTGCCACAGTGAACGATTCTTCCCTTTTGACCTTACTTTGAAATGACTAAGGACACGCCAAGTGAGGACTGGTGAAAGAGTAGCAGGGAGGTAGCTTCATGAAGTCGATAACTTTCAACCCACTTTTGCATGACCTCTAGAGAGAAATGTGGCTATATTGAGTCTGATTTCAGTATTAAAACATATTTGCCGGGTGTGAACTCTCGGGATTTAATGCACAGCTGTTAGAAAGAAAATGACTTAAGCAAAGCCATATGTGCTTATTTTATAATTGTTTCAGGCATTGCTTGACAAAATTGAGGTTTTTTTTTTTTAAACCTTAAAATATTTTTTATATAACTTGCTTATATGAGTGCCAGTCCGGGAGCCTTTTTCATGATATAAGCAGGACATTATGTGAGTATGAGTTTTTCCTTTTCTTCTGTTAGTGTCATTTTATGCTCATTTGATTTGTCTCTATAGTTTTTATGTAATGTTGAGTAAGTATTTCTTTTAGACTTAGAGCAAACTTATATTTTATCCTCTTCATAAGTTTCTTTGTACAATTTTCCCAGGAGATATAGCTCTGAATTACTGATATTCCATCCAGAAAACAATGATAATATATTAGAGGAATTAAACACTAAATAAATTCAAATGTTTTAAAGTTTACTTTTGGTCAAATATGGTAACTAATGAAGTGAGAAAAACTGCATTATAGGAGAATCCTGATAAATATCTTTGAAAATGAAAAATTTAGGTCTTGTGTAACAAACTTTGAAAGGAGTACTAGCAAAGTAGAAAAATCAGAATGCTGAGCAGGCTCAAAATTATATTATACAGCACAAAGGAAACAGGATATTTTCAGCCTAGGAAAGGGGAGACTGCAAAAAGACTTATTATTGCTATCAAATATTGGAAGAAACATGTACTGAAGAGCCATGGGAACACATATTGTTAATAACACATTCTTTGAACCACTCTTTCAAAAGCAAGTGTTGTATTAGTAGGTGATGAGTTTTCTATAACTGTGATAGATGACTGTTGACTGAAGATGTTATAGGTGGAAACCAATTTTTCAGATTGACAAAATAAACTTCAGAATTTTTTCAAGTCCTGTATGTTTGAGGAATGAAAATTTATTGGCAAGATCAGAACCCTAGATGTCAAAAGACCTGAGATGTATAACTAGTTCTCTCACTGACCTTTGGCCACATCACTTAAGCACAGTTTTAATATGTTTAGTAACTCTTTTATGTCCAGCCAAGTGCTCAGATAGAACTGTACTTTGAAGCACCTTTGTTGAAAATTTTAAGTATTTCTCAATCACCTGGGACCAGTCAGGGGTGACAGTGTTCAGCAGGCTGCCCCAAACCAGTGCCAGGACCTGTGTGAGTCTCACCTTCTAATATACTTCTGGATACTCTTAACTCTGCTGCATTCAAGGGGTTGACTAGATGCCTAAATAATCTCCAGAATTGACGGCACCTAAGGGTCCCAGTTTTGAGTCCAAGCCTGGCAAGTTAATTGCTCCCACTGACCAGCATGGCATTTCTTTCCAGATTGCATGAGACTGGTTTAACATGCTAAATTTGATTGATCTTTGCTTATGTTAGTGACAGGATAAATTCAGGATGACCAGTGCTCCACTGTCAAACTCTGGACTGAAGTCATGTATGTAGCTTCATATGTAAGTTTTCATTCATCTGTGTTCCAATCTTAATGAAGTTTCTAGTGTTCAGCAACTGAGAGCAACAGGACAAACACCAGAGAAACTTTACCTGTACACTTCCTGCCGTTGACACTCATAGAAGTCACCTATACATCCTCTGTGACATAGTCTCTGATAGCAGCAGAACCTATTTCTTCTCAGGACTTTCATGGCTTTTGCTTCTCTAAAACAATGAGATATTTAATCTGATGTCTTCTCTGGATCCAGTCAATGCAGTACATTGTGCTTCCCCAGGTCAGTAAGCCACCCTGGATAAAGAACAGACATTCTTTGTATGAATGAAACCACCTATGACTCTGCTCATGGACTTTTTGTCTGTCCTTCCACTGTTGGTTTAGGGTGGAAAACAATTATGACCAATAGTGAAATAAATTACCTGGTAATTTACCCTGTTAGGTGACCCCATGATTCTGGGAGTGCTTATTTTATAGAATTTAACCTAGAGTCTGGGGAGGAAAGGATGTCTTTGCTGAAGGGCTTTCCTCATTACCATACCAAGGTCATGCAGTTAGGCAGTTGATTTTTTGGTGCTCAATTCAACACACTGGCTGGTTCCTCAGGCAGGTCTGGCTATAGGCTACTCTCTGTTCAAAATAAGTGTCCCTTACATTTTGAAAAAATAAGAACATTTAAAATATCAAGGTATATGTTAAAAATGAAAACTGCCCAAATTTTTAGGGCTTTGTAAACACATAAAACAAGTTATATCCACATCTTCAATCAGAGAATGATGGGTTTGAATAGTATTTAATGTGAGGACTCCTGATACTATAATGCCTTTATCCATGAAACATTGAACATAATGTGATTCAAGGGCAGAAGTGGCCATGAGTGTTGTTATTAAGTCTAGAGCAGAATCTGGGGTAACTGTAAGATACTTGTGGGAGACAAGTTGATAAATGAGCTCCACAGATTACACAAAACTTATTTGCCAACTTTCATACTGAAATGGGTAAAGAAGTGAAAGTGGTAAATAATCTGCCTGCTAGTGCTACTGTAAGAGAAGAGGATTTGATCTGTGGGTTGGAAAGATCTCCTGGAAAAGGAAATACCAACCCACTCCAGTATTCTTGCCTGGAGAATCCTATGGACAGAGGAGCCATGGGGTCTCAAGGAGTTGGACACGACTGAAGCGACTTCACTTCAGCTTCATACTGAAATGGGAGGAACCAGGGATTCAAAGATTGCACAGCATAATGGATGTATATGTGTTTTGGTGTCAGATAACTTGACTTTAGAACTCATTTGTTATTTACTAGTCTGAAGTCTGAGCGACTTCACTTTCACTTTTCACTTTCATGCATTGGAGAAGGAAATGGCAACACACTCCAGTGTTCTTGCCTGGAGAATCCCAGGGACAGGGAAGCCTGGTGGGCTGCTGTCTATGGGGTCGCACAGATACAACTGAAGTGACGCAGCAGCAGCAGTGTCATTGGAGGGACTGATGCTGAAGCTGAAACTCCAATACTTTGGCCATCTGATGCAAAGAGCTGTCTCATTTGAAAAGTCCCTGATGCTGGGAAGGATTGAGGGCAGGAGGAGAAGGGGACAACAGAGGATGAGATGGCTGGATGGCATCACTGACACAGTGGACATGGGTTTGGATAGACTCTGGGAGTTGGTGATGGACAGGGAGTTCTGGTGTGCTGCGGTCCCTGGGGTTGCAAAAAAGTCAGATACGACTGAGTAACTGAACTGAACTGAACTTAACTGAGTGTCATATTGAACGGAGCCTCTTTGTATGGTTGTGCAAGTTATATACTACCCAAGTTCTCCCAGTCAGTAGATCTAGTCAATGATTGCCAGGAGACACACAGAACTGCTTCTACCTGGAAGTAAGGAAGCCTTTTTCTCATTTCCACAAAGTCATTTTGTGTTCTGAGGATGCTAGTTAACATCTCTGAGACTCAGTTTCTTCATCTTAAACATGTACATAATACTATTTACCTTGTGGGCTTGTTGTGACCATTATAGAGAATGTACATGGAGCGCCTTCCACAGTACAGGCACCTGATTAGAGGCTGTTAGAATAAGAGGCCATTGCTTTGTGCTTAGCTCTATGTACGAACAATTATACGCCTTGTATAATGTCTTCTGGGAGATTATGAATTATCTGCGGAAAAGATAATGTGTACATGAACCATATTGATTAGGAAAGGATCAGGGTGACCAGGAGAACAAAGTTTCATGGCAGAGTCTGGGGCATTTTACTGAGTAATTTACAAATGATATCTCCTTGAGGAAATGTTTTTAAGAAGTCTTTTGTTTAGGAAAAATGCATATTCATCATGACTAGTAATATGGAAAGTGTCCCTTGAAAAGAAGCCTTAGATGAAATACACCAACATGTTAATAGCATAGAAGGAACACAGTGAGTGGGCTAGAGTTACAGAGTTAATCATTTAGACTCTTTCTCTGCTGTTTATCAGCTTCGTGCTCTTTAACAAGTTATTCACTGAGCTCCTGTTTCCTCAGAAGAAGAACCTAATATTGTAGAAGAACCTAATAAAATAGAACCTAACACTTCTGCTGTGAGAGTCAACTGAGATCATGAATTAAATAACTATAAACTATGAAAGCATTATTTTCATCATTGAGCAGGACCACCAACGGTGACTGACTTCATTCATTTCTGAATTTTCAGTTTTTCTGTATATGTAACAGAAAAATATAAACAAGTATAAAAACATTCCTGTAAAAGGAAAACTGTGATTGTATGAAAGAAAGTATGTTTCAGAATCAAAAGCAATGAAAATTTCTCTGGCTTATTTTAAAAGGAAGGAAGAGAAGTACTTTCTTATGCATAACCTTTTTCCAAGTTGTACTTGGTACCTTTATTGAACCACAGAATACTTTTACGGAACCATCTTCCACGTTCCCACTGAGCTAGTATAAAAGGTGCCAAAAGAAGGGAAGGAGGGAGTGATCCTGGATCAGATTTAGAAGGAAAATATAAGAACACGCAGTTACATTTGAATTTTAGATAAAAAAATAAATGTAATTTTTTAGTGTGTTTACAGCAACAAATACCCTATATGAAATTTGAGTAATACTTGAGTATAAATACTCAACTAGTATTCATTGCTTTTATGAAATAAAAATTTAACTGGGCATTTTGTATTCTATCTGTCAAGGCTTCACAAGGGTTCAGTAATTGCAAAACTTTAATCCCTTATCTTTCCTGCGTCAATGAAGCTCTTTCAGATTTGCAGAGTTAACTTTTCCCTAGGCTACCAGAAAAGGGAACAGAGTGAACCACCGATACAGTCTAGATCTTTCTCTTTACTCAAGGGATATATTAGGGTAAAAAAAAAAAAACAAAACAACACACACACACAGAAAAAAGAAAAAGGCAAAAACCTGAGCGGAGATGTTTCAGAGGATAGCCAGATGACATGACAAGGACTCAGCATAAAATACAGAGGAAATGATGGAACCAGGAGGTACTTTAAATGTAATATAGCACTGATGTATAGAACAGTCTTTTGGACTCTGGGAGAGGGAGACGGTGGGACGATTTGGGACAATGGCATTGAAATATATATAATATCATATATGAAACGAGTCGCCAGTCCAGGTTTGATGCACGATACTGGATGCTTGGGGCTGGTGCACTGGGACGACCCAGAGGGATGGTATGGGGAGGGAGGAGGGAAGAGGGTTCAGGATGGGGAGCACATGTATACCTGTGGCTGATTCATTTTGATATATGGCAAAACCAATACAATATTGTAAAGTTAAATTTAAAAAAAAGAGTAAAAATAAAAATAAATATAGTATAGCAAGGCTAGCTATAGTCTTTGGAATAGTCTTTGGAATAGTCTTCGAATAGTCTTTCAAATCAACTTTTTCAATGCAAGCATTGATTCACTTCACCTGAAGAGATCTAGGTATAAGAGGAGTAATTTTTCAAATTTAGAAAGCTATCCAACTCTTTAAATATATATATAGATATAGATATAGATTGATTGATTTGGCAGTTGCCAGGTCTGAGGCACATGGGATCTTCAGTCTTTTTGCAGTGTGTGAGATCTTTGGTTGTGGCATGTGAGATCTAATTCCCTGACCAGGGTTTGAACCTAGACTTCTTGCATTGGGAGAGTGGAGTCCTAGCCACTGGACCACTAGGGATGTCCCAGAAACCTCTGCAACTCTGCTGATGTGGGAAATTAGGATTCAAAAGTACAATGGAACCTGGGGCTAGAAGCTGTCAACACGGGATCTCACACGAGAGGTACATGAATCTGGAGTGCATGTAGGACCAGCAGGTCTAAGTTCCAGGAAGATATATCCTCACTTGTCTTTCAGAGAGGTCCACAAGGCTTTGAAAAGGGTCATGTCTACTATACTGAGCCTAAGCTAGTTTTATATAACTGAAGATTTGAACAGTAAAAGAACTATTCATATTCAAGATTACCTGTGAGAGGAACTGATAACGCATGATTAGAATGTTCATTTGTTGGTTGAAAAAAAATGCATTATGAAAAAATGGAAGAACATTCCCATTCTACTTTTTATCATCAACATTTTCCATTTGGGTAAAGGAAAATCTAGCTTGAGAATCCCTATTGCTTTATTTATTTTATGTTAATTATGAAAGCATTATTTCCAACACATTAGGAAGGCTTGTTTATGTAAAACGTTTACAAATTATTGTGTAGACTGGTTATGAAAGTCTAATATTTAACATTTCTAATCTGCTTCTTTGAAAAAGATTCATTTTCTTTGATGTGATAAGGAAAGTGTTTTAGCATATATTTGTTAGCAGAAGATTTTACCTCAGTATATTTTGGTGAGAAATTTTTAGAGCAATTAATAATGCATCAACTGACAAGTTATCATTGCTTTTTTTTTAATCAAATGTCTCACCACACCACTTTGTAATTTTACTCCCAGCCATCTGCCAACCTAGGTACTTTAACCACGTTTTATTTTATACATGTGACCTACTTTGAAAGTTTCAACATTTGTCTGGCTTTGTTTTCAACAGACACCGAATTCAAATAACTGAATGTGTGAATGTTCCACATTTTAATACAAATATAAGCAGCACAGAAAATATACATACTATTATTACTTGAGAAATATTTCTTGTTAAACTGTATTTAGTTAAGTGCTTACTTCTTGACAAAGTAATCTGAACATTTGTCTTTTAGTTAAAAGAATACTTTGTGATGGCTGGAAAATAAAAAAGCCTTGAAAATTTTCTTGACTTTTGGTTATCCTCAGATTTAGTGAAACAATAATTTTTTCTGCACACATTGCTGGTAGACATCCTGCAGACATGGCTTTAAGCAGCGAAGAGGATAAAGTTCTAGTTTTTTATGTTCACATGGTAGACATGAATAGAATAATCCTTATTTGATGGATCATATATATGACAAAGAAAGCTTCCTAATGTTTAGTGAGCACAGCAGTAGGTTGAAAAATGCCCCCAGTCCACCACAGTGGACCCACCCAATGCCCGTGTCCTAATCTCTAGAGCCTATAAATGTCACCTTACTTGGAAAAAGGGTCTTTTCAGATATGACAAAGGATGTTGAGATAAGGAGGTCATCCTGAATTATCTGGGTGACACTTGAATGCTATCAAAAGTGTCATAGAGAAAGGAGAAGACACACACACGTAAGAGAAAGCTTTGTGAAGAAAAGGGCAGAGCTCAGAATGATGTGGATACCAGCAGAAGAAGGTTGGGAACCACCAGAGCTGGAAGAGGCAAGGAGCATATTCTTGATTTTGGCTCATTGGAAATGTTGAGCTTTTGACCTCCAGAAATGTGAGAAAACAAACTCATTTTAAGCCATTAAGTTTGTGGTAATATGTTAAGGCAATCACAGGAAGCTAATATACCAGCCCACTATGGTAAAGGCCTAAATATGTGGTAAGTGTTCTTGTTATGTTATCCTACTTATTCTTCAGGATTATCTATAGTTTTGATGCTAAAAGCTTTGTGCACTGGTGCCAAATGGACTCTCTTTTGAAGACTGAGTTTTGGGTTAAGTAGAAAAGAATAGCTTTATTGTTTTGTCAGGCAAAGGGGAACACAGTGGCTCCTGCTCTCCAAAAACCATGTGTCCCAACCAGGGAGGATTTGGTGAGGAGTTTTATAGCAAGAGTTCAAGGGTGGGGTCACTGACAAGAGTAGGGTGTGTGCAGCTCCTGTATTCCTCTAATGTGGTCTCAAGTAATCTTCTTAATGTGCTTGATGTGTTCTGGTTCCTTTAGTGTAGCCTTAAGTGGTCTTTCATTGATATAAAGAATTTTCTAGGCAGAAGTGCTGGAGTGGGGTGCCATTGCCTTCTCCTCTTAATTGTACAGAGGAGGAAAATGAGGGAATTTACTCAGTGTCCCTCAGTTTCAGTGCAGCATGGAAAGATACAATGATTTGTCTAAGTGAACGCAAAACTTATGGTACATTTGCCTACTCATGTTTGCACACTAATGTGTCATTCCTTTAATTACCACCCTAAACACTGATGGTGTCTCATTTAAATGTTGCTTAGGTAGGTAAAAATGAGAAGAAGCGGAGAAGGCAGTGGCAACCCACTCCAGTACTCTTTCCTGGAAAATCCCACAGCCAGAGGAGCCTGGTGGGCTGCAGTCCATGGGGTCATGAAGAGTCAGACACAACTGAGTGACTTGACTTTCATTTTTCACTTTCATGCATTGGAGAAGTAAATGGCAACCCACTCCAGTGTTCTTGCCTGGAGAATCCCAGGGATGGGGGAGCCTAGTGGGCTGCAGTCTGTGGGGTCGCACAGAGTCGGACACGACTGAAGAAACTTAGCAGCAGCAGCAGTAGCAGCAATGAGAAGAAGAGACTGTCATTGTCTCTGTTTTTTTTTTTTTGTATATCTTTATTTGGCTGTGCTGTGTCTTATGTGCGGCATGCAGGATCTTTGATCTTTATTGCAGCATGTGTGATCTTTAGTAGCAGCATGCAAGCTTGTTAGTTGTGGCATGTGGAATGCAGTTCCCTGAGCAGAGATAGAACCCCAGCCCCGTGCATGAGAACGCAGAATCCCAATCACTGGACCACCAGGGAAGTCCCAACCATTGTCTTAGATAAAGCTTTCATTGGTAATTCCTAGGGAAGGAATAATCATTATATATTTCCAGTATTTTTCTACTCCTTTTCACCATGATAGCTATTTTCACACAAACCTGGGGAGCTGAAGACAGACTGGCTAGGTAGAATTTAAAATTGGTAGTGAACCCCAGAGTCTTGACAGCTGGAGTTTGAACTTCATAAAAATCTTAGGTTACTCGCAGGACCAAGTCTGATAAAGCCTATTACTCAAGAAAATGATAGATTTCCATTTATGTTACCAAAGAAAAGAATAAAATGAGAGTGAAAGTGATAAGCAACATGAACACATTAAATGTGTTCATTAAAAAGTGACTACATGAATGCATTCATGACACAAATGGTTTCCTGTTTTCACTTCAGTCAGTCAGTTCAGTCACTCAGTTGTGTCCGACTCTTTGCGACCCCTTGAACCACAGCATGCCAGGCCTCCCTGTCCATCACCAACTCCCAGACTCCACCCAAACCCATGTCCATTGAGTCAATGACGCCATCCAACCATCTCATCCTCTGTCGTCCTCTTCGCCTCCCACCCTCAATCTTTCTCAGCATCAGGGACTTTTCAAATGAGTCAGCTCTTCACATCAGGTGGTCAAAGTATTGGAGTTTCAGCTACAGCATCAGTCCTTCCAGTGAATATTCAGGACTGATTTCCTTTAGGATGGACTGGTTGGATCTCCTTGCAGTCCAAGGGACTCTCAAGAGTCTTCTCCAACATCACAGTTCAAAAGCATCAATTCTTCAGCACTCAGCTTTCTTTATAGTCCAACTCTCACATCCATACATGACCACTGGAAAAACCATAGCCTTGACTAGACGAACCTTTGGTGACAAAGTAATGTCTCTGCTTTTCAATATGCTATCTAGGTTGGTCATAACTTTCCTTCCAAGGAGTAAGTGTCTCTTAATTTCATGGCTACAAGCAGCATCTGCAATGATTTTGGAGCCCCCCAAAATAAAATCAGCAACTGTTTCCACTGTTTCCCCATATATTTCTCATGAAGTGATGGGACCAGATGCCATGGTCTTAGTTTTCTGAATGTTGAGCTTTAAGCCAACTTGTTCACTCTCCTCTTTCACTTTTATTAACAGATTCTTTAGTTCTTCTTCACTTTCTGCCATAAGGGTGGTGTCATTTGCATATCTGAGGTTATTGATATTTCTCCCGGCAATCTTGATTCCAGCTTGTGCTTCTTCCAGCCCAGCATTTCTCATGATGTACTCTGCATATAAGTTAAATAAGCAGGGTGACAATATACGGCCTTGACTATTCCTTCTCCAATTTGGAACCAGTCTGTTGTTCTATGTCCAGTTCTAACTGTTGCTTCCTGACCTGCATACAGGTTTCTCACGAGGCAGGTCAGGTGGTCTGTATTCCCATCTCTTGAAGAATTTTCCACAGTTTATTGTGATCCACACAATCAAAGGCTCTTGCATAGTCAATAAAGCAGAAATAGATGTTTTTCTGGAACTCTGTTGTTTTTTCGATGATCCAGTGGATGTTGGCAATTTGGTCTCTGGTTCCTCTTCCTTTTCTAAAACCAGCTTGAACATCAGGAAGTTCACGGTTCACATATTACTGAAGCCTGGCTTAAAGAATTTTAAGCATTACTTTACTAGCATGTGAGATGAGTGCAATTATGCGGTATTTTGAGCATTATTTGGCATTACCTTTCTTTGGGATTAAAATGAAAACTGACCTTTTCCAGTCCTGTGGCCACTGCTGAGTTTTCCAAATTTGCTGGCATATTGAGTGCAGCACTTTCACAGCATCATCTTCCAGGATTTGAAATATTTCTGCTGGAATTTTATTTTTTTTTTAATTTTATTTTGCTTAACTTTACAATATTGTATTGATTTTGCCATACATCAAGATAAATCACCTCCACCAGCTTTGTTTGTAGTGATGCTTCCTAAGGCCCACTTGACTTCACATTCCAGGATGTCTGGCTCTAGGTGAGTGATCACATCATTGTGATTATCTGGGTTGTGACGATATTTTTGGTACAGTTCTCCTGTGTATTCTTTCCACCTCTTAATATCTTCTCCTTTTGTTAGGTCCCTATCATTTCTGCCCTTTATTGAGCCTATTTTGCATGAAGTGTTCCCTTGGTATCTCTAATTTTCTTGAATGCATTTATGATACAAATGGTTTCCTGTTTTCACTTAATTTGACAGAAAAATACACTGTGTTTCTCTTACCCATCCTTGTACTTCACTTGTAACATGCTAACAAAATACATTCTAACCTCAATCTGATTTAATTACTTTTATCTTACAAATCAGGTGTAGAGGTGAGCAAGGCTGTTGCTAAATTATAAATCTGTCCTCAAATTACTTTCTCCTTGTTCACTGGTCTATCTTACTGCCTTTAGATTCAGTCTTGCTCTAGTTCTCAGGTCAGAATAGATTGCTGGGAGGAAGAACTATGGTAATCTGAAGAGTAATCTTTAGCACAATCAGATAGAATCAATAGGTTGGATAATCTCAGTCAATAGTTTGGATAATGACTAGAAGGGTTCTTTAATTGTAGGTGTTATCCAAAATATTAATTGGAGTAAAATGAAGCCATTCAAAAGAATACAAAGCTAATGTTTCATTATATAAAATTTATGTTTTATATGGTTTTATTCACATGAACATAAATCTGTCCACGAATACATGGCCCATTGTTATTAAAGACACAGTGATTCTCATTAACTGATTGTTGTTGCTCTTCAGACACTAGGTCATGTCCAAGTCTTTGCCATTCCATAGACTGCAGCATTCCAGGCTTCCCTGTCCTTCACCATCTCCTGGAGTTTGCTCAAACTCATATCCATTGTGTCTATGATACCATCAAACAATCTTATCCTCTGTCATCCCCTTCTTCTCCTGCCCTCCATCTTTCCCAGCATCAGGGTCTTTTCCAGTGAGTCAGCTCTTAGCATCAGCAGGGGGCGGTATTGGGGGGATGGCCTAAGTATTGGAGCTTCAGCTTCAACATCAATCCTTTCAATGAATATTCAGGGTTGATTTTCTTTAGGATTGACTGGTTTGATCTCCTTGCTGCCCCAGGGATTCTCAAGAGTCCTCTCCACAGCCTGCTAGGCTTCTCTGTCCATGGGATTCTCTAGGCAAAAATACTAGAACGGGTAGCCATTCCCTTCTACAGAGGATCTTCCCAACCCCTGGATTGAACTTGGGTCTCCTGCATTGCAGGCAGATTCTTTAGCATCTGGGTCATCAGACAAGCCCCCTTAACCCACTAAGTTAAGTCATAATCTTTGCTCTTGATGAGGCTGGACATCCATTTTTCTTAGGCTGCATCCACTGAACTGACCCTTTTATTTTCTGAGTCCTGTAAAATCTGACCATCTGTCATATGCCATTAGGATACTGTTGCCTCATTTCATGACTTGAATTGTGATTTCACTTAGGTCATTTATGTAGCGTCTCTACATAGTCAAGGTTCACTCTGTGTTCAGTCTTTGGAGTGGTTTGTCTGATGTCCTTATATTGTACACAAAACAGGTGCCTTCTCTGCCGGGTAATTTTGTCAGTCTGCTTGGCGTGGCTGCTTTCTCTCTATCTGGAGCATGCTTGCCTCCTCCATCAGCATCCTCCTCTAATTTTCTGTGGCAGTAACAATTATAGAGTATTTTCCTCTTGGCAGAAAAAGTTACTTTTTAACTAAAAATAGATTCTGCCATGAAGACTCCCATGACAGTTGCTGACAACATCACTTTGGCAGCAGTATCTTTCTATCTGTGAGGTCAATTTATATACTGTAAAATGCACATATCTTAAGTTCACAGCTTGACAAATGTTGACATCAAGATATAGAATCTTTTCACCACCTAATGTAGGTCCCTTATTCCCTTTGCTATCAACCCATCGCCATCCCTAGGCAATCACTATTCTAATTTTATCACATTGATTGGTGTTGCCTGAGTTTGAACTTCATATAAATGGAATAATGTATCATACATTGTTAATACATCATACATGCATTATGAATCTTTTGTGCCTAGCTTATGTTGCTCATGATAATGTCTTTGACATTTATCCATATCTTTACACTCATTAATACCTGAATTTTGTTAGCGGATGAATGGCCTTCTATTCCATGAATATACTACAGTTAATTCTGCTATTGATAGATATTAGGACTGTTTTCAGTTTGGGGTTGTTATGAACAAAATTGACTTGACAGTTCTTGCACAGGAACATTCCTAAAAATGGAATTGCTGTGTTGCAGATCAGTGTTTGTTTAAATTCATGAGGAATTGCAACATCGGTATTGTAAGGGCAGTTAAAATATTTTATGGTCACTTTGGACAGGAAATAAGAGTTCAAATCCCTGTAAAAACAGAAAATCAACAAATCGACTTTTATTTCTAAATGTTGACACGGAATGTTGAACTTTTAATAGAGAAAGAAAAGCAGGATTGTCATATGCCTGACCCTAGAAACTCAGGTTACCTCATTGCAGGTGGACTATAAGCAAGGATGCTTTTCTTAACAGGAGCTTTTCTTACACAAATGACTTTCCTTGACACCAAATATGTGTCTAATACCATGTCCCCACTTTCCTCCAGTATACTCTGTCTTGCTGCAAATACATTGCCATGACTAGTAGTTAATTTCTCAATTTTGACAAAAGTAATTCTATGAAAGGGCTGCCCAGGTGGCATTAGTGATAAAGAATCTGCTTGCCAATGCAGGAGATGTAAGAGATCCAGGTTTGGTCCCTGGGTTGGGAAGATCCCCTAGCAAAGGGAATAGCAACCCACTCCAGTACTCTTGCCTGAAAAGTTCCAATGGAGAGAGGAGCCTGGCAGATTACAGTCCATAGGATTGCAAAGAGTCAGACACGACTGAAGCAACTTAGCATGCATGCATCCACAGTTCTATACAAAATAGAGGAAGCTGATTCAATCCTTTCTCTTATTTGTGGCAGATAACCTGTTTGAGAAATTTGCTCTGGTGCCTTCCCATGGACTTAACAGGAAAGGATGGCAAGTATTTGTTGCCTCTTTTTCCCTAAAGACTCTTTTCCCCTTACTCTCACTGAATATATAAGAGTCTTAGGGAAATAAATGATGGACTGAGATTGATTAAATTCTAGGTTTTGAAAAAAGGCAAGATGACTCTGAGAACATATCTGTTCCTTAAATCTTAAATTGTGTGCTTTGAGTTTTTAAACAAACCTGCACTCCCAATTTCCTTATTGACCCAGAGGTGGTAGGAGCATTTAAAGAAATATTTAGACTGGAGACTGAAATATAAATTGTACAACTGTGGGAATCATAGCAATGGAAATTTTAGGTGTTGGTTCAGAGAATCAACAGAGTAAGGCCTTTGAAAGGTCCATGCAGTCTCAGACAGTGAACATCTTTGAGGAGACCATGGCATAGAAATCTATAGGTTTTCTTCAAGCTTTTCTAAGTTATTAAGTATGGTATCCTGCATGACTCTAAGGAAGGGAAAGGATCTCCTGCAAAGTGACTGGCTGAATTTCTCATTAAACATTTAAGAAGTCAGAGATAAGGAAGTCTGAAGTAAAACTGAACTCAATTTGGAACATAGAGGGAGAGAGTTCATGCACTCAAGTGTTGAGAATCAGGCCTCCCTGGTGACTCAGATGGTAAAGAATCTGCCTGCAATGTAGGAAACCAAGGTTTAATCCCTTGTTCAGAAAGATCCCCTGGAAAAGGAAATGGCTACCAACTCCATTATTCTTGCCTGGAGAATTCCGTGGAGAGGAGCCTGGTGGGCTACAGTCCATGGGGTTGCAAGGAGTTGGACACAACTGAGCAACTCTCACTCACTTCACTCTATGTTTTACAGTGTTGACTCCATTAAATTTTGACCATATGCTCTTACGGAGATAGACCATCCATCTTGAATTTATATCACTTTATCTTTTTTATTTTTCTTCATGACACTTAATACTATCTGTAATGCCAATCATATGTTTGTTTGCTGCTTCTCTCTCTTACTAGTTTTAAGCTCAATAGAGGAAGAAGCTTTTTCTTTCTTATTCACGGCTCTATTTGTTGTTGTTCAGTCACCAAGTCGTGTCCGACTCTTTGCAACCCCATGGACTGCAGCATACCAGGCTTCCCTCACCATCTCCCAGAGTTTGCCCAAGTTCATGTCCATTGAATCATTAATGCCATCCAACCATCTCATCCTCTGTTGTTCTCTATACCCCATATTTAAAATAGTGCCTGGCATATTGTTGGCACTGAATAAATAATGATTGAATGAAGAGTATTCAGAAATTTTCATAGTAACTAGATAGAAATAGTGATGATGTCAAAATATTTAGTACTGAAATATTGGCAAGATGTAGCTCTCTATGAAATAAAAAATAATTTCCTGGATTTCTTCAAAATAGTGCTATATGATCATTTTATATTTTGCTTTAATATTCTCTTCAATTTATTTAATACCTTTGCTTTCCTTTACTGGCTTATTTTTGTTCAGAGATGACCCTTCTGGAGTGTATCAGCAGCTGGGAAGGCGTATGATTTTATCAGTTTACTTCTTTTGCGGTTTTAGACTTCTAGTCAGTCTGAAGTGATCTTGTTTATGTACCTCTTTGCATATCACTAATATACCTTGCTATTTTTAATATATCTTGATGTATATACTTTTTATCCTCCCTATTTCTGATTTTCCAAAGTAATAATAGATCATTTTTGTTTGTTTTCCCCTTTTATTATTTTTTAAATCATGAAAGTATCATAACATTTACAGGAGACTTGGAATATACAGACCAAGTTACATATAGTTCTGCTATATGTTACAATTATTTTTTAAGTAGCTAAATTAAGATTTTTAGTTGGAGTTTCAATAGAAAACTCTCAAAAATTAATAGAATGAATATACAGAAAAGTAGCAGGATAGGCAATCTGAAAAGCACTATGGACCAATTCAACATAATTAAGATTTATACAATTTTTACAGTACCGTTGGATAAAAGTTCTCTTCAAGATCCCATAGACTGTAAACTTGGAGACACTGGAACATATCCAGGGACATAAAACAGGGTGCAAAAATTTAATGGTCTAAAGGAAATCATACTATCTATTATCTTTATCACTGTAGAATTATGTTAGAAATCAATATCAAAAGATATTTGAAAATAATCCACGTATTTTCAGGTACAATGTGACTTTTACCAAGAGAGATCTTTGTGGTAGATATTTAACATTCTTTACATCTATAGTCTATGTGATATATTTACATTGATATCAACATGGCATTTTTAATGTACTTTAAAGCATAGAATCCATGCTAAAGGGATTAAGACAGCTCTCTTTATTTATCTAGAATTAAAAAAAAAAAATTGTGAGCTGGGAGAAAATTGTGAGGATTTAAGAGAAGGAAAGTCCAACATAGCTGGAGCCAGATTCCACCAGATTCTTCCCAGCAATGCATACTGTCTAAAGAAAAGAGAAAATCATTGAGCTGTAAGACTTTCTTTACCATGAAATCTCACCGGGTCATATGTCTCTCCCATGGGATATATTCTCCTTCCTTTGTTATCTAGTGCATGCATGCTAAGTTACTTCAGTCATGTCCAACTCTGTGACCCTTTGAATTATAGCCTGCCAGGCTCCTCTGTCCATGGGATTCTCCAGGCAAGAATACCAGAGTGATCTGCTATGCCTTCCTCCAGGGGACCTTCCTGACCCAGGGATCGAACCCAATCTCTTATGTCTCCTTACTTGGCAGGTGAGTTCTTTACCACTGAGCCATCAGGGAAGCTCCTAGTTATCTAGTGCTTAGTAACAGACCTTCCAAGTATGAATGTCTTAGTCCAACTATAATGATTTGATAATTTGATATCTTTCGCATTTTCTCTGGGTCAGGAATTTGAAGGTGACTTGGCTGGGAATTTTTGGCTCAGGGTCTCTCCTGAGTTTAAATGCAGCCAGATACCAGCTAGGCTACAGCCACCTGAAAGTCTCATTAGAGCTGAAGGATCCACTTTTAGGAGAAGATTCTGTTACAAAGCTGGGCATTATAAAGAGGCTTTGGTTCCTTTTCACACAGGCCTCTCTGTGGGGCTGCTTGAAATCCTGACATCATGCTGAGTTTTCCACAGAGTTAAGTGATTAAACACACACACACACACACACACACACACACACACAAAAAAAACAAAAACCTAGGCAGAAACTGCAGTGTCATTTATGATATAGGCTTGGAAATCACACTTTTACTATGTTTCTCGGCCCCTCCTGTTTCAGTGTGGAAAGAAACTAGACAAAATCTTGTTACAAGGAGACAGTACATATTAGAGTCCATCTTGTGGACTGACTTCTACCATTTTCATAACTAAAACTGTCTCTAGGCAGAATTAAGGAGAGAGAAAGCAGAAACTTATTTTCCCAGTTGTGAATGCCCACTTCATTAGTCTAAATGGTATTTTTCCGCTATCTGAACTGCTAATCAAAGTCTACAATATCTAACCATATGATACCTTGGGAGAATTCAAATGATATTCAAATAGACATGAAGGAGACCTAAATAGAAAACACTAAAGCACTTTTCCTTTTTTTCTCCCTTTAATTTTTTTTTCAAATATCAATATTGGTAAAATTCACCTGTTCCCATTTAATATTATAAAGGGGAGAAATAATAGAGCAATAATTGTACCACATTTTCTTAGTTAATTTTCTCTTTTTCTCTCTTAAATTATCATTTTCTGTCTTAACTTTCCTCAAGTCTCTAAGCCTCCTATTTTCTCACTGTCAGATGATGGCCTTGTGTCTTAGTTCCTTAACAATGAAACCCACTTTTAAATTAATTTTCCTACATCTGCACTCATTATTAGAAAATTAATGGCATATTGGTGCTGGGTATTATGACTCCCATTATTAGAAAACAAAAATGGTCTGTGCTTTAGCTACTTCAGCCCTTCCCCTCATGTACTAGATGCATAATTGTTTACTCATGGAATCTTCTCTAGAATCAGGTTTCTTTCTTTCCTCCATTTCAAGTTTTTCTTTTTGGGGTCATTCCTCTCAGTTTAAGAACATACCATTAATTTCCCCATTTTATTACATTTTACTTGACCTCACACTCATCTCCAGATGTTGCCCTTTTTTCTTTTCCCTTTTAAGAAAGCTCTCCAAGAATATATTAATACTTGAAATCTCCAATTCCTCCTGTTATATTCTCTCTTGAACTAACTTCTTTCAAGCTTTTTGTTCTCGTGGTTTCACTGAAACAGCTCTTGTTAAAGGACAGTAATAACCATCATATTGCTATGTTTAAAGGTCAGTTCTAAGTCCTGTTTTTACCTAATTAGTAATATTTGACACAACCAATCACATCCTCCTCAAAATATTTTCTCCATTTAGCTCCCAGGCACCAAACACACACCCACATTTTCTACCTGTCACAAAGCCTGCTTGTCTTCCGTTTGTTTTGTTCCTTCTTTCTCATCTATCTGATTTCTTCACAACAGTATATAACAAAAACAATTACAGTCTCAAGAGTTTATAGAATTGAAGTCTATATAGGAAAAAAAAAATTTGAAAATTGGAGAATTAATATGCTCTCATCTCATGACAAAGAAAAAAAGGGTATCCAAAATATATGGGTAGCATGATTATAATGCTCAAATAATATAGATGAGCTAAAAACAAACCCTGGCTGACTTTTACTGAGAAGGATCTCCAGACTCCCATGCTGGGACATAAAACTGATGAGTTGCCACCTCCATGCTCTAAAACGGCCTTCTTTCTACCAGATGTATAACTGTTCACATCCCTTACAACCTTACTCATAGACTTAGGATCTTGTGGATTTGTTTACATTATTTTGTTTTCATTGTTTGTTTCTGTTAGAAGAAAATAATAGGAATAACCAAGGAGAAGAGCAAACATTTCTGCTGCCACTAGTGTTTAAAGATTTTCCTGTGGGCCTTCAGTATTGCATATGTACTATGAGTGTAGAAAACTGAGGGAGAAAGAGATTAACGGTAGGTCATGATGATGCAGGATCTAGCATTTTAGGTGATATTACTGGACAACTGTGGGTTAGGAGAGAAAAGCAAACTCACTAACAAAGTTTTTGGTTGTAGGTAAGATGTATGAAAGTTTATGTTTGGGATTTGCCAGAAATTCTGTCAATAAATGGTATATACACTTCAAAGTTTAAAATGTATTCACTATTAATTATTTTAATATGTTAGACAATGCCAGTAGTAAAGAACCGAGTAAGAATGTTCTATAATTTTTCTATGTGGGGAATGTGAGTATAAGAGTAAAACTCTTGATCAAATAAAAATACAAGAGTTTTATAGCACACAGACTGATAAAGACTTGCCTAAGCAAGAATGACGTGACTCTCAGCTACTTATTTACTTTATAGCCCTTGGTTAGGTTTCATTGTTATTTCAAAGATGAGTAAGTACCAGTATTACATTATTAGATGTGAAGGCATAATAACAGTTCTTATGAAAAACATCTGACCATTTTGCTTGTAGAATGTCCATTATCTTTAGCAACGCAAATCCTCTGTGACATTTGCATTAAGTATTTGCATTATAATGTACTCTCTCATTCATTTCTATCCCTAATTCATAACCGGAACCCATTTTGCTTAGAAGAGGATTAGGATCATCATTATTATTAGGAAAACATTCCTTCCTATTTAGAGTCAATGAATTCACTAGAGATTTTGCCTGCATGATGATTACTTGATTAGGTACACCTGGAAAAACATAACAGGATAGAGCCCGAACAAGAGGGAATCTTCTCATTTTTGCTGTTCAGACATGTGTAGGCATGTCTGAAGATACTAGGGATGCTCAGGCTATGGAAATCAAGCTATTTAGTTAAAACATGAATCCATGACCCTCATTGACACTGGTGTTCCCACAGCAGAGACCTGAATCCTACTGCATTTAAACTGAACAGAAGCTAGGGCTAAAATAATAAGAGAATAGGTAGGAAAGTAATTTTTAAAGTTGAAATGGGTAGAGAATTTTGATGTAAAATACCATACGTATACAAACTACTTTGACAAGAAATATTAAGCCTATAGCAATTTTCTGGGGTGCAAATATAAAAAATTAGTTTTTTTTCATACCTAGGTTAACAATTACTTTTTAAAAAGCATTATAATAAATAAACATGATACTATTCCTGCTAAACATTTTACTGAGCTAGTATTTGCAATAAATTAAAAGACTTAGGAGGACTACTGTAAATTCTGGTGGTGGTTTAGTGGCTAAGTCGTGTCTGACTCTTGTGACCCCATGGACTGCAGCCTACCAGACTCCTCCGTCCATGGGATTTTCCAGGCAAGAGTACTGGAGTGGGTTGCCACTGCCTTCTCCACATGAGTCTAGTAGCCTCCTTATTTAATTATTTTATAACACTAAAGAGCTAATATTATAAAACATGGAAATGATAGGCTTATTCTACAATGGAACATATATTCCTTGCAAATGTGGAATGGATTTGATAAGAGACACAATTTTTTTCTGCAAAAACACACATAGTTTTAACCTATAAATTAATTCTGATAGAGTTAGGTAATATTTATTTTTTGTTATTCGTAATTGGTAATATTTATTGTCTCTCAGTTGCTAAGAAAGGCGATGAATGTTGGCTTGAAGCTAATTAGAGTGAGTTTTATTCCTTTCTTTCTTGATCTTTATGATTTTTTCTGGTGGGTTATTTGAAAGCATGATGTGATAGGAAGCATCTGTGAAGTCACTCAATGTCTGTTGTAGTAAGCTCTTGTGCTATTTTTGCTTTAAGGTAAAACCCTGTCAGATTATTCATATTTTATTATTTCTATTTAGTGGACAATGGCTTCATAGATGACTGTTTCATGTTGTGTTAGTGCTTGCACAGCTGATTATCACCACTGCATATCAGAAAGGCCAGGAAAGAAAATTAAATTGTTAAATCTGAAATTAAATTGTTAAATCTGAAATAATTGTTGGGCTTTGCCTCATATAGGGTGTAGCTTATATATTGAAAATCATGGGAATAAGTAAACAAAGGCACCTATGATAATAAATACTGCTTCTGTATATAGATGTGATAGAAATGAGCAACAACATAATATGTATCTTTTAGAATAATATATAATAATGAATTAGATAATTCCTTTCATGACTGTTCACAATAAGTAGGAAAATAAAGTCTATGGTTCACAGTATAGCTGGTAATTATTACTTCATTCTTATAGTTAGTCAAAGACTTTTACCTCTATTAGGATAATAATAATTATGGCAATAATTATAGTAGCAGAAATGATACATGCTTGCATATCTATCTCAATACTTAGGGTATAATTATAATGTTGGCATGTAGTATATAATAAATGCTAAAATTCCAATGGATTGGAATTTCCCAGTGCCTCAGACTATTTTTATGCAACTAAAGAATTTTTTACTGAAAAATATGTTACAATACTTGAAATTATTCCAAAAATACATTCTTCAGGATGTGTAATTTATCAGAATAAATATTAAGCTAAGGTTTCCACCTCCTGCAGAATCAAAAGGTTCTGTTTGGCTAACATAATCTCTGCTGCAATTATGGAAAGTATTACTACTAATAAAATAATACTAATCAATAGAAATCAAAGTAATTTCTGGTATTATGATGTAAAAGGTGGCATTATGTTAATTAGTTGCAATAATATATTAATGGTGCCTAACCTTGATGACGGAGAAGGCAATGGCACCCCTCTCCAGTACTCTTGCCTGGAAAATCCCACGGACAGAGGAGCCTGGTAAGCTGCAGTCCATGGGGTAGCTAAGAGTCGGACATGACTGAGCAACTTCACTTTCACTTTTCACTTTCATGCACTGGAGAAGGAAATGTCAACCCACCCCAGTATTCTTGCCTGGAAAATCCCAGGGATGGGGGAGCCTGGTGGCCTGCTGTCTATGGGATCACACAGAGTCGGACACGACTGAAGCGACTTAGCAGGAGCAGCAGCAGCAACATTGATGAGACCTCCTCCTTTAGATAAGGGGAATAGATAGTTAAATCTATTGCACCTACAAGTGTTAGGTTGTCAGCTAATGAAGGGGCGCATAGTTCACTTTGTGCTTGCTTTGACTTCTGCTGTTGATGATGCAAGTAGTAAAAGGAATCATGAGAGTAATAATCTATAGCTTATTTATTTATTATAACGCTATATCTGATGCACTTATCATTACTGCTATTAATGAGTTTCAAAGCCCTCAACTGTAGTGGCATTGCTATAAAGAATTATTACTAAGACCTGAACAAGAATAATCAATGATAAATTTAAGTAGTTCCTAATAAAATCTTCATTTGTTATAAGCAGCCTAAATTAGCTGTCTTGATTAGTCACCTTTCCTATTTTATTCTAGTTTAAAAACCAAGTAGTCAGTATACAGAGATGACAACTTTGTGACTTACTGAGAATGGCCGAGTGAATACATTTATGTAAAATTGCTAAGAATAAACTTTATATCAGATATAAGATCAGATCAGATCAGTCGCTCAGTCGTGTCCGACTCTTTGCGACCCCATGAACCGCAGCACGCCAGGCCTCCCTGTCCATCACCAGCTCCCGGAGGTCACCCAGACTCGCATCCATCGAGTCAGTGATGCCATCCAGCCATCTCATCCTCTGTCGTCCCCTTCTCCTCCTGCCCTCAATCCCTCCCAGCATCAGAGTCTTCTCCAATGAGTCAACTCTTCGCATGAGGTGGCCAAAATACCGGAGTTTCAGCTTTAGCATCATTCCTTCCAAAGAAATTCCAGGATTGATCTCCCCCAGAATGGACTGGTTGGATCTTCTTGCAGACCAAGGGACTCTCAAGAGTCTTCTCCAACACCACAGTTCAAAAGCATCAATTCTTCGGCGCTCAGCCTTCTTCACAGTCCAGCTCTCACATCCATACATGACCACAGGAAAGACCATAGCCTTGACTAGGCGAAACTTTGTTGGTAAAGTAATGTCTCTGCTTTTGAATATGCTATCTAGGTTGGTCATAACTTTCCTTCCAAGGAGCAAGTGTCTTTTAATCTCATGGCTGCAGTCACCATCTGCAGTGATTTTGGAGCCCAGAAAAACAAAGTCTGACACTGTTTCCACTGTTTCCCCATCTATTTCCCATGCAGTGATGGGACCAGATGCCATGATCTTCGTTTTCTGAATGTTGAGCTTTAAGCCAACCTTTTCACTCTCCACTTTCACTTTCATCAAGAGGCTTTTTAGCCCCTCTTCACTTTCTGCCATAAGAGTGGTGTCATCTGCATATCTGAGGTTATTGATATTTCTCCCGGCAATCTTGATTCCAACTTGTGTTTCTTCCAGTCCAGCATTTCTCATGATGTACTCTGCATATAAGTTAAATAAACATGGTGACAATATGCAGCCTTGACGTACTCCTTTTCCTATTTGGAACCAGTCTGTTGTTCCATGACCAGTTCTAACTGTTGCTTCCTGACCTGCATACAGATTTCTTAAGAGGCAGATCAGGTGGTCTGGTATTCCCATCTCTTTCAGAATTTTCCATAGTTTATTGTGATCTACACAGTCAAAGGCTTTGGCATAGTCAAGAAAGCAGAAATAGATGTTTTTCTGGAACTCTCTTGCTTTTTCGATGATCCAGCGGATGTTGGCAATTTGATCTCTGGTTCCTCTGCCTTTAAAGGCAGAGACTAATTCTTCATTTTACCAAGCTGGGATATTTAACATATACTGAATTACAAATTCCAAGAAGCAGTTAAATAAAACCTTGTCTTGGCTTCTCCTGCTTCTATTTCTAAAAATTAAATGTAGATCATAGCCAGTATTTAGAGAAGGTAGTTGTAAATAACATACATGCATATATTTGTAATTATTATTACATATAACAGAATAATTACTAATGTGACCTCGTGTGGAAATTATGTTACGCACAGAGTGTTCTGACTAGGGCATATTCTGAACTTAACTGATTATACAGCTGAGCTTGATATGGATAAATTAGTATTTTGAGGTTTAACTCTATTAGTAGATATGGTCTTAGAGTAGACATTCAGATCGCTTATGCAAGGTCAGGACAATACTAGGTTATACAAATATTGATTAAAAAGTTAGAGGTCAAAGTTGTTCTTTGATGTATCATTTTATTACATTTACAGTTGGTTGAAGCCCACGTGGGAAAAGGCAATGGCACCCCACTCCAGTACTGTTGCCCGGAAAATCCCATGGATGGAGGAGCCTGGTAGGCTGCAGTCCATGGGGTCGCTAAGAGTCAGACATGACTGAGCGACTTCACTTTCACTTTCCACTTTCATGCATTGGAGAAGGAAATGGCAACCCACTCTAGTGTTCTTGTCTGGAGAATCCCATGGACGGAGAAGCCTGGTAGGCTGCAGTCCATGGGATTGCACAGAGTCAGACACGACTGAAGTGACTTAGCAGCAGAAGTTCACCAGGACCTGAGATATTTGATTCTTTCTGAAATGTAATGTGACCTAAATTTTTTGTTGAAGAAGGCCAAGCAAGTATAATTGAGAAAATTGATAAATATTAATTAAGAACTTGTTTGTTAAAATAAAAAAGTTGGTCTCCTGGAAACAGTTTTAAATTTACATTACTAGATCCTATTACCTCAATGAGCCCAATTTTTGACTTATATAATATGTAATATGTGTCTCTTTTGTGGAATCGACCTCATTTCTGAAGTCCTTTCATACTATGAGACATCTTTGTTTAGAGAGGAACTAAATAGAAGTGCTCTGATTTGAACTCAGCTCACATAGAATTTTTAATGATGGAATGAAAGAATCTTTTAAATAGAGGTTACACCTTTAGAATGTCTGGACATAACAATAAAACCACAAACTTTAACATTGATTTTACCTTTAAAATAGGACCTTATTGTTTCCATTTGAGGAATCTGTTCCATTGGTGAAAATTTTGAGTAAATTAATAATAGTTATATATTTAGAATAATTAGTCTAGATTTGATCATCTGTTGGCCTTACTATACTGAGGTCACCTCAACCAAAATAATTAATTCAATTTATTAGTTACCTTGACAACTAATTTTCATATTCAATTAATAATGTTAAGTTTTATGGGTTGTTTTAGCAAGTAGAGGGGAGGCTGAATATTTATGAAGTTACTTTAACTTCTTTTAAGCTTTACTGCATTTACATTTTAGGTTGTTGTTTAGTTGCTAAGTCATGTCTGACCCTTTGTGACCCCGTGGGCTGTGGCCTACCTTTGTCCACGGGCTTTCCCAGGCAAGAATACTGGAACGGGTTGCCATTTCCTTCTCCGACTTTTTAGGTTCACAGTATATTAAGCAGACACATTCAAAATTTTTCGCGATCTATTCTCTAGCAATAGCTTATTTATTTTGGCAAAGAGTTATACAAAAAGTATTTCTTATTACTTACGTTAATTCTTTGTTCCTACATATATAGTTAACCCAATATGTTGTTAGAAGGTGGTTTTGCATGTAGGTAGTATGGTTGTTCTGGTGTGCATTTTTTATTGTGCTTCTCTTAAACCAATTATAATTTTATGAGTGATTACTGTCTGAGGAAGATTTTATTCTGTTTCAAATGATTTTTACATCTTCTGAATAATGTTCAAATTGACATGGGATTGATTCTTCTTTAGGTAAATTCAAATTTGAATATAAATTCTGCTTTGGATAACCATCATCAGCTGGTTCAGTTTTGATTTTTTTTTGTTAACCTCTGCCTGTTATTATTAGTTTGTCTCAGAGAAAAATTTTGCCATATTAATTGCTTGCTAGTACCTTGTATATATCTGTGTTTTGAGTTAAAGTTCTCTGTTTTTTACATTCTAGTTAATTCATTAATGCCTAAGTGTAAGAGTTACTCTTTCATTCCTTTCCTGGTATTTGGCCTGTAATGAGGAAAAATGTACTGCTGAACTCAAGAATATTGTGTTTGAATGTCACTGGGTCAAGAGTTGGGGATTGAGCTAGAACTAGCAAATAGGTTATACATAAAGATATACATGATCATGGAATGAAAAGCTGGTGCCTGGCATGCTTATGTCTCAGTTGCTTATCCCTCATGATGGGAATCCTGCAGGCACTGCAAATAGGCATCTGCTCTCTGGGTACGGCAGGGTGCCCTCCAACACGTCCACCTCCAGCAGCACATGGTAAATCTTCCTCAGCTCTGTCTCATCAGGTTCCTACTTGTGAATCAGCCCTTTGGTACTTTACCAGACGCAGTGTATCTGCTACCTCCAGGAGCACTGCTCACTCCACCTTGAGTATCACGCACTGAGAAGTTTGGTTTGAAGTGCACTGGTTGATGCAGAACTTGGCCCGGAGATGCAGAGGGAAGCCTTGGGCACTGCTCCCGCCTCTCCTCTCACCTGTGACCTCTGAGGATTACAAGTTTACTCTGGCAACCAAGCCATCTTGTCAGGCTGAACAGGAAGGAGGTTGGAACTCCACCTTCCTCCCTTCCAGATGTTCCATTTGCTGTATCCTGTAGGATGGCTGGGAGGAGCAGGAGTGGGTGACTTGCTGGAACTCTTTCCTCTTTTTAATATTGTTTATCTCTTTTTTTTTCCTTTAACTTTGTGATAGTGTCTTTAACATTTAAATTAGATTTTTCCTTACATGCTATACTTTGAGATATTTGGTATAATTATTAGTAATAGTTATATTTGCTTTATTAGTAGTAATTATAGTTTTTTATTTGAGCTAGGATTGGTTCAAAGTGGTTTCAAGTTTAGTTTAAATTCCCTAAATGTATGCTTGGTGTTTTTAAGTGTAAATTGTACTTTACTTTGCCCAAGTGACTTTCTAGAGTACTTGTTATTGTATAAGATTTTTAGATAAATATGACTTATTTTTTATTCATATTATGTTTGGATTTTTATATGTGGAAGATGAGCTATGTGCACTCCTCCAGGCCTGATTCAGTTGACTTTTTATTGTTAATTTACTTTTAGCCTCTTAGTTTCCAAAAAGGTTCTGTTAATGGACTCAGAGAATATAGCTCATTCTCTATATGTGACATTGTTATGATAATTCTTGTTATTATTTCAAAACCCTTTTAGTGTTTGCCGAAATGGCATTATCCTGATTAAATCAGCAAGTGGTAATGAAGATTTACTGATTATAGAACAGGGTTCTGCATAAGAGTTTAATGCATTGCAAAACATTTTCAGTTTTGAGCTATAGCTAGTAGTACTTCGGTGATTTTTTAAAATATGTAACAGTGTGTGTCCTAATGCTTATAGGCCAACTATTACAATTTGTGGGAATGCTTTTAATATATAGTACAAAATATTTTTTAACAGATTCTTAGAGAATTTTATTTCAAAGTCAAGATAAGTTCTTTTAAAATCTTATCTATAAGGTAAATTGAGAAAATTATTTTCCTTTAAATTATGTCTTTAGAAAAGATATAGGTATAAACATAACAATGTTGTTGAATATATTATAAAACTCTCTGAAATTCAAATAAATAACTTTTAGGTCCTTTGGTTGAATATCCATTCCTAGTAAAATGAGAAATAATCTCTATGCTGTTGGCATTTTATAATGTTTTCAAGGTGTTCACCTTGAGTAGAACAATCTTATTCTCCTTTTGAAACTTGGAGGAAGAATGAGGTGGCTTGTGAATGGATTAGTGAAAGTACACTTTATTCCACTAAATTTTCATATGGTTTCTTTTCCTTTAAAAAATCAGTATTAATGTATTCATTTAATTCTTTGATATTTTAATTCACATGTGCTTGCACATAGGAGGAAAGAAAGAATTCTAAAGAATAAGTAGGAGGTAATCTTGGAAAAAGTATAATTGAGGTTTTTCAAGCTCTGAGAACTGCTTCTGCCAACATTCATAAAGTAGGAAGAGTATCCATCTTTCATGGGGCTGCATACTGTCTCATAAACCAGGATGTAGAGCTTGACATGGACAGTGAGAAAATGAAAAATGATGCTAGCAGCTCATGGCTAGAAGCGGATAGAGTAGTGGTAGTGTTTCCAACTAAACGTAAACAACTTAGAATACAATCACTACTCAGATGAGGCCACTCCATGACCACAAGAGAGTAAGACATAGAAAAGGACACTTCATCACCATCTAGGAACCAGTGTTAGTCACTCAGTCATGTCTGACTCTTGGAGACCCCATGGGCTTCTGGTGAGCTACTGCTCATGGAATTCTCTAGGCAAGAATACTGGGGTGAGTCACCATTCTCTTCTCCAGGGGATCTTCCCAATCCAGGGATCAAACCTGGGTATCCTGCACTGCAGGCAGATTCTTCACCATCTGAGCCACCATGGAAGGGGATTTTGGCACTCTGCTTCATACATAAAAACTATGAAGATACCCAGTGACTGGTCCCTGCTACCTGACAGCATTCTACACCTAATAATCAACAGGTCTCTAAATCCTGCTTAAAATCTCTCAGCATGAATACAAATATTACAAAAAGCTCCTTCTAACTCTCTTTTACAGAGGCATTTCAGTGATCTTCTGATGTGTGTTCTCCCTTGTAACAAGTTAAATAAATCTCAATTTCTTTGATTACAGATGTGTGGTGGTAATTGGTTGGCAAGCTTTGATAGTAGTGGCAGGAAATGGTCTTGTATACTTAGGATAGAGTAAATCATAAAGGGATACTAGAATGTATATTGTCAAGGAAATGGCCCTTTGTCTTTTCTGCTATGGATGGTCATTGGAAGGTGTAACATACAGGAAGGAACATAACAGAACTTTTTAAACAATCATTTTGCCGGTAGCTTTGAACATAAATTTGTGTAGGGGAAATATTAAAATGAAATAATTGGGGAGACACTTTTAGCAATCTGGGCAAGAAGTGATGATGTGCTGTGCTTAGTCACTCAGTTATATCTGACTCCTTGCAACCCTTTGGACTGTAACCTGTCAGGCTACACTGTCTATGGGATTTCCAGGTAAGAATACTGGAGTGGGTTGCCATTTCCTTCTCCAGGGGATCTTCCGAACCAAGGATGGAACTAGTGTCCAGTGTCTCCCGCAGACCACAGTTAAAGACTGCCAGTGTGAATTTAAAGTCGACAGAAAGGAAGAGCATAGGGCTCTTTAACTGATAGTGATGCCTTTGGGCTTCCCTGGTGGCTCAGATGATCTGAGAATCTGTCTGCAATAAAGGAGACCTGGGTTCGATCCTTGAGTTGGGAAGATCCCCATGGAGAAGGGAATAGCTACCCATTCCATTATTCTGGCCTGGAGAATTACATGGACAGAGAAGCCTGAAAGGCTACAGTCCATGGGGACACAAAGAGTCTCCATGGGGACACAAAGAGTCAGACATGACTGAACGACTTTCACAATGTGTTAGAAACAATTTGGGGGAGGGTTGGTTGATTGATTGAGTAGGAGTTACTTGTCAGACTAGAGTCTGGTAGTCTAAGAGGCAACTCAGCCCATTGATCTGAAATTCAGGAGAGATATTTAGGTTGGAAAACAGATTTGGTTGCTCCCAGCAGAGAGAGGCCAATTACAGCCATTTCATTTTTATGTGACATTTAGTTATACACTGAATGAACGCAGAAGGCTCTGCTATTCTAGTTTTTGCCACCTCCTATCAACTAACTGATTGATGCATTCAATTGTAAAACACCATGTGAAAGTTAACAGGATAATTTTTACCTGCTTTAAGAAGGCAAATAAACTCGATTTAGACAATTTATAAATGCAGCTCAGCTATGAAGTAAGATAATAGACACTCTCTCCTATTCATGAATCCAGGTTGCCAGGCAGGAATGTCCTCAGCAGTAGAGTTAACAGCTAATTTCTCAGATCCAACCAAGCCCATGGTCATGGTGGGATCAGATGAATAGATGCATAAGTGGAGGATTTCCCTATGAAAAGAGTTTAATCCGTCTTGCTTTTCTGGGGGGAGATGCCATACATGAATGAGTGCGGGCGTGTATAGTTGCTTCAGTCATGACCGACTCTATGTGACGCTATGGATGGCAGCCCACCAGGCTCCTCTATCCATGGGATTATCTAGGCAAGTATACTGGAGTACGTTTCCAGTCTCTCCTCCAGGGGATCTTCCCAATCTAGGGATCAAACCCACATCTCTTACCTCCTGCATGGCAGGTGGGTTCGTTGCCAGGTGGACTTCCCTGGTGGCTCAGATGATAAAGCATCTGCTTACAATGCAGGAGATCCCGGTTCGATCCCTTGGTCGGGAAGATCCTTTGGGGAAGGAAATGGCAACCCACTCTAGTACTCTTGCCTGGAAAATCCCATGGATAGAGGAGCGTGGTAGGCTATAGTCCATGGGGTCTCAAAGAGTCGGACAGGACTAAGCGACTTCACCTTCACTTTCTTTGCTTTCTTTACCACTAGTGCCACCTGGGAAGCCTGTATGAATGAGGAATAGTTGATTTCCAAAGTGTAGCTGTAGGGAGGAGAAAGTTGGTGATTCACTGTCAGGGGATTTTCAGTAATTATTCATTTCCACATCCTTTTCACTCCAAAGAACTGTTTAAAGACAGCTTGTATCTTGAAGGGCATATAGATTCTTCTAGAATAAAACATTCTTAGTCCATGATTTAGGCAAGCCTTTCTATACCTGGGTTTTATTGTTGTTGTTTATATGTTTGCCTCCAGTAGCTATAAACAATGAACATTTACTGTTTGAGTTGACTCATTTTTTTCAGTCAGAGCTTTGAACAACATGAGTGTATGTCATAGGTATAAAAAACAGTGAACTTTGCTGCAGTAGATACTCTACCACATACTTTACATACATTGTCATATTTAATTGTTATTTCAGTCTCATTGAATTAGCTAACAATTCCATCCTTATTAAGGGGTTTGCACAACTGTGGTTTTGAGGAATTGTTCATTATGATATAGCATAGTAGGTCCAATACCTACAATGTCTCCAGTGGTAGAAGTCTTAAGTAGTACATTTTCATTTACATAGTATAAAAGTTAGTTCTTAGTGTTCTGATAAGGAAAGTGTCACCAACCTAATCATTATATTGTTCCTACTTTATAGTAGTATTTATTATAGCTTGCTTTGAGGTTTTGATTGGTTTAAAACTATAATCATTGCCAAATTTCATATAGAATTGCTGACATTTTACATAGTATTGTGGTTTCCATTTCTCATTGAATGCAGTCTCATAATGAATCCATCCTCTCTCATTATCACATCTTAAAACTGGAAAATCCTTGTATTATCTATTATAATTAGTCTCCCTTTCAGGAATATACTCTTGAACAACAGAAAGCTTTGATATGGATGTATTAACTTTTTCATTTTCTACTCTTTATTTCAGTCTTATCTTTATAGCCTGAGGAAGTTCCCTCTCATCTATAACCTCTACTTATCCTTGGGTCACATTTGGCATTTTGCCTATGATGGGTTGTTTCTAAAACTCAGTTTCCTGGACTCCACATTGTATTTATTGAATCAGAGTCTCTAGGGATTAAGCCAGTGAATCTGGAATTTTAGGATTCTAAGTAAGTTTTATGTACACTCTAGTTGATGACCACAGCTCTAGGGAAAGATGAGTTTCTCAGCTGCTAATCTTTAACTGTTATGATGAAAATAACACAACATTTGTTTTTCTTCCCTCTGAAATTGCAAATAATACATTATTGCTCCACAGTCCTTATAATTATTACAAGATATTTTTGGTAGCACATAATTAGTACATGAATATAATCATACATATAAAGCTCAAGAATGAAAAGATGCACTTTATGCAACATATGATTCACTGTTGGAAGTCATTAACACGAACTAACTCTTTTAAAGAACAAAGAAGACCCCTATCTATGGACACAGGGAATAAGTTTTATGTTGAAAGGATGAAGGAGAGGATACCAGGGATTTCTTATCATATCAGAAAAGAATTTTCCTTTATTTCATAGCCAGCCCAACTGAAAGGTGTGTGAGTGGGAGGTTGATTAAATAAATCAAAGGCATCAGGGTCCTGTCAATTTCTTTAGAAGAAAATAAATAATCAGTCTTGCCACTTTCAAAACTAGTGTAAACATAAAATTAATTGTATTGAATAAAATGAATATAAAGAATGTATTTTTTCTCAGGGCTTCCCAGGTGATGCTGGAGGTAAAGAACCCGTCTGCTAATGCAGGAGACATAAGAGATACAGGTTCGATCCTTGGGTTCAGGAAGATCCTATGGAGGAGGAAATAGAAGTTTTGGTTTTATATTATATTTAGGTAAGGAAATTAAAAGGACATGTAGGTAACAACCAGGAAAGGGAAGCCATAGAGAGAGAAAACAGCAGGACAAAGATAGGGAGGCTTATGTGTTTTGTTATTGTTCAATAGCTAAGTGATGGCCAACTCTTTGCGACCCCATGGACGTAGCCCACCAGTCTCCTCTGTCCTACACTATTTCCTGGAGTTTGCTCAAATTCATGTCCAACCTATGTGTTAGCAAGGGGAAAAACAGCAAACTTTTCCAGAGACTGATAATTGCTGCACAAGACCTATTTCCTCCCTCTTCTTCAGGAGCAGATCCTGAGAATTACTTGAGTACTCAGTATTCTGATGGGCTTCCCTGGTGGCGCCAGTGGTAAAGAACCTGCCTGCCAATGCAGGAGACGTTAGAGATATGGGTTTGATCCCTGGGTGGGACCCCCTGGAGGAGGAGGGCATGGTGATGTACTCCAATATTCTTCCCTGGAGAATCCCATGGACAGAGGAGTCTGGTGGGCTATGGTCCATGGGAGTCGGACACAACTGAAGCAGTTTCTCACATATGTGTGCATGCATCCACTCAATATTCTCAGCTAAATGACAACACTTCCCATTCTTTTGCATCTGAATATAATATTGAGGTAAAATATGAGCCAGTATTATATGAGGGAGCCACAGGTGTTGACTAATGGTGTTTATTCTTCTGTTCTTCCTCTATCCTGTTGCCTGAATTTGGGTGTGGTGGACACAGCTCCAGATGCTCTCTTTTACCACGAAGTACACTTGGGCACAGATATCAAACAAGGCTGTAGCAGCAGTATGATAGGAAGAACTCCATCTCCTTGATGATGCTCATAGCAACCCTGCACCATCCATATCAGAGATTATTATATGAAAGAGAAGTTCTGTCTTGATTTGGCCTTTGTAGCTTTTGTGGCTTAATAGTTAGACAAAGCTGAAACAATTTGAGCCAAACCAAAGGTAGTCTATAAAAAGTAAATACACAATTTTCATTTTAATTTCCCATCACTTCATAAGAGTGCTACAACTTATCTTACTGCAACCAAAATCCTAACCAGAACTTTGGCTTTAAATTCAGTTGTATGGCAATTCTAGTAGTAGGGGAAAGACATGTTACAGACTTGTATTCCGGCAGTTATCCTACTTTGGAGAGTATATTTTGAAAAGACTTGAAGAAGGGTGATACTTTAGAGTTTCTGCTTCCCGATTTAGTTCTTCCATTTACTGTCACTAATAATATTCTTGATTAATAGCTTTAATTCCCACAATGAACCAGTGCTGACTCATATCCAATACATAGTTGCTTGAGGATCCCAGACAAAATCCCACTGGTATAGGTCCTACTTTTCCTCATTGGACTTTTCAAGCTGTTGCTTTATAGTTTATCCTTACTAATCTGATCATGATCTCTTACATTCTGAGAGTGCTATTTCAGAAAAAAAAAGCAATGAGGAAAGGCCCCAAAGCAGTTAAATAAGGCCCCCAATCTTTTTTTTTTTTTTTAATTCATTTTTATTGGACTACAGTTGCTTTACAATGTTGTGTTAGTTTCTGCTGCAAAGTGAATCAGTTATACACATACATACATAACCTCTGGTTTGAATTTCCTCCCCATTTAGGTCAGCACAGAGCATTGTGTTTCCTGTACTATACAGTACCTTCTCAGTAGTTATCTATTTTATACATAGTAGTGTATATATTTCAGTCCCAATTCATCCCACCTCACTTCCCCGCTTGGTATCCATTTGTTTTTTCTCTACCTCTGTGTCTCTATTTCTGCTTTGCAAATAAATTCATCTGTATCATTTTTCTAGATTTCATACATAAGCAATATTATATGATATTTGTTTTTCTCTTTCTGAACTTACTTCATTCTGCATGACAGTCTCTAGATAATTTGGGAATCAGTTATTGATACATTTAGATACAAAGAACAAAGCAAACAGAATAAAAGTAACTATTACTTCAAGGAAACTATTGCTTCTATATATAAAAGAAAATGAAATCATAGTATACTTCAGCAGTTGTTTTATTTACAGTATAATGCCATTGACACCACTCATTGACTTTAATAAATATTATGTTACTCTACTGGGAAGATGGAGGGATGGGAGGTGTATTGTGGGGTTTGTCATGTAAGAGATCAGTTAAATCCATACTGGATATTTTAAAAAACTGAAAAACAGAACTAACAGGTTAAATATGTTATTTAGAAATATGTAGCTATATAAAAAATGATCAGTAAAAGGAGTTGAAAGGGGTGGCTTCTGAGGAAGAGAAATAGTGGGAAAGAGTAAATGGTTTTCATAAAAATGTCTTGTAATTTTTACTTAACATCTTAATCTATAATATTTTCCTTTACAATTCTAAATACAATCACAAGTATTAAAGAAAAAGATGTAAACACTCCTTTTGTGATTCCATTTTAAGCCTGTCATGCCTTTGACTTTTGTAGTGCTCAGTATTATGAGCTACTTTCTAACATTGCTTTGTTCAGGAAGTGGGAGCAAGGAAGCACAGAAAACTGTCTCTGGAGGAGATTGGAAGATGAAGACACAGCAATGCAGGTTTTATATTTTCTAGTTTACCCTTGTGTTGCTTAGGATTCTTATTTATTACTTAATAGTAAAAGACTGAGTATAACCCACTAAATTAAAAATACTAAGCCATTTTAGGAAAATTGCAAAATGCCAGAAAACACTGTAATCTTTCTAAAAGCTTATATATATATATACTTTTATTATTAGGCGATATGCTTCTCTTTCATTTGACCATTGCACCACATACAAAGTGATCCAAAGTAGGACTCTAGCTTTCACAGTTACTTCAAATTACTCTGCACCAGGGCAGAATAATTTACTTATTATCATCAAGGCTTTTATTAAAAAAAAAATCATGCCTTTTCTGTTATCATTTTTATTCCACCTTCCTTTGGCAATCAGTATTAATGCTATTTCAAAACATGATAGGAAAATCCATCTGAGAGTTATTTTTTTCAAGGGTTGCCTCCAGGGACCTGTTTACAAAGTTGTCTTCCCTTGGACTCTCTTATCTGGTATGATTGAGTGGAGAGATTAATGAAGTCAAACAAACTTGCAAAAATCTTTTAAGAAAAAATTCTGTTATAGCCTGATTTTATAAAGCAGGAAAACCTTAATATTTTGTTAAAACAGGCCTTTCCCCTCTCTCTCTGTCCCCACCTCTCTCCTTCTTTCTGTACATACACATGCATGCTAAGTCGCTTCAGTCGAGTCCAACTCTTTGTGACCCTATGCACTGTGGCCCACCAGGCTTCTCTGTCCATGGGATTCTCCAGGCAAGAATACTGGAGTAGATTGCCATGCCATCCTCCAGGGGATCTTCCTGACCCTACGGATCTACTTCCTGACAAGGATCAAACCCACTTCTCTTACATCTCCTGCACTGGCAGGCGGCTTCTTTACCACTAGCACCACCTGGGAAGCCCACGTGTACATACACGTGCATAGACATGTTAATATAAGTAGCCTCTCTCTCATCACCCTATCTGTGTATAATTACATGTACAGAAGTGTATGGAGTTGACATGGCAACAGATACTGTAAAAAGTGTATAATTTATTACATTATTGTTATTTTTCATATAGAAAAAAATGTTTCTCAGCCATGTCTGACTCTTATTTTTCACATAATTCTGAGCTAAATATGAATACATATGGAGCATGACTCCTAACAGTCTTTAATCACCCAAAGCAAACAACATTCGTTAATCCAGTGTTTCTCAAAGAAGTTCTATATATGAATGCCCTAGATATTTACTAAAGTTGCATATTACCAAGTCAATGTCTACAAAATTGCCATCTCTGGAAATAGAGCCCAAAATGTGCACTTTAAAAATGTTTGTTTCTCTATAAAAGTTTTTTGAGAATCACTGACCCAGTCCTGGGTCTTTTCTTACATTTGCTATGTATTTCTCCATCTGAAAAATTATCCTATTACCATGAACATAATAGTCAGCATCTAAAATTTTGACTCAACTCACGGTACTATGAATGGATATGAAAATATAAAAAGAACTATAAAGAAAATCTAGTTAGATTAAATCAGTAGCTCCCTAAAGTGGACCTGTATACTAGCTATATCAGAACCTCCTGGAGGTTCATATTTAAAATAGATTTAGAAATTATGGCACAACTGTAAAACCTCAACTTTTTCCACTGTGTTCTGGTAGCCAAGAGATAACAGTTGAGATGTTTCAAACTACCTGCTTAGACTGAGATTATTTTTGTCTCTAACATAGCCTTTGTGTACACTTAATTGTAGAAACCCTGAAGAGTAATTGGGCTAAATAGTTTCAGTCACAGTTTTAAGGTCATTATTACATAAGCCACAGCCTCAATGGCTGAAAGTAGATCTTCCCTAGAAATAAACATTTAAAGCACAAGAAACCAGGAAAAAAATCATTGCTTTAATTTGTTCCTGAGTTTTGAGCTCTTGCCTCTTCTTTTGAAATACAAATTCATCCTTTAGGCTTTCAGGTTATTTTTTCAAGCATTTCACTTTCAGAACTGCTTATGAATGTCTCAGGGAAAACATAATTCAAAGCTTTTTCTTAAACAAGATATTAAGTCACATGTGTAATGAGGGAGTCAATGAAACTTCAGACACAAAGGCCCATATTTAATTGCCAGAGAACTTCAGGAAAAAATAATTTTATCAATAATAATGCATTAAAAAAAGACTGGAAATAACCCAAATGTTACTAATAGTTAACTATATGTTAAAAGGACAATTTATTTTTTTCTTCTTCATTGCATTCTTTTAACTTTTTGATAAAGATCATACATTACCATTATATTCAATTAAAAAAAGCAAACATAATCATACATGCTTTCTTTAATGATGAAACAATTAAGTTTTTTCTCAAGATTGCAAAGCTGGAAAGTGAGGAGGAATTAAAATTGTACAAATTTATCTTATACATTAGGAAGTCCCCTAGTTCATTTTGGGGTTTTGGATTTTCAGTTTGGGATGTGAGGGAACAGTGTGTCTCTAGGAATAAAGAACAGCCTGAGAAATAGCTATTATATGGGATAATATATTAAATTAAACTTACCTATGATTTTACTTTAGGAGATAATAAGACTTTATCTCTGAAGGCTGTTAATGAACATAACAGAGAAAATATCCAAGTAAAATTAGGACATTCTTCTCCTCTCTATTGTGAGATTACCAGAAAGACTATGATTTTAGTAAAGTTCAATATTTACTTTAGCTACAGACTTAGATAGATGTAGCTATGAATTTGACAATCTCATGTGACAATCTGTTTGTTAGATGTTGGTACAGCTATTATTAAATTTGAATTTGCTTATTGTAAAATAAATACTAAGATGTTAAATTTTCTTAACAGTGTGGATATAAATATAGAGATGGTCAAGCAAACATTTTTTTTTTTATAAGGAAACAGGATTATCAGATACTGACTAACATTTCTAGACTGGTATATTGATGAATGGTCTTCTGCTTGTGACAACTTGGCAACTGTTACTATAGAGAAGGACATTTGTTGAGAATAAGTTTGTAGGTCATGGTCTGAGAACTGTATTTCACCAAGAAGTCTAACTCTCTTTAATTTCCCATTTGAATCACACATGTGTAGCTAAATATGAAGTTTTCAGTTTATGCTGTGAAATTTGATACCCCTTCTTACTCTTTTCAGAGTCCTCTGAAAAAGGAACTAGAAAGCCCTTCTTGAGGGACATGGAAGTATGGACAGATATCAGTTGCCTGGATTATCCAAGCCTATTCCCTGATCAGTCACTGTACTTCATGTGAGTTAAAACAATGGCATGATCTCATATCCCATTCCAAGAAAGGAATGGCAACCCACTACAGTACTCTTGCCTGGAAAATCCCATGGACAGAGGAGCCTGGGAGGCTGCAGTCCATGGGGTCGCTAAGAGTTGGACATGACTGAACAACTTCATTTTTCGCTTTGATGCATTGGAGAAGGAAATGGCAACCCATCCAGTGTTCTTGCCTGGAGAATCCCAGGGATGGCGGAGCCTGGTGGGCTCCTGTCTATGGGGTTGCACAGAGTCGGACATGACTGAAGCGACTTAGCAGCAGCAGAAGCAGCAGCAACAGCAGCAGCAACTGCTCAGGGGGACATTTTCATTTACCAACCTATTTAAAATTGCTACCACAATCATTACATATCCTTCCTTCCTTGATTTATTTTTCTTTATAGAACTTTCCATCCTCTAACATAAAATGTATCCATTTGGTTCTTATGACTAAAATATAAACTTCCTGCTGAGCATTTTTACTTTTTTTTATTAAATTTTATTTTGCTTAACTTTACAATATTGTATTGCTTTTGCCATACATCAAAATAAATCCGCCACAAGTATATATGTGTTCCCTATCCTGAACCCTCCTCCCTCCTCCCTCCCCATACCATCCCTCTGGGTCGTCCCAGTGCACCAGCCCCAGGCATCCGTTATCAGGCATCATACCTGGACTGGCGACTCGTTTCAGATATGATATTATACATATTCTAATGCTATTCTCCCAAATCATCCCACCCTCTACCAAAAATTTAGAGAAGACCTAACACCTATCCTACTTTTTTTTTTAAATCAATATTGTATTGCCTCAAACACTGTTCAGCACCAGGGATTCAAATCAATGTGCCTGGAATGGTTGCACAGGGTCCCAAACTTAGAAGGGCCCCCTCACTTGGACAACTTGACAACTTGCACTTGTCATCTTGGAATGTTATTCCTGAGCATAATTCTTAATAATTTTCTCTTTGAATTTTTATTGTAAGTGAAATCCAATTAGACGATGGAATAAGCACCTGGGGCTTAAGTCTGAGCACCAAGGATCTGTCTTCTGCCACCTCTCTGCCTCCTCTGACAAGTTCTCAGCTACCTGTTCCCCTGATCTTGAGGTCCCTTAATACCACCTCAGTTCAGTTCAGTCACTCAATCGTGTCCAACTCTTTGCAACCTCATGAATTACAGCACACCAGCCTCCCTGTCCGTTACCATCTCCCGGAGTTCACTCAAACTCATGTCCATCGAGTCAGTGATGCCATCCAGCCATCTCATCCTCTGTCGTCACCTTCTCCTCCTGCCCCCGATCCCTCCCAGCATCATGGTCTTCTCCAATGAGTCAACTCTTCGCATGAGGTGGCCAAAGTACTGGAGTTTCAGCTTCAGTATCATTCCTTCCAAAGAACACCCAGGACTGATTTCCTTTAGAATGGACCGGTTGGATCTCCTTGCAGTCCAAGGGACTCTCAAGAGTCCTATCCATCATCACAGTTCAATAGCATCAATTCTTCGGTGCTCAGCTTTCTTCACAGTCCAACTCTCACATCCATACATGACCACAGGAAAGACCATAGCCTTGACTAGACGGACCTTTGTTGGCAAAGTAATGTCTCTGCTTTTCAATATGCTATCTAGGTTGATCATAACTTATCTTCCAAGGAGTAAGGGTCTTTTAATTTCATGGCTGCAGTCACCATCTGCAGTGACTTTGGAGGCCCCAAAAATAAAGTCAGACACTGTTTCCACTGTTTCCCCATCTATTTGCCATGAAGTGATGGCACCAGATGCCATGATCTTAATTTTCTGAATGTTGAGCTTTAAGCCAGCTTTTTCTCTCTCCTCTTTCACTTTCATCAAAAGGCTTTTGAGTTCCTCTTCACTTTCTGCCATAAGGGTGGTGTTACCTGTATATCTGAGGTTATTGATATTTCTGCCAGCAATCTTGATTCCAGCCTGTGCTTCTTCCAGTCCAGCGTTTCTCAAGATGTACTCTGCATAGAAGTTAAATAAGCAGGGTGACAATATACAGCCTTGACAAACTCCTTTTCCTATTTTGAACCAGTCTGTTGTTCCATGTCCAGTTCTCACTGTTGCTTCCTGACGTGTATACAGGTTTCTCAAGAGGCAGGTCAGATGGTCTGGTATTCCCATCTCTTTCAGAATTTTCCACAGTTTATTGTGATCCACACAGTCAAAGGCTTTGGCACAGACAATAAAGCAGAAATAAATGTTTTTCTGGAACTCTTCTGCTATTTCGATGATCCAGCGGATGTTGGCAATTTGATCTCTGGTTCCTCTCTTTTCTAAAACCAGCTTGAACATCTGGAAGTTCATGGTTCACGTATTGCTGAAGCCTGGCTTGGAGATTTTTGAGCATTACTTTACTAGCATGTGAGATGAGTGCAACTGTGTAGTAGTTTGAGCATTCTTTGGCATTGCCTTTCTTTGGGATTGGAATGAAAACTGACCTTTTCCAGTCCTGCGGCCACTCCTGAGTTTTCCAAGTTTGCTGGCATATTGAGTGCAGCACTTTCACAGCATCATCTTTCAGGATTTGAAAGAGCTCAGCTGGAATTCCATCACCTCCACTAGCTTTGTTCATAGTGATGCTTTCTAAGGCCCACTTTGACTTCACATTCCAGGATGTTTGGCTCTCAGTGAGTGATCACACCATTGCGATTATCTTAATTCTACCTAGTTGCTCCATATTGACACCTGCCCCTGGCATCTTGGGCAGATTATGTCAATGGCGGTTTCTGCCTTGGACTGGCATGATCACAATGCATTTCGTGAGTGACTCAGTGGAGCTGAGTCTCCTCTATAATCAGATCCAGAAAGTGACTCAATATTACAGGCTATATTTTTAAACATCTCTATTTAATAATCATCAACATCTCCTTCCTACTTTTACTAAATTATATTAAGATGTGAACTTCTCCTTGGACAGCAAGGAGGTCAAACCAGTCAATCCTAAAGGAAATCAACCCTGAATATTCACTGGAAGAACTGATGCTGAAGCTCCAATATTTTGGCCACCTGAAGTAAGGGCCTGCTCACTGGAAAAGACTCTGATGCTGGGAAAGAGGAAGGAGAAGAAGGCCGGACAGAGGATGAGACAGTTGGATGGTATCACCAACTCAATGAACAGGAGTTTGAGCAAATTCCAGGAGATTGTAAAGGACAGGGGAGCCTGGTATGCTGCAGTCCATGGGGTTGCAAAGAGTCAGACACAACTTAGTAACTGAACAACAATGGGCTTCCCTGGTGGCTCAGTGGTTTAAAAAAAAAAAAAAAAAAATCTGCCTGTAATGCAGGTAGCTGAAAAAGACATGGGTTCAATCCCTGGGTGAGGAAGATTCCTGGAGGAGGACACAACCCACTCCAGTATTCTTGCCTGGAGAATCTTATGGCAGAGGAGACTGGCGGGCTACTGCCTATAGTGTCTCAAAGAGCTGGACATGACCTAAGAGACTTGGCATATACACACACGTATTAAGATATGGTCATTCTTTGCCTGAATTCTACAGTGGGCCAGCTGGTCTCTGGCCAATTCTCTTTATTCTTTCCAAGCTTTAAGGTTAGGCTTTCTCCCTCCTAGGAAGTCCTCAGATGCTCTCTCTCTCTCTCTGAGTATTCTTATATGTCTTTATTTTATAGCAGTATATGTCATATGCCACATTCCTTTTATAGGAATGATAATTTATTAGTTGAGTTTTAAAGAAATTAGTTATGAATTGAAAATAAATTGGATAGCATCCCTACTACAGGCCTTCAGAAGGTAAATCAGTTTTCAGGAAATAGCTTACATTTTAAAGAAAGTATATCATTATTCAAATAGTATATTTCTAAATTATAATTGGTATGAAAACTATTTTTATCTAGTTATTGCAGAAAACATAACTTCTTAAAGTTATTATTGTAGCAATCAGAATTTCTTAATCAAATCCTAGGAAGCCTAATCAACTCTGCAGAACATGGAAACATTCTCCTAAAATGCCTCATTTTAATGAAAACAAAACAAAACAACAAAAAAAAATATGCTCACAAATTGTCCTGCTAGTTTTTTCCTCCCCTAGTTAACGTAGCTCAAATCCAAATATCCTGGGAGTAGGACATTCTATAATAAGACAATAAATAGCTTTTACTTTCAGACATCAAGACAACTTATTATGCTATTTCATTTGGATCCTCTTTCTGTAGAGGTCCTTTCTGCACAGCACAGATTGTTGATATTTTCACATCTGACTTGATGTAAGGAAGTAAGTGTGCATGAATAAGGATAGTGAACTAGAAAAATGAAGGGAGTGAGAAGGGAGAATAAAAATAAAAAGCACTTTCATGGGGATAATGTGAGACAAAGGCTGTAAATGATCCTCAGTGTGTCCTTATTGGATAGCACATTCCCTACTTCTTACCTTTCACTGTGTTAAAGTCCAAATCTGAATCAAATCACCAAACTAAATCCTATTGTCTAATGCTACTCATTTCCTTAAATAATTATTGCGTTACTAAAAATTTAGTATCTTAGATAACACAATAAATAACTCTATTTTTGTTTCAGATGAACAGTTATTTCAGGGTTTTGATACAATGTAGCTCCCAGGCAATAAATTTAATCATTCAAAGCATAAAATTACAAAATATGTTTTAAAAAAGCAAAAAGGACTTTTAAAGCACTTCTAAGAATTATTAAAAAATAAATATTCATTTTGGGGAAGGCAATGGCACCCCATCCCGGTACTTTTGCCTGGAAAATCCCATGGACAGAGGATCCTGGTAGGCTCCAGTCCATGGGGTCGCTAAGAGTCGGACACGACTGAACGACTTCACTTTCACTTTTCACTTTCATGCATTGGGGAAGGAAATGGCAACCCACTCCAGTATTCTTGCCTGGAGAATCCCAGGGATGGGGGAGCCTGGTGGGCTTCCGTCTATGGGGTCGCACAGAGTCGGACACGAATGAAGCGTCTTAGCAGCTGCAGTAGCAAATATTCATTTGCTAACCAGTTAATCATTAAAATTTATTTACCATCATTTCGGTAGAGTTGTCTAGAGACCATGGAGAATTAAATTTTGAGTATATACCAACTCTCATGAAAATCACAAACAGAAATACTGGAATAATAAAAGGTGCCATATGAAAGCAGAGCTACTCAAAAGTGCCCAAACTATTACAATTAATATGTGTTTGGTGCCTACTGTGTGTGATGATTTGTAGCAGGTGTTGGGTATATAAAAGTGAATGAGAAGCACAAGATTCTGGGGTCTGGAATAGTGAAAAAACTGAAATGAAATGAAGTTAACATGGGAAACTATAACGGGACTATTTCTTCCATAAATTCTGGGATGAATGAGAGAAAGTGGGAAATAAAACGCATAATTTCATTTATTGAGTATAAAAACCTTACCATAATACTAACTAATGTTTATATCTTGTTCAGTGGGTGCCAGGGGCTCAGTTAAAAGCATTAAATAAATTAATTTCATTTAAACCACAGAAGATCACATGAAATAAAGACTATCCTTATCTTCCATTTCTAGAATTTTGCCCTGAGGCTAAGAGACTCTAAATTTACACAGCTTTTAGAGGCAGACTGATCCCAGAGGTGGTGCCCTTAGTAACTACTTTGTGCAATCTGAGACTTGAGTATGAGGAACATAGTGAGAGAACTCAAGCCAGGAGTAACATTCTCAGTGCACAAAAGTTTTATGAGAAAAAAAACTGCTATTAAAAGTAACACCAACATGATTCCATATTACCTGTTTTTTTTTTCCTACTAAAGCAAAGCTGCCTCCTAATTAAATTAAAATGAAAGTTTTGTATGATGAGCAAAAGCTAGAACTGAGTAGAAATAAGGTTGACTGGGCAGCAGGGTGAAATATCAGTGGGAGGCTGAATAATTCCTAGTTATGCAAGTTGTGTATTTTTATATTATAGCTTGACACCTTTTCCACATTTCAATTTGCATGAATTTTGGAAGAATTAATGTAATGGAAAAGTATATTTAATCTTTCAGAAGAAAAAAAGTAATATTTATTTTTATTTCTCCATCCAAATGTCACAGAGTCTACAGTGGCTAGAATGTAAATGAATACTTTAAGTAAATAACACTGTAAATCTTTCAGGAAATATAAGTTCCTTAGATCTTTGAGGCAAACTGTACGCTTTCCAGAATTGATGATGTGTATTTACATTGCACTTGGAGAGAAATAACTCATTTTCCTCCAAGTTGTTGGATGAACTTTTATTTTATGAATTTATATTTCAGATGCTGCTCTGATGATACATCTTGTAACCATTCTTGGTTAAAAAGCTTTTTGACATATGATGCTCAGTATGTTAATAATTTAAATTGTTAATGATGACAATGCTAATAATTTTATGCTTTGAAAGTCATCTCTGAACTAATAATTAAAGCGTATACATGTTCTCTCTATTCTAATGTTTAATGATATTTAATTTTTTAAACAAGCTATTATAGAAACACAATTATATTAGAAATAATTAACTGTGATGTTATAATAACTATGCTCATTGATTGCTTGTAATTTGCTCTGTTTAAAATCTTTGTATGCATTATGTCACTTAAGTATTTTTTTAGATGATAAAATTATTAGGCCTGTTTTACAAATAATTGGTTTCCCTGGTGGTATACAAGTAATGTTCTTTGGCTTAGAGAGTTGAAGTAATTACCTACAGCAAAAGAGAAACACAATTTGTATTAGAACCTTGTCCATAGACTTCATGCTTACTCCTATCATTTTTTAAAATTCATTTATTTATTTTAATTGGAGGCTAACTGCTTTACAATATTGTGGTGGTTTTTGCCACACACTGACATGAATCAGCCATGGGTATACATGTGTTCTGCATCCCGAGCCCCCCTCCCACCTCCCTTCCCACCTGTCCTTCTGGGTTGTCTCAGTACACCAGCTTTGAGTGCCCTGTTTCATGCATTGAACTTGAACTGGTGATCTATTTCACATATGGTAATATACATGTTTCAATGGTAGTCTCTCAAATCATCCCACCCTCACCTTCTCCCAGAGTCCAAAAGTCTGTTCTTTATGTCTCTTTTGCTGTCTTGCATATGGGGTCGTCGTTACCATCTTTCTAAATTCCATATATATGCATTAATATACTATATTGGTGCTTTTCTTTCTGACTTACTTCACTCTGTATATAGGCTCCAGTTTCATCCACCTCATTAGAACTGATTCAAATGCATTCTTTTTGATAGATAAGTAATATTCTATTGTGTATATGTACCACACTTTCTTATCCATTCATCTGCCGATGGACATCTAGGTTGCTTCCATGTCGTAGCTATTGTAAACAGTCATTTTTATTCCTATTATCTTTTATTCCTAGCATTTCTTAGATTGTGTTCTCTCTTATAAAACTGTACTTACTTAAATAATTCAGCATGTCAACATAATAGCTCCACCACAATCACAAATAATATTCAGGTAGCAAAACAGCATTAACTGAATAAATTGCTTCAAACACAACTAAAAATGAAAAACAAAAATCTTTACATATGATTTGTATTGTTTGCTATTCATCAACAGGAGATGTTGCAAATGTCCACACCATTTCACACCCATATACTCTACAAGACAAGGTAAGAAGCTATTTAATATACCACCAGACTGGAACTATTTAAAGACACATTCAGTAATATGATAAATATGTATATCTTAGACAGATTTGCATTTCCGTGTTTCATTTTATTTTAACAGGATGAGGTTATAAATAGGAAAAAGAATGCACTAGAACCAACTGAGTTCATGTCATCTTTATCTTCCTACTATTTTCCTCACCTATCATATCTTCCACCTACTTTTTTTCCCTGTATTTTTCAGCCTTGGCAATATCTTTTCATTCCATATCAGATTTTCTTCTAGTCTAGGATGCAGTAAAATCTTTATCATCTTTTCCCTTCATTTTATTAGCCTCATTTTACAATAAGGCCACTTGTCATCTAGAGTCACATTTTTATGTTCCCCAGTCTTTGCAACATAGTCATTGGCGGGACTCAGATGGTTTCCTTTGACTCAGAGCTGATGCTAAGAACAAACCAAGAGACCGACTGGAGAATGCTTATTGGGTATATTAGGTTTCATGTAATTTCCTTTTGTTTCCTTTTTGAACTATAGACTCCTCTTTGTGACGATCCTTAGTCACTTTTAAATATTCAGGTGTTTTGTTTTTGTTTTTAAGCAGACCTGGTCTTCCAGAAGGTATATTATGACCTTTGCCTCTGGTTGTTTAGTGTCTCTTTGGCCACTTTCTGTCTGTCTGTCTGTGTGTCTATCTATCCATCTGTTGTTATTTTTCCATGAACTACCTGACTTACTTCTCCTGGCACTGTCTCTATGGAACTTATGAGTTAGAATATATTTTGAATGAGTGTTTTAGGAAAAAATCATAGTTGACATTCCTTTGAGCCCTGGTAAGTCTGGGAATGGCTTTCAGTTTTCTTGGTAAGTAAAAGACAAGCTAGATAATTAAAGAAATTGCAGGTCCATTGCATTTACTATAAAATTTTATAATTGTTATTTATCCACTGCTGCTGCTAAGTCGCTTCAGTCGTGTCCGCCTCTGTGCGACCCCATAGACGGCAGCCCATCAGGCTCCACCGTCCCTGGGATTCTCCAGGCAAGAATACTGGAGTGGGTTGCCATTTCCTTCTCCAATGCATGAAAGTGAAAAGTGAAAGTGAAGTCGCTCAGTCATGTCCGACTCTTAGCGACCCCATGGACTGCAGCCTACCAGGCTCCTCCATCCATGGGATTTTCCAAGCAAGAGTACTGGAGTGGGGTGCCATTGCCTTCTCCGATTTATCCACTAGGATTCAATATTTTAGATAATAATTCCATCTGCTGCTGCTGCTAAGTCGCTTCAGTCGTGTCCGACTCTGTGTGACCCCAGAGATGGCAGTCCACCAGGCTCCTCTGTCCCTGGGATTCTCCAGGCAAGAACACTGGAGTGGGTTGCCATTTCCTTCTCTAATGCGTGAAAGTGAAAAGTGAAAGGGAAGTCATTCAGTCGTGTCCGACTCTGTGTGACCCCATGAACTGTAGCCTACCAGGCTCCTCTGTCCGTGGGATTTTCCAGGCAAGAGTACTGGAGTGGGGTGGGGGTTCTTTATTTTTAAAATATAAATACAAGATGTTTAAAAAACAAAGCAAACTAAAAGGAAAAATAAAAAAATTCTACCACATGTCAACCTATCTTCTATTAAAATATCAAGTCAATATAATATCTAGATTTAACAAAGAAGCTTTTCTTCAGCTAAGACAGTGTTTTAGTACTACAATTTCCAGTCTGCTTTCTATTTATACTCTCTCTATGTTTTTTAACCAAGTGTGGAACCTACATTGTCAAAACTTTATAACTTACTCTTTTTAAATGAATTTGCCTCTTTGTCCTTTGTTTAAAATTTCTCATATTTACTTCATTATTACATTTTCTATAGTACACTCCTTTTCTACAATATTTTTGAAGTTAATAACTTTAAGTTATTGTTTTTGTTTTCTTAGTTCTTAATTCTTTAGGATCATAAAGAGAAAGGGGAAGGAAGGTATAGATACAGGTTTATGAATAGAAAGAGATGGATGTGATACAGATCTATCACTCTCTCTTGATTTCATGTAGAGGAGTTTACTTATATTTTATTTTTTTTGGAAAAGAATATAAAGCTTGACATTTCTTTCCTATAATAAATAGTTCTTAATAATCTAGTCCTACATTTCCTCTTGCCTGAGTTTAATTTATCCCTTTTACAGTTTAATTCTACACATGAATCATTTTCACATATTCTTATATTGGGATTTTCTACTAACATTTTTTCTTGAGAAGAAAAACTGGTCTTTTTCTGGTGTATTTTCCAAAATATTTTGCAAGATTTTCTTAGGAGAGTTTGCTCTTAATCAGGATACAATTAGAGTTCTCCTCTAAGATCTTAATCTGCACAGATGGGTGGTGAAATTTTAAAATTTTATATTAGTTCAGTTATTGTGCCAGAAGGTAGGTGGGGGGAAGCTAAGATTGAGTTCAGCAATTAACTGACTCTTCATTTAAATTCTTTACACTTGTTGACAATGCCTAAGACTAATGAATTATCAGAGCTTTTGTGTTTTTTGTTTGTTTGTTTTTTGTTTTTGGACCTTAGAAACACTGCTTTATGTGGTTGAAATCTTTTCTAGCATTTATTAGTAGTAAATCATTTTAAAATGATTGATATAAAAAAAGCCATGTTTTAGGAATATCTGTGTCCTGCCACTGAAGACTTTTAAATTGTTGTAATGAAGACTTCCTTGAGGTACTGTGTGAAGTTGCTCATCAGATAAGTTTTCTGTGACCCTTCTATTACTTATAGATACATGTGTTGTATAATTATGTACATGTGGAAGTGGAAGTGTTTGTTGCTCAGTCATGCCCCACTCTTTGCAACCCCATGGACTATAGAGTGCCAGGCTCCTCTGTCCATGGAATTCTCCAGGTAAAAATACAGGAGTGGGTTGCCATTCCCTTCTCCAGGGGATCTTCCTGACTCAGGGATTGAACACAGGTCTCCTGCATTGCAGGCAGATTCTTTACCATATGAGCTACTAGGGAAGCCCACATGTACACATAGGGAGAAGCAAGTTTTACTGGGACTCTAAGAGTGTCACTTATTTTCAGCAACATCATACTGGTACCACTGGAAAAAACGAGTTGAAAAATTGCTTTCAGTCCTTTGTTCTTTGCTTTATTGACTATGCCAAAGCCTTTGACTGTGTAGATCACAATAAACTGTGGAAAATTCTGAAAGATATGAGAATACCAGACCACGTGATCTGCCTCTTGAGAAATCTGTATGGAGGTCAGGAAGCAACAGTTAGAACTGGACATGGAACAACAAACTGGTTCCAAATAGGAAAAGGAGTATGTCAAGGCTGTATATTGTCACCCTGCTTATTTAACTTCTATGCAGAGTACATCATGAGAAACGCTGGACTGGAGGAAACACAAGTTGGAGTTAAGATTGCTGGCAGAAATATCAATAACCTCAGATATGCAGATGACACCACCCTTATGGCAGAAAGTGAAGAGGAACTAAAAAGCCTCTTGATGAAAGTGAAAGAGGAGAGTGAAGACGAGTGCTGGCTTAAAGCTCAACATTCAGAAAACGAAGATCATGGCATCCGGTCCCATCACTTCATGGAAAGTAGATAGGGAGACAGTGGAAACAGTGTCAGACTTTATTTTTCTGGGCTCCAAAATCACTGCAGATGGTGACTGCAGCCATGAAATTAAAAGATGCTTGCTCCTTGGAAGGAAAGTTATGACCAACCTAGATAGCATATTCAAAAGCAGAGACATCACTTTGCCAACAAAGGTCCGTCTAGTCAAGGCTATGGTTTTTCCTGTGGTCATGTATGGATGTGAGAGCTGGACTGTGAAGAAGGCTGAGCGCCAAAGAATTGTTGCTTTTGAACTGTGGTGTTGGAGAAGACTCTTGAGAGTCCCTTGGACTGCAAGGAGATGCAACCAGTCCATTCTGAAGGAGATCAGCCCTGGGATTTCTTTGGAAGGAATGATGCTGAAGCTGAAACTCCAGTACTTTGGCCACCTCATGGAGTTGACTCATTGGAGAAGACTCTGATGCTGGGAGGGATTGAGGGCAAGAGGAGAAGGGGACGACAGAGGATGAGATGGCTGGATGGCATCACTGACTCGATGGATGTGAGTCTGGGTGAACTCCAGGAGTTGGTCATGGACAGGGAGGCCTGGCATGCTGTGATTCATGGGGTCACAAAGACTCGGACACGACTGAGTGACTGATCTGATCTGATAGCACAAATGATTAAAAAATATTGAACTATAAGATTGGGAAATTTTATTTGAGCCCCTCAGGAAAAAAAAAGCTGATTAAAATTGTCTTTCATTTTTGAAGGCATGTGAAATACATTCGTGTTTATATATATACGTATAAGCATAGCCAGATAAAATTTATAAATAAAAACACTTGAAAGAAATATGTCAAATATAGTTTAGTTGGTAAGTGGAACTGTGGATTATTTTTTGTTTTTACTTTTGTCTTTTTAGAGATTTTTTTACAATAAATGTATACTACTTTTATACTAAAAGATATATTACTCTTAAGAGTGATAATTATAGCATCTAAATTTGTGTTTTATTGCTTTATTCATTTCCTGTACATTATGTGATGTGTGAAGCCATTGTTTAGAGATTTCCTATGGTCTGTCAGCATAAGAATATTGTGGACACATTTGTGAGGTCTCACCATGGAAGAAGCTAAACATTCTTATGTGGCATTCCATTAGTTGTCCTGACTGAGATTCTTTCAATTCAAGCTATTGAAAGCTAATATTAGGAAAAAACTTGGAAAACTCTTGGACATATTCAATAAAACTGAAAGAAGAAATAAACTAATTTTAAAATATTAGGATCTCTGTAAATAATATCAGGACCCAGAGAACAGACAAATTTGACACATCAACAAATAAATTTACATTAAAAAAGATACAGGTGCTCTGTGGGAAAGTTTAAGTCTAATCTATTTTTTAAAAAGTCTAAATCTATTTTTTAAAAAAGATATCATATTCATTTATGTAAGTCAACAATAATATAACATGTTAAACTTGATCAATATTTGGCAACATAGTAATATTTATCAAGAGAAATGCTTAAAACCCTCTAAAACACTTAATTGTGGCCAAAACAATATCTTCAAGGCTGAATAATCCAGTAATTCAACATTTAGTAATGTATTTTAAGGAAATAATAAAAAATTCTTATGCAAATTTGTGCACACACACATATGACATCATTGATTATAATATTAAACTTTGGAATACTCTTACAGAATTAATAAAGAAAATTATGCTATATAATCATGAAATAATGTTGGGAGAATTAAGCCAAGTTTTTAAATAATTTTATTTCCATGGGAAAATATTCACTATAACATATGTTAAAATGATAAAAAAGATCCCTAAACTATATATTCAAATACTTTTAATTTTGTCAATGTATATAAATATATGGCATTTGATGAAAACTTATATCTAGAAAAGATTTATTTCTACATGGCTGAGCAAGAGTAACCAGGGTCCTCTTTTTATATAATTAATAGTTGCAAACATTTTATTGAGTCAGAAATACAAAAACTCAAAATCTCTTGAGAATATTGGAATTAAGATAGGAAAATTAGGCTTAACATGCCCTGGTATAGAATTTGACACCAAACAGCTATGGTGGTAGCTTTTTAAATGTCAGTCTAGGTTAACTGCAAATGCATTTACCAGAATTCCCTTCCTTAAGTTGAATCTGGATGAAGGTTGGGAAGTTTGCTGCATCAATTCCATACTGTAAGTCATGAACATATTTCACAACCATCAATTCCACTTTGTAAATCATGGGCAGTCTTTGCTCTCACACATGTCAATGTAAGGTTACACAATCCTCAGCTGGACCTGCAGTTCCTACAGCTCCTGAGGTTCTCTCCTTCCGTTTTATAAAATCCTGAGCTAGTTTCCTGTATGTTTCCATGATGTAGCACAGCAGATTTTCTGCTGGCCACTTGCACTATCTGAATTAAAGATCGGGAGGCAAATAGAGACCAGGGTATGTTCCAGAGAAAGACAGATTCAGGTTTTAAGTTTATACTCATGAGTTCACTCATCCTCATGGGTCACTTATTCTCATGGGTTCTAGTTTGTTTCGTTCACACCATGTCCATCTCTTCTTCCCAGCTGCCAGCCCTGCTGACCTGTGGCTTTGTACCAGACTCAGACGCAACAGATTGATTGACACCAACTGTTTAAATGAACTCCCACAGGCCAGGAAAGGTCTAATCCAACCCTCCAATCTATTGGATCTCAGTAGTTCTGTATCTGTAAAAAAAATACAGTTAAATGTTAGCCCTGCTGATCTTCCCATTTGTCAATGTTAATACTTATCATGTTCAATATACTAATCAGTTTTCACTAATGTCATAATGTATATATGCTCATTTATTAAGAGAAAATTGTAATTACACTATTGTATTGTCAGTGAAGGAGGACTTGGTGTAAAAAGGCCACTGTTATATAAAGAGTATAAAAATCACATTTCTGGAAAGTAATGTGAAAGGATACATTGCCTCCCTCCTACTATATTTTTCTGTCACCTTCCCACAAACATCTATGTTCTTGGGCAGAGTTTTCTGCCTTTTCTGACATACTTTAAGAATTAGAAACACTTATCCATAGTGGGCTGAAAAGTGGTTTCTGACATCAATTCTATTCTTTCCTCTCTTTGCTTGGGAAACTATTCCTGGGAATCATTGATGTTCTGTTTGAAGCCTGATCTATATATATTCATCTTAACTTCTAATTTTATCACTTCTTAAGGAGTATGAAGCCTACTCTTATGACTTTGGATTTTATTCAAGCAAACACTGTCCTGGAGGGAAATATTCTCAGATGTGTTTCCTTCTGAGGTCCATGAGTTTCCTGAAAAAAATCTGAATTGCAGGAGGGCAATAGCTTACAATTGTTTTTCTCACTACACATTTATCTTCATTCTCCTCTCAGTTTGGACAACTCTTTGTATCTCTGGAGGCATGAGGAAAGAAGAAAAAGAGATCTTTGTATATATGATATTTCTTTCTGGAGACATGATTAACTTGCCTCAAGGACAACATTTTTTAGATAAATCGCTTTAGTTTAGACATGGATCCATAAATAGTAACAATTACAAAGGTCTTGAAGATATAATGTAAAAAGAATGTTCTGAATCAGGAAATCAGTAACAACCAGCCCCCTGTTGGAAGACACAAATCTATTTTTAAAAATTTGAAACAAGAGAAACATGCATATAAAAATCATGGCTGATCATCCATTTCTATAGGATTCTGAAATATCAAAGTATCAGCTTTTAGGAGAGCTGAACTATGGCAGAGTTTGCTTTGCTATTCACAAAAACAGAGCCTTGCACCTTCTTTACTTTGTTCCAAATTTTATTGACAGAACTCACCACAGGGCTACTATTTATAACATTTAAATAGTAATAAATATCTAGGATATTATACTCCATGTAAAGTCAAACAAATCCTCAGTTATTGTCTAGATCTATATGGGAAATATCTTCTACGATACAGATGGTTCAGCCCTGAAAAATCATGTAACCATTTCTTTTCTTTTCCGTCAACTTGTATGGTTTCAGTTTTCCAATCTCAGATCTCAGTTTCCCACCAGGACTGAACCTGGGCCATGGCAGTGAAAGCCCAGAGTCTGAACCATGAGGCCACGGGGAAATCTCCATTTTTCTCCTTCTTTTCTCTTTTTTTGGACAAGAGAGAATCCAATAGCAAAAACAGCAAATCATTTAGGTGTAAAATATGCTTCAGTTACAATAATCCAGTAGATATAATCATGAAAACATTAGGCCTCTAATTAAAGGACAAAGGTCATTTTATCATAAAATACTGCAAAGGTTTAACCACTACTCAGAACAGAGACCATGCACACTGACTATGAATACTGAGCTATTGCTCCAAGGGGGAAGTACAGTTCCTGCAAACCTCTGGTCACATATTTTTTCAACTGAAACATCTTTTGTGTTAGATAGGTTGAGTTGTCAAATTCTTGTTTAAAAAAAATAAATGTTTTTCTCTTTCACGTAACTCTCTTCCTATGTTATACAGTCTGCATGTGTGCTCAGTCATGTCCTGCTCTTTGTAACACCAGGGACTGTCGCCCATGAGGCTCCTATGTCCATGGGATTTCCCAGTCAAGAATATTGGAGGGGCTGCCATTTCCTTCTCCAGGGGATCTTCCCAATCCAGGGATCAAACCTGAGTTTCCTGCATTGGCAGGGGGATTCTTTACCACTAAGCCACCAGATCAGATCAGATCAGATTAGTCGCTCAGTCGTGTCCCAGTCTTTGCGACCCCATGAATTGCAGCACGCCAGGCCTCCCTGTCCATCACCAACTCCCGGAGGTCACTCAGACTCACATCCATCAAGTCAGTGATGCCATCCAGCCATCTCATCCTTGTCTTCCCCTTCTCCTCCTGCCCCCAATCCCTTTCAGCATCAGAGTCTTTTCCAATGAGTCAACTCTTCACATGAGGTGGCCAAAGTACTGGAGTTTCAGCTTTAGCATCATTCCTTCTAAAGAAATCCCAGGGCTGATCTCCTTCAGAATGGACTGGCTGAATCTCCTTGCAGTCCAAGGGACTCTCAAGAGTCTTCTCCAACACCACAGTTCAAAAGCATCAATTCTTCAGCGCTCAGCCTTCTTCACAGTCCAACTCTCACATCCATACATGGCCATAGGAAAAACCATAGCCTTGACTAGGCGAACCTTTGTCGGCCACTAAGACTTTTTAATTTCATGTTTTGAGGTTTTTATTATTCCTGTACATTTTGTGTAACCCTTGGTAATTGTGGCAATTTATTTACACTTGCACCTTGAGAAATTATTAATTCACTCATGCATTTTGCAAAGACATTCATGCATAGGCACATTTTTTAAAATAAAGATGGCAACCAAAATGGAGAAGTTAGGAATTTTAGGGCTGTTAGTGAGCTGGGAAAATTGTCAAAATCAACTTTTACAGAACTCTGGAATCTAGTCAAATGTTTGCAACTACCAAAGGGAAGTTTATTGAAGAAATAGACTTCTCTTTTACAGAAAGAAACATTGTGGCATTTTAAATTGTCCCGTAACTGTGGTGGCCATTAGGAATGCAGCCCACATCTCATTGCTGAGGAACTTTATAGAATGTTAGATGATTTCTGATAAGAAATCCATCATAATTGTTACTCTTATTCTTCTCTATGCTATGCTAAGTCGCTTCAGTCGTGTCCGACTCTGTGCGATCCCATAGAGAGAAGCTCACCAGGCTCCCCCGTCCCTGGGATTCTCCAGGCAAGAATACTGGAGTGGGTTGCCATTTCCTTCTCCAATGCATGAAAGTGAAAAGTGAAAGTGAAGTCGCTCAGTCGTGTCAGACTCTTAGCGACCCCATGGACTGGAGCCTACCAGGATCCTCTGTCCATGGGATTTTCCAGGCAAAAGTACTGGGGTGGGGTGCCATTGCCTTCCCCGTATTCTTCTCTAGGTAATTTAATTTCTGGCTCTTTTAACCATTCTTATTTGTCTTTGGTTTTCTGCTGGTTGATTATGATATACCTAGATGCAGGTTTTGGATTTGGTATGCCATTAAATTTGGAAAAGATTTTATAATTATTCAAATATTCTATATATAAAGTGTGTATACATTTGTTTTTCTTTCTTTTTTTGCTATCATTGTGTGTGAATATTGTATCTTTTGAAAATTTCCTATAGTTTCTGGATCTTAGATCTTTTTCCTCCTTTTTCTCTTTGCATTTCACTTTGGGATATTTTTATTAACAAGTCTTTAAACTCACTGATTATTTCTTTAGCCATGGTGAATCTGATAAACTACATAAAGGCATTTTTCATTATTTTTATAGTGTTTTGGATTTGTAGAAGTTAACTTTTATCCTTTCTAAGAATTTCCACCTTTCCTTACGGTTCTCATCTATTTCATGTTATCTTTTTTTTCCCACTAGACCCCTTAACATATTAATCATAATTATTTAAAGTTTTCTCTCTAATTTGAACATCTGTGTAATATCTGATAAAGGTGTGACTATGATTTTTGTTGAATTTTTGTGTGCCTTATTTATTTATTTATTTTGTCAAAAACCAGACATATTACATAATGTGAATTGAGGTAAGTAATGTACAGATGTGAAGATTTATGCTAATCTGACTAGGAGTTGGCTTTGTTTAATGCTCACTATAGCTATAGATTTCAGAGACTGAAAATCTTGTAGGGTCCCTTTTTTTTCCCTTCTTGACTTTGGGCTTCCCCGTGTAGTCTTTCAGAGAGAGGCTGTCTTGTAGCATTTTCGCCTATAGTTCACTTTTACGATACTAGAACTGTGTTGGTTGTCTGGTAATATATAAGGGAGACTGCACACTGTGTAATATTTCAATTAAGTCTCCATATTTCATTGGGTTTGTATTTCTGGCATATGCCTTTCATGAATGTTCTTTCTTGGGTAGCATTTCCACACTGTAGGTGAGACAGGAAGGCCCAATGGCACTGGCCAGGCTCCAGGATAAGGCTCTAGGAGAGCCGTTCATGCTGCAGAGGGGAGCTTTCTATGGAGAAGGCTCTGAATGAGATTTAAAAGGTTTACTATCCCCTTTACTCTTCCACACCACATGGGATCGTTAATTCAATCTTCACTTGGACAGCCTAGTAGATTTCCTGGATGTATAACCTATAAAAGTGTGCCTAGCCCCGCCCATAGCTATCCTGGTGGTGGGTCACCAGGAGTGTCTCACTCTCAAGTTAGTCCTACAGTTTGCAGTTCCAGTGGTTACTGTTCCAGGTAAGAGCTTAGTTGTGACACTTTGGATTCTCCTTTCTCAGTCAATTTTGGGGTGGTGGTTTGTCCTACACATGTGATTTTTCTTATAGGTACAAGAAAAGTCATTGAGTTTCTTTTTGCTTCAGTTTTTCTTCATGTAAGGATGAGAGTGATGACTTTTAAGCTCTTTACATATTGGAATTGACACCAAAATTTTCATTTTAATTAAAAGTGTGTTTTTTAAATTTCCAAATATTTTGATGTATCTCAAATATTTGGAAAAAAAGTATCTTCCAAATACTTCTTTATACTGATTACTAATACTTTGAGATCATAATTTGTATTATTGCTTTGGTTTTAAATGTATTAATATATGTTTTTTGACTGAAGATGTTGTTTATTTGGGGTAATATTCTATTCAAGCTTAAAAATGTTTATTTTGCTTTTATTGGATTGTGTATTCCATAGGTGTCAATTGGATCAAGTTAGCTATGAATGTTTGTACTTTTGATACAAGATTCTAAACTATTTCCTCTTTCATTGAAAATATCATATAGTGGTTTTCTTCCATCCTTTCCTTCCACATTTGTTACTTGAATAAAGAATTCAGAAAGTCTGGAAGGGTGACTGCAGGGCCTAGAATTAAAAGATTTGCCCTCTGCCCGCTTCAAAATGCCTAAAACTTTCTTGCTGAAATAAGCAAATTACAGCTGAATTTCCTTCTTGTATTTATTTTTTTTTTAGTTTCTAGTCTTCAATTTTTACTAAAAATTTTAAAACTTATTATCAAACTACAAATTAACCCTATCAAAGTTAATCAATTTTAAACTCGTTTGACTATTACAGAGAAGAGCTTTCATGTAGTCATTTTACTTCCTTACTCAGTACATAAAAATCCCAGGTTCACTCAATGTAGTATAATATTCCGTGATAGGAGGCAAAGTCTTTGTCACATTCATGCAAATTTGGGTAACAATGAGTTATGTCTTAGGTCGCATCGGATTTGTAATGTGTTGCCTGCCATATATTATAGACACTCAATAATTTTCTATACATCTCCTGGGTTATTCAACTAATTAAAATTTTGATAATTAAGGAAGTATTTCCTATTCTGAGGCTGTCAAACATAATTGTGTGTATTAGATGACTCCATAAAGTAACATTTAGCTGGTGACTCTAGTCAAACCTTAAATGGTGTCCCAAAGAGGTGCATGTAAAAGCTCTTTTTTTATGACATTGGCAAACACAATGTATAAAAAAAGAACACAAGTTGGTTGCACTGAGATGACAGGTGTTTTTCCAATTGTATGCTGAAGAGAAAGGGCATCACTTGTCATATCAAATATAACATATTTAAAACATTATTTTGTAGAGGCACTGTTTTAAGTTTCTTTTCTTTCCTTCAAATCACAAACCAAAAGCAGTAATTCAGGAGAACTTGGCATCGTTGAATTGCTGTAAAGGGAAAGAACTCATTATAGTATTTTAGAGCTGTGGTCATGTCTGGATGTGAAAGTTGGACTATGAGGAAAGCTGAGCGCCAAAGAATTGATGCTTTTGAACTGTGGTGTTGGAGACTCTTGAGAGTCCCTTGGACTGCAAGGAGATCCAACTAGTCCATTCTAAAGGAGATCAGTCCTGGGTGTTCTTTGGAAGGACTGATGTTAATGCTGAAACCCTAATATTTTGGCCACCTCATACGAAGAGTTGACTCATTGGAAAAGACCCTGATGCTGGGAGGGATTGGGGGCAGGAGGAAAAGGGGACGACAGAGGATGAGATGGCCGGATGGCATCACTGACTCGATGGACTTGAGTCTGGGTGAACTCCGGGAGTTGGTGATGGACAGGGAGGCCTGGCGTGCTGCGATTCATGGGTTTGCAAAGAGTCGGACACGACTGAGCAACTGATCTGATCTGATACATATTAATGTCATCAAATATGTGTATCTAGAAATTTATGGTTATGACCACAAATGCAAATTATAAAAATCATTTTTTACACATTTAAAAGAGGTTTATTTATTTTCAGATTTGGCTGCACTGGGTCTATTTTCCGTGTGTGGGCTCTCACTAGTTCTGGTGAGTGGGAATTACTCTTTGTTTAGGTCCACAAGCTTCTTACTATGGTGGTTTCTCTTGTTGCAGAGCCTGAGCTCTAGGGCATGCGAGCTTACTAGTTGCAGTGGCATGGGAGATCTTTTTGGACCAGGGATCGAACACATGTCTCCCGCATTGGCAAAGGATTCTTAACAACTAGACCCTCAGGGACGTCCCTAAAAATCATTTTTAAACAAGAGGAGTTTTACTTCATTCCTATGTTATTATAAGTGATGGATTGGGTTTACTTCCATAATTCCTTATAAAACAGAAATTTCCCCTGAGATTACGCATAAAAAAGGAGAAATGCATTCTAAAAGCCCTTATGTAGAAAAACTAACATACATTCTATAGTTTGTATTAGGTTTGTTTTCCTAGAACTGTTATGGAAATAATTCTAATGTAGGAGGATTAATAAGTACAAACAAGTTTTAGAAAATGTGCCTTGATGAATGAAACATACCAGTGGAGGTATTGGTATTTATCATAATAGCAGGTGAAAGGAAAATCTGTTGCAGGCTTTTAAATGCTTCCTGTGCATCTTGCGAGGCAAGATAAGTAGTTCTGAAAACTTAACATCAGACCTATTTCCTTTTATGTGTCTATTGGCACTTTTCAATACACAAACCCAAAATATCTTGAGCAGAGTATATGCTACATGTATGGAATTTAAATTGATCTTTGAGAAGATAAAGGTGTTTGCCTTTAGAGAAGCATATTTGAAATTTTACTTTTCTCTGAAAAGCATAGAAACAAATATTTTAACAACTTGTTGAATAATATTAAAACAATTTAAGAAATCAAATATTACTTTCTTTTTGGATATCATTTGTCAGCTTAGATGTCAAAGACTTAAATATATACCAATGAATTTAGTTTAAAAATGTATGGGTTAAGAAACATAGAAAGACATATTTTTTAATCACTGTATTTTCTCTAGTTTTGATTTACAGTCTTTGTGATTTTAAAATGTTTATTCATGGCATAAATTGTTATATACTTAAAGTGACTCCTTGCTTTCAAATAGAGTAGCTTTAGAAAAAGGGAAATGTCACTTGCCTCATAAATGCTGAATGTGATCCTTCCAGCAGGGAGGCAAAGTGATATATGAGTGAGGATGTGATAGGTTTCATCGTTCAGACTAATTCTAGCTGATTATGAAGGTAGGCTTGGGGGCACTTTGCTGAGAATGGTTTTGCTTCTGATGATGTGAGGAGTGGCAGTCTGACTCCACAGTCCATTTTTACTGCAACGAGACTGCTGTCACCAACCTTGTTGTGTACAGTGGATGACTCCACATATGTCCCTTTTCCTAAACTGGGCAACCACCATCATCTACTTGCTACTTTTAAGATTTTGAAACTTTAAATACCTTATTTAAATGAATCATACAATGTTTTCCCTCTGCAACTGGCTTATTTCATTTAGCATAACATATTAGGTTCATCTGTGTTTTTGTAAATAGAGGTATTTCCTTTTTTAAGACTGAATGGTAATCCATTATATGTGTGTATACCACATTTTCTTTACCCATTCTTCTGTCAGTGGATATTTGGGTTGTTTCTATATTCTTGCTTTAGTGAATAACACCACATTGAACATAGGACTGCAACCATCTCTTCAAGATCCTGATTTCATTTCTTTTGGATATATGCCGAGAAGTAGAATTGCTAAATCATATGGTATTTATAATTCTAATTTTTGGAGAAAGCTCCATGTAGCAAATGCACCCTTTTACAGTTCCATCAGCAGTGTACACAGTTTACAAACTCTGCATATCCTTGATAATGATAATTATTTTTTGGTGATAGCTATCCTATAGGTGTGAGGTGATGTCTCATTTTGGTGGTTTTGACTTGCAACTTCCTGTTGATTAGTGATGTTGAGCACCTTTTCATATACCTGGTGGTTATTTGCATGTGTTGTTTGGAGAAATATCTATTCAGGTCTTATGCCCATGTTTTAATCAGGTTGTTATTATTTTTATTGCTATTGAGTTGCGGTAGTTTCTTATATATTTTGGATGTTAACCACTTATCAGATAAGTTGTTTACAAATATCTTCTCTCTCTCTCTAGGTTGCCTTTTCACTCTTGTTTCTTCTATTATACAAAAGTTTTTTTTTTTTTTTTTATATATATAATCCCTGATGTTTATTTTTGTTTTTGTTGCCTATGCTTTTGGTTTCATATCCAAGAATTTGCTAAGACTAATACCAGATAAGCCTTTTCCTTATTTTTTTCAATGATTTTTAGAGTTTCATGTCTTACACTTGGGTGCTTAATATATTTCAAGTTGCTTTTGTATATGGTATAAGATAGGTGTCCAATTTATTCTTTTACATGTAGATAACCAGTTTTTCCAGCGCTATTTGTTGAAGAAACAATCCTTTCCCCTTTGGGCATTCTTGGCACTCTTGTTAACCACTGTGCCTGTGCAGTGGGAAGCCAAGGACAACAATGGGGGCTTTAGTGGTCCTGGTGTGCAAACTGGTCATCTGATTTGAGTGTTGGAACAAAAGACCAGCCGAACCATGTAACAGCTGCTTCCCTCTGAAGCTTCCCTCAGGACAGAGGGAGCTCTGGCACACTAACCTCTGTAGTTTTATCCAATGAAGGAAATGATTAGAAGTCTTGGTGCCAGACTTATCTCAACTTATTATTAAAGTTTAAGTGAGTTACAAGCTTAATCCTCTGATAAAATATCTCTCGAAGGGGAGAAATGAAAGAAGGCAATTAAATAGCCAAAAAAAAAAAGTTCAACAAATAAAACAAGAAAAAAAATCAATCGAATAATTAATTAAAAGATGAGGTGAGAAAACACAAATAAAATTTGTATCTATCAAAAAATAAAGTAAACAAATTTAAAACACATGCAGAAATACAAATACAAGATGATTGCAAATTGTAGGAATGTTACCTGAAAAGATTGGTTAGATTACCTTTGCATGAGTGCATGCCAAGTCGCTTCAGTTGTCCGACACTTTGCAACCCTAGGGACCATAGCTTGTTAGGCTCCTCTGTCCATGGAATTTCCAGGCAAGAATACTGGGTTGAGTTGCCATGCTCTTTTCCAGAGGATCTTCCCAACAGAGGGATCAAGCCTGTTGTCTTTTAAGTCTCCTGCATTGGCACGCAGGTTTTTTTTTTTCTACTAGTGCCACCTGGGAAGCCCAAAGATTACCTTTAGTTAACAAATTGAGCCATTTGGGGAATTAAAACTTTTTATTGATTTAACAGTATTTTGAACCATTTAATTGAATGTCTTAACCCTTCCCACAGTTCTGAACCTGCTGTCTTCTCTCATGGAAATTTGAAAATTACTTATATGATTGCCTAGAGCACATATTTTATTATGTTTTTAAGATAACTTCCAGGTACTACATCACACGTTCTTAGGAGTAAGTTTCCTTTAATAAGTCTTGTACTTTCTAAAAGAAAATTGTCCAAAAATGATAGGATTCAACCATATCAACAGACTTTTGAGCAAATAAACTTATAAAATAATAGAGTCACAGACACAGAAAACAAACTTAGGGTTACCAAAGGGGAAAGGGGATGGAGGGATAAATTAAGAGTTTAGGGTTCACATAAACACACTACTATATATAAAATTGGAGAAGGCAATGGCACCCCACTCCAGCACTCTTGCTTGGAAAATTCCATGGATGGAGGAGCCTGGGGGCTGCAGTCCATGGGGTCGCCAAGAGTCGGACACGACTGAGTGACTTCACTTTCGCTTTTCACTTTCACGCATTGGAGAAGGAAATGGCAACCCACTCCAGTGTTCTTGCCTGGAGAATCCCAGGGACGGGGAAGCCTGGTGGGCTGCCGTCTATGGGGTCACACAGAGTCAGACATGACTGAGGCGACTTAGCAGCATATATAAAATAGAAAACCAACAAGGACCTACTGGAGAGAACAGGGAACTATACTTAGTATTTGTAATAAGCTATAGGGAAAAAGAATATGAAAAGAAAATATATACATAACTGCCTCATTTTGATATACACTTGAAACTAGCAAAACATTGTACATCAACTATGTGTGTGTGGCCCAGTGGTTACCGACTCTTTGTGACCCCATCGACTGTAGCCTGCCACGCTCTCTGTCCATCTTCAATTTAAAAAAAAAAAAAAAAAAACAGAGTTTTGATAAACAGAGTTTTAATAATCTTTTTTGCAGAAGTTGCATTTTGTTTCTTCTTTTGAACTTGCCAACTCTGCATTATGTATAACCCACAGGCCTGTAACATTTACAAGCATCACTTGGTTTTCAAGTGTCCCAGAAATACTACTGAACATATGGTAGGTGCACACATTTTCCGAGGGCAGAACCAATATACAACACCCAAATCAGAATGCGGAGCATGGCTAGGGTTAGAAGTCCCTGATGTGATGATCTCCCCTTCACAGAGCAGTTTGATATCAATCATAGAGAAGGAGCAACCAAAAGATACTATTGACAGGGAATTTTTAGCTTTGATGTATTCCATTGTAATTGTCCCTTAACATTTAATGAAAGGAAGAGGTAGTAGAGTGTTAGAAAACCAAGCAGAACAAGTGTGAACAAGTGAAGCCCACAGAGGCATGGACTTTTCCTGTGTGTGTGTTCTCAGTTGTGTCTGACTCTTTGCGACCCACATGGACAGACTGCAACCCACCAGCCTCCTCTGTCCATGGGATTTTCCAGCAAGAATACTGAATTGGATGCATTTATTCCTCTAGGGGATCTTCCCGACCCAGGAAGTGAATCTGCATCTCCTGTGTCTCCTGTATTGCTGGCCACCATATTCTTTGCCACCAGAGAAGCCCCCAGTCAAACAGATATACATTTAAAAGTAGGAAAAAAACCCAAAACAAACAAAAAAAAACCCACCTTGAAAGTCAAGTAATCTCCATAGCAAGTTTTCCTTTAGCTTTTTTCATTCAGTGAAATTTGAAAGAAAAAAATAAAATGAATTCTCATTATTAAATTATTGACTAGTTCACATGAGATATAATAAATTAGGACAAAACAAAATATTTCTCACCAAAAGTGTTCATAGGAATTTCTAGAAGTCTGTACATGTTTAATATAGATACTAGTGAAAAAGGCGGAGAAGGCAATGGCATCCCACTCCAGTACTCTTGCCTGGAGAATCCCATGGATGGAGGAGCCTGGTAGGCTGCAGTCCATGGGGTCGCTAAGAGTCGGACACGACTGAGCGACTTCACTTTCACTTTTCTCTTTGATGCATTGGAGAAGGAAATGGCAACCCACTCCAGTGTTCTTGCCTGGAGAATCCCAGGGACGGGGGAGCCTGGTGGGCTGCCGTTTATGGGGTTGCGCAGAGTCAGACACTACTGAAGTGACTTAGCAGCAGCACCAGCAGCAGCAGTGAAAAAGGAGGGTCCTATTGTCTTTGGTAAACATTCTACCTTTTCTTTAAGGGTAGCTTTTTAAGTAAAATATTTAATAGGTTTCCTAGTTTTATTGCCATCTAAATACTATACACTTTAAAGCACAGCTGAAGATATCTGAACACCTCATAAAAAAATTAAATTTTCCAAAAGGGGAAAAAAAGAGTAGTGAGAGGAGTAGCATTGTTTTATATATTTGCAAATTTCTTAATAGAATTGATCTTTTTCAAGAAACTAACCTGGTGGTTACCAGGGGCAAGAGGCTGGGGGAGATGTTTATCAAGGAGTAAATACTTCCAGTTATAAGATGAATAAGTTCTGGAGATCTAATATACAGCATAGTGACTATAGCTAATAATTCTAAATTCCATATTGCAAGTTGCTAAGGGAGTAATCCTAAATGTTCTCAAAACAAAAAGAAATGGTAATTATGTGACAGGATGCAGATGTTAGCTAATGTTATAGGGATAATCAAGGAAAATGACTAGACCATTTAGGTATGACCTAAATCAAATCCCTTATGATTATACAGTGGAAGTGAGAAATAGATTTAAAGGCCTAGATCTGAAAGATAGAGTGCCTGATGAACTATGGAATGAGGTTTGTGACATTATACAGGAGACGGCGGTCTAGACCATTCCCATAGAAAAGAAATGCAAAAAAAGCAAAATGGCTGTCTGGGGAGGCCTTACAAATAGCTGTGAAAAGAAGAGAAGTGAAAAGCAAAGAAGAAAAGGAAAGATATAAACATCTGAATGCAGAGTTCCAAAGAATAGCAAGACGAGATAAGAAAGCCTTCAGTGATCAATGCAAAGAAATAGAGGAAAACAACAGAATGGGAAAGACTAGAGATCTCTTCAAGAAAATCGGAGATACCAAAGGAACATTTCATGCAAAGATGGGCTCGATAAAGGACAGAAATGGTATGGACCTAACAGAAGCAGATGATATTAAGAAGAGGTGGCAAGAATACACAGAAAAACTGTACAAAAAAGATCTTCACGACCCAGATAATCAAGATGATGTGATCACTGACCTAGAGCCAGACATCCTGGAATGTGAAGTCCAGTGGGCTTTAGAAAGCATCAGTATGAACAAAGCTAGTGGAGGTGATAGAATTCCAGTTGAGCTATTCCAAATCCTGAAAGATGATGGTGTGAAAGTGCTGCATTCAATATGCCAGCAAATTTGGAAAACTCAGCAGTGGCCACAGGACTGGAAAAGATCAGTTTTCATCCCAATCCCAAAGAAAGGCAATGCCAAAGAATGCTCAAACTACCACACAATTGCACTCATCTCACATGCTAGTAAAGTAATGCTCAAAATTCTCCAAGCCAGGCTTCAGCAATATGTGAACCGTGAACTTCCTGATGTTCAAGCTGGTTTTAGAAAAGGCAGAAGAACCAGAGATCAAATTGCCAACATCCGCTGGATCATGGAAAAAGCAAGAGAGTTCCAGAAAAACATCTATTTCTGCTTTATTGACTATGCCAAAGCCTTTGACTGTGTGGATCACAATAAACTGTGTAAAATTCTGAAAGAGATAGGATTACCAGACCACCTGATCTGCCTCTTGAGAAATTTGTATGCAGGTCAGGAAGCAACAGTTAGAACTGGTCATGGAACAACAGACTGGTTCCAAATAGGAAAAGGAGTACATCAAGGCTGTATATTGTCACCCTGATTATTTAACTTATATGCAGAGTACATCATGAGAAATGCTGGATTGGAAGAAGCACAAGCTGGAATCAAGATTGCCGGGAGAAATATCAATAACCTCAGATATACAGATGACACCACCCTTATGGCAGGAAGTGAAGAGGAACTAAAGGCCTCTTGATGAAAGTGCAAGTGGAGAGTGAAAAAGTTGGCTTAAAACTCAACATTCAGAAAACGAAGATCTTGGCATCCAGTCCCATCACTTCATGGGAAATAGATGGGGAAACAGTGGAAACAGTGTTAGACTTTATTTTTCTGGGCTCCAAAATCACTGCAGATGGTGACTGCAGCCATGAAATTAAAAGACGCTTACTCCTTGGAAGGAAAGTTATGACCAACCTAGACAGCATATTGAAAAGCCGAGACATTACTTTCCAGTAAAGGTCCGTCTAGTCAAGGCTATGGTTTTTCCTCTGGTCATGTATGGATGTGAGAGTTGGACTGTGAAGAAGGCTGAGCACCAAAGAATTGATGCTTTTGAACTGTGGTGTTGGAGAAGACTCTTGAGAGTCCCTTGGACTGCAAGGAGATCCAACCAGTCCATTCTGAAGGAGATCAGCCCTGGAATTTCTTTGGAAGGAATGATGCTGAAGCTGAAACTCCAGTACTTTTGGCCACCGCATTTGAAGGGTTGACTCATTGGAGAAGACTCTGATGCTGGGAGGGATTGGGGGCAAGAGGAGAAGGGGACGACAGAGGATGAGATGGCTGGATGGCATCACTGACTCGATGGATGTGAGTCTCAGTGAACTCCAGGAGTTGGTGATAGACAGGGAGGCCTGGTGTGCTGTGATTCATGGGGTTGCAAAGAGTTTGACATGACTGAGCTACTGATCTGATTCTGATAGTGATAATCATTTTGCAATATGTAAATGTATCCATCAACATGTCATACACCTTAAATTTACCCAATGTCTTATGTCCACTGCATCCTAGTAAAGCTGGAAAGATATTAAAAAAAAAAAGAAAAAAAAATATGGAAAGTCAAGAAATGAGGAAAGCTTGATATGAAGGCCAGAAGGAGGACTGAAAACTCTCTGACATCAGTGGTATTTACACGCTACTTGAGGGGCTTTGTTAAAATCTTTAAAGTGATATTCCAACTGATGCATTTGCCCTCTCATCACCTTCTGATATCCAAATAATTAAAGTAGTTTAAAAATACAATAACAGTGATCACAGATCAAAATAATAGAATATCCCTTTGTTAAATTTACTTTTTTCATTTTTTGGCTTACCTTCTAATACAATAAAGCCATTCACCTCCTTTACTCATTTTGCATATTTCAACAAAACTCAACATGACTATTTTACCCTTGTATATATATAAATATATGTCCTGCTATTTTGTTCTCTTTGAAAAGCAGTATACAAAATACAGTGATACTATCATCATGAAATAACTAAGAATCTTTTAAAGTGCTTATTTAAATTCATTTCTGAATTCAAACTAAAAGTTAAAATTTTCTTATCAATAGTGTCTTTATTTGGAAATAATATTTTCAAATAATTATTTGGAAAAATACACTGGAAATAAACTTTATTCACTTGAAACTTATTAGAAGAATGGAATATTACTGAAGTCTTTTTTTAAGTGTGTTTTTATAATTCAAGGGAAGGCTATATTCAAAGTTAAATCCCTCTTGTCTGTTTCATCTTTCATCATGATCAGAGTAAGCAAGACTTTGTTTCTTTGTGATTCCTGAAGAGAGACAGACTTCAATATATTTGTATAAAAATCAGAACATTTATAATAGGATGTTGTCCCACAGTCTATTATAAAGTCCTTTTTAACTTATTATTTCTTATAGTGACTCATCACCTTTAGAGTATGCAAAAAATTCAACTTTGCAATTGATTTTCAGACTATTTTTGTCTGAGGATAAAATTTAGGATGAATTTAGGAGCCAGGATGAAACTGGCCAAATTTTGCAAACACATGTCTAAAAATATGCAGTATGGAAGTAGGTAGGATAAAAGCAATGTAAAAAGTTATTTAAAAACTGATTCAGATCCATATCGATTTAGAGACTGAAGCCAATTAAAGGAAAACAAGTAGCTGTGACAAGAAAGAGCTATATGTCAACATCTATTTCTTTTTAGATTTGTCTGAGAACTGGCTAACTGTTTGTGAAATGTCTAATACCAAACCTTTATCAGAGCAAATTTATTTAAATTAAAAATATTGATTAAATGTATTACCTGTAGCATTTATGGAAGTGAACTTTTAACATAAAGAGTAACTGATTTAACTGCTTTTTGCCTGCTCTCTGTGCAAATGTGATGATAGTAACTTAGGGGATAACCCTAATGGAAATGACCATAGTAAAATTGTGCTGAAAATTTCAATTTCACCCTTAAAATTAGGTGAAATAAAGAATTTTCACCTTAAAAGTGACAATAGTAAGTAACTAGAGAGAACTTTTTATGGCTCTTTGAACTTCAAATTTCAGTGGCTATTTTGAACCCCAATGCTTTAGCAATAATTCACATTTCTTTTTTTTTTTTTAATTAAATTTTATTTTGCTAAACTTTACAATATTGTATTGCTTTCTCTTTTATTCTTTAAAATTGTATCACCAGTAGATCAACGATTAGAATTAGAACCACTGATCATTTTGTAACAGTGTTCTCTGAGAAAACATTAAAAAGTGGACAACATTTTATTCTGCCATATTGCCACATAAAATTACAGATATTGAATAAACTGTGTTATTTATTAAAGTAGTTAGAGATTCACAATGTATAAGAATAGATGATTCTAACAGCTAAGACTGAAAGCTTTGTTTCTCACAGGTTAACTGCATATCTTGTTTTATTTTTGATCAACATTATTGGTTTGAATACATGTGTTTTGCATATTTACTACTTGCATATGTACAGAATTTCCACCATGAGTCTCACATGATTTAGCACTGAGTATTATAATGCTTAAAAACTAGACGGTTACTACTTTCATGGAGCTTCATTTCTGGAAGAAGTAGATGATAGTAATACAGATATAAATAATACATACACGGGCTTCCTAGGTGACTTAGTGATAAAGAATCTGCCTGCCAATGCAGGAGATGTGGATTCTATTCCTGTTGAGAAGATCTCCTGAAGGCGGAATACCCACTCCAGTATTCTTGCTTGGAAAATCCCATGGAGAGAGAAAGGAGCCTTGCAGGCTACGGTCCATGGGGTCACAAATAGTTGGGTATAACTTACCAATTAAACAACAACAGTATATATACACACATATATGTATGTGTATGTGCATATCAGAAAGTACTGATGAATGCTGTGGATAAAACAAATAAAAAAAGGGGTATCGTTTTTGACAAGGTTGTCAAGACATGATGGTCATTATTTATATGACGGAAATCATTTAGATTAATTGGTAAGGCAAATTCCTCCTGGTTGAGAATATGCTCAACACTGAATCTCCCTGGGGTTGAGCATATATAAACTAGATGTTAGATTAAACATTTACATATATAAATATTTGTTGCAATTGAAGGAGAATTATAAGAGTATCATTTTTTTTTCTTTTTTTTTTTTTTTTTTTGCTGGTAAGGCAAGAAGTAAGCAGAATGGGAAAAATAGCTCTGTCACAACTAAACTAACTTGTAGGGCATGGCTCTGAAATGTCAGTTTTTTTTTTTTTTTTTTCAATATTAGTCCTCAAGATAGAGTTAGCCCATTCAAGCATAGATGATGCTGGAGAATTGGAGCCCTTCCCTATAGCCTCCTTTCCTGTACCAATAAAATGTAATTGGTATTTTAACAAGTTTCAGTGTTTATTATGTTCAAAGGCCAAAATCTATTCTAGTCCTACTCTTACATATAATTTCACTGAGTGGAGAAAAATCATGTTTCCTTGGATCACTACTCTAGTTCACTGTGATATCTGCTTACTTTGGGATAACTGGTATGCTTGCAATCACTTTAAAGTCACAAACAATGTCAATTCCGTAAACAGAATGCTCAGATAAAAAAAGTTAAAAATACAAACTCTGAACTTGGTTTAATATCAAATATTTTCCCTTTGCTGGTTGAGCACACTTTCAGAGCAAGCTTGAAGGAATAATATATTTAGCTCTCTCCTTACTCTCATTTTCTTTCTTTTTTTAAATTTTCTTTACTGGTTACTCTAAGAAAGAGAAAAGTTTAGCAAATTTTCTAGCATCCATTATTAGTTCAGTTTGTTGCACATACCCACAACAGCATTTTTTGTCACAGGGTTCTACTGTAGTAATTTGACTTAGAGCTGGCATGGAGCATGACCTTGGCCTTCTTGGGGTATTCTCCCAAATCTGGAAGTTTTAGACTGGTAATAACCTTGTAAGAACACATTTGTTCCAAATGAGAAGCCGTTTATTTGCTCCAATTTCATAAGTTCAATCACTGGACAGGAACTTAAACGTTAAGTCCAATAGAGACTCACTCTTCTTTGAATAACAGTAGATAAAGAAATCAGTGCAAATCACTTTTTTCAAAATCTTTGATCACAAGTCAGTGAACAAAGGCTTATGGACTTCCCTGGTGGTTCAGTGGTAAATAATCCACCTGCCAGTGCAGGAGACACAGGTTCAACCCCTGGGTTGCAAAGATTCCCTGGAGAAGGAAATGGCAACCCACTCCAATATTCTTGCCTGGGAAATCCCATGGACAGAGGAGTCTGGCGGGCTACAGTCCACGGAGTTTCAAAAGAGTTGGGCATAACTTAGTGACTAAACAACAATTAAAGTCTTCACTTTTGCTACCTTGGGCTTCACATGGTGGCTCAGATGGTAAAGAATCTGCCTGGAGTGAGGGAGACCCAGTTTGGATTCCTGGGTCAGGAAGATCCCCTGGAGAAGGGAATGGCTACTCACTCTAGTATTCTTGCCTGGAAACTTACCAATCATATACTGTTTTTCAAAAACATAGCACATAGGTACGAGATCCCTGCATTACAAATAAATAGCCATAAGAAATCAGTTCTTACCTAGGTTCGTTTCATAGTGTTTTCTGATTAACATAAGTAGAGGAAAACAGGCAGTAAACTATTGTTCAGTGGCTTCTGAATCTCTTGTCAATCAGATCCAGCAATTGATAGAACACCTAGACTATGTCTCCAAGTTTAACACAAGCTTGTGTGCTTAGTCACTCAGTCATGTCTGACTCTTTGTTACCCCATGGACTGTGCCCTCCAGGCTCCTCTGTCCATGGGGACACAAGCTTAGCACACATTATATCCTCAACAAATCTAAGTTATTCTAAATCCATTACATATTGTATACTTATTCTATGTAAAATCTAGTAAGGAATAAAAAGAAAGTCCCAATTGTTTCTGCAGATGGTTTAAATTTTAGTAGCTGGGATGAGAAAAAAAGACAAGTATTATGCAAGATGGAAAGAAATAAATATCACAAGACAGATATAGATACCATGCCACGGACATTCAAAAATGGAAGAAAACATAAAAATGCATAAGTGGGAAAATAAAAACCAGAAGTTTAAATAAAAGTATAAGGCAGAAATGTGACCTGAAGAAATGTTGAGCTAAATAAGAAATAAATTCTAGCTAAAATGAAGAAATATGCTGGTTTACATATAGTGAGACTCAGAAATGAAGGAATGATTAGATGGCTAATTAATTCAATAAACATATGTTCAGCTGCTGGGTTTAAGATAAATAAGATTAACAGTGCCAGCAGCTTCTAATCACTCATACTTTAGAGGAAGAAATAAATAAGTAAACACCAACTTTTAATAAATTTGATAGGTTTAAAAAAGAATACTATAAATACTGGTGCAGCTAACTCAGATATCGTGGATCAGGGAATGTTTTTCTGGAAAAAATAAGTAGATTCTATATATGCTGTGCTGCACTTAGTTGCTCAGTCGTGTCTGATTCTTTATGACTCCATGGATAGACTGCAGCCCATCAGGCTCCTCTGTCCATGAAGATTTTCCAGGCAAGAATATTGGAGTGGGTTGCCATGCCCTCCTTCAAAGGATCTTCCCAACCAAGGGATCGAGCTCAGATCTCTCACATTGCTGGTGGATTCTTTTCCATCTGAACCACCAGGGAAGCCCAAGAACACTGGAGCAGATAGCCTATCCCTTCTCTGGGGGAACTTCCCAACCCAGGAATTGAACCAGGGTCTCCTGCATTGCAATTCCTTGTTCAGGAAGGTCTATTGGAGAAGGGATAGGCTACCCACTCCAGTATTCTTGGGCTTCCCTTGTGGCTTAGCTGGTAAAGAATCCGCCTGCAATATGAGAGATCTTGGTTTAATCCCTGGTTTGGGAAGATCCCCTGGAGAAGAGAATGACTACCCACTCCAGTATTCTGGCCTAGAGAATTCCATGGGTCCTTGTGGTCACAAAGAGTTGGACACAACTGAGCGAATTTCACTTTCACTCCTGAATTGCAGGCAGATTCTTTACCAGCTGAACTACTAGGGAAGATTCCATATTGGCCTATGAAAATGAATAGGAATCATCCAATTGAAGTAAGGGTTGTGTGTGTACTTCTATACAAGCATATCTATTTATAAAGTCACTGTGGTGCTGTGTTCTAAATATTTTTGTATTTTCTGATTTCTTCACTTGACATTTGTAACAATATTGTGACTTTCATCTCTCTGCTACATATGTGTCTAGCATTATCATGTCTATTGTCCCTTGTTTGGGGTCCTATATATATATATATATTTTTTTTCCCCCTAAGAGTTAAAAAGCAGTTCAGATTTCCTTATAGTGAAAGATAATGATAACAATGCAGTTTTAGACTACTCAGTCCTCCAAATTATCTAGGATAAACAAACAAGGATAACAAAATAAATTCATTTTATATCTGTAACATCATTAATACAAAAAATTGATAAGGAATTTCCATGAACCACAAAACGAATGGATAGGGTAAAACCATGTAGAACTTGATCTCACCAAGGAACAGCCTAAGGTTACTAGCAGGCCAGAGGTGGCAGGGTGAAGAAAAAGAAGAGCTTTACCAAGCACAGGAGCACAGCATTGCCAATGGTTATGCATTTGTGAGTTGAGAGGACCCCTTATCAGTAACTCTGGTACTAACCAGTGAAATAGGGAGAGGCCGTCATAAATGTCAGGATTTTTTAACAGCTTTTCTTCAAGTATAATTTACGTCGATAAAAATTTACTTGATTTCAGTAAACAGTTTAATTTTTGGTAAGTTTATGGAGTTACAAAACTATCACTACAATCCAATTTTGGAATATTTTCAGCACTCCAAAAAGATCTCTCATATCTTTCCTAGTCACCCCACATTCCTAACCCCTTGCTGCTGCTGCTAAGTCACTTCAGTCGTGTCCGACTCTGTGCGACCCCAGAGACGGCAGCCCACCAGGCTCCTCTGTCCTAGCCAATCACTAATCTACTTTCTATCCTTTTAATGGAAAATTCATATGCATTGAGTCATAAAATATGTGGAAGGGTTTCTTGTGGCTGAATTAGTTTTCACTGTATAACGTTATTGAAAATCATCCATATGGCAGGTATTGGCATTGTCCTCCATTTTATTGCTGAATAGTACTCCACTGTATGAATATACCACATTGTACTATTTACTTACTGGTGGATAGATATTTGATTGTTTTTAGTTTGGGGGCATTATGGATTGTGTTGCTATAAATATACAATTTTTGTGTGGGCATGTGTTTTCATTTCTTCTGGTTAGATTCCCAGGAGTGATATTGCTGGATCATGTGGTAAATTTACACTTATGTTTTTAAGAAAATGCCAAACTGTTTTAAAAAGGTACTATACCATTTTACTTTCTCGCCTGCAGTGTGTGAAGATATCAGTTCTTCCACATCCCTACAAATAGATACTACTGTCTGCCTTTTTGAATCACTATGCCAAAGCCTTTGACTGTGTGGACCACAATAAACTGTGGAAAATTCTGAAAGAGATGGGAATACCAGACCACCTGATCTGCCTCTTAAGAAATTTATATACAGGTCAGGAAGCAACAGTTAGAACTGGACACAGAACAACAGACTGGTTCCAAATAGGAAAAGGAATACGTCAAGGCTGCATATTGTCACCCTGCTTATTTAACTTATATGCAGAGTACATCATGAGAAATGCTGGGCTGGAAGAAGCACAAGCTGGAATCAAGATTGCTGGGAGAAATATCAATAACCTCAGATAGGCAGATGACACCACCCTTATGGCAGAAAGTGAAGAGGAACTAAAAAGCCTTTTGATGAAGGTGAAAGAGAAGAGTGAAAAAGTCGGCTTAAAACTCAAAATTCAGAAAATGAAGATCATGGCATCTGGTCCCATCACTTCATGCGAAATAGATGAGGAAACAGTGGAAACAGTGTCAGACTTTATTTTTGGGGCCTCCAAAATCACTGCAGATGGTGACTGCAGCCATGAAATTAAAAGATGCTTACTCCTTGGAAGAAAATTTATGACCAACCTAGATAGCATATTGAAAAGCAGAGACATTACTTTGCCAACAAAGGTCCGTCTAGTCAAGGCTATGGTTTTTCCAGTGGTCATGCATGGATGTGGGAGTTGGACTGTGAAGAAAGCTGAGCACCGAAGAATTGATGCTTTTGAACTGTGGTGTTAGAGTAGACTCTTGAGAGTCCCTTGGACTGCAAGGAGATCCAACCAGTCCATTCTGAAGGAGATCAGCCCTGGGATTTCTTTGGAAGGAATGATGCTAAAGCTGAAACTCCAGTATTTTGGCCACCTCATGTGAAGAGTTGACTCATTGGAAAAGACTCTGATGCTGGGAGGCATTGGCAGCAGGAGGAGAAGGGGACAACAGAGGATGAGATGGCTGGATGGCATCACTGACTCGATGGACCTGAGTCGGAATGAACTCTGGGAGTTGGTGATGGACAGGGAAGCCTGGCATGCTGCGATTCATGAGGTTGCAAAGAGTTGGATACAACTGAGCGACTGAACTGAACTGAAAGTATATGTAAAGTGGTATGTCACTGTTCTTTAAACTGCATTCTCCTTAATATGATGCTGAACGTCTTTCCTTCTGTCATTTGTCTAAATTTATAGTTCTTTGATGGAATGTCTATTTGAAACTTTTGTTCATTTTTAGAGTGGATCATTTGTCTTCCAGTTATTCACTTACCAGTTTAGTTTATAAATTTTAGATACAAGACTTTTACTAGATAAAGCCTTAATAAATATTCTCTCTCAGATTGCATCTTGTCTTTCTGTCTTTAAAAAGATGCTTTGTAAGTACCTTTGATTTCAGTTTTGACCAAATTTGTTTTATCATTTTTTTTTCTTTTATGGATGATATTCTCTTCTAGTGTCTAAAAAATATTTTTCTAACCCAAAATCAGAATTATTTTCTCTTTATTTTCTTCAAATGCTTTATAATGTTAGCTGTTGCAATTATGTCTCAGATTAATTTTGAGCTCATTTTTAAGTATAATGTGAGAGAATAGTTTAGAATCATCTTTTAGTATTTGGACATTGTTTAAAAGACTACTGTTTCTCTATTAAATTAATTGCCTTTGAGCCTTTGTTGAAAATTTTGTTTATCTTACATAAATTTAAAGGTTATATCTGGACTCTTAATTATGCCTTATTGATCTGTGTATATGTTTATCATTTTCTCAGTACCACACTCTCTTGATTACTCTAGCTTTGTAGTAAGTCTGAAATTGGGAAGCGTCAAGTCCTCCAATTGTATTGTTCTTTTTTAAAATTGTGCTTGCTGTTTTGTGGCTTTTGACTTTCCATATAAATGTTAACATTATCTTCTAAATTTCTAGAGGGAAGAAATCTGCTGGAATTTTGATAAGGATTGCATTGAATGCATAACCAATTTTAGAAGAATTTAATTTTAATCATCTCAAGACTCTTAATCCATGATAAGGAAAGGAAAGCTCCCTCCATTTATTTAGGTCATATTTGATTTCTCTCAGCAGTATTTTTCAATTTTCATTGTACAGTTCTCATAATTATTTTGATATTTTCCCCTGCTTTATTTGATGGAAAGTGTTTTTACTTTCATTTTTAATTGTTCACTGTTAGTCTAAATACATTTGACTTTTTATTTATTTTTGTCCTGTGAATTTACTGAATTTCTTTTTAATTTTAGTGGTTGTTTTTGCATATTTCTTCAGTTCAGCTGAGTCACTCAGTCATGTCTGACTCTTTGTGACCCCATGGACTGCAGCATGCCAGGCTTCCCTGTCCATCACCAACTCCTGGAGCTTGCCCAAACTCATTCCATCAAGTCAGTGATGCCATCTAACCATCTCATCCTCTGTTGTCCCCTCCTCATCCTGCCTTCAATCTTTCCCAGCATCAGGGTCTTTTTTAAAGAGCCAGTTCTTCTTCACATCAGGTGGCCGAAGTATTGGAGCTTCAGCTTCAGCATCAGTCCTTCCAAAGAATATTCAGGACTGATTTCCTTTAGGACTGATTGGTTTGATCTCCTTGCAGTCCAGGGGACTCTCAAGAGTCTTCTCTAACACCATAGGTCAAAGGCATCAATTCTTTGGTGCTCAGCTTCCTCCGTGGTCCAACTCTCACATCCATATGTGACTACTGGATATTTCTTAGGAATCTGTGTAACCTGGATCATGTTGTGTGTAAATAGAGTGTACTCTTATTCTTCTTTTCCAATCTGAGTGCATTCTGGTTTTTTCTCTTTGCCTGATTTTGAGAGTAGATACCTTTATTTCTGAGCTCTATGAGAGTAGCAGTTTTTTTGTTGTGATATGTGATGTTAAATGTAAGTTTCTGATAAATGTCTTATCAGGTTGGAGAAGTTCCTTCTAAACTTGTGTTTTGAGCTTTTTTCATGGATGGATATTGGCTTTGGTTAAGTGTCTTTTTCTCTATCTATTCAGGTTTTGTCCTTTATTGTATTAGTATAATGTGTTAAAGTGCTGCACTCATATGTTAAAATTTGAAAATGTGGGGGGAGTTTTTTAAAAGGTTTGGATTACATTAATTGATTTTGAAATGTTAACCTTTTTGGCAATTCAGCATAGTCATTCTTTATAATTCTTTTATATTAGATTTACTAATATATATTCCCTATAACAATATTGTATTGCTTCAATACATAATAGGAATTTACGAATCACACCTTTGAGTAAAAGCTATTCTCTAAGATAATATATTTAATTTAATCTGAAGTTTTGCTTTACACTTGGGAAACAATTGTACATCTTCAGATGTATTAATATTCTGATATGTAAACATGGGGAAAATAATTATTGGCTTAGAAAAAGAAAGAATTATTCCTGAATGAGAGAAGAGTTTTGAACAGATAAAATCTGGCTCTATCAATAGGAGATTAAATGAGGGAATAGCTATTACATAGAAAAGCATTCAGAACCATAGAAATTATCTGAAAAGGAAACATCTTCATCTGAAAGTTTCTTAAAACATTGGAAAGGCATCTATGCCTAGTGTATTTTAGGGTGAATTTAAATGATATTGGGAAGGATATATTTTATGATTAATTCAAGTTTACAGTTTTTTCCTAGAAATGATCATTTCAGTGAGTGATAAAGAATATAAAGATAATGAAAATGTACAATGTGCTACTAGGTATTATTTCAAGAGTGAGAAGTTTTTAGCATGAGAGTGAGAAAGGTGTGTTTGATCTGAGTTTTGAGGGATAAGATCCCAAGGCTGAGAGAATTTCCACTTCCCTTCTGGAATGGACATGGTTGATACTCATTCCAAAGTGAGAAACTCCTGTTCCATTTGCTATTTTTATAGGTTGTTTCCCAGGCTTTTGTGTGAATTTAGGCCTAATAGTATTCACCTGCAACTCAGAGAACTTCTCTCCATCTGCTGAAGCCACCTGCTCTTTCTGGAAAATGCCCGTGAGCCTGTTGTCAGAATTAACCAGTGATGGATGGAGGAAGAAGCACTAAAGTCCAACTCCCTTATATCCAGTTGGGGAAACACTGAGGCGTAGTACACATTCCAGGGCTTCCCTTCAAGATCAGGCTGACATTACTCTCTAAGAGAGTTGCTAAATTTATGCCCTTGCTTTATTTGGTCTTCTCCTTCTCTCTGCTACTTGCCCTACTCTTTTACAGGTTTCTCCTCTGAGCACATTTAACACATCTCTGATACACAGAGATTTACTCCTCCTTGTCTGCTTCTGAGGGACCCCCACTAAGAAACATCCTCCACAAATACAGACAGTATTTGTGTACAGATAGTATCTGTGTATGTAAATATATGCACACTTGGGAGCAGTGATGGGCAAGGGGATTATTTAATATTGCCTGATTTTTACCGTCATCTTTGGCCAGTTACTAATAGTGAAGCCTGGATGAGAAAAGAAGTTAGTTCATCCTTGGGAAAACATGGGAGAATAGAGATAAGAAAAATGGAATGAATAAGCTTGAAGTCTAATAAAAAATTATACACAATAAGTCCATTAAAATTACAGTCTTCACCCAAGGCAGTAGTAACAGGAAAGTAATTGGAAGATAGAGAATTGACATAAGAATAGTTCAAGTTTTAATTAATAGGAGTTGGAGAACTATTGGCAGGAATGCTGATGAGAATTTCACCAGTTTTTAAAGAGGTGTAGAAATTGGATTGACAGAAAGGAATTGTGAGAATATTCCCTCTTGTAGCATTATGTGGATCAAGATGTGAAAGCTAAAACAAAGATCAGTCTATGTTAATACATGAATAAAAATGATGATGTAGCTAATAATTATTATGCTAATTATTGAGCTAATTATTAAGAGCTAAACACTCTTAAATGTTTCCTGTTTTGTCTTTATTTACTAACCACCCTGTGACAGAGGTTTTCTTATTATAAATGACTATAAGGCACATAGATGATACATAATTTTTCAATGATATGTAGATTAATATTCATAGATAATATATTTCTGGAAGGAATATCATATATTATTCTGGAAGAGTTGGTTAGAAAAAATGGACTTTAATTTTTAACATAAATTGAGGAAACAATGTTTAAATAACAGGGGAGGAAGGTAGAGTGCTCAGAGTACATGCTCTAGGTACATTAATTTCATGACACTCAGAAAATTTTCAGATTCATAAAATAGTTACAAAAGATGAGGCTTGTCAAGAGAAGACCAGTTGAGAGGCTTTTGCATCCACTTATGCATAAGATAAGGACCTGAACAGCCACAGTAGATGCTAGGTTGTCAAAAAAATAAGTGGGATGATAACCACTAAATCTCTAATTATATCCCTGTTGCTGCAAATGACATTATTTTGTTCTTTTATATGGCTGAGTAATATTTCATTATATGTATGTATATATATATATATATATATATATATATATATATATATATATATATATATATATATGTATATATACATACAGACCACATATTCTTTGTCTGTTCCTCTTTTGGTGAACATTTAGCATGCTTCCATGTCTTGGCTATTATAAATAGTGCTGCAGTGAACATTGGGAAACATGTATCTTTTTGAATTATAGTTTTCTCTGTATATATATGTCCAAGAGTGGGATTGTTGAGTCATATGGTAGTTTTATATTTAGTTTTTTAAGGAACTTCCATACTGTTCTCAGTTTGCTATACACCTGAAACTAACACAACATTGTATATCAAACATACTTCAATAAAAATTTTTTTAAAAGAATAATAAAACATCTAAGTCATACCAAGAAAAAAAAAAGTGGTACAGGAGACAGTGCAAAAAATATTGAGGGAAAGAGGTGTGTAAAAAATGATCAAATAAGAGCATTAAGAGCTATATGTGGACATTTTCACCTCCACATCTAGATATGAGCAATGATAATACAAGCCTCTGCAAATCACAACATTATAAACTTTACTTAAGATCTGTAAATTCACAGGATATTAATTTATGTCTATATCTATAGCTACTTCTCTACAAATCACATTGAAGTAATATTCTTAGAACACTGATTAAATGTGAGTGAAATGCACAAAAATAAGCCTTCAGTAAATGTATTGGCTCATCAAACCATTTATGTTGGATTTTTTCCTGGAATATAATAAGAAGTTATGAAGATGATTTATTGCTCGTGTAACTCAAATTGTTGTCATTCAAACTTTAGGTTACGAATGTTGTTTCACTAATTTTAGTGCTAACATTGTCTGAATAGCTGCCATGTATGTTTTTGATCATGTTTTGATCTTTGTGTGATTCTATAAAGACATGCAGAATTTAAGAGCATTCAGGAAGACTATTCTCATATCTAAATTCATCGGCCCTTCTGTAGCTTCATATATGATCATCTGTCAGATTTTTACTTTTCAGCAATTTTTCTGAAACTATAAAATAAATGACCACCTCTACCTTCATGATACCTAAAATTATCTTAAATGAATAGCTGTCCCTCTTACACTGAATGTACTTTGTCTAGATCATGTCCTGGAAACTTTCTTTGTTTTATTTCTCTATAGTAAAAGTAGTTTAGTTTGTTTCTTCAGATTCTGTCAATAATAGCCAGGTATGCCCTGTCCTCTACAAAAGTAACACCTGCTGCTGCTGCTGGAATTATTTAAAAGCCCTATATTGTATTTATAGGGAAAATATGACTTGGGATTTGAAAATTGTCATATTATATCAATGGCAAAGTTCTATACATTCCTGTGGTGGTAATAACAGGGCAATCTATTCTAATTTGGGCTTTCTTGGTGGCTCAGGCAGTAAAGAATCTGCCTGCAATGCAGGAGACCTGAGTTCAATCCCTGGGTCGGGGAGATTCCCTGGAGATGGGAATAGCAACCTACTCCAGTATGCTGACCTGGAGAATTCCATGGACAGAGGAGCCTGGTGGACTACAGCCCATGGATCTCAAGGAGTCAGACAGGTTTGAGCAACTAACATTTTCTTTTCACTTTTCATATTCTAATGTAAACTAATTAAATATTGGCTGAGACTGTTAAGATTAGATTTTACTCCAGGCCATTATTGTTTTAAGTTTGGAGGCAACCTATATTCACTACCAAAGTTTATTAAGAAGATAGGGAAACTATCAGTTGTGAGTGGTAGCTATTGACACATACAAGTCTGGTGATGCTATGTGCTGTTTATTGGATTCTGTAGGTATGCAGTTTGTAAAATAAGCTTTATTTAAAAAAAAAAAACAGTTTGGACTTACACAACAGTGATAAAAATAGTATAGAAAATTCCCATATACCCCATATTCAGTATCTTCTATTATTAGTATCTTCCATTAGTATGGTTACCAATAATTAACCAATATTGATGTGTTACTAATTAAAATGCACAGTTTATTTTTACTTCCTAAGTTTTTATCTAGTGTCATTTTTTTATGTTCCAGCATCCAATCTATAATATCTCCTTATAGTTAGTTATATGTCTCTTTAGCCTCCTCTTTGATAACTGTGACAATTTTGAGGAATCCTGATCAGACATAGCATAGGATGTCCCCTCTATTGATAATCCGATGTTTTTCTCATGGTTAGATGGGGTTTGTGGGTTTGAGTGAGGAAGTTCATAGAGGTAAAGTATTTTCATCACATACTATTAATATGATTTATAACTGTTGATGTTAACCTGATCATTTGACTGAGGTAGCATTTGCCAGATTTCTCCACTGAAAAAATACCTTCCTTCCCAGGCAGAACTTTTCGGAAGGAAGTCACTATGTATAGGACAGAGTGTCTGTATCAGTTATTTTGAATTCTTCTGCAGCTAAGATTTTTCTCTTCAGCCACGTTTATTATATTAGTATACACTCATAGGTCTCATATTTTACACTTGGGGTTATTCACTTTGTTGCTCATTTGTCCCAGTTTGACTATTAAGAGTTCTTTTAGTTTGATCTTGTGCCTCTTTGACATATCCCTATCTATTTATCATCTATCATCAATCTACCTATCTACATTTTTTAAATATTTCGTTACTTTTTGACACTGTAAGATGCTGCTGCTTCTGCTGCTAAGTTGCTTCAGTCGTGTCCAACTCTGTGCGACCCCAGAGATGGCAGCCCACCAGGCTCCCCCGTCCCTGGGATTCTCCAGGCAAGAACACTGGAGTGGGTTGCCACTGCCTTCTCCAATGCATGAAAGTGAAAAGTGAAAGTGAAGTCGCTCAGTCTTGTCTGACTCTTAGCGACCTCATGGACTGCAGCCTACCAGGCTCCTCTGTCCATGGGATTTTTCCAGGCAAGAGTACTGGAGTGGGTTGCCAGTGCCTTCTCCGACTATAAGATGGGCCAAGGTCATTATGTATATTTACTGCCCCACTCCTAGAATCACATTTCTTTATAGTGTCCTAACTCCTTTTGTTGGAGACTGATATTAGAAACCACGATCTGGGTACTAGGTGTGCTCATTGCTAGTCTTTTAGATCTTCTCTACTTTTTATTTTTTTTAATGTTGTTAATTATTGATTCAAATTTTTAAAGGGATATAGGCCTATTCAGATTATCTGTTTCACCTTGTGTGAATTTTGGTAGTTTGTGTCGAATTATGAAGTTTGCAGCCATATAAAGTTCATAATGTTCCTTTTTTTAAATAAAAGCTTTGTAAAAGATCAGTTTTTGATTCAAACCAAAATTGAGAGTAAGATACAGAGATTTCCCATATACTTCCTGTCCCAACACATGCAGAACCTACACCAGTATCTTATTCTTAAGTTATTTGTACGTTTTGGGTGATAGTCTCTTATCAAATGTGTCTTTGCATTTTTTTTCTCAGTCCGTGGCTTGTCTTCTCATTGTCTCAACACTGTATTTCATAGAGCCGATTTTTAAAATTTTAATGGATCCCATTTTATCTTTCATGTACTGTGCCTTTGGTATTGTATTTAAATAATCATCACCATATCCTAGGTCATCTCAATTTCACCTATGTTATCTTTAAGAGAAAAAGCAATACAATATTATAAAGTTAAGCAAAATAAAATTTAATTAAAAAAAGAATTTTACAGTTTTGTGAAGGGTATAAGGTCTGTGTCTAGATTGATATTTGTGTGTGGATGTCCAGTTGTTCTGGCACCATTCACTGAAAAGACTGTCTTTGCTCCATTTGTCTAAGATCAGTTGACTATGTTAGTGTACTTATGTTGCATTGATTTATCTGTCTGTTGTTTCACTGATAACACTGTTTTGATTACTAATATCCCTTATTTATCCATTCAATACTCATTAGTTTAGCAGTGATAACCCTTCTTTTATATCTGAGATTAGTAATTTGTACCTTCTCTCTATTCTTTTTCATGGTGAGCCTGGGTGGATGTTGATCATTTTTACTAATCTGTTCATATTGTTCCCCTGTATGCAATTTTATTGTTTTTTTATAAAATAATTTTTATTTCCTTTCTTCTGCTTCTTTTAGGCTTAGTCTTCATTTTTAGTTGCATAAGATGTAATCTTATATTATTGCTTATAGATCACCTTCTTTTCTAGTGTAGTTATTAAATGCTATAAACTCCCACCTGTGCACTATTTCTGCAACATCCAGAAATTTTGACAAGTTGTGTTTTCATGTTAATTTGTTTAAAAATAACAGATTTATGTTGAAAATCATTTATTGACCCAAATGTTATTTATAAGTACTTTGTTTGGTCTCAAAATATTTAGAGATTTTCTAGTTAGATTCCTGTTATTGATTTCTAATTTAATGTCACTAAATAAACTTTATTAGAGTACACTTTATTTGATTTATTTGCATTAAATTTTGTTAAGGTGTACGTATGGCCTAGAGATGTGGTCTGTATTGGTGAATGTTCTTTTGTGATCTGAAAACAGTATATATAGTATATGTTTTACTGTTGTTGGATTAAGTATTCTATAAATGTTAATCAGATCAACTTGATTGATGGTGATGCTCAGGTAAAATCTGATAGAATTGAAATAACAAATAGATAATTCCACTTTTATAGTTGAATGATTTAACATGCTTTTTTGACAAAATTGAGTTAATCAATCAGGCAGAAAATCAGTAAGGTATTTGTGAAAATGGAGGAGGCTGGTGTGGTTGGAGGAGAGTGAAGGAACATGTGCAGGAAATGTACTCAATATCAGCAGGGTGGGAAGACTGTGTGGGCCTTACATAAGATGTGAAGAAAGGGACCAATATGGAGGAAAGATGAGTTCATTTTTATAGAATGATAAGTTCAAACTGAGTATTAGAGTTTCAAGAGAGGATGTCAAATAGACATCTGGGTATTATCAACTACATTATACAGCCTCTAAGAAATACTGTGCCTCTATAAAATACTGTTATATAGTCATCCATGGCTGAAATTATGATATCCTCCCACTAGTGGGAAATGCATTATGAATGTCCTGCAGAATTAAGGCCCATTGGGTTTTTTGGTCATCTGTTGAAAATAGAACCAACCAACATGATTTTGTCTTATTTCTACTTATCTTCAGCTGTTAAGGTATATGAAGAAGATGTGGGGAGCTGTTCTTAACAAGATTGAATGTGAAATAGTAATAGCAGGGCATGAAAGGTGGAGCATTAATACAAGACAATAATTTTACTTTTGAACATTGGATTTTTTAAAAGTTTGAGGAGGGAAGTAAAGGCAAAGAATGAAGATAGATGATGTAGACTAAGTCTAAATGTAGATAAGCTATTTATGCTAGAGTAATAGAGAAAGTAAGCTAGGAGGACAGATATTAGCAAGAGAATATAATGCTTGAGTGAGTATATTGACAAACTATTGGTTTTGCTAGTGATGAAAAGGTGGGCTGTGACCATAGGTAAGAGTGGCCAATAAAGCAAGGGTGGAAGACAAAGTCTTTGGAAGAAGAGATTTCAAAAAGTTAGATACTGGCAGAATCATCATATGTTGTTGTTATTTTCTCAGTCATGTCTGCCTCATTGTGACCCCTTGGACTGTAGCCTGCCAGGCTCCTCTGTCCATGGAATTCTCCAGGCAATAACACTGGAGTGGGTCGCCATTTCCTTCTTCAGGAGATCTTCCTGTCCCAGGGATCAAACACAGTTCTCCTGAATTGTGGGCAGATTGTTAACCATCTGAGCCACTAGGAGCCCATGGATATTACAATCACGAAGGTTGAAGATGACAGTAATGATGGAGAGACTGGCTGCGACTAAGGTGCTAATCTTCAAGGGATAAATCAAGTGCTCTTGGGGTATATGGAAGGTCAGAGCAGAGAAAAGTAGCATCTGGTATAATCTGATGAAGTGCAAATCAAAGCTCAAGAATTTTAGGAAAGAAAAAGGAAGTGTCCTGGAAGTGTGAACGAGGGATAAGAAAGTAATCTGTCCCATCTTTAGGTCAAACAATGTACAATGTATTTAAAAAGAAAAAAAATTAAAAAAATGAACAGTCAACCAAATTCACAAGTGTCAGAACTGAACTCCACTCAGATCTTCTCTCTTAAAATCATTTCTTTTTTAAACTTTTCCTTGGTGATGCAAAAGAAAATACTTGATCCATGGTCCAAACCTACTGTGTGCAAGGCTAAGAAATATAATGTTCAAGTAATACCAGGAAAAGAAAGTGAAGCTGTGAATGTTCCACCAGCCTGCCACAGATAGATATAGCCTATTTACATTTTTATGAGAAAAAAAATGTAATTCTGGGATAGGAAGGTATAAAAAAGGAATTATGAAAATACATACAAATGTGTTGAGAAAAAAATAGGGAGAAATATCTAAATATACCAATGAACCAGACAGCAAGCTGTCAGATGAGTTCAAAAATAAAAACAGAATTCGTGTCAAGAAAACTTGAGTGACTTTAGTTGCTCGAAAGAGCATTAGAATCACATTATTAATGCAAAATAAGAAAACACCATAGAAAACTTTAAAATCAATAGAATATATGCCATCTTAGAATTACGCCAACATAAAAAATTTTTCAAAGGGATATAGTATCTAGAACTAAGATGGAAAAGTCTCCTATATGTAAGGTCATCCTAGAATGGTATTATGTGGAAATGCTAAAACACTTAGAAGGTTGTCATATTTCACAAGATATCGAGAAATCCTAAAATGTATTGAAATAAGGAAACTGAAAGGGAAAACATCTTGTAGCAAATTACCTGCTTTGTCAAGACGTGTAGTGGAGTGGAGGCTGAATAGCCTTTTGGTGTGGAATGGGAAAAACAACCAAGAAAAGTGGTAAATTTAGTTGCAATGTTAGCTTCAGTTGTAATGTTTTGGGGGTTTCTTGGAAATTAGGCAATAAGGTCTAAGTGGTTACAGAAAACAGGATTTGTCTTCAGTAAGATTTATACAGGGAGATTTAACTTTGAAACTTTAGCCTAAATAAGTCAGATTATGATTATTTATTGCCTGCACTCAACTAATACTGGTCATATGTGTATATTTCTTGGGTAGATTTTAAATACATAAGACTCAAGAAAATTTAGTTTAAGTTTCCCTGGTGGCTTAGATGGTAAAGAGTCTGTCTACTATGCGGGAAACCAGAGTCCGATCCCTGGGTTGGGAAGATCCCCTGGAGAAGGAAATGACAACCCACTCCAGTATTCTTGCCTGGAAAATCCCATGGACAGAGGACCCTGGCGGGCTACAGTCCACAGGGTTGCAAAGAGTTGGATATGACTGAGTGACTTCACTTTTACTTTCAATAATAGAAAGGTCCAAAAGGCATTTCTATACAATGCAACCACTGAATGTAATTTTTTAAATTTCCCTTTCTTAATCTGGAAAGATATTAATGATACATTCTTAAGTGAAGCTTGCAAAAAACCATACTATTCATTCGAAGTACTGAGTCCTGGGCACTTGGAACTAAAACAGAGTCTCTCTATTATTATACTGTTAATTAAATAGCAGTGAATTTTCATATGAACATTTCTAAAAGGACTAGAAACAATCTCTACAGAGCAATAAGTTTAAAGATAATTTGAAGCTTCCATTTCACTTTATCTCTTTGGATATTTAACTATAAATGAACATTTTTGAAAATGAAAATAATATATAGCAAGGGCTTATGAAACAAATGAAGTCAGAAGGGAGGCTATTCCATAAATGATAAATATGCTTATTTAGAACTTGGTTTTGCAAACTGTTTTTACCACACACAAAGAAAGCAGGGAAGATAAAACCATCTTCCAGTGCCAAATTCCCACTACCCAGGTCCCCAGAGTAGATCCCTATTGCTCTAATGCTTGTTTAGAGAAGTCTTTCAAATATACAAGGAACATTAAATTAAATTATTCAGTGTTGTATCTTTAACTAGGACACTGTGGATAACAGACACCTTACCTGCCTCATAGAGGGGAGCCATAGAGACTTAAGTGTAGGTATAAATATATAACCATGTTACTTAAATAATGTAAATATGGAGTCTTAACCTTTATTTAGTCATGAACACATGATATCATTTAGTTAAAAACAATGCTGAGGATCCTAAACTTTTCAGTACCAACCTGCTTGATTAAAAAAAAAAAATTGTTTTGTAATCCATAGGAAATCTCCAAGAATAGTACAGCAAATACCGATTTATTTTTCACCCAGATTTAGCAATTGTTTACATTTTAGTATATACATATAATTCAGTATATGTTCTTGAAAATATTTTCAAACCATTAGAAAGTTGGAGGCATCATATTATTTTTGCCCTAAATACTGCAATGTGCATCTTCTAATAAGGGTATTCCTCTTTATAATCACACAAGTATATCTTCTACATAATCCTCATCTCACCTTAGGAAAAATTAGTTCAGTTCAGTTCAGTTCAGTCACTCAGTCGTGTCCGACTCTTTGCGACCCCATGAATCACAGCACGCCAGGCCTCCCTGTCCATCACCAGCTCCCGGAGTTCACTCACACTCACGTCCATCGAGTCAGTGATGCCATCCAGCCATCTCATCCTCTGTCGTCCCTTTCTCCTCCTGCCCCCAATCCCTCCCAGCATCAGAGTCTTTTCCAATGAGTCAACTTTTCACATCAGGTGGCCAAAGTATTGGAGTTTCAGCTTCAACATCAGTCCTTCCAATGAACACCCAGGACTGATCTCTTTTAGGATGGACTAGTTGGATCTCGTGCAGTCCAAGTGACTCTCAGGAGTCTTCTCCAATACCACAGTTCAAAAGCATCAATTCTTCAGTGCTCAGCTTTCTTTATAGTCCAACTCTCACATCCATACATGATCACTAGAAAAACCAGAGCCTTGATAGATGGACCTTTGTTCACAAAGTAATGTCTCTGCTTTTTAATATGCTGTCTAGGTTGGTCATAACTTTCCTTCCAAGGATAAGTGAGAGTCTTTTAGTTTCATGGTTACAAGTACCATCTTCAGTGATTTGGGAGCCCAGAAAAATAAAGTCAGCTGCTGTTCCCCCATCTATTTGCCATGAAGTGATGGGACCAGATGTCATGATCTTAGTTTTCTGAATGTTGAGCTTGAAGCCAACTTTTTCACTCTCCTCTCTCACCTTCATCAAGAGGCTCTGTAGTTCTTCTTCACTTTCTGCCATAAGGGTGGTGTCATCTGCATATCTGAGGTTATTGATATTTCTCCTGGCAATCTTGATTCTAGCTAGTGCTTTCTCCAGCCCAGCATTTATCATGATATACTCTGCATATAAGTTAAATAAGTAGGGTGACAATATTTAGCCTTGACGTACTGCTTTTTCTACTTGGAACCAGTCTGTTGTTGTTCCATGTCCAGTTTTGTTGCTTCCTGACCTTCATATAGGTTTCTCAAGAGGCAGGTCAGGTGGTCTGGTACTCCCATCTCTTTCAAAATTTTTCACAGTTTATTATGACCCACACAGTCAAAGGCTCTTGCATAGTCAATAAAGCAGATGTTTTTCTGGAACTCTTGCTTTTTTTTGATGATCCAGCAGATGTTGGCAATTTGATCTCTGCTTCCTCTGCTTTTTATAAAACCAGCTTGAACATCAGGAAGTTCATGGTTCACGTATTGCTGAAGCCTGGCTTGAGGAATTTTAAGTATCACTTTGCTAGCATGTGAGATGAGTGCAATTGTGTGGTAGTTTGAGCATTCTTTGGCATTGCCTTTCTTTGGGATTGGAATGAAAACTGACCTTTTCCAGTCCTGTGGCCACTGCTGAGTTTTCCGAATTTGATAGCATATTGAGTACAGCACTTTCACAGCATCATCTTCCAGGATTTGAAATAGCTCTATTGGTATTCCATCACCTCCACTATCTTTGTTCGTAGTGATGCTTTCTAAGGCCCACTTGACTTCACATTCCAGGATGTCTGATTTAGGTGAGTGATCACACCATCATGAAAAATGTCATTTGCTATAGGAACCGTATATAAATTTCACCTTTTTAAATGAAAAAAAAAAAAAACCAACTCTGGGTTTTAGAGCTTTTTTCAATTCATGATCCAATCATGTTTCATTTTTTGTATTTGGATGCTTCATCTGTTCAGACTCTTTAATTTATACCAGTCCTTGTGGCTTCTTTTTAAATAAATTTTTTTATTTTATAATGGTTTTAGATTTGCAAAAACAATTGTGAACATAGCATCTAGAGTTCTCATATACTCAGCACCATATTTTCTCTATTATAGACATCTATATTTGTGTGGTACATTTGTACAGTTGGTGAACCAATATTGATACATCTATTAATTAAATCCATGTTTATTCATATTCCCATAGACTGTTTTTTAATCTAAGATCTTCTTTGATGTTCCTGAATCACACCCAGAGTAAATTTATTTCCATTTCCTTGGGCTTGTGTTGGCTGTGAAATTTCACAGGCTTTTCTTTTCTTGATGACCTTCATAATTTTTACGATCACTGGCCAGATAGTTTACAGTATTTATGTTGAGTGGAAATTGCCCGATATTTTTTCACATAATTGTACTCTGATTATCAGTGTTTGGAAGAGGACTGTAAAAATAAAGTGTTATTTTCATCATACCATAATTCTTGGGTTTTGTATTGGCTTGCTATGGCTGCCTTAACAGAATATCTCAGACTGGGTAATTTAAAGAGGTAAAGTTATTTTTCTTACAGTTTTGGAGGCTAGATCTAAGATCAAGGTGTCAGCAGATGGTTTGAAGATGATTGTCTTTGCCTTTTGCCTTCATGTAATCTTTCCTCTGTGTCTTTATCCTGGTATCTCCTCTGTGTTCACATTTCTTCTTAGAAGGTCTCTGGTCTGATTGGATTAGGGCCCACCCTAACAGCATCAATTTAACTTAAATCACTTTTTTTCAGGGACTTCATTTATTTAAACCAGTTTTAGGTTCCTAGAGAATGGATGGTGTAGAGATTTCCCATATGTGCTCAACCACCATGGATATATAGCCTTTTTCATTATCAACATCTCTCACTCAGGTCAGTTCAGTTCAGTCACTCAGTCGTGTCCGACTCTTTGCGCCTCCATGAACCGCAGCACACCAGGCCTCCCTGTCCATCACCAACTCCCAGAGTCCACCCAAACCCACATTCATCGAGTTGGTGATGCCATCAAACCATCTCATCCTCTGTCGTCCCCTTCTCCTCTTGCCCTCAATCCTTCCCATCATCAGGGTCTTTTCCAATGAGTCAGCTCTTCTCATCAGGTGGCCAAAGTATTGGAGTTTCAGCTTCAACATCAGCCCTTCCAATGAACACCCAGGACTAATCTCCTTTAGGATGGACTGGTTGGATCTCCTTGCAGTCCAAGTGACTCTCAAGAATCTTCTCCAACACCACAGTTCAAAAGCATCAATTCTTCAGCACTCAGCTTTCTTTATAATCCAACTCTCACATCCATACAGATGGTACATTTGTTACAACTGATGAACTTGTATTGGTATATTAGGATCACCCAAAGCCCAAAGTTTGTATCATAGTTCATGCTTGATGATCTAACTTTAAAGTTTATAAAGAGAGGTGGAAGGCCCAGAATAGCCATCACAGAAATGAAAGTACAGAATGGATTTGGAGGACTGAAATTAGCCAACTTCAAAATTTACTATAAAGCTACTGTAATCAAGATACAGTAATATATGATATATATTGTAGAGAATTAAATACATTGTTGCTTTTATTCCTTTGAATAATCTGTCCAATTATGAATAAGAAAATTAACTTTTATTTTACCCTCACTAATTCGTTCTTTGATGCTTTTCTATACTTCGTGTATATCAGAGTGTGAGCTATTTCCTTCTCTCCAAAGATTGTCTTTTAACATATTTTGCAAGGCATCCTTATTAGCAGCAAACTCCTTCAATTTGGAAGTTTCTATTGATATATCCTGGCGCTCAGAGATTCTTTCCTCAGCTGTGTCTAGTCTACTAATAAGCCCATCAAAGTATTTCTTGCAAATTCGTCATTGCTGTAATAGTGCCTTTGAGCTCTACCATTTCCTTTTTATTTCTTTAGAATTTCCCTCTCTCTGGGTTACATTGCTCATCTGTTCTTGCATGCAATCTACTTTACCTATTAAAGCCCTTAGCATGTTCATCACAGTTTTTAAAATTCTGGTCTGATAATTCCAATATCTCTCTTGTATCTGACTCTGGTACTGATGCTTGGTTTGTGTCTTCAAATTGTACTTTTAGCTTTTTACTGTGCTTTGTAAGTTCATCTTTATAGCCAGACACAATCCATGGGTAAAATGAACTGCTGTAAACATGGCTTTAGTAATGTGGTGTTGAGGTTAGGCGCAATGGGACACATTCTGTGATTTGGTTTCAGTCTTTTAATATGCCTATGCCTCTGGATGGTAAATTTAATGTGTTCTTAAGGACTAAGCATTCGCTCAGTAGTGTCCGACTCTTTGCGACCCTGTGGACTGTAGCCCACCAGGCTCCTCCCTCTGTCCATGGGATTATCCAGACAAGAGTACTGGAGTGGGGTGCCAGTTCTTAGTTTCTCCTTTAGTTAAAATGGGATGGCTAGAATTGAGTATTTCCCTTCTCCTAAGTAGAAAGCTAGGGCTTCCCAGGTGGTTCAGTGGTAAAGAATCTGCCTGCCAATGCAGGAGATTCAGGGGACACAGATTCGAACCCTGAGTGGGGGCATGGCAACTCACTCCAGTATTCCTGCCTGGGAAATCCCATGCATGGAGGACCCTGCCTGGCGATAATCCACAGGGTCGCAAAGAGTTGGACAGGAGTGAGCTACTGAGCACCCACGCAAGTAAAAGGCTACAGCTGACTGGAGTTGGGTATTTCCCTTCCCTCGGAGAAGGCAATGGCACCCCACTCCAGAACTCTTGCCTGGAAAGCCCCATGAACGGATGAGCCTGGTGGGCTGCAGTCCATGGGGTCGCTAGAGTCGGACACAACTGAGCGACTTCACTTTCACTTTTCACTTTCATGCATTGGAGAAGGAAATGGCAACCCACTCCAGTGTTCTTGCCTGGAGAATCCCAGGGACGGGGGAGCCTGGTGGGCTGCCGTCTATGGGGTCGCACAGAGTCGGACACGACTGAAGGGACCTAGCAGCAGGAGCAGCAGCAGCAGCAGCAGCAGCAGCAGCAGCAGCAGCAGCAGCAGCAGCAGCAGCAGCAGCAGCAGCAGCAGCAGCTCATTTAGGAACTATCCCAGAAGTTTGGATTCGCCTTAATTAGTTTCTCCTGAAGGCATTCTTGTTAAGAACAGAGTGCTCTAGTCTATTTCAAGGCTGTTACATTTCCCCTCCCCCTACGAAATGCATTAGGGGATTTTTCTCTGATTTCACTTAAGGACCTGGTTGAGCTCCGGGGAGGCAACTCTCTGAAAATTGTGGGGATCCTCAAATGACTGAGTTCCTCTGGACTGTTTTAACTCTTTCATCTACACTCAGCGTCCAGCATTTCGCCAACTAAGTTTCGGGTTTTCCTACGCGGACTGGCTTCTACGGCAGTTTCTACTAGTGGTTATCTGCTCCGGTAAGCTATAACTCCTTGTTTTCTCCTTTCTCTCTTACTTTGGGGGCAACGGTTTGCCCTGAATTCTCCTCTCTTTTACCGGCTAAGAAAAGTTGTTCAGCTTTTTACCTATTAGGATGGAATGGAGACTTCCAAGGCTTCTTACTTGTGGACCTGGAAACATTAACTTTTAGGAACTTTCTCAAATGAGCGTATTTTCATATGCGAACAGGCAGATTAGAAAGCGTCATGGTTCATATGTGTACCCAGCCCATTTGGCATACATGTAGCCCAGCCTGAGCCTCCCTCTCAACTTCGACACTGAATGGCAACTCTCTCAAAAAAATTTTTTTTCATATCTCTTCTATCCTTATAACCTGAGATCAAGTGACCTTACCTGAAGACATGGTGATCTTTCCCTCTATTTATAGAAGTAGCCTTAAAAACATAAAAAAGAAAAAAGAAAAAGAAAACTTTGTGGTGTATATCCAGAGGCTTTGTACTTATTGTTGTTATTTTTAAAATATTTGTTTATTTGGCTATTCTGGGTCTTAGTTGCATCTTGCAAACTCTCAGTTTTGGCATGTGAAATCTAGTTCCCTGACCAGGATTTGAACCTGGCCCCCCTACATTGAGAGTGCAGTCTTTACCACTAGATCACTGGGGAAGTTCCAGACCAGGGACTTTGTACTTTAAATACTCAAAAAAACCATTTGGGGGGTTTGTTATTTATTTTAATATTCCTGAATAAAGAGGTGGGCTAGTGAAGAAAAGATATTCCTTTAAAATTTTAGTTTTGCTAGGCTTTTGAATGATCAGGGATTTTGTGAGAGATTTGAGCTGTCTGAAATGGCCTGAAGAGGTATTGCATGCCTCTTTTCTGTGGGGGTATTCAAGCAGATATTTGACATATAGCTGATGCAGGTATTGTAGAAGTAACTGGAACAACAGATGACAATGAGTGTTTGTGTTCTAAGGTCTTTTCCTGCTTTATGTGGTAAATCTATACATTAAAAAAAATAATAGTAATCGTCATGAATTTCACTTGAGTCTACCTTCAGTCACCAAATCTTGAGTGAGTGAGTGAAGTCGCTCAGTCCTTTCTAACTCTGTGACCCCATGGACTGTAGCTCGCCTGGCTTCTCTGTCCATGGGATATGCCAGGCAAGAATACTGGAGTAGGGTGCCATTTCCTTCTCCAAATCTTATTGTGACCCAAGTAACTAATTATTTGGTCAGGCAAAATACTGCCACTAACTGACCAATGACTGACGTAACTTAGCAGCAACAGCAACTGACCATTATTATCAAATCAAATGCTTGAGGTTAGAGACTACAAATTCTTTTTGAATATTTTAACTCATATTTATATGCAAATATGATTTCTTACTTTAAATTTGTAGGATTCTTTGTTGATAATAGTTAGGGAAGCTGTGGAGTAGGAAAATTGCTGGAAATGTTCAGGCACCTAACTTACTATAGAAGAGGGCAGAATTGAAAGATGAAGGAAAGGGCAAGCTGACTCATAAAGACTTGAATTTGATTTGTGAGGGTGGAATGAAATATTATTGTGGAGTATGGGACATAACAGTCATACAAATAGGAACAATATGTAGAAGATTTGTGACTGATGTGAGGTAATAGATAATTTTTATGATATAAAATTGATGTAAAAGGGGTCAGCTATAAGAAAGCATTGAAGCTCCAAAGTATCAGAATTGGAAAGAACTTCAAGGAGGCAGAGAAGGGCTTTGAAAAGAAATCGCTTTGAACTCTGTGCACTCTGCAAAATGATTCAATTCAATTCCAAATTCTCTGGCATTTATGCATGTGATTTTAGGGGCAGCCAGTAAAGGGCATCAATATTAATGTAAAATTGTATTTTCAAAAAAACATTCAAGAAACTTTCATTAGCCTAAACAAAACATTCTTTTTTTGTGTGTGTGAAATAAAGCACTTTAAAAAGCATCATATTAGCTTTAATGAAATCAAAATTAGTGGCTATTCAGTACTAGTTTGTTCATTATTTATGCTACTATCTTCTTCTGTCGGGTCATTTTCAGTTTGTTTCATTTGAAATGAGGTTTATAAAATATGGTGATGCTTTTTAAGTCTCTTCCACTTGTTCATGATTGGACCATGCATTTGTAAATACATGTGAAACTTCTTACGTATCACTAGTTCTTTGGAAATAAAAACCACATTACTAATCCTAGTGGTTTCCAAGAACATGATTAAGTTGACTGACTGTTGATACCACAGACTTTACTAATTCAATACGTTCAATGGTTAAAAAAATAAACTTGACTTTCCTTCATGAAAAGTGGATTAGTAGCCCTAGGATATCTTGACATTTATTTTCAAGGTAGAAAATAACATTTTGGCTAGAAAAATATTCAGTGTTCTCTTTTTTCCCTATTTTAGTCTATAGTAAACAGAAAATCATATGAAAACAGGTGTAGTCATTAATGTGAGCTAGCAATCGTACAGTTCAACTAATTACCAATATCAATACTTTTCACAGGATTGCATAGAGCTGTTGTAATCTTCATACAGAACAGAAAGATTTTTAAAGGAGATACGGGTTAAGGGTCTCATGCTATCCATATAAATGAATAATTCTATTTCAGCTAGACCTATGATGCAGTATTAAAATTTGCAAAGGCTGAATTTGGGTTGTTAACAACATAATTGGGCTTCGAGATAATAAAAATTGGATATGGACCAAACCGGCATCCTAAGCAGGATTTCAGAAATAGCAAAAGTTTTTCAAAGTGTAGGATTGTAAAGATATTCCTTTAAATTGAATGTTTTGTAGTCAAATTTAATTCTAGTCAAATTTAGAATTAAATTTTTTTTAAATTTTTTAAACATTTAAAAACTACATTTAAATTAAATTTAAATTGAAGTACAGAAACATACTTCAATTAAAGAGTACCTAGTAATAGTGTTATTTCAAGTGCAGTCCTTTAAAGAAAGTTTTCAGTTAATAAACATTACAATAGGCACTTGGTTTATTTCAAGTAAAATCAGTTGTAAAAACAAATTGGAATTTTGCTTGGTTGTTTTCAAGATCAATTCTTTAGAAATATGCATCATAAAATTTTACATTTTATGCCATGAGGTTAAGAGCAAATTAATAGAAAGTATGTGAAATACAATTGGTGATTCCTTCTTTACTAGATTGCGGGTGTTTTAGATTTCTTTTACTTTATATTTGAAATGGGAAACTGAAGTGATTTTCCTACTTAACATGCCAATCACTTGTTACCCTAACTAATTTTGAGTTAATGAAAATATATAAATATAATTTTTAGCTTAAATAGTTTTTCTGGGACAATATAAACAAGGAAAATTACTTATAATACCAGGTTTTTTTGTTTCTATGGAAGTAATCCTAAAACTATGCAAGTTAAAACTAAATTTTTAATAAACCTATGTATATTATCAAAGATGGAAGAATTATATAAGATACCTTGTTTATGCATAAATGTTATGAGAACAGAAGGTGTGTGTATAAAAGAATTCATTAGAACATATCATGGAACATACTGTGTACCTCATCATAATATGTATATGAGTTGAGTGTTTAATTTGAAAATTCTAGTTGAGAGATTAAAAGTAGTACATCTAAGTATAATGAGTTTCAATAATGCACTTAAGCAGTCTACTAAAATATTACTTCAATTGTAAGTGATGTAAAAAACATTGAGATTGTTTCCATACTAGGCCTTCAGAATTTGGGGTGTATTTTGTAGTGATCATGCATTTCAGTTTAATTATTAAAGTACAGTTGACTTACAATATTATAGTAGTTTCAGGTGTACAACATAGTGATTCAGATTTTTTATAGATTGTCCTCCATTTAAAGTTATTATAAAATAGTGGCTCTGTTGCCTGTGCTGTGCAATATCCTTATATATTTTTTATCTTATACATAAGTTTGTACCTCTTAATCCCCTATCTCAATATTGACCCTCCCCCTCCATACCTCTCCCCACATTAACCACTAATTTACTGTATCTGAGTTTGTTTGTTATATTCATTGTTTTGTATTTTTTAGATTCTACATATGAGTGAAAATATACAATATTTGTCTTTCTATGACTTTTTTCACCACAAATTGCTATGTCAACAATGCACATTTTAAGTATTCAGCAGTCACGTATGGCTAGTGGCTTTTCTTGGCAAACATAGTTCTGTACAAAGAAGGAAAGTGTTTCTCAGTGTTAATGGTTGAAGTAGGAGGAAGAGACATTTTCCCTTTGGGTAAATATTTAACCATCCTACTTGGAATCAGTTGGAAACAGAAACTTGAATTTATAATAAACAAAACTCATGTAAATATATAATCTAGCCCTAAATGTCCATTTACAAAATTACTTTAAATTGTTATTTAAGGGTATTCAACTTGAAACTATGCTGACTAAAGTAATGCACTTAATGTATATTGATATGTCTGAATTATTTCAGTGACATGCATGAGAAAAACAATGGAGTATTGAACTAAAGATAGAATTTTATGCCAGAAATTTCATCGCTTTAAGCTCTAAACAGGAATATTTTGCATCAAAGATATATGTTACCAACTATCTATGTATAAGGAATAAACAAAAAATACCAGCCAACATAAACCTTTCAGAGATCAGATCAGTCGCTCAGTCGTGTCTGACTCTTTGCGACCCCATGAACCGCAGCACGCCAGGCCTCCCTGTTCATCACCAGCTCCCAGAGGTCACTCAGACTCGCATCCATCGAGTCAGTGATGCCATCCAGCCATCTCATCCTCTGTCGTCCCCTTCTCCTCCTGCCCTCAATCCCTCCCAGCATCAGAGTCTTCTCCAATGAGTCAACTCTTCGCATGAGGTGGCCAAAATACTGGAGTTTCAGCTTTAGCATCATTCCTTCTAAAGAAATTCCAGGATTGATCTCCTTCAGAATGGACTGGTTGGATCTCCTTGCAGTCCAAGGGACTCTCAAGAGTCTTCTCCAACACCACAGTTCAAAAGCATCAATTCTTCGGCACTCAGCCTTCTTCACAGTCCAGCTCTCACATCCATACATGACCAGAGGAAAGACCATAGCCTTGACTAGGCGAACCTTTGTTGGTAAAGTAATGTCTCTGCTTTTGAATATGCTATCTAGGTTGGTCATAACTTTCCTTCCAAGGAGCAAGCGTCTTTTAATTTCATGGCTGCAGTCACCATCTGCAGTGATTTTGGAGCCCAGAAAAACAAAGTCTGACACTGTTTCCACTGTTTCCCCATCTATTTCCCATGCAGTGATGGGACCAGATGCCATGATCTTCGTTTTTTTTCTGAATGTTGATTTTTTATTTTTTTTTTGTAGTCTTCGTTTTCTGAATGTTGAGCGCCCTTTTCACTCTCCACTTTCACTTTCATCAAGAGGCTTTTTAGCCCCTCTTCACTTTCTGCCATAAGAGTGGTGTCATCTGCATATCTGAGGTTATTGATATTTCTCCCGGCAATCTTGATTCCAACTTGTGTTTCTTCCAGTCTGGCATTTCTCATACTGTACTCTGCATGTAAGTTAAATAAACATGGTGACAATATGCAGCCTTGACGTATTCCTTTTCCTATTTGGAACCAGTCTGTTGTTCCATGACCAGTTCTAACTGTTGCTTCCTGACCTGCATACAGATTTCTCAAGAGGCAGATCAGGTGGTCTGGTATTCCCATCTCTTTCAGAATTTTCCATAGTTTATTGTGATCCACACAGTCAAAGGCTTTGGCATAGTCAATAAAGCAGAAATAGATGTTTTTCTGGAACTCTCTTGCTTTTTCCATGATCCAGCGGATGTTGGCAATTTGATCTCTGGTTCCTCTGCCTTTTCCAAAACCAGCTTGAACATCAGGAAGTTCACGGTTCACATATTGCTGAAGCCTGGCTTGGAGAATTTTGAGCATTTCTTTACTAGCGTGTGAGATGAGTGCAATTGTTCGGTAGTTTGAGCACTCCTTGGCATTGCCTTTCTTTGGGATTGGGATGAAAACTGACCTTTTCCAATCTTGTGGCCACTGCTGAGTTTTCCAAATTTGCTGGCATATTGAGTGTAGCACTTTCACAGCATCATCATTCAGGACTTGGAATAGCTCCACTGGAATTCCATCACCTCCACTAGCTTTGTTCGTAGTGATGCTTTCTAAGGCCCATTTGACTTCACATTCCAAGATGTCTGGCTCTAGGTCAGTGATCACATCATCATGATTATCTAGGTCTTGAAGCTCTTTTTTATACAGTTCTTCTGTGTATTCTTGCCACCTCTTCTTAATATCTTCTGCTTCTGTTAGGTCCACACCATCTCTGTCCTTTATCGTGCCCATCTTTGCATGAAATGTTCCTTTGGTATCTCTGATTTTCTTGAAGAGATCCCTAGTTTTTCCCATTCTGTTGTTTTCCTCTATTTCTTTGCATTGATCACTGAAGAAGGCTTTCTTATCTCTTCTTGCTATTCTTTGGAACTCTGCATTTAGATGTTTATATCTTTCCTTTTCTCCTTTGCTTTTCGCTTCTCTTCTTTTCACAGCTATTTGTAAGGCTTCCCCAGACAGCCAACCTTTACATGGTGGTAAAGTTATCCTGTAGAAAGAGCTCATACTAGTAAATTACAAAGAAATAAATTCTGACATTACCTTTCCCACTTGCTGAATGGCCTGGAAAAAGTTATATAATCTCTCTGAACCTTGAGTTTTCTCTTCTCTGGAATGATTATACCTTCCTTTCAGACCTATGCCAATTACATATAATCAAAGACACCATTTGAGTTTCCATGAAAAGTATTTGCTGAATACATATCATGTTTACATATCAAACAATAGAGTCTAATACATACTAGTGTTGCTCTTATCTGAAAATACCTCACTCTGTTTCTGTGCCTCACTTTGGCATTTAGTAGTCTCAGAAAAAAACCTGAAACATGTCAAACAATGATTTGATTAAACAACATTATTTGCTTTTAGCAACTTCAGTTCAGTTGCTAAGTTGTGTCCGACTCTTAGCGACCCCATGGTCTGCAGCATGCTAAGTCTCCCTGTCCATCACCAACTCCTGGAGTTTACTCAAACTCATGTCCATTGAGTTGGTGATGCCATCCAACCATCTCATCGTCTGTCATCCCCTTCTCCTCCCTCATTCAATCTCTCTCAGCATCAGGGTCTTTTCAAATGAGTCAGTTCTTCACATCAGGTGGCCAAAGTACTGGAGTTTCACCTTCAAAAACATCCCTTCCAATGAACACTGATCTTTAGAATGCACTGGTTGGATCTCCTTGCAGTTCAAGGGACTCTCAAGAGTCTTCAGTGCATCAAAAGCACCAGTTCTTCTGCATTCAGCTTTCTTTATAGTCCAACTCTCACATCCATACATGACTACTGGAAAAACCATAGCTTTGACTTAGATGAACCTTTGTTGTCAAAGTAATGTCTCTACTTTTTAATATACTGTCTAGGTTGGTCATAACTTTTCTTCCAAGGAGCAAACCTCTTTTAATGTCATGGCTGCAGTCAGCATCTGCAGTGATTTTGGAGCCCCCCAAAATAAACTCTGTCACTGTTTCCACAGTTACCCCATCTATTTGCCATGAAGTGATAGGACCAGATGGAATGATCTTCATTTTCTGAATGCTGAGCTTTAAGCCAACATTTTCATTCTCCTCTTTCACATTCATCAAGAGACTCTTTTGTTCTTCACTTTCTGCCATAAGGGTGGTGTCTTCTGCATATCCAAGGTTATTGATATTTCTCCCAGCAATCTTGATTCCAGTTTGAGCTTCATCCAGCCCAGTGTTTCTCATGATGTACTCTATAAGCAGGGTGACAATATACAGTCTTGATGTACAGGTTTCTCAAGAGGCAGGTCAGGTGCTCTGGTATTCCCATCTCTTTCAGAATTTTCCACAGTTTATTGTGATCCACATAGTCAAAGGCTCTTGCATCGTCAACAAAGCAGAAGTAGATGTTTTTCTGGAACTCTCTTGCTTTTTTCATGGTCCTATAGATGTTGGCAATTTGATCTCTGGTTCCTCTGCCTTTTCTAAAACAAGCTTGAACATCTGGAAGTTCATGGTTCTTGTCCTGTTGAAGCCTGGCTTGAATTTTGAGCATTACTTTACTATCATGAGTGCAATTGTGCGGTGGTTTGAGCATTCTTTGGCATTACCTTTCTTTGGGATTGGAATGAAAACTGACCTTTGCCAGTCCTGTAGCTACTGCTGGGTGCTGCAAATTTGCTGGCATTTTGAGTGCAGCACTTTCATAGCATTGTCTTTTAGGATTTGAAATAGCTCAACTGGAATTCCATCACCTCTACCAGCTTTGTTTGTAGTGATACTTAGTTTACTTTTGCTTAATTTCATAAAGTACAAGCTTGGATTATTAGCCTTCCATCTTCTTTTCTAATTTAGGTGTTTAATGCTATGAATTTTGTTCTGTTCCCTGCTTTCACTGCATCCTGTAAATTTTAAGTTGTATTTTAATTTAATTTAGTCCAAATATTTATTAATGTTAACATGGTATATCATTCTCCATCACATTACTTTTGGCCTATCTGTATCTACATTTAAAGTGGATTTCTTATAGTTAACATATGGTTGAATCTTGAGTTTCATTCACTCTGAAAACTTCTTTGTAATTGCTCTATCTAGATCAGTAATATTCAATATGGATATTGACATAGAATAGTTACATGTTGACAATGGTTTCCTAGTCATTGTACTTGTTATGTGTTTTTTTTTTTTCCTGTTTTACCATTTTTTTTTTCTTTCTCAGGTTAATTGAGCATTTTATATGATTCCATTTTCTCTCTTCTCTTAGTTTATTAATTACACTTCTTTTTAAAAAAAAACTTTAATTTTTAGAGTAGTTTTTGGTTGAAAATAAAATCGAAAGGCAGATACAGATGCCTTTTTCCCATATGCCTCCTTTTTCCACATATGCACAACCTCTCCCGTATCCACATCACTCATTAGAATGGTTCATGCTTTACCAAGGATGGACCTAGACTCACACATCATCACTCAAGGTCTGTAGTTCACAGTATGGTTCCTCTTAGTGTTGTACATTCTGTGGCTTTGGACAAATATCTAGTGAGATACATATATCTCACTATATATATATCACTATATAATTGTATATAGTACCATAAAGAGTATTTTCTCAGTCCTAAATATCCTCTGTGCTTCACTGATTTATACCTATCCCCACAGCCGCTGGCAACCACTGATCTTTTCATTGTCTGCACAGTTTTACTTTTATCAGAGTGTCTTGTCTTATATTTGGAATCATACAGAATGTAGCCTTTTCAGATTGCTTTTTTTTTTTTTTTTTAGTTAGTAATAATGCATTTAAGGTTTCTACATATCATTTCATGGCTTAATAGATCATTTCTTTTTAATACTAAGTAATATTCCATGGTCTGGATGTACCACAATTTATTTATTCTTATTCCTTCTCCTACCGAAGGACATCTTAGTTGCTTGCAACTTTGGTAGTTGTGAATAAAGCTACAATAAATATCCACATACAGGTTCTTGTGTTGACATATTTTCAACTATTTTAGGTAAGTACCAATGAGTGTGATTGCTGGGTCTTACAATAAGTGTATGTTTGTTTTTGTAAGAAACTTGTGGGCCATCTTTCAAAGAGACTCTACCGTTTTAATTCCTTCCATCAATGAATGAGAGCTATGTCCATGCTCATATCAGTATTGGTGTGAGTGTTCTGGATTTTGGCTATTCTTGTAGGTGTGTAGTGGTATCTTATTAGTGCTTTAATTTGCATTTCTCTGATGGCATGGTATAGAACATCTTTTCATATGCCTGTTTTCCATCTGTATATTTTCTCTGGGGTGTTGATCTTCATTTTTAAAATCAGGTTTGGTTTCTAATGACTGAGATTTTTATTGAAGTATAGTTGATGTACAGTATAAGTTACAGGTGTACAGCATAGTACTTCACAACTTTTAAAGATTACACTCCATTTATAGTTATTGGAAAATATTAGCTATACTCCCTGTGCTGTGCAGTATCTCCTTGTAGCTAATTTTGTACATAATAATTTGTACCTCTTAATCCTCTGCTCCTGCTATATCCCTCCCCTTTCCTCACCCCACTGGTAACCACTAGTTTGTTTTCTATATGTGAGTCTGTTTCTTTTTTTTGTTATATTCATTAGGTTGTTATACTTTCTAGACTCAACATGTAAGTGAAATCATACAGTAGTTTTGTCCTACTTGTTTTATTTAGCATAATACCCTCCAAGTCCATCCATGTTACTCCAAATGGCAACATTTTATTCTTTACAGTGGCAGACTAGTAATCCTGTGTGTCTGTGTCTGTCTGTTTTCATTTCGAAGTTGATATATTAATAAGTATGTTTCTTATTTGAACTTAAAGAATGGAATAATATTTGAATTCAGTATGAAAAAATGTGCCTTGAGAAGTTATCCTTCAATAATGAAGGAGAAATAAGCCTTCCTCAGGCAAACAACTTTTTTTTTTTTTTTTTGCCAGAGCACCTGCCTTGGAAAAAGCCCAAATGAAAATCTTTAGAGAGGAAGTGAGTAATGTAGAATATATACATGGGAGTCTCAGATCTACGTAGAGGAAAGAGCATAGGATGAGGAATGAATGAAGAGTTTTAGATCCAGCTGAGGCAAAGACACCCAGCAGAGAACACTTTCCCATGATGACCAGGAACTGACAAGGGTGATAGCCTCCCGCCTGCACCAGGATGAATTTCAGTTTCCTATCTTACTGTCATCTAGATCAGGGTTCCCCATGATCTTATCAGGGTTCTCCATAAGATCAACCTCCATGATCTTATGTCTGATGATCTTAGATGGAATTGATGTAATAATAGAAATAAAGTGCAAGATAAATATGATGCGTTTGAATTATCTTGAAACCATCCTCATCCTCTCCCCAAGTCCATGGACAAATTGTCTTCCACGAAACTAGTCCCTAGTGCCAAAAATGTTGGGGACCACTGTCTGTCTGATATCAGTTCACATTTCAGCATGGTTTCCTGACCTTTGTTCATCCTCTTATGGAGAATAATTTAGGTTTGTTTTTGGAGAAACCCTACCTGATACAGGGTCCAAGTGCATGTGATGTATTGAGGTGAGGTTTTTAGAGAAAAAAAAAAAAAAAAAAAAAAAGCGAGGGAATCAGGATGGATCAGGGAAAGAAATTAAGTAAGGATGTGGTCTTACCTGGAATCTAACAGCCTGAACCTCTGGGACTCCCTGGAGCATAAATGGTTCCACGTATCTGTCTTGCCCTGTGACAAACAGATAGGCCTTTTGTAACCCCAAGTTAAGGAGTCCTTACTTACAGGATAGCCTCAGAAGATGCATAACCTACCATGCAGCATGTATACTAACCTCAAACAAGTTTCAAAAACTTTAGGAGCACGTATTTTAAAACAGGACTGTGATCAATCTGAAGGTGTACTTTTTTCAGCTAACATAAGTTGTGCTCATTTCTTTAAGATGAAATATTTCACTGTATATAAACTCCACCCTACTCTCAAATGTATTCAGTAGCACCTTCATGCTATGATATATTCTGATTGTATTAGAATGATCTCTAATTATGGATGTAATAGTCATTTTTCTGTATCACCTCAGTAGCTTGTAGAGCTTGTAGCAATATAGGGAGTACCATTTCACTCTCTCCTTATTATCTTTAGGCCAAATGTTGCCTGGCAGCTGCTCACTGAATCAATTATGAGCTTACTGCAATGGAGGGCAAAGAGAGAGCTCAGAGAGAGAGCTCAGTCATGTTTTCTGTTCACTGTGCCAATCATTTCCTTTCTTTTCATCCTTTTCCTTTAACTAGAAACACTCCATATCAACTGTTCTTGTTAATGTTACTTCTGCTTTACCTTATAACACACAGTCTTCTAAGATAAAACATCTCCAGGATTCATTAAAAACAAATAATCTCCAAGTGATGTGGGACCCACTAGTTAAATATAAACTAGTCACTTTCAAAAGAAAATCCCTTGTTACTGAAGATCTTTAAATGATTCTATTTTAATTTTTGTTATTTTTTCCCATTATCATAAATTCTCCAGTGTTGGGAGAAGACTCTTGAGAGTCCCTTGGATTGCAAGGAGATCAAACCAGTCAATCCTTAAAGGACATCAGTCCTGAATATTTATTGGAAGGACTGATGCTGAAGCTGAAACTCCAATACTTGGGCCTCCTAATGTGAAGAACTGACTCATTTGAAAAGATGCTGATGCTGGGAAAGATTGAAGGCAGGACAAGAACGGGATGACGGAAAATTAGATGGTTGGATGGCATCACCGACTCGATGGATATGAGTTTGAGCAGGGAGTTGGTGATGGACAGGGAAGCCTGACATGCTGCGATTCATGGGGTCGACTGAGTGATTGAACGAACTACACCATAAACACTTACATATGTTAAGTTAGTGCAGATCCCTTCATACCATCTACAGGTGACTTACCTATGCACATTCTTTTCAGTTTAACCCAAATTGAAATTGCATTTCAGCAAACTTATATGTTAATAAAAGAGCATAACTTTGAGCTGACTCTGAAACCTCTTAATGCTTTATGTGGGCTGTTAGAAAATAATCTGTTTACTTAGAGTTGAAGACCATCCCATAATTGCTCAACTATGTTTCTGTAGAAAGTAAATGAGAAATAATTTGTAAATTGGGAGTGAACAGTTCGATAGTTTAAGATGGACTTCTGAAATATAGAATGGCAATCACATTTTTGCTTCACAGTATTATTATTATTTTTTTAATTTACTGACTTGTTAAGTTGAAATTTGTTTTCTTTACTGAATAGACAAATCTGAGTTTTAAAATTTGTTATCCAGTTAGGAAAATTCTCTAGGGTACTAAAGATTTTACTTGTTTTTGGAGTTGGGAAGCTTTGTTTTCCCTTATCATGTGTTACAGAACTAGTATGTGAAAAACTATATCAGATTTGTTCACAGGAGTTTTCGAAGTCAGTATCTCTTACAAAGCAGCATATAACAGTTATGGGTAATCTGTTCTGCCACTTCTGAATTGCTATTTAAGTGAATGTGTAAATAAGCTGACTTTTTCCCGTGATGGGTCAATATATTTTAATGCTAGGAGAAACTGCTGAGCAAATTAAGAGATGTTACAGTATTCTGTATTCTCAAAAGAGTTTGTCAAGAGAGAATATGGATTCAGAAGTTCATAGTAACATGGCTTTTATTTTTTGGAGTGCACTGGTAGCTTTGGCCACATTACATCATGTGTCTACCTCTACTCTAAATTTTGTAGTTCACTTTTTCATAAAAATTGTGACAAAGTGTGTGATGGTTAGTGCTTAGTAGTTATTGATTTAATATTAATATTTAACATTTAATATATCAACTAGCATTATATTATATAATCTTAATATTATTAATAAACACTACATTATATAACATTATAATATATCCAGTAGAAGTGAATATTATATTAACTATATAATATTAATGATCAAATATTAATATTAATAATAATGAAGTGTGTAGACTTTCCCATCTCCAGGGGATCTTCCCAACCCAGGAATCGAACCCACATTGCGGGTGGATTCTTTACCAGCTGAGCCACAAGGGAAGCCCAAGAATACTGGATTGGTTAGCCTATACCTTCTCCAGAGGATCTTCCTCACCCATTAATTGAACTTGGGTCTCCTGCATTGCAGGTGGATTCTTTACCAACTGAGCTATCAGGAAACCCCAATTTAATATTAAATATTTTAAATAAGTATCGCAATTTTCAGTGTTAGTTACTACAGTGATACAATTGTTTTATCTAAATGATATGGAATCCAATTCTACTAACTCACATTTACATTTTGCATATAACAAATATATATAAAGTACATACATACCTACTTGTGTGTAAATACATAGGTGTTTTATTTCCTTTGAAATCCAGTTACTAAATAAAATATTCTTGCTTGGTTTGAAATATCAGTTAGGTATATTACATAAGAAGTCAGAGCTTTAAAAATTGATAGATTCTGAAAACAGATCAAAAGGGAAAAGGTAGAAACCAAACATAAGTCTTTTAATAAAGTGGTAAATACATTGGAGAAAGAATAAATATAAATAGATTTTCAAATAAAAAATATATAAGCGTATTTAATATATAAATGTCTTGAAATCTATACTCAGTTCAGTTGCTCAGTCATGTGTAACTCTGTGACCCTAAGTCTTGCAGCATGCAAGGCTTCCCTGTCTATCACCAACTCCCAGAGCTTACTCAGACTCATGTCCATCGAGTCAGTGATGCCATCCAACCATTTCATCCTCTGTCATCCCCTTCTCCTCCTGCCTTTAATATATCCAAGCATCAGGGTCTTTTCCAATGAGTCAGTTTCTTCACATCAGGTGGCCAAAGTATTGGAGCTTCAGCTTCAGAATCAGTCTTTCCTATGAATATCCAGTACTGATTTCCTTTAGGATTGACTGGTTGGATCTCCTTGCAGTCCAAAGGACTCTCAAGAGTCTTCTCTAACACCACAGTTCAGAAGCATCAATTCTGTGTTTAGCCTTCTTTATGGTCCAGCTCTCATATCCATACATGACTACTGGAAAAAACCATAGCTTTGACTATATATACCTTTGTTGGTAAATTAATGTCTCTGGTTTTTAATATGCTGTCTAGGTTGGTCCTAGCTTTTCTTTGAAGGAGCAACGGTCTTAATTTCATGGCTGTAGTCACCATCTGCAGTGATTTTGGAGTCCAAGAAAATAAAGTCTGTCACTGTTTCTATTGTTTCCTCATCTGTTTGCCATGAAGTGATGGGACCAGATGCCATGATCTTGGTTTTTTAAATGTTGAGTTTTAAGCCAGCTTTTTCACTCTTTTCTTTCACTTTCGTCAAGAGACTCTTTAGTTCCTCTTCACTTTCTACCATCAGGGTGTTGTCAGCTGCTTATTTAGGTTGTTGATCTTTCTCCTGGGAATCTTGATTCCAGCTTGTGCTTTGTGGAGTCTGGTATTTCACATGGTGTACTGTGCATATTAAATTTAAATGAGCAATGTGACAGTGTACAGCCTTGAAGTACTCTTCCCAATTTGGAACCATTTGGTTGTTCCATGTCTGGTGCTAATCATTGCTTCTTCACCTGCATATAGATTATTCAGGAGGCAAGTGATCTGGTATTCCAATCTCTTTCAGAATTTTCCACAGTTTGTTGTGATCAAACACAGTCAAAGGCTTTGGCATAGTCAGTGAAGCAGAAGTAGATGTTTTTCTTGAATTCTCTTGCTTTTTCGATGGTCCAACGGATGTTGGCAATTTGATCTCTGGTTCCTCTGCCTTCTAAATCCATCTTGAACATCTGAAAATTCTTGATTCACATTCTGGTGAAGACTAGCTTGGACAATTTTGAGCATTACTAAGAAACAAGATATTCTAAGTATAAAAGTAGACTTTGTGATATAAGGATGATGCCTGAAGACTTTAGGACTTGTAGCAACAAAGATGGTTAAATAACAAGGACTTTGGATTTTATGTTCAAACAGACATGAAAAGAGACAGTAGTTTTAAACCTTGCATTAATTTTGCTAAATAAGCACATGAAAGAATTGGTTCATTTCACCTTGTTAGAAAATAAAGTACTCTGTTCATAATGATTACTTTAGTTAGCCTTTTAAATATCTGTAGACTCTATAATGTTCTTTATCTCATTCTTTAGGTTATAATATTGCTATTTCTCATTTTCCATGATTAGTCTGTCTAGATGTTTATCAATTAAACTTTTCAGAATATGAAATTATGGGTGTGTTCATTTTCTGCAGTGTTTTTCATTTCCTAATTCATTAATTTCTGTGTTCATTATTTCTTTTTTCTAAGTGATTTGCTTTTGTTCTTTTTTATTTTAAAAATTATCATTATTATTATTTTATTTTTGGCTGTGTCAGGCCTTAGTTGCCACACATGGGATCTTTAATGCAGCATGAAGAACCTTTCTTTGTGGAGCCCAGGCGTCTCACTAGTTGTGGCTTAGGGCCTCCGGAGCCTGTGGACGCTGTAGTTTGCAGTGCCCAGGCCCTTGGTTGTGGCTTGCAGGCTTAGTTTCTCCGGGGTACGTGGTATCTTAGTTCCCTAACCAGGGATTGAACCCATGTCCCTTGCTTTGTAAGGTGAATTCTTAACTACTGGGCCACCAGGGAAGTCCCTGTTTTTTTTTTTTTTTTTTTTTCTTTCAAGTTGATATTTAGATTACAGATTTAATACTTTTTTTCCCTAATAGGAGCACATGAAACTATACATTTCCCTCTTAGAACCACGGGGCTTCTGTGGTGGCTCAGGTGGTAAAGAACCCACCTGCAAATGCAGGAAACCAGAGTTCAGTCCCTGGGTTGGGAACATTCCCTGCAAAATGGAATGGCTAAGCCCTCCAGAATATGATTTCCCTTTTGACCATTCACTTGTGTAGATGTTTGTTGCTTAATTTCCAAATGTTGACATTTCTTGGAAATCTCATTATTTTAAATTTCATTACATTTTTTATCAGAGAACAAACTTTATATTTCAACCTTGAAATAATTTACTGACTGTATTTTATGGATCATCGTGTATCTTAGTTGTTCTTGAAAAGAATATGTACTTTGCAAATACTTGATATAATGTTTTATAGATATCAATTTTATTTTTTTATATTATACACATTTTATATATTTTTTGAAAGGAAATAATGAATTTTTATTAGAAACTAGTGAAAATAAAGATTAATTTTTTAAATTTATTTTTTTATTGAAGGATAATTTCTTTAAGAATTTTGCTGTTTTCTGTCAAACCTCAACATGAATCAGCCATAGGTATACATATATCCTCTCCCTTGTGAACCTCCCTCCCATCTCCCACCCCATCCCACCCCTCTAGATTGATACAGAGCCCCTTATTGAATTTCCTGAGCCATGCAGCAAATTCCCATTGTCTATCTCTTTAACATATGATAATGTAAGTTTCCATGTTGCTCTTTCCATAAATCTCATCCTCTCCTCCCCTCTCCTATGTCCATGAGTCTGTTCTCTCTGTCTGTTTCTCCATTGCTGCTCTGTAAATAAATTCTTCAGTACCATTTTTCTAGATTCCATGTATGTACATTTGAATATGACATTTACCTTTCTCTTTCTGACTCACTTCACTCTGTGTAGTAGGTTCTAGGTTCATCCACCTCATCAGAACTGACTCAATTGTGCTCCTTTTTATGGCTGAGTAATAGTCCATTGTGCATATGTGCCACAACGTCTTTATCCATTCATCTGTTGAGGGACATCTTACATCTTATATTTTATTGCTTGGTTTCCTTGTGCTTGTGAAGTTGTATATATCAAGGACAGAGGGAAGTTAAACACATCCAAATAGGAGGATGGTTTTCTCTGTTATGCCATTTACTCTTACTTGTTTTGCTTAATGTATTTTGAAATTCTATTGTTAGAGGCATACAGTTCAGGAAACATTATTTAAAACAAAATCTCTTTACATCTATCAAACCTCTGCACAAAAGTAGAGGAAAAACAAAACTAATGTTAGTGAATAAACTTTAACCCAACTTGTGATGCAGACATAAAGTGATCTCATTCTTTTATATAGTTGAGCAGATGTAACGTGCTCAATACATGTTTCAAACACATATTCGAGAAAAGTGATGACTAAAGGAAGACTTGGTCATATATAATTTTGTCACATATAGTTTTTGTCATATATGGTTCATCCTATACATCTGGTAATTGGACAGCCTTTTTGCTTGCTAATTGCCTTTGTCTAAAGGAAAATGAATTGCTCCCACTTTCATAATGGGCAAAAAGTTTTTAACCTGGAGTTGGTTGCAGAAAGGTTCCTATCCTCCCAAGCAGAATGGGAGGGAGAGATACTATCTCTCTTGATGATTATATTTCCAGATGGCTTCCAGATCCTTGAGCAAAAGATTTCTGGATTGTAAAACTGGCAAGGGGTTTATTTATCTTCTAAACATTTTTAAATATATCTTGAAGGCGCAAAGAAGAAAAATATTCAATTATGAACTTTCTAATTCAATGCTCTAATAATGTAATGAGGAGAACAGACATCACTTGTCTTCTTTCACCAGAGAAAATTTATTTTTATTTATTTAGATTTGTATTTAACCTAATACACTTTTAGTTTATGTCTTCTTAACTAATTAAGTGACTGTATAACTTTTTGAAATAATTTTATTTAGTTGTAATACACAATTCAATTTTTTTATTGCATATAATCACTATTATTCTTACCATTACTTTTGCGTGGTATACTTTTTCTATCTTTTTTTATTGTTCTTTACAACTACATATTTATTAGTTTTCTCTAGTGTATCCTCTATTGATTTTCTTTCTTCTATTGTGTCCCTTTTGATGTTAATATCATACAGTGAGTTTAAAAAATCTGTTATTTTAATATTCAGTGCTAGGTTTTCCATTTTGTTCCTTTTTACAGATTCCATTTCTCTCCTTAAATATTCTCTCTACTGGCCTATTTTATCCATGTTCTTTTACAAAATTATGTTTAGCATAATAACTTTCATGCCCTTCTGGTGCTAATTGTAACTTTGAACTGTGTATTTTTTTCTTAATAATGTTATTTATCTCACCCATGGTTTATATGTGCCTGTTTCTCTTAATGGGTATTAACACTGTATCATATCCTGGATGTTTTGTTATAATCTTGAAACTCTGCTTCCATTTTATTCTTCTGGCAGTAACCTTATAGGGGGTTACCGTGGACTCCTGTAGGCTTGTTTTTATTTTCTTTTGTTAAGGTAGTTCTATTTCAGTTTGCCCCTAATCCTATGGGGAATCCATAGTCCAGGCATAGTTTTTGTGTGTGTGTGTGTGTGTGCACCTAATGCAGTGTTCTTTGAGATTTCAAGCGAAACCAAGAGTTCTTTTTCTAAACTGTGTCTACTTGAACAGAATTAAACACACAGTTTTGCTTTACCTATAAACTGGGCAGCAATTCAAACCTCTGCTCAGTTCTTTCACTTTACCATATATTGTTTTTTCCTGAACTGCTTCAAATCTTACTGGTGTGCAAACAGTTCAGAGTTTACTGAAGTGTTCAGTGGATTTTTTTTTTTTTTACACAGATTAGGAGGTTATGCCCCTCCCTCTCCAACCATCACTATGGCTTTGACCTTTTCCTGGTTTATAGAGACAGCCCCAATTTCCAAACAATTAGGCAGTCCCAGTCTCCTCTGACTTCAGAGGCCAATCAGGCTGCAATTCTTGACTTGAACTTTAAGGTAGAGCACTTTGCAGATACTATGGTTCCCTCAGAGAATCTGTATGAATTTGTCTAGTACTATTGTGGTCCCTTACCATCACTATCAGAACTAAAATTTAAGTTTTTTTTTTCTCTTTGTATATAAATTGATTTTGTTAGAAAACTTGGAAACATGGGTTTCAATTTTAGAAATTATGTACTTGTAAAAATGTTTGGCAATTAATTAATTTCCACTGTAGAATTTAACAAAACGTTACTCAATCTGTGAAGCACTCTGGCCCATTGAATAGTGTTAAACTAACCAGGCTTCAGCAATACGTGAACCGTGAAATTCCAGATGTTCAAGCTGGTTATAGAAAAGGCAAAGGAACCAGACATCAAATTGCCAGCATCCGCTGAATCATGGAAAAAGCAAGAGAGTTCCAGAAAAACATCTATTTCTGCTTTCTTGACTATGCCAAAGCCTTTGACTGTGTGGATCACAAGAAACTGTGGAAAATTCTGAAAGAGATGGGAATACCAGACCACCTGACCTGCCTCTTGAGAAACCTATATGCGGGTCAGGAAGCAACAGTTAGAACTGGACATGGAACAACAGACTGGTTCCAGATAGGAAAAGGAGTATATTAAGGCTGTACATTATCACCCTGCTTATTTAACTTATATGCAGAGTACATCATGAGAAACGCTGGGCTAGAAGAAGCACAAGCTGGAATCCAGATTGCCGGGAGAAATATCAATAACCTCAGATATGCAGATGACACCACCCTTATGGCAGAAAGTGAAGAGGAACTGAAAAAGCCTCTTGATGAAAGTGAAAGACGAGAGTGAAAAAGTTGGGTCAAAACTCAACATTCAGAAAACAAGGAGCATGGTATCTGGTGTCATCACTTCATGGGAAATAGATGGGGAAACAGTGTCAGACTTTATTTTTCTGGGCTCCAAAATCACTGCAGATGGTGACTGCAGCCATGAAATCAAAAGACGCTTACTCCTTGGAAGGAAAGTTATGACCAACCTAGATAGCATATTGAAAAGCAGAGATACTTTGCCAACAAAGGTCCATCTAGTCAAGGCTATGATTTTTCCTGTGGTCATGTATGGATAAGAGAGTTGGACTGTGAAGAAACTGAGCACTGAAGAATGGATGCTTTTGAACTGTGGTGTTGGAGAAGACTCTTGAGAGTCCCTTGGACTGCAAGGAGATCCAACCAGTCCATTCTAAATGAGATCAACCCTGGGTGTTCTTTGGAAGGAATGATGCTAAAGTTGAAACTCCAGTACTTTGGCCACCTCATGCGAAGAGCTGACTCATTGGAAAAGACCCTGATGCTGGGAGGGATTGGGGGCAGTAGGAGAAGGGAATGACAGAGGATGAGATGGCTGGATGATATCACCAACTCGATAGATGTGAGTCTGAGTGAACTCCGGATTTGGTGATGGACAGGGAGGCCTGGCATGCTGTGATTCATGGGGTTGCAAAGAATCAGACACGACTGAGTGACTGAACTAAACTGAAACTAGTTTTTAGGCAAATATACCATTAATTGTCATGTTTACTGTATATACATAGGAGTTTTCAGGAGCTTTATGATTATGAAATTTCAGTTATGCTTTAAAAAATATTTTCTCTTGCTTATATTGAGCAACCAGAGATGCAAGCTTTTTTTTTCCATCAGTATTTTGATATCAACAATAGCTTTAAAGTTTCAGGTTCATTTTGAATTCAAGCAGATAAACTGCCTAAACTATTATTCAGTTCAGATATAATTAACATCCTTATTAAAACATATTAGTTTACTTCAGGAAAATATTATTCAAGGAGATGAGAGTATATTGGAAGATAAACAAAAGCAACAGAAAAATCAAGGATCCATGTATTGCCCAGAAAGTAACAAATTATTGACCCAAGTATTCACATTTTCATAGAAGAAAGCAAAAGAATTATAAGCAATAAAATGAACTGTAGCAGGAAGTTTCTTAACTAATACGAAAATTGAAAAGTAGTAAAAATAAAAATGAGTGTCTTATATATGGACATAATAGTCCATATAGAGTTTTAGTAAAGCTTTTTTCGTTTCAAAGAACTCTAATTTCTTCTGTCTATAATATTGCACCATATTGTTCCATATTCAGATAATGCCATCCCCTCCTCATCATTCTTACAGATAGGAGAATTAAAGTAGTGTGGCAAGTGTAACATTCCTGATTTTTTAATAACCTCATCAGTCTAACCTCATACTCCCTCTATAATTCCTGGTCCACACTGGCTCATGGGCAGAGTATCTAAGATGGATACAGCAGTAGCACTTCATACTTTTTCCAGTTCTGTAGTAAACTAAACATGTAATTATTGTCCTTTTTTTTTTTCCCCTCGTGTTCCAAATTCTGTAATGGTCCATAGCATATCCTGGTATGTTTTTAACCAGCTTTGGTCTATGTTAGGCATGACCTTTGGAGAAGGCGATGGTGCCCCACTCCAGTACTCTTGCCTAGAAAATCCCATGGATGGAGGAGCCTAGTAGGCTGCAGTCCATGGGGTCGCTAAGAGTCGGACACAACTGAGCGACTTCACTTTCTCTTTTCACTTTCATGCATTGGAGAAGGAAATGGTAACCCACTCCAGTGCTCTTGCCTGGAGAATCCCAGGAACGGGGAGCCTGGTGGGCTACCGTCTATGGGGTTGCACAGAGTCGGACACGACTGAAGCGACTTAGCAGCAGCAGCAGCAGGCGTGACCTTAAAAAGTCATGCTGTAGGTTCTTCTTCTCTCAATGATTTCTCTTAACTAATAGTGATCTGAATGGAGTTTTTTTGGAGATGAATCCTAAAACATTCTGTTGACATCCTCCCCAGCCAGAGACTGGATAACAAAGGTCTGACTGTCCTCTGCCCTTTGCCCCTAACTACTAAATTCAGCAAAAACAGAACACAAATCAATATCTCATTTTTTGCTGTCTTGTTTATTGTATTAGTCAACTTTTTCTTCCTAGATGAAGAGAGAAAGACACAAATCCTGATATGGCATCTTCACTATCTCTGGGTTTTCTAGGCATTTCAAGAATAGGGAAAACTGGGAACAGAATTGCTCATTTATAAAGCCAAATCAGTGTAAAAGGGTTCCCTTTTCTGCACACCCTCTCTAGCATTTATTGCTTGTAGACTTTTGGATCGCAGCCATTCTGAATGGTGTGAAATGGTACCTCATAGCGGTTTTGATTTGCATTTCTCTGATAATGAGTGATGTTGAGCATCTTTTCATGTGTTTGTTAGCCATCTGTATGTCTTCTTTGGAGAAATGTCTATTTAGTTCTTGGGCCCATTTTTTGATTGGGTTGTTTATTTTTCTGGAATTGAGCTGTAGGAGTTGCTTGTATATTTTTGAGATTAGTTATTTGTCAGTTGCTTCATTTGCTATTATTTTCTCCCATTCCAAAGGCTGTCTTTTCACCCTGCTTATAGTTTCCTTTGTTGTGCAGAAGCTTTTAATTTTAATTAGATCTCATTTGTTTATTTTTGCTTTTATTTCCAATATTCTGGGAGGTGGGTCATAGAGGATCCTGCTGTGATTTATGTCAGTGAGTGTTTTGCCTATGTTCTCCTCTAGGAGTTTTATAGTTTCTGATCTTATGGTTTACCCTTTTACACTGTTGGTGGGAATGCAAACTAGTACAGCCACTATGGAGAACAGTGTGGAGATTCCTTAAAAAACTGGAAATAGAACTGCCTTGTGGAAATAGAACAATCCCACTGCTGGGCATATACACCGAGGAAACCAGAACTGAAAGAGACACGTGTACACCAATGTTCATCGCAGCACTGTTTATAATAGCCAGGACATAGAAGCAACCTAGATGCCCATCAGCAGATGAATGGATAAGAAAGCTGTGGTACATATACACAGTGGAGTATTACTCAGCCATTAAAAAGAATACATTTGAATCAATTCTAACGAGGTGGATAAAACTGGAGCCTATTATATAGAGTGAAGTAAGCCAGAAAGAAAAACACCAATACAGTATACTAACGCATGTATATGGAAAGATGGTAACAATAACCCTGTATGCAAGACAGCAAAAGAGACACAGATGTATAGAACAGTCTTTTGGACTCTGTGGGAGAGGAAGAGGTGGAGATGATTTGAGAGAATGGCATTGAAACATGTATAATATCATATATGAAATGAATCGCCAGTCCAGGTTTGATGCACGATACAGGATGCTTGGGGCTGGTGCACTGGGACGACCCAGAGGGACGGTACAGGGAGGGAAGTGGGAGGGGCGTTCAGGATGGGGAACACGTATACACCTGTGGCAGATTCATGTTGATGTATGGCAAATACAATATTGTAAAGTAATTAGCCTCCAATTTAAATAAATTTAAATTAAAAAAATAAAATAAAGCCCAATCAGATCTCTTAGCTTTGCCTAATTCAAGACAAGTCATCTCCTCATCAGGCATTACCTTAAAAACAAATTAATACACTGAGATATGATGCTTTCCTAACAGAATGCACATTCTGGAGTTTAATGCACTATTGATTCCTTTCCAGAAAGAGAAAGATGTTGAACTGTCCTTATTTCAGAAGAATTTCACTTTGAAGCTTGGCTGTCAGTTCACAGCATGACACAAGTGTTTGAAAAAACAAACTACTGTTGAGCACAAGAAGTATGACAAAGTGAAAACTATAGATTTCATCTTTTTTACTTCTTCCATTTTTCAGCATCCATTTATAAAACAAGTCCATGTTTTCAGTCGAAGAAAACAGGTGGTTATAATCACACCAAGCTGACAAAGCTTAGTTTGATTATTCATATTGACAAGAAACAAACATCAGGAACATACAAGATAAACAGGCTGCTAGAAATTAACTACAAGTTGTTAACTGTCAGGTCCGAAATTGTACAACTCTTAAGCTGCTTCTTACTCTGTCCTTCAAAGAAGATCTGTGATATAGCCCTAATATGACTTTTCATCATTTTCAAATTATTCAATTTTAAATACATTACATTTCCACTAATTTTATTTTTTTTAAATCCATTTGTTATTCTCCTACACATAAATGACTTACATCATTCCACACGGTTCCCCTTTGTCTCTTTGATGTCTCTTTCTGCTCAATTCTGATATGTCTAAAATCTACACGTCCTTTGAGGTCCAAGTCAAGATTTATTTTTACCCCTTCAACAGATATCTCCGAAAAGAAATACGTGATTATTGTCTCTGAGCTAACAGTAAATTTATCTGAAGTAACCGTTCGGCCTTTAATAGTATATTACATGATTTATGACAAAATTTAATCACTTCCTCCTTGATTGTAAGTATTAGGGCAAATTAATCCTTATATAACTTACAATGAGCACCTCAATTGCAATAATATCAATATCCACTTATTTATTGTGTATCTCTTTGCAACAAAAATTATGAGTACTCATGAACAATGAAGTACATTGTTTTAATGACTCCAGGAGTCGCTTCTGGCATTTGGACTGGTAGCAAAGGTCCAAAGAACTCAGAGAAGGTAGGTTGTATAAATTCAACCTAGTTTTCAACTTGCCTCAGGGGATCCTGGAGAAAATTATGAAACAATAGGGGCCACCTGGGTTGACTCAGTACTCTTTTACAGATTGCTACAAATTGCATACTTGGCAGGCAATTGTAGACTGTATGTGGTGCTTTAAAATTCTCTTGGATTTCAAATTATAAATTTTTCCAAATTATCCTGCCAACTGGTATGCCAGCACTTTCTGAGAGAAGGAAAAAAATCAGATACTTGTACAAATTCTGATAATTTCACACAGAATCCTATGTCTCATAAAAGGTAAAATAATGCTCTTACCTAGTTATTAGGTATATTGATAATTATCATTAATAATGATCTAATATGGTCACTAGAAATTTATCAATGAATAGTAAAGATGTGTGATTTCAAGGATGTTTGTATACATTTCTTTATTCTTAAATGCAATTTTCACTGTACATATAGGACTCATGTTAGCATAAACTACCACCACTTTGGGTTTGACACAGTAAGACTTAGTGATTTTTCTCTATTTTATAATGTTTTTGTTTTGCGATTTTAATGTAGCCAACTGAACAAATTTTTAGAACTTCTTTAGGTCATTATGCAAATTTAGGCCTTCTAAAATAAACTGAGGTTGGTTTGGATTTGAAATAAAAAGGTTCACATATCTTAGTTCAAAGGATTTGTGGTCCCTGAGAATCAATGTTTGGTTGCTGACAGTATAAAAGAGATCATTGATGTATTCTCTAATGTATTGTATTCCTCTGATAAATGTTCATAATTATGAAGATCCTGAACATAAACTGTTACGTTCAGTTAGTTTGAATAAACTTACAGTCAAATGCCCTGTATACATCATAAGGAATTAAGTAAGGAATTAATTCTTGATCATTATTTCATCTAAGTACCATTATTTATTTTATAATTTTGATAAAAAAATCATGAATTTAATTTCTTGTTTTGCAAGCATATTATATTAAAAGATAAAACTTTAGCATGTCAAAAACTTCAGCAAATATTTGTTCAAGCTCATTGATTTTACAGTTAAAGGAAATAAAGCATGTCAGTGGTGGAATGAACACCTTAATGGTATTCCTTATTTTTTTTTTTTTTGATATTTCATGTTGATTCCCAGTAGTTTAACCTATACTTAACCCAGAACAATTTCTTTGACTATCAATAATATTCTACTTTCTGTTCAAGTTCAGTGTAATCTCCAGGGATGAATCAGTATAATAAGATTCGCTGTACTTTAACTAAGTTAGTCATTTCTTTTAGAGTGGAGTTGGTATTTAGAATTACCAATTTTGAGAGGGTGGGTTACTTTTAATTTCAAATTTATGTCCAATTCTTAAAAACGTGGGTGATCATGAAGATAACATTTTGCATAGTAGGCAGACATTGTGTTTTTGTTATACATGTCTCAAATGGAAAATATTTGCTGAGATATGAATTTCTGCATCTTTAACTGGGGGCTGCTTTCACTACAGGTTCTTCAGGGAGACAAAAGGCATACTCTCTAAAAAACTCATTATTTGTTAGTCAGAGATTTAGTTTCAAAGCCTTATCTCAGTCTTTATCAATGTGTTGTGTTTGGTTGACATGAGAGGCAAGGGTTGATTACTTGTTAGAAATGCAGATTCCTGGGCTCCACCCACAACTAGTGAAGTAAAATTTCTAAGAATGGGGTCAGAGAATCTGCATTTTAAATAAGCAATAAAGGAATTCTTGTGCACATTAACAGTAAGAACAACTATCTCTGTGTTTTCCTACTCAGGCATTTATGAAATACAAGGAAATATCTTGTTCATTAAACTTTGGTTCAGCTCTTAAAATAGGATAAATACCCTGCAAGATCCCATTTTCTTTGGGTCTTGGCCTTATGTTTGGAATTTGACTCTTGCTTGCATATCTGTCTGAAGATAAGAAAGACCAGAAGGGAGCCACATAAAGAGCCTGAACTCCAGGAAAGACCCTGGTGTTTTAATTCCTCTAGAATACTCATCCTCTAGGAAAAAAAAAAAAAAAATCCACTCTCTTGAACCAGATGTTTGCTCCAAGTCATTGGGGTTAAGTTTCAAATATGCCATCAACTATTACGAAGGTCAGCTGCTGTTTATAATATATTATATAAAATCATTCAGCTCAGACTCTACTAAAAGGCAGAGAAATGTTGAATTCATCATTTATTCAATGACTATTTATTGAGAACCCACTGGGCACTAGAAATAGAACAGTGGGGAAATTGATAAAATTCATGTTCTTATGGAAATTGCATCTTTAATGGTTGGAAATATAATAAATGCATCTTCTGAGATAGTAAAATATAAGCAAAGGAGAAGGGAAAATAAGGTATGTGGGTATCTGGAAGAAAGTATTCCTGGTAAAGGAAACAGCAAATGCCAGCACTCAGAGGAAGAAGCATTCTGGGTGTTTGAGAAACAACGATTGTGTCTGAAGTAAAATAATCTGAGGACACGAGTCATGTCTGAGAGATAGTGGGGCGTGGTGGTGAGACAGTGGAATGAGCTTGTTGGCATATCTGAAAATTTCAATTTTTACTCTAATAAAATTGGTGGGCTACAGAAATTTTGAGCAGTCTAGTTACAAAATTCTAGATTTCATAAAGCCACTCTAGATTTTATGTTAAATAAAATGGAAGGAAGCAAGATGATCCAAAATCTATAATTCAGGTGAGAATGATTTCAAGTTAGGTCAGAGGAATAACAGTGGAGGTGGTAGCATGTGGTCAGACTCTGGAAATATTTTGAAGGTAACTTGGTGGATTTTAAGTGAAATGCACAAAAAAAGGTAAAATTAACTCTAAATTTTTGGTTTGAACAAGTGGAAGATTTGAACAAAGATAGGAGATTAGCTTTATGCTAATGTTAAGTCACGTCAGTCGTGTCCGACTCTGTGCAACCCCATGACAGCAGCCCACCAGGCTCCTCTGTCCCTGGGATTCTCCAGGTAAGAACACTAGAGTGGGTTGCCATTTCTTTCTCCAATGCATCAAAGTGGAAAGTGAAAGGAAAGTTGCTCACTCATGTTCAATTCCTAGGGACCCCATGGAGTGCAGCCTACCAGGCTCCTCCATCCATGGGATTCTCCAGGCAAGAGTACTGGAGTGGGGTGCCATTGCCTTCTCTGAGTAGCTTTATAGAAAGGTCAATAATTTAGATTTTGAAATTTTCAACTTTGTTAAATTTTATATGTTTTATTTATTTTTAATATTTTTTTGGTCATGCCCTGAGGCATGTGGCATCTTAGTTCCCCAAACAGGGCTTGAACCTTCCCCTGGTGCATTGGAAGCATGGAGTCTTAGCCTCTGGACCTAGATAAGTCCCTAGATATCTTTTAGACCTCCAAGTAGAGAGAACACACAGTTGAATATGAACATTTTGTATTACAGAGAGAGTTTCTATGGAGACACAGATGTGAAGTTATCTCTATTTAGATAGAACTTAACTCCAAGGACCAAGATTCAGTCACCAAGAGAGTGAGCATTGTTAGGGAAAGTGAAAGGATTAATGTTTGTGCCATAAGGCACCCAGCCTTAAGAAGTCTGGGAAATGAAGAGGAACTAGGAAATGATTCTGAAAAAGGTAGGTAAAGTAAGAAGACAGCTAGAAGTCTGTTGTGTTCTAGATGGTAAGAAAGTGTTTCAAGGAGAGTGGCCACATCTGTCCGGTGCTGCTGGGAAGTACAGTCACAACAGCCCTGGTAATTGGCCATTGGATTTACTAATACGAAGGTCATTGAGAATAAATGGAGTGGCCATCATGGTCAACAAAAGAGTCCGAAATGCAGTACTTGGATGCAATCTCAAAAACGATAGAATGATCTCTGTTCGTTTCCAAGGCAAACCATTCAATGTCACAGTAATCCAAGTCTATGCCCCAACCAGTAACGCTGAAGAAGCTGAAGTTGAAAGGTTCTATGAAGACCTACAAGACCTTTTAGAACTAACACCCAAAAAAGATGTCCTTTTCATTATAGGGGACTGGAATGCAAAAGTAGGAAGTCAAGAAACACCTGGAGTAACAGGCAAATTTGGCCTTGGAATACGGAATGAAGCAGGGCAAAGACTAATAGAGTTTTGCCAAGAAAATGCACTGGTCATAGCAAATACCCTCTTCCAACAACACAAGAGAAGACTCTATACATGGACATCACCAGATGGTCAACACCGAAATCAGATCGATTATATTCTTTGCAGCCAAAGATGGAGAAGCTCTATACAATCAGCAAAAACAAGACCAGGAGCTGACTGTGGCTCGGACCATGAGCTCCTTATTGCCAAATTCAGACTGAAATTGAAGAAAGTAGAGAAAACTACTAGACCATTCAGGTATGACCTAAAGCAAATCCCTTATGATTATACAGTGGTAGTGAGAAATAGATTTAAGGGCCTAGATCTGATAGATAGAGTGCCTGATGAACTATGGAATGAGGTTCGTGACATTGTACAGGAGACAGGGATCAAGACCATCCCCATGGAAAAGAAATGAAAAAAAGCAAAATGGCTGTCTGGGGAGGCCTTACAAATAGCTGTGAAAAGAAGAGAAGTGAAAAGCAAAGGAGAAAAGGAAAGATATAAACATTTGAATGCAGAGTTCCAAAGAATAGCAAGAAGAGATAAGAAAGCCTTCTTCAGTGATCAATGCAAAGAAATAGAGGAAAACAACAGAATGGGAAAGACTAGGGATCTCTTCAAGAAAATCAGAGATACCAAAGGAACATTTCATGCTAAGATGGGCACAATAAAGGACAGAGATGGTGTGGACCTAACAGAAGCAGAAGATATTAAGAAGAGGTGGCAAGAATACACAGAAGAGCTGTACAAAAAAGAGCTTCACGACGCAGATAATCATGATGATGTGATCACTGACCTAGAGCCAGACATCTTGGAATGTGAAGTCAAATGGGCCTTAGAAAGCATCACTACGAACAAAGCTAGTGGAGGTGATGGAATTCCAGTGGAGCTATTCCAACTCCTGAATGATGATGCTGTGAAAGTGCTACACTCAATATGCCAGCAAATTTGGAAAACTCAGCAGTGGCCACAAGATTGGAAAAGGTCAGTTTTCATCCCAATCCCAAAGAAAGGCAATGCCAAGGAGTGCTCAAACTACCGAACAATTGCACTCATCTCACACGCTAGTAAAGTAATGCTCAAAATTCTCCAAGCCAGGCTTCAGCAATATGTGAACCGTGAACTTCCTGATGTTCAAGCTGGTTTTAGAAAAGGCAGAGGAACCAGAGATCAAATTGCCAACATCCGCTGGATCATGGAAAAAGCAAGAGAGTTCCAGAAAAACATCTATTTCTGCTTTATTGACTATGCCAAAGCCTTTGACTGTGTGGATCACAATAAACTGTGGAAAATTCTGAAAGAGATGGGAATACCAGACCACCTGATCTGCCTCTTGAGAAATCTGTATGCAGGTCAGGAAGCAACAGTTAGAACTGGTCATGGAACAACAGACTGGTTCCAAATAGGAAAAGGAGTACGTCAAGGCTGCATATTGTCACCATGTTTATTTAACTTATATGCAGAGTACATCATGAGAAATGCTGGACTGGAAGAAACACAAGTTGGAATCAAGATTGCCGGGAGAAATATCAGTAACCTCAGATATGCAGATGACACCACTCTTATGGCAGAAAGTGAAGAGGGGCTAAAAAGCCTCTTGATGAAAGTGAAAGTGGAGAGTGAAAAGGTTGGCTTAAAGCTCAACATTCAGAAAACGAAGATCATGGCATCTGGTCCCATCACTGCATGGGAAATAGATGGGGAAACAGTGGAAACAGTGTCAGACTTTGTTTTTCTGGGCTCCAAAATCACTGCAGATGGTGACTGCAGCCATGAAATTAAAAGACGCTTGCTCCTTGGAAGGAAAGTTATGACCAACCTAGATAGCATATTCAAAAGAAGAGACATTACTTTGCCAACAAAGGTTCGCCTAGTCAAGGCTATGGTCTTTCCTGTGGTCATGTATGGATGTGAGAGCTGGACTGTGAAGAAGTCTGAGCGCCGAAGAATTGATTCTTTTGAACTGTGGTGTTGGAGAAGACTCTTGAGAGTCCCTTGGACTGCAAGAAGATCCAACCAGTCCATTCTGAAGGAGATCAATCCTGGAATTTCTTTAGAAGGAATGATGCTAAAGCTGAAACTCCAGTATTTTGGCCACCTCATGGGAAGAGTTGACTCATTGGAGAAGACTCTGATGCTGGGAGGAATTGAGGGCAGGAGGAGAAGGGGACGACAGAGGATGAGATGGCTGGATGGCATCACTGACTCGATGGATGCGAGTCTGAGTGACCTCCGGGAGCTGGTGATGGACAGGGAGGCCTGGCGTGCTGCGGTTCATGGGGTCGCAAAGAGTCGGACACGACTGAGCGACTGATCTGATCTGATCTGATCTGATACAAAGAAAACTATATGGGATGGGGGCAGGGATTATTGCACTTCAGCATTTGAGTGAGGGCAGTTATGCAAAATAAACTCAGTTGGCCAATACAATAGTGTGGGTGATTCGCCAAAAATCTGAGTGATCATATGTCACAGTTTGCTCATGACAGCCCCTGTTTACTTCAGACAGTCCTGATTTATCCCTGTGGTATTTGACAATGACACTGATTTTCACTTTCAGATGTTTTCCAGCTGCGATAATAAAATAAGTGGTTATATTATCTATAATACCATCATTAAGGGCTGTGGTCTTGATGCACAAAACCTAATGTCCTGTCTAGAAAGCAAGAACAGTCAATATGACATTGCTTTTATCTGGTCATATTTGGCTACAGTGGTGCAGATGTGGAAGAAGGCAGAGACTTGGATTTAAACTGAGATACAGTTTTGTCAGTGCAGTTTAGATGAAGAAATGGAGGAGCAAGAGAGTTAAAGGTACATGCAGAAAGTTTGTGATGTTTAGCTACTGACTTCCATAGAGAAAGGAGGAGAAAACGAGTAGGTGGCTATGGGGAGAAAAGGTGGTGATAGAGATTTTCAGTTGCAATGGAGTTGAGTATTTTCTGGATATGTGGAAATAGAAGGACTGAGATAGAAAGAAAGTGATGGAATGGAATGTTAGAATTTGAAATTAGAGTCAGTGACGATGTTGAAAATGACAATTTCCCATGTAGGATTATGAAAATAAGGGCTGAAGTCAACTAGAGAATAAGATCACTGGAGGAGAAATGTTCAAGGATCAGAGATAAAAGATGGGATAGATCACCTAGATATTTATATTATAAGAAATAGAATTGGTATTATATAGGAGAGAGTGACAGTAATTCAAGAGTTAATATATATGAGAAATGAGAGTGACTTTTAAGTTTGTTGAACTCCAAATTAGGAGTTTTGATTGTATTAATCACATAGCATGAGTTTCAAATCCAGCTACTTTTAGAGAGGAAGAAGAAAAACTTGTCTGAAAGTATTGGGTTTGACGAAAAGGCATCCCAATTTTTGGCCAAACCAGTAGTATTCAAGAGAAAGAAGACACCTGCCTGCTTTAAGAACTAGTGATTAAACATGGTGTTGGAAATAGGATATTTAATACTGAACATAGGGAAAGCATTTGAGGAAACTTCTTTTCTTGAGTCCCTTTCATTCTGTTAACGGATCATCAAGTTGGGAGTGGGCGTCCCAGGTGGCACTAGGGGTAAAGAACCTGCCTGCCAGTGGTGGGGATGTAAGAGGTACAGGTCCAGTCCCTGGGACCGGAAGATCCCATGGAGGAAGGCGTGGCAACCCACTCCAGTATACTTGCCTGTAGAATCCCATGGACAGAGGAACCTGGCAGGCTACAGTCCATAGGGTTGCAAAGAGTCAGACATGACTTAAGCAGCTTAGCATGCACACACAAGTTGGGAAGTACTCCTTTGTTCAATGCAAATATTCTCCTTCTTACTTATTTTATCTTTCTCCTCTTGTGTATTAATCCCTTGGGTCTCTTTCCTCCTTTCCCAGAGTCCCTGCTTCATCTTCCATAGAGAATGAGAAACTGGTTTTGCAAAAATTCAAAATCTTTTGTGCATATATGTCAGGTAATTTGTTAAACTTTTTTTTTTTTTTTTTTCCTGTTTTCCTGGGGAAATGAGTCAGCGTGCCAGTGAAAAAATAAAATAGATGATCATTCTTAACAATCAGATTAACCACTTTATATGAAACCACAACATATAAGGAAGAACCAAACCATGAAATAGAAGAAAACCTTTGTTCTCCATCAGAATGATTATCTGATCCCCAAACTTGTGGTTAATCTATGTGTAGAATGATGAAATGCTGGGAATATGTCCCCGTGTGGCTCAGGAAGGTAACCTTGTGAGAAACTATGCATTTACAGTTGACTGTCTCTGTGTCTTTATTGGCCAATGTGGAGTACTTGAATGGGTAATACTGGCACAGCTCAGCAAGGAATACCTGTGTTGGGCTGAGTTCGAGACAGTGACCTCAAAGCTGGCCGGGTTCCCTGTGCTCACTTCTTATGTGGGTTTGTATTGCAGTATGTGCTGAATTCCTAAATCAAAATAGTTGTTACCAAGAAAAATCAGGGTTTTGTCTCCTGAGATGAGACTATTGCTATTGCAGTTGTGTTTTAGATGAGTAAATGTATGTTAATCAGCTGCCTTGAAAGTTGTTCTCTGCATATACTTAGGTGTCACAGGTAATCATATGTAGAACATACATTTGGAGAAGTAGTGCTAGTAAAGAGTAGGGAACGACAGCCTTGGCAATAAAACTATTGACAGAGTAGGCAGCTTATATATTTTTATAGACAAAGATTTTATCAGGATTAATTATCAAAAAAAAACTAAGGTGTTTGGGAAAGCCCAGATAATTCTTTCCTGCAGACTCTTCTTTTCCACGAAGAGATGTTTTTCTTTAATTTCAAGCACTGCACAAACAAAAACCATCAACATAAACTTATTTTAAAAACTCTAGTAAAATGGTCTTGAACGTTCCACAGAAACAGGAAAATGGAAATTTCTGTTTGGAATGTGAAAGACCACATGATTCTACATACAATGTTTTATTAAATCTATACTGCCTTTGATTTTAAAGATATTAATATGTGGGAAAAAGTCATCTTATAATTGATAAGTAGTATTTCATTTAAAAATCCTCTTTAATAAAAACAAGGGGTATATTTCAGATTGTTTCATAGGTATTCATTGAAATAAAGATTTTATGATTGGCCTCATATGTGAGATTTTATATTAGCTTCTGTGAAGAAGTCCATGTTTGAGAAAGAACATTACCTTTTTAAAGCACAGAAAATTTATAAGGAAATAAGGCATTAAACATTTTATATGTAAGATAAATTGTTAAATGTCAGTGATTTACTACCTCCTAGAAGCGACTTAGCAGCAGCAGCAGTCTGACTAAAGCGACTTAGCAGCAGGAGCAGCAGCAGTCTAATTATGAATGCTTTGTGGATGAATTTTCCCTATATCGTTTGGAAACTGACAGATACTGGAAATGCAGAGACTTGGAAAACAGAAATAATGTAAAAGCAAATAAATGGCATAAAGAGTTATAGGAAATGATTACTTATTTTATTAATTCATTTAGATTAACATTTTTGCTAAATAACATTATTTAACTAATGCAAAGGTTTTTCTATTTCCTTTATTTATAATTTTTTCATGATAAAAATTTTTCCTATTTGTAAATAGAAGAAGAATATTATGAAAACCCAGAACTCAAAATTCTGTGGCACTTTCCTTGTATGGGCATAGAATCTGAAAAAATAATGACTCTGAATTTTGTTTGCCATCTTCTTATTCTCCCTGTATCTTTCATATCAGTTCAGATCAGATCAGTCGCTCAGTCGTGTCCAACTCTCCGCAACCCCATGAACCGCAGCACCGCCAGGCCTCCCTGTCCATCACCAGCTCTCGGAGGTCACTCAGACTCACATCCATCGAGTCAGTGATGCCATCCAGCCATCTCATCCTCTGTCGTCCCCTTCTCCTCCTGCCCCCAATCCCTCCCAGCATCAGAATCTTCTCCAATGAGTCAACTCTTCGCATGAGGTGGCCAAACGGTTTCATTGTGCTTTTTAACTCTGTATAGATGATATATGTACGGTACTTTTATTTTCCACTTTTGCTCAAATGCCTATTAGTATTGATACATACAGCTGGAGTGTATCTGTTTTTTTAAATTCATTTTCAAGTAAACAGCATATTCATTATGTTACTATGTTGTATCAGACCAACTACATAGGAATTTAAATTGGTTACATTCAATAGCTTTAACTTGCCAAATATTTGATTAATATTTATCAAATTTAATACATACTACAGTCCCATCACTTCATGGGAAATAGATGGGGAAACAGTGGAAACAGTGTCAGACTTTATTTTTGGGGGCTCCAAAATCACTGCAGATGGTGACTGCAGCCATGAAATTAAAAGACGCTTACTCTTGGAAGGAAAGTTATGACCAGCCTAGACAGCATATTCAAAATCAGAGACATTACTTTGCCAACAAAGGTCTGTCTAGTCAAGGCCATGGTTTTTCCTGTGGTCATGTATGGATGTGAGAGTGGGACTGTGAAGAAGGCTGAGCGCTGAAGAATTGATGCTTTTGAACTGTGGTGTTGGAGAAGACTCTTGAGAGTCCCTTGGACTGCAAGGAGATCCAACCAGTCCATTCTGAAGGAGATCAGCCCTGGGATTTCTTTGGAAGGAATGATGCTAAAGCTGAAAATCCAGTACTCTGGCCACCTCATGCAAAGAGTTGACTCATTGGAAAAGACTCTGATGCTGGGAGGGATTAGGGGCAGGAGGAGAAGGGGACGACAGAGGATGAGATGGCTGGATGGCATCACTGACTCGATGGATGTGAGTCTGGGTGAACTCTGGGAGTTGGTGATGGACAGGGAGGCCTGGTGTGCTGCGATTCATGGGGTCACAAAGAGTTGGACATGACTAAGCGACTGAACTGAACTGAACTATAATATACCTTAAGTTTTTGGTACATTTTTTAAAGTGGTCAAGCATTTTGACACTGGAAACACTTAATGGATAATGTTCCTCTGAACAGCAGCTTCTTGTTGCCCTACCCAGTATGATAACTGTTAACATCCTCCTTTTCTTTCTGTTGGTAGCAGCTACTGTATTGTATACTCAATAACTTAATTAATAGTATATTCATTAGCAAGCCTTTTGAAATGAATATGGCCTCTTAAAAAATAGGACTTGTGGATATTTTGAGATCACAATAAAATTGGGGGTATCACTAAATCATTAGAACAGTTGTAATAATTGGTAAGAGTCATTAAGAACAATGCAGTTATGTGTTACTAGTTATTGATTAGTTTTGAGTACTTAATTCTGTCTTATCACCAATCACTGCACCATTTCAATTGAAATCAGTAAAAAAATATCAGAAAAGAGAAAATGAAATAGTTGAAATAATGATGGGTATCCTTCATATGCCAACGGAACTGTATCTTCTGACTTTTTCCTCTGCAAGACTTGTTCAAATGAGTTAATACTTTGGAGGATTATAATGAACTATAATTTATCATCATAAAAAATGGAATATCATGTGAAGAAACAAAGCACTTCATGATCATTGTATGTTGTGTGCTAAGAGCTACAGCTTAAGTGAGTTCATGGGGGATTATGTGATTTATGTTTTTGCTGCCTGAAGGCTATGTATGTATGTGACTGAGGAAAGAATACTTGCATCTGGGACAGAGAGAATGTAAAATGTTGCCTCTTGGCAAGTTGGGTTCTACATAAAACAGGAACATTTTCACAGAGTGCTCCTCCTGAGGATAATCATGTCAGTTCAAGAAGTAGATAAGTTCTCCAGCTATATTCAAGGTGCCCTTGAAATAAACAAAGAAGATCTGTACATATAAGTGAAGTTAGCTTCCTTATATCAGAGGCTTATATATGAAAAAACTGCCCTATTAAAGTTACACGAAGGCTCAAGAAATGGATAAAACTCAGGACTTAAAGGCAATTATTTCAGTGAAACAATCAATAAGGTACTAGTGAATGGTTGTAAATCAAGTGTTGAATATTAACATCTGTTGATTTTTATTAGTTTGCAAATATGTATTGAATGATCACTTGATGTCAGAAACCGTTCTAGATACTGAGGCTACAGCAATGAAGAGAGCAGTGGAATTCCTAATCTAAAGAGGGTCAGTAGACAGTAGACAGTTAAGTTCATAATGTGGAAATGATTTTAAGTGCTACCCAGTAAGTTAAAACGGAGTAAGAAGGTAAGGGATAAAAGTATGAATTCTGTATGTAAAGATATAATTAAGGGAATCTTGACTTATTTTTAATGGAGATTTAGTTGATTTACAGTGTTATACCATTTCAGATATATGGTATAATAGTTCAAGATTTTTATACATTATACTCCATTTATAGTTATCATAAAATATTGGCTGTATTCCCTGTGCTATATAGTATATCTTTGTAGCTTGTTTACTGTATACATAGTAGTTTGATTTTTGTGAAAAACCAAATTGCTAAATTCAAAAGAGAAAAGAGAGTGGTAACGTGGATAAGATAGTAAACAAACAAAAACAAAACTAATGAGTTAATAAGTCTGAGATAATTTAATGTGGGGATTGTGTGTGAGAGAGAAGGAAAGATAGATGATCTACATGACCTGAATTCAAGGAGAAAATGTAAAAAATATTGTTCATTTGAAGATAACCTTGAGCATATAAATGAAGTGAGGGGCTTCCTGCTGCTGCTGCTGCTGCTGCTGCTTCCAAGTCACTTCAGTCCTATCTGACTCTGTGTGACCCCGTAGATGGCAGCCCACCAGGCTCCGCTGTCCCTGGGATTCTCCAGGCAAGAACACTGGAGTGGGTTGCCATTTCCTTCTCCAATGCATGAAAGTCAAAGTGAAGTCACTCAGTCATGTCTGACCCTCAGTGACCCCATGGACTGCATGCAGCCTTCCAGGGTGCTTCCTAGGTGTTGTTAAAGAATTCGCCTGCTAACGCAGGAGACACAAGAGACACGGGTTTGATCCCTGCGCTTGGAAGATGCCCCTGGAGGAAGGCATGGAAGAGGGAGGGAGGAAGGCAGTCCACTCCAATATTCATACTTGGTGAATCCCATGGACAGAGGAGCATGGTGGGCTACAGTCTTTGGGGTCGCAAAGAGTTGGACATGACTGAAGCAACTTAGCATGCATGCACATGTGGATGAAGTGGGCTCACTAACTATGGATGTAACTAATGAAAAAAAGTCACCTCAAGATATGGTGATAGTTCATACTTATTGTTTATCTGTACTATTTCTGTTTCCTCTGTACTATTTGCTGAGCAGAGTGTAAATTCTGTGTTCAGTATATTATTTCTCCCTCTCCATCCTTCCATCTTTCCCTTCTTCCTTTCCACTTCTTTCCCCTCTTTCTTCTCTCCCTGCTCCTCCTGTCTCCTTCACTCCATTCCTTTCTTCTTTCCTCTCGGGCAAAGTAAGATGCGAGTTGAGCTCTGCCATAAGACTCCTGAAAGAAAGGAAACTGAAGCTTACAGAATTTGGGTCTGCTTCCCATAGTGGCATAACTAGCAAGAGGCAAAGGCACTAGTCAAACTCGTGTATATCTTATTCTAGAGTCTAGACTATAAACATAGTCCTGTTTATAGCCTTTATGTTGACTCAAAAAATATGAAAGCAAAAAAACACAAGATTATTCAGAAAGGAAAAGCAGTACGTTAGACCTCACTTCATGAAATGTCAAAATAGAATGGGATATGTTCACAGTGATTTCTAAAAGGGTGAGACTGGGGAAGCTTTCAGATGGAAACATAATTATGTTTATTAGTTATATGTAAAGGTAGTAGGAATATAGCTAAGGCATGGAAAGACACTGAGAACATGCCTCCCCATTGCCTTCTATGAACACTGCTGAGAAAATCATCACCGACTGGATGATGCATCACTGACTCGGTGGACATGAGTTTGAGTCAGCTCCTGGAGTTGGTGAAGGACAGGGAGGCCTGGTGTGCTGCAGTCCATGGGGTCACAAAGAGTTGGACATGCCTGAGTGACTGAACTGATGAGAAAATACACCAGGCAACTCAGAAAGAAATACAATGTAAGAAGCAAGAAAGGGAAAGAGATGACATAAAGTAAATGCCAATACTATGAAAACAGATTTTTTTTTTTTTTTGGTATAATATGAATATGGGATTCAAATTAAAAATCAAAAATAATTGAAAGACTACTTGAAATAAAATTAACAAAACCATGTAAATAAAAGACCACTTAGTGCTGGGAAACAGTGGGAGGTTAAGATGAGATAGAGGGAAATATGTAATCATAGAATGCTAAAATTCTCATGTTAAAAGATTTGATTCATTTTTTTTTCCTCCAGTTTTATTGAGATGCAATATACATGTTTGGCCCATGGAGTCACAAAACGTTGGACGTGACTTAGTGATTGGGCACACACACACTGTGTAAGTTTAGTCACGGAAGTTAGGTCACTTCAGTTGTTTCCGACCTCTTGTGACCACATGGACTGTAGCCCGCTAGGCTTCTCTGTCCATAGGATTCTCCAGGTAAGAATACTGGAGTGGGTTGCCATTTCCTTCTCCAGGAGATCTTCCTGACCCAGGGATCAAACCTGCAGCTCTGGCATCTTCTGCATTGGCAAGTGGTTTCATTACCACTAGCATCAACTGGGAAGCCCCAGTTTAAGGTATACGACATGATATGACATAGTGACTTGATTTAAATGCCTCATGAAATGATTATCACACTTTAAATTTAGCAAATATTGTCATTTTCTATAGATACAAAAATTTAAAAAAATAGAAAAAATGCCTTCCCTTGTGATGAGCACTCAGGATTTATTCTTAACAATTTTCACAAATAGTATACAGACCTGTTATGTTATAAATTGCATACGTAGTACTTACCTTGTAAGTAGGAGTTAGGACCTTCTGACTACATTTTTCTAATTTCCCCTCATTCCATACCCAATTTCTGGAATCAACAAATCTGGTATTATTTTCCATGAGTTTGTTATATTTTGAAGTATAATTCACTTACACTGCTGTGTTAATTCCTGTAATAGAACATAGTGATATTTCTACACATTTCAAAATGATCACCAAGATAAGTCAAGTTACAATCTTTCACCATATAAGAGGATTATATAGTTATTCCCCAGGTGTACATTACATGCCTGTGACTCATTTATTTTGCAGCTACAAGTTTGTACCTCTTATCCTCCCTCCCCTATTTCTTCTCAACTCCCTCCTTTCTGGTGACCACTGGTTTGTTCTCTATAGCTTCAACTCTGTGTTTTATTGTGTTCATTTGTTTTGCTTTTTAGACTCCACATACTAGTGAAATTATATAGTATTTGTCTTTCTCTGACTTATTTCACTTAGCTGAATACCCTTCAATTCCATCCATGTTGTCACAGATGGTTAAAATTAATAATCATTATGGCTGAGTAATATTCGTGTGTGTGTGTGTGTGTGTGTGTGTGTGTGTGTGTGATCTTTATCTATTCATGTGCTGATGGGTACTTAGGTGGCTTCTGTATCTTGGCTGTGGTGATAGTGCTGCGGTGAACATTGCAGTGCAGGTATCTTTTCGAATTAGAGATTTTGTTTTCTTCAGATAAATACCTGGGTGTTGGAATTGCTGAATCATGTTCAGTTCAGTCACTCAGTCATGTTCGACTCTTTGTGACCCCATGAACCGCAGCACGCCAGGCCTCCCTGTCCATCACCACTCCCGGAGTTCACTGAGACTCACGTCCATCAAGTCAGTGATGCCATCCGGCCATCTCATCCTCTGTCATCCCCTTCTCCTCCTGCCCCCAATCCCTCCCAGCATCAGGGTCTTTTCCAATGAGTCAACTCTTTGCATGAGGTGGCCAAAGTATTGGAATTTCAGCTTCAGCATCAGTCCTTCCAATGAACATCCAGGACTGATCTCCTTTAGGATGGACTGGTTGGATCTCCCTGTAGTCCAAGGGACTCTCAAGAGTCTTCCCCAACACCAAAGTTCGAAAGCATCAATTCTTCGGCACTCAGCTTTCTTCATAGTCCAACTCTCACATCCATACATGACCACTGGAAAAACCATAGCCTTGACCAGATGGACCTTTGTTGGCAAAGTAATGTCTCTGCTTTTGAATATGCTGTCTAGGTTGGTCATAACTTTCCTTCCAAGGAGTAAGCATCTTTTAATTTTATGGCTGCAATCACCATCTGCAGTGATTTTGGAGCCCAAAAAATAAACTCTGACACTGTTTCTACTGTTCCCCCATCTATTTCCCATGAAGTGATGGGACTAGATGCCATGATCTTAATTTTCTGAATGTTGAGCCATTATCTTAGTTTTCTGAATGTTGAGCTTTTTCTGAATCATGTAGCAGTTCTCTTTTTAATTATTTAAGGAATCTCCATATGGTTTTCCATAGTGACTGCACTAATTTACATTTCTACCGAGTATACAAGGGTTTCCTTTTCTCCACCTACTCACCAGGAGTTGTTATTTGTTGTCCTTTTTTATATGAACCATTTCATGAGGCATGAGGTGATACCTCATTGTGGCTTTGATTTGCATTTGCCTGATGAGTGATGTTGAGCACATTCTTGTGTGCATGTTGGTCATTTATGTCTTTGGAAAAATGCCTGTTCAGATCCTCTGCCCTTGTTTTACTTGGATTGTTTGTTTTTTGATATTGTGTTGTATGAATTCTTTGTATATTTAGTATACTAACCTCTTACCAGATACAAAGCTTACAAATATCATCTCTCATTCAGTAGGTGACCTTTCATATTGATTTTACATATCTTGAACCATCCTTGCATCCCTGTGATAAATCCCACTTGATCATGGTATATGATCCTTTTGGTGCATTGTTGAATTGAGTTTGCTAAAATTTTTTTAAGGAATTTTACAATTATGTTCATCAATAATTTTCTTTCATGTGATATCTTTGGTTTTAGTATTGGGTGATGCTGGCATCATAGAATGAGTTTGGAAGTGTTCTTTCCTCTGAAATCTTCTAAAATAGTTTGAGAACGAGAGATATAAACTCTTCCTTAAAGGTTTAGTGGAATTCACATGTGAAGTTTTCTAGTCTTGGTCTTTTTTTAATTGGAAGTTGTTTTCTTATTCCTAATTCAATTTCATTTGTGGTCATTGGTCTGTTCATAATTTTCTATTTCTTCCTTATCAGTCTTCAGAGATTGTAAATTTCTGAGAATTTGTCCATTTCTGATAGGTTATCCACTTTATTGATGTATAAATGTTCACAGTGATCTCCTACTATCTTTTGTATTTCTGTGGTATCAATTGTAACTTCTGTTTTCATTTTTGAGTTTATTGATTTGGACCATCTCTCTCTTTTCTTGTTACATTTGGCTAAAGGTTTATCAATTTTGTGGATCTTTCCAAAGGACCAGCTTTTAGTTTCATTGAAGTTTTATATTTTTTTAAGTGTCTATTTCTTTTATATCTGCTTTGATGTTTACAGTGTCTGTCCTTAAACTGTCTTTGGGTTTTGTTTGTCCTTTTTCAAGTTCCTATAGGTGTAAGCTTAGATTGTTTATTGAAGAGTTTTCTTATTTCCTGATATAAGTATCACTATAAACTTCCCTCTTAGAACTGCTTTTCCTGTGTCCCATGAATATTGGATTATGGTGTTTTCATTTTCTTTTGTCTCCCAAGCATACTTTAATTTCTTTAATTTCTTCAGTGATACATTGATTGTTTGCTAGTGTATTGTTTAGCTTCTATGTATTTTGAGTTTTTGCAGTTTTCATTATTAATAACAAAAGTTCAGCAAGGAAGCAAAGAATTTCAGTATAATTTAGAAAACTTAAAGAGAAATATAAATTGTTAAGTAAACTACAAAAATGTTTTATTTTGTCAGTAATCAGATCAGACCAGATCAGTCGCTCAGTCGTGTCCGACTCTTTGCGACCCCATGAACTGCAGCACGCCAGGCCTCCCTGTCCATCACCAACGCTAGGAGGTCACTAAGACTCACATTCATTGAGTCAGTGATGCCATCCAGCCATCTCATCCTCTGTCGTCCCCTTCTCCTCCTGCCCCCAATCCCTCCCAGCATCAGAGTCTTCTCCAATGAGTCAACTCTTCGCATGAGGTGGCCAAAATACTGGAGTTTCAGCTTGAGCATCATTCCTTCCAAAGAAATCCCAGGGCTGATCTCCTTCAGAATGGACTGGTTGGATCTCCCTGCAGTCCAAGGGACTCTCAAGAGTCTTCTCCAACACCACAGTTCAAAAGCATCTATTCTTCGGCGCTCAGCCTTCTTCACAGTCCAGCTCTCACATCCATACATGACCACAGGAAAGACCATAGCCTTGACTAGGTGAACCTTTGTTGGCAAAGTGCTGTCTCTGCTTTTGAATATGCTATCTAGGTTGGTCATAACTTTCCTTCCAAGGAGTAAGCGTCTTTTAATTTCATGGCTGCAGTCACCATCTGCAGTGATTTTGGAGCCCAAAAAATAAAGTCTGACACTGTTTCCACTGTTTCTCCATCTATTTCCCATGTAGTGATGGGACCAGATGCCATAATCTTCATTTTCTGAATGTTGAGCCTTAAGCCCACCTTTTCACTCTCCACTTTCACTTTCATCAAGAGGCTTTTTAGTTCCTCTTCACTTTCTGCCATAAGGGTGGTGTCATCTGCATATCTGAGGTTATTGATATTTCTCCCAGCAATCTTGATTCCAGCTTGTGTTTCCTCCAGTCCAGCATTTCTCATGATGTACTCTGCATATAAGTTAAATAAACATGGTGACAATATACAGCCTTGACGTACTCCTTTTCCTATTTGGAACCAGTCTGTTGTTCCATGACCAGTTCTAACTGTTGCTTCCTGACCTGCATACAGATTTCTCAAGAGGCAGATCAGGTGGTCTGGTATTCCCATCTCTTTCAGAATTTTCCATAGTTTATTGTGATCTACACAGTCAAAGGCTTTGGCATAGTCAATAAAGCAGAAATAGATGTTTTTCTGGAACTCTCTTGCTTTTTCCATGATCCAGTGGATGTTGGCAATTTGATCTCTGGTTCCTCTGCCTTTTCTAAAACCAGCTTGAACATCAGGAAGTTCACGGTTCACATATTGCTGAAGCCTGGCTTGGAGCATTCTGAGCGTTACTTTACTAGTGTGTGAGATGAGTGCAATTGTGTGGTACTTTGAGCATTCTTTGGCATTGCCTTTCTTTGGGATTGGGATGAAAACTGACCTTTTCCAATCTTGTGGCCACTGCTGAGTTTTCCAAATTTGCTGGCATATTGTGTTCGCCTAGTCAAGGCTATGGTCTTTCCTGTGGTCATGTATGGATGTGAGAGCTGGACTGTGAAGAAGGCTGAGCGCCGAAGAATTGATGCTTTTGAACTGTGGTGTTGGAGAAGACTCTTGAGAGTCCCTTGGACTGCAAGAAGATCCAACCAGTCCATTCTGAAGGAGATCAATCCTGGAATTTCTTTAGAAGGAATGATGCTCAAGCTGAAACTCCAGTATTTTGGCCACCTCATGGGAAGAGTTGACTCATTGGAGAAGACTCTGATGCTGGGAGGGATTGAGGGCAGGAGGAGAAGGGGACGACAGAGAATGAGATGGCTGGATGGCATCACTGACTCGATGGATGCGAGTCTGAGTGACCTCCGGGAGCTGGTGATGGACAGGGAGGCCTGGCGTGCTGCAGTTCATGGGGTCGCAAAGAGTCGGACACGACTGAGCGACTGATCTGATCTGATCTGATCTGAGTGCAGCACTTTCACAGCATCACCTTTCAGGATTTGAAATAGCTTCACTGGAATTCCATCACCTCCACTAGCTTTGTTCATAGTGATGCTTTCTTAGGCCCACTTGACTTCACATTCCAGGATGTCTGTCAGTAATCAATAATATTCAAATGAAGGAAAACATAATTAATATTACTGTGGTTAGTCTTGGTGGTAAAATGCCTGATTACTTACTACTGCTATCAATAAAAGCCTAACAGTGTAAACACTTTGGTAAGAAAATCTGGTGGTTTTATACTGAGACCTTTAAAATATATAGCCTCCCATGTTTAAATAAATTTTCTATTGAGAATTTTTCTTGTAAAATTGTTAGACACACACAGAATGTTTTGTGTTTTCACATTGTCTTTATTAAAGTTATTACAATATTAAAAATGGGCCACAATTCAAGGGTCTAATCATTAGCAATATCAAGTTAATTTTGAGATAGGAGCATGTTAAAGTGCAGTATAACCATTAAAGTCTTGCTGCTGTAGACTGTCTTATACTGGTGAGAGATTATCATGTAATGTTAAGCAAAAAGATGCAACTTGAAATTATATATAGATCATAATGCTAATTTTATATAAAATATTTGAATAGCTCAAATGTATATATAATTGATGACAATTGCTTTTCTTTTGTCATTAGGAAACAGAATTTTTCTTTCATCTTAAATTTGTTTCTGAAATAGGTAAAGTCAGAAATGATATTTTCCTTTAAATGTTGTAATCTAAAAATTGTTGTGAATATAAAACATGTTCAGTTCAGTTCAATTGCTCAGTCATGTCCAACTCTTTGTGACCCCATGAATTGCAGCACGCCAGGCCTCCCTGTCTATCACCAGCTCCCGGAGTTCACTCAAACTCATGTCTATCGAGTCAGTGATGCCATCCAGCCATCTCATCTTCTGTCGTCCCCTTCTCCTCCTGCCCCCAATTTCTCCCAGCATCAGGGTCTTTTCCAATGAGTCAACTCTTCGCATGAGGTAGCCAAAGTATTGGAGTTTCAGCTTCAGCATCAGTCCTTCCAATGAACACTCAGGACTGATCTCCTTTAGAATGGACTGGTTGGGTCTCCTTGCAGTCCAAGCTACTCTCAAGAGTCTACTCCAACACCACAGTTCAAAAGCATCAATTCTTCAGTGCTCAGCTTTCTTCACAGTCCAGCTCTCACATCCATACATGACTACTGAAAACACCATAGCCTTGACTAGGCAGACCTTTGTTGGCAAAGTGATGTCTCTGCTCTTGAATATGCTGTCTAGGTTGGTCATAACTTTCCTTCCAAGGAGTAAGCACCTTTTAATTTCATGGCTGCAGTCACCATCTGCAGTGATTTTGGAACCCCCCAAAATAAAGTCAGCCAGTGTTTCCACTGTTTCCCCATCTATTTCCCATGAAGTGATGGGACCAGATGCCATGATCTTAGTTTTCTGAATGTTGAGCTTTAAGCCAACTTTTTCACTCTCCTCTTTCACTTTCATCGAGGCTTTTGAGTTCCTCTTCACTTTCTGCCATAAGGGTAGTGTCATCTGCGTATCTGAGGTTATTGATATTTCTCCCGGCAATCTTGATTCCAGCTTGTGCTTGTTTCAGCCCAGCATTTCTCATGATGTACTCTGCATATAAGTTAAACAAGCAGGGTGACAATATAGTGTATTGATCCCAAAAGGTATCAGAATTGTAAAGTGATTCTAACCAAACTTTGTTTCCAAATATGCGTATTTGTTTTTATGTTTTAATTATTATTAATAGGGTCTTCTGCAACTCCTGATGGTACTCTTTTAACAAATGCAGAAGCTTTTTGCAGAGTTTATAATGTATTATATCTAACACATATGCCCTGAAACTTGAGACAGAGCCATGCTTTTGTAAAAATTTGACCAACGTCCAGGTCAGTGTACTGGATAACATCAAGGGTTTCTAAATGAAGCCACTTGGAACTCTCCTGGGAACCCCTTGAAATTAGCTACTTGACATAATTTTGTACTATGTCAGCAGAATAGCTCTAGACTAAGTGTAGACTAAACTTGCAATGGCTTTTAAGTTCCTAGAACATTTATTAGCTATGGTTATACAGCTGTTACAGGTATTTAAGAATCTGGGGAATATCCACATCATAGTACTCTTTGAGGAAATGAGTTATTAAGAGGCTATAACAGTAATAGCAGGCCATTACAACAATGCCTTTTTCCCATAGGCCTCACAAAGAGTGTAGTTAATATTATTGGGCCTCTGAGATGAGTAAGAGATAATTTCCCCATTTGTGAACAATAAAATTATGGCTCAAGAAGTACCAATCATAATCAGGAAGGGATGTGAAGGACAAACTAAAAATAACCATCAGTTATTGATATATATCAGAAAAAGTGTATTTACTTGTGTTTGCATACAAAGGATAGAGCAATCTCCAACAGACAGTATGAATTCACAAAGAGCTAGGATGGTTACAACATCACACACCATCTTCATTTAATGTCCTGTTATGGCATGCTATTAAAACAGAGAAGAGCAGGATTTTGGAAAGGTATGTGACAAAAATCTATTTATATCACTTGTATAAGTGATAAAAGTGAATTTGAGAGTCATAGGATGACTTATAGAGAATGTTAAAACTGGTTAAGTAACTTTAACTGGTGTACTATAGTAAGGGTGTTAGGCCACCATAATGGGCAGGGGAAAATCTAGGTTTAAACAGCAGGGTTTTGAAATATATATATGTATATAATTAAATTAATTTTCTTTTTGCTGTACTTGGTCTTTGTTGCTATGCGAGGGCTGTCTGTAGTTGCAGCAAGTGGGAGCTAGTCTCCATTGCAGGGTGTGGGGGCTTCACATTGCCTTGACTTCTCTTGTTTCAGAACACATACTCTTGAGCATGCAGGCTTCAACAGTTGTGGCTCAGGGGTTTAGTTGCTTTATGGAATGTGGAATCTTCCCAGACCAGGAATCAAACCCATGTCCACTGTATTGGCAGGCAGATTCTTAACCACGGGACCAACAGGGAAGCCCTTAAATGACAGGGTTTTGTTGTTAGTTGTATTGTGTTAAAACACTTTTGTTGTTACTATGAGTGAGGTCCTGGATGACACTGGAAATTATCTGATGGCAGGCAACTAGAATGATGGTTTTGATTATGACTGTCTCACATGGATTGTGATATTCAGGATCTAAAAATAGCATCATGCTGCTAAAGTCATGTCAGTCATGTCCTACTCTGTGCGATCCCACAAAAGGCAACCCACCAGGCTTCTCTGTCCCTGGGATTCTCCAGGCAAGAATACTGGAGTGGGTTGCCATTTCCTTCTCCAATGCACGCACGCATGCATGCTAAGTAGCTTCAGTTATGTCCGACTCTGTACGACCCCATAGACAGTAGCCCACCAGGCTCCTCTGTCCTTGGGATTCTTCAAGCAAGAATACTGGAGTGGGTTTCCATTTCCTTCTCCAAAATAGCATCAAAGGGGGATCTAAAATAGCATCAGAGGGATGAAAGAGTGGAGCCAAGTTAACTAGATCAGACTTATTAAGATGACTGTAAATCCAGAGGTAAAGAATTGGCAAACTGGGAATGCAGTTAACTACAAGTTTATTATCAGGCCAAGTGAAATGTTGCAGCACAGCACTATCTACCACTTTTGTAGACTGCTTTCACATAATAAAGAATAATATTTATGATGATTTTAATAATAAAGTAGCCAATAGTGATTAAGTATATTTTAATACATTTCTTCACTTCCTGTTTGGAGCATCATTGTGTTAGGAAATAAAATATTGCAAGAAGACAAGATTCCTCTTGTCATCCATTGCTCCTTCCACCTTCTAGAAGTAGTGGGTTACGGTGGTTCTGTTTTCCTTATGTCAAGAATGTTAGATGATTTTTAAACAATTCAGATGATGAAAGGGCATTATCATAATAAAGTCAAGACTTCCAATCAGTGTATGTGATTCAGTGGGATCATAACAATGGGTCTTCCTAAGGAAATGAGTCCTTATGGAAAGAAGTCAGTGTTGACTTTTACATGGTACTTGCCCATCCCAGTCAGTTATGTTGATCCATTTGACCAGGATCTAGAACTCCATTTAGAAAACATAAATTAAGAAGACTGCCTATATAAAATTGGAGTTACTGAAAAACTGCCATCTTAGGAAATTTGAAGAAGATATTTTTTGGAAAAGAAAATGCTAGCTGATGTGACTGAAAAGAAAAAAAAACCACAAAACCCTTTTAATACATAAAGGTTAGTTAATAACTCCTCTGACATCCTCTTCACTCTGGAAATGAAGACATTTATCTTAGGAAAAAAAAAAAATACCAGTTAATATTAAGACAGGCTGGGACCTACTGAAGTGCTTGCACCTAGATACACCTCTCCTTGAGCTACATACAAAGAAACTATATGGGACTAAGAATAATTGCATGCACAGGCCAAATTCTGGACCAAAAGATACAAAAAAAAAAAAAACTTAAAAACTGCCATTTGTGAAGAGCGGGAGCAAAAACTGGGTGACTGACTGGAGCAAAAGCAGGACACTGATCATGTCCCTCTGCCCTCAGCAACATGAAGGGGTGGGCAAACCGTCTAAGCCGTCACTCTAGCCTGACTGAACCCTGATCACATCCCTACTCCATAGAAGGAACACGCTCATCCCTCCTCCCCCACGGAGCTTGTAAAGGAACCTGTCACTTGTTTCTGCTGCCTCCTGCGGCCAGCACAGTAGTCCCAATAAAGCCTTGTCTGAATTTCCTCTCTAGCCTCTAGTCAATTTCTATTGATTAGGGAAGGTCAAGAGCACTGGTCGGTATCAATATGACAAGCTATTTCTAACAAAGAGTATCTTAAACAGCCTATACAAGCCTATACATTCTGGGCCCCTCTGCTTCCGCACCTTCTCTCCTGCTACTTTCGCCCACTGTTACTCTGTTCTGGCCAGTGGCCTGCTTGCTGTTGACATGAGCTTATAGCTCTTCTGAGGAGATCTTCTTTCAAAGGCCATAATGATTTTCTTCACTTTCTTTTTTTTTTTTTTTAGTATATATTTATTTTAATTGGAGGCTAATTACTTTACAATATTGTATTGGTTTTGCCATACATTGACATGTATCTGTCACAGGTATACATGTGTTCATGTGTTCCCCATCCTGAACCCTCCTCCCACATCCCCCCTCCTTCCCATCCCTCTGGGTCATCCCAGTGCACCAGCCCCGAGCATCCTGAATCATACATTGAACCTGGACTGGCGATTCGTTTCACATATGATATTATACATGTTTCAATGCCATTCTCCCAAATCATCCCACCCTTGCCCTCTCCCACAGAGTCCAAAAAACTGTTCTATACATCTGTGTCTCTTTTGCTGTCTCGCATACAGGGTTATCGTTACCATCTTTCTAAATTCCGTATATATGCCTTAGTATACTGTATTGGTGTTTTTCTTTCTGGCTTACTTCACTCTGTATAATAGGCTCCAGTTTCATCCACCTCATTAGAACTGATTCAAGTGCATTCTTTTTAATGGCTGAGTAATACTCCATTGTGTATGTTTCTTCACTTTCTTTAGGTCTGAACTCAAATATCTCCTCCTTAGGGGGGACCTCTCAAATCACTTTTCTCTCTAATTCCAGATTTCTTTCCCTACTTGCGCTTTCTAATTATTTCTCATGAGCATCTGGCATATTCTACATTGGCCTTGTTTCTTTTTTATTTTATTTTTTTTGGTGAGCACTCCCACTCCAACTAGGAGGTAAGTCTTATGAATACAGATATTTTTATCTGTTTGTTCACTGCTGTGTTTCCAGTGCCTATTATAGTTTTATCCTGTTTAATGTGGCTAATATATTTGTTGTTGTTCAGTTGCTAAGTCGTGTCTGACTCTTAATGAATCTGTGAACTGTAGCATACCAGGCTCCTCTATCCACCACTGTCTCCCAGAGTTTGCTCAGATTAATGTTGATTGAATCAGTGATGCTATCTAAACATGTCATCCTTTTCCATCCCCTTTTCTTTTGCCTACAGTCTTTCCCAGCATCAGAGTCTTTTCTAGTGAGGTGGCTCTTTGCATCAGGTGGCCAAAGTAATGGAGCTTCAGCTTCAGCATCATCCTTCCAATGAATATTCAGGGTTGATTTCCTTTAGGTTTGGCTGGTTTGATCTCCTTGCCATCCAGGAGACTCTCCAGAGTCTTCTCCAGCACCACAGTCCAATAGAATCAATTCTTCGGCACTCAGCTTTCTTTATGGTCCAACTCTCACAACCATACATGACTACTGGGAAAACAATAACTTTGACTATAGGGATCTTTGTTGGCAAAATGACATCTCTGCTTTTTAACACGCTGTCTAGGTTTGTCATACCTTTCCTTCCAAGGAATAAGCATTTTTAATGTCATGGCTGCAGTTACCATTTGCAGTGATTGGAGCCCAAGAAAGTAAAATCTGTCACTCTTTCCACTTTGTCCCCTTCTATTTGCTGTGAAATGATGGGACTGGATGCCATAATCTTATTAATAGTTTTATGAATGTTGAGTTTTAAGCCAGCTCTTTCATTCTCCTCTTTTACCCTCATCAATAGGTGCTTTAGTTCCTCTTCACTTTCTGCCAATAGAGTGTGATCATCTGCATACCTGAGGTTGTTGATATTTCTGCTGGCAATCCAGCTTGTGATTCATCCAGCCTGGCAGGCATTTCACATGATGTATTTTGCAAATAAGTTAAAAAGCAGGGTGACAATACCCAGCTTTATTGTTCTCCTTTCCAATTTTGAACCAGTCAGCATGATACATATCGATTATTAAATATAATGCCTACATTATTTTTTACCTATATAATCAATACAGCCATTTCATTTTGATAATTCCATTTCAGAAAAGAGGCTTTTTTTGTTTTGTTTTGTTACATCTTTGAATGTTAATGTTAAAAGATTAGGTTAAGCAGATGGTATAGTATGTAAGCATTTTATGAACAGCTGCTAAATTGAAATATATAGGCCTTTACAGTACTTTCAGTACAATAAAACCTCATGCAAAGATGGCAAATATTATACTAATAATCATAAATTAACAATCATATTGAATACTTTTTGCATTCTATTATTAAACAATGAAGTTGTAACTAAAAAAGCAGCAGGAGGGAATATATGGAGATATTTGATTTGTGTTAAACACTAAATTCTCAGCAATAAGTGATAATTGGAACCACAGAAACAGGAAGAGATTGCTAGAATAAAAAGGAGCACATTATTGACTTTAGAAATTAGCTGCATTTTCTCTGAATATCCAAGCTCTTGTTTTTCCCTCCTTTATAATACTGCATTTCAGAGATGCTGTGAATATATTTGGACCAACAGAGAATAAAATGAGAGAGTGGGCCAGATATCATGTATTTTTTATTGTGGTTAGAGCTCTTATTTTACTTTTTTTTTTTTTAAATCTCTTCTACCTTCTGCTTTCTGCCTCTGGCTCAGGATATTTCACTTTCTATCACATGCATTTACCAGATTCTTGATGTACTCATCTCTCTCTGCTCTCAGCAGGGCCTTGGAAACACAAAAGGAAAATTGTTTAGGAGGATGAATACATTAAGAGCAAGAATTGGCAAGCAGCCAGAGAACTGTCTTGGAACGATAGGTAGTTGATAGAAGGCCATGGACATTTTACGCAAAAACACAGGAAGCTAGATTTCCGTTATTAAGTACACAAGTGGTCGGAAGATGGTCCCGAATTTCAATGTCAATTACTATATTCTGTGCGGAAGGTCATGAGTCTCAACACTCTGAGGATTCACCAGTCATCACACTCAAGAGACCTGTCTTTCTGGTTGTCAGCTTTGTTCCCGTTACCTGACTCAGAGCCCCAGGCTGCACCAGATGCAGCTCTGCCCGCCCCACTTCTATGTGGACTTTGGTTTGCTGTCACAGGTAAAGCAGCTGCTGGGACAGTCTTGCATTGGAAATATTTTTCTGTTTTTGTAGATCAGCCTTTTGAGCCCGTTTTGCTCTGTAGGTCCCATGAAGGGCTTTGATAGTGTATCTCCCTCTCCTGGGAATGTGCAATCTATGAGTGCTGGCAGGTTTTGTGTGTTTTTTCCTCAACTCCTTATAAAGTCAGAATGAGACAGGAGCTCTAGGCTCAGGGGGAGCTATCTTTTCATCTTCTAACTGAATAGTTCACATGCAATATCTGTAAATACCTTCTTTCTGAGAAATCCAACCTTTAAACAAGCAAGTACATTTAGAAACTTTAATATATATATATGACATATATTATCAGAAAATGATAACTATCATGAAGAAAATTAAAGGAGGATAAGGTACTGGAGAATGATGATAATTTATATAAGTTGATCAAGTTTTTCTGAACGGTGACTTTTGAGGAGAACTCTCAGCTCTCGCTTGAATGTAAGTTCAGCAGGGCAAGGGTTATTACTTATCTCCACTTTTTAAACGCAGTGCCCCAAATGGTGCTGACACATATTGATTAGCAAAAATATTTGTCAGAGTGAAGTAAGCCAGAAAGAAAAACACAAATACAGTATACTAACGCATATATATGGAATTTAGAAAGATGGTAACAATCACCCTGCTTATGAGACAGCAAAAGAGACACTGATGTATAGAACAGACTTTTGGACTCTGGGACTGGGAGAGGGTGGGACGATTGGGGAGAATAGCATTGAAATATGTATAATATCATATCTGAAACGAGTCAGTCCAGGTACGATGCCCGATAACAGATGCCTGGGACTGGAGCACTGGGATGACCTGGAGGGATGGTGTGGGAGGGGGGAGGGAGGAGGGTTCAGGATGGGGAGCACGTGTATTCTGGTGGCGGATCCATCTCGATGTATAGTAAAAGTAATACAATATTGTAAAGTTAAGAAAAATTAAAAAAATAATAATAATAATTAAAAAAAAAGAAAAAAAATTTGTTGGAAAATATTTGGTAAATCAAGTAATATTCTAATTCTATTCTCTTTTTAAAAAGGCATGCAACTTAAAGTGGAAATATTCCTATATAAAATGGTTAATTATAAAATCTATTTCTAAGAGTTTTGTGCCCAGTTATCCAGATATGTTGGCTGATTGGAGGAATTTATCACCAAAAAGATTGTTTTTGTTAAAAAAAAAAAAACAAACAAGGCATCCACAAACATGGCAGAGTGATGCAATGGACACAGTGGAAATGGAAAGAGAGCTCTTTAACCTTCAGTTCAATTCTTTGGATCTGGACCAATTTCTTCTGCCATACGAGAGAATAACAGCTTCTCCACTCAGAAGTAACACAAAAATTTTCTCCAGTGAATTTCCTTTCCTCTAGAAAAGAGAGAGGTCCATAGATATCAGATTCAGGCCTTCTCAGAATCTTCCTGACAGATGTGTGACTTACATATAAAATGATAAAGAATCATGCCAAGCAAGCAGTGGGGAACTTTGGAGATTAATAGGTTTTTGAATCTTTTATCTCTAATCAGTACTGCAAATTGACCTAGTTCCAAATGGTCAAGGTAAAGCATTTTTGTAGTATATATTTAAAACCCTATTTTGATTTAAAGAAATCGTGTTTAAAGGCATACAGAACAAAAAGACAAAGAGGACTGGAATAAGGTCTGGCAGAGGACATAATGGAAAAGGAGTAAATTTTGAGGCATAAGTTATGATCAATTGTTTTCTGTTCCTAAGCATATAAAATCAAATTAATCTAAATATGTCTTTAGAGCTAAATTATATCCACAGTTCAAGCATAATTTATGAAATGAATTTAGGAGAATTTATAACCATATTATCTTATTTCTTTTTTTTTAAATCCTAAAGTTTGTTTCAATTTGTTACTATTTTGTTATACATTTTTTGACATGCTGTCAAGATTTTTGCACCTCAAAATAGGTGGAGAACTACGTTTTAAGTGTTTGTTTTCATCCAGTCACTTTGCAGACATCTATTTTCCTCTTCATTCACCATCAGGCAAGGTAGGAAAGTATGACTATATGTAAATCATTTAAAGACAAATTGGTTTAAATAATAAATAGGCCAAAATGATTAATCATGTAAAAATGAATATTTCTAGACAGAGATTTTTTTGTGCTATATATTAGTCATTAAAATAAGTTCCCTGCTAGAGATAACAGGTTGAACAAGAAGATATTTTTTCTTTTTTGAATGTATAACAGTAAAAATTTAAATAGAAGGAGTCATTAGATGATATTATTCTTCTTATAGCAAAAATGCATGCAGTTCTCCTGTGTAGCTTTTTATCTTCACCTGTCGGGGGACCTAGACTAACTGAAGCAGTACCTGTGTTCCCAGGAGGGGAAAGAGAGGTAATCACTGTCTGATTATATAAATGCAACTTCAGGACAGCCATTTACTCCTTCTTTTATTGTTTTAGTGGGATGGAAGTGTAAAATACAGCCCAGAAAAGTGATTTAAAGTATGTAGAGGAAAAATAGCACATAAAGCACACAGTTGTAAGTTCATGCATACACCTGGTCACTCAGGTATTTCAACTTTAAATATGGCACTGACTTCTGTCACCTTCTGAGGGGAAAACACACAATATTATGTATGTGGAACAAGTGACAAATGATAGGAGATTTTTACTTTCTTATAATATGTTTTATGTCATATCTTTGCTGTTCCATTTTCCATTATTCATGGTGAATTTGTAAACATATCACACTTAGCTACTCATTGCATGTTCCTGTTTTATTTCTGACTTTTTAAAAACATGAAAATTTATAAATAAGTAAGTATATGTATATATACATAATATATGTAACTGCATATATATTATTTACATTTTACACTGTTTAGATGATTCTCTAGAGCAATAGTTTTCAAATGTGTTACAAAGAACTCATCTCAAAATTAAAGCATACTTGGAATTTTAATTTGTGAAATAGAAAAAGTGGCACAGGACCCTCAGGATTTTAGTATATTGCTCCCTTTTACTAGGGAAATGTTAATGCATTAAATTAGAGAAATATAGACTTTAGGTCCTAGTTTAAAAAGTTAGCTTTCTAATGTGGAGATTATGTCCTCTAAGTCATTCAACTAATATATAAATTAATTTGATTAATATGTATGGAGCTCAGTATTTGAGTACAACCCTCATAGGAAAGTGAATTTATAAGTACAGAAGTAAATTTTAGAAACAAATATATAAAATTTCCTAAGTGAAAAATGATAAAAACACAGTGAAAGACTTTATAGCAGAAACCATCTCTATGTTCCATACAAAAGAGCATACACAAAATAGAGACATTCAGAAAGGTTAAAAATAAAAGGCACACCTAAAATAAATAGTGACCATAAATCTATCCAGACATGATATACATCAAGCTTAAAATGTATTATATAATATAAAAAAGACCTTATAATGCTGAAGGCAAAAATTTACAATGAAGAAATTTGTTAATATCTGAGTATTGTCATGCAAAATAATTGCATAAAGATGAAAGTAATGAGATGCAGGAAGAATCAGAAGATAACTCATTGATTAGAGAAGAATTTAGCACATATCTTTTAGTCTAAGACAGAATTAATAGAAAAAGAATGTTAGAAATGAAAGACAATGACAACATAATCAACACGATGGGTCTTAGAGATACATAGGGAACTCCAAGCCCCAGCAATGAAGGATGCAGGTGCCCGCTGAACATTTACAAACACTCTGGCAATATTGTAAGTCATAGGGAAAATCTCCATAAACTTAAAAAATATATAAATATCCTCTGAATACATGTCAATAAAATGGTATGTAGGTAACTACCAATGGTAACTAGGCTGCTGAAGAATCCGCCTGCAATGAAGGAGACCCCAGTATGATTCCTGGGTTGGGAAGATCCGCTGGAGAAGGGATAGGCTACCCACTCCAGTATTTTTGGGCTTTCTTTGTGGCTCAGCTGGTAAAGAATCCACCTGAGATGTGGGAGACCTGGGTTGGGAAGATCCCCTGGAGAAGGGAAATGCTACCCACTCCAGTATTCTGGCCTGGAGGATTCCATGGACTGTGTAGTCCATGGGGTCTCAAAGAGTCAGACACAACTGAGTAACTTTCACTTTTCACTCTCAACATCAAAGGACATACTTACACAGTAAGAATTTAAAAACACAAAGAGCTCAAGAGACTCAAAAATTAGAATAAGAAAAAGATTCACCTTTTGCGATGGCTCATACTCTGTCTATGGAGTGTTTCTCTCTGAATAAATCCACTTCTTACCTATCACTTTGTCTCTCACTAAATTCTTCCTGTGATGGGACACAAAGAACCTGAGCCTCAGTAAGTCCAGACACAAGGAGACACAGGTTCAATCCCTGGTCAGGGAAGTAAGGTCTTACATGTCACAGAGCAACTGAACCCTGAGCACCTCAACTATTGAGCCCTTGCACCTCAAGTAGAGAGTTCATGTGTCACAATAAAGGATCCTGCATGATGCAATGAAGATCCCATGTAAAGAAATAAATAATCTAAAAATTTAAAAAAGTTTGAATCAAAATAGTAGAGGAAACTTAATAATTCCAAAAGAAGAATTTAATGTGTTGTTATTGACAAAAAACAGAACTAACAACCAGATGAACAATTTTAAACACAATAAAACAACAATGATGCTATTAATAACAAACACAAAAAACAACAACAAGGAGCCAAGTATATAGAACAAAGGAGAGAAACAGATGTATACAGAGTTAAGTCATGAAAAAGAAGAAACAGCCATCAAGAGAGAACATTACAGAAATCACAAGATACTTCCATGCACAACTGTATGCAAATCAATTTGGAAATCTAGATCAAATGCTTAACTTTTAAGGAAAATATGCCCTCTATGACATATGCTCATAGAGACAGAATATTCAAACAGAAAAAAATTTGCAGTGTAGAAAAATGGGGAAAATAGCTCTACTGTACAAAAGTACTGGGCCCAAAATTTTTTACATAGAATCCACAAATACTTAATCTTTTTTTTTTATTCAAATGGTACTAAACTATTTGAAGAGCAAAGAAAATATCTGAGCTGTCATGTGATAAAAAAGATCCAAGAGTATATTCAAAGTATAATACATTATGGCGAAGTGGGATTTATTCTGGAAATTCTAGGGTAATCCAATACTATTAAATCTAATTATCTTTTATTAAGTCATCTGATAGAAAAAAAATCCTATGATCATCTTACTAGAAGCTGAAATTTATTTCTTTAAAAAATACTCAAGAAATAGGAACAGATGGATTTTTACATGACAAAATACAAATGTTTGCTCAAAAGCTCATATCTTTATCAAAATTATTGGATACTTGTTCAAAATTCCAAGGAATGGCTGACCTACGTTTTGCTACTATTTAATGTGCTTTTGGAAGTGTTAGCCAGTTACATAAACAAGGGGATAAAACTATTAAAGGCAGTTGTAAAGAGAGTAAACATGTACTTAATTTTGGAGAAAAAGGTGACAGAGAATACTATAGTCATTTTTCTCTTTGGTAAAGTGGATGTTAACCTTGATAGCATTTGGATAGGGTGCCTTGAGGGAGTTGAAGAAGAGAAAATAAGAGAACATCACACTTAAGGCACATATTAACACTTTATTGTTCTAGCTGTCATGTCCCTCTGACGATTTACTTAACTATTCAACTGCATGGTTTCCTTGACCCCTTTAAGTGGATTTTACTTACTTTATATCATAAAGTTGAAAAGCATGTAAATTGCATCTTGTAGGATTACCAAATTAATCCTGGATATTAGGTGTGTTAGAAGACTGGTTAATAGTCTTGGACTTCTGAACATGTTTGTTTTCATTATCCGTGCACCCTGTACTCCTGATTTCATCTGCCCTGAGATATAGTTGAGTCTCCTACCATTCTATGTGGAGATCTAATAAACAGAATCACTGTGGGCATATATAAGCATCCTAGAGAAGTTTTAGGAAATGGTTTTTGAAAGAAGTAGAGACATAGTTCACCACGTGCCCTTTGCTTTCTCTTTTTTTGAAAATGTTATTTATTTTTTAATTGAAGGATAATTGCTTCATGGAGTTTTGTTCTTTTCTGTCAAACTGCTTTATCTTTTTTTAAGCATGTATGTCATTATCTGTGAAATTATTATCAGTCTCATACTGACTGTGTTTATATGGGTTGAATGGAAATAACTTTGACATCATGAGATGAAGTGCTCTATATAAATAAGATGTATTATTTTTACAAAAATGAATTATTTTGGAAAACTGAGAACATAACCACTTAAGGGGTGGAACATAGCAGCTGTTGAACAGTACACTTATAGAACTACAGTACAATTTGCAAAAGGGTGCCAGGATCTGCTGTCTAATTTTATTTTTTGAAACAAAATTACTGGAAGAATTTAGCTCTGCAGCACAGTGCAATTAACTAAATGGGAGTTGGCCAGGGAACAAGAGTAATAACCTCATTGCTTTCATGGTCTTAGTTTTAATTTGATACTGCAAAATGAACTGATATACATGCTACCAAATGGAAGACAGATTAATAATACTTAAATTAAGTTTTTTAGTGATCAAATCCTCTGTTTCAATCTTGGATCCCACAGTTTTGGTTTCTATTTTCCTATAGACAGAGCCTAAAACAGAGCTTCCCTGGTGGCTCAGTGGTAAAGACACCACCTGCAATGCAGGAGACTGCCTGTAATGCAATGTGGGTTCAATCCCTGGGTTTGGAAGATCCCTGGAGAAAGAAATGGCAACCCACTCCAGTATTCTTGCCTAGGGAATCCCATGGACGGAGGAGCCTGGTGGCCTACAGTCCAAATGGTTGCAATAGTCAGATACAGCTTAGCAACAAAATCACCACCACCACCAAAACATTTTTTATTGAAATGTTTATTGAAATTATTGAAACCCATATCCTTTAAAAAACAAGTTGGCAAAATACAATGAACTTATTTAGCTCATCAAGAGGGAAAATGTTATATGAGAGAATGATTGTCATTATCTTAAAAAAAATCTATTTATGTTACTTCATGCAGAAATTTTTTATCTTAATTCAGCTACCCTATCATTAATTTCATAAACCTTAAAACAGCAGACAGAATGTGATTCAGTTATGAGAAGGAAACTAGATAAGGTTCCACGAGAAAATGCTATATTATTAAACAGATTTGATTAGCTTTTATACATAAGGTATGTTTAACTATAATATATATAGAATAATTGTTAACGTTCAGTTGTGAAGTCTTCAACTTGATACTACCTTTCCCCATTTTATTATCAATAGATCATTTTCCCACAGTCTTAATTATGAAAACACTTTTTTGAGATATGTTTTATACAGCAACACAATTATTCATGGAATTTATTGAACCAAAGAGCAAAAATTAATGTACTTTGGTAGAATATGTTTCCCATAAGCTGTTTGCCTCAGTGATCCTGGCAGGTCTTCAGTAGTATCAGAGCACAACTTGATTCACCACAGTGGAGGTCACCCTTAAATCAGTGAAATGTGTAGAAGTATCGGAAGTCTGGAAGATGATGAAAGGCAGGACTAACAGGAGAGCAAAACAACCTTCTTCACTTGACTTGGTTTTCTGCAGCCCTTCTGAAACATGAACAACATACTTCCATCATGAACCTGATAATTCCACAAATGTGCAGGGATTTTGCTTCTTACCCCAAAATTTCCCAATGGAGATCATCAGGATAGCAATTGCTACAATCACTACCTTATTTTAATAGTATTTTCTTTAACCTTCTCATTAGATAAATTATAAAATGAAGAGGGAGTCTAGATTTACTATGAAACTAATGAATTTAAGCTTAGGTTATGTACATTGGCCTCAGTGTGAGCTGGAATTTAAGGTATTAAAGTATTCTACTGTGATGTATGTCAGAGAGTGTTTTGCTTATGTTCTCCTCTAAGAGTTTTATAGTTTCTGGTCTTACATTTAGATCTTTAAAACACTCTCTGACATACATCACAACAGGATCCTCTATGACCCACCTCCCAGAATATTGGAAATAAAAGCAAAAATACACAAATGGGACCTAATTAAACTTAAAAGCTTCTGCACAACAAAGGAAACTATAAACAAGGTGAAAAGACAGCCTTCAGAATGGGAGAAAATAATAGCAAATGAAGCAACTGACAAACAACTAATCTCAAAAATATACAAGCAACTCCTGCAGCTCAATTCCAGAAAAATAAACGACCCAATCAAAAAATGGGCCCCAGAACTAAATAGACATTTCTCCAAAGAAGACATACAGATGGCTAACAAACACATGAAAAGACGTTCAACATCACTCATTATCAGAGAAATGCAAATCAAAACCAATATGAGGTACCATTTCACGCCAGTCAGAATGGCTGTGATCCAAAAGTCCACAAGCAATAAATGCTGGAGAGGGTGTGGAGAAAAGGGAACCCTCTTACAGTGTTGGTGGGAATACAAACTAGTACAGCCACTATGGAGAACAGTGTGGAGACTCCTTAAAAAACTGGAAATAGAAATGCCTTATGATCCAGCAATCCCACTGCTGGGCATACACACTGAGAAAACCAAAATTGAAAGAGACACGTGTACCCCAATGTTCATCGCAGCACTGTTTATAACAGCTAGGACAGGAAGCAACCTAGATGTCCATCAGCAGATGAATGGATAAGAAAGCTGTGGTACATATACACAATGGGGTATTACTCCACCATTAAAAAGAATGCATTTGAGTCAGTTCTAATGAGGTGGATGGAACTGGAGCCGATTATACAGAGTGAAGTAAGCCAGAAAGAAAAACACCAATACAGTATACTAATGCATATATATGGAATTTAGAAAGATGGTAACAATAACACTGTATGTGAGACAGCAAAAGAGACACAGATGTATAGAACAGTCTTTTGGACTCTGTGGGAGAGGGAGAGGATGGGATGATTTGTGAGAATGGCATTGAAATATGTATAATAACATATATGAAATGAGTCGCCAGTCCAGGTTCGATGCACGATACAGGATGCTTGGGGCTGGTGCACTGGGACAACCCAGAGGGATGGTATGGGGAGGGAGGAGGGAGGAGGGTTCAGGATGGAGAATACATGTATACCTGTGGCAGATTTATTTTGATATATGGCAAAACCAATACAATATTGTAAAGTTAAATAAAATTAAATAAATAAAAAGAGACTGCAAAAAAAATAAAATTTATTTTTCAAAAAAAAAAGTATTCTAGGTGGAGAGGAAAAATCATATCGCAGTTAAGAGGATTTCTATGCAACCATTTCTGGTAGGATTGCTGAACAACCCTTAGAAGCATGTTATTTATATTTCTTAGACTTCTGCTAATTATTTTCTTATTCTAAAATTATATTCAATTTCATATAAAGTTTTATGTTTGTAATTTATTATCAGATCAGATCAGATCAGTCGCTCAGTCGTGTCCGACTCTTCGCGACCCCATGAACCGCAGCACGCCAGGCCTCCCTGTCCATCACCAGCTCCCGGAGGTCACTCAGACTCGCATCCATCGAGTCAGTGATGCCATCCAGCCATCTCATCCTCTGTCGTCCCCTTCTCCTCCTGCCCTCAATCCCTCCCAGCATCAGAGTCTTCTCCAATGAGTCAACTCTTCGCATGAGGTGGCCAAAATACTGGAGTTTCAGCTTTAGCATCATTCCTTCCAAAGAAATCCCAGGACTGATCTCCTTCAGAATGGACTGGTTGGATCTTCTTGCAGTCCAAGGGACTCTCAAGAGTCTTCTCCAACACCACAGTTCAAAAGCATCAATTCTTCGGCGTTCAGCCTTCCTCACAGTCCAGCTCTCACATCCATACATGACCACAGGAAAGACCATAGCCTTGACTAGGCGAACCTTTGTTGGTATAGTAATGTCTCTGCTTTTGAATATGCTATCTAGGTTGCTCATAACTTTCCTTCCAAGGAGTAAGCGTCTTTTAATTTCATGGCTGCAGTCACCATCTGCAGTGATTTTGGAGCCCAGAAAAACAAAGTCTGACACTGTTTCCACTGTTTCCCCATCTATTTCCCATGCAGTGATGGGACCAGATGCCATGATCTTTGTTTTCTGAATGTTGAGCTTTAAGCCAACCCTTTCACTCTCCACTTTCACTTTCATCAAGAGGCTTTTTAGCCCCTCTTCACTTTCTGCCATAAGAGTTGTGTCATCTGCATATCTGAGGTTATTGATATTTCTCCCAGCAATCTTGATTCCAACTTGTGTTTCTACCAGTCCAGCATTTCTCATGATGTACTCTGCATATAAGTTAAATAAACATGGTGACAATATGCAGCCTTGACGTACTCCTTTTCCTATTTGGAACCAGTCTGTTGTTCCATGACCAGTTCTAACTGTTGCTTCCTGACCTGCGTACAGATTTCTCAACAGGCAGATCAGGTGGTCTGGTATTCCCATCTCTTTAAGAATTTTCCATAGTTTATTGTGATCCACACAGTCAAAGGCTTTGGCATAGTCAATAAAGCAGAAATAGATGTTTTTCTGGAACTCTCTTGCTTTTTCCATGATCCAGCGGATGTTGGCAATTTGATCTCTGGTTCCTCTGCCTTTTCTGAAACCAGCTTGAACATCAGGAAGTTCACGGTTCACATATTGCTGGAGCCTGGCTTGGAGAATTTTGAGCATTACTTTACTAACGTGTGAGATGAGTGCAATTGTTCGGTAGTTTGAGCACTCCTTGGCATTGCCTTTCTTTGGGATTGGAATGAAAACTGACCTTTTCCAGTCCTGTGGCCACTCCTGAGTTTTCCAAATTTGCTGGCATATTGAGTGCAGCACTTTCACAGCATCATCTTTCAGGACTTGGAATAGTTCCACTGGAATTCCATCACCTCCACTAGCTTTGTTCGTAGTGATGCTTTCTAAGGCCCATTTGACTTCACATTCCAGAATGTCTGGCTCTAGGTCAGTGATCACATCATCATGATTGTCTAGGTCTTGAAGCTCTTTTTTGTACAGTTCTTCTGTGTATTCTTGCCACCTCTTCTTAATATCTTCTGCTTCTGTTAGGTCCACACCATCTCTGTCCTTTATCGTGCCCATCTTTGCATGAAATGTTCCTTTGGTATCTCTGATTTTCTTGAAGAGATCCCTAGTCTTTCCCATTCTGTTGTTTTCCTCTATTTCTTTGCATTGATCACTGAAGAAGGCTTTCTTATCTCTTCTTGCTATTCTTTGGAACTCTGCATTTAGATGTCTATATCTTTCCTTTTCTCCTTTGCTTTTTGCTTCTCTTCTTTTCACAGCTATTTGTAAGGCCTCCCCAGACAGCCATTTTGCATTTTTGCATTTCTTTTCCATGGGGATGGTCTTGATCCCTGTCTCCTGTACAATGTCACGAACCTCATTCCATAGTTCATCAGGCACTCTATCTATCAGATCTAGGCCCTTAAATCTATTTCTCACTACCACTGTATAATCATAAGGGATTTGATTTAGGTCATACCTGAATGGTCTAGTAGTTTTCCCTACTTTCTTCAATTTCAGTCTGAATTTGGCAATAAGGAGTTCATGGTCCGAGCCACAGTCAGCTCCTGGTCTTGTTTTTGCTGATTGGATAGAGCTTCTCCATCTTTGGCTGCAAAGAATATAATCGATCTGATTTCGGTGTTGACCATCTGGTGATGTCCATGTATATAGTCTTCTCTTGTGTTGTTGGAAGAGGGTATTTGTTATGACCAGTGCATTTTCTTGGCAAAACTCTATTAGTCTTTGCCCTGCTTCATTCCGTATTCCAAGGCCAAATTTGCCTGTTACTCCAGGTGTTTCTTGACTTCCTACTTTTGCATTCCAGTCCCCTATAATGAAAAGGACATCTTTTTTGGGTGTTAGTTCTAAAAGGTCTTGTAGGTCTTCATAGAACCTTTCAACTTCAGCTTCTTCGGCGTTACTGGTTGGGGCATAGACTTGGATTACTGTGACATTGAATGGTTTGCCTTCGATACGAACAGAGATCATTTATTATAAAAAGCATAATTTGTTTTTTTTTTTTTTTAAATGAGTCTCTCACACTTTCATAATATTTTGGTCTCTCTAAACCTGGATCGCCTCCCCAGAGAAAATGAGTTTGGGCATATCTGCTACCCCCATCACTGATTTACAAGCTAGAGCCCTGGATCACTTACCTGGTGCCATCATAATGCCACCCATTCTCAAATCTTAGTAATTTAAAACAAACACTTATTTAGCTCATGAGTCTGTAGGAAAGTGATTTCAGCCAGTCTTAACTGGGCTCACAAGTCAGGGGTCAGGTGGCTAGAAGCTGAGCAGGGATGGTTTTAGCTTAGATAGCTGGGATGACTTACCTCTGTTAGACATCTCTGTCATCCTGTAGTGACCTACTCTGTGCATGTTCTGTGCAGGAAAGCATAGTGAGAGGAAACACAGAAATACTTGTGCATCTCATAAACTAACACCTTACTGACTAAGTCAAATCATAGGGATAACCTCACCAGAATCAAGGCTGCAGAAACAAATTGTCACCTTGGAAAATGCTCATCAGATTATTCAGTCCTTCCTTTTAAAGATTTAAACTGAGATATTTGCAGTTGAAATTATTTGAGTTCTTAGATTTGCTTCAAAATAATATGAAAAGAGAGAAATGGTAGAAATGAAATGGAGCAAGATGAATCATGCGTTGATCATTGTTGAGGCTGGGAGATGAGTATATAGTATTTATAGTATTATTCTCTACTTTTGCAGAACTTTGATGGAGAAAGAGCCTTTGCTAGACTTTCATTGCATTAAAAGGGGCTACTTTTAGCATAAACTTATTTTCAATATAGTAATTATATTATTTCCATATAATACTGATATATGATGGCTAGAGAAAAATGGACGATAGATGTTACCTAATAAAATATTAGTTAACTATTAAAAAACAAATGTTTTATCAGTTTTACATAATGAAGGATGGGGCTTAATTCTGGCTAATCATTGGCCTATCTGTGTGCCAGGCGCACTTCTAAGCTCTGGCCGTCAGGGAAAACACATGTGTGAAATTTCTGGTCTTCAGGATTTTATAGTTGTGTTGATTTTCTATTATAGCTGTAACAGAGTTAATAGAGTACCACAATTTTGGTGACTTAAACAACACAATATAAAATCTTAAAATTCTGTAGGTCAGACCTCAAACATGGCTCTCACTGGACTTAAATCAAGGTATTGTCAGGAATGCATGTCTTTCTGACTGCCAGAGGGGATAATCTGTTTGCTTGTGTTTTTCCTCCTCTAGAAACCCCCCTATGTTTCTTGGCTTAGGACTCCTTTTCTCCGTCTTCAGAGCCGTCAATGGTACATACTTCTGTGCTTCTCTTGTGTAGACACATCTCCCTGTGACTGACTACAGGCAGCAAAGGGTTCGCCATTGTTAAGGATTCCCAAGTCAAGGTCTTAACTCTAATTCTAGAAAGTTTCTTTTTCCATGGTAGGTAACCTATTCTCAGGTTGAAAGGTTTAGGATGTGGACATCTTTGGAGGGCCATTATTCTGCCTATCTAATAGCTAAGTGGTGGGAGAAAAGAAAAGAAAAATGAATAAATAAGCAGAATAGATACTTTCAGACACTGATATGTACTTATAAGAATCCATAAAATAGTGGTACAGTAGACAGTTACTGGCAACTTTTGTTTCAGAGAAGACGTCACTAAGGAAGTAACACATCGCTTTTGTGATAAGTGGAGAATATTTTGCAAAGTTCTGTAGGCATATCATCTCTGGTAAAAACAAAGGTAATGTAAATGCCCAAAGTGGAGGAATACAATGATGGTGAAGTAGTATTTCCTAACCTGGGGTATTAGTTAGGGTCCAAGTTTCTTGGCTTGTACAGAGTTTGAGTTACTCTGCTTTACTCATTTTAAATTGGTTGTAAAGAAAAGCCAACAGAGGCCTTTAAGGGGAGAAAAGACAATCTGATCTGGCTTGTTTGTGAATAATAAAATGTAGTTGTCTATCCTCCACAGAACACATTTCTAGCTTTCATTATTATATCCTAAATTAGTAAACTCACAAACTTCCAGTATTTAGCAAAACATTCCTTCTTCAGTAATTAATACTAAGTTTGGAAAAGGATCCAAAGGAGCCATATGAGATTTGGAATGGATAAGTAAAATTGGATTAGATAATTATTTATTTTACTTAAGTATTCGTCCTTCAGTAGAGGTAATTCTGATATTTGGCGTTTATCTCACAGGTTCAAGTAGAAATAATAAAATATTCACATATACTTTTAACAAATTCAAGTTTCCAATATCTGGGATTTTCCTTCACAATTTTAAATCTAAATAAGAAGGAAATCAATCAGTCATACTGCATGGAAGTGTTTGAAACTGGTGTTATTATTTAAATTTGTGGATAGACATTAACCATTTCACAAGGCTTCCTTCCTAAATATATAAGTAAAAATTAATAAAATTGGCAGGAGATGGATGAATGAAATACTGTCTTATGATAAATTAATACTATTTTGAAGTGAAAGTTGCTCAGTCGTGTCCAACTCTTTGCCACCCTGTGGACTATACAGTCCATGGCATTCTCTAGGCCAGAATACTGGAGTGGGTAGCCTATCCCTTCTCCAGTGAATCTTCCCAATCCAGGAATTGAACCATGGTCTTCTGCATTGCAGGCAGATTCTTTACCAACTAAGCTATCAGGGAAGCCCAAAATGATTCATGTTTATGGTCTGCACTGTGCTAAAAAGATGAGTTCGATTATTTTCTCTTGTGATCAGATCAGATCAGTCGCTCAGTCGTGTCCAACTCTTTGCGACCCCATGAACTGCAGCACACCAGGCCTCCCTGTCCATCACCAGTTCCCGGAGGTCACTCAGACTCACATTCATCGAGTCAGTGATGCCATCCAGCCATCTCATCCTCTGTCGTCCCCTTCTCCTCCTGCCCTCAATCCCTCCCAGCATCAGAGTCTTCTCCAATGAGTCAACTCTTCGCATGAGGTGGCCAAAATACTGGAGTTTCAGCTTTAGCATCATTCCTTCCAAAGAAATCCCAGGGCTGATCTCCTTCAGAATGGACTGGTTGGATCTTCTTGCAGTCCAAGGGACTCTCAAGAGTCTTCTCCAACACCACAGTTCAAAAGCATCAATTCTTCAGCGCTCAGCCTTCTTCACAGTCCAGTCCAGCCTTCTTCACAGTCTTGTTCTCTTGTGATACAATCTGCTTAAAAGATCATTCTGTGAACAGGAAAGTAATTGGATCATGGTAAAATTTGCATGTATTAAAAGATCACAGCTGGAAGGGAAACCAGAAAACTAATCAAGTGACAGGGGAAGTTGTATATGAAGCTCGATTCCATCCCTGCCTGTCATATCAGAACCAAGGTACCAATTTCTTATTTTGGCAAGGAAGAGTTCTAAAATATTCTCACTTATATGTGCTTTTAATGTGTATCCTTTTGTCTGATTTCCATGCTAAACATATAACCAGGGCTATCCCTCTGGTGAAGAGTTCTGAAAGCTCAAGACATTGATACAAGTTGAAACATAATTTAGAATTGACTTTCTGGGAAACTAAATTACTATAGAAAATATAAATTGTTTGCTTTTTCAGTAAAGATAATGGTGACTAATTGTATCATTACCTAAAGATTAAGTTTGAATCTTTGATGGTATTGAATCCATGATGATATTGAAATGATATGCTTTAATATACTATAATCTGAGCGCTGAAGAATTGATGCTTTTGAGCTGTGGTGTTGGAGAAGACTCTTGAGAGTCCCTTGGACTGCAAGGAGATCCAACCAGTCCATTCTGAAGGAGATCAGCCCTGGGATTTCTTTGGAAGGAATGATGCTAAAGCTGAAACTCCAGTACTTTGGCCACCTCATGTGAAGAGTTGACTCAGACTCACTGGAAAAGACTCTGATGCTGGGAGGGATTTGGGGCAGGAAGAGAAGCGGACAACAGAGGATGAGATGGCTGGATGGCATCACTGACTCCATGGACATGAGTCTGAATGAACTCCACGAGTTGGTGATGGACAGGGAGGCCTGGCGTGCTGCGATTCATGGGGTCACAAAGAGTCAGACTTGACTGAGCGACTGAACTGAATATACTATAAAACTGATTTTTCCCTTTCCCTCTGTTAAAGTTATCAAGATGTGTGTGTGTGTGTGAGAGAGAGAGAGATAAGAGTGTGACTTTATAATCACCCATGTACATATGGCAAATTTCAATGTAACTTATCAGTAACTGAAAACAAAATTAACACACATTTTGACTACAAAATCTCATTTTATTTGATACTGTGATTGTTTTCTGATGCAGTTCAAGGTCACTGTATTAATGGTTTTGATATAACTTTTTCTCAGTAACCCATTCAAAATGATGGCTATTGTTGGAAAATGACATTCTTTCTGAATAGCCTTGTAACCATGTAATGAATCTATAATTATGCAAACAAGCTTGCCCCTATAAAATGTCAACAGAATCAGTTCTTACATCTGCCTTTGGTCAGTAAAGATAGAAACTAAGGAATTTGCCCTCACTCTCTACTGAATAAACAAAAGGAAGCCATCTTCAACAGGCTGCTTTATTTTCTACTCTCTTTTTAATCTCCTCCTGCCTTTCTGTAGACCAAGGAGAAGTAATAGAGCAATTAATCATGTGATATTCATATCCTGACAGCACCAGCCTCTTATGACTACATTTACTGCTGTACTGCCAAGCCTCTTTTATGCCACATCCTCTGGTTTGTCAAAGCTTTCCCAGCACAACTCTACACTATCCATTATTTAGCACAAGTATCATTTTATGTCAATTCAAGAATGATTGCTTAGGTAGAGAAATCAATAAAGAGAGGGTCTATTAAAACCCAGGTAATAATAGAAGGTACCAGAAAGTTTCTAATCTGCCCTGTGACTTGGAAAGAGGCCCTGTCATAAGTCAGTAAGAGTTCACTTGCTCTTATAGCATCACTAGACACTTTTTAACAATAGAATATGATCACCTCCATGCTCTGACTTGTGGATAGATTTTTTTAGAGGGGGTCCAAGTTGATCTTCCAAGAGAAACATTTGGAGTTTCCAATTTTGAGAGGCCAGGGGAGTAACTGAACCACCCTTCATTTGTCACTTTCCTGGATATGAGTTGCACTGATTGAAATACATTGAGGGGTCTTTTGGCGATGACCTGGTCACTTATAATTAGATTCCAGAAGGCCCTACAAACTGGATAAAATTGAAATTTGCTAAACAATCCCATCATTTGAGTAAGTCTTAGTTTCTAGTTATTTCTGAATGAATGGGAAAGACATGATAAGACAGAGAAGCAAGAAACTTCCTTCTAGAGATCATAGGGAAATGCTTCAAGTCCTTTCTAAGTGCCAGTATTGAGAATAAGTCCTTTCTAAGTGCCAGTATTGAGAAATTTATTTCAAGGAGCAGCCTCTACAGTGTTATTTTTGCTCCTTTCTACAACTGGATGTCAGGTGTCCATACTGATAAGTGCATTGATTGTGGAATTTATAGCATGCCACAGTCAGCATCTTAGACTGCCCTGACTGCCCTCAATTGTCTGACCAGGCAACAGAGTGGAAGGGGAATACTAAACCATATCCAGACACTGCAGAGAGCATGTTTTATAACAGAGACTCAGCACTCCAGAGATCATATGACTATTAATGTTCTTCATCTTTCATTTTATGTAAACTTGGAGAGAAGTTGGAGTGTCTGACTTCATTCAATGGAATCTACTTTAAAGAAGACTAGGCTTTAGAGTAACAAGAGAATGTATTGGCGTCCATTATAAAATAATTAATTAAAAAGTTATGGTTATATTAAGAAGGTTCTGGCTGACTTTGAAATCACTCTTAAAGATATATAATTATTAATGCCAGTATACAATATGCATGAATACAGAGAGTGATTTTAGAATTTACTGTATGAATGAAGTAATCAATAGTATTTCTACTTGTTTATTTTTATGTTTGTTTCAGTGGTACCTGATAATATATAGAGTTCCATGTACTGCCTAAATAAACTTAAACACAGGTGTTTAGGTTCTGGCAACACAAGAAAGAAAAAGAGAATGAGTAGTTTATGTTCTCAGAGTTCCACATGTAAGGATATCATGCCTTTCAAAAAATTAACCATTTGCTAATCTCCATGTTGATAGACTTAGTAAAAATATAGAACTATGAGTTCAGTTTTTGGCCATGGTTACATCAGAAGACATCATGTTTCAGTGCAGTGTTTTTTGTTACTTTTACTTCTTCTGTAATTTCACTTAGTTTATTTTTCTGTATATTAAGCAATAAATCATATTTAAATGTAGTAATGGCGAGGAAAAAGGTGAAGTCACTTACCTCCAGGTTAGTCCCTACAGTGAAACTATTGTTTTTTCTTCTCTAGAAATCTCAGGCCTGGAATATAATGGCTCTTAGAAATTAGGTCAGATACCAAAAGAAAAAAAAAAAAAACCACACAAAATGAACAGAAAACCGTAGGATCAACAACAAGTAAACATATAAACCATCTCAAAGTGTCATCAACCTGACACTTTGTGGTGTCAGGTAATATACTTTCTGCCTTGGTGATGTCCTTACAGATATATTTTTGAATGATTTGCAGATGATTTTATTACAACCTAATGATTCAACCAGACTGTAGGAAGAAAAGTAAAATCTGTATGTTCTGTTGAGGCAGAAGACGATTTGAGGGGAGACACATGAATGAGACAGGTGAGTCAAATTCTGAGGCACTACAACCCCACAACGTAATTTTCTAAATACTAATTTTCTGTTCCCTTCAGCAGAGGAAAATTATTTTTTCTCAAAAGATATCAGTGCTGGACATGTCTGGGTTCTCATAAGGAAAGTTGTCAATAGAAAACGACTTTTGTAAAGAATGACCACTGATCAAAGTAGTTCTGACAATAAAAATTCACATAAGCTTTGCATCCAATATATAGTACCATCTAATCTACCACTGGATTTTTCAAATTAATCAAGAAGAGGGATATTTCTGCTCATAGAGTGGGTATAGTCATCCATGGTTTTGTCAGTTTAGTCTTAGGGGGAAAAAAAAAAGAATGCTTTATGTTGCTTGAAAAATAAAACCTGAAAAGAATTCTATTAGGTTTATTCCACCCTGGTAGAAAGCAGAGTAAGCATTCACTGCTGAATTACTAATTATAGAAAAATAGTAATACTGATGAGTGGTCTGCCTATGAAATGTGACACTGTGGGACTTTTCTACAACTTATTAAATGAAATGGCCATGTCAATTTCATATTTTTCTGAAAAGAGAAAAAAAGCATGATTGATTTTTATGATGGATATTAAGGAACTTAAAGGGGGAACTTAATTAAGACTTTTAAATGGAGTCTTCTCTCTCTACACTATGTTCTCATCCATTACTTTGACTGATAAAACCATTTCTGTGCAAAGGGCTCCCCAATTCTCTGACTCATCCCTGAGCCCCACATTTATATGTGCAGTAACCTAATAAAGTTCTATTTTATATTAAGAGTGAGCAAGGCACTCTGCTTTTTAATCACAACTCCTAAAATAAAGTCTATCCTCCTTACCATGGCCTGTGAGTGCCTCATAATTTGGCCATCTAATTTGGAATTTGTTCCCCAGCACTCTTCATATGGCCTGCTAGACTCTGACCCTTGCTTTCTTTCTGTTCTTTGAACACTGAGCTCATTTCCATTGGGAGCATCTGCATTCCGTTTGTCTACATGACTTTCATTCAGCTATGTCAGGCTCTTTCCTGTCTTTTAAATCTCATGTTAAATGGCACTTGTCAATAAGGTCTCACTGCATTGTCCATCTGAATGACCCCGTGGAGTCTCACCCTCACCTCACAATTCCCTATCATATCTTCTGATTTCCATTTTCATTAGTTTTATTACTGTTTGAATATGCTATATGTTTGAACAGAGATGTGTTTCCTCCCAGGTTACTACAACACCTGTGACACAAATATAAATAGTAAAAGATGAATGGATGTTTGTAAAAATGAATAAATTTGCTTGTTTTTAAATGTATTTCTACTCGATCTATAAATTAAATTCCTTGTATTCCACATGAATTCCTCTCATTTTTCTTGAATCTCCTAATCTGGACTTTACAGATCAGATGAGATCAGATCAGTCGCTCAGTCGTGTCCGACTCTTTGCAACCCCATGAATTACAGAAAGCCAGGCCTCCCTGTCCATCACCAACTCTCGGAGGTCACTCAGACTCACATCCATCAAGTCAGTAATGCCATCCAGCCATCTCATCCTCTGTCGTCCCCTTCTCCTCCTGCCCCCAATCCCTCCCAGCATCAGAGTCTTCTCCAATGAGTCAACTCTTCCCATGAGGTGGCCAAAGTACTGGAGTTTCAGCTTTAGCATCATTCCTTCCAAAGAAATCCCAGGGCTGATATCCTTTAGAATGGACTGGTTGGATCTCCTTGCAGTCCAAGGGACTCTCAAGAGTCTTCTCCAACACCACAGTTCAAAAGCATCAATTCTTTGGCACTCAGCCTTCTTCACAGTCCAGCTCTCACATCCATACATGACCACAGGAAAAACCATAGCCTTGACTAGGCGAACCTTTGTTGGCAAAGTAATTTCTCTGCTTTTGAATATGCTGTCTAGGTTGGTCATAACTTTCCTTCCAAGGGGTAAGCGTCTTTTAATTTCATGGCTGCAGTCACCATCTGCAGTGATTTTGGAGCGCAGAAAAATAAAGTCTGACACTGTTTCCACTGTTTCTTCATCTATTTCCCATGTAGTGATGGGACCAGATGCCATGATCTTCGTTTTCTGAATGTTGAGCTTTAAGCCAACCTTTTCACTCTCCACTTTCGCTTTCATCAAGAGGCTTTTTAGCCCCTTTTCACTTTTGGCCATAAGTGTGGTGTCATCTGCATATCTGAGGTTATTGATATTTCTCACAGCAATCTTGATTCCAACTTGTGTTTCTTCCAGTCCAGCATTTCTCATGATGTACTCTGCATATAAGTTAAATAAACATGGTGACAATATACAGCCTTGACCTACTCCTTTTCCTATTTGGAACCAGTCTGTTGTTCCATGACCAGTTCTAACTGTTGCTTCCTGACCTGCATACAGATTTCTCAAGAGGCAGATCAGGTGGTCTGGTATTCCCATCTCTTTCAGAATTCTCCACACTGTATTGTGATCTACACAGTCAAAGGCTTTGGCATATTCAATAAAGCAGAAATAGATGTTTTTCTGGAACTCTCTTGCTTTTTCCATGATCCAGCGGATGTTGGCAATTTGATCTCTGGTTCCTCTGCCTTTTCTAAAATCAGCTTGAACATCAGGAAGTTCACAGTTCACATATTGCTGAAGTCTGGCTTGGAGAATTTTGAGCATTACTTTACTAGCGTGTGAGATGAGTTGAATTGTGCGGTAGTTTGAGCATTCTTTGGCATTGCCTTTCTTTGAGGATTGGGATGAAAACTGACCTTTTCCAGTCTTGTGGCCACTGCTGAGTTTTCCAAATTTGCTGGCATATTGAGTGCAGCACTTTCACAGCATCATCTTTCAGGATTTGGAATAGCTCCACTGGAATTCCATCACCTCCACTAGCTTTGTTCGTAGTGATGCTTTCTAAGGCCCACTTGACTTCACATTCCAGGATGTCTGGCTCTAGGTCAGTGATCACACCATCATGATTATCTGGGTCGTGAAGCTCTTTTTTGTACAGTTCTTCTGTGTATTCTTGCCACCTCTTCTTAATATCTTCTGCTTCTCTTAGGTCCATACCATTTCTGTCCTTTATCAAGCCCATCTTTGCATGAAATATTCCTTTGGTATCTCTGATTTTCTTGAAGAGATCCCTAGTCTTTCCCATTTTGTTGCTTTCCTCTATTTCTTTGCATTGATCATGGAAGAAGGCTTTCTTATCTCTTCTTGCTATTCTTTGGAACTCTGCATTCAGATGTTTATATCTTTCCTTTTCTCCTTTGCTTTTCGCTTCTCTTCTCTTCACAGCTATTTGTAAGGCCTCCCCAGACAGCCATTTTGCTTTTTTGCATTTCTTTTCCATGGGTATAGATGTTCTTATAGTAAAAGTTTATTTTCTAGGTTTTGACAGGACAGAGAAATAAAAGTAGGAGTGTTATTTTGATTCTGCAAATTTAAATAATTAAAAAGAGAATAAAGGAAATAATTAGATAAGACATACTATAAGATTGATACATACGCCAGACATATCAAGACAGATTAGTGAAAAATTATCTAGCACATGGTGTGTAGAAAGTAATAATATTATTAAAGTACATATGTGTTAGGCTAGGATATGTGTTGATAGCAGACAATCCCACAATCTCAGTGGCTTAACAAAAGTGTTATAACCATATTCCAAGGGATTTTTGCTCCACACTGTCATGTCTGATAGAAGCTCCAACATCTAATAACTTTATCATCTAGCATATGCACTCTGCTAGTTTTAACAACAAAGGAAGACATTCTGTACAGTTCTAGTAGGGTTAATATATAAAAGATACATTTATTTTAACAAAATATTCTGTATTTTATTTGGGTGAGGGCTGAAAACAATGAAGTATATAATACAGATATATATAATTCTAAAAAGTTTTGCCTGGACTGTATTATCCATTAAAAAATGGCTAGATGATCAGTTGTCAAATGGAAGGTTTTTTTCTTGGATTCATCCTGTCCAATTTTAATCAATGATTTAGAAAAGATATGAGCTGCTATATATTATCTACTGATAAAAAAATATTCTGTTTAAAAATTGAGACTTTATGGACATTTCAGTGAGTTGTGGAAAAAGTATTTCATGCATCATTATAGTTGATGACAAGTATATTTTACCTCCCATGTAGAAAGTAACAGTTTTACATGTCAAAGCATTACTTTTTTGTTCTGGCTTTCCGCAAGATCAAGTGAATTTTAATTTATTTTAAACCTTTCCCATTGCTTATTATAATGCAGTTATATTTATACTTAGAGTTGTATTGGCCCTATAGAAGTCACTGTGACTAATGTGAAATATTTTATATTTCCATAGATGTGATCAGATCAGATCAGATCAGATCAGTCGCTCAGTCTGTCGTGTCCGACTATCTGCGACCCCATGAACCGCAGCGCACGCCAGGCCTCCCTGTCCATCACCAGCTCCCGGAGGTCACTCAGACTCACACCCATCAAGTCAGTGATGCCATCCAGCCATCTCATCCTCTGTCGTCCCCTTCTCCTCCTGCCCTCAATCCCTCCCAGCATCAGAGTCTTCTCCAATGAGTCAACTCTTCCCATGAGGTGGCCAAAATACTGGAGTTTCAGCTTGAGCATCATTCCTTCTAAAGAAATTCCAGGATTGATCTCCTTCAGAATGGACTCGTTGGATCTTCTTGCAGTCCAAGGGACTCTCAAGAGTCTTCTCCAACACCACAGTTCAAAAGCATCAATTCTTCGGCGCTCAGCCTTCTTCACAGTCCAGCTCTCACATCCATACATGACCACAGGAAAGACCATAGCCTTGACTAGGCGAACCTTTGTTGGTAAAGTAATGTCTCTGCTTTTGAATATGCTATGTAGGTTGGTCATAACTTTCCTTCCAAGGAGTAAGCGTCTTTTAATTTCATGGCTGCAGTCACCATCCGCAGTGATTTTGGAGCCCTTAAACATAGACATCACTTTGCCAACAAAGGTTCGCCTAGTCAAGGCTATGGTATTTCCTGTGGTCATGTATGGATGTGAGAGCTGGACTGTGAAGAAGGCTGAGTGCCGAAGAATTGATGCTTTTGAACTGTGGTGTTGGAGAAGACTCTTGAGAGTCCCTTGGACTGCAAGGAGATCCAACCAGTCCATTTTGAAGGAGATCAGCCCTGGGATTTCTTTGGAAGGAATGATCCTAAAGCTGAAACTGCAGTATTTTGGCCACCTCATGCAAAGAGTTGACTCATTGGAGAAGACTCTGATGCTGGGAGGGATTGGGGGCAGGAGGAGAAGGGGACAACAGAGGATGAGATGGCTGGATGGCATCACTGACTCGATGGATGTGAGTTTCAGTGACCTCCGAGAGCTGGTGATGGACAGGGAGGCCTGGCGTGCTGCGGTTCATGGGGTTGCAAAGAGTCGGACACGACTGAGTGACTGATTTGATCTGATCTGATCTGAAACAATCACATGTGGCCGGAAAAACCTATTCAGGTAGGCTAGAGGATTTCCAAAAGGAGTTTGTAGGCTGAAACACTGTCACACCCAGGAATTATTAACTGGAGCTATAAGTTAGCTCTTTTTTCAGAGAAAGGTAGTGGGGGACAGCCCCCTGTAAAGTCAGAGGTGTAGGCGAGAGCATAAAACAGAAAGTAGGCAGACTCCGGCTTTTTGGGGGGTAGATGCTCGAGAACCTCCAAGGGGCTCCTGAGGCTCGATTTCGCCCTTGCGTGTGCCAAGCCTCCTTCCTCCTGACCTTTGTCATGGGTGGAGCGCTAATCCAAACCGGCTCCCAACAGTGTTGGAAAAGACTCTTGAGAGTCCCTTGGACTGCAAGGAGATCCAGCCAGTCCATCCTAAAGGAGATCAGCCCTGGGATTTCTTTGGAAGGAATGATGCTAAAGCTGAAACTCCAGTATTTTGGCCACCTCATGCGAAGAGTTGACTCATTGGAGAAGACTCTGATGCTGGGAGGGATTGGGGGCAGGAGGAGAAGGGGACAACAGAGGATGAGATGGCTGGATGGCATCACTGACTCGATGGATATGAGTCTCAGTGAACTCCGGGAGTTGGTGATGGACAGGGAGGCCTGGCGTGCTGAGATTCATGGGGTTGCAAAGAGTCAGACATGACTGAGCAACTGATCTGATCTAGCCTAAACGAAGGACAGAACCTCAAGAAGTCAGAATAAGAGCACTTGATTTCCCCAGGGGTGGAGGTAGATAATTTTATGTCTTGTGTGTTTAGAGGAGCAAGGTTGAATTGAAAGTTGATGAAGAAGAAAATAAAGGGTAAAAGCCTGAGGATACTGGTAATTTGAGTTTAATAAATTATGTTGTGTAAATTACTTACCCATGTCAAACCAATATGACAGTTTCCTATATTTACTTTATACCAAACTTCTGGGAATATTGTATATGTGTGAGGTAGAGGGGAGAAGGAAGAAAGGGAATGAGGAAGAGCAAAGGAGGGAAGGGGAGGGGAGGGGAGGGAAGAATGTGGGGGGAATGTAGAGGAAGGGAGGATGGGAATACATGAGAAAGACAGAGAGATTTATATCTTTTGAAAATCCGAATTTGGTCTTTGGTTTCCATTTTGGAGTGAAAGCCCCAATGACAATATAATTGTCGTTTCATTTAATCTTTCCGCCCCCCCCCCGCCCCCACCCCCCCTCCAGGAAGATTGCTAATCCCAAGGAATAAACAAGTTAAGTATTGGGAAATGAATTCCTTGAAGCCCAGGTTTCTTTCTGATGATATGCAGGGGGAAAGATTTTCTATAAAATAATTTTTTTTTAAAAAGGGTTGTGTTTTCAGAAATAGTGCAAAACCAAATTATTTTGATTCCATAGATGTCTCAAGAATTAAATTGATATTATTACTTCCTTAAAGTAACTAGCCTGTAGATTACTTTCTGACAAATATGTCATTTCTTTTTGCAATTGATCTTTGAATATGCCTAGTTGCACCAAGTCTTCTAGTTTGTAAATCTAGCATTGATGACTTTTTCTTTACAATTCTTATGTTCACTACAGTTTCTTACAGCTTCAGTTGCAAATTCTTGAGACTCACACTTTCTTCTCATTTCCAAACAATATATTCAGTTTTTGTGTTTATACATTCCTTTGGAAGTGCTTTCTGGTCTTTCTAATTCATTTTTACTTCCATTGAATCCTGGTTATTATTTCCTCTATACAATTTAGAGATTAAGGTTCCCCAAATAACCATAACATGATCTCATTGTTTATGTTCATGAAAATATAATTTGAGTTAGATGTTTACAGCATCATTATGATCAAGCCATTTAAACCTTGAATAGCACCAATTTTATCATTAAAAATTCCAAAATATTGGAGTGAATGACCAAAAACCCATTTAGCATCAACACACTATGATACTATATTATTATCTGCCAAATTAAGCTTGAGTAAGTTTTTTAGGTTTCTCTTCATAGTAACCCATCTTAAATTTCCAATCTAATTTTTACTATTGCTCAGTATGTATTCTCAATTGTAGTTAAACTAATCACCTTCTATAAACAAATTCTGCGATTATCTATGTTGATTTGACTTTGGCAGTTGTTTGACCTCAGTCTGAACATTTCTTTATCTCTGAATTTTCCTCTCCCATCAGACACCAAAAAAAGAACCTGCATTGGCTATGCTCTACTGTATTAAAAAATATCTTATTCTCCTTTCACGGAACATTTCTTGCTTTCCATTCGACATAGGTATCTGTCATCTTTTTCAGAATTCTAAGCTAAACCAAATGTATGAGAAGTTGCATTTATGTAGTGTGATTCTTCTCAAATTCATTTCTTCTGTGTAAATTGAAGCAGCATTCTGATTTTTTGCACTTATATCGTCTCTTCCTCATGTGTTTTTTAATTGTTGATATTTTCCTTTTGGGGAGTCTCACTTTGCATTTCTGCTCTAAAATGTAGCTCACTCTGACCTGTATGGATCCCTTCAGTTTAGTTCCTGTGTTTTAGGATGCTGTGATAACATCTGTCTATCAGTTTTTTGTTTTTGCATGTTTTTCTGGTTACATGCTATCTAATTGCTCATTAATGGCAGAATTTTCTACTCTGTCTCTAAATAAGCAAAACTATACTTCTTATATACTTTGATTTTCATTTTGTGAGCATCAAAATGGAGTAGGCTCATTTAGGAAGTAGTATCCCAATTGAATGGGAAAAAAGTTGAAAATCACTTGAAACTGCATCTGTAAAGTTAACAACTCATGTTATTATTTGAGGAGTCTTCCAAACATACTTATTTTGATATATGCCTCAATACAGTGTGTGTGTGTGTGTGTGTGTGTGTGTGTGTGTGTGTGTGTATGAAAAAGAGAGGAGAAGGGAGAGAAAGGAAAGAGGAGGAAGAAAGAAGCAATCACATGTGGATACTTGGTTGTGTATTTGGTTGTTTTGAATCAATAACATGATTTTTTTTCTGAAGCATCTTTTAATGTCTACATCATTAAATGCATGGTTGTACCATAACTTATTTAGCAAACTCTTATGGAATGGATTGACTTTTGTGTGTGTTTTTAATATTATAAATAATGCTGCAGTAATGATTTGTGCACATACCTTTTACTTCTGCCTTATGAAAGCACTCAAGGTTGATTTAAAGGGTCAAAAATACTTCCAGTTAAGATTTTAAGACTAAATAATTAGAATTGCTTTATTTTGCTTCCTCACATAATTATGGCATTTTGATCTTGTGCAATTGTCTATCTGTATGGAGTCATATTATAATTAAAAGATGTATAAGATTCCTTAGTGAATTCATAATGTACCTTTAAACAAGACACAGTATATTAAGATCTCAGTCGGTAGTACTTGATAGAATATTTATGAATGTTCATGCTTACATTCATGTGTATATTTATGTGTGAATGGAATCTATCTTACATACTGATGACCATAATCACTTACCTTCATTAGGCAAACATATCGTTACATACAAGGCGATGCTGTAAAATTATTTCACTGAACTATTGTACAAAGATGGAAATGGAGAAACATAAAATAACTTAACCCAAAGTTGTGGTTATTAAATGATATCACTATATTTTTACCAGTTTCTAAGATGTCACAACTAAAAGTTGTTAAAGGAGAAAATCAGCTATCAAAGAAAAATGACTTTTAATTAGTCTTCCACAAACGAAGTAGATTTTACTGCAGTCCTTTGCCATAGATAGTCATAATCTATGGCTTTTTTGAAGATTGAAATTGTTTTTTTTTTTTTTAAAAAAAGAATGGCAGATATATCATGTACAAAAACAAGCATGTGTTTTTCTTTTTCTTTTCTTTTTTTTTTTTTGCTATGGAAAAAGCAAAATTGATTTGTAAAGTAAAATTGTGATGTTGACAAAGTAGATAATAGTTTAATTCTAACTTCAGAACCAGGCTTTACTTTAAGGAATATTAATGATGAGTCATCATTTCTCCTGTGTTGAATTTTAAAAATGTGTATTTAAATTAGAAAGAAAACAACTCTACTGCGTTTACTTTAATATTGGCTACTTTGTTTAACTGAATTTCAATACAAGGATGACAGTGTGTACTATCCAAAGCATTGTGGTGATGAGAAAACAAAGTTTATAATAGTGTATCCAGAACTGGACTGAAATTAACCCAGTTAGAGTATATGCATGGAGAAGGCAATGGCACCCCACTCCAGGACTCTTGCTAAAAAATCCCATGGATGGAGGAACCTGGTAGGCTGCAGTCCATGGGGTCACCAAGAGTTGGACACGACTGAGCGACTTCACTTTCATTTTTCACTTTCATGCATTAGAGAAGGAAATGGCAACCAACTCCATTGTTCTTGCCTGGAGAATCCCAGGGACGGCGGAGCCTGCTGGGCTGCCATCTATGGGGTTGCACAGAGTCAGACACGACTGACGCGACTTAGGAGCAGCAGCAGAGTATATGCACAGGTCAGAAATAATACTGAGATATTCCCTAAAAATTAGAAGTGGATGAATAAATTTTGTCTTCTATAAATGAAATTGATTACAGCAATTATTAATTTTCTAGGAATGCCTTGATGTTATAATAGGTGGCAATTTACTGAAAGAATAAGTGCATAATTAATTAAGGTAGCAAATTATAAAAAAAACAATGAACTCCAGATGTCATATCAACTGCCTTGTGTTTTAAATGAAGTATAACTCAGAAATTATCTATTGTTAATACACCAAGCAGTGCCTTCATCCTTAATGATTTACCCAGACCCAGAAAACAGGTAACTTGATGGGGTTATAAGCATTCCCACAGGTTTTCCTGGTGGTTCAGCAATAAAGAAATCCCTCTCGTGTAGGAGAAGTGGGTTTGATCCCTGGGTCAAGAAGATCCCCTTGAGGGAAATGGCAACCCACTCCAGTATTCTTGCCTGGAGATTCCATGGACAGAGGAGAATGGTGGGCTACAATTCATGGGGTAGCAAAGAGTTGGACATAACTGAGTGACTAATATTTTCACTTTTTTTTTTTTCATAGTAAAAAGCATTGTCTATGTATCTATCTATCTATTGTGGCTAAATTCAAAACCATACCTTAATTATGGTACCTCTTCAAAGCCTTTGATCACTCTAATTGTCTGAAAAGTCATGTTGCTAAGTAAAATTAAAACATAGCATGAGGTCCAGAAAATCATAAGCTTTATTAAGTTACATATTCACATTTGACATACAAAACTAAATGTGGGCTGATTTGATTTATGTATTTTTTACAGTTACTGTGGGTGGAAGAAATTCAGCAGTAAATGAGAGAAGAAATAAATTTAAATTTCTATTCAGGAGAAAAGAGATGTGCATAGTGAATGTATCACCAGCTGGTCAATACCAAAATCAGATTGATTATATTCTTTGCAGCCAAAGATGGAGAAACTCTATACAGTAAGCAAAAACAATTTGGGAGCTGACTGTGGCTCAGATCATGAACTCTTTATTACAAAATTCAAACTTAAATTGAAGAAAGTGGGAAAAACCACTAGATCATTCAGGTATGACCTAAATCAAATCCGTTATGATTATACAGTGGAAGTGACAAATAGATTCAAGGGGTTAGATCTGATAGAAAGAGTGGCTGAAGAACTGTGGATGGAGATTCATGACATTGTAAAGGAGGCAGTGATTAAGATCATCCCCAAGAAAAATAAATGCAAAAAGACAAAATGGTTGTCTGAGGAGGCTTTACAAATAGCTGAGAAAAGAAGATAAGTGAAAGGCAAAGGAGAAAAGGAAAGATAGACCCATTTGAATGCAGAGTTCCAAAGAATAACAAGGAGAGATAAGAAAGCCTTCTTCAGTGAAGAGTGCAAAGAATAGAGGAAAACAGTAGAAAGAGAAAAACTAGAGATCTCTTCAAGAAAATTAGAGATACCAAGGGAACATTTCATGCAAAGATGGTTACAATAAAGCACAGAAATGATATGGACCTCACAGAAGCCGATGATATTAAGAAGAGGTGGCAAGAATACAGAAGAGAACTATACAAAAAAGATCTTCATGACCCAGATAACCACAATAGTGGGATCACTCAGCTAGAGCCATACATCCCGGAATGCAAAGTCAAGTGGGTCTTAAGAAGCATCACTACAAACAAAGCTAGTGGAGGTGATGGAATTCCAGTTGAGCTATTCCAAATCCTAAAATATGATGCTGTGAAAGTGCTGCCCTCAATATGCCAGCAAATTTGGAAAACTCAGCAGTGGCCACAGGACTGGAAAAGGTCAGTTTTCATTCCAATTGCAAAGAAAGACAAGGCCAAGGAATGCTCAAGCTACCAAACAATTGCACTCATCTCACACACTTGTAAAGTAATGCTCAAAATTCTCCAAGCCAGGCTTCAACAGTACATTGACAGTGAACTCCAGATGTTCAAGTCCACAAGCAATAAATGCTGGAGAAAAGGGAGCCCTCTTACACTGTTGGTGGGAATGCAAACTAGTACAGCCACTATGGAGAACAGTATGGAGATTCCTCAAAAAACTGGGAATAGAACTGCCTTATGATCCAGCAGTTCCACTGCTGGGCATACACACTGAGAAAACCAGAATTGAAAGAGACACGTGTACCCAATGTTCATAGCAGCACTGTTTACAATAGCTAGGACTTGGAAGCAACCTAGATGTCCATCCACAGATGAATGGATAAGCAAGCTGTGGTACATATACACAATGGAGTATTACTCAGCCATTAAAAAGAATACATTTGAATCAGTTCTAAGGAGGTGGATGGAACTGGAGCCTATTATACAGAGTGAAGTAAGCCAGAAACAAAAACACCAATACAGTATACTAACACATATATATGGAATTTAGAAAGATGGTAACAATAACCCTGTTTTCGAGACAGCAAAAGAGACACTGATGTATATAACAGTCTTTTGGACTCTGGGACCGGGAGAGGGTGGGATGATTTGGGAGAATAGCATGGAAATATGTATAATATCATATCTGAAACGAGTCGCCAGTCCAGGTATGATGCCTGATAACGGATGCCTGGGGCTGGTACACTGGGACGACCCAGAGGGATGGTATGGGGAGGGAGGAGGGAGGAGGGTTCAGGATGGGGAACACATGTATACTTGTGGCAGATTCATCTTGATGTATGGCAATAGCAATACAATATTGTAAAGTTAAGCAATAAAATTTAATTTAAAAAATGCAAATAAAAAGGCAAAGGAACCAAAGATCAAATTGCCAACATCCGTTGGATCATTGAAAAAGCAAGAGAGTTTCAGAAAAACATCTATTTTTTCTTTATTGACTATGCAAAAGCCTTTGACTGTTTGATTCACAACAATCTGTGGAAAATTCTTCAAGAGATCGGAATACCAGACCACCTGACCTGCCTCCCGAGAAATCTGTATGCAGGTCAAGTAGCAACAGTTAGAACTGAATACGGAACAACAGACTGATTCCATATCGGGAAAGGCATATGTCAAGGCTGTATTTTGTCACTTTGCTTATTTAACTTATATGCAGATTACATCATGTGAAATGCCAGGCCAAATGAAGCACAAGCTGGAATCAAGATTGCAGGGAGAAATATCAATAATCTCAGATACCCAGATAACACAATCCTTATGGCAGAAAAAGAACGGCTAAAGAGCCTCTTGATGAAAGTGAAAGGGAGTGAAAAAGTTGGCTTAAAACTCAACATTCAGAAAACTAATATCATGGCATCTGATCCCATCACTTCATGGCAAATAGATGGGAAAGCAATTGGAAAGAGTGACAGACTTTATTTTCTTGGGCTCCAGAGTCTCCAGAGGTGGTGACTGCAACCATGAGATTAATTGAAGCTTGCTCCTTGGAAGGAAAGTTATGACCAACCTAGATAGCATATTAAAAAGCAGAGGCATTACTTTGCCAACTATGGTCCATCTAGTCAAGGCTATGGTTTTTCAAATAGTCATGTATGGGTGTGACAGTTGGACTATAAAGAAAGCTAAGCATTGAAGAATTGATGCTTTTGAACTGTAGTGTTGGATAAGACTCTTGAGAGTCCCTTGGACTGCAAGGAGATCCAACCAGTCCATCCTAAAGGAGATCAGTCCTGGGTGTTCATTGGAAGGATAGATGCTGAAGCTGAAACTCCAGTACTTTGGCCACGTCATGCGAAGAGCTGACTCATTTAAAAAGACCCTGATGCTGGGAAAGATTGAGGGCAGGAGGAGAAGGGAACGACAGAGGATGAGATGGTTAGATGTAATCACCAACTCAATGGACACGCGTTTGAGTGGACTCTAGGAGTTGGTGATGGACAGGGAGGCCTGGTGTGCTGCAGTTCATGGGGTTGCAAAGAGTTGGACATGACTGAGTGACTGAACAGAACTGAGGCAGATGACACCACCCTTATGGCAAAAAGTGAAGAGGAACTAACAAGCCTCTTGATGAAGGTGTAAGAGGAGAGGGGAAAAACTGGTTTAAAAATCAACATTCAAAAAACTAAGATCATGGCATCTGATCTTATCACTTCATGGCAAATAGATCGGGAAACAATGGAAACAGTGACAGATTTAATTTTCTTGGGCTCCAAAATCACAACAGGTGGTGACTGCAATCATGAAAATAAAAGATGCTTGATTCTTGGAAGAAAAGCTATGATAAACCTAGACAGTGTACTAAAAAACAGAGACATTACTTTGCTGCCCAAGCTCTGTATGGTCAGAGCTATGGTTTTTCCAGTAGTCATGTATGGATGTGACAGTTGGACCATAACTTCAGCTGAGTGCTGAAGAACTGATGCTTTTCAGTTGTGGTGTTGGAGCAGACTGTGTAGTGTCCTTTGGACGTCAAGGATAGAAAACCAGCCAAAATTCTAAAAGAAATCAATCCAGAATATTCATTTGTGGAACTGATGCTGAATACCTTGGCCACCGGATGTGAAGTGCCAACTCATTGGAAAAGACCCTGATGCTGGGAAAGATTGAAAGTAGGAGGAGAAGGGGATGTTGGAGGACAGGATGTGTGACTTAATGACTCAATGGACATGAATTTGAGCAAGCTCCAGGAGATGGTGAAGGACAGGGAAGCCTGGTGTGCCGCAGTCCATGGGGTCACAAAGAGTTGGATATGACTGAGCCACTGAACAGCAGTGCTGGATAGAACTCAAAATGGTGGGATATTTAAATGTCAGAATAAGGATCCAAAAAGCTGTGGGAGGGCATTCATTCTTGTGCCGAGGCAGAAAATAAGTGAGAGCACTATTCCTAGACTAAATAAGTATTTTAGTTAATAAGGTCTAGGGCACATAATGAAAAGGCAAAAATAAGGATATTAATGGTGACTGCAGCCATGAAATTAAAAGACGCTTACTTCTTGGAAGGAAAGTTATGACCAACCTAGACAGCATATTCAAAAGCAGAGACATTACTTTGCCAGCAAAGGTACGTCTAGTCAAGGCCATGGTTTTTCCTGTATGGATGTGAGAGTTGGACTGTGAAGAAAGCTGAGTGCCGAAGAATCGATGCTTTTGAACCGTGGTGTTGGAGAAGACTCTTGAGAGTCCCTTGGACTGCAAGGAGATCCAACCAGTCCATTCTAAAGGAGATCAGCCCTGGGATTTCTTTGGAAGGAATGATGCTAAAGCTGAAACTCCAGTACTTTGGCCACCTCGTGTGAAGTGTTGACTCCTTGGAAAAGACTCATGCTGGGAGGGATTGGGGGCAAGAGGAGAAGGGGATGACAGAGGATGAGATGGCTGGATGGCATCACTGACTCGATGGACGTGAGTCTGGGTGAACTCCAGGACTTGGTGATGGACAGGGAGGCCTGGTGTGCTGCAATTCATGGGGTTGCAGAGTCAGACACAACTGAGCGACTGAACTGAACTGACCTGAACTGAAGGATAGTAATTGTAAGGGAAATACCATATAGTTAGGAACCAGGAGAGGTATGTTTTAGTTTTAACTTTGTAACAAAATTGTCTTTAATATTCCTGTGCTTCATTTTCTACACCTGTTCACTAGAAATTAAACTCCTACCCTAAGTAACCAACTGACTTAATTATTTTGAAAATTAAATTCAATAATGCATATGAACATGCCTTGTAAATAGCAGTGTGCTATATAGGCATTTTAACATTATTAAGACACTCTTCCTGCTATTTTATTCACAGGGTTCATATCAAGGTTCCCAGTTTAAATGTCACTCACCAACTATGGATAAAGACACTAATATGCTAAACATGGCAGCTAATTACATAAATTTATTCAACCATGAAATTACTTTGTTAATACATAAAGGAACAGGTTTGTTATGTATGTTCTTGTAAATGAATACATCTGTGTAAAGAGTGACCTTCACAGGACACTTCATTTTCTTTCTTTCTTCTTTTCCTAGTAAAATAATATTTGCAGACATAACTCTCTACCACTTGTAAAAACACAGTGAGAGTCATCTAATTTTACATCCATGGTCAAGGGCAATAATGATGAAACATGACCTATTAATACAGAGCATAAATAAAGAATGTAAATGTTCTTTCTGTGGGTTGAGTAGTCGTTTTTCTTTTGTTTTGATTATTGATACAAAGCCATTAATGTGAAAAAAGAGGTATTAATGTGACACTCTTTATTCTCTTGGGTTTTTCTTTGAATTATTTTGTTATTTTCTTCACTGCCCCAGTGGATTACCTTTCTGTGCCAGAAATGTTTTTTATTTTTATTTTTTTATTTATTTATTTTTTTTAACAGTGTCAGACTTAATTTTTCTGGACTCCAAAATCACTGCAGATGGTGACTGCAACCATGAAATTAAAAGACGCTTACTCCTTGGAAGGAAAGTTATGACCAACCTAGATAGCATATTCAAAAGCAGAGACATTACTTTGCCAACAAAGGTTCGCCTAGTCAAGGCTATGGTCTTTCCTGTGGTTATGTATGGATGTGAGAGTTGGACTGTGAAGAAAGCTGAGCGCCGAAGAATAGATGCTTTTGAATCTGTGGTGTTGGAGAAGACTCTTGAGAGTCCCTTGGACTGCAAGGAGATCCAACCAGTCCATTGTGAAGGAGATCAGCCCTGGGATTTCTTTGGAAGGAATGATGCTGAAGCTGAAACTCCAGTACTTTGGCCACCTCATGCGTAGAGTTGACTCACTGGAACAGACTGATGGTGCTGGTTGAAATTGTACGAAGGCCAAACAGGGAGCACTGACACAGCTCTGTCGCCAGCTCTTCATGAGCTGTCCCTTTTGAGGTGAAGACATACCTGGACATCTGGATAGAGGAGCTGCTGGTCACAGGCTGCTGCAACCCTAGAGGCCTGGGTGTGGACCCTCCCATCTCCTCGACTGGGCTTAAGTGGTCTTCCTGGGAAGCAGCAGCCCCTGAAACAGTCCTCTGGGCCTTTATTCTCTGAAGCTTTCTTTCCTTCCTGAAAGGTCTTAAAACACTGAAACCTTTTGGCTCTTCTCTGGAAATCACTGTTTCGTTAGAAACTGCAGCTGCCCTTATGGTTTGAGTCTGTTTCGTGACACTGTGTCCTTTAATCGAGATGCCAAGAGATCATTTTCATACGAGGCCGGCAGATGTAATATTCTTGGATGCATGAGTAGTTCATCATTTTGCTATTTTGGCCTTAGCTCCATCCTCGAATCACCTTTCTGTTTTTTTTGGTAGCAAGGAAAGGGGACACAGACAGGAGGCAGAGCCGCTTCTGTGGTTTCCGGCACCTTCCAGGTGGGCACATGCCTGTGCCACGCACTGTACAGTGGTTCTAATAACATCCACCATTACTACACCTTCGGCTCATGGTTTTTCCCAATGCTCTCAAGCTGGGTTTTGTAGGTTTTTAACTTTTTTTGTTGTTGTTGTCATTTTTCTGTTTAATCATGGTCCCAAAGGCAGAAGGCAGTATTTTATCTACTCAGTCACACAGCTTGTGAGAGGAAAGGATGTCTGTGTCAGGTATGTTAACATCAACCGAAATCTGAGATCGAGTTTTTCCACTGACATTCTTAGCACAGCACCCAAAGAAATATAATCTAGCCACGGTGTGACTATTATGAGGCACGGCTTATTGCAGCTGGAAATCAATTATTCCCACGTGGAGGGGGGGGGGTTCTAGTGTTCCTTTTACTCTGCGGACACTCCCCAAATGGCGTCTGTCAATATTGGCCACACTACCTCAGCTTGCATCCTACCAGTCTTGGGGAAGGAAGAGGAGTAGAGACTAGTGTTACAGGAATCTAAAGGTACCCAAGGCTTTACACGGAGCCTACTATTTGAGAACCGAGGGCTAGCTAAATACCTGGAAGCACTTTCTTGGAATGCTAAGACAGAGCAGCAAGATTTTCTAGCCTCAGGGGCTGGGAGAGGGAAGTTTGGTTGGTTGGTTGATTATTAGTTACTGGGAATTAATACTGAGAGAGTATATGCAAAGGCTGAGGGCACCATGCCATCTTCACAGAACAAGACCCTAAGGGCTAACTGACATACAAGAAACTGCAAGTTATACTGTAAGAACACATGTTAAGGACCGAGGAAAGTCTGCTAAGGTGCTACTTCTAAACTAAGTTAACTTCTCGCGTTCAGCCCTCCCTCGTCAGTCGTCGTCCAGGGCCTCTGTCTTGATTTCGTTGGCTCCTTGTTGGGCCAGTGCCAAGATAGTGTGGTTGACTGCTGCCATTTCCACAGCTAACAAGATGGGGTCTTGGTGGTCACTATGGCTAGTGCTGTCATCCTGCTCCGAGTAGTCATTCCCGTCCACGTCATCACTGTTGGAGTGGCCTCCCGGACTCTGTACATCTATCCCATGACTCTCCAGGATTGCTGCTTCGATATTGGCTCTTCTCTTGATCTCCTTCCGCCTGTTAGCAAACCAATTATATACTTTCAGGGAGGTAACGGCGTTCCAGATCTGACAGTTTTTTGCCTGGCTTCTGTATCACTGCGTTGCAAGCATTTGCAATTTCTTCTCTCTTTGCTTCATCTGGGTATTGATTCTCATTGAAGTAACTTTCCATGACAGCCAGACACTCCTTTCTCCAGGTAAATCGACTGCCTCGCCATTGCCAGACGTGGCTGAGACTGGGGGAGGCGTTTGTCTCCACTCCGTGTCCTCTATTGGAATGGGTGCTGGTCTCATACTTAGCGTAGCCCCAGGGTTTGTCTTTTCAAGCTGATACCATCGGTAAAATGCTCTTTTCTTCTGTTCACTCAGGTCTGACCCCTGCTGCAATAACCAGTGAGAGATCCGGCTCTGGCTGATACCTGTTACCTGTGCAACAACTGCTTGGGAAATCCTCCGATTGGCAAGAAAGGCTTTGATTTCCTCTTTTATCACACTGCTGTCCCTCCTTATTAATTCCTCCACTTTATCATCTACATCTAGGTCCTCTTCTGAGGCTTCAAAACTGTATGACCTCTGACCCATGCTGTTGACATGGTAGCGAGTTGGTGACATCTTCCCATTGGACATGGATAATCGCTCGTTATTCTCCCTCCCGTTCTGATTGGTAGTACAAGGCTGTGGGGAGGTGTCGTAACTATTGCTAGGTGACGGGGACATGCCCGAATGCTGGGTCTGCGTGGAAGCTGTAGCTGTAAAGGAAGATGCTGGAACATTGTTGGTACTATTCCCATATGAACTTCCTCCATAGCTGAACCTTCTTCCAAACTTGTCGCTATGTTCTTGATCAAGGCGGTCCAGAGTTTCCAAGGCATGGAGAATTTCATGTTTAGTCATTCCAGTACGCCGGAGGCGCTGGAGCAGATCTATCTGCTCTATGGTAAATCTGGGTTCATCTGTATAGTGAGACATGGTTTCCAGCAAAACCACTGGGAAGGAACTGAGCATGCTTTACATGAGGGGAAGCAATGTCCTTGCTAGAGATGACCAGCGTTATTCATCATTCTCAAGTCATGAGGACAGGCTCTGCACCTGAGCTGGGGAGCACACAACTTTCTCATACTTCTGCCTTTGAAAACCTGGGGCTCAGAATGCTTTGCTGAGTTCTCTCTGCCGGGCACAGCCCCCTCCCCAACGTCCCGGTAGGAAGGGCTGAGGTCTGAGGTAGGGAGGAGGGGAAAGCGGGAGGGGGAGGGGTGTCTTCCACGTGGGGCGCCCGTCGGGAGGGGTCTGGGGAGGGGTTGAGGCCGGCGCAGGAAGAGAAGGGGGAGGGGAGGCCCCTATCTCCCAGTCTCCCCCTGAAAAACCTCCCTTGTCTCAATCACATCAGACTGACCCAGAAATGTTTTTTAAATAACATAATATTTATGTGTTTTGTCTACAGTGTGGAATAGCCAATACAAATCAATCTTGAGAGTTATTTAAATTTAAGTAAATCAGCTATAATTAAATCCTTTACTTTTACTATTCCCTTTTTATAACTTTGGTACCCCATGTAAATTCCAATCGATGACTTAATGCTTATTTTTTAAATCAAAACATTTAGTGGCCTATAATAATCTTTGGAAATTATGAGATAGCGAGGAGGCATGATGAAAAGAGGATGAATTAGCTCATCTTAATTTGTACCAGTCATCCCTCAGAGCTCACACAGTTCTTTTATCTTTCATGGATTGAAATTTGTTTGTATTGATATTATTATCTAATTATCTACTCTTATTATTATCTACTAAGTAATGTGTGTGTTGTATGGTAAGCAATCATCAGATTTTATTCTCAAAGATATTATAAGTTTAGAGAAATAATGGACATAATTCAGTGACTAATAGGAAACAATATGTACATAAGCATTCAATGTGTCTTGAAAAACTATAAAAAATGCAGAAATAAAGGGCTTATGTACACATGTGAGTTCTGATTGTGGGAACCAGTTAGAATCTGGGTTTGATGAATGCTGAAGAAAAGTCTCCTGTCTTTTCCTATTAGAAAGGAAAATAGGTGGACACAGTCTTGTTACAGTGACAGAACTGGCTAGCTGGGAGAAGATAATGAGCAAGTTTGAGTTAAATTTATTGAGTGGTTCCAGTTTTAAGACTGAGAAGCAAGAAACCTGAAGTGGTCATTGCACATTTGTTGGCAGGAGAGTTGACAAGGAAAACTACATGAAAGGTAATGGGGCTTTGCTACCATGTGCAAATAGGGGTCTCTTCATCATCAACAATTATAAAAGAGATAATAGTTACTGAACTCCAAGTTTATCCCAAGCATGATTGAAATACATGTTTTAACTCATTTAATATTATCAACTCCATGGAAGAAATGTACAGTATATTTCCCTTTGCAGTTGAAAAAGAATCAGAAAGGTTTTATAAATTGCCCGTGGTTAAAGGGTTAATTAGTAATCTGTCCTCAGAAGTCTTAGATCTCATTAAATTGGAGGAGAAAGACATACATTGATGATGGCTACCTTGATGAGTGGTTTTCATGTAATTTTAAATATTGATATCTAGGAACATTTTGAAAAAATTATACAGAGCAATGAATGCAGAAAAGATAATCATATACTTTACGTAATTAAAATAAATATTAATATATTAGTTGTATCACAAAGTATACAAAGTAATAGAAATCTCAGCTGCTGCTAAGTCACTTCAGTCGTGTCCCACTCTGTGCGACCCCATAGACGGCAGCCTACCAGGCTCCCCCGTCCCTAGGATTCTTCAGGCAAGAACACTGGAGTGAGTTGCCATTTCCTTCTCCAATGCATGAAAGTGAAAAATGAAAGTGAAGTCGCTCAGTCGTGTCTGACTCTTTGCAACCCCATGGACTGCAGCCTACCAGGTTCTGCTATCCATGGGATTTTCTAGGCAAGAATACTGGAATGGGGTACCACAGAAATCTCAGAAGTAGATACAAATCCATATATATATAAATGTGGTCTTTTTTCATAAAGTAAAGGAGGAACATTCTTTTGATTTCAGAATAATTAAACAATGTTATAGTCCATTCTCACAAGTGCCAAGTTAAAATTAAATCCGAAGGCTCCAGGGATTGTTTTTTTTAAATAATAAAGACTGATGAGAAATAGAAGAAAATATAAGTGAACATAAATCTAAAATAAAAAGCAAGGGTTTAAAAGTGCATACAAATTATGTAAAAATGATAAAACTGATGTAAAAATAATTTAATAAAAAAATTGTAATTTTTCAAATGATGAATTAGGATAAATGTCTTCAAGGTACTAGAAACATAAAGGTATTTTTACCATCTTTCTAAATTCCATATATATGCGTTAGTATACTGTATTTGTGTTTTTGTTTCTGGCTTACTTCTTTGTTTCTGGTTACTTAAAATAACCCTATTTACGAGACAGCAAAAGAGACACTGATGTATAGACCAGACTTTTGGACTCTGGGACCGGGAGAGGGTGGGATGATTGGGGAGAATAACACTGAAATATGTATAATATTATATCTGAAATGTATTAATTGTTCAAACTAAATACTGTCATGTTACAATTTGTTCATATTAGATGTTTGTAATGTTTCTGATAATAAAAGAGATTCTTGATAAAAAAAAAAAAAATTCCTTCTGAAAAAAAAAATAGAAACATAAAGGTAAATGTTATAAAGATATTAATAGTCTTACAAGTCAAGAATAAGATTTGAAAATTAGAAAATAATGATATATCGATAACACTGAACAAAATATGAAAACGAATTTTTCAAAGGAAAAAGCTACTAATGGATACTAAAACATATTCAAAGTAAGGAATATTTGAAGAAATGTTAAACATAGTAAAATTAATAATATGAAAACAAATGATAATGTAGGAAAGAATATAAGGAAAATCATTACTGAGAAATAAATTTAGGTAAAATCTTGCTAGAAGGCAACTGGGGAGTATTAAAAGGAATTTCTTTAATTTCTATGAGCATTGATCCAATATTTCTAAGAGTTTATCCTGAGAAAACAATCAGAAATATACTGAAATACAAGAGTTTTATTTACATGTTTACAGCATGGTCTCATTTTTAAAAACAAACCCCCTCAGAAAAAATGAATGAATACATGAGAATGTTAACATTAATATTTCTGAATGATGAAATGATATACATTTTCATAAGCAAATTTTCCTATGTAACTTTATGTTCATATTTTTAAGTAATAACTTACAAAGGCAGAAAACACAGCACAACTGGGATTCAAAATCTAGGTATGTCTGAGTCATGTTTATTAATATGTACTTTGTACAACAGTATCATATGGATAGTAGGAGATGAGTATAAACAGTTAGGATTTGCCTAAAATTCATTAAGTGCTCAGTAAGTAGCTGTGGTTGTTTATTTTTTGTTGGTGGTAGTGTTCATAGTGGTAATAACGGTAGTATCAACGGCAGTGGTAGATGAAAAATAGGTCACAAGGAAGTTGTTGTAAGGGTCATAAAAATAATAATCATGCCAGAATCTAAATACAATTAAGCTTTCCAGTAGTTGACGAAAACCAATACCAGAAAAGTAATAGATTGTTTCATGGTATTTTAGTTGGAAATGCAATAATGTTTAAAAAAAATCTGAGATGACACATAATAGATGTGTGGCCTTGAATAATCTGAGGATATGATATTGATCTGTTTCCTTTTCTATAAGACAAGATGTATAATATTATACTTGACAGTTTGATATTCTCATGTAAGTGTGAAGTATCATAGTATATGACAGGCATCCAATACAGTTATGGACACATGGTATGAGAAAATAGTTTTTCTTCCATTTGTTTCTTTAAAATAGTATACAAATGATTTTATTTTCATGAAAAAAATCTTCACTAAAAATGCTTACATAAACTTGTAAGTCACTATGTGCAGATCTAAATGCAGACTTTGACATTTTAAGCAGAATGACATCATAGCCTGTATCCTTTTTCACATTTTAATTTATTTTTCAAGTATATGTATTTCTCCTAACTGAATGGTGGTATATCCTCCAGGGAAGAGGCTGGGTGTAGTATTTTTATTATCCTTAATGCTTGACACCTGGAAAACAGAGGTGCTTATTTTTCTAGTTGAGTTTAAGAATCAGGAATAACAGGCTAACTATTATTAATAGAAAAGTGGAGATGAGAAGTTAGCATAACCTGAAGCTGCTGTTTTACAAACATGAACATGAATTCCTAGGGAATGACACAAAGATTAAATACATCCCCAGAAAATAGGAGAAAGCTAAGAAACTGTAGGAAATACAGTCAATGTGAAAAATATTATATTTACGTGAGAATTAGATGTGAGGTATTTATGCCTTTGCTTTTGAGAGCAACTAATGTACATGTCTTATCATCAGGTTGATGTCCTAGTTAGCTTTTACATACCTGAAGTCTTGAGAAAATCCTCTATGGGCACTGGCTTATGAATAGAGGCAGTCCTTGAACAGTGTAAAAGTAACGTTCTAAGAGGACAAAAGGCCAGACATTCAGTGTTGAAACTGATGAGTGCAAAAATTGCTTTGTAAATAGAGTTCTACAACATTGAAATTTCTTCTAATGAACTCACATATTTCTTGATTCTATATGTTGGTAAGACAGTTTACTGGTGTTAACAAATCTGAGGAATCTGGTATACTGACCCAGAGAGGGCAAGATGATGTTTCATAAGAGATGAATGGAAAAGGTCAGTTTTCATTCCAATCCCAAAGAAAGGCAATGCCAAAGAATGCTCAAACTACTGCACAGTTGCACTCATCTCACACGCTAGTAAAGTAATGCTCAAAATTCTCTAAGCCAGGCTTCAGCAATACGTGAACTGTGAACTTACTGATGTTCAAGCTGATTTTAGAAGAGGCAGAGGAACCAGAGATCAAATTGCCAACATCCGCTGGATCATGGAAAAAGCAAGAGAGTTCCAGAAAAACATCTATTTCTGCTTTATTGACTATGCCAAAGCCTTTGACTGTGTGGATCACAATAAACTATGGAAAATTCTGAAAGAGATGGGAATACCAGACCACCTGACCTACCTCTTGAGAAATCTGTATGCATGTCAGGAAGCACAGTTAGAACTGGACATGGAACAACAGACTGGTTCCAAATAGGAAAAGGAGTATGTCAAGGCTGTATATTGTCACCCTGCTTATTTAACTTCTATGCAGAGTACATCATGAGAAATGCTGGACTGGAAGAAACACAAGTTGGAATCAAGATTGCCGGGAGAAATATTAATAACCTCAGATATCAGATGACACCAACCTTATGGCAGAAAGTGAAGAGGAACTCAAAAGCCTCTTGATGAAAGTGAAAGTGGAGAGTGAAAAGGTTGGCTTAAAGCTCAACATTCAGAAAACAAAGATCATGGCATCCTGTCCCATCAATTCATGGCAAATAGATGGGGAAACAGTGTCAGACTTTATTCTTTTGGGCTCCAAATCACTGCAGATGGTGACTTCAGCCATGAAATTAAAAGACACTTACTCCTTGGAAGAAAAGTTATGACCAACCTAGATAGCATATTCAAAAGCAGAGACATTACTTTGCCAACAAAGGTCTGTCTAGTCAAGGCTATGGTTTTTCCTGTGATCATGTATGGATGTGAGAGTTGGACTGTGAAGAAGGCTGAGTGCCAAAGAATTGATGCTTTTAAACTGTGGTGTTGGGGAAGACTCTTGAGAGTCCCTTGGACTGCAAGGAGATCCAACCAGTCCATTCTGAAGGAGATCAGCCCTGGAATTTCTTTGGAAGGAATGATGCTAAAGCTGAAACTCCAGTACTTTGGCCAGCTCATGTGAAGAGTTGACTCATTAGAGAAGACTCTGATGCTGGGAGGGATTGAGGGCAGGAGGAGAAGGGGACGACAGAGGGTGAGATGGCTGGATGGCATCACTGACTCAATGGACGTGAGTCTGAGTAAACTCCGGGAGTTGGTGATGGACAGAGAGGCCTGGCGTGCTGTGATTCATGAGATCGCAACAAGTCGAACACGACTGAGTTACTGAACTGAACTTGTACACTGCCTTGAGTCCCCTTAGACCTTTTTTTTTTTTTGGCTTGTTTTTGCTTAAACCATGGATGCAGCACCCAGCTTTTCTCAGGTGTTACCTGACATCATCTCATTTCAGCAAGACTATCTTTCTTCTGCACTGGAGATTTTCTGGGCTTTGCTGCCATTATATTTGTTGTGAAAGTCTACCAAATAATTCTGACCTACTCACAAACTCGGAATTTTCCAGAGTAAAACTTGATTTATGAGATAAAAAAGCTAGTAGATAAAATATATTCCTCTTTCTTGTCTCAGAATTAAAATTCTGGGGTGTGCACTCTCCGTGTTCTTAGGTGTCCTGAGAGGAATCGGGTCTCACTTTCTCACAATGCTTACCTACTCCATAACACACTCAGGGTTTGCTTTCCTTCCTTTGATTCACTGTTTTAGTCCTCATTGATTTTGTTCATGGAGATCAGTCCCCAAAATAAACAATATGCCTACAAACATTTGTCTAAGACATACCTTTTGGGGAGAGCCCAGACTAAAAGTGGGGAGAATGGTCACAGACAGCAGTTTCTCAGAATGGGACTCTGGATGTGGGTCTTTCAAATGTCAGTGATAAGGACTCCTGCTGAAAAGTGGAAGGGGGACAGTCCCCTGACTTGTTCCTGTGTCAAAAGTCTCTTTAAAAGTGGAAAAGGTATTATGAAGAATCATTTGTGGTAGAGTGGAATCCTGTGCCTGTGAGGTTTGAAACTGGTTTCTGTAGTGGTGGTCACTTAAACATTATTGCGTAGAAGGACTGTGGGCTTGGCTGGTTTTTGTTAGTAACCTTGAAAAATAAGAAAAGATAAAGGCCAGGGTATCATACTAGTCAACTGTTAGCTCAAAGCACCTGGTGAAAATCAGAAAAACTCCAATGCAGTGTGTAAAGAGCACTTGAGTTCTGCAACTGCAAAGAAGTCTTTGATCAAAATCTGGCCCAGTTAGCAGTCAGCATAGCATACAACTACAGCACACAATAGAGACTGAAGGCTTGGTCTCTTTGTCTTCCAGACCAAATTTAGTGTCCGACATAAGAACAGGACTCTGTAACTTGGAATGTAGATATTTTGGTATACATGCTTGATGATCTTTCAACCCTAGTTTCTCCTGGACTTTACAACCATAAGTTGTAATTTCCTCCTCTGTTCAGACGAGATGAGCATCCTTAGCTTAGAGATGACAGTTATCTCACTAGAATATACTAGCTCACAATCAATGCTTGTTTTCCATGAGTTACCATAACGTCTCTAATCTTTGCCTGTTGATCAATAAGTTGGATAGCTTTCCAGTGTATTTTGAAGATGGGGAGTACAGTCCTTACTGTTTTAAGAGATAGTTTCCTCACCAAAAGAGTCGGACATGACTGAGCAACTGCCACGCACACAGGGTGTCTTGAAAGTGGGAAATACAGTTCTAATTTAAGAAACTGCTCAGTAAAAAAGTTGATTTTTTATACATAACTCATCTATTCTGGTAGGAAGGAGGAACACATATGGAGAAATCTTGGGATAACTGAACCAGAGAGAGTAGAATAGAAGGCTGGAGAGGGGAGAATTTAATGACATAGTAGTCATCTTGTATAATTTTTAGTGTATAATGTTTATGTATCAGTCTGTCCTACCAGCTAATTAAATATTAACAGAAAATTAAGGAAGACGATGCTTGCAGTTGTTTTATAATAAAGAGAATGTTGTAATGGCATTTACATCAAGTTTATAGAAAGACAGTTCAATTCAGTTTAGTCGCTCAGTCGCGTCCGACTCTTTGCAGCCCCATGAATCATAGCACGCCAAGCCTCTCTGTCCATCACCAACTCCCGGAGTTCACTCAGACTTACGTCCATCGAGTCAGTGATGCCATTCAGCCATCTCATCCTCTGTCATCCCCTTCTCCTCCTGCCCTCAATCCCTCCCAGCATCAGACTCTTTTCCAAGGAGTCAACTCTTTGCATGAAGTGGCCAAAGTACTGGAGTTTCAGCTTTAGCATCATTCCCTCCAAAGAAATCCCAGGGCTGATCTCCTTCACAATGGACTGGTTGGATCTCCTTGCAGTCCAAGGGACTCTCAAGAGTCTTCTCCAATACCACAGTTCAAAAGCATCAATTCTTCAGTGCTCAGCCTTCTTCACAGTCCAACACTCACATCCATACATGACCACAGGAAAAACCATAGTCTTGACTAGGCGAACCTTTGTTGGCAAAGTAATGTCTCTGCTTTTCAATATACTATCTAGGTTGCTCATAACTTTTCAAGTGTGTGAAAATTTTCTTAGATTAAAAGCAAACTTGTTCAGATTTTGAAGAGATATTCTCTCCCCACTGGAGAATTTACACCAGCATGAGAATAATCAAGTAAAACTGATAAAGTTTGCTAAAGCTTCAGGATGTTGTAGGCATTGCCAAAATGATCATTTTCATTTCTAACATATGTTGCATTTATCTTTATGAACAGTGTCTCATGAAGAAAAAAAAAATGCCAGAAGGATAAAGGATCTACATTTTCATTTGAAAATCTGAATGTCATGTTGTGGAAGTATAATTTTCCCACTATAAGATAGTGATTCAGAGAAAAATATTTCAATTTCTGTTTTTCTTCTTAGAGTTTCATTCCTCTTGGGATACTTTTTTTTTTTTTTTTTTTAAGACGGAGCCCTTTCATTCATTCCGATTATTAAATTATTTCAACTAAAAGCACAGTTGGTAGATTGGGTCTGTTTTACACAAAGTATTTCCTACTGTTCTAATACCTATCTCTAAAATGCAAATCAGTATACTTCACTAATGCTCCCATATCAATAACCATCTATAGAATGCTAGGGTGCTTCCCAGGTGGCATAGTGGTAAAGAATCTCCTGCCACTGCAGGAAATAAATGAGACCTGGGTTTGATCCCTGGGTCAAGAAGAACCCCTGGAAGAGGAAATGGCAACCCACTCTTGTATTCTTGCCTGGAAAATCCCATAGAGAGAGGAGCCTGGTGGGTTATAATCCATGGGGTCGCTAAGAGTTGGACATGACTGAGTGACTGAGCACACATGTGGCGTGCTAGAATCAGTTGTTAATTTTCAGCAGCTTTTGTCCATCACTGCCTATTCCTGTCCTGACTAACTACACGATATAAAAGGGTGTAACGTAAGGTTCACTCTTTCAGTTTTCTGATTCAGAGAACATAACATTGATCAGCATACTAAGGGTACTTTCAGCATCATCAATAGCTTAAGACAAATGGTTTCTCCACCCTGAATGTGCCAGGAGGTAGTCCATTTGTGTTTACATAAACTAAGCAACTGCTCTAACCTCCTCCAGGCCCTGCTGATTCTATACACAAAACTTTTTGATGATTTTCGGGCTGATAACAGTATATTACATTTTGTCTACCTACTGTAAAGCCAGTATTGTGTTTTATCTTTAGAGCAAATTCCATCTGGGTTCAAAGTAAGGTTGTGGCATACCTTTTTTGATATATAAAAGTTATAAAGTTATTGATATCTGTTACCCTCTTCTTCTTTGATTTAAATTGGGATAGCTACCTGTTTGCAAGCATTAATTGAGTATATAAAGTGGTTAATGTAGTATTTGATCCATGATTGTAGTCAAAAATCTAGCAGTTATTTCTATTACAGTGAATTACAACTCTTTGTTGGGGAGGAAGAAATTTTCCTCTGCCTTTCAAAGTGTTCCTGGCTGATCTAAGAATTAAATTGATGTGAGACATTAACAGGAGAAAATAAAACAAAGTTTAGTAATATGTATATCTAGGAGAGACTAAAAAAAATTGAGTAACATGACCAAAATACTCAACCTGAATATAATTTTAAGCTCAAGACAAAAGTGGATGTTGGACTTCAAAGGGAAAGAAGGCAATTCACATGGAGATGGACAAGTAAAGATTTGGAAAATGAGTGTTGACTGTGCCATGCAGAGACAATGGACACAGAATGGACTGTTACCGCTAAACCCTGCATAGAATCCCCCCACTACACCTCACCTGTATTTTTTGCAGATGTCTCTGGTGACAGCTCTATTATGGGACAGACACTCTATTTACATTTTTTTTAGGCATAAAGGGGAAGGCCACAGTTTATTCCTGAGTCTTTGGGGCTGTTATTGTTTTTAACTCAAAATAATTTAGCTGCGAAATGCATTTGGGGGAGGCAAGTGTGGCTCCCTTCAGCCTCCAGATAGTTAGCTTCCATTTACAATATTGAATTCCCAACATGGAATTTTATTCATTGTAAAATTTAGAAAATACCTGAAAAAATTAAAAGATATGAATTTTTAAAGCTAGCAAAAACTTGGAATTAAAAAAGAAACAACTAAAGATTAAATTCCTGAGAAGTATCAGAATTTTCCAGAAAACCAGACCACATTGATTCAATTCCTTTGGGCATACACTCAGTCCTGGGATGCAGGTGGGTATAGTATCAAGCCTGACAAGTGTAAAGATACTCTGCTGGTGTAATAAGCCAGTGGAGTGGCTAACAAACCATTTGAGCTAGAATGCTGTATTAGAAATAACTTATTTTGCCTCTGTGATTGTTTTCATGCTTAATGGAGGTAGCGATCAAGGTACCCTTGTCCATTCACCATCTCGACAAAATCAGGAAACATCATAATACCATTTTAAGTAAATAATCACTGATCCAGAGTTCACAATGCAGAAATGTTTGTCTGTTACCCTCCTCAGTTTCTGCTTTGACCTTCACCATAGGTTTCACACTGAAGACTTGTAATTGAATTTCCCTGTGACTCATAGGATAAAAATGAATTAACTTCATCAATGTCAGTACCTACTAATGCTGCATGTTTACTTCAGTGCTCTCTTTCTTGCACATTCATATTTTCCATTAATTGATAGCCCAAATTTTCCTAGATACTTTGGATCCTGCTACTAAGATGATAAAAGGTAAATGCTTAGCATCAGTTTATGTTCAACCTGCTATAAACTATACAGTTTATCACTTAGAATTGAATAACATAGTCCCTCAACTTTTAGCTTAAATTTAACAATCTATAAGCAATTATATGTTCATTTTCTTGAATATTTAACTATCAATCTCTTCCTTTGAAGGTTGAGAAATTTTACTTTTCTAGAGATATTTAGTTTGATGTTTCAGCTTGTGTGTGCTGGGTTTAGTTACTTCAGTTCAGTTGCTCAGTCGTGTCCAACTGTTTGTGACACCATGAATTGCAGCACGCCAGGCCTCCCTGTCCATCACCAACTCCTGGAGTTTACCCAAACTCACGTCCATTGAGTCGGTGATGCCATCCAACCATCTCATCCTCTGTCGTCCCCTTCTCCTCCTGCCCTCAATCTTTCCCAGCATCAGGGTTTTTCAAATGAGTCAGCTCTTTGCATCAGGTGGCTAAAGTATTGGAGTTTCAGCTTGAACATCAGTCCTTCCAATGAATACCCTGGACTGATCTCCTTTAAGATGAACTGGTTGGATCTCCTTGCAGTCCAAGGGACTCTCAAGAGTCTTCTCCAACACCACAGTTCAAAATCATCAATTCTTCGGTGCTCAGTTTTCTTTATAGTCCAACTCTGATATCCATACATGACTACTGGAAAAACCATAGCCTTGACTAGACAGACCTTTGTTGGCAAAGTAATATCTCTGCTTTTTAATATGCTGTCTAGGTTGGTCATAACTTTCCTTCCAAGGAGTAAGCGTCTTTTGATTTCATGGCCGCATTCACCATCTGCATTGATTTTTGGAGCCCCCCAAAATAAAGTTAGCCACTGTCTCCACTGTTTCCCCATCTATTTGCCATGAAGAGATGGGACGGGATGCCATGATCTTAGTTTTCTGAATGTTGAGCTTTAAGCCAACTTTTTCACTCTCCTCTTTCACTTTTATCAAGAGGCTCTTTAGTTCTTCTTCACTTTCTGCCATTATGGTGGTGTTATCAGCATATCTGAAGGTACAGATATTTCTCCTAGCAATCTTGATTCCAGCTTGTGTTTCTTCCAGTCCAGCATTTCTCATGATGTACTCTGCATATAAGTTAAATAAGCAGGGTGACAATATACAGCTTGACATACTCCTTTTCCTATTTGGAATTCGTCTGTTGTTCCATGTCCGGTTTTAACTGTTACTTCCTGACCTGTATACAGGTTTCTCAAGAGGCAAATGAGGTGGTCTGGTATTCCCATCTCTTTCAGAATTTTCCACAGTTGATTGTGCTCCACACAGTCAAAGGCTTTGGCATAGTCAATAAAGCAGAAATAGATCTTTTTCTAGAACTTTCTTGGTTTTTGGATGATCCAATGGATATTGGCAATTTCATCTCTGGTTCCTCTGCCTTTTCTAAAACCAGCTTGAACATCTGGAACCAGCTTAAACAACTTAGTTGCTTAGTTTTGTCCAACTCTTTTTTGACCCCATAGACTGTAGCCTGCCAGGCTCTTCTGTCCATGGGGTTCTCCAGGCAAGACTGCTGGAGTGGGTTGCCATTTCCTTCTCCAGGGGGTCTCCCCAGCCTAGGGGTTGTACCCAGGTCTCCCACATTGCAGGTGTGTTCTTTCCCACCTGAGCCGCCAGGGACACCCTGTTTTCAGCTTACTCTACTTTAACTATAGTGTGACCCTCATAACTCTCCTGAATTTCTCTCATTTATTTTTTCCAATTGTCTTATCATATCTTTTATAGTTTATTTAAATTGGGACCCATATTTTACTCTTACTGTGGATTTCTTCTCCTTTCCTTTATTAATGCTGAAGTTCTTGCTGCTTCAAATATCCTCAGTTCTCTTCCAATTTTCCTGTTCCTGCGACTCTTAATTCCAAAGGTCACTTTTATTTTTTGATGAGGCCTTTCAGTTTTCCATTTTTCGGAATCATTTGGGATTTTTATATTATGGAATAAGTATATTAATATTTTTCAAACCTTTGCTAGCTGTAGTCTTTGAAGAAACAAAGTTTTTTATACACGTAAATTCCCAAGTATATCTTTATAAATAAAATATTGAGACAATCTACTGATTAATTCTCTTTGTTATTTTTTTTTTCTTGAACACATCTCTTTATTGTGTACAGTATTTTCTCATTCAGACTTAATAGGTTTTCATTTGTTTAATAGAATTTGACAGTGTAATGATAATGGTGTTCTAATAAAACTTAACTCTGCTTTCAGTTTTCTGAAGCCTTCAAGTACCTTAGTCTTGTCACTGCTATAAGTCTGATAATTAAGCTTGAGGACATCATTTTGAGAAAATGAATGTTAATGGCAACCCACTCCAGTGTTCTTGCCTGGAGAATTCTAGGGACGTGGGAGCCTGGTGAGCTGCCATCTATGGGGTCGCACAGAGTCGGACATGATTGAAGCGACTTAGCAGCAACAGCAGCATCAAACATATACATTGCAACAAGGATATCTTGAACATGCTGTGTTTGGACTAAATAGACACTTTTTTTTCCATTAGTGACCCAATAGAATATCATGACTTTTCCCTTATATATTTTCATTATCTATGTGCTATGTTTAGTCACTCAGTTGTGTCCGACTCTCTGTGACCCTATCGGCTGTAGCCCTCCAGGCTCCTCTGTCCATGGGGATTCTCCAGGCAAGAATACTAGAGTGGGTTGCCATGCCTTCCTCCAGTGGATCTTCCCAACCCCAGGATTGAACCCAAGTCTCCCACATTGCAGGTGTATTCTTTACCCTCTGAGCCACTAGGGAAACCCTTGAATACTGGAGTGGGTAGCCTATCCGTTCTCCAGGGTGTTTTGCCCACCCAGGAATTGAACTGGGGTCTCTGGCATTGCAGGTTTATTCTTTACCAGCTGAGCTACCAAGGGAGCCCTTCATAACCTATAAGTATATTTTAAAAAATAAAATTGGATATTAATAAGAATAAAACTCTTAAGATGCAATGTAATAAATATAGCATAACTGACCTTGAATAATATGAATTTGAACTATGAGGGTCTATTTATACACAGATTTTTTTTTTTCCAGTAGCAAATACTATAATACTATGGCTCTATACAATCCATGGTTAGTTAAATCTAAGGACATGGAATTGAGGATAGGGAGGGACTAGAGTATAGTGAGGGCCAGAATGGTTTTTCAGCTGTGATGGGATTAGTGCCCCTAACTCCTATGTTGTTCAGGGGTCAACTGTGTAATATAATGTTTGGGTATGTGTGTATATATATTATTGTGTGTGATAAATGTGTTTGCATATATATGTATGTATAAAGAAAGCGTCAGAAAGGAGATATGCAGGTGTGAGCAGGATTATTTATGAGTATCGTGATTATGGGTGAAGTTAATTTTTTTCTTTATATGAGTCGGTATTTTTCGAAATTTCTGAAAATTAACATGTAATACTTCCATATGAAAAAAGTGGCTTAAAAGTAATCAGCTTTTAAAAATACAAGTCTAAAATCATATTGGAGTATACTACCCAAAGCAATTTATAGATTCAATGCAATCCCCATCAAGCTACCAACGGTATTCTTCACAGAGCTAGAACAAATAATTTCTCAATTTATATGGAAATACAAAAAACCTCGAATAGCCAAAGCTATCTTGAGAAAGAATGGAACTGGAGGAATCAACCTGCCTAACTTCGGGCTCTACTACAAAGCCACAGTCATTAAGACAGTATGGTACTGGCACAAAGACAGAAATATAGATCAAGGGAACAAAATAGAAAGCCCAAAGATAAATCCACGCACATATGGACACCTTATCTTTGACAAAGGAGGCAAGAATATACAATGGATTAAAGACAATCTCTTTAACAAGTGGTGCTGGGAAAACTGGTCAAACACTTGTAAAAGAATGAAACTAGAACACTTTCTAACACCATACACAAAAATAAACTCAAAATGGATTAAAGAGCTAAATGTAAGACCAGAAACCATAAAACTCCTAGAGGAAAACATAGGCAAAAAACTCTCTAACTTACATCACAGCAGGATCCTCTATGACCCACCTCCAAGAATATTGGAAATAAAATCAAAAATAAATAAATGAGACCTAATTAAACTTAAAAGCTTCTGCACAACAAAGGAAACTATAAACAAGGTGAAAAGACAGCCTTCAGAATGGGAGAAAATAATAACAAATGAAGCAACAGACAAACAACTAATCTCAAAAATATACAAGCAACTTCTACAGCTCAATTCCAGAAAAATAAATGACCCAATCAAAAAATGGGCCAAAGAACTAGGTAGACATTTCTCCAAAGAAGACATACAGATGGCTAACAAACACATGAAAAGATGCTCAACATCACTCATTATCAGAGAAATGCAAATTAAACCACTATGAGGTACCATTTCAGGCCAGTCAGAATGGCTGCGATCCAAAAGTCCACAAGCAATAAATGCTGAAGAGGGTGTGGAGAAAAGGGAACCCTCTTACACTGTTGGTGGGAATGCAAACTAGTACAGCCACTTTGGAGAACAGTGTGGAGATTCCTCAAAAAACTGGGAATAGAACTGCCTTATGATCCAGCAATCCCACTGCTGGGCATACACACTGAGAAAACCAGAATTGAAAGAGACACGTGTACCCCAATGTTCATAGCAGCACTGTTTACAGTAGCCAGGACTTGGAAGCAACCTAGATGTCCATCCGCAGATGAATGGATAAGAAAGCAGTGGTACATATACACAATGGAGTATTACTCAGCCATTAAAAAGAATGCATTTGAATCAGTTCTAATGAGGTGGATGGAACTGGAGCCTATTCTACAGAGTGAAGTAAGCCAGAAAGAAAAACACAAATACAGTATACTAACGCATATATATGGAATTTAGAAAGATGGTAACAATAACCCTGTTTTTGAGACAGCAAAAGAGACATTGATGTATAGAACAGACTTTTGGCCTCTGGGAACGGGAGAGGGTGGGATGATTTGGGAGAATGGCATTGAAATACGTATAATATCATATCTGAAATGAGTCGTCAGTCCAGGTATGATGCCTGATAACGGATGCCTGGGGCTGGTGCACGACCAGGTATGATGCCTGATAACGGATGCCTGGGGCTGGTGCATGACCAGGTATGATGCCTGATAACGGATGCCTGGGGACGACCCAGGGGGATGGTATGGGGAGGGAGGAGGGTTCAGGATGGGGAACACATGTATACTTGTGGCGGATCCATCTTGATGTATGGCAAAAGCACACAATATTGTAAAGTTAAGCAAAATAAAATTTAATTAAAAAAATAAAATAAAATCATATTGGTAGCTTGTTTCTATCCTAAATTCTGAATTTGAATTGTGATTTGGGATCAATTTTATGTTTTCTCAAAATATCATGGAGGCAAATAGGCATTTACCTTTTCCTCTTATTCAGGGATTATTTTTATCTAAATTTTGTAGTTCTATTTTTGTTAAATGTTAAAAAACAAATGTAAAACAAATTTTTATAAATTTAAGACGTTTGCACCTCAAAATTTATTAAATGGTTCATTTAGTAAATATAAAAATGTAATAATTTCTATTAAGTACTGTTTGTTAACAGAAAAATTTGTGAAATCAAACTTTTTTCCCTGAGGTTTTCTTATTTTTTACTGAAATACAATTGATTTACAGTGTTGTATTATTTTAATGTGTACACTTAGGTGATTCATTTATCTGTGTCTGTATTCTTTTTCAGAATATCAAACTTTGTGACATAAAGCTTTACTTTTATACACCTAAGAATCACAAACAAAATAATAACAGAAACACGAGGATATATGTTTATGTTCATTACTAGCATTAATTATAAAAGCTGAGATATTAGAAATAATCCAAATGTTCACAGTTATGAGACTGGATAAGAAATTTTTGATATATGTATTCAATGATGTACTACTCACCTTTGAGACTTAATGAGGTGGTACTGTATGTGTGATCATAAAACAATGCCCATGGCTAAATGGGGGGAGGAAAAGTGAATTGTAGAATAGTTAACTAGTATGATCACCAGTGATCCCATTTTGTTATTAAAATGTGCTGGTAAACATGTAGATGTTCTCAGAGAGACCAAGAGAATGGGGGAGAGAGGGAGGGCTGGAGAAAGGGCATTTGGGGAGGGAGTCACAGTGAAGGAAGGAGAGAACTCAGAGAGGGAAGATACAGGAGGAGAGATGAGAAGAGAGGAGGACGGAGGGAGTGGAGCAAGGTGAAGTGGGTGCAGTTAAAGAAATAGAGAAACGCATAGAATCTGTGTGTGGATGGACTGAAATAGGATCAGTGGATTTGAAAAAGAGGTACTTTCCTTTTTACCTTTAACTGATTTAGTGAAGTTTGACAATTCTATGAAGTAGATGCGTTTTTCATGATAAAATGTAAAATATTTTTGTGTATCAGTTGTTTAGTTGTGTCTGACTCTTTGCAGCCCCGCACACTGTAACCTGCCAGACTCCTCTAGTCCATGGATTTCTCCAGGCAGGTATACTGGGGTGAGTTGCCATTTCCTTCTAAAAAAGTATTTTTATTCATTAACAAAATGAAAAGAACCCACAATGAGAAAATGTAACCCACCAAGCAGTTGCTATCTTTAGCATGAAAACTAAACTTTCAAACCAACTTGGCATTATGAATAAAAGGGCACTGAAAAACACATAAAATGAAATGTAAATAGATAAAAACATGGAAAAATATGTACACCTTCTGGAAAGAAAAAAATATAAATTAAAAGATTGATCAGATATTTTTTATCTTCTAAATTAGCAAAAATCATTGAAATGTATAGTTAGTGTTGATAAAAAATTATACACTGTTATAAATTTAAGCATTATTTTATTTTGGAGGCAATCTTGTGATACATTTCAAGAGTCACAAGCAATTTTATGTCATTTGCTTTAGTAATTACACATCTAGAAATGTATTTTGAAAACTGTAAAAATGTGGAATAAGATTTATTTACAGTGTTGTTAATCACATCTTTAAAGACTTGCATTTTCTACAAATGATGATTGTTATAAAAATAGTAGTTATACAGAATTTGTGTAGCCAGTGATTATTTTGTCATAGGGGAAGGCTAAAAGAAAATTCAAATAATAAAATGGGATAAATTGTTTAAGGAGCAAATTTCCTATAAAGAGTGTGTCTGTGCATGCGTGTTCTTTGTCTTAAAAGAAGCTCTGAAGTGCTCTTTCCTTCTTTGCTTATTATTAAAAATATTTATAACAAAATAAACATTTTGCAATTAGCTATTCATATAGATCATCTTTTTCAAATTCTATTTTATCCTTCTGATAATAATAATATTCTCATTTTATAAATTATGGAAACTAAAATTTAGATAAGTATTTATGAAATACATTGCTCTGTTGAAAATTGGGAGTCATTTTATAAAAACCCTTGATTGGTCTTCTACATTACAAGGAATGACAAGGCAAATTGATAGAGAAAAGGTAAGTAAGTAAAGTTGCTCAGTCGTCTCCAACTCTTTGTGACCCCATGGACAGTAGCCTACCATGCTCCTCCGTCCATGGGATTTTCCAGGCAAGAGTAATGGAGTGGAGAGAAAGTGAAAGTGAAGTTGCTCAGTCATGTCCAACTCCTTGCAACCCCATGGACTGTAGCCCACCAGGCTCCTCCATCCATGGGATTCACTAGGCAAGAATACTGGAGTGGGTTGCCATTTCCTTCTCCAGGGGATCTTCCCGATCCAGGGATCAAATCCAGGTCTCCCGCATTGCAAGCAGACACTTTTCTCTGGGCCACCAGGGAAGCCCTAAATTAGCCCATTCTACTAATTAATAGCTATTGAAAGTGAAAGGGAAGCCGCTCAGTTGTGTCCTACTGTTTGCAACCCTATGGACTGTAGCCTACCAGGTTCCTTGGTCCTTGGGATTCTCTAGACGAGAATACTGGAGTGGGTTGCCATTTTCTTCTCCAGGGGATCTTCCCAACCCAGGGATTGAACCTGGATTTCCTGCATTGCAGGCAGACTCTTTAATCTCTAAGCCACCAGGGAAGCTGGGTCTTGGCCATATTACCTAAGCTCTCCCTTCCTCAGTTTCTTCAACTGGAGGTTGGGAGATAGGATCCCTTTACAGGATTGTCTGGAGAATTACATGTGTCAATACATTTTAAAGCATTAAGATTAACTTAATATAGATAATGACTAAGAAGTAAACGAACCTAATTGTAATTGAATATAATTGTTTCCTTGAGTAACCTTACTAGGCCAAAGCTTGATACTATTTCCAGTCAAAAATACATGCTTTGTCCAGTTATTCAAATTTAATCGAGAGCCTTGGACTTATGAAATTACTGATTCATATTTAAAGAAAATTCATGGAGATGATTTCCACTCAATATCAATCGTTCACTTAAAGGAATTTTATAAATGAACTTTTTGTGCACAGAAATGTCTCTGAACAGAAAAAAAAAAAAAAATATATATATATATATATATAAAATAGTTTGACAGGAATAGCTCCATGGGCTTAGCTGGCTCTTAAGTCATCTGCTTTACTAAAATTATTGATCATTTTGTTGTTGTCCAGTTGTTCAGTAGTGTCCAACCCTTGCAACCCATGGACTGCGGCATGCCAGGATTCTCTGTCTTTCACTATCTCGTGGACTTGGCTCATACTCATGTCCATTGAGTTGGTTATGCCATCCAAACATCTCATGCTCTCCCCTCTCCTCCTGCCTTCAGTCTTTCCCAGCATCAGGTTCCCCCCCCCCCCCCCAGTGTCTTCTCTTTGCAGCAGGTAGGCAAAGTATTGGAGCTTCAGCTTCAGCATCATTCCTGCCAATTAATATTTAGGGTTGATTTCTTTTAAGATTGACTGGTTTGATCTTCTTGCAGTCCAAGGGACTCTCAAGAGTCTTTTCCAACCCCACAGTTCAAAAGCAGCAATTCTTTAGCACTTAGCTTTCTTGATGGTCCAGCTTTCACATCCATACTTGACTACTGGAAAACCATAGCTTTGACTATAGCAACCTTTTTAGGCAAAGTAATGTCTCTGCTTTTTAATATGCTATCTAGGTTTGACGTTGCTTTTCTTGAGAAGCATCTTTTAATTTCATGGCTGCGGTCACTGTCCACAGTGATTTTGGAGCCCAAGAAAAGAAAGCCTGTCACTGTTTCCATTATTTCCCCATCTATTTACCATGAAGTGATGGGACCGGATGCCATGATCTTAGTTTTTTGAATGTTGAGTTTTAAAGGCAGCTTTTTCACTCTCCTCTTTCACCCTCATCAAGACGATTTTAGTTCCTCTTCACTTTCTGCCATGAGGATAGTTTCATCTGCGTATCTGAGGTTATTGGTATTTCTCCCTGAAGTCTTGATTCCAGCTTGTGCTTCATCCATCCTGACATTTCACATGCTGCTGTTAAGTCTCTTCAGTCGTGTCCAGCTCTGTGCGACCCCATAGATGTCAGCCCACCAGGCTCCACTGTCCCTGGGATTCTCCAGGCAAGAACACTGGAGTGGGTTGCCATTTCCTATAAGTTAAATATATTCATCTACGTATAAGTTAGATAGGCAGGGTGGCAATAGACAGCCTTGATATACTCCTTTACAAATTTTGAAGCAGTCCATTGATCCATGTCCAGTTCTAACTGTTGCTTCTTGACCTGCATACAGGTTTCTCAGGAGGAGGCAGGTAAAGTAGTCTGGTATTCCCATCTCTTTAAGAATTTTCCAGTTTGATGTGATCTACACAGTAAAAGGCTTTGGCATAATCTATGAAACAGATGTAGATTTTTTTTTCTGGAATTCTCTAGCTTTTTCTGTGTCCATGGATGTTGGCAATTTGATCTCTGGTTTCTTTGCCTTTTCTAAATTCAGCTTATACATCTCGAAGTTCTTAATTCGTCTATTATTGAAGCCTTGCTTGAAGGATTTTGAGCATTATTTTGTTAGCAGATGAAATGAATGCAATTATATGGTAGTTTGAACATTCTTTGGTGTTGCCTTTCTTTGGGATTGGAATGAAACCGGACCTTTTCCAGTCTTGTGGCCACTGCTGAGTTTTCCAAGTTTGCTGGCATATTGAGTGCAGCACTTTAACAGTATCATCTTTTAGGGTTTGAAATAGTTCAGCTGAAATTCCATCACCTCCACTATCTTTGTTCGTAGTGATAGCCCACTTGACTTCACACTCTAGCATGTCTGACTTAGATGAGTGATCACACCATCGCAGTTGTCTGGGTCATTAGGATCATTTTTGTATAGTTCTCTGTGTATTCTTGCCACCTTTTCTTATACTGTTTCTATCCTTTATTGTGCCTTTATTTGCATGAAATGTTCCCTTAGTATCTCTAATTTTCTTGAAGAGATCTCTAGTCTTCCCCATTCTTTTGTTTTCCTCTATTTCCTTTCATTGTTCACTTAAGAAGGCTTTCTTATCTCACCTTGCTATTCTCTGCAACTCTGCATTCAGATGGGTATATCTTTCCTTTTCTACTTTTCCTTTCACTTCTCTTCTTTTCTCAGCCATCTCTAAGGCTTACTCTGAGGTTTTGATCACTGCCTCCCATACAATGTTATGAACCTCCCTCTGTGGCTCTTCAGGCTCTCTATCAGATCGAATACCATGAATCTATTTGTCCCTTCCACTGTGTAATCATAAGAGATTTGATATAGGTCATACCTGAGTGCCTTAGTGTTTTTCTGCGTTCTTTAGTTTAAGTCTGAATTTTGCAATAAGGAGTTCAAGATCTGAGCCACAGTTAGATCCCAATCTTGTTTTTTGCTGACTATATAGACCTTCTCCACAAGGAATATAAATAATTCAGCTACAAAGAGAATATAATCAATCTGATTTCAATATTGACCATTGATAAACCAACTCATGTATTACCCCTGTTGAAATATGCACACTATTGAGTACAGTATCAAACTATATTGTGGTTTTTATTCAATATTTAATTGTGAAGGCATTCTAGTCAGATCTATCTACAGATACATACATTTATTTCTGTATATTTATATACTTGATTTAGGAGATTCATAAAAATTATTTTTGCATAATATTTTCACATATGAAATTATGCTATACTATGCTATGCTAAGTCACTTCAGTTGTGTCCGACTCTGTGTGACCCCATAGACAGCAGCCCACCAGGCTTCCCCATCCCTGGGATTTTCCAGGCAAGAACACTGGAGTGGGTTGCCATTTCCCTCTCCAATGCATGAAAGTGAAAAGTGAAAGCGAAGTCGCTCAGTTGTGTCCGACTCCTAGTGACCCCATGGACTGCAGCCCAACAGGCTCTTCTATCCTCGGGATTTTCCAGGCAAGAGTACTGGGGTGGGGTGCCATTGCCTTAACTATATACATATACTGTATACTGTGAATGTATCATTGGAATTTCTGCTTTAAATGGGTGACTGTCAATCTTTACACTTCCTTTATTAACTTTGAATTTGGGAGTAACATTTTCATTGAATCTGGCATTCAGTGTATGTAGGACTGATTGGAGATGCAGGGGCACATATGTTGCTCATGTGTGTGGATGGTATCAATACATGCGTGCTTGACTAATGATGCAGAGCTACAGAAATATGTCTTAAAGCAAAGGGTCTCAGTATCTGCCCCATCCACTGTAGCACCAGTTAATTAAAAAACGTTTACCACGTTGCAAACTGTTATCAATTTAATGCTGCTCTGCTTCAAACCAAGCTGTCCTCTTGTGGCAAAAAATATGAAGTTAAATACCCTGAATAATAAGAAACTTCAGTAGCAGTACCACATCTGTGTTTGTGTGTGTGTGCGTGTGTGTGTGTGCCCACATGCACGCACCCGTGCATGTTCAGTCATTTCTGACTCTTTGCAACTGCCTGGACTGTAGCCTGCCAGGCTCCTCTGTCCATGGGATTTCCCAGGCAAGAGTACCAGAGTGGGTTGCCACTTCCTCTTCCAGGGATCTACCCCACCCAGGGATCAAACCCATATCTAGTGTGCCTCCTACATTGGCAAACAGATTGTTTACCACTGAGCCACTTCAGAAACATGCAACACAGCATAGTTCATATCAATATGGAGAAGTGCTTATGGGGATTGGAATTTGGATTTGTGTTTTAATTTCAGGGCACAATTAAAATATTTGGCAAAATGTCTTACATTCAAACCTATTTAGGAAAAAAAAAATTAATTCATGGGTTTTTTTCCTGCATGCTGCTTTTGTTCTCAAGTGTGACATATTCTAGCAGCATGGATTGATAAAATCTTGCCAAAGCATTTTGTTGTAATTTTCCTTTGCCAATAAACACAGCCAGATTCAGAAAAAAAAAATGTTATTTTTCAGTTTTAGATTGCGTGAAATATTCATTTTGGTTTGCCCATGATGTGTTACCATTATAGAATCTAAACTTGTGTGGATAAAAAATGAGTAATAACAAAATCACAAAAGTAACTTGTTTACATAGGTAAGAGCTATAATTACACCATAGGTGAAGCAAATATTTTTCAAACCTTCTCCTTAAGGAAGTAGGAGATTTAGTATTTGAAGAGATGATTTGGGGACAGTACAAATTATTTCATAATTCAAAACCTATGCATCAAATACTTGGACATTTAGGAAAAATGAGTAGCAAAACTGATGTTTGAAGACAGTTACTCATGTGTAATGGATGACATGTCCTGGAATTTTAAATTTTCAATTTTTCCCTATGGCATCCTTCAACAGATGCTTTCAAATTGACCAGTTGGCTTTTTCCTATTTAGTTCTGGACATTTAGTTTCATGGGTGTTGTGAAACTTGTTTGTTTTCTTGTTTGTTTTGTCTCATAGACACAGGAGATCCTAGAGAGAAAGTGTTTGTTTTCTGGTGTGTATTCCTTCTCAGTGGTAAGAATAATAGCAATGGATATTGTCATATGCCAGGAACTGTTCCAAATGTGTACATATATAATTTATTTAATGCCCACAGCAATACTGTGAAGTCGATACTATTATCACCTCCTTTTAAAATATGAAGAAGCTGAGACACATAGAGATTAAGTAATTTGCCAAATAAAACAGTTTGCGGCAGGCTAGAGGATTCATCCCAGAATATCTGGCTCGCCTCCCTGTGTGCAGTTAACCACTCTGCTCTACCATGGGGTATGGGTGCTGCCAGGAAGGGGGCTGCTGTAATGACTGAGGGTGGCTCTTTCCTAAAAAATACTCTCTATTAGCAAAATGGAAGCAGGCTTATGAGCAGTAAGTATAAAAGAGAGAGGAAAAAGAGATCAGTGTAATGGAAAATAAAACAGAGAAATGGTAAGAGGGAACATGTGAACAAATTGAGAGGCCGTAAAACCTGAGTGATACGTGAAACTAGCAAACCAAAAAACCAGACTTGGGGGTAGCGCCAAACATGTCTTGGCCTTTATATTGCAGTGACACGGGAAATAGCACAGTTAGGAATTTTGGGGGCTTCCCTGGTGGCTCAGTGGTATTAAAAAAAAAAAAAAAAAAAAAAACCACTTGCAGTGCAGGAGACTTGCAGAAGATGTGGGTTCGATCCCTGGATCAAGAAGATCCCCCGGAGAAGGAAATGGCAACCCATTTCATTATTCTTGCCTTGAAAAATCCCATGGACAGAGGAAACAGGCTGGCTGCAGTCCATGGGATCATAAAGAGTCAGACATGACGGAACAACTAGACCACGACACGGGAGTTTGGGGGCGTCTTGAGTCTAAAATGTCCTGTGGGATTTTTCCTGTACTGTTGTCGTCATGAGCTTTTGGTTTGCTGAGGGCTTCGCACCTTTGTGTTCAGGATAAAATGTATACAGTTGACTTCCCAACAGATTGAGCCGTTGAACATTCCTCTTTAGGTGTGCAGCAGTGTTGGTGATGAAGAATCCTTTTTATTGAGATTGCTTTAAACTGGGGTATTTGAATAGACATCTGTCCTTACAGACAATAAGGAAAGGTGGTAGAGTTATGAGAGAAGTGATACTTTTTTTTTTAATTGATATATAATTGAAATATACTTAGCTATTTTATTATATTAGATTCTGGTGTAGAACATAGTGATTCAACATTTGTACACATCACAAAATCATCACCACAACAGGTATAGTTGCCAGTATTATCTACTTACAATATTATTGGCTATGTGTGCCATGCTATATATTATTACACATCCCCAATGGGTTATTTATTTTATAACTGGAAGTTTGTTTTCCTTAATCCCTTTAACCCATGTACTCCTCACCACCTCACCTCTCCTCTTGGAACCACCAGTGTAGTCTGCATCTGGAAATCTGAGTTGTACTTTGCTTTGTTTGTTTAGAATCCGTATATAAGTGACAGGCAGTAAGATAGACAGTCTTACTCTGTATGATTTAGTTCACTCGCCATAATCTTTTCAAGGTCTGTCCATGTTGTTGCAAATGGCAACGTAAATTCTTTTTTTATGGCTGAGTAATATTTCTCTGTGTGTGTTCTACCTCTTCTTTGTCGATACATCTGTTGATGGGCACTTGGGTTGTTTTCACATCTTGGCTATTGTAAGTAATGCTGCAGTTACTGAAGGGGTTACAGTTACCATTTCAAATTAATTAGTATTTTCATTTTCTTCAGCTAAATACTCAGAGGTATAGAATTTCGGAAGAAGACGCTAGCTCTATTTTTAATTTTTTGAGGGACCTTCATACTGTTTGCCACAGTCCCTGTAGTAGTGTGCATTACTACAAACAGTGCATAAAGGTTCTCCTTTCTCTACATTTATCAGCACTGGTTGAATGAGTGAGTGAGTGATCGTCACTCAGTCGTTTCTGACTCTTTGCGACCTCATGGACTGTAGCCTGCCAGGCTCCTTTGTCCATGAAAGTCTTCAGGTAAGAATACTGGCTACTAAGTCACTTCAGTTGTGTCCGACTCTGTGTGACCCCACAGACGGCAGCCCATCAGGCTGCCCCGTCCCTGGGATTCTCCAGGCAAGAACTCTAGAGTGAGTTGCCATTTCCTTCTCCAATGCATGAAGGTGAAAAGTGAAAGTGAAGTCACTCAGTCGTGTCCGACTCCTAGCGACCCCATGGACTGCAGCCTTCCAGGCTTCTCTGTCCATGGGATTTTCTAGGCAAGAGTACTGGAGTGGGGTGCCATTGCCGAGTGGGTTGCTATTTCCTTCTCCAGCCAACACTGGTTATTTTTTATCTTTTTGATAATAGCCAATTTGATAGGTTTGGGATGATATCTCACTGTGGTTTAGATTTGTATTTCTTTGATGATTAGTGATGTTGGGCATCTTTTCATGTGCTTGCTGGCCATCTATATGTCTTCTTTGGAAAATGTCTATTTAGATCCTCTTCCCATTTCCACCAGATTGTTTTTTGTTGTTGTTAATAAGTTGTATGAGTGCTTTATATACTTTCAATACTGCTTCCTTACCATATATATATATATATATAATTTGCAAATATCTTCTCCCATTCCGCAGGTTGCCTTTTCATTTTGTTGATTGTTTCCTTCATTGAGAACAAGCTTTTTAGTTTGATACAGTCCCAGATGTTTGTTTTTGGTGTTGTTTCCTTTGCCTTCAGAATTAGATCCCCCCAAAATTACTAAGTGTGATGAGAAGGAGCTTACCACCTGTGTTCTGGTCTTAAATCCATTTTGAGTTAATTACTTTATACAGTGTAAGATAATTATGCATTTATTTATTTAATGATTTGCAATATGCAAATCATTTATTTGCATATTTCTTGCTGATCTGTCCTTCTGCTTGATCCAGTCTGCTGTTGAACCTCTTAAGTGTATTTTTTGGTCACTGTATTCTTCAGCTTTGTAATTTTCTCTTTGTTGATGACCTCAGTGTTCATCCATTCTTCTCCTGTGTTTCATGAGCATCTTTATTATCATTACTTTGAATACTTTATCAGAGAGATTACTTGTCTTTATATCACTAAGCTGTTTTTATGAGGTTTTAATTCTTTTTGCTGGAAGTATATTTCTCTATTTCCTCATTTTGTTCAAATCCCCAGTTTCTGTGTATTAAGCAAAGCAAACACCTCCCTCACTTTGGAAGGAGTGGCCTTGTGTAGCTCCTGATCCTCCTCATTCAGCCCTGCTCTAACCCTTGGTTGTCTCTAAAACTTTTATCATTGTATAAACTTCCTAATTTATTCTTGATATACCCCCATTGTGGAGGGTGTGCTGGAACTGTCAGTATTCCAAGAGGAGGGGTCTTATTTAACATTTATTTTCAGGTTGATTAGATAGCAAACCCTCCAACAGCAGCTTTTAAAGTATGAAATATTTGTGGCAGTGTAGGTCCACCACTGTGGACCTTGAGGAGATCTGAAGGTCTCCTCTGGGTGACAGTTGTGAAACTGGGGATCTAGATGAAAGGTGTGAGTTCCTTTCTTGAAAGTTTCCTTGAGCAATAGTGAGGTATGTAAAGATGGTGTCTCCCTGCCTACCAGTTCACTGGGAGCTCCTCCTTAGCTTCTAAATGGGTACAAACCTAAAGCCTGTCCTTCAAGTTAATGCTCCAGGCTAATATATTGATCTTTTTCATAGAAAGAAAGCTGTGTGTGTGATATTTTGATCCAATATAAGTGATATCATACTATATTTGTCTTTCTCTTTCTGGCTTCTCTTAGTATATGGTCATCTCTAGTTTTATCTATATTGCTGCAAATGGCATTATGTCATTCTTTTTATGGTTAAGTACTAGTCCATTGTACATACACACACACACACACATACACACATATTCATACCACATCTTGTTTATCCTTTCATCTGTTAATGGACCTTTAGGTTGTTTCCATTTCTTGGCTATTGTGAATTGTAGTTTTATCCAGATATATGCCCAGGTGTGAGATTGCTGGATTAAAATTAGCACAGCATGTTAAATCAACTATACTTCAATACAGAAAGAAAGAAAAATAAAGAAATAATAAATGAAGAAGCTGTTAAGATAAAGAAACCTGTCTGGCTGTGCATGTCATGGTGGTACTCAGATGATGGGCAAGAAAGTTACCTTTCTGATGGTTACAGTCCCATGGAAGTCTGGAATGCCAGTGCCCCTGGCTACCAGGGCTGGCCAAGAGTTTTTCCTGTGTGGGTTGTGCATTCCCACTGGCTTTAGCAAGGTAGCTGGATGAGGGTAGGGAATGGCTTGCTCTGTCTTGAGCATTGCAACATGAGAGGGCCTTGTCTGTCTATACCTGTTTATACGTATCTGTCTGCACCTTGTCTGTCTGTCCTGTGCCCTACCACTTGTACTCTCCAGCCCCAGCTGGGAGGTGGCAGAATGTTGCAACCGTCGCTGCTCTGCAGCTACAGAAGGACAACAGGCTAGTACCGCAGCCACTTGCCTGCAGCTGTCTTAGCTTGGTGGCAGGTGAGTGAAGCCTCAGAACTTGCCCCCTGTGGTAGCAGGCTAGGTGGAGAGTGCAAAAATCTTGTGACTGCTAGGTCATTGGCTCTGTTTCCAAGTAGTGTTTCAGCTGTGCTCTGCCTCTCCAGCTGAAGCCGTTAAAGTAGCCAATGAATCACCATCATGCACAGTCTAGGCACTTTTCAAACCCGTGCTCTTTTTTGTTGTTGTTGTTGTTGTCTTTATCTCAGGATTAGTGAGACTGCATGCAAGTCCCTTAAGAGAGGGATCTCAGTTTTCTATAGCGCTTTGGGACTCTCTGATGTCAGCCCTGCTGGTTTTCTAAACCACATGCTTTGCGGGCTCTTCTCTCTGGTGCCAATCCCAAGGTTAGGATGCCTATTGTGGGGCAGCAGTCCCTCACTCCTTGAGGGAGACTCACTTTCTAATGAGATCCCTCTCCATAGTGTGTTGCTGCACTGGGAGTGGGTATTTTGCATGACCTTCTCTCTCTCTCTCTTACCCATTTTGATGTGGTCCTTTTATTCTTTGTTGTGGAGAGCAGATATTTTTATGCTCATCTATTTTTCAAAGGGAAATGCTCTGTATGTATCTGTGTATTGCGTGTGTCCACAGGAGGAAGTGTCTTCAAATTCTTCCTATGCCACCATCTTGGACTTTGCCTCCCAAAGAGTGATACTTTGGGGATAAAAGTTACACTGCAGATGGAAGGTCCACTATAGCATTTGTCAAGAGGATGCTTTTCTTTTTTTAGACAGGTATTTAAAAGTTTCTTTTTGTTCTTCTATCATTTTTATTATGCATCCATTTTATGCATCTTAAAGTATTCCACTCACACAGACAGACACCTAAACACAACTTACGTCTCTGCTCTTTCAGGATAAAAAATTCATTTTATTATAAACTCAGAGATGTACTCTGACCCATAACAAAGAAAGAGAGGAAAACAAAAAAGGAGGGTGGTGAGGTTAAGGTCAATTAATCATGAAAGCGAACAAATGGGCAGACAGATCTGTATAAGATAGGTCAAAAGCAGTATGGGGTGAACAGTCTAATAATTAGGAGAGGAGATAGATAGTGGGTGAAAGATAGGACCTAGCATCGACTCAGCACACTATTATCTTCACAGAGTTTTCTGGGTACAGTAGAAGGGGTTATCCACATATAATGTAGATTAATAGAGATTGAATTATAAACACTATATAAATTTTATTTTGCTTTACATTAGAAAATTTTGTTTTAACCACACTTTTTTGTCTTGTAGAAGAATAAAAAGCATCTAGATCTGGTTAAAGAAATAATCATGCATTTATGTGGTATGTTAAAGTGATATTAAATTCTATTAACTTTATGTTTGCAATGAATTGTATTTATAAATACCATTAAAATGATACTAGAAATCTATATTTCCTTATGGAATAACCATATTATGACCATTTCTTGATTTATGGTTACTCTGAATGTAAAATATATATATTAAAATTAGCACAGTATAATTTATAGTGAATGCATACATTCAATATATAATCACACATACTGTAAATCAACATATTTTATTTACTGCCTTGATTTTTCTGAACTATAATAAACCTATAAAAATTATATATGACAGGGAATAGATGAATCTAAATTTATTTGCATATAAGAATATATTTTAACATAAGAGACAGGAAAATCATCCCAGAATGACCTAAATTAGCAAATTATTCTATAAACTGAATTTTTTAAAAAAGAAATGAACATACCACTAGTCTTTCTACATACTCCCTTTATTAAATGTATAAGGAAAATTTTTGAAGGGGATGGGAGGCATTCTGTTAGTCAAATTCAGCTAAGTTTTATATAATATTTATATATATATATACATAAATACATACATTCATTCACAGTTTAGTCAAGCTTTCAAAAATAAAATGAAAAAATGAAAACTAATATTAGCAGTAGCTTAAGAAAATCTTGAAAATACATTGAAAGAAAAGAGTCCTATACTATATCAGTTACTGCATGGAAAAGAAAAGATTTCAAAATTTCTTGCAAGTTAGTTTGTAACTTTATGCACTTACTTTACTAATTTGAGAATTTTGGGTTTAAAAAGTAATTCTGCAGATAATCATATAAATAATGGGGCAAAGACAGACAAGAACATACTAAAAATAAAACAAGGAAGAAGTTTCATTGCAGATATCATAATGTTTTCCAAAATGGTTTAACACATTAAAGAGTTACAAATCAATTAGGGTAATGCTTGTTTTTAAATATGGTATTGAACAATTAAGAAAATTTGGGTAAAATAGGAATACCATAAATACATTTATAGAAAAAGTTCTACATCCAGCATCTTTAAAACATAGCAGATGGACTGAAGAGATAAATGAGCAAAATGAAAACATTTCCATATTGGAAGAAACACAGATGTATATGAGGTGAATATTTCTTATATCCTTGAATTAGTAGGCTCTCTTTGCTTTAACATAAGTACATCATTAGAAAAATTGCAGACACTGCATGCAGAAAATTCTAGAGAAATTGTAAACAATTTGACTCATTACCTCTTGCACTATCAAGTTGGAATTATCTGTCTCTCCAGGGCAAATAGACTGGATTGCAAATGAAGTCTTAGATGCTACATAAGTTCTAGCAGGGAGCTGGAATCTTTTTCTTGTGTTCTGCACTAGCATCTGGAAATTGACATTGATGTGTTAAGAATTAAAACTGAGGGCTGGTTTCAGGGAATGTTTGATTCAGATTCTCTGTGATCCCTCTTAAGGATGGCTAACAGCAGTTCCTTTGAGTTGTCTTTGTTTTCCACAGCCATGAAATGCCTGAATGATTGAGTTAGGAAGCCAATACTTTTTTACCCCTAAGGCCCCAAACCTAGGCATGGATTAAGGCACTAGAAGTTTAGTTTGTGCTCAGTGTCTCAGTTGTGTCCAACTCTTTGCGACCCCATGAACTGTAGTCCACCAGGCTCCTTTGTCCATGGGATTTTCCAGGCAAGAATACTGGAATGGGTTGCCATTTACTTCTCCAGTGGATCTTCCCAACCTAGGGACTGAGCCCGCCTCTCCTATATTGCTGCTGCTGCTGCTAAGTTGCTTCAGTCGTGTCCGACTCTGTGCAACCCCATAGACGGCAGCCCACCATGCTCCCCCGTCCCCTGGGATTCTCCAGGCAAGAACACTGGAGTGGGTTGCCATTTCCTTCTCCAATGCATGAAAGTGAAAAGTGAAAGTGAAGTCGTTCAGTCGTGCCCGACTCTTAGCGACCCCATGGACTGCAGCCCACCAGGCTCCTCCATCCATGGGATTTTCCAGGCAAGAGTACTGGATTGGGGTTAGCAGGCAGACATTTTACCACTGAGCCTAGAGCCTAAATCTCCTTTTAGGCAAATGATACAGTTGAAAAGCCTGGCTAACAAAGAAGATGGCAAATGTTTTAGGACCTGCAATAAACCTGCTCCCTCAACAACAGATCCAAGTGAGAGGAAATGCTTTGAGTATACTCTAGATCTGAGTCCTAACCAGCCGAACAAGATAAATGACAAATACAAAAGAGCTGGAATTCTGAGGGGAAAAACACCAAACAGATCTTACATTCTGTAATATGAGAGTTGGGGCATGACATGGAACAACTGAACAAGGCATATTTTATGTCAAAATATGAAAGCCATTCAAAAGGTATGTGGAAGAAATAAACTCAGATACCCTGCAGCATAAATGGATTTTACTTTATTATATAATGCATCTTACAAATTAATAACAAAATGCAATTCCAGTTTTTAAAAACAAAGAAAGTAACTAACACTAATAGATATTATGAACATATCCCAACAATCAGTTGCCAATTAAAATATGCTATCAAATACTCTATTTCATTAAAACATGGAGGCCTTTATTTCTATGATGTACCATTATGTTATGTTATGTAAACACTAAAGAAAATAAATTACCAGGCATACTCTATTATGGCAAAACACTCTGAAGCCATCAACTGTAAATTGCATCTCAAATTCAGAGATTGTAACACATGAAAAAAAAGGGACTAGATGAATATGACAATGTGACTAAAATATCTTTATGTTTCTTAGATTGGCTTCAATGGATTATTAGGAAAAAATGTTATTTTAAAAATAAAAGGAACATGGTTAAAAAATGCAGTGACAGGAAACAGAATTGCAGAATGCACTACTGTTACAACTGATAAATAAATATGTTCACTAATTCCTTAGAAATATTAGTTCATATGAGTAATGTATTAGTTTTAATTTATTATACAGTATTCTGCTTAAGTTAAATAAAACCTAGTACATAAAAGTTCCCTTTTAATTATAATGAGTTAATTCATCTTATGGCATTCTGTGTGTGTGAGTGTGTGTGTGTGTGTGTGTGTGTGTGTGTGTGCATAGGAAGCATGAAAGCAAATACAAAGGAAATGTTCTTTTGTAAAATATTGAATAAGTTATAGAAAAATGAGTTGCTATTTAAAATTACTATTATGCTAATTTTAGTACTACTAGAGGTTTCTTTTTCCCTTTTCTTCTCTCCTTTTCTCCCTCATTTCCCTCTCTTTCTTTATATTTCTTTTCTTTTCTTTTCCTTTCATGGTTGAATGATAACTTTTCTCTACTCTTCCTTTATGTGGTAAAGAGAAAGTGTGATGAAAAAATGTATCGCTATATATTTTAGAAGATTAGTTGACAAATGGAAAATTAGTAGTTTCTGTGAAATCATATAAATTTCAGTGTAAGCTGTTTATTCTACACTGACAGAAATAATTCATGTTTGTGACGGTATGAAAAATTTCCCAAAAGCACATTAAAAAAAAAAAAAAAGATGAGAAAAGTGGAATATTTCAGACTAATGTATATTTCAAAGATGTAATGAAAGGCTTCTTTTTAATATTTTTATATTAAGACTTATACATAGACCTTCCATCAGACTATATATTTTATTTGAAGAAAAGTGATTCTATGTTAATATAAATATTATTTATGTTTAATTTCAGGAACTCAAATGATATAGAATATAGTAATGGTAACTATTACTTGAAATTCCTACATTGAGAAATTACCATCACTAGCTCAGGTGAATATGCTTTCGAATACTTCTTTGCATCCACATAGATGAAACACAGTGAGAAAACTTGACCAATAGACAGACATCCAAATGAAAATTTTATGCTGTAAAGACCACATTTATACAAACCATCAAATTCAGTTTTGCTTAAATTTATAAGAAGAAAGCAAAACAAATGAAACCAAATTAAATGCTGTTTCAATTATTTATCCATCTTAATAGATGACATTTATTTGAATATTCCTCTAAGGCAAATTGAAAAGATCATAGAACACATATGTTTTTTATTCATTTTTAAGCATTATGTTTCAAATTTAGAATGTATTGTGCTATTTTATCCCCTTTGGTGGAATTTGAACAATTACTCCTCATAAACAGATTCATACCTACCCTCTCATGTTTGAATGATAGCTTTTTACTTTCATGATAAAAATGGTTAACACTTTTCCTTTGAGTCATTGGTATTCATTCTAGATGCGAACTTGTCATATCACTTTAGTCATAGATTCTCACTTCTTTACACAGATTTATGTGTTGTAATTGAACATTGGATTGTCTAAGTTTTAATATAAAGGTCTTTTTGGTTTTTTCTCTCCCTATTGTTGTTTTTGGAGAAGGACTCAGGGATGTTATTTACTATTTAGGAATGTCTGTCTGAAGCTCTTTTAAAGTTTGCTGCTGCTGCTGCTAAGTCGCTTCAGTCGTGTCTAACTTTGTGCGACCCCATAGACGGCAGCCCACCAGGCTCCCCCGTCCCTGGGATTCTCCAGGCAGGATTTTTGGAGTGAGCTGCCATTTCCTCCTCCAGTGCTTCAGAGTGAAAAGTGAAAGTGAAGTCTCTCAGTCATGTCCGACTCTTAGCGACCCCATGGACTGCAACCTACCAGGCTCCTCCATACATGGGATTCTGCAGGCAAGAGTACTGGAGTGGGGTGCCATTGTCCTTAATTGAATATTTTCTTTTTGAGTCATGTTTACTTTCCTTTGAATTTTATAGACTGTATCCTTATATATATATATATATATATATATATATATATATATATATATATATTTAATGTGGAAAAATCAAGGGAAGCATATTCAGAAAGTCAAGAAACAAGTGCACAGTTGATTTCACGATTTAAGAATTTGTTATTTATTTCAGTGCTTTAAAAAAAGAGAGAGAGAGAGAAATGATCCTTCAATCAGTCAGTCGTGACCTCACCTCATTCTCATTTGGGAGTCTGTGATTGGTTACTGCCTTTTTTACAGAATGTATGTAAAGATCCTTAGCTTTTAAATGAATCAGGCTGGCTACCTTACTTATACCTGTGGGAGAAATGATTGAAACACCTTGAAGTTGATCAGTTACTATTCCACTGTTAAAAAAATGTGTACTGCTTTAGAAACTTAACTTTGAGGTCTTGGATTTTTAGTTTTTCAAATACTTTAGAGGATGTTTTGTTATACTTACCTTCTCCTGATTGCCTTTCTTAGATTGCCTAGCACACTTTGTACACTGGGCTTCCCGGTGGCTCAGTGATAAAGGATCCACCTGTCAGTGCAGGAGATACTAGTTGGATTCCTAGGTCAGGAAGATCCCCTGGAGAAGAAAATGGCAACTCACTCCAGTATTCTTGCTTTGGAAATCCCATGGACAGAGGAGCCCAGCAAGCTACAGTTCATAGGATCACAAAGAGTCGAAAAAGACTTAGCAATTAAACAACAGCTAACTTTGAACACTGCACCCCCTTCTGTTTAGTCAATAACCTGTTAAAACTGGGTAGATTTATAAGACAAATTTTATACTTATGAAAAGCAAACAGAATTTTTCTTAAACTTTCATACAACATGACTTAGAACATATGCTACTAAAACATTAGAGGCAAGAATACATCAAAGAAAAAGGAGATTGGTTGTTGGCAATCTTTAGCACACAAGTACTTTGTAAGTAGTTTCTCAAGTTGCATGCATCCTAAGTCACTTTAGTCATATCAAACTCTTGCAACCCTATGGTCTGTAGCTTGCCAGGCTTCTCTGTCCATGGGATTCTTCAGGCAAAAATACTGGAGTCGGTTACCATCCCCCGCTCCAGGTGATCTTCCCAACCTTCCCATTGGTACTTCCAAAGTACGGGTCAAACTCACATCTCTTACACCTCCTGCCTTAGCAGGCAGGTTCTTCACTGATGGTGCTACCTGGGAAGCCTCTCAGGTAATAAATATATTCTATATAGACTAGCCACAAAACAGCAATTGCCTGCTTCCATTCACAATGACAAGGCCCTGGGGTATGGCAGACTATTACACAAGCAGCAAAATCATATTCCCAGGTCCCTAGTTTGGCTAAAGGAAAATGATGGAATAGAGTAAAAACTAATAAACTTTTCTTAATTGGAATATGGGCAAACTGATGTTTACTTAGATTTAGTTCTGGATATTAATAATACAAGCATTACTATAAGGAGAGTATTTAAAACTTTTTAGAGGATTAACTTTTCAAACAACCAAATAAAACAAGACTTTATTTATAAATAACTTATATGCTAAATTGAAAATTTTCTCATCTAGCTATTGTAGTACAACCTCATAAACAGCTGCTAACCACAAGTTTATTTATATTGTGTTTGAGGAACACTAAGTAAAATCAAAGAAAACCCTGAATTTGTAAAAAGTTCATTTTTTCTGTATCTTTGTTAGTTTAGGCTGTATTTTTACCCAAATACTTAGTAATATATCTCATTTAATGAATATATCTTTAATCTCTACTGTGCATTAAGCCACTATAACAGAGATATAATTTTTATTAGCATGGTTTTATTGTATGTACAAATTTTGTTTGTAAAAATAATCAGGGAACTTAAATATTGAGTATGAACAATGGCACCCCACTCCAGTACTCTTGCCTAGAAAATCCCATGGATGGCGGAGCCTGGTAGGCTGCAGTCCATGGGGTCACAAAGAGTCGGGCACGACTGAGAGACTTCACTTTCACTTTTCACTTTCATGCATTGCAAAAGGAAATGGCAACCCCCTCCAATATTCTTGCCTGGAGAATCCCAGGGACAGAGGAGCCTAGTGGGCTGCTGTCTATGGGGTCGCACAGAGTCGGACACGACTGAAGCAATGTAGCAGCAGCAGCAGCATATACAGAGATAAAGAATGGAATTCTGGCTATACAGAATAAAGTTTAGCAGACTTCCCACACTTTGGTGTACACTTCATATTCCTACTTTGGTTCTTAGTTTTGTTAGACTGTAGACATGAATTATTATTTTCACCAAAGTGATTTTGTTCTTGGAGATCAGTCATAACAAAAAAATCCTGGAAAGATGGATGTAGAAAAATCATAATTTTAATTGAATCATAAGTAAGTTATTTTTAATACTAGATTATGACTACCTGTGTTAAATTTTTCTAGAAAATTTTTTTATTGGTTAGTCAAAGACTTATTTAGACAGCTGTGAATAATCAAATATTTAATTAATTATATACTTTGATTTTTTTCCCTAAAAATGATGTTATTTCAAAATGTATAATGCATAACCATTTTTTATAGAAAACAATAAGTATCAGATTCTAATTTTAGTCTTTTTTAAGAAATCTAGCCAAAAAGTTTCTATTCTTCAAAATATGATTAACATTCACGAAAAATACAATTTCACTATTACCTGAGATTGAGGAAATACATTATTTTTGTTTCCGTACTTCTTATTGATTGGAAAGATGCATATAACAATCGTAAAAGCTGACATATAAATCCAGGTTTCCCTTCATATTGTTTATGTTTACTGTTATTTTATATGTGCCCCAAAGGGAATTTATTTGTCTCCAATCATTTATATAAAATGAGTCACATGAACCAAAAAGGGAATTGAAGAAATAAAATTAATCCCATACTCCTGATGGAACATAGCCATCAAGTGGAGATTTGACTGTAAGTGAAATTAAAGAGCTGAAATGAGGAAAAACTATGTATTGAATATCTTTATTTTATATATGAGAAAACCAAGGCGTAGTATGGTTAAATAATCTGCACATGTTAGTGTGGTAGCTGCTTATTGATAATAGTCAAGTTTTGGCCCTTGATAATAGAGCTGTGAGGTCCAATGTCACTCCTGATTTATGTTTTTAGTCAGGCTTCCCTGGTCGCTCAGATAATAAAGAATCTGCCTGCAATGTGGGAGACCAGGGTTCGATCCCTGGATTGAGAAGATTCCCTGGAAAAGGGAAGGGCTACTGCACTGGTCATAGCAAACATCCTCTTATAACAACACAAGAGAAGACTTCACACAAGGACATCACCAGATTGTTGACACCTAAATAAGACTGATTATATTCTTTGCAGCCAAAGAGGGAGAAGCTCTATAGAGTCAGCAAAAAGAAGACCAGGAGCTGACTGTGGCTTGGATCATGAACTCCTTATTGCCAAGTTCAGACTTAAATTAAAGAAAGTGGAGAAAACCAATAGACCATTCGGGTATGACCTAAATCAAATCCCTTATGACTATACAGTGGATATGAGAAATAGATTTAAGGGACTAGATCTGATAGACAGTGTGCCTGATGAACTATAGATGGAGGTTCGTGACATTGTACAGTAGACAGGAATCAAGACCATCCCCAAGAAAAAGAAATGCACAAAAGCAAAATGGCTGAGGAAGCCTTACAAATAGCTATGAAACGAAGAAAAGTGAAAAGCAAAGGAGAAAAGGAAAGATATAAGCATCTGAATGCAGAGTTCCAAAGAATAGCAAGAAAAGATAAGAAAGCCTTCCTTATTGAACAATGCAAAGCAATAGAGGAAAACAACAGAATGGGAAAGACTAGAGATCTCTTCAAGAAAATTAGAGATACTAAGGGAACAGTTCATGCAAAGATGGTCTCAATAAAGGACAGAAATGGTAGGGACCTAACAGAAACAAAAGATATTAAGAAGAGGTGGCAAGAATACACAGAAGAACTGTACAAAAAAGAGCTTCACGACCCAGATAATCATGAGGTGTGATCACTGACCTAGAGCCAGACATCCTGGAATGTGAAGTCAAGTGGGCCTTAGAAAGCATCACTATGAACAAAGCTAGTGGAGGTGATGGAATTCCAGTTGAGCTATTTCAAATCCTGAAAGATGAGGCTGTGAAAGTGCTGGACTCAATATGCCAGCAAATTTGGAAAACTCAGCAGTGGCCACAGGACTGGAAAAGGTCAGTTTTCATTCCAATCCCAAAGAAAGGCAATGCCAAAGAATGCTCAAACTACCACACAGATGCACTCATCTCACACGCTAGTTAAATAATGCTCAAAATTCTCTAGCCAGGCTTCAGCAATATGTGAACCATGAACTTCCAGATGTTCAAGTTGGCTTTAGAAAAGGCAGAAGAACCAGAGATCAAATTGCCAACATCCGCTGGATCATGGAAAAAGCAAGAGAATTCCAGAAAAATATCTATTTCTGCTTTATTGACTATGCCAAAGCCTTTGATTGTGTGGATCACAATAAACTGTGGAAAATTCTGAAAGAGATGGGAATACCAGACCACCTGACCTGCCTCTTGGGAAGTCTATATGCAGGTCAAAAAGCAACAGTTAGAACTGGACATGGAACAACAGACTGGTTGCAGATAGGAAAAGGAGTATATCAAGGCTGTATATTATCACTCTGCTTATTTAACTTATATGCAGAGTACATCATGAGGAACGCTGGGCTGGAAGAAGCAGATCCTGGAATCAAGATTGCTGGGAGAAATATCAATAACCTAAGATATGCAGATGGCACCGCCCTTATGGCAGAAAGTGATGAAGAACTAAAGAGCCTCTTGATAAAAGTGCAAATGGAGAGTGAAAAAGTTGGCTTAAAGCTCAACATTCAGAAAACGAAATTCATGGCATCTGGTCCCATCACTTCATGGGAAATAGATGGGGAAACAGTGGAAACAGTGTTAAACTGTATTTTGGGGGGCTCCAGAATCACAGCAAATGGTGACTATAGCAATGAAATTAAAAGATGCTTGCTTCTTGGAAGAAAAGCTATGAACAACCTAGACAGCGTATTAAAAAGCAGAGACATTACTTTGCCAACAAAGGTACCTCTAGTCAAAGCTATGGTGTTTCCAGTAGTCATGTACGGATGTGAGTTTTGGACTATAAAGAAAGCTAAGTGTGGAAGAATTGATGGTTTTGAACTGTGTTGGAGAAGACTCTTGAGAATCCCTTGGACTGCAAGGAGATCCAACCAGTCCATCCTAAAGGAAATCAGTCCTGAATATGCATTGCAAGGACTGATGCTGAAGATAAAGTCCAATACTTTGGCCATCCGACGGGAAGAACTGACTCATTAGAAAAGACCCCAATGCTGGGAAAGATGAAGACAGGAGGAGAAGGGGACCACAGAGGATGAGATGTTTGGATGGTACCACTAACTCTATGGATATGAATTTGAGTAAACTCTGGGAGTTGGTGATGGACAGGGAAGCCTGGCCTGCTACAGTCCATGGGGTTGCAAATAGTTGAGTGCGACTTAGCAACTGAACTGAATTGAAAACAGAAAGTTAAATATGAAAGTTTATACAACCTTAAAAAATATTGTATATGTACATGTGTTATGACTGCATTTGCCAATATTAATGGGAACACACAATGAAAGTGACTTAAACAAGGAAGAGATTTGTTTTCCTTTCATAAAATATGAAGTCTTCAGGTTGCCAATTTAAGGCTGGTTGGCGTGGGCTCATGCAAACTCATTGTTCCTGATTCCTTCTGTCATTCAGTTCTGCCATCCTAAACATAAGGACTCCATTCACAAGATGGTGTAGCTACCATATTGCCTATTTTCCAATGAAGGAAAGCATTTATTTCCAAAAGGCCCTATTGTAGAGACTTACCACTCCATAAACATGCTTGATAAAGCTTTCCTAGAAGACCCAACGAGCAATGGGTTTTTTTTTTTTTTTTTTTTGGAGGCCTTTTTTTTAATTAGAAAAATATAATTTTAGCTGGTCACTACAGAGTTGGAATATTAGACAAACATCTGCCTGTGTTACAATCTGTTACCAAGATCAAACAACATTAAGAAAAGACAGTGCCATAAGGTGGGATGCTGCCATTTAGATAACAATCTTATGATTTTTTTTTAGGAGACACAATTGAAAACATTTAAAATAGTTAAATTCCACCAGGAAAGTTCTTTTTATCCTTCTTCTAATTCTTTGGGATTAAAAAAATGTTATTGTTTTCTTCCTGTATTCGGTGTATTTGACCTTTTACTAGTGACTTTTTAAAATATTTTAACAAGCTTAAAAACTGCTAAATCGTTTATTCAAAATGTATTAGAACTTAGATTAGAACTTAGGATATTGAAAATTTTTCTTATTATTTCATTCTGTATTTTTACTTACCACCCAAATTACCCATTATCATTGAGGCTTTCAGATCAGATCAGATCAGTCGCTCAGTCGTGTCCGACTCTTTGCGACCCCATGAACCGCAGCACGCCAGGCCTCCCTGTCCATCACCAGCTCCCGGAGGTCACTCAGACTCGCATCCATCGAGTCAGTGATGCCATCCAGCCATCTCATCCTCTGTCGTCCCCTTCTCCTCCTGCCCTCAATCCCTCCCAGCATCAGAGTCTTCTCCAATGAGTCAACTCTTCGCATGAGGTGGCCAAAATATTGAAGTTTCAGCTTTAGCATCATTCCTTCTAAAGAAATTCCAGGATTGATCTCCTTCAGAATGGACTGGTTGGATCTTCTTGCAGTCCAAGGGACTCTCAAGAGTCTTCTCCAACACCACAGTTCAAAAGCATCAATTCTTCGGCGCTCAGCCTTCTTCACAGTCCAACTCTCACATCCATACATGACCACAGGAAAGACCATAGCCTTGACTAGGCGAACCTTTGTTGGTAAAGTAATGTCTCTGCTTTTGAATATGCTATCTAGGTTGGTCATAACTTTCCTTCCAAGGAGCAAGCGTCTTTTAATTTCATGGCTGCAGTCACCATCTGCAGTGATTTTGGAGCCCAGAAAAACAAAGTCTGACACTGTTTCCACTGTTTCCCCATCTATTTCCCATGTAGTGATGGGACCAGATGCCATGATCTTCGTTTTCTGAATGTTGAGCTTTAAGCCAACCTTTTCACTCTCCACTTTCACTTTCATCAAGAGGCTTTTTAGCCCCTCTTCACTTTCTGCCATAAGAGTGGTGTCATCTGCATATCTGAGGTTGTTGATATTTCTCCCGGCAATCTTGATTCCAACTTCTGTTTCTTCCAGTCCAGCATTTCTCATGATGTACTCTGCATATAAGTTAAATAAACATGGTGACAATATTGAGGCTTTAGACTAAAGTAAATACTAGTTTAGCTTTTAGCCACCAGTTTCTCACTTTCTTGTTTAATACATTTCTGTTTGTTTGTTTTGTGTGTATTTTCTTTCTGGAAACATATAACACTTGCTTTTTTTTTTTTTTTTTTTTCTGATTCTGTTTTGATATATTTCTTTTGACATTGCCTCTTTCCCAAGATATTTTGTTTGGTCACTCTTTCTTCTGAATTGGAAATTTCATGTTTTCATTCAATTCCACAATATGCTCAGGAATTTTTAATATTTTCTGTCCCAGTTCTGTTTTCTCAACATTAAAAGCTAAACACAGCAATACTATAACTTCAAAATTTATTCTTCTTGCTTCTTATGCTCTCAATTATTTGTATATGTGTGTATATATATATTTCTCTTTGTATTTCAATAGCTGGGCCCTGTGTTGAGTAGTATAGCATGTTGAATGGATGGCTTTGGGGGCAGAGATGTATTTCTTTTGTAAGTTGTATTTTGAGTGCCGTATTATAAGATATTGGCCCTCCAGATTGATACTGGCATGCTGATTTTAAGCTGCTGTTATTCCATTGCTCTGTCATATCTGACTCTCTGCAACCCCTAGAACTGCAGCATGCCAGGCTTCCCTGTCCTTCACCATCTCCTGGAGCTTGCTCAAACTCACGTCCATTGAGTTGGTGATGCCATCCAACCATCTCAGTCTCTGTTGTCCCATTCTCCTCCTGTCTTCAATCTTTCCCAGCATCAGGGTCTTTTCCAATGAGGCTGCTCTTTGGATCAGGTATTCAAAGTATTGGAGATTCAGCATCAGTCCTTCCAATGAATATTCAGGTTTGATTTCTTTTCCGATTGACTGGAATGTTCTATGTTCATTTTTGTGAATATAGGATTAAGAAACTTCACATGCACTGACTAGAATGTAAAACAAACAAATAATTATCCTTTTTCTACATTATCATTTCAGTCTTCTTTGAAACCTAACTATGCCTTGCACAAGCTTATAAATTTTATATTATTTTTGAAGGAAAAAATAGTTCATTCACAGAGGGATACCACAAAATAGTTCTCAAGGTAACTCACCTTCCAGGCATCCTTAAGAAGTTTATTCATATTGAAGTATCTAGGGTATACCTAACCCTGGTTGCCTTACCACTTCAAATCCATCTCATTTCTCATGGTTAGCATGTGCGGATGTTCTGGACTTTTAAAAAAAATGTGTAGTTTTTGAAAAAGAATATTGATTTTTTTTTCTATAATCTGAATGAAAGTAGCTGTTTTTTTTTTTTGGTTGTTGTTCAAAATATCTTACCTCCTTAGTATAACTACAATTAAAGATGTCATGAGGGTCTTTTTCATAATAGTTTAAGCAAGTTTCAATTCAGTTACGTCACTCAGTCATGTCCAACTTTATGTGACCCCATGGACTGCAAGAGGCCAGGCCTCCCTGACCATCACCAACTCCCAGAATTTACTCAAATTCATGTCTACTGAGTCGGTGATGACATCCAACCATCTCATCCTCTGTCGTCCCCTTCTCCTCCTGCCTTCAATCTTTCCTAGCTTCAAGATCTTTTCCAGTGGGTCAGTTCTTTGCTAGAGGTGGCCAGAGTATTGGAGCTTAATCTTCAGCATCAGTCCTTCCAGTGCATATTTAGGACTGATTTCCTTTAGAATTTACTCTTGGATCTCCTTGCAATCCAGGGGACTCTCAAGAGTCTTCTCCAACACCACAGTTCAAAAGCATCAGGTTTTTGGCGCTCAGCTTTCTTTATAGTCCAACTCTCACATCCGTACATGACTACTGGAAACACTATAGCTTTTACTAGATGGACCTTTGCTGGCAAAGTAATGTCTCTGTTTTCTAATATGCTGTCTAGGTTGGTCATAGCTTTTCTTCCAAGGAGCAAATGTCTTTTAATTTCATGGCAGCAGGCACCATCTGCAGTGATTTTGGAACTCAATAAAATAAAGTTTCCTACTCTTTCCATTGTTTCCCCATATATTTGCCATGAAGTGATGGGACTGGATGTCAGGATCTTAGTTTTCTGAATTTTGACTTTTAAGCCAACTTTTTTACTCTCCTTCTTTACTTTCCTAAAGAGGCTGTTTAGTTCTTTTTCACTTTCTGCTATAAGGGTGGTATCATTTGCATATCTGAGGTTATTGATATTTTTCCTAACAGTCTTGATTCCAGCTTGTGCTTCATCCATCCTGGCATTTCACATGATGTATACTGCATATAAGTTAAATAAGCAGGGTGACAATATACATCCTTGACATACTCCTTTCCCGATTTGGAACCAGTCTTTTGTTCCATGTCCAGTTCTAACTGTTGCTTCTTAACTTGCATACAAATTTCTCAAGAGGCAGGCCAAGTGGTGGGTTATTCCCATCTCTTGAAGAATTTTCCACAGTTTGTTGTGATCCACACAGTCAAAGGCTTTGGCATAGTCAATAAAGCAGAAGTAGATATTTTTCTGGTTATCTTGCTTTTTCAATGATCCATTGGGTATAGGCAAGTTGATCTCTGGTTCCTCTGCCTTTTCTAAATCAAGCTTGACCATCTGGAAGTTCATGGTTCATGTACTATTGAAGCCTGGCTTGGAGAATTTTGAGCATTACTTTGTTAGTGTGTGAGATGAATGCAATTTAGTGGTAGTTTGAACATTCTTTGGCATTGCCTTTTTTGGGATTGGAATGAAACTGACCTTTTGCTGTCCTGTGGGCACTGCTAAATTTTCCAAATTCGCTAGTATTTTGAGTGCGGCACTTTCACAGCATCATCTTTTAGGATTTGGAATAGCTCAACTGGAATTCTGTCACCTCCACTCACTTTGTTCGTAGTGATGATACCTAAGGCCCACTTGAGCACATGCCAGGATGCCTGGGTCTAGGTGAGTGATCACACCATCATGGTTATCTGCATCATGAAGATATTTTTTGTATAGTTCTTTGTGTATTCTTGCTACCTCTTCTTAATATCTTCTGCTTCTGTTAGGTCCCTACCATTGTCTGGTTGGGTGAATTTCACCTCAGATGACTGTTATATCTACTCTGTGGGAAAGAATCCCTTAAAAGTAATGGAGTGGCCCTCATATTCAAGAAAGGAGCCTGAAATGCATTACTTGGATGCCATCTCAAAAATGACAGAATGATCTCTGTTCATTTCCAAGGCAAACTATTTAATATCACAGTAATCCAAGATTATGCCCCAAGCAGTAATGGTGAAGAAGCTGAGTTGAACAGTTCTGTGAAGATCTCAAAGACCTTCCAGAACTGAAACCGAAAAAACAATGTCCTTTTCATTATAGGGAACTTGAATGCAAAAGTAGGAAATTGAGAGATATCTGGAGTAACATGCAAATTGACCTTGGAGTAAAAAATGAAGCAGGGCAAAGGCTAACATAGTTTTTCCAAGAGAATGCACTGGTTGTAGCAAACAGCCTTTTTCAAAAACAACAAAAGAAGACTTTATACCTGGACATCACCAGATGGTCAATACTGAAATCAGATTGATTATATTCTTTGCAGTTGAAGATGGAGAAGCTCTACACCGTCAGCAAAAAGCAAGACTGGGAGCTGACTGTGGCTCAGATCATGAACTCCTTATTGCCAATTTCAGAGTTAAATTGAAAGAAGTAGGGAAAACCACTAGACCATTCAGGTATGACCTAAATCAAATCCCTTATGATAATACAGTGGAAATGAGAAATAAATTTAAGGGACTAGATCTGATAGAGTGCCTGAAGAACTATGGATGGAGGTTCGTGACATTGTACAGGAAGCAGTGTTCAAGACCATCCCCAAGAAAATGAAATGCAAAAAGGCAAAATGGCTGTCTGAGGAGGCCTTACAAATAGTTGATAAAAAAAGAAAAGCAAAAGGCAAAGGAGGAAAGGAATTATATTCCTATCTGAATGTAGATTTCCAAAGAATAGCAAGAAGAGATAAGAAAGCCTTCCTCAGTGATCAATGCAAAGAAATAGAGGAACACAATAGAATGGGAAAGACTAGAGATCTCTTCAAGAAAATGAGAGATACCAAGGGAACATTTTATGCAAAGATGGGCCCAATAAAGGACAGAAAGCAGAAGTATACACACACACACACGTATATCATAGACATATACCATATGTATATATGATATTCATGCTAAGTTGCATCTGTCGTGTCTGAGTCTTTGCAATCCCATGGACTCTAGCCCACCAGGCTCCTCTATCCATACGATTCTCCAGGCGAGAATACTGGAGAGAGTTGCCATGCCCTATTCCAGGGATTTCCTAACCCAGAGATTGAAACTGTGTCTCCTATATTGCAGACAGTTTCTTTACCCATGAAGCCATTGTGGAAGCCCATATGTATACACATGTGTATATATATCTCATGTATATGTATACACACATATAGAATTTGCTTAGTCAGTACTTTAAAGATCTTTTCCAAATTTATAGTGTTTTATTTTATTATATACCTGACTAATCATTTCACTGCAGTCAATATACACATTTTCTTTTGTTTTATCTTATGTTTGCTATTGTAAGCACAGATTAATTCATCATTCTTAAACTTGTATCATTACATATTGCAATCAAATTTAAGAGTGGATATATGTTAAAGACCAAAAGTTACAGACCATTCTTAAGTTTCTCAGTTGATTATTTTTAGCAAAAGTATTTTTTTTGTCCAACCAACTATCTAAGAAATTTGTTTTTGCCCACTCTACCTGAATCCCATTTCTGTAACTACTTGCTTTGTGACCTTAGGCAAATATCTTAATCTTCCTGTGCTTCAGTGCACTCATTTCTATATTTAGAACAATAGTTTGATTTAGCACATAAGAGTCCTGTAATGATTAAATGAGATGATACATAAAAAGTATTTTGAAACTCCTTGGTGCATTAATAAATATTAGGTATTTTTCTGGAGACCTATTGGAGATAACTTAAATTTCTAGCTGGTTTTTGTTATATACTTATTTTTTTTTCAAATTCATCTAAATTTTATTTTTATTTATTTTTTAAAATTTAAATTTATTTCTTTTAATTAGAGGCTAATTAATTTACAATATTGTATTAGTTTTGCCATACATCAGCATGAATCAGCCATGGGTGTACACGTGTCTCCAATCCTGAACCCCCTCCCACCTTCCTCCCCATACCATCCCTCTGGGTCATCCCAGTTATTTTTATAATGTTTTTAAGCACTTGAGGATTCACATGTGTTAGTAACTACAATTACTATCTTATATCTATATTTATATTTCATCCTTTCTATACAATTTAGAATAAAAATTTAAAACTTAATTGTCTTAAATATTATGTTTTCATAGTTAAAATGTGATTCTTCTGATTAGTTTGGATTTGTTTTTAATCTAACAATGGGTGAGTAATATTTTTTCTGAAGTTTCTTCTTTGGCAGTTATACATGTTTGATTTATGGCAAATGTTAATTTTACTCATATTTCTTCCAAATTGTCTGACTATATTATATATTCTGGGACAAAAAATATCATGCTTGCTCAAGCCCTGTTTTTTTCTGAATAGCATCTATTAAACTATTGTGGAGTAAATGAAGCAGCTGAGGTATGATGAAATGTTTACTCATGTGTTTGACTCATAGTAAAAATGTGCTATGTTGCCTCTCTGGCATCTTTCCTACAGGGTGCTCAATTTCCTGCAAACTGGCTTTTTTTATTTTAATGTTTCATGGCTATATTAGACCCATGCCCCTCTTCTCCATATCTGAAATGAATATGATTGTGTTAGAGTAAAATTGATACCCTCAGGTGATAATCAGTAAGGCAAATCCTATAGAGGCAGAGAACAAAAGAATCTTACTGTAAAAATTTACCTTAGTACTCTGCTAGTAAAATCACTTTTAAATATGAGAAAAAAGATATCTTAAGGATAGTTAAGATATTGGCATAAACAGACACATTTAAAGACAGATTTGAAGTGAGAATCCAGATTTCTCCAATTCAGTGCCCATTCTATAGAACTGAGATTTTTTTTAAATGTAAAACATGAATTTCAAATATCACATAAAATATATGTGTAAACACCACCTGAAGATTTTGAACACACCCCTTGAGTAAGTAAAATAATACCAACTCACTTGAAAAACAACATGACCTGAAGAATATATGACTCCTTGATAAGACATCACACCTTTGGCTGTGTGAATAGAAAATGCTTTGTACACTAATGTGCTCTCATATATTCATTTTATTTTCCTCCAGAAAAATCATTCCAAGTAAATAGTTATTTTAAAGTTAAAATGTTATAATAGGTTATCTGATTTCTTTTTCTCATTTTAATGTAAGGTATAGATTTATTTAGTGCTAAGGTGATAACTTGAGCTTCCCTGGTGGCTCAGATGGTAAAGTGTCTGCCTAAAATGCAGGAGACCTAGGTTCAATCTCTGAGTTAGGAGGGTCTCCTGGAGAAGGAAATGGCAACCACTCCAGTATATTTGCCTGGAAAATCCCATGGATGGAGGAGCCTGGTAGGCTACAGTCCAAGGGATCACAAAGAGTAGGACACGACTGAGCGACTTCACTTTCACTTTTCACTTTCATCCATTGGAGAAGAAAATGGCAACCCACTCCAGTGTTCTTGCCTGGAGAATCCCAGGGACGGGGGAGCCTGGTGGGCTGCCGTCTATGGGGTCTCACAGAGTCAGACACGACTGAAGGAGCAGCAGCAGCAGTTGTCTAATATCTACAACTGTGCTATAGACTTACATTCTATTGACTGACATAACTCCACCACCTGTCTTTAGTCTGCCCCATGTGTCTTGCTTTGGTCGGTGGGATACTACAAGCTATGAGGCAAATAAGAAACCTGAAATATACATGTGCAGTCAGACTTTCTGGCTTTTGGCTCTGCTACTGGCATAAAAATATGCTGTGTAAAAAAAGCTGTTCCATCAGTCCGGGTCTCAGAGTTTACTCTGGAGCCTGAGGTAGAGATGGTTTAGCTGACCCACAAACACACAACATTAAATAAAGCCCTCTCAGCTAACTTAAAGATCAATGAGTGTAAGAATACATGCTTCAATACTGGATATAAATTAGTACCTTGGTATTGTTAAGCAAAAGATAACAGAAAAGAATGGCAAAAGGCAATGATACACCTTACATGAATCATTTCATTTTCGCATGGAAATTTTTCTGCAGGCAAATGCATAATTCTGAATAAAATATTTCTAAGTACTGTAAAAGACCACCTATAGCTTTTAAAAAGAGTTATTATGTTCTTAGTTGTCATTCAGTCCATAGTCCTATCCGACTCTTTTGAGATCCCATGGGCTATAGCCCACTAGTGGAGTGGGGTGCCATTGCCTTCTCCGACTAAAGAGAAGCAAATACTGATAAAAGTAATTCCATTTATCACACCTAGTTTCCCTCCTTCATCTTTAGATTCTTACTGTATATATTACTTAAGTATTGCATTTTAAATTCAAATATGGCTACATTTTATTCTTCTAAAATTCTTAGTTAACAAAACATTCTTGATCAGATCAGATCAGTCGCTCAGTTGTGTCCAACTCTTTGTGTCCCCATGAACCGCAGCACGCCAGGCCTCCCTGTTCATCACCAGCTCCTGGAGGTCACTCAGACTCACATCCATCAAGTCAGTGATGCCATCCAGCCATCTCATCCTCTGTCGTCCCCTTCTCCTCCTGCCCCCAATCCCTCCCAGCATCAGAGTCTTCTCCAATGAGTCAACTCTTCGCATGAGGTGGCCAAAATACTGGAGTTTCAGCTTTAGTATCATTCCTTCCAAAGAAATTCCAGGATTGATCTCCTTCAGAATGGACTGGTTAGATCTTCTTGCAGTCCAAGGGACTCTCAAGAGTCTTCTCCAACACCACAGTTCAAAAGCATCAATTGTTCGGCGCTCAGCCTTCTTCACAGTCCAGCTCTCACATCCATACATGACCACAGCAAAGACCACAGCCTTGACTAGGCGAATATTTGTTGGTAAAGTAATGTCTCTGCTTTTGAATATGCTATCTAGGTTGGTCATAACTTTCCTTCCAAGGAGTAAGTGTCTTTTAATTTCATGGCTGCAGTCACCATCTGCAGTGATTTTGGAGCCCAGAAAAATAAATTCTGACACTGTTTGCACTGTGTCTCCATCTATTTCCCATGTAGTGATGGGACCAGATGCCATGATCTTCGTTTTCTGAATGTTGAGCTTTAAGCCAACCTTTTCACTCTCCATTCTTGATAGTATTTCCCAATCATGAAGTATGTGATATCTTTAAAAACTTACTGGGTTTTGCCTATGCCAGATGGCAGTTCTTTGATAATACATTGTACGTTTCTTGGCATTTTTCAGCCTAGCATACTAAGTGTAACTTGACCCTTTAAATAAGTTTAGGTCATTATTATGAATATCAATTCCTATTATAAGCCATAGTACCTTTTTCATAACTAAGTCTGTGCACTTTGAGGCAGTTGCTTATTTTTACAGCTGTTTAGCCATTTGAAGTCATTTTGAATGTACCTTATAATATTGGAATAAATTATGACAATTTGTTCAATATTCATAATACCCTAATTAAATGTAGTCATTTTATGATAAGAGTAAGCAGCCTCTGAATGAAGGCCAATTAATGTTCATATAATGAAACTATATATGTTTTACTGTATAGACTTAGTCATTTATAGTTTCACTGTTAAAAATAAATTTTAAATGCTTTCTGAATGTATTCCAAATAAGAAGGATATTGCTGTATTACTCTTTTTTGCTTTGCCTAATATGCAATACTGCCCCTTACTATTAAATTACATACTTGTATGATCATCTCATTGATATGAATGCATGAAAAATAGCTTAAAAGTTATGAGTTATAACGATATTCAGAGTTCTTAGCATTTCTAGTCTGATAACTTCTTTGATGTGAACTAGCAATGGCACCCCACTCCAGTACTGTTGCCCAGAAAATCCCAGGGATGGAGGAGCCTGGTAGGCTGCAGTCCATGGGGTCGCTAAGAGTCAGACACGACTGAGTGACTTCACTTTCACTTTCCACTTTCATGCATTGGACAAGGAAATGGCAACCCACTCCAGTGTTCTTGCCTGGAAAATCCCATGGATGGAGAAGCCTGGTAGGCTGCAGTCCATGGGGTCTCACAGAGTCAGACACGACTGATGTGACTTAGCAGCAGCAGCAGCAGGGTACTTGATAATTCAGGTTATATTTTTTTGTTTGTAACATAAAAGGTATTTATGGTTATTAAAAAAAAGCTATTTCTCTTCAGGCTATAAAATGTGTTTATTTTTTTAAAATTCACAACATACATCTCATAGAACATTAACATCTAGGGAAAAATAAGCACCTTCATTTTAGTGCATCATTTGTCTAATGAGTAAGATATTTTTAATATAATAATTTGTAGCTATTTTCAGTATAAATTAATCTTCTCATGCATATGGCACAATGCTGAGACTAGCAGAGCATTTAATTTGCATCAGGTTATATTTTTCATAGTACTTTCAAAGAAAAGCCTAAGTACTGTCAAGGTATGAAAATTATAATGGTAATTATTATGTAATACTGATCATAAATGTAGCAACAATTATTATTTACTGTATTACAGGCAGTTTTAAAAGTCTTTTACATGCGATATGGCATTTATGTCCTCATTTACTAGATAAGAAACCAAAGATCAAAATATTTTGTTAATTTTCCCTAAGTCATACAACAAATGGTGAATCTGAGTTTTAAAGCAGGGTATGGCTAATTTTATAGACAGTGTTCTTAATGGAGCATAGGAAGCTGCTTTCTAAAGGCTTTTTTCCCCTGTGACACAACAAAAGTAACTATGACTCAATTCCTTGTGATGATTACATCATTATGATGGATATTTTCTGAATCATTTTTATGAGCATTAAGTTAAAAGTAAGATTCTAATACAGTATTGCATTTACAGTGTATTTGAGTTGCTTTTTTGTCTAGTTTTCATTTCAAAGAATAAAATACGACCTATAGAAAAAGTAAATGCTATATAAACAAACAAAAGGCATATGCATATTCAGATAGTATCTATATGGGTGGATCAGTTGTCATACTTACATGCTGCTGCTGCTAAGTCATTTTAGTCGTGTCTGACTCTGTGCGACCCCATAGATGGCAGCCCACCAAGAAATCCCGTCCCTGGGATTCTCCAGGGAAGAACACTGGAGTGGGTTGCCATTCTCCAGACAAGAACACTGGAGTGGGTTGCCATTTCCTTCTCCAATGCATGAAAGTGAAAAGTGAAAGTGAAGTCCCTCAGTCATGTCTGACTCTTCGCAACCCCATGGACTGTAGCCTGCCAGGCTCCTCCATCCATGGGATTTGCCAGGCAAGAGTACTGGAGTGGGGTGCCATCACTTTCTCCATACTTACATGCTGCTGCTGCTAAGTCGCTTCAGTCTTGTCCAACTCTGTGCGACCCCATAACGGCAGCCCATCAGGCTCCCCCATCCCTGGGATTCTCCAGGCAAGAACACTGGAGTGGGTTACATGAGAAGAGCTTAAATCAATCTGGACCACTTTAATGGATCACATATCTTTATGACCATGGTAGTATAGTAAATGCTAACATTTATATTCAGTAACTAAATGAAATAGACTTTTGGTTTCATATAATTCTCTATGGTCTGGGATTCTGCACTTTCCATTAGATTTTAGTACACTGTTTTTGATTTTCTTTATATTGATTTTAAAGGTTTTTGTTACAAAACTTTTAGATTATCTCTAACTTCATGAGTTCAACCTATTTTGTTGTATTTTTTCTATGTGGGGGGAAAAATGAATGAATAGTGCTACCACAAAAGCTTAAGATCAGCTGTAGAGAATTCCTTCTTTTCTTCAGCATGATGGATGAAAATTTTAAACCAATTATAACAGGTTTTCTGGGAAAAGGTTGAGATAGATCCATTGTTGAGATAAATGGACTCTACCTCCTTATTAAGGTTAATCTCTTAAGACACTTTTTAATTTGAAAACACATTCACAAAAAGAAAATAGCCATACTTTTTGTAGTTTTCTGAGCATCTTTGTAGTCATTTTGTAGAAGCTTGTTTACTTAGAGTCTAATCAGTAATTGTTTAATGGGTTGATGATCACCAGGGCTGTTGGATACAATGATGCTCTGACAGTTGTAGTTTACGACCCAGCTATACACACTTTTTAAAAATTCTAAGCCATATCAGATCAGTTCAGTTCAGTCGCTCAGTCATGTCCAACTCTTTGCGACCCCATGAATCTCAGCACGCCAGGCCTCCCTATCCATCACCAACTCCCAGAGTTCACTCAGACTCACATCCATCAAGTCAGTGATGCCATCCAGCCATCTCATCTTCTGTCGTCCCCTTCTCCTCTTGCCCCCAATCCCTCACAGCATCAGTCTTTTCCAATGAGTCAGCTCTTCGCTTGAGGTGGCCAGAGTACTGGAGTTTCAGCTTTAGCATCATTCCTTCCAAAGAAATCCCAGGGCTGATCTCCTTTACATTCCTCTAATAGATTCAGTGTTTGTTTAGATTTTTACTCAACCCCAAAAATTCAGTGTCATGAGAAAACTCAGTCCTTCTCAGTAAAACATTTTAAACAGAAATTTAAATTTATGTTGTAAAGCTACAGAATTAATTTATAAATCTTGACTAACATTTTTTTCATTGCCTAACAGAATATAAATTATAGCTCAAAGCCTATCTTGTAAAGAACTTGGGTCATCGGCTTTCCATCAGATCAGATCAGAACAGTTGCTCAGTCATGTCCGACTCTTTGTGACCCCATGAATCGCAGCATGCCAGGCCTCCCTGTCCATCACCAACTCCCGGAGGTCACTCAGACTCACATCCATCTGGTCAGTGATGCCATCCAACCATCCCATCCTCTGTCATCCCCTTCTCCTCCTGCCCTCAATCCCTTCCAGCATCAGAGTCTTCTCCAATGAGTCAACTCTTTGCATGAGGTGGCCAAAGTACTGGAGTTTCAGCTTTAGCATCATTCCTTCCAAAGAAATCCCAGGGCTGATCTCCTTCAGAATGGATTGGTTGGATCTCCTTGAAGTCCAGGGGACTCTCAAGAGTCTTCTCCAACACCACAGTTCAAAAGCATCAATTCTTCGGTGCTCAGCCTTCTTCACAGTCCAGCTCTCATATCCATACATGACCACAGGAAAAACCATAGCCTTGACTAGGCGAACCTTTGTTGGCAAAGTAATGTCTCTGCTTTTGAATATGCTATCTAGGTTGGTCATAACTTTCCTTCCAAGGAGTAAGCGTCTTTTAATTTCATGGCTGCAGTCGCCATCTGTAGTGATTTTGGACCCAGAAAAATAAAGTCTGACACTGTTTCCACTGTTTCCCCATCTATTTCCCATGAAGTGATGGGACCAGATGCCATGATCTTTGTTTTCTGAATGTTGAGCTTTAAGCCAACCTTTTCACTCTCCACTTTCACTTTCATCAAGAGGCTTTTGAGTTCCTCTTCACTTCCTGCCATAAGGGTGGTGTCATCTGCATATCTGAGGTTATTGCTATTTCTCCCGGCAATCTTGATTCCAACTTGTGTTTCTTCCAGTCCAGCGTTTCTCATGATGTACTCTGCATAGAAGTTAAATAAACAGGGTGACAATATACAGCTTTGACGAACTCCTTTTCCTATTTGGAACCAGTCTGTCGTTCCATGTCCAGTTCTAACTGTTGCTTCCTGACCTGCATACAGATTTCTCAAGAGGCAGATCAGGTGGTCTGGTATTCCCATCTCTTTCAGGATATTCCACAGTTTCTTGTGATCCACACAGTCAAAGGCTTTGGCATAGTCAATAAACAGAAATAGATGTTTTTCTGGAACTCTCTTGCTTTTTCCATGATCCAGCAGATGATGGCAATTTGATCTCTGGTTCCTCTGCCTTTTCTAAAACCAGCTTGAACATCAGGAATATTATCACTGACAATGGCTAAAATCAGCTTATATCTCCATTTTAATTCTCAGATCAGATCAGATCAGTCACTTAGTCGTGCCCAACTCTTTGCAACCCCATGAATCGCAGCACGCCAGGCCTCCCTGTCCAACACCAACTCCCGGAGTTCACCCAGACTCAACGTCCATTGAGTCAGTGATGCCATCCAGCCATCTCATCCTCTGTTGTCCCCTTCTCCTCCTGCCCCCATTCCCTCCCACCATCAGAATCTTCTCCAGTGCGTCAACTCTTCACATGAGGTGGCCAAAGTACTGGAGTTTCAGCTTTAGCATCATTCCTTCCAAAGAGTACCCAGGGCTTATCTCCTTCAGAATGGACTGGTTGGATCTCCTTGCAGTCCAAGGGACTCTCAAGAGTCTTCTCCAACACCACAGTTCAAAAGCATCAATTTGGCTCTCAGCAATTTTCCTCTATGATTTTTCCAGTAATCATGTATGGATGTGAGAGTTGGACTGTAAAGAAAGCAGAAAACCGAAGAATTGATGCTTTTGAACTGTGGTGTTGGAGAAGACTCTTGAGAGTCCCTTGGACAGCAAGGCAATTCAAACAGTCCATTCTAAAGGAAAGAAGTCCTGAATATTCATGAGAAGGACCGAGGGTGAAGCTGAAACTCCAATATTATGGCCACTTGATGTGAAGAACTGACTCATTTGAAAAGACCCTGATGCTGGGAAAGATTGGAGGCAGGAGGAGAAGGGGATATTATAACATACTACAGGGTTTCCCTGGTGGCTCAGACGGTAAAGAATCTGCCCACAATGTGGGAGATCTGGATTCGATCCCTGTGTTGGGAAGATCCCCTGAAGAAGGGAATGGCAACCCACTCCAGTATTCTTTTCTGGAAATCTCATGGATAGAGGAGCCTGGTGAGCTACAGTCCATAGAGTTGCAAAGAGTTGGACCTAACTGAGCAACTGACACACACATAATTTATTGCTCATCAGTTAATATGGTAGTTTTTCAGTTTATAAACCGACTTCATACATTTTTAAGTCATTTAACATGGACATCAACTATGTGGTTATTGAACAGGCACGGGTTACTCCTATTCCACAGTTTAGAAACTGAGTCTCTAAGAGGTTGAGTGGCTTGGAGCTAAGGATATTAAAATGAAGTTGAACCAGAAAGACAGCATTAAGCAATCTAATGATAGTTGCTGCTGTTAAACATTTTATATATGCTGTCTAGACAAGCATATCCACTAAGGAAATTGATTTGTTCAAGGCACATAATTAACATGAGGCAGTTCCTTGGTATAAATTTAGGGCTGTGTATTGTGCAGATTTCTTTCCCATTAAGTCACACAGACTATATAACTTCTGGGAAAAATATATTCCCAAGTAAATATAATGTGCACTTTTCTTACAAAGCATGATGCTCTGGGATAATTGCAGTTACAGAGATAGAATCCCTACAAATTAGCACATATGGGTTTAAATAAAATTCTTTGCAAGTTAGAGAAAGTAAATAGGAGAAAAACTGGGAAGAATAGCTGTAGGCAATGAAATGGAATTAGAATTCTTGGCCAAAAAAGAAATGTGTGTGATATTATACTGTCCTCACAGGGAATTTAGATTTGCTCACTATTGGATTTTCACTGGAATAGATGGTTCTGGAGAAATGATATGCAAAAGACAATGGTTTTTGAAAAAAACAAAGACTTTTACTGACTTAAAATTTTACTTCATGAGGAGAGTAGGGTTTCCATGGAGCTAAAGAAAAATGATCACTGTAATAAATTTATCATAGGAATCAAAAAAAATGATAAACGATCAATCATCATATCTGCGGCTTTCAGTTCAGTTGCTGAGTCGTGTCTTACTCTTTGCAACCTCATGGACTGCAGCTCGCCAGGCTACCCTGTCCTTCACCATCTCCTGGCATTGGCTCAAACTCACATCCACTGAGTCAGAGATGCCATCTGACCATCTCATCCTCTGTTGCCCTTTTCTCCTCTGGCCCTCAATCTTTCCCAGCAGCAGGGTCTTTCCCAATGAGTTGACTCTATGCATCAGGTGGCCAAAGTATTAGAATTTCAGCTTCAGCATCAGTCCTTCCAATGAATATTCAGGGTTGATTTCCTTTAGGATTGACTGGTTTGATCTCCTTGCAGTCCAAGGGATTCCTGAGAGTCTTCTCCAGTACCACAATTAAAAAGCATCAATTCTTTGGCGCTAAGCATTCTTTATGGTCCAGCTTTCACATCCATACGTGACTAGTGGAAAAACAAAAACAAAAACATAGCTTTGACTATAAGGACATTTTTTGGCAGAGTGATGTCTCTGCTTTTTAATACACTGTCTAGGTTTTTCATAGCTTCCCTTCCAAGGAACAAACCTTTTTTAAATTTAATTTATGAAGTCAGTATCCACAGTGATTTTAGAGCCCAAGAAAATAAAATCTGTCCCTGTTTCCACTTTTCCCTCTTCTATTTGCCATGAAGAGATGGAACAGCATGCTATGATCTTTGTTTTTTGAATGTTGAGTTTTAAGCCAGCTTTTTCACTTTCCCTTTTCACCCTCCTCAAGAAGCTGTGTAGTTTGACTATTCTTTATGCCATTAGATTGATAACATCTGCATATCTGCGGTTGTTATATTTTTCCTGGCACTATTGATTCCAGCTTTTGATTCATACAACTGAACGTTTCACTTTATGTACTCTGCATATAAGTTAAATTAGCAGGGTGACAATTGAGCAGGCTTGTTTGGGTATATATTCAAAATAATTGAAAATAGGACCTCAAAGAGATATTTGCAAATTCATGATTGTTGCAGTATCATTCACAGTAGCCAAGAGTTGGAAGCAAACTAAATTATTCATCAACAGATGGGTGGATAAAGAAAATGTGGTATATACATAGAGATAAATTTAATATAGTCTTTAAAAAAGAATTAAATCTTTCTATATGCTACAGCATGGATTACCTTGGAGGACACTATGCTAAGTGTAATAGTGAAAGTTGCTCAGTTGTGTCCAACACTTTGTGAACCCATTGAATTCTCCAGGCCAGAATACTGTAGTGGGTAGCCTTTCCAATCTCCAGGGAATCTTCACAACCCAAGTATCGACCCCAGGTCTCCCAAATTGCAGGCGGATTCTTTACCAGCTGAGCAACCAGGAGAGCCCAAGAATACTAGAGTGGGTAGCCTATCCTTTCTCGAGCAGATCTTCCCAACCCAGGAACCAAACTGGGGTTTCCTGCATTACAGGTGAATTCTTTACAAGTTGAGCTACCAGTTCAATTCAGGTCAATCTCTCAGTAGGGTCCGACCATTTGTGACCCCATGGACTGCTGCATGCCAGGCTTCTCTGTCCATCACCAACTCCTGGAGTTTGCTCAAACTCCATTGAGTCGATGGTGCCAACTTACCATCTCATCCTCTGTCGTCCCCTTCTCCTCCTGCCTTCAGTCTTTCCCAGCATCAGGGTCTTTTCCAATGAGTCAGTTCTTTACATCAGGTGATCAGCATATTGGAGTTTCAGCTTTAGCATCAGTACTTACAATGAATATTCAGGACTAATTTCCTTTAAGATGTACTGGTTGGATCTCCTTGCTATCCAAGGGACTTTCAAGAGTCTTTTCTGGCAGCACAGTTCAAAAGCATCAATTCTTCAGTGCTCAGCTTTCTTTATAGTCCAACTCTCCCATCCATACTTGACTATGGGAAAAACCATAGCTTTGACTAGATGGACCTTTTTGGGCAAAATAATGTCTCTGCTTTTTAATATGCTGTCTAGTTTGGTCATAGCTTTCCTCCTAAGGAGCAAGCCTCTTTTAATTTCATGGCTGCAGTCATCACCTACAGTTATTTTGGAGCCAATAAATAAATAAATAACATCTGTCACAGTTTCCATTGTTTGCCCATCTGTTTGCCATGAAGTGATGAGACTGGATGCCATGATCTTCGTTTTTTGAGTGTTGAGTTTTAATCCTACTTTTTCACTCTCTTCTTTCACTTTCATCAAGAGGCTCTTTAGTTCTTCACTTTCTGCCATTAGGGTGGTGTCATCTGCATATATGAGGTTGATATTTCTCCTGGCAATCTTGATTCTGGTTTGTGCTTCATCCATCCTGGTATTTCACATGATGTACTCCACTTATAAGTGATATAAGTAGGGTGACAATATAGAGCCTTGGCGTACTCCTTTCCCAATTTGGAACCAGTCTGTTTTTCCATGTCTAGTTCTTACTGTTGCTTCTTGACCTGCATACAGATTTCTCAGGTGGTAGGCCAGATGATCTGGTATTCCCATCTCTTTCAGAATTTTCCACAGTTTGTTGTGATCTACACAGTCAAAGGCTTTGGCATACTGAATAAAGCAGTAGATGTTTTTCTGGTATTCTTTTGCTTCTTGATGATCAAATGGATGTTGGCAATTTGATTTCTGGTTCCTCTGCCTTTTCTACCAGGGAAGCCCACAAAAGCCATGCACAAAAAAGACGTATATTCTACGATTACACTTACGTGATGTATCTAAAGTAATCAAAGTCTTGTAGACTAAAAGTAGAAAGTTAGGGTAAGAGGGAAGAGAAAAAGGAGAGTTGCTATTCAGTGGGTATAGAGTTTCAATTTAGCATGATTAAAATGTTCTAGACATCTGTCACACAACTTTGTACATATGGGTAATAGAATTGGATTTTACATTTAAAATTGTTGGGATGATGTAATTCATGTATTTTTGAGTACACACAAAAATGAATGCATACATACTAAGAAAGAGGAGTGGAAAGTGCATTGTGAGAAACCTAAACTCCGAATAGGCCAGTAAGGAAATTCACACAAAAATTCAGACGCAATGAATATTGTTAATAAGTATAGCAACATTTACTAACTATTAGAACCTATTGTTTCTACTTGAAATAACTTCAAGATGCCAACCTATAACTCTGTATCCAGCAGTGATACACTTCAAAAATAATGATGCAGGCAGAAAGCAAACAGAGAAGCAAGAAAAAATGTTATGAGGTTGTCAAAAACAATCCAGAACCAAAGGAAATACTTAAAGCTGTGCTTAAGGATGAAAAAATAGTATGTCAAATGTTATCCAGTTTTAAGAAATGTAAGTCACAGAAGGCAAATATGTGGTAAAAATAAATTTATATTATTTCATGATACAACTATTATTATTTTGACTGTAAAAGAGTACTGACTATAAGACTGATGTGGTTATGACTACATAAAGCCACATATTATTTAATATTTACTATAATTATTATATGACTATTACTTATAAAGAAAAATAACAATACTTATGTTTTTTAAATGCTGAAGAGTTCAGGAAATGAGTAATTGGATTTAAGAGTCTTAGGCCATGAATTTTATTGGGAATGCTAAGGGTTTTTAATTTTGGCTAAGTTTTGTAGACCTGTAGATTAATGTTTTCCCTTGCTTTTGAAAAGTTATTGACCATTATGTCTTTAACAGTTTATTTTGTTCCATAGGGAAGCCTGGCATGCTGCAGTCCATGGGATCACAAAGAGTCCTACATGACTGAGAGACTGGACTGAACTCCTTGTAGACTCCAATTAAGCATATGTTGGAATATTTGGTAATATTTCACAACTTTTGTACACTCTTTTCCCTCTTGCTGTCCTTTTTCCAATTTGTATTTTAATTTGGAGATTTTCTCTTGACCTGTCTTTAGCAAGCTAATTCTTTTCTCTGGTGAGTATAGTCTACTGAAAAATCAATTAAAGTATTTCTTTTGTCATCTCATTTTTCATTTCTTTTATTCTGATTTTTTTAAATAATTTCTTTCAGCTGAACTTTTCCATCTGTTAAACATTTTCTACCTTTCTTACAAGATTGTTTATCCAATTTATTAGACCTACTTTAAGTCTCATAATTAATCTTTCAGGCATTTGAACCATTTTAAGGTTTTGTTTTTTGATTCTTGTCAGTGGATAATGTATTCTCACTTGACACATATATTTTGATTGAATGGTTGCCATTATGTGTAAAAACAAACAAACAAAACCCCAAAACAAGCGCGCACGCACACACACACACACACACACACACACTGAAGACTGAAGGAAATGTGTTCCATTCCCCACAAAAGACTTTGAATCTGTGTTTTCTTCTAGGTTATTAGTAGACTAGGGTGGTGATTTGACCACTCTAGTGGTCAGATCTCTTTTCACTGGGCAAGACTTTCTTTTTGCTTTATTTTTATCAGTTTACTATGGTCTTAAAATTGTCTAAGGACAAAATCACAGACTTTCCTTCAGCAGGTTTGCAATTTAAGAACATGCCACTGTTGTTTCCCGTTTCTCTTCCTGCTTTTAAACCTTCTCCAGGACCAATGGACCTTGGACACAGTGAGCCTTGTTCATTTGGACATGGTACATCCAAGCTCAAGCTCTGGTATATCGCTTGTATCTCCCCAACATAGGGGAACTACTACCTAGTGATAAATTCAGGAACTTGACTTCTGCTAAGGCTTCCTGACCTGCCTCTTGAGAAACCTATATGCAAGTCAGAAAGCAAAGTTAGAACTGGACATGGAACAACAGACTGGTTCCAAATAGGAAAAGGTGTACGTCAAGGCTGTATATTGTCACCCTGCTTATTTAACTTATATGCAGAGTACATCATGAGAAACACTGGGATGGAAGAAGCACAAGCTGAAATCAAGATTGCCAGGAGAAATATCAATAATCTAAGATATGCAGATGACACCACCCTTATGGCAGAAAGTGAAGAGAAACAAAAAGCCTCTTGATGAAGGTAAAAGAGGAGAGTGAAAAAGTTGGCTTAAATCTCAACATTCAGAAAACGAAGATCATGGCATCTGGTCCCATCACTTCATGGGAAATAGATGGGGAAACAGTGTCAGACTCTATTTTGGGGGATTCTAAATCACTGCAGATGGTGATTGCAGCCATGAAATTATAAGACTCTTACTCCTTGGAAGGAAATTTATGATCAACCTAGATACCACATTGAAAAGCAGAGACATAACTTTGCCAACAAATGTCCATCTAGTCAAGGCTATGGTTTTTCCAGTGGTTATGTATGGATGTGAGAGTTGGACTGTGAAGAAAGCTAAGCACCAAAGAATTGATGCTTTTGATCTGTGGTGTTGTAGAAGGCTCTTGAGAGTCCCTTGGACTGCAAGGAGATCCAACCAGTCCATTCTGAAGGAAATCAGTCCTGGGTGTTCTTTGGAAGGAATGATGCTGAAGCTGAAACTCCAATACTTTGGCCACCTCATGCGAAGAGTTGACTCATTGGAAAAGACTGATGCTGGGAGGGATTGGGGGCAGGAGGAGAAGGGGACAAAAGAGGATGAGATGGCTGAATGGCATCACCGACTTGATGGATATGAGTTTGAGTAGACTCCGGGAGCTGGTGATGGACAGGGAGGCCTGGAGTGCTGAGGTTCATGGGGTCGCAAAGAGTCGGATACAACTGAGCAACTGAACTGAACTGAATTGAACGCTTCCCTTAGTTATTTTCTCCCGTCAGATTCCAACAGATGCTATATACTTGTATGGGGCAGAGGCAGACAAGGGAAAAGTCTCCTAGTATTTTTATTTTTAGCCTATGATGTTATTTTTTGCTTTCTATTTTTTCAGCCTGTTCTGTTACTGTGTTTTTTTTTTTTCCTTTTGACTTGATTGGTGTTGGTTTATTATTGAATTATTACCATCTATTAACAATAATTATACTTAATACTGTTTCAGTGAATTTTTTATAAATTTTGTTATTGATGGTTTAATTCTTAGTATTGAATGTAAATTAGTACTTTCATCACTCCCTGTTCAACTTATGGTTCTTAGAACACTTAAGTCCACTTTCCCAGTTGCAACTTTTATAGTATTTTACAAACATAATTATTAGTGTTTAGTCAATATTCCTAATTTTTAAAAAAGTCATAGCAATTTTAAATTATGTATTCATAGCATTATTATCTTATATAGTCAATTTTTATCACATAATTATTATTGTTTTTATAGTTATGTGGATTTAGATTTAACCACACATTTGTCATCTTTTGTTCTTTATTTCTTTCTGAAGCTCCAGGTACATTTTTCCTTTATCCTGAAACAGATTTTGATATTTCTTTGACTGTTGATGTCACAAATTTTTCTTTTGTTTCTTTGATAATATCTTTGCTTTATTTTTTATTTTGAGGGAGGTGTTTGCTGGGTATAGAATTCTCGTTTTCACTAGAACAGACTTTTGGACTCTGGGACCGGGAGAGGGTGGGATGATTGGGGAGAATAGCATTGAAATATGTATAATATCATATCTGAAAAGAGTCGTCAGTCCAGGTATGATGCCCGAAAACAGATGCCTGGGGCTGGAGCACTGGGACGACCTGGAGGGATGGTGTGGGGAGGGGGGAGGGAGGAGGGTTCAGGATGGGGAACACATGTATACTGGTGGCGGATCCATCTCGATGTATGGTAAAAGCAATGCAATATTGTAAAGTTAAGCAAAATATAAAAAAAAAGAATTCTAGTTTTCAAATTTGAAGATACTATTTCATTGCTGAGAGGTTTACATTGCTTTTGCTATTTGACAAGATTTAATTTTGATTGTTTTTAAAAATGCATTTCTTTACAAATTTTCTACAAATCTGGTGTTTAATTGCTTGGCAATTGTGTGTCTTTGTGTAAGTGTTATTCTTTATGGATTTCTCATCATCATTTTAGATGTTATTTCTACCAATTTTGTTTTTCAGACTTAGTTATGCACATACTATGCCTTCATAGCAGCTCCTATATTTTCTTAGACATTTTAAATTATGTATGCTTTTGTTTTCTCCTGTTTCTGTTTGTGATTTATAGTCTATAATCCAGTTCTTACTTCAGATGTATAAAATCTTCTGTTGAACCCATCAAGAGAATTCTTAATTTCACCTATTATATTTTTTTTTATAATTTACAAGCTGCTTATTAAAAATTCCAATTTGCTGAATTCTTTTATCTTTAAAGAATTTTTTAGTTGTCTTTTAGTACTTGAAAAGTACTAAATAGAAGAGGATTTTCTTTGGTCTATGCGTTATAAAGCTCCATTACCTGGATCTCTTCCGTGTCTCTTTTTACTGTCTTTACTTTCTGTTCAAGTCTGTTCACAGGTGTCTTTTTCACCTTTATGACTAGTTGTTTTTGTATGAGTGGCAGACGTTGCACGTAAAACAATTTAGAAAAGTGTAAAAATCTGAATAATTTGCTCTCTGTTCAGGATTTTTTCTCCCTCTAGTGAGTAGAAACTATGCTAGGAACAATGATATTATCTGTCACAGTAATATTATTGGGGAGTTTCTTTGGGCCATTTGAGGGCCTGAAGTGTTTCAATTTATTCTTGTTCCTATGATATCTGCATCCAGTCTCTACATGGAAGCTGGGAGTTTTACCTAGACTACTACTTATTGGTGGGTTTTGAAATCTAATTTTATCCGTGTGGGCACATGAATCTTCCAGAAACTTTCATTTGTTTTATAGTGTGTTATGTCATTTTTGGACTATACATGTGACTTCATAGAGTGAGTTTTTAAATGTTAATATCATTCCTTTGAATTCCTTTTTTCTCTCAGATCTTGTTCTAGAATGCTTAATATCCTTAATATATTCTGATTGTTTCAAAGAACTTTTAGTAAAACTGTTTATCTTTATTTCTAACTCTCAGAAAGTCAAGTAGTTAAGATTACCAAGACTAACATGACTGTAATAGTATGTTCATTAGAATATTTTGAGCAATAGCATTCATTGATTAGCTTTTTTTTTAAAAGGATAAATATGGTTTCAGAATGGAATTTATTGAGAGAAAGAGCAAAAATAAGAAGTATAAGCAGGAAGCTTTGCAATAATTCAAGCAAGAAATGATGGTGATGTGGAAGAGAATGGTTATTGTGAGATTTTGAGAAGTAGGCACAATTTGTGTGTTATAGCTTAATTAGAGTTTAACTTACGTTTACACTGAACATCCCCCCACACACAGATTTTGTCTTGCTGTTTTAGTCTACTAAAATTAGGAAAGGATACATTCTCTGAGGTCATTTTATTATCTACATATTGGGAAAATAATATTAGATTAGTATTTTCAGTGTCATATTTCTTTATATATATATCCTAAATCAAATCCTTATGATTATACAGTGGAAGTGAGAAATAGATTTAAGGACTTAGATCTGATAGAGAGCATGCCTGATGAACTATGGAATGAAGTTCATGACATTGTAAAGGAGGCAGGGATCAAGACCATCCCCATGGAAAAGAAATGCAAAAAAGAAAAATGGCTGTCTGGGGAGGCCTTACAAAGAGCTGTGAAAAGAAGAGAAGTGAACAGCAAAGGAGAAAAGAAAAAGCAAAGGAGAAAAGGAAAGATACAAGCATCTGAATGCAGAGTTCCAAAGAATAGGAAGAAGAGATAAAAAGCCTTCTTCAGTGATCAGTGCAAAGAAATAGAGGAAAACAACAGAATGGGAAAGACTAGGGATCTCTTCAAGAAAATCAGACACTAAAGGAACATTTCATGCAAAGATGTGGTCCATAAAGGCCAGAAATGGTATGGACCTAACAGAAGCAGAAGATATTAAGAAGAGGTGGCAAGAATACACAGAAGAACTGTACAAAAAAGAGCTTCACGACTCAGATAATCACAATGGTGTGATCACTGACCTAGAGCCAGACATCCTGGAATGTGAAGTCAAGTGGGCCTTAGAAAGCATCACTACCAACAAAGCTAGTGGAGGTGATGGAATTCCAGTTGAGCTATTCCAAATCCTGAAAGATAATGCTGTGAAAGTGCTGCACTCAATATGCCAGCAAATATGGAAAACTCAGCAGTGGCTACAAGATTGGAAAAGGTCAGTTTTCATCCCAATCCCAAAGAAAGGCAATGCCAAAGAATGCTCAAACTACCGCACAATTGCACTCATCTCACACACTAGTAAAGTAATGGTCAAAATTCTCCAAGCCAGGCTTCAGCAATATGTGAACCATGAACTTCCTGATGTTCAAGCTGGTTTTAGAAAAGGCAGAGGAACCAGAGATCAAATTGCCAACATCCTCTGGATCACGGAAAAAGCAAGAGAGTTCCATAAAAACATCTATTTCTGTTTATTGACTATGCGAAAGCCTTTGATTGTCTGGATCACAATAAACTGTGGAAAATTCTGAAAGAGATGGGAATACCAGACCACCTGATCTGCCTCTTGAGAAATTTGTATGCAGGTCAGGAAGCAATAGTTAGAACTGAACATGGAACAACAGACTGGTTCCAAATAGGAAAAGGAGTACGTCAAGGCTGTATATTGTCACCCTGTTTATTTAACTTAAATGCAGAGTACATCATGAGAAATGCTGGACTGGAAGAAACACAAGTTGGAATCAAGATTGCTGGGAGAAATAGCAATAACCTCAGATATGCAGATGACACCACCCTATGGCAGAAAGTGAAGAGGAACTCAAAAGCCTCTTGATGAAGGTGAAAGTGGAGAGTGAATAGGTTGGCTTAAAGCTCAACATTCAGAAAACAAAGATCATGGCATCCAGTCCCATCACTTCATGGGAAATAGATGGGGAAACAGTGGAAACAGTGTCAGACTTTATTTTTCTGGGCTCCAAAATCACTACAGATGGTGACTGCAGCCATGAAATTAAAAGACGCTTACTCCTTGGAAGGAAAGTTATGACCAACCTAGATAGCATATTCAAAAGCAGAGACATTACTTTGCCAACAAAGGTTCGCCTAGTCAAGGCTATGGTCTTTCCTGTGGTCATGTATGGATGTGAGAGCTGGACTGTGAAGAAGGCTGAGTGCCGAAGAATTGATGCTTTTGAACTGTGGTGTTGGAGAAGACTCTTGAGAGTCCCTTGGACTGCAAAGAGATCCAACCAGTTCATTCTGAAGGAGATCAGCCCTGGGATTTCTTTGGAAGGAATGATGCTAAAGCTGAAACTCCAGTATTTTGGCCACCTCATGCGAAGAGTTGACTCATTGGAGAAGACTCTGGTGCTATGAGGGATTGTGGGCAAGAGGAGAAGGGGACGACAGAGGATGAGATGGCTGGATGGCATCACTGACTCGATGGATGTGAGTCTGAGTGACCTCCGGGAGTTGGTGATGGACAGGGAGGCCTGGCGTGCTGCGATTCATGGGGTTGCAAAAAGTTGGACATGACTGAGCGACTGATCTGATCTGATATGTATTTATTTACTTATCCTAGGAATAACATTTTAAAATGTAAAATTAATCATCCTTATTTTAAAACCATTCAAATCAGGGACAAAGTAATATTTTATAACTTTGTAATATAAACTTTTAATAATATAATATCTCTAATTTTATTACTTCTTCAAGTTAAAAAACTGATTACTATTATTCAGTTCTAAGAGTTCATGGTGCTTCTTATACTTAATCAACTAATCAATATGATAGAAGTTATTATAAATATATGATTTTGTATTTTCACATATTAAAAATTGTGTTTCAGTTCCTTTTGTGTCCATTAAAGTAAAATCTTTCTTGTTAATGGAACCAGTGAAATATTTAGTTTTGTCATAATGTGTAATGTTAGTTTTGGGAGTAGAATAGGTGAATGATTCAGGAGAGAGAGCCATTAGGACTTTCGGAGAAAGTAGTGATTCAGAAATTTATTTAGAGATGAAATGAATTGTAAATTAGAGAGGGAGTAAAGATACATATCTATTGGACTTCCCTGGTGGCTCAGATGGTAAAGCCTCTGTCTATGATGCGGGAGACCCGGGTTCGATCCCTGAGTCAGGAAGATCCATTGGAGAAGGAAATGGCAATCCACTCCAGTACTACTGCCTGGAAAATCCCATGCACGGAGGAGCCTGGTAGGCTACAGTCCATGGGGTCGCAAAGAGTTGGACATGACTGAGCGACTTCACGTTCACGTTCACGTTCATAGATATATATATATGTATGTTTATATATATATAAGATATATATACATATATAGATATATATAGATATAGATATATATCATTCCCATCATTAACTTGGGGCACACTATACTCTAGACTGGTGATAAGTTGCATAGTTACTGTTAGAAGGTTGTGACAAATTGTGCAATCAGTCTGATTGATCCACAAGAATGGATCACAAGAATATGTGAATGATCCCCATATCATAAGAATATATTATGAGAATAATATAAGAATATCATAAGACGAGTCACCAGTCCAGGTTCGATGCACAATACTGATGCTTGGGGCTGGTGCGCTGGGGCGACCCAGAGGGATGGTATGGGGAGGGAGGAGGGAGGAGGGTTCAGGATGGGGAACACATGTATACCTGTGGCAGATTCATTTTTATATATGGCAAAACCAATACAATATTGTAAAGTTAAATAAAATTAAGTTAAAAAAAGAATATAAAAATGAAATATATATTAAAGGGTTTGCCATATGTTTAAAATATCATTAGAATTTTACCCAAACTTGAGATGTTATATGGTATGCAGAATATAAATTGTAAATACACAGATAATTATATAGATGCTAAATTTGACACAAAGGAATTATGAATTTTATTACTATTTAACATAGCCTGTATTTATATACATATCTAACAAATGTTAAAATGATTTTTAGTTATTTGGAAATAATTATAAAATATAATGTATGTAAGTATAGTTTGACCAGATGATTTCTATAGCTGGTAAATATTTGTGACATACATAATGATGGAAATGATAAACTATAAAGCATTGCTGCTAACTTTATTTTTTTATCTTTTTAAATTTTTTAAAATTTAGTTTAATTGGAAGTGAATTACTTTATAATGTTGTGATGGTTTTTGGCATACTTTCACATGAATCAGCCATGGGTGTACTCATTATATTTTGGAATGGAATTTAAAGTCCTTTCTATAATTTTCCATATATCCCAGACTATATTTTAGTACTCCTGGGAATTTCAGCTGCGTTAACTGGCAGGTAACATGTGCAGCCAGATAGAGAATCAGCAGTTTTAATTTGGTTATCATGTTGTATCATGTACAATATTGAAATATATTCTAAGCCACGCAGTCTAGGAATGGTCAAGAAAATTAAGGTACTAAATCATGTGTAATTATGTAGAAGACAAAGAAACAGGATTCCCTTAGTTGGATAAATATCTATCAGCACATCAGTATTTTCATATTTACCATTCATATACAGTACACAAACATGCGTGGAGCTACTCAAGAACTTGAGATACAGTACTCTTACTATCTCTCCTGCAGCTCACTCTCTCTGTCTGTGTCTGTCTCTCGCTACGCCACTTCTCTCATTTTCACCTATTAAGTCATTTGCATGACTAATCTTTCCTGTAGAAATAGTTTACTTAGAAAGGAGATCAGCTAACATAGAGTATTTGCTGAATCTTGCCGATATTGTACTTACAGTTATCCTTATAGTATAAAAATTAATTTTAATTCTTTATGGATTTTAATGCCCAAAAGGAACCTGTGGTAGTCTGCTCAGTCTGTCATAACTAAATATCACAGACATGATGCCTTAAACCACAGAAATTTACTTTCTCACAGTTCTAGAATCTAGAAGTCCAAGATCAAGCTGCTGTTCAGTTAAGGCTCCTCTCCTATCCTAGTTCAGCTTTATTTTAGGTGTAGAAGTCCATAGTGGGATATTTAGTTTCCTCACCTCTCTTTTCTCCATCTAGGCTGTTGCTTTCTTGCACAGCTCAAGGTAACAGATATTTTCAGTAAGATTTCTTGAAACCTTTCCTAGTTGGCTTTAAGTAAAGAAGACCCCCCACACACAATGCCCCTGTGCCCACCACTCTTCATGGTCACCTCAGGATATATAAAAATATATTCAGATGTATACATAAAGATATATCCTATTCAGTTTCATTCTTATTGGATATTCCAATTAATTGGCCCGAAGATGGTGATCACTAATGCTGGAGAAATTCTTTATCGTATCCCAAATGGCCTTGAAACTTACTTCAAGATGTGGGAGGGATCTGATGCCAATATAATATTGCTAGCCCTTATGAATCACTTTGTCTTAGTGTTACATGTACATTTGTGATAAGTTTAGGCATGGAATGATAAAAAATAACTATATTCTGTGAACTGTAAATATTAGAAATGACATGTTACAGTATAAAAGTCATTTGAGGTTTTTTCTTTAATGTGCTATTCTGATGCTTACTAATTTAGAGATTGGCAAAGTGCTCATATACCTCCTGCTGCGCTACTGCTGCTAAATTGCTTCAGTCGTGTCCGACTCTGTGCGACCTCATAGATGGCAGCCCACCAGGCTCCCTTGTCCCTGGGATTCTTCAGGCAAGAACACTGGAGTGGGTTGCCATTTCCTTCTCCAATGCATAAAAGTGAAAAGTGAAAGTGACAGTGCTCAGTCATGTCCGACTCTTAGCGACCTCATGGACGGCAGCCCACCAGGCTCCTCCGTCCATGGGATTTTCCAGGCAAAAGTACTGAAGTGGGATGCCTTTGCCTTCTCCTCATATACCTCCTAGAAAATGTCAAATGTTTACTGTAACACTTTACAAATACACATAAGCACAGCTATATTGTGGCATATTGATTTTAAAAGAGTTGTATTTTTTTAATCCAACTCTGTATCAGTTTATTATACTGCATTTTCTCCCATTAAGAGGTAGGCTCTATTTTTCCAGGCTCCCCTGGTGGCTCAGATGGTAAAGATATCTTTCCACAATGCAGGAGAATAGAGTTCAATACCTGGATCGGGAAGATCCCCTGGAGAACGAAATGGCTATGCACTCGTGTTCTTTCCTAGAGAATTCCATAGACAGAGGTGCCTGGTGGGCTATACTCCATGTGGTTGCAAAGAGTCAGACACGAATGAGACACTACTCTGCAACTATTTTTCCAGCTCTTAAATATGAGCTGGCTTTATTACCCACTTTTATGGTGTTCCAGTTCTAAAGTTATTCTTCAGAAATGCTTGCTTTAACACAGCCTCTAGAGTCTTGTTCAGCCGCCCAGTTGTGTCCGACTCTGCAATCCCATGCACCACAGCACACCAAGCCTACCTGTCCCTCACCATCTCCCTAAGTTTGCCCAAGTTCATGTTCATTGCATCAGTGATGCCACCCAACCATCTCATCCTCTGACACCCTCTTCTCCTTCTGCCCTCAATCTTTCCCAGGATCAGGGACTTTTCAAATGACTTGTTTGTTTGCATCAGATGACCAAAATACTGGAGCTTCAGCTTTAGCATCAATACTTTCAGTGAGTATTCAGAGTTGATCTCCCTTCAGATTGACTGGCTCGATCTCCTTGCCATCCAAGGGACTTTCAGGAGTCTTCTTCAGTACTACAGTTGAAGTTTGAAGGCATCAATTCTTTGGCGTTCTGCTTTCTTTACAGTCCACCTCTCACAACTATACATGACCACTGGGAAGACCATAGCTTTGACTAAAGACCTTTGTCGGCAGAGTAATGTCTCTGCTTTTCAACACACTGTCTCAGGTTTGTCATTGCTTTCCTGCCAAGAAGCAATTGTCTTCTGAATTCATGGCTGCGGTCACCATCCACAGTGATTTTGAAGCCTGAGATGAGGAAATTTATTACTATTTCCACATTTTTTTCCTTCTATTTGCCATGCAGAAATGGGGCTGGTTGCTTTCTTTCTTTCTTTTTTTTTTTTTTTTGAGATTTAATTCAGTCTCTTTTAAAGAATTTATTTAATTGGAGGCTAATTATTTAAAATATTGTAGTGGTTTTTTCCATACATTGACATGAATCAGCCATGGGTGTATATGTGTTCACCATCCTGAACCCCGCTTCAACCTCACTCCCCATCCCATCGCTCAGGCTCAACCCAGTGCACCAGCCCTGAGCACCCTGTCTCATACATCAAACCTGGACTTGCGATCTGTTTCACATATGACAATATACATGTTTCAATGCTATTCTCTCAAATCATCCCACCCTCGCCTTCTCCCACAGAGTCCACAATTATGTTCTATACACCTGTGTCTCTTTTGCTGTCTCGCATACAAAGTCATTGTTACCATCTTTCTAAATTCCATATATATGTGTTAGTATGCTTTTGAACTGTGGTGTTGGAGAAGACTCTTGAAAGTTCCTTGGACTGCAAGGAGATCCAACAGTCCTTTCTAAAGGCGATCAGTCCTGGGATTTCTTTGGAAGGAATGATGCTAAAGCTGAAACTCCAATACTTTGGCCACCTCATGCAAAGAGTTGACTCATTGGAAAAGATCCTGATGCTGGGGGGGGATTTGGGGCAGGAGGAGAAGGGGACGACAGAGGATGAGATGGCTGGTTGGCATCACCTACTCGATGGACATGAGTTTGGTGAACTCCTGGAGTTGGTGATGGACAGGGAGGGCTGGAGTGCTGCAATTCATGGGGTTGCAAAGAGTCGGACACGACTGAGTGACTGAAATGAACTGAACTGAACTGAACTGATACTGTATTAGTGTTCTTCTTTCTGACTTACTTCACTCTGTATAATAGGCTCCAGTTTCATCCACCTCATTAGAACTGATTCAAATGTATTCTTTTTAATGGCTGAGTAATATTCCTTTGTGCATATGTACCACAGCTTTCTTATCCATTTGTCTGTCGATGGACATCTAGGTTGCTTCCATGTTCTGGCTATTATAAACAGTGTTTTGATGATCTTAGTTTTTTTTTTTTTTTTTTTTTTTAATATTTAGTCTGGAGTCTAGCTATCCTATGAAATAGCCTATGCTAGTCTAATGAACATTGCAAGAAACTTGGCCCAGTCATTACAATTGCCCAAATGAACAGCCACCCAGCCACCAATTGCTCAAATGAATAGCCAGCCAACTGTAGTCAGACAATCCTACATCAGCTACAGCTGACCATATGGCTGAGTGCAGAATCCTGATTAAGACTGATTGAGATCAAACAGACCCCAGATTAGAACCACCCAGCTGACCACTGAAATTAAGATGATGTGTTATGAAACAATATCTAACTGATACAAATATATAACTATTAGTTCAAATGCTTTTGTGGCTCAAATGGTAAAGAATCCACCTGCAATATTGGAGACCTGGGTTCAATCCATGGGTTGGGAAGTTCCCCTGAATAAGCAAACAGCTACCCACTCTAGTATTCTAGCCTGGAGAATTTCATCGACAGAGGAGCCTGACAGGCTATAATCTATGGGGTTTACAAAACTCGGACTTAACTGAGGGACTTTCACTTCCAAAATATTATTTGGCACACACATATATACATAGTACATAAGCAATTGTTAGTATGTATATAGGCATCAATTTCCTCTTATAAATTTCTAAACAGAGGCCAATACAGTTAACAAACACCAGGAATTTTGGCCATCAAGTCACCACCAACAAAGAATTTGGCCACTTTTCAAACAGACAAAATTAATAGGGACAGTTTTATGTTGCATGTAGTATAATGATATATTCCAAATATTTGTTGACTCCTTAAAAATAGTGAGTCTATGTGGAACAGGAATTTTGCAGTTCAGGTGTCTAGCATCTGGTAAATTCTTACAATCTATGTATTTTAAGATATATTTAACAATTGATGCTCAAGTGTAAAGATTTAATGCCATGGTAGAAATGCAAAGAATAGATAAATAAATTGTAAAGAAGAAATGTGGAGAGAGGGATGGGGCACAGAGAGAGAGAGGGAGAGAGAGGAAAAACAAGAAGGAGAAGGAGGAAGGAAGGGGAAAGGGAGGAGGGGGGAAGAAAGAGAGAATATGGTAAACATTAAATATTTAAAGTTAACCCATCAGTAGTTTTCATGTGAGAGCAGAACTGAAAATGTATTGGGGACATCTGGGTTCTCTCAGTAAATGGGTAGATTTGGGGAGTAATATGAGGTGGCTGTTAACTATTGACATTGAATAGGCAGGGTCCCGACATGCAAGCTTCCTGTATATCAATACCTAGAATTACTCTACACAGTAAAGAAATAGGACATCCAAACTTTCAGTAATACATACAATGAAAACTGCTGAATGGAAATGGGCTAAAAAGAAGACATGTCTGCTGAAATGTACTGGAAGGATTTCATTGGACTTTTTGCCATTCATACAACACAGAGCCAAGGATATTCATCTACTGACTCAGTTTGGTATCTCTCATAACTGGCTTAATAGAAGAACTTTGATTTGAATAGACCCTCCAAAGTATATCATGCCATCATATTTTCTACAAGACTGATTTGTAATTAATATTACCATTTTGCACAAACACTTACTGTCTTGTAAGGTTGAGAATGGTTAAAATAATAGACATCCATTTTTACGTTACATCATTGGGGAACAAGTGGGATTATGACTATGTATATGCCAACATAATTGATTCTATTGATTTTCAAAATGTGACAATATAAGGGAAAAAGGAAAGGATTACAGAGTGAGAGTCCTCTTCCTGATTTGAGTGGTTATCAGTGATCTAGAAATTCCATGAACATCACGTTCAGTAGTTACTTTCCTTTATAAGAACCTCACCAAGTCCCCACAATGATCTTTGCGACAAGTTGGTGATATAATATCTAATATTCACAATCACCACTTGAAACTATACCAGGATGGATGATCTTTTGTACATGCAAAAGTGAAAGCTGGTTTTGCTCTTTTAGCTAATTAGTGATGGATTCTAAATTGTTCTAAAGTGTCAATCCTGGAAATTCTAAGAATAATTAATATTTAAAAATTCTGAATATATGAGTTTGTGAAAGTGAGGTCACTCAGTCGTGTCCAACTCTGTGACCCCATGGACTGTAGCCTATCAGGTTCCTCCATCCATGGCATTCTCCAGGCAGGAATACTGGAGTGGGTTGCAATTTCCTTCTCCAGGAGATCTTCCCAACCCAGGGATTGAACCTAGGTCTCCCACATTGTAGGCAGACACTTAACCATCTGAGCCACCAGGGATATGAGTTTGTATTTGCCTTTAATTATCTTCCAGCTCATATCTGGTTTAACATCAACTTTTGAATTGTGAATTGGAATCTTGTCTCTGTAATTTTAGTTTTTTTTTTTTTACTTGTTAATTTAGCTACCATCTTCTTATAAAAACCAAAGCAAAAAAGACAGAGAAAATTGTAGCTCTATCATTGAATACTTCTTAATACTCACACAATTTGGCTACATGAATACATATCCTTAAAAAACAGAAAAATATGGCCCACCAAAGGAAAAATTAAATGACTGAAAACATCAAGGAAGCCCAGTGTTTGGATTTATAGACAAAACTTTTAAGTCAACTGGATCTAGTATTCTTAAAAAGGAAAAGGAAACTAGGAAAGCAATGTATGAACTAAATATAAATGTTTATGAGGAGAAATATAAATATACACACATATAAAGTACCCAAATAGGAATTCTAGAGCTGAAAAGTGAAGTAACTAAAATTAGAATTTTAGAAATATTTTGATTCCATTGAGAAATAAGCAAAATCCAATATAAAACTTAAAGGCATGTAACTAAATAGGTTTTTTCTCTTTTCATTGGCTTATGGAAACCTCAGAAATAAATATATAGCCTTAGGGTAGAAATTTTAGTCTTTAATACTCAATATGAATGTTTAATTTTTATCCTCTTGGTCTTTACAAGGATTGTAAATAAGAAACAAATGAAACAAACTGAAACACAGGATAAAGCATTTTTAAAAAATGACAGTAATTTTCTACCCTACAGTACAAAATATGATGCCTTGCAAATATTAGACCTTTAAAAATATACATTGTCTACTTCCTTAGAATATATTGTCTTCCTTAATTGTTTTAACTGAGCTTTTCCATGGCATATTTTCAAGTTTTCTTTAAAATCCACCCTTACATTAGTCAATGTACATGCATTGTAAAATATAGTCATAATTTTATGACCAAATAACGTTCATATTCAATATATTTTTTTCTATTTTAAGGTTTCCTCTCTTTAATATTTTTACTGGAATATGTGTGTATGTGTGTGTGTGTGTGTGTGTGTATATATGTATGTGTGTATATATATATATTCTAACCTATCAATTTAATTAACTTTGCCTTAATAAACATTGGTCAAAGTAGTAATCTCAACTTCATGGTGAATTATTGACTCCAGTTCCCACAAAGAAAAATTAAACTTGGAAACTTAATTTAGTTAGTTGTATACAAAAATCTATTATTTCAAAAATCATAGTCCTATTTATTATTTCCAAGGTGTTTAAGGCATCATTAAATACTAAAATATATGGATCTTCAGCTTGGCATAAGTTATACTTGAAAGCTGCTGTTTGAAACCTCACCTGATTGGTGTCTAATAGAGATAACTTTGAAGTTTTTTTATGACAGCAGGAAGCAAAAACCCACTTCAAGGAGTCCCATTTTAAACTGAAAGCAGCAGTTATCAGTAATGATATTGTGAGTTGTTATACTAAGCAAACACTTTTCCTAAGCAAAGATTTTGATTATCTGTGGTCTTTTCCTTTCAAGTCTGTCTCCAAATAGATAATGTTACTGCTCTGAAGAAAATAACTGCAACAACAAAGCGGTGTGTGTGTGACAGAGAGAGAGCTGATGGTGAAGGAGGCATGGTAATGGTAGCATGTAGAGAACTGGGGAAAAGTGTGAAATAAAGCAAAAGAGTTGGAGAATTTTGTTTATATATTCACTTTCTAAAAGTAATCTTTGTAATCAGTTGTATCCTGTTGAAACCTTTATGTGTATATATTCAGTTGCCCAGTAGAAAAATAGATATATATATAATTTGATTTTTTTCATGATGTTTAGTATCTTTAATGGCTTAGATGGTACAGAATATGCCTGCAATGCAGGAGACTTGGGTTCAGCCTCTGGGTCAGAAAGATCCCCTGGAGAAGGAATGGCAACCCACTCCAGAATACTTGCCTGGAAAGTCCCATGGACAGAGGAACCAGTGAGGCTACAGTCCATGGGATCACAGAGAGCTGGACACGACTGAGCAACTGACACTTTCTTCTATAGGGCTTCCCTAGTGGCTCAGTTGGTAAAGAGTCTGTCTGCAATGCAGGAGACCTGGGTTCAATCACCTGGCCTGGGAGATCCCCTGGAGAAGAAAATGGCAACCCACTCCACTACTCTTGCCTGGAGTATTCCATGGACAGAGGAGCCAGATAGGCTACAGTCTATGGGATCTCATAACTAAGCAGCTTTCACTTTCATGCTGTATGAATTGCCTCAGGAGAGAAGTGTTATATGGATACCCGAAAGAAAGATACCATGGAGATGAAAACCATCAGATCAGATCAGTCGCTCAGTCGTGTCCGACTCTTTGCGACCCCATGAACTGCAGCACGCCAGGCCTCCCTGTCCATCACCAGCTCCCGGAGGTCACTCAGACTCACATCCATCAAGTCAGTGATGCCATCCAGCCATCTCATCCTCTGTCGTCCCCTTCTCCTCCTGCCCTCAATCCTCCCAGCATCAGAGTCCTCTCCAATGAGTCAACTCTTCGCATGAGGTGGCCAAAATACTGGAGTTTCAGCTTTAGCATCATTCCTTCTAAAGAAATTCCAGGATTGATCTCCTTCAGAATGGACTGGTTGGATCTTCTTGCAGTCCAAGGGACTCTCAAGAGTCTTCTCCAACACCACAGTTCAAATGCATCAATTCTTCGGCGCTCAGCCTTCTTCACAGTCCAGCTCTCACATCCATACATGACCACAGGAAAGACCATAGCCTTGACTAGGCGAACCTTTGTTGGCAAAGTAATGTCTCTGCTTTTGAATATGCTATCTAGGTTGGTCATAACTTTCCTTCCAAGGAGTAAGCGTCTTTTAATTTCATGGCTGCAGTCACCATCTGCAGTGATTTTGGAGCCCAGAAAAACAAAGTCTGACACTGTTTCCACGGTTTTCCCATCTATTTCCCATGCAGTGATGGGACCAGATGCCATGATCTTTGTTTTCTGAATGTTGAGCTTTAAGCCAACCTTTTCACTCTCCACTTTCACTTTCATCAAGAGGCTTTTTAGCCCCTCTTCACTTTCTGCCATAAGAGTGGTGTCATCTGCATATCTCAGGTTATTGATATTTCTTCTGGCAATCTTGATTCCAACTTGTGTTTCTTCCAATCCAGCATTTCTCATGATGTATTCTGCATATAAGTTAAATAAACTTGGTGACAATATGCAGCCTTGACGTACTCCTTTTCCTATTTGGAACCAGTCTGTTGTTCCATGACCAGTTCTAACTGTTGCTTCCTGACCTGAATAGATATCAAACAGAAAAACCTGTGAAATAAATTATTCTTATATGCATTATTTAGTGTGATTTTTATTTCTCTCACATATACACATTTTCTGTTTGTGTTGTTCAATGGTGTGAAATGGGAAGGCAGCAATTTATTCACATAACTCTTTCTTTTAAGTATCAGGTTCTCTGTCTTGACCCCAAAGGAGACTCTGACCTAATGGTTATTGTTTAGTCACTGAGTCATATTCAGCTCTTCTGCCATCCATGAACTGTAGCCCACCAGGCTCCTTTGTCCATGGGGTTCCCAGTGATGTTCCAAACCCAGGGATGAATTCTGTGTCTCCTGTATTGGCAGGTGGATTCTTTACCACTGAGCAACCAGGCAAGACCTCTTATCTAATTACCTAATTTTATTATGTAATATGATAAAAACATGTCTCAAAATTGAGTCTACTGATAAAGCCAGTTAGACATATGTTCTTTGCTTTCTGTTCCAGTGTTTTTCACCATAATACTTATTGAAGAGAATGATCTTCACAAATGTTGGTGATCCTCTATTAGTCAAAGTAAAAATAAATTAGTTTCTTACTAGAACCCATAGCCTCAATGGGAAAATATAACCTAAGTTATAAGTCACATGATTCAAAGCTTAGTCAGTAAATGAGTATGGATTAAGTTACAGAAGAAAAAGATTATCAATGTAGATTGTACTGAAACAAATTTTCACTTAAATATTTCAAGTTCCTTATGTGTCAACTATACATTCCAAAATGTGACTCATCAGATTTTATGGATAGCAGGCTTTTTAAACAGGGAAATGTCACAGGGAAAATGAGTGCCATTCAATGACCCAAGAGTGATTGTCTTTGTTTTTATTGCTAAGGCAGTGACAAAACCTTACAAGCCTTACTAAGCATTATCAATGCAACTGATAATGTGCCAATAAAAGATATGTCTTATGACAGAGATATTAAGAAGTTCTGAAGTTTTCTGACTTATGTGTCTCAAGCAATGTGAGACCACAAATATTGTTGAGCACATAGAACACTCAGGTTACATTTGTAAATTCAAGATCTCTGTTACCTAGAAAGGAAGAAAGAAGGGGGAGGGAGAGAGGGAAGGGGAGGCAAAGGGGGGAAGGAAAAGGAAGGGAGAATTCAACATTTTCCTGTTGCTTCTTGCTGCAAACATTCACAGATTCTGAGTCTTATCCCGTCAACATCTGTGCCTTCCAACTACTTTCTCCTCAAGGAAGCATATCTCTGAAAATGTCCATCTTGAATGTGATGCTCTAGGGACTTCCCGGAGAAGGCAATGGCACCCCAATCCAGTACTCTTGCCTGGAAAATCCCATGGACGGAGGAGCCTGGTAGGCTGCAGTCCATGGGGTCGCTAGGAGTCGGACACGACTGAGCGACTTCACTTTTAATTTTCATTTTTATGCATTGGAGAAGGAAATGGCAACCCACTCCAGTGTTCTTGCCTGGAGAATCCCAGGGATGAGGGAGTCTGGTGGGCTGCCATCTATGGGGTTGCACAGAGTCGGACACAACTGAAGCGACTTAGCAGCAGGAGCAGCAGCAGGGATTTCCCAGTCCAGTGGTTAAGACTTTGCCTTCCAGTCCACAGGATGTGGGTTCCATCTCTGGTTGGGAGCCAAGATCCCACATGCCTCACAGCCAAAAAGCAAATCATAAAACAGAAACAATGCTATAACAAATCCAGTAAAGACTTTAAAATGGTTTATATTTAAAAAAAATCTTTAAAAGCTCACAAACAAACAAACATGATGCTCTGTGATCCTGTACTTCATCTAAGAGGAGGAAAGAAGACTATGATTCTATGTCCTTTTTTAAGTTAAACAGTTTACGGTCTTTTATGATTTGTGATTTGTTGGAGAAGACTCTTGAGAGTCCCTTGGACTGCAAGAAGATCCAACCAGTCCATTCTGAAGGAGATCAATCCTGGAATTTCTTTAGAAGGAATGATGCTAAAGCTGAAACTCCAGTATTTTGGCCACCTCATGCAAAGAGTTGACTCATTGGAGAAGACTCTGATGCTGGGAGGGATTGAGGACAGGAGGAGAAGGGGACGACAGAGGATGAGATGGCTGGATGGCATCACTGACTTGATGGATGTGAGTCTGAGTGACCTCCGGGAGCTGGTGATGGACAGGGAGGCCTGGCGTGCTGCGGTTCATGGGATCGCAGAGTCGGACACGACTGAGCAAATGATCTGATCTGATCTGATCTGATCTGATGATTTGTGTCTCATCAGATCAGATCAGATCAGTCACTCAGTTGTGTCCGACTCTTTGCGACCCCATGAATCACAGCACGTAGTTTCTCAGCTCTTGTTCATACATTTCACAACATTTTAGAATCTCAGGAAGAGTATTAGAACCAACAAAAGGAGCAACTCTCTGATCCCCTTAGTATTGATCAATTTGCTTTGGATGAAGCATTTCTAGACTCATTGTTTAAAAGATAATTCTTTCTGTTTCACCTGTTGGATATTTGTTTGTAATTCAGTCCACAGTTTCAGGATTTATCCTGTGAAATAATATAGAAAATAACCTGTCCCTCTTCTGCATATTGTTCCTGTTCAGTCATGTCCATTTCTTTGTGACCCCATTGACTGCAGCACGCCAGGCTTCCCTGTCCTTCACCATCTCCTGGAATTTGCACAAACTCATGTCTTTTTTTTTTTTTTGTTGTTGTTGTTGTTCTTCTTCTTCTTCTTCATGAGGACACTTCAAATTTGGAACATGATTATGTCTCTGCTTCCAGTCTTCTTTTAGCTGAACAGTTTGCTTCATGGTAGTTCTTATTCATATTGGCTTGAATTCTCCAGTGCTGTTAGAACTGCTTATTTATTACTGCAAACTGTTACATGTAATAGGTTTTCCTTACTTTATTATGTTGGCCTCCTGTTATTGTTTATTTTCATTTTTCGTGGTTGTAAATGGTGAAACAACTAATAAGTATGCATTTTTTCTGATATCTTGAAATACATTCTTAGGATTGATAAAAATGCTCTAATAGCTTGTGTGTCTGGTAGGCATTTTTATTTTACTTTTACAAATTGCCTGTTCATTGAGCATTAGAGTGTTACCTGATTTTACAGATCACCCCAAAATGTATAAAGGCTTTAACAAAACAGAAGTTAATTCCTTAGTCCCTTAAATGTTCTGTGTGACATCTGGCAGGCAGTAAGTTTAGTGTACATGAGGAATTCTGTGCGCCTATTCCAGAAGCTATGCTTTGAGAAAGAGAGGGATATACATCTCTTCCTAACTTGTTCACTCTTCCTACCTTCTATGATTAAACGAGAGATGAGATCACATAGTGGGTGCTCGATGAATGTACCGAATGGATGAATGAATTGATGGGAGAATAACTGGAAGAAAAAGTATATGTTAAGTTGAAAGACACAGAAGTTCTAAGATAGACACTAAAAGCCCTCTAGCTCGGATGAGAAGATCATGACCCCCACCATCCCGACGATTTTCTTTTCTTTGGAATTGTGCTCTTCAGTTTCCAAGGTCATAACACTTCTCTAGTTTTCCTCTACTACGTCAGAGACCACTCCATGTGTTTTTACATAGAAACTTATCTTTCTCTATTTCCTCTTTAAAAAATGAATCAATTGTTCTTTATTGCATGCTGAAAGGTATTTAGCATAGATTAGCATTTTATCTGTTTTTTAAGACAGCACTGAGAGAAACGTATTATCTACATTTTATTTAAATATGGTTTAGGATGGTGATCGCACATACGGACAGTCGCGTTGCAAGTAGTAAAACTAGAATTTAATGTTGAGTCTGCAACTTCAGTGCATTTCCTTTTCACTGGGTTGGTGTCTTATTATTGTTTTGTTTCTCTCTTTTCTTCTCTCCTCTCTCTGGTTTATGTAAGTCTCCTTTATGACATCATCTGTGGTTTAGATACTTGTTCCTAGATGTGGGTTCTAAAGCCATATAGGAGAAGCTGATCAGGGAATTTTATTTTTCTGTAACATGGCCAAATAACCTAGCAGGTCTCTCTCTTCTCAAATAAAGTGCCATGCATTTACTTATGAGTCCCACTGCACCGTATCTTTTCTCTATAGTTAGATTTTAGTGTGAAGAGTTTTTGTTTACTATATTTATCCACTATAATGTAATTTTTAAACTTATGTTTTTCTCTCTAGTAGATTGCCAAAGATCAGTTTATAGATCATATCTACCTTCTTATTGCTGTTGTCTGGAAAACAATAACAAATCTGTGTTAAACTTTCTTACAAGTTGTACCCATTCATTAGTTTTTAATGTAACAACTTATTAAAAATAATTAAAGAAGGAATGAAGGAAGAAAAAAATGAGAGAAGGAAGAATGGAAAGAAAGAATGAAGAAAGAAATAGTGATTAACTATCTTCTCCTCACAAGTGTTCCTACTTGGTCATCTTATTTTTAACTTGTAGACCATTTTCTTTTCTATGGTAAGTGACCAAAGCAAGAAGCAGCTTAATATTTTATTTCAACAGTAATGATAATTTTTACCTGTATTATCATTGGTCATGTATGGATGTGACAGCTGGACTGTGAAGAAGGCTGAGCGCCGAAGAATTGATGCTTTTGAACTGTGGTGTTGGAGAAGACTCTTGAGAGTCCCTTGGACTGCAAGGAGATCCACCCAGTCCATCCTAAAGAAGATCAGTCCTGGGATTTCTGTGGAAGGAATGATGCTGAAGCTGAAACTCCAGTACTTTGGCCACCTCATGCGAAGAGTTGACTCATTGGAAAAGACTCTGATGCTGGAAGGGATTGGGGGCAGGAGGAGAAAGGGACGACAGAGGATGAGATGGCTGGATGGCATCACTGACTCCATGGACATGGGTTTGTGTGAACTCCGGGAGTTGGTGATGGACAGGGAGGCCTGGCATGCTGCAGTTCATGGGGTCGCAAAGAGTTGGACACGTCTGAGCGGCTGATCTGATCTGATCTGATCATTGGCATGGTGTTTTTTCATTTCAGTGGAGAAAAACACATTCTCAATGCTTTCCATTTGTGCCTGGGTATAATTTTTCTGATGACCAACTTATGTGTACCTTAGAAAGAAAGAAAGGGAATTCGCTCAGTTGTTCTTGCCTGGAGTGCACTTGCCACTCCAGTGTTCTTGCCTGGAGAATCCCAGGGACAGGGGAGCCTGGTGAGCTTTCGTCTATGGGGTCCCACAGAGTCGAACACGACTGAAGTGACCCAGCATCAACAGAGGGGTTAATGAATAGGAAAGCCATGCATGTTATGAGATTTTGATGAGTTTGTTGTTATTTTTTCAGTGGGAAATTTGTGGAGAAAAAGCTGCAAATTAAGCATAACAATAGCACATTAAAGAACTGAGCCCTGGGTCTATAATTTTGAAATGTGTGTCTCTGTTGATCTAAAACTTCCAGAATTACAAGGCAGTAAGAGTTTTGAAGTTTTGAAATGAGAACATCATAAACCAACTCCTTAGGGAAGAGGTGGGGCAGGTCAGTAACTATGCACCAAATTATCTTGATTTCTCCTCAGTCCCATAATAGAATGCATGTTAAAGATATATCACTGATGAGTGCACATATTGGTAAGAAATGTGAGTACAAATGACTAGGGTTGTTCCTAGAGATGGGCCATACAAATCATTCCAGGATTCTTAATTTTTTAGCAGTATTGCAAAGTGAGCTGCTAGGTTTGGCACCCCACCCCAGTACTTTTGCCTGGAAAATCCCATGGGCGGAGGATCCTGGTAGGCTCCAGTCCATGGGGTCGCTAAGAGTCGGACACGACTGAGCGACTTCACTTTCACTTTTCACTTTCATGCATTGGAGAAGGAGATGGCAACCCACTCCAGTATTCTTGCGTGGAGAATCCCAGGGACGGGGGAGCCTGGTGAGCTTCGTTCTATGGGATCGCACAGAGTCGGACACAACTGAAGCGACTTAGCAGCAGCAGCAGCAGATTTTATCTCCTACAACTAAAGACGCATGCAAATGCTAAATGTGATGTAGTATCTTAAGAACTGCCTTATGATGTTAATTGAGATTCATATTCTATTCTTCAGCGATATCTTTACTACTAAAAAGTCGCTGTCCTGTTATACCCCAGTGAAAGATGAGTATTTGACCTAATAGCAATTAGCCCCCTTTACCTCCTAATATATATGCTCTGTATGTATGTGCTCAATCATGTCCTACTCTTTTCAACCCCATGGGCTGTATCCCACCAGGCTCCTCGGTCCAGGGGATTTTCCAGGCAAGAATACTTGCCTGGGATTTTCCAGGCAAGAATACTGGAGTGGATTGCCATTTCCTCGTCCATGGGATGTTCCTGACCCAGAGTTTGAACCAGCATCTGCTGTGTCTCCTACATTGCAGGCAGATACTTTACCTCTGAGCCACAGGGGAAGCCCATTATATACTAGTTGAGTTATATGCTAGTTGAAATTATATAGGTTATATGTTCATTGAATATATATGCTAGTTGAAGTTTTTGGTGAACAGCCTTGGGAAACCTATCATTGAAGGAGTAATTAATCCATAAAGTTATATTGGGAACAATTGGCATATACTATTCACCGTCACACTGTATTCTTATGGTGACCTATTCAACCAACTCCAGAATACTTGTTTTAAGATGTACCCAGAATACCTAGAAAATTGATATCTTACATTTTAAATAAAACCTTAATTGTATCTAAAAGGTACAATTGTATGCATTCTCTGAACAGTACAATTAAACTTTAATTTAACAAGACATAGATTTTTTGATGATGGCCATTCTGACTGGTGTGAGGTGACACCTCATTGTACTTTTATTTGCATTTCTTTAATAATGAGTAATACTGAGTGTCTTTTCATGTGTTTACTGACCATCTGTATGGACTGGAAGAAACACAAGTTGGAATCAAGATTGCTGGGAGAAATATCAATAACCTCAGATATGCAGATGACACCACTCTTATGGCAGAAAGTGAAGAGGGGCTAAAAAGCCTCTTGATGAAAGTGAAAGTGGAGAGTGAAAAGGTTGGCTTAAAGCTCAACATTCAGAAAACAAAGATCATGGCATCTGGTCCCATCACTACATGGGAAATAGATGGAGAAACAGTGGAAACAGTGTCATAATTTATTTTTCTGGGCTTCAAAATCACTGCAGATGGTGACTGCAGCCATGAAATTAAAAGACGCTTACTCCTTGGAAGGAAAGTTATGACCAACCTAGATAGCATGTTCAAAAGCAGAGACATCACTTTGCCAACAAAGGTTCGCCTAGTCAAGGCTATGGTCTTTCCTGTGGTCATGTATGGATGTGAGAGCTGGACTGTGAAGAAGGCTGAGCGCCAAAGAATTGATGCTTTTAAACTGTGGTGTTGGAGAAGACTCTTGAGAGTCCCTTGAACTGCAAGGAGATCCAACCAGTCCATTCTGAAGGAGATCAGCCCTGGGATTTCCTTGGAAGGAATGATGCTAAAGCTGAAGCTCCAATATTTTGGCCACCTCATGGGAAGAGTTGCCTCATTGGAGAAGACTCTGATGCTGGGAGGGATTAGGGGCAGGAGGAGAAGGGGACGACAGAGGATGAGATGGCTGGATGTCATCACTGACTTGATGAGTGTGAGTCTGAGTGACCTCCGGGAGCTGGTGATGGACAGGGAGGCCTGGCGTGCTGCGGTTCATGGGGTTGCAAAGAGTCGAACACGACTGAGCGACTGATCTGATCTGATCTGATCTGATCTGATGTCTTCTTTGGAGAAATGTCTGCTCACTTTTTGGCTGGGCTATTTGTTTTTCTGATTATTGAGCTGTATGAGCTGCTTTTATATTTTGGAGATTAACCTAACCCTTTGTCAGATGCTTCATTTGTAATTATTTTCTCCATTCTGAGCATTGTCTTTCATCTTGTTCATACAGTTTCCTTTGCTGTGCAAAAGCTTTTTAGTTTAATTAAGTCCCATTTGTTTATTTTCCTTTTTTTTTCTGTTTTGAAATTTCTTTAATTGAAAATTATGTAAACCCAATTAAGCAAAATGAAGATTTCTGTTGGGTCATCACAGGGAGGGCAGGGGCTTGGTTCAGTTCAGTTACTCAGTCGAGTCTGACTCTTTGCGACCCCGTCAACTGCAGTACACCAGGGCCTCACTGTCCATCACTATTTCCTGGAGCTTGTTCAAACTCGTATCGAGTCGGTGATGCCATCAAACCAGCTCATCCTCTGTCATCCCCTTCTCCTCCTGCCTTCAATCCTTCCCAGCATCAGGGTCTTTTCCAATGAGTCAACTCTTTCCATCAGTTGACCAAAGAATTGGAGTTTCAGCTTCAGCATCAGTCCCTTCAAGGGATATTCAGGACTGATTTCCTTTCAGATTCACTAATTTGATCTTCTAGCAGTCCAAGGGACTCTCAAGAATCTTCTCCAACACCACAGATCAAAAGCATCATTTCTTTGGTACTCAGCTTTCTTTATGGTCCAACTCTCACATCCCTACATGACTATTGAAAAAACCATAGCTTTGACAATATGGACCTTTGTCAGCAAAGTAATGTCTCTGCTTTTTATGCTGTCTAATTGGTCATAGTTTTTCTTCCAAGGAGCAAGCATCTTTTAATTTCATGGCTGAGGTCACAATCTGCAGGGATTTTGATTTTTTTTTTTTTAAATTTTACTTAACTTTACAGTATTGTATTGATTTTGCCATACATCAAAATGAATCCGCCACAGGTATACATGTGTTCCCCATCCTGAACCCTCCTCCCTCCTCCCTCCCAATACCATCTCTCTGGGTCATCCCAGTGCACCAGCCCCAGGCATCCGGTATCAGGCATCGAACCTGGACTGGTGACTCATTTCAAACATGATATTATACATATTTCAATGCCATTCTCCCAAATCATCCCACCCTCCTATTTATTTCCATCAATCTAGAAAGTGGGTCAGAATCTTGCTGTGATTTATGTCAAAGAGTGTATTGCCTATGTTTCCTGGCCTTACATTTTTTAATCCATTTGGAATGAATTTTTGTGAATGGTATTTGAAAGTGTTCTAATTTCATTCCTTTATGTGTAGCTGTCCAGTTTCCCAGTACTACTGTCTTTTCACTATTGTATATTCTTGCCTCCTTTGTCAAAGATAAGGTGCCCATCCGTCAGTTCAGTTGCTCAGTCATGTCTGACTCTTTGCAACCCCATGGACTGCAGCATGCCAGTCTTCCCTGTCCATCATCAACTCTTGGAGTTTGCTCAGAATCATGTCCATCAAGTCAGTGATGCCATCCAGCCATTTCACCCTCTGTTGTCCCCTTCTCCTGCCTTCAATCTTTCCCAGAATTAGGGTCTTTTCTAATGAGTCAGTTCTTTGCATCAGGCGGCCTAAGTATTGGAGTTTCAGCTTCAGCATCAGTCCTTCCAATGAATATTCAGGCCTGATCTTCTTTAGGATTTACTGGTTGGATCTCCTTGCAGTCCAAGAGACTCTGGAGAGTCTTCTCTAACACCACAGTTCAAAAGTGTCAATTCTTCAGTACTCAGCTTTCTTTATGGTCCAACTCTCACATCCATACATGACTACTGGAAAAGGTGCCAATAGCTATGTGGATTTGTCTCTGGGCTTTCTGTCTTGTTCCATTGGTCTGTATTCCCGTTTTTGTGCCAGTACCATACCACTGTCTTGATGACTAGTTTTGTAGTATAATTTGAAGTCCCGGGGATTGATTCCCACAGCTCCATTTTTCTCAAGATGGCTTTGGCTCTTCAGGGTCTTTTGTGTTTCCATACAAACTGTGAGCAGGATAGGTGTAAGCTTTTCTTTGAACAGAAAGAGAAAAACAAGTATCATATATCAGTGCATATATGTGGACTCTAGAATAATGGTCCTGATGAACATAGTAGAGAATGGACTTGTGGACCCAGCGGTGGACGGTGAGGGTTGGACAAATTGAGGAAGTAGCATTAACATGTATACACTATCATGTGTAAACTAGATAGTGGGGAGTTGCTAAATAACCCAAAGACCCCAACCTGATGCTCTGTGATGACATAAAGGGGTGGGGTGGGGGGAGGCTCAGGAGGCAAAGGATATATACATATAACTGTGACTGACTTGTGTTGTCATATGGCAGAAACCAACATAACATTGTAAAGCAATTTTCCACCAATTAAAGATGAAAAAATAAGACATAGAGAAGCCAAGAAAAAGAATAACCCAAACACTTTAAACTTTACTTTAAATGTTTCTTTGTCAATAATTTTTCAGTCATAAATGGAATAAAAAGTACCACTAGAAGAAATTTAGGAAAAAATAAAAAATATATATGAAATGTGAGTAAATCTTTATTTGGGTAAATCTTCAAAGCTGTAAATGTTTTTTTTTTTTGTTGTTGTTATAAAGAACAATTGATAATAAGTTTAAATAATTGAATCAAGCATATAAAATCTGCAAAGACATAACCTAAAGGTGGTATTAATACAGTACGTAAAAGTGGGAATTAATGGATTAAAATAAAAATAATTGCAGTTGTAAAATACAATTTAGATCTATATTATAAAGGTGAATAAAATCACGGGAAGTGTGAGGTGGTAGAGTTTTTTCCTAATCAAAGTAGACACATTAGGTGATCTCCTAGTTCAAGGGATAGGTTCCATTTAATTTCCAGTTAATATTCTTAAACATTTATGAGGTTTCTAGCCATAGTCTTAATTGGTAATGTTAAGTCTAGACTGTCACTGTCCAGTACAAGCTAATCTTAACATAGCTCTTACCAAGGGCTTTGAGGATTGCAAGCATACTATCTGTTATATCTACTGTTATTTTGACCTATTATTTCTAGAACAATGTCTTTATCTCTGGCTACTTCTTCTGAAGTTTAGTAGTATTCATGATAATTATATAATAATTAAGTTAATAACATAATTATACAATCTGGTTAACATAGCTAATAAGTATTACATAACTCAATAAAATCATTAACTTGATAAAGTTATGCTTAATTAAATTAATACTTAAACTTTGCAATAATGATCTTCATTATTACCATATCTCTTAATTTAAAAACTGCTTCTCTAAAAGCTAAATAATTTTTGTTCCACACTCAGAAAACTCTATTATGCTCAAAAGTAAAACAATCTTATTTTTCCACACCCTAGAAATTTAAGAATTCTTTATTATTCAAATAAGAAATAACAATCTTTTATTGTCATTTAGTAAAAAAGGTTTAAGATGTAACAGTCAATAATAGTAGTAAGGCTAAAAGGGAGTGATGGTTAATTTAGAAATATTTTAAGGTATCTTGAAGTTATCAATTGACATTCAAATGTCTGACAGACAAAGAGATAATCTTTTATTCAATAAAATATAACCTTTGTAGTATCTGAAGTTAGAAATGTAGTGTTATTGAGTTACTAGACATACCTTCACATATATAAATTCGATTATATTATTAATAATTAGATTCTGATCATATAAAATGGCTTTCTCTCAACTGATAGTTATTAAGACTATTATATTTAGCATGGTAGGTAATATTATATTCTAGTGGGGGTGGAAAAGAGAATTTATAAATGATGTATGATTTTTCACGTCAGGAGAATGGATTATAACATAGACTGTTTTCTTTTTTTATACACACTTTAGACAAGTTTTAAGATTACAGCAAAATTGAGCAGAAGTTATGGTTTCTCATATACTCTCTGCCCTCACATGCAGAGCATCCCTCATCATCAACACCTACACTGAATTTACACTGACACGTCATTATCATACAAAGTCAGTGGTTTCCATTAGGGTTCACTCTTGGTGTTGTGCATTCTATGGATTTGAACCCATTTATTATGACATGTCTCTATTATATGGAACATTTTCACTGCTCTAAAAATCCTCTGTGTTCTGCCTATTTATCACTACCTCTTCTCTTCCACCAATGCCTGGCAAATACTGACATTTTCCCTGTCTCCATAGTTTTGCCTTTTCTGCTGCTGCTGCTGCTAAGTCACTTCAGTTGTGTCCGACTCTGTGCGATCCCATAGACGGCAGCCCACCAGGCTCCCCCATCCCTGGGATTCTCCAGGCAAGAACACTGGAGTGGGTTGCCATTTCCTTCTCCAATGCATGAAAGTGAAAGTGAAGTCACTCAGTGGTGTCCGACCCTCAGTGACCCCATGGACTTCAGCCTTCCAGGTTTCTCCATCCATGGGATTTTCCAGGCAAAAGTACTGGAGCGGGGTGCCATTGCCTTCTCCGTTACCTTTTCTAGAATGCCATATAGTTGGAATCATGTTGCATATAGCATATTCAGATTGGCTTCTTTCATTTAGTGATATGCATTTAAGGTTCTTCTGTGTCCGTTCATGGTTTGATAGTTCAGTTCTTTTTACCATTGACCAGATTTATCAGGGTTTATTTATCCATTCACCCAGTGAAGAACATCTGGGTTGCTGCCAAGTTTGGGCAGTTATGAATAAAGCTGCTATATAAACATCTGTATGTAGGTATTTTTGCTGATATATTTTCAGCTCCTTTGGGTAAATATCAAAGAGTGTGAGCTTTGGATTGTATAAGTAGAGTTGCTTAGTAAGAATTTGTTTTTATTGATACAAATGATTTTGTTAACATTGTTTGTACTAGGTGTTTTATATCATCATCAAAAGGATGTTTCCAGGATGTTATTTACTTATCTAGGCTAAGATTTTATTATGTGAAAACACCATTATATAATGCCTACTTTGAAGCCAGAACTAACATTAGACACTTTTTAATAGGGAAGAGAGGGCAAATTTCAAAGTCTCAAAGAGGTGACCCAGAATATAGCAAGGGTTTTGGAGAGATCTGTCAGCAAAGGCTTCCGTTCCCCAGGAGGGCTCCTTGCAGATCAGATTGTCAAGAGGAAGACCAAGTCCTAGATACAGGCTGATTGAGGGCCATCAAAGTAGCTAGAATACTGACTTTAGCACTAGGACCAATACTCATTCAACAAGATGAAGGTATATAATAGAAACTATATTTTAAGAATGAAGAAGAATATTCTTTCTGCAGAGTGTTCTGAGTATGGAAAGGAAATGTTGCAGAATGATAAGTCACAAGCTTTTTCATCTATTCTGTTTCAGTTGAGGAGTAACCTAGAAATGTAGAGACATTGAATCTACAGTTTAGATGAAGTGGGTTCAGCCATGTGGAGGAGAGTGCTGCTGAGACTCGATGGTCAGACGAAGCCCTCTCAGTACGTCCTAGTTTAGCTATGGCTGGATATTTAAGCATTAGTCTTATATTTTATGAGGAAAATGATAAAAATCTATATATTCAACATGCTGGGTAGATTGTCACTGCTAGTATAGTTGTTAATAGTTTATTGGACCATGTATTATATAGGTATGCCTTGATGGTAACAAAAATTGTCCATGTTTCCTATTAATAGAATGGATTTCTATTACTGTTGCAATGTCATTCTTTTAAGTAAGATAAACCTTTGAGTTTACTAGCAAGCTTATCATTCTTTTTGCTGATACTTTCTTATTAAGTCGAAAAGTACATAAAGATAGAAGTTGGGGAGAACCTGCTCTGTATGACCTAGATTCTCCTCTGAGATGACTGTGGCTCTGAGATACACACATCTGAAAGAGCTAGTATCTCAGGGTCATGAAGTATTGCAAATAAAATGTTAGCTGATTGTACTTTCTGCAGTTTCCTACGAGTGTTTCAGCAATCCTAAGAACAAGCAGACTCTAGCATCGAAAACTGGGTTGACATTCTTATTCAATGTAGGAATTAGTAGATCAGTTTCTCAAAATATGCTTCTAAAATCAGAAAGGAGCCTGATGCCAAGTGGATTTGATCTTTGCTGTTTCAGCCTCCCATAATGAGGCTCTCTTACCATATTTCTCGTTGCTGAAAATAAACATAAATGTTTTCCTTAGTGAGTAACTGATGGGCCAGACGAATGGTTTCAAAATGATAGTTGAATCCCACCTGCTTCGAGTCCCTGACATCTATTGAAGTAAAATGTATGTGTAGCCAAGGGGAATAAAAACCCACTAAATTATTACCAGCAAATGGGAAAGTACCATCTATTGGCTAGAAATATTAATGGATATCTGAAAGTATGTTGCGGATTGCATTCTATTATGAGACAAAATTGATTGAAATAAAATATAGATATGGAGAGGAAACAGCTGAGACATGCGAATGGAGCACAGTACTGCAATAGTACTGCAGATTCAACGCAGGAGAGGCCTAAAGCGATCTTAGTTATGGAGTAGTGTGTGGAGCCCAAACCCAAAGAAGCCTGCAAGGACAGAATCCAGTACTTCTGATGGACCATGTGACCCACAAAGGATTTAAAATATTTGCTATCTTGTCCTTAAAGTATGTCAACTACATAGAGGATTAAGTTCATTTTTAGACATTTACCTTGTATCCAAGAACTTTGCTAGATTTATTAATCAATATTCATGTTTTTTTCTAGAGCATTTTAGATTTTCATGTATGCTATTGTATCATCGTGTAATAATGACAGCTTTATTCTTTGTGTTCTAGCCTTTGTACTTTTAATTCTCTTTCTCATTGTACTGTGTAGTTCCTCCAGCTGATTAGAAGTAGTAAACTGAATGTGATTATTCAGGGGTGGATAATTCAGGATTTGGCCTGTAAGTAAAGTTATTAATATATTTAGTTTTATTTTAAAGATACCTTTTCTGAGATTAAGAATTTTTCATTTGTTTGTACTTAACTACACACACACACATACACACAGACACGTGTGTGTGGGTATATATGTATGAATACACACATATATGTGGTGTATGTGTATATATATATATATTTGTGTGTGTGTGTGTGCTCAGTTGTGTTCACATTTCCATGATTCTGTGGACTGTAGACTACTAGATCCTCTGTGCATGGGATTTTCTAGGCAAGAATACTGAAGTAGGTTGCCATTTCCTTCTCCAGAGGATCTTCCTGACTCAGGGACCAAGCTTGAGTTTCTTGCATCTCCTGCACTGGCAGCTGGATTCTTTACCAATAGCACCACCTGGGAAGGTCATCTAAAACATTGGTTTTTAAAAATAAATGGTTATAATATACATGATTTTTTAATTAAAAATTACTGTTTAAATATGATATACACGTTCATGTACAAACATGTATACAAAACATATGAATATGAATATAGAGTATATAAGGAAAAAATGTGGAAAGATACAGAAGAAAATAGATTTTTATGTCTCTTAAGTGGGATTAAAAAAATCTTAGAGTAATTCTTTTTTATTCTCAACCTTTTTGTATGTGTTCATGTTATACAGTTTTGTTTTTTCTTAAATAACAAGATTTTAATAAAGTGCATGCCACAACATTTCATGTACCTCATGATTTTAACTATAAATAAATTTCATTCTTACTAAACATTCTTTCTTAAATTTTTACAAAGCCCTTAGGATATACCAGGAACTCTAACGGGTGCTTTATACTTTGTATTTTAACTCATTTTAGTATAAGAATATTGAAAAGAAGCCTGAAATACTCAGAATGTCAATCTTACATGCATATATGGAATTGTGGACAAATTAATTTGTTTTCTATACTTTCAAATTACAATTATTATTAAAATTCAAATTACCTCACATTTTAAGAAGAGTTAATTTACTCTTACACTTATTGTGAAGTGACTTCCCTGGTGGCTCAAATGGTAAAGCGTTTGTCTACAATGTGGGAGACCTGGGTTCGATCCCTGGGTTGGGAAGTTCCCTGGAGAAGGAAATGGCAACGCACTCCAGTACTCTTGCCTAGAAAATCCCATGGACGGAGGAGCCTGGTGTCCATGGGGTTGCAAAGAGTTGGACACGACTGAGCAACTTCACTTTGACTTGTACAGACATTTTATGATTTCTGTTTTCCAGAAAAGAGAAATAGTATGGTGATGACTTTGCATTGGGGGTTTATTTTTAAATGTTAGAGTTTGAAGTCATCAAGTTTTTGGTTCTACTTAGACTTGATTATGCTGTTATTTTTCATGGTCTTTATCTGTGTGCACAGGCATCTTTTATTTTTTAGGCTCAATTAGCAGAGTTGTTTAGAATCTGTAAAAAACGATTGGGTTTTGAGATTGATGTCTTTCTGTGGCAGTTTGCTATGTCTCACAGCTGCAAGATACTGCCATCCATGTTTCTCTAGCCCCAAGATGAACAAGATTTGTTAAGGAGAGGACATGGGTCCGTCGTTTTAAATACACTTGACTCAGCAGGAAAGATGGAATGGAGTCATTCACTGTGCACCCCAGTAACTGCGTCAGCTTTCTAAACTTATGTAGAAAGAATGCAGCTTAATTATTACCCTTTTAAAAGAAACTGTCTCATCCATAACATGCCAAGTCTTTGTAGATATTTTACAAATGTGTATATATATCATGTTTGAAAAGTTATTAGCCCATTAAAACTAGCTTTTTAACTGTGGTGTTGGAGAAGACTCTTGAGAGTCCCTTGGACTGCAAGGAGATCCAACCAGTCCATTCTGAAGGAGATCAGCCCTGGGATTTCTTTGGAAGGAATGATGCTAAAGCTGAAACTCCAGTACTTTGGCCACCTCATGTGAAGAGTTGACTCATTGGAAAGGACTCTGATGCTGTGAGGGATTGGGGGCAGGAGGAGAAGGGGACGACAGAGGATGAGATGGCTGGATGGCATCACTGACTCAATGGACGTGAGTCTGGGTGAACTCCAGGTGTTGGTGATGGACACGGAGGCCTGGTGTGCTGGGATTCATGGGGTCACAAAGAGTCAGACATGACTGAGTGACTGAACTGAACTGAACTGAACCTGTCTGATGTTGATAGTTACAACTTCACAAACATTCTTCTTCTAAAGCTTAGGAAGTGCCATAGAAACTGAGAAGACATAATGGCCACAGGAAATATCTCAAAAGATTTCTTAGCTCTGCATCCCTTCATTTAACCTGAATGTTTAAAATTATTTATTCTGTGAAAGTGCAAATATTGTTCTACCACCAGCTGATACCTGCTTTTCTTTAATCTGATTTGCTGCTGGGTTATTACCACTGTGCTTCACTTGATAATAACCTGGACTCTTTTTTTTTTTTTTTTTGAGAAAGTGGCTTCTAATGCCATGGCTGAAAAAGCTTTTTTCTCTAGTACTTGTCATGTCTTACTGTTGCAAAACATGTTTTGTTTGATCTTAATTATCGCTTTGGGCAGAACAGGTGGACTCCCTTCTATGTTTTGAGCTACAGCAGATCAAGGTTCTGGGATGGATGATGGGTAAACTTGAAACCTTCATAAAGCTGCGGGTTTTGTGTGCAAACTTTTCTCATTTTGCACCTGTCATGTTTTTATCATGGTTCATGATCGTTACCTCATGCTGTGTAGCCACATGGCCACCAGAATGACACTTACCATTAAAAATAAGAACCCAGTTAGAATTGTTACCTGCATTTGGAGGAGGAGTATATTTGGGGGTAAATCAGAAAGAAAGACAATTTATTTTATAACACATTTTCAGGTGTTCCATATACCTTCATTCTTATATCATTAGTTAAGGTCTAATTATGCACATTCTGATTTTTAAATGTGTTTCAGAAAGGAACTTTGATGAGTGATAATGAGAGGCATATGTCAGAATTGTTAGGTGACAAGTAGTGATGGCTGATACCTAACTTATTAATCTTCACCATTAAAAAATAATAAAAGGAAAGCAAATAGAAATAAATGACTTAGGTGACTCAGTATGATATTTTATATATCTTATTGTATATGTACATATGTATACATGTATATGTTATACATATACACATATGTACATATATACATCTATACATATATATGTATATGTTATACATATACACATATGGTATAGTATTATATATATTGTATAGTATTATGCATACATATATATGTTTTGTATCCATATTAGCAATCAAAATATTTATCACACTCTTTGATGCAACTCTATGTAGAAAGATTGTGTATTTTCTCTGGTTAGGAGGTTACTAGTAATTTTACACATTTCTATCTTTTACTCATTTTTTACAAAGACTGTATCTTAACCACTATAACCAATTTTATGTTTAAATAAAGATTATTATCTTGGGTATAATGTAGAACTCATTTAAAACACAACAAAGTAGAAAATTAAATGCATGCATCCACATATGAAAAAACGGGCACCATATGCACAGAACTGTATGCACAGGGATGGTTTCGCATGGCTGAGCAGTGCAATGGGATTCTCCGTACTTTCTATTATAGTTATGTATTACATAAAATCAGGAAAATAAGATTATTTGACAAAAGATAAACTGACAAATCATTCCCATAAAAGGGTTAATATGAGGTTAATTCAAACTCCACTAAAGCAAGGGAAATAAATAGAAGGTGTAATTATTTTTATAAGGAAGTAACTGACCTGGGAAGTTAGTACTCTGAACTAACTACACAAGTGAAAGGTGATTATTATCCAAAATACAGTTAAAAACTATGGGAGACAGTTTTGAAATAATTTAGAGGAAAGATATAAAAGAGCCTGGTCACAAGATATAGTAAAGTGATTTAATTTTTCTCTTAAGTTTTCTGACATGAATTTTACTTTAATATTTTAGATGACATCACAGAAGAATATAAAAGTTCTAAAAATGTAGTTCTGATATCAGATCAGATCAGTCGCTCAGTTGTGTCTGACTCTTTGCAACCCCATGAATCGCAGCACGTAGTTCTGATATAGGTCTGTATAATTTTTAATGATAAAACAAAATAATAGGAAAAGACATGCAAATAAAGATGTATGTTTGGAGAAGGAAATGGCAACCACTCCAGTGTTCTTCCTGGAGAATCCCAGGGATGGTGGAGCCTGGTGGGCTGCCATCTATGGGGTCGCACAGAGTCAGACACAACTGAGGCGATGCAGCAGCAGCAGCAAGATAATTTATACCTACATAAATTTTTTATTGAAAGATAATTGGATAAATTGCTTTACAGAAGGATAATTGCTTTATAAATTTTATGTCAAATCTCAACATGAATCAACCATAGGTATATATATATCCCCTCCCTTTTGAACCTACCTCCCATCTCCCTCCCCATCCCACCCTCTAGGTTGATAGAGTACCCCTGTTTGAGTTTCCTGAGCCATACATCAAATTCTCATTGGCTATCTATTTTACATATGGTAGTTTAAGTTTTTCCATGTTACTCTTTCCATACATCTCACCTCTCCTCCCCTCTCCCCATGTCCATAAGTCTATTCTCTATGTCTGTTTCTCCATTGTTGCCCTGTAAGCAAATTCTTCAGTACCATTTTTCTAGATTCTGTATATGTGTGGTAGAATATATTTATCTTTCTCTTTCTGACTCACATCACTCTGTATAATAGGTTCTAGTTTAATCCACCTCATCAGAACTGACTCAAATGCATTCCTTTTTATGGGTAAGTAATATTCCATTGTATATGCTATGCTATGCTAAGTCACTTCAGTCGTGTCTGACTCTGTGTGACCCCATAGACGGTAGCCTACCAGGCTCCCCTGTCCCTGGGATTCTCCAGGCAAGAACACTGGCGTGGGTTGCCATTTCCTTCTCCAATGCATGAAAGTGAAAAGTGAAAGTGAAGTGGTTCAGTCGTGTCCGACTCTTAGCGACCCCATGAACTGCAGTCTACCAGGGTCCTCCATCCATGGGATTTTCCAGGCAAGAGTACTGGAGTGGGGTGCCATAATTCTTTATTCATTCATCTGTAGATGGATGTCTAGGTTGCTTCCATGTTCTAGCTATTGTAAATAGTGCTGCAATGAACAATGGGATACATGTGTCTTTTTCAATTTTGGTTTTCTCAAGGTATATGCCTAGGAGTGGGATTTCTGGGTCATGTGGGTTTTTTTTCCTCTAGTTTTGAAGAATCTCCATTACCATCTTCCATAGTGGCTGTATCAATTTACATTCCCACCAACACTGCAAAAGCATTTTTTCTTCATACCATCTCAACCATTTATTGTTTGTAGACTATTTTGGAGGATGGCCATTCTGACTGGTATGAAGTGATATCTCATTGTGGTTTTGATTTGCATTTCTGTAATAATGAATGATGCTGAGCATCTTTTCATGTGTTTATTAGCCATCTGTATGTCTTCTTTGGAGAAGTATCTGTTTAGGTCTTTCCCCCACTTTTTGACTAGATTGTTTGTTTTTCTAGCATTCGGTTGTATGAACTGCTTGTATATTTTTGAAATTAATCATTTGTAAATTGTTTCATTTGCTATTATTTTCTCCCATTTTGAGGGTTGTCTTTTCACCAGGCTTATAATTTCTTTTGCAGTGCAAAAGCTTTTAAGTTTAATTAGGTCCCACTTGTTTACTTTTCTTTTTTCATTAAAATGGCAACCCACTCCAGTTTTCTTGCCTGGAGAATTCCAGGGACGGGGGAGCCTGGTGGTCTGCCGTCTATGGGGTCGCACAGAGACGGACATGACTGAAGCAACTTAGCAGTAGCAGGAAGTGGATCATAGAGAATCTTGCTTTGATTTATGTCATCGTGTGTTCAGCCTATGTTTTCCTCAAAGAGTTTTATGGTTTCTGGTCTTACATTTAGGTCTTTAACCCATTTTGAGTTTATCTTTGTGTATTGCATTAGGAAGTATTCTAAATTCATTATTTTACATGTAGCTGTCCAGTTTTCCCAGCATCATTTATTGAAGAGGCTCTTTGCCCCATTTTATATTCTTGCCTCCACTGTCAAAAATAAGGTACCCATGGATGCATGGGTTTATTTCTGGGCTTTCTGTCTTGTTCTATCGGTCTATATTTCTATTTTTGTGCCAATACCATACTGTCTTGATGACTGTAGCTTTGTAGTATAATCTGAAGTCAGGAAGGTTAATTCCTGCAGCTTCATACTTATTTCTCAGGACCTCTCTGGATATTTGGGGTCTTTTATGTTTCCATATAAATTGTGAAATTTCTGTGAAAAATACCTTTGGTAATTTGATAGGGATCACACTGAACCTATAGATTTCATTTGGTAGTATAGTCATTTTCACAATTTTGATTCTTCCTACCTAAGAACATGGAATATCTCTCCATCTGTTTATGTCATCTTTGATTTCTTTCATCAGTGTCTTATAATTTTCTATGTACAGTTCTTTTGTCTCCTTGAATGTGAACGTGAAAGTGAATGTGAAGTCGCTCAGTTGTGTCTGACTCTTTGCGACCCCATGGGCAGTAGCCTGCACCAGGCTCCTCCGTCCATGGGATTTTCTAGGCAAGAGTACTAAAGTGGGTTGCCATTTCCTTCTCCAGGGAATTTTCCTGACCCAAGGATCGAACCCAGGTCTCCCTCATTGTAGACAAATGCTTTACCATCTGAGTCACCAGGGAAGTAAAGTTTATTCCTAGATATGTAATTTTTTTGTTGCAATGGTGAATGGGATTGATTCCTTAATTTCTCTTTCTGATTTTTCATTGTTAGTATATAGATATGCAAGTGATTTCTGTGTATTGGTTTTGTAACCTGCAACTTTGCTAAAATTCACTGCTTAGCTCTAGTACTTTTCCAATAATATCTTTAGAGTTTTCTATGTACAGTATCATGTCATCTGCAAACAGTGAGAGCTTTACTTCTTCTTTTCCAATCTGCATTCTTTTGATTTCTTTTTCTTCTCTGATTGCTATAGCTAGGACTTCCAGATTTATGTTGAATAGTAGTGGTAAAAGTGGACACCCTAGTCTTATTCCTGATCATAGGGGGAATGCTTTCATTTTTTTTCCAACTGACAATAGTGTTTGCTGTAGACTTATCATATATGGCCTTTACTCTATTGTAGTAGGTTCCTTCTATGTCCATTTTTTTGAAGAATTTTAATCATAAATGGGTGCTGAATTTTGTCAAAGGCTTTTTCTGCATCTATTGAGATTATTATATGGTTTAACTTTTCAACTTGTGAATATGGTGTATCACATTGATTGATTTTCATATATTGAAGAACCCTTGCATTTCTGGAATAAACCCAACTTGATCATGGTGCATGAGCTTTTTGATGTGTTACTGAATTCTGTTTGCTAATATTTTGTTGACGATTTTTGCATCTATGTTCATCAGGGATATTGGCCTGTAGTTTTCTTTTTTTGTGTTGTCTTTGTTTGGTTTTGGTCTCAGGATGATGGTGGCCTAGTAAAAGGAGTTTGGAAGTATTCCTTTCTCTGTAATTATTTGAAAGAGTTTTAGAATAGGCATTAGCTCTTCTCTAAACGTTTGATAGAATTCTCCTGTGAAGCCATCTCGTCCTGGGCTTTTGTTTCTTGGGAGATTTTTGATAACAGTTTCAGTTTCAGTGCTTGTAATTGGATTGTTCATAATTTCTATTTCTTCCTGGTTCAGTATTGGAAGATTCTTTTCTAGGAATCTGTCCATTTCTTCCAGGTTATCCATTTTATTGCCATATAGTTGTTCATAATAATCTCATAAGCCTTTGTGTTTCTGCATTGTCTGTTGTAACCTCTCCTTTTTACATTTCTAATTTTGTTGATTTGATTCTTCTATGTTTTTCTTGAAAAGTCTGGCTAAATGTTTGTCAATTTTGTTAATCTTCTCAAAGAACCAGCTTTTAGTTGTATTAATCTTTACTGTAGTTTCTTTCATTTCTTTTTCATTTTTTTTTTTTTTTTTTCTGCTCAGATCTTTATGATTTCTTTCCTTCTTCTATTTTTGGGGCTTTTTTTGTTCTTCTTTCTCAATTGTTTTAGATGTAGAGTTGGGTTGTCTATTTGATGTTTTTCTTGTTTCTTGAGGTAGGATTGTATTGCTATAAATTTCCCTCTTAGGACTGCTTTTATTGCCTCCCATAGATTTTGAGTTGTCAGATTTTATTGTCATTTGTTTCTAGGAATTTTTTGATTTCCCTTTTGATATCTGTAGTAACCTGTTGGTTATTTAGAAATGTATTGTTTAATCTCCGTGTGTTTGTGTTTCTTATACTTTTTTTTTTTTTTTGTAATCGATGTCTAATCTCATAGCATTGTGGTCAGAGAAGATGCTTGATATGATTTCAGGTTTCTTAAATTTACTGATGTTTGATTAGTGACCCAAGATGTGGCCTATCCTGGAGAATGTTCCATGTGCACTTGAGAAGAAGATGTATTCTTCTGCATTTGGATGGAATGTCCTGAAGATATCAATGAGATCCATCTCATTTAATGTATCATTTAAGACTTGTGTTTCCTTATTAATTTTCTGTTTTGATGATCTGTTGATTGGTATGAGTGGGGTCTTTAAGTCTCCTACTATTATTGTGTTACTGTCATTTTCTCCTTTTATGTCTGTTAGTGTTTGTCTTATATATTGAGGTGCTCTTATGTTTGGTGCATTGATATTTACAATTGTTATGTCTTCCTCTTGTATTGATGCCTTGATCATTATATAGTGTCCTTCCTTAGCTCTTGTAATCGTCTTTATTTAAAGTATATTTTGTCTGATATGAGGATTGCTACTCCAACTTTATTTTGCTTCCCATTTGCATGGAATATATTTTTCCATCCTCTCACTTTCAGTCTATATGTTTCTTTAGGTCTGAAGTAGTGAGTTTCTGGTGGACAGCATATATATGGGTCTTGTTTTTGTATACTTTCAACCAGTCTGTGTCTTTTGGTTGGAACATTTAATCCATTTACATTTAAAGTAATTATTGATAATATATGTTCCTATTTCCATTTTCTGAATTGTTTAGTTTGATTTTATAGATATTTTTTCTTATTTTGTATTTCTTGTCTATATAAGTCTGTTTAACATTGATTGTAAAGCTGGTTTGGTGGTACTGAATTCTCTTAACATTTGCTTGTCTGATCTGCATCAATTTTGAATGAGATCCTTGCCGGGTATTGTAATCTTGGTTGTAGATATTTCCCTTTCAGTACTTTAAATATATCCTGCCATTCTCTTCTGGCCTGCAGAGTTTCTGCTGAGAGATTAGCTGTTAAGTGTATGGGGTTTCCCTTGTATGCTACTTGTTCTCCCTTGCTGTTTTTAATATTCTTTCTTTGTGTTTAGTCTTTGTTAGTTTGATTAGTATGTGTTTTGATGTGTTTCTCCTTGGGTTTATCCTGTATGGGACTCTTTGCAACTCTTGGACTTGATTGACTATTTCTTTCTCCATGTTGGGAAAATTTTCAAGTATAATCTCTTCAAAAATCTTCTCATACCCTTTCTTTTTCTCTTCTTCTTCTGGGATCTCTATAATTCGAATGTTGGTGCATTTGATATTGTCCCAGAGGTCTCTGAGACTATCCTCAGTTCTTTTCACTCTTTTTACTTCATCCTCCTCTTCAGAAGTTATTTCCACCATTTTACTTTCCAGCTTACTGATTTATCTGCTTCAGATATTCTGCTATTGATTCCTTCTAGAGCATTTTTAATTTCAGTAATTGTGTTATTCTTTAATTCTTCTAGTTGTTTGGTAATTGATTCTTGCATTTTCTCCATTTTGTTTTCAAGGTTTTTGATCATCTTTACTATGATTATTCTGAATTCTTTTTCAGCAGCCCTTGCCTGGAGATTGCTCCACAATCCCTAAACTCCACCCTAGCCACTGCGCTGTTAGAGGTATGTATGGCCGCAGCAAGGATTTTCTGATTCTCATTCCATTTAGAGACTCAGACAATTACCCTGATTTGGGGATCGGACCCCTGCTTCAGTCCCCCCACCTGCGGAGGGCAGGTCCAGTCCTACTAACACTCCTGTTTTTCCCTCTAGTTCCTTCATCCTCCAGAGTTTTTTGTGGGTCTATATATTATTTTCCACTGGTCAGGTATCCCTGTCCACTCTAAGCTGGTGTTCTGCATGCACTTCTGTGTCTGAAGGTGTATTCTTGATGTATCCATGGAGAGAGTTATACTCCATGTCCACCTACTCCTCTGCCATCTTGTTCTCTCATACCTCCAAAATTTTTATTACATAATATCTGGGACTTGTGCTGTTTCTATCATATAAATTTATCAAAAGTGGTTTCAGAGGCAAAATAATGAATTACATTATAATTCATAAATTGTTTCTATCTTGAGGCTGCTGAATAATTATCAACCTCAATAACGTTTTGAATTTCTCAACATTGAGATATAAACTTGTAATAATAGTAAAATGTAGTTTCAACTCAGATTTTCTTAATCTATCACTTTCAATATTTATATCAAAAGAAATCCACAAAATCATTTTATTATAATTTAAGTGCATTCTTAGTGAATATTATAATCATTATAATTTTATTTACTATGTAAGTAATGTAAATAATGTAATATTTACAATTACAATAATTGTAATATTTACAGTGTAATTAATATTTGATTAATTAATAATTTATACATGAATCCAGAAATGATATGAATGGATAAAGAAGATAGTTTATTGTGGTTATTTTCATTATTTATTTTTTGATAATTATTAATGTGAGTATATATATATATCTACTATTTTTGGGGGGCAATGAATTTAGAAACTTTGCTGTGATAATCATTATATTCAATTTTCCTTTGATTATCTCAGTTCTCCTTGTACCAGCTGTGCTCAGTGGATGTTTGCTAAATTGAAAAAATAAGAAAATCATTTATTCAGAATACGAATTTACAAACATCTGCATTCACCTTAACAAAGCAGTAATTCTGTGTAAGACCCAGTGGCTGCAAAAAAGTAGTTAACAGTTTTAAATATTCACATTACATAATTTCTGCATTGAATGGCTCACATAGCACATTCTGTGTTACTGAGAGCATTTAGAACACCAAATGCATTACAAAATAAACCACCTGATGTTGCAGCAAATTGCCACCAGACATAGCGCTTGAGCAATTTTAGCAATGCAGGTGTGCGTGTATAGTAATGCCCCCTTAGAATTCTTTTTAGATAATATCCAGTGTGAATATAAAGCAGCAAAATTCCATACATAGCAGACTTTCTCTTCTTTCAATTTCAATTTTATTTTCAAATTACCTTTAACCTTTTTTTTTTCTTTGGTGGCATTGTACAGAAGAGCATTGACAATTTGTGAAGCTATCTATAACTTAACTTGGGGCTTCCCGGGTGGCTAAGTGGTAAAGAATCCACTTGTCAATGCAGGAAACACAGAAGATGCAGGTTTAAGCCTGGGTTGGGAAGATCCCCTGAAAGATGAAACTTTAACCCACTCTAGTATTTTTGCCAGGATAATCCCATGACAGAGGAGCCTGATGGGCTACAGTCCATGGGATTGCAGAGTTGGACATGACTGAGCATAAACACACACACACACACACACACACACACACACAGTTTAACTTACACTATATTTTTTGGTTTTTATAAAATTCCTGCTTTCTTTTTGGATTTTCTTTTCCAAATAGGTTTGGAGTGGGCTTTAAATAGGAAAGTTATACTCTAAGGATACAATTAAAATAAATTTCATCTGAGACATGAACAGTGGTTTGTTTTTTTTTTTTAATTGACATCATCATGTATGTTTATTCCCATGAGGTAATTCACCTAATACACTTTATTTCTTCATCATTACTACTTCTGTTTTCATCTTTGGAACACGTAGATCTTCATGTTCTTGTGTCTTTTCTGTGCCTTCTGAGATGATCCCAGGGCTGATTAGCCATGTGAATTCTGCTCTTTTTCCCGATTTTGAATTTTTTTCATAAATATTTATCTGCAAAAAAACCCAGGAAAGATCCTGAAATGAAAACTCTCAATCTCATTACTAAAAGTTCATGTACCTTCTTTTTCTTCCCATAATTTTTATAGAAGTTAAGTAACACAATAAAGAAATATAAAGTTCTTTTTCCATCTTCCTCACTTTCTGCTCAAAGGCAAAACTATTCTGATAAATTTGATTGACATTCTTCCACTTAGTACTTTTATATTTTACTCATTCTGTTTCATAGCTAATTCATTATATTGCATATTAATTTATAATATGTACATCTACATATGTATATTTTCTTCAGCAAATGACCATTTTACTTAGAAATACCTTTTTAAGTCCTGTCCATGTTTATCAACATTTATATATATATAGCATTTTATATTTTACATAATTTATATCTTTTATTTCCAAAATATATATTGATTATATTTCATATTAAGATATTTATTTTATGAATGTGATATCAATTTGAGGATGTTTAGTATGCTTATGTGCATAGCAATATGCTATTAGGAAAATAAGCCATCCCCAAGATTAGTGGTCTAAAACCACAATAGTTTTGTCCTCATCAGTTTTCTGTTTGAAAGAGCTTAGTGGGAACACCTTGTCATTGCTTTAATCAGCATTTCCTGGTTTCCCCAAGGTCTTTAAATTACCTCCAAATTTGTTTGCTGATTTGTCTAGCAGTTGATGCTGTGTACCATCCCTTAGTAGGAATCCTTGGCATGACCTCTCCATGTGGCCTAGGCTCCCTCACCCATGGCATCCATGTTCCAAAAGGCAAGCATCCCAAAAAGAGAAAGCCAAATGGAAGCTGAGTTGTCTTTCTAACTTGTCCTAAGACATAACTCAGATCATCAAGCTCAGGCTGAAGTCCAGCATCTTGTCATCTACATCAGGACTAAATGTGAATGAGCTTTGTTGGTAGTGGTACATCAGTTGCCGATCCATTGATATTTTTTTTTCCTCAGTCTGAAAAACTGTGAACTAACAAGGGAAATTATTTGTTCCTTGTATTCAGCATGTAGTAGAGAGACAGGCATGAGATAATTGCAGTAGACATTACAAGGAGAAAAAGGGAGACCTACAGTAGTCACTGGTCCTGGACATTCTGAAACCCAGCTGAGTGCTGGTCGTGAGCTGCTTGATTCCCTAAACACAATTTAGTCCTAATTCTGGGAAATGACTCTTCATGGCTTTTTATATTTTTTATTTTCTCCATGGCTTTTTACTCTATCCTCTGAGATTTTTGTTTTCACCTATGACTTTGAGTCATTCTCCCTTACCTATACAAAAGTATTTGTGTTCGCAAATAGGTAGTGTTCAGCCTATTTCTTCCCTATGGTAGTTCATGGGTTCAACTGCTGCTTTTTGCTTTTACAGCTTCTTTTTGCCTTGTCTCTTTTAGTACAAGCTGATATAACTTGATTAAAAAATTTGTGGACTTTTACTCTTCAGTTATAAAACAACCCTTTAGACAGAAGCCATACCCAGCAGCCTCTCTAGAAGAAAATCTTTATTCAGCATTTTTAAGTGTTGTCATTGTCATCTGGCCTTTATCTTTTTTTATAAGAATCCATGAAATATTTCCATCATTGTCTTTGCATGTGTATTTGTCCTTTTTCTCTGGATTCTTCCTTTCTTCTCTTTCCTTCCTTCTTTTCTTCCTCTCTCCTTCCTTTTTTTTTCTTCTTCTTTCCCTCTCTTATTTCTATTATTTTTTGGCTGTGCAGGGTCTTCATTGCTGTGTGGGCTGTTGCTTTAGTAGCAGTATCTTAACTCCACTCTCCACCTCAACTCAGTGCATTCACTGTGTTCTGCTTGTGCTTTGTGGTCCTTACCTGTGATCCAGAAGGTAGTTTCATGCAGAAAGCCAGGATGATCAGGAGACTCACCTGGTGTGTTACCCTTCTGCCGTAAATCATAATGATGGGGAGCAGCCTTCTGGCTAATGACTGAAAACAAAACAATTGCCTTATTTACTTTGTTAAGATTATAGTTACTATAGTTGGAGGGTTAGTTTGGAACCAATTATGTTAGAATTAACACTCTATCTCATATGAAAATTTTAGAAGTGAAGCTTTCACATAGTTTCTAATTAATGATATCTCTGTGTGTGTTAGTCACTCAGTCGTGCCTGACTCTCTGTGACCTCATAGACTGTAGCCCGCCAGGTTCCTCTGTCTGTGAGATTCTCCAGGCAAGAAGGCTGTAATCGGTTGCCATTTCCTTCTCCAAATTAATGTTATCTGGATAATAAAAAAAGGATGTGAAATGAATATGTCCTACTTACTTTTTAAGACCACTGTATTTTGGGCTATAGTGATGACATTCATATTCATTTGATATTCTTACTCAGAAAAAGGGTTATAGCTTTTATCTAGTATATTTGTAATAGACTGTATATTTTCATATCTCTGCTATTTTTGAATAGGAGCATAAAGTTGTGAGGGTACATGGACTTTCAGATTAAAATATATCATGATTATTATTCCACTTGTGTTAATTAAAATGTGTATATTCCTCAAATTACTAAAACTTCCTAACCTTTCATCTTGTTTTACAGTAGAAGTCATAATTGATAGTTCAGATATTTCATGTTAAGATTAAATGAGTTAATGGAAGTGCAAGTATTTAGTCAATTTGGAAACAAAGATGGCACTGATCAATTTTAGTTTTTATCTTTGTAATGTGACAAATAAAGTTATTTTGTAAATCAGATGATAGTGTTGCATAAGAAGATCACACTTGCAGGAATGACTTATTTCCATTTTTGATTAGTCTTCATTTGTGATGGTGAAAACTTTATTTTAACTATAACATCCTTCCCTTGTAATATTCATTCACATTATTGATCAACTTGTTAAATATTTTTTAAAACTCATTAAGAAGAATCAGTGGAGCTCCAGAGTTGTAAAACTAAGCAGTGATTCATTTTGTGTATTGTACACTGGAAATCAGTGGGAAGGTGAATTGTTGACAGTGTAATTGTTATTATGTCCATATACTTTGTGCGCATACATACTTTCCTGATGCTATCCAATATTCAGCAAAAACCATTTTCACATACCTGAGAAATCTAAGGCTCAAAGTTCAAGTAGGCTAGATTACACAATGTCAGAGCCAGAATTGGAGACAGATCAGGGAAATAGAGTTTTGCCATTTCTACACATGTAAGGCTCCATACTAAGGGACATTTAAAGCTCTGTGTTGCATGGAGAAACACTAAGGTCAAAGCAGTTTGGATAAATTCATGGATGACCAATATTTTAGATACCTAACACATATATGTTAAAAATGAATTTAGAGATTAGATGTGACTGCTACTGCTTGGAAAATAAGCTCTCTCTTTTTCTGATATTCAAATCTATAGGACCAGTCTCTTCTTAATGCCACTAGCAAAACAAGTAACTCTGCCTCATGCTATGTCCATTTCTTGTTTCCTCAGAAGTATTTCTCATTGGCAGTAATTAAATATTTAGGACAGGAAAGATTTTTTTTTTTTTCCTAGTTTGTTTTGCGGTTAGGTCACTCCAAGGTTTCTTGAGTTATCCCAAGGTTTATTTCCTTCCAATTCATTTCCTATGAAAATAATAGCACATATTATCCTATGACTAAAAATTTGTATGGACAAGTTATAGAAAAGGGCCAACTTTATATTTGTATAGACAAGTTATAGAAAAGGACCAACTGTACATTTTTATCTACTGGTATTTTTTTGTTTGTTTTTGGGCTTCGGAAGAGAGGAGTTGAATAATAAACAGATGCACTGAACTTGAAGGAAAAATGCTTTTCTGTGTTAAAGATTGAAATGTAAGTTGCAAGCATAATTTTGTTTTACTGCACACATATAGCAAATTTTTAAGGAACAAGAAGTTTATTGCATCAAGGACAGCATGAGTCAATGGTTTTAGGGGATTTAATAATAACCATGAAAAATCTTCAGTATGATATATTGGCTGTGACATATCTTATAAAGTGTCATGTAGAACTTGCTGAATTGTTTCATTGAAGGCTACAATCCTTAGAACAGAGAAAGTTCTTTAAATGTAGGTCATTGTGCTCTTTTGTATAATCAGATAGAAGTATCAGGAGAACTTTTTTGGTGCTTAAACAAGGAAAATGAAAACCATATTATTAATTCATTTTAAGATACAGCTCATAATAGTTACAGCATAAGTGACACTCTTATCTAAATGTCAATTAATAGAGTGAACCTTCAGAAGACTGAGAATACAGTTTTAATAATAATATATTTGATATGAAAAAGTAAACTATTCAAAATGTTGTTTGATGTTCTGTTTTATCTATTTTGAAAAGTAGTGTGAATTGAACAAATGGGATAATATCCAATCAATGATCTGGTTGCAAAAAATGTTATTTCGTATCACTCCACCTCTACTGATAATCAGGTATACCTCAAACATAAGAATCTACTCTAAGAAGTTTCAGTTACAATAAAAGGAAATCTTAGTTGAAATAACCATTTGAAAGTAACCAAGCAATAATGCTGTGGTAAATATGCAGATCTCTGAATCAATGCCTCTATCTAGTAGTAAATAGAACCTAGCCATTATAGAACCTACAAAAACATCAGTTCAGTCACTCAGTCATGTTCGACTCTTTGTGACCCCATGGACTGCAGCACGCCAGGCCTCCCTGTCAATCACCACCTCCTAGAGATTACCCAAACTCATGTTCATCGAGTCAGTGATGCCATCCAACCATCTTATCCTCTGGCGTCCCCTTTTCCTCCTGCCTTCCGTCTTTTCCAGCATCAGGGTCTTTTCAGATGAGTCAGTTCTTCACATTAGGTGGCCAAAGTATTGGAGTTTCAGCTTCAATATCGGTCCTTCCAATGAATACCCAGGACTGATCTCCTTTAGGATGGACTGATTGGATTTGCTTACAGTCCAAGGGACTCTCAAGAATCTTCTCCAACACCACAGTTCAAAAGCATCAATTCTTTGGCATTTGGCTTTCTTTATGGTCCAACACTCACATGCATACATGACAGCTGGAAAAACCATAGCTTTGACTAGATGGAACTTGGTCGGCAAAGTAATGTCTCTGCTTTTTAATATGCTGTCTAGTTTGGTCATAGCTTTTCTTCCAAAGAGCAAACATTTTAAATTTCATGGCTTCAGTCGTCATCTGCAGTGATTTTAGAGTCCAAGAAAATAATGTCCCTCATTGTTTCCTTTGTTTCCCCATCTATTTGCCATGAAGTGATGTGATCAGATGTCATGGTATAAGTTTTTTGAATGTTGAGTTTTAAGCCAACTTTTTCCTCTCGTCTTTCACTTTCATCAAGAAGCTCTTTAGTTCTTCTTCACTCTCTGCCATAATGATGGTGTCATCTTCATATCTGAGGTTATTGATATTTCTCCCTGCAATCTTGATTCCAGCTTGTGCTTCATTCAGCCGGGCATTTCTTATGATGTACTCTGCATAGAAGTTAAATAAGCAGGGTGACAATATACAGCCTTGACATACTCCTTTCCCCATTTGGGACTGTTGTTCCGTGTCCAGTTCTAACTGTTGCTTCTTAACCTGCATACAGATTTCTCAGGAGGCATGTCAGGTTGTTGGGCATTCCCATCTCTTGAAGAATTTTCCACAGTTTCCTCTGATCCACACAGTCAGAGGCTTTGGCATAGTCAATAAAGGAGAAGTAAATGTTTTTCTGGAATTATCTTGTTTCTTCTGTGATCCAATGGATGTTGGCAATTTGATCTCTTGTTCCTCTGCCTTTTCTAAATTCATCTTGAACATCTGGAATTTCTTGGTTCATGTAGTATTGTAGCCTGGCTTGTAGATGTTTGAGCATTACTTTACTAGCGTGTGAGATGAGTGCAATTGTACAATAGTTTGACCATTCTTTCACATTACCTTTCTTTGAGATTGGAATTAAAACTGACCTTTTCTAGTCCTGTGGCCACTGCTGTCTTTTCCAAAGTTGCTTGCATATTGAGTGCAGCAGTTTCACAGCATCATCTTTTAGGACTTGAAATAGCTCAGCTGGAATTCCATCACCTCCATTAGCTTTGTTCATTGTGATGCTTCCTAAGGCACACCTCAGACTCCTGGATGTCTGGCTCTAGGTGAGTGGTTGGTTATCTGGGTCATGAAGATCTTCTATGTATAGTTTTTCTGTATGTTCTTGCCATCTTTTCTTAGTATCATCTACTTCTGTTAGGTCCATCCCATTTCTGTTTTTTATTGTGACCATCTTTGCATGCAATATTCCCTTGGTATCTCTATTTTTCTTGAAGAGATCTCTAGTTCTTCCCATTTGATTGTTTTCCTCTTTTTATTTGCATTGACCACTGAGGAAGGCTTACTTATCTCTCCTTGCTATTCTTTGGAACTCTACATTCAGATGGGCACATCTTGCCTTTTCTCCTTTGACTTTGGCCTATCTTCTTTTTTTCTGGTATTTATAAAGCCTCCTCAGACAGTCATTTTGCCTTTTTTGCATTTCTTTTTCTTGGGGAAGGTCTTGATCACTGCCTCTTGTACAATATCATGAACCTCCATCTATATTTCTTCAGACACTCTGTCAGATCTAATCATTTGAATATGTTTGTCACTTCTACCCTGTAATCATAATGGATTTGATTTAGGTCCTACCTGGATGGTCTAGTGGTTTTCCCTACTTTCTTCAATTTAAGTCTGGATTTTGCAATAAGAAGTTCTTGATCTGAACCACAGTCAGCACCTAGTCTTTTTTTTTTTTTTTTTTTGCTGACTGTATATAATTTATCCGTATTTGGCTACAAAGAATATAATCAAACTGATTTTAGAATTGACTGTCTGCTAATGTCCATGTGTTGCATCATTTCTTTTGCTGTTGGAAGAGGATGTTTGCTATGACCAGTGAGTTCTCTTGGCAAAACTCTTCTGACAAAATGTGGTCCAATGAAAAAGGGAATGGCAAACCATTCAGGATTCTTGCCTTGGGAACCCCATGAACAGTATGAAAAGGCAAAAAATATGACACTTAAGGATGAATTCCCCAGGTCAGTAGGTGCCAAATATACTACTGGAGAAGACTGGAGAAGGAACTCCAGAATGAAGAGACAGAGCCAAAGTGAAAACAGTGCCCAGCTGTGGATGTGACTGGTTATGGAAGTAAAGTCTCATACTGTAAAGAACAGTATTGCATAGGAACCTGGAATGTTACGTCCGTGAATCAAGGTAAATTGGAAGTGGTCAAACAGGAGATGGCAAATGGCAAGAGTTCAATTAGTGAACTAAAATTGACTGGAGTGGGCAAATTTAATTTGGATGACTATTATATCTACTACTCTGGGCAACAATCCCTTAGAAGAATTGGAGTAGCCCTCATAGTCAACAAAAGAGTCCAAAATGCAATACTTCATGCAGTCTCAAAATGACAGAATGATCTCTGTTTCCAAGGCAAACCATTCAGTATCACAGTAATCCAAGTCTACGCCCCAATCTCTAATGCCGAAGAAGCTGAAGTTGAGCAGTTCTAAGATGACCTACAAGACCTTCTACAAAACCATGAAAATGTGCTTATATGAACATCTTTTTTCCATAATAACAAAAATTAATTCATTGAGTATGCTGCTGTAAACCATTAGAAAGTAGAGATATATTAAGTAGTTTAACATTTTTTGAATATAAGGTTGTGTATCTGAGGATGTCTGTTACTAGGTGTTGTAAGTGCTTGGGCTTATTCTATTTCCCCATTGCCTCAAAACTTTCTTCTAAAGCTGGCTTTCCATGTCTCAAAGACTTTTCTTTCCTATTGTATGCTTAATCTGCAGTATAGTCTTTCTAAAAATTCAATCTGATAGGGAAAACCCCCCATTAAAAATCCAGGTAGTTCACTATTGCTTTCAGATCAAGTCTCAACTGTTCATCATGGTTTCAGTTCAGTTCAGTTCAGTCGCTCAGTCATGTCCGACTTTTTGTGACCCCATGAGCTGCAGCATACCAGGCCTCCCTGTCCATCACCAAACTCCCAGAACCTGCCCAAACTTGTGTGCATTGAGTCAGTGATGCCATCCAACCATCTCATCGTCTGTCGTCCCATTCTCCTCCTACCTTCAATCTTTCCCAGCATCAGGGTCTTTTCCAATGAGTCAGCTCTTCGCATCAGGTGGCCAAAGTATTGGAGTTTCAGCTTCAACATCAGTCCTTCCAATGGACACCCAGGACCAATCTCCTTTAGGATGGACTGGTTGGATCTCCTTGCAGTCCTCACCATGCTTTACTTGCTTTCATATGGTTATTCAAGATATTGCCCATTTGCATCTGTCCAGGCCCATCTCTTACCTGATATTCTAGCTCAAGGCATTTAGGACTGTTCTTTTATTTTACCTTAGTAAGGACACTAAAACCCTTTACACATCAACTCATGCAAAAGCACACTGTACTAGGGGTGAAGAAAGAATAGTTCTCTGTTCAACCAAAGTTTGATTGCAGTTTCAGCTTAAAACACCCACTACAAACATAAAACAATTAAATGTATTAATACTTACATATGCATACACAGACAAGTGTGTATATTGTTACTGCTACTGCTACTGCTAAGTCACTTCAGTCGTGTCCGACTCTGTGTGACCCTGTAGACGGAAGCTCACCAGGCTCCCCTGTCCCTGGGATTCTCCAGGCAAGAACACTGGAGTGGGTTGCCATTTCCTTCTCCAATGCATGAAAGTGAAAAGTGAAAGTGAAGTCGCTCAGTTGTGTCCGACTCTTAGCGACCCCATGGACTGGAGCCTACCAGGCTCCTCCATCCATGGGACATTCCAGGCAAAAGTACTGGAGTGGGGTGCTATTGCCTTCCCCTGTATATTGTTAAGGAAAGAAAATTAGGCTAATGTTTTAATTTGCATAGGCTGGACATTTTGTGAATAGGGACCTGTCTCTGCTCACTGTAGTAAAATGCCTGATCATTGGAGATCATCCATAAAAATATGTTGAATGAGTGAATATATAAAATTAATGCCAAAACTTCTAGATCAGTATATAATTCGGACCCTAATTTATGTTAACAGAATTCTCACTGTGTTATGTAAAGACTACCTTATTGTTAATTTTCCTCTTCTCAGGTTGATTTTATGCACATTTCTAAGGGCCAAAATGTAAACATTAAATATACAGAAAAATGCCAACTAAAAGTCAGTATGCTTTTTTAATATCAGTTTCAAAGTACTTATTCTATCTTGTCAAACTTATGATTAAAAATAAATCAATGAAGAGATTGCATTTGCTATTGCATGTGCCTTATAATAATGGATGAAAAACATGATACATTTTTTATATAAAATCATATTCTCCAGATATATATCATCCCAAAGTCATAAAGTGTTCTAATAATTCTCTTTGCCTTTTATTATACCCAATTATAGGAAATTTAGTCCCTGCAAATTCCTTCGTTCCTTCTGGAAAAAGACAACATTTTGCAATTAGATTCTAACACTAACTGTTCATTTTACTCTCCTTTAAAGAAGAGGTCCAGCAAAATCCAATAATAAAATGCTCTTTTTGACTGTGAATTTTGTTTTACAATAGGTTCAATTACTATATAAACATCCCCTGGTATAGGAAGTAGCAACCCACTCCAGTGTTCTTGCCTAGAAAATTCCATGAACAGAGGAGCCAGACGGGTTACAATCCATGGGGTTGCAAAGAGTAGGACATAAAAGAGTGACTGAACATGTATGCAAATTGCAATATTCCACATATATTTAAATATGGATGTCTCTTAATGTAATCCAATCATTTCACTGGGTGGTTAATGGCTCTTTTGGGGGCATTCCTCTCATGTCCAATACCTGTTCGTCTTTTCTAATTCTATCAGGGTAACTAAAATGCTTGACTCAACCCATGTACCCTTAGAAGAATAATTTACATATATCTAGAAGTTACTGAGGCCCTTACAACAGATTTTTCATTCCCTCATTAACAGAGCAGATGCTTAACAAGTATGTGTTCAGTAAATTTTATGAATGAGGGCAAATTATGTTAAAGTGCTGCACTCAATATGTCAGCAAATTTGGAAAACTCAGCTGTGGCCACAAGACTGGAAAAGGTCCATTTTCACTCCACTCCTAAAGAAAGGCTATGCCAAAGAATGTTCAAATTATCAGACAGTTGTGTTCATTTCACATGCTAGTAAGGTTATACTCAAATAACTTCAAGCTAGGCTTCAACAGTATGTGAACTGAGAACTTCTACATGTAAAAGGTTTGAAAAGGCAGAGAAACCAGAAATCAAATTGCCAACAATATCATGCCAACATTAGATCATAGTGAAAGCAAGCAGATTCCAGAAAAAGTGTCTACTTCAAAGCCTTTGTGTGGATCACAACAAACTATGGAAAATTCTTAGAGAGATAGGAATACTAGACCATCTTGTCTCCTGAGACACCTGTGTGCAGGTCAAAAGCAACAGTTAGAACCTTACATGGAGTAACTGACTGGCTCAAAATTGAGAAAGAATTTCATCAAGGCCGTATATTGTCACCCTGCTTATTTAACTCCTATGCAGGGTACATCATGCAAAATGCTGGGCTGGTTGACTCACAAGCTGGAATCAAGATTGCTGGGAGAAATATCAGCAACCTCAGATATGTAGATTATAACACTCTAATGACAGAAACCAAAAAGGAACTAAAGAGCCTCTTGATTAGGATGAAAAAGGAGAGTGAAAAAGCTGGCTTAAAGCTCAACATTCAAAAAACTAAGATCATGGCATCTGGTCTCATCAATTTATGGAAAATTGAAGGAGAAAAAGAGGAAACTGGCAGATTTTATTTTCTTGGTCTCCAAAATCAATGTGGATGCTGATTGCTGCCATAAAATTAAAAGACGCTTGCTCATTGGAAGGAAAGCAATAACAAACCTATACCACATATTAAATTAAAAAACAGAGACATTACTTTGCCAACAGAGATTGGTATAGTTGAAGCTATATTTTTTTTTCTAATAATTATGTATGGGCATGAGAGTTGGACCATAAAGAAGGCTGAGCACTGAAGAATTGGTGCTTTTGAACTGTGGTGCTGGAGAAAACTCTTGAGAGTCCCTTGGACTGCAAGGAGAACCTGTTAACCCTAAAGGAAATCAACCATGAATATTCATTGGAAGGACTGATGCTGAAGCTGAAGCTCTAGTATCTTGACCACCTGATGCAAAGATCCAACTCTTTGGAAAAGACCTAGATGCTGAGAAAGATGGAAGGCAAAAGGAGAAGGTGATAAGAGGGTGTGATTTTTAGATAGTATCACCAACTCAATGGGCATGAATTTGAGCACACTCTGGGAGATAGTGAAGGACAGGGAAGCCTGATGTCCTGGAGTTCATGGGATCACGAAGAATTGAACACAACTTAGCTACCAAAGGACAACCACCACGAATAATGATGGTAAAGAGGCTGGGGTCAGAGAGACTAATGGTTGGAAATCAACTTGTTACATACTAGCTGTGTGCCCTTAAAATTTGACTCCTCTCCTGTTATGCTATGCTATGCTATGCTAAGTCACTTCAGTCGTGTCCGACTCTGTGTGACCCCATAGACAGCAGCCCACCAGGCCTCCCTGTCCCTGGGATTCTCCAGGCAAGAACACCGGAGTGGGTTGCCATTTCCCTCTCCAAAGCATGAAAGTGGAAAGAGAAAGTGAAGTCGCTCAGTCCTGTCCGACTCTTAGCGATCCCATGGACTGTAGCCTACCAGGCTCCTCCGTCTGTGGGATTTTCCAGGCAGAGTGTAGTGGGCATAATTCTTGGATTGTTTGGAGTATTAAAAAAGATAATAGGCAAAATTCATAGATACCTTAATTATTGAAGTAGCTAATACATAAGACCTGAACTTGGGCAAACTCCAGGGGATAATGAGGGACAGGGAAGCTCTGCACACTGTGTCCAGAGGGTCGCAAAGAGTCAGACATGACTTAGTGACTGAATAACAGCAGTATATGAGCATTTAGAACAGTGACACAGAGCTGCTTTCATAAATATTTATTAACAGTGGTATTGTCCACCAATATTCACCGCATATATTCACCGTATATCTTAGACGCCTTCTTAGTTTCATTTTCTAAACCATTTATAATAGAAATGATTTGGAAGAGATGGAGAACTGCTGAGACAGACAAGACCTTGAGGAACTTGTTAGATTACAGCCCCTGACCAGGCACAGAACTAGCACAGAATAAAATTACTTTGGCTTTGGAGCATGGCTACAATTTCTGCTTTGTCTCAATTCTGTGATTACTTCCAGGGTTGAGAGCCATAGGTTCTAGGTAGTCTGGAGAGTTCCATCTCTACCCTTCATGGATCCAAAGAAATTTCCAAATCTTTCTGTCTCTGGTCTGAGAGATGTTAAGAGTAAGCTTCTCTGTTAGTGGTAGGCCTGAAAACCAGATGCTCATGGGGACCTTTATGCACCAGAATATACTTTGCAACTTGAATGTGAGGATCCAAACTGACTAGTTAATCTGGCAAAACTAGGAACCACAGCAGTGGCCTTGGAAGATTCTTACCTCAGTGACGTAGGAAGAAGTATAGTAGCTGATATTTGTACTCTTGAGTCATACACATCATTCCTACCTTTCCTTAGCCTTATTTTTTAAATCTGAAAATAAATGTTTCCTTAAATCTATAAAATATTTCACTTGACTGTAACATTCTATGAGGTCAAACCCCAGATCCAGCATAGGTGATATAAATCATGTGGGAGAAACATAAAGCTCCTAACCTATAATATGTTATTGTTCAGTCACTAAGTCGTGTCCAATTCTTTGCAGTTCCTATGGACTGTAGCCCACCAGGCTGCTCAGTCCATGGGGTTTTCCAGGTAAGAGTCCTGGAGTGGATTGCCGTTTTCCCTACACAGGGATTGAGCCTGTGTCTCCTGCATTGGTGGGCAGATTTATTACCACTGAGCCACCAGGGAAGCCCACCCTACAGTGTTCTCCTACAATAGTGTTCACACTGAATAGATAACAGTGTACATTGAGGTGAGAGAAGATTCTGGAAAGAGAAAGCTATGGAGAAAAATCTTCTGACTGATGAAAGAGATAAAGAACTGATATGAGTGTGTCAAAATGCTTTTTACTATTTTCCTTTAAACAGCACCTCTGGCCTGATGTCTTTGAACTCACCAGAAAGCATCTCTCAAGTTGACTCTAACGCCTAAGGGAAAGTTGAAGGATCTAAAATCTTGACCATGAGCCCCAGGGAATATACATTTTTAATCAAGAGCGAGGTGTTGGGAACACTGTTGCTACTTGAATGCCAAGGTATTTAAGTTTTAAAGCAAAAACAAAAAACCCTGGAGACCTGCTGACACCCTCTTGCGCTGCTGCTGCTTCTGATCACTTGCATGGATTTAGACTAAGGCTTTTTATACGTAAACAGAGCCTCTATGACATCCTGTGGGGAAACTCTGGCAAGTAGTCCCTGTGATTAATGAACTACAAAATGTAACCCTCACACTATTTAAATATAAGGGAAAAACATGCTCAGAGAGGGAACAATCTCCTGACAGGAAGCCATTCACAGAAGGAGGTTTGCTTTTTTAATTGCCACATCCTTCACCACCTGGTTTCCCCGATTTAGCTGGAAAACTAAAAGGAGTCACAGGTCTGTTTGTTAAAACATTTATATGCAGTGTTGCCTGAAGATAATTAATATGGAAAATGATGATTTCCTGACAGTGTCTATAATTTTGTTTCAGTTGAGAAAGGAAGAAATACTAGAGACCAAAACTGTATTTTTAGCATAGGTTTATGCTGTATGCTATGTATTTTGGGGCCGTCTGAAGATACCCGTATGACTTTAATGATGTCTGATATTCAATGCATTTAATAGGTATGTTTTTAGATATCATATTCCCAGAAGTATACATTTTTAGAAAAAATTATATTGGAGTATTTTGAAAGTGAAGTCACTCAGTCGTGTCCCACTCTTTGCGAACCCATGGACTGTAGCCTACCAGGCTCCTCCCTCCTTGGGATTCTCCAGGAAACAGTACTGGAGTGGGTTGCCATTTCCTTCTCCAGGACATCTTCCCGACCCAGGGATCGAACCCAGGCCTCCCGCATTCCAGGCAGACGCTTTAACCTCTGAGTCACCAGGGAAGCCCATATTGGAGTATAGTTGGTTGATTAACAGCATTATCTTAGTTTCAGGTGTACAGCAAAGTGATTCATTTATACTTTTACATGTATCTATACTTTTTAATGGAGAAGGCAATGGCACCGCACTCCAGTACTCTTGCCTGGAAAATCGATGGATGGAGGAGCCTGGTAGGCTGCAGTCCAGGGGGTCGCTAAGAGTTGGACAGTAGAAGACGACTGAGCGACTTCACTTTCACGTTTCACTTTCATGCATCGGAGAAGGAAGTGGCAGCCCACTCCAGTGTTCTTGCCTGAGGAATCCCAGGGACGGGGGAGCCTGGTGGGCTGCCGTCTATGGGGTGATCATTTTTTCATCTAGGTTATTACAAAATATTAATTAGAGTTGCCTTTGTTATTCAGTAGGTCCTTGTGCATATCTGTTTTAAATCTAGCAGTGTTTATATGTCAAATCCAAGCTCCCAATGTATCACTCATCTGTACTTTCCTCTTTGGTAACCACACACCTTTCCCCTTTGGTAACCAAAAGTTTGTTTTCTATATCTGTGAGTCTGTTCCTCTTTTCTAAATAAGTTCATTTGTTTCATTTTCTTAGATTCCAAATATAAGCAATATCATATGATATTTGTCTTTCTCTGTGATTTACTTCATTTAGATAATATCCAAGTCTATCCATGTTGCTGCAAATGAAATTATTTCATTCTTTTTAATGGCTAATATTTCATTTTATATAGGTACCATCTTCTTCTTCCATTCTTCTGTCAGTGTAAATCTGGGCTGCTTTCATGCCTTGACTATTGTAAATAATAGCGCTGCAGTGAACACTGGGGTGCATGTATCTTTTCAAATGATGGCTTTCTCTACATAAATGCCCAGGAATAGAATTGCTGGGTCATATGGTAGCTCTATTTTTAGTTTTTAAAATAATGTCCATACTGTTTTCTGCAGTGGCTGCATGAATTTTATATTTCCATCAAAAGTGTTGTAGGGCTCCCTCTTCGCCACATCCTCTGCACCGTATTTTTTGTTGACTTTTTGATGATGGCCATTCTTACTGGTGTGAGATAGTATCTCATTGTAGTTTTGATTTGCATTTCTCTAATAATTTGCAATGTTGAGCATCTTTCACGTGCCCAAGAGGTTTACATTTTGAACCTTCTTTTTTCAAATAAAGAGTAAGGAAATCAATCCAAGGTGACATAATAATTGCCATATTAATCATCAAAAAATTATTCTACTTTATTCAGATTCTTTAGGAAAATTTTCTATTCCCTTTTAGTTTGATGTACTCATGAAAACATTTTTTAGAGCAGGTAGACATACCAGTCCTTTATCAGTATCACATCTTTAATGTAGGTAGCTGCTGCTGCTAAGTCATTTCAGTTGTGTCCGACTCTGTGCAACCCCATAGATGGCAGCCCACCAGGCTAGCCCATCCCTGGGATTCTCCAGGCAAGAACACTGAAGTAGGTTGCCATTTCTTTCTCCAATGCATGAAAGCGAAAAGTGAAAGTGAAGTCGCTCAGTCGTGTCGGACCCTCAGCGACCCCATGGACTGCAGCCTACTGGGCTCCTTCGTCCATGGGATTTTCCAGGCAAGAGTACTGGAGTGGAGTGCCATTGCCTTCTCCAAATGTAAGTAGCAGATTTCCTAAAAGGCATCATCCCTGTTTTAATGCTGTTGATATGACAGAAAGGGTTCTATCTGTAAAATTATCTTGCTGAAAGTACAAGGTTTTTAATTTTTGCTGACTTTTTTTGTGTGCATGTGTTTTTATACTTACTTATTTTAGAATCTAAAGATGCCTGGGACTGGAGCACTGGGATGACCTGGAGGGATGGTGTGGGAAGGGGGGAGGGAGGAAGGTTCAGGATGGGGAACACGTGTATTCTGGTGGCGGATCCATCTCGATGTATAGTAAAAGTAATACAATATTGTAAAGTTAAGCAAAATTAAAAAAAAAAAGAATTAAACTTAATTCATACATTTATTAATATGCTTGCTGCTTGGAAGAAAAGCTATCACAAACCTAGACAGCATATTAAAAAGCAGAGTCATCACTTTGCTGACAAATGTCTGTATATTCAAAGCTATGGCTTTTCCTGTAGCCACGTATGATTATGAGAGTTGAACCACAAAGAAGGCTGAGCACTGAAGAATTGATGCTTTCAAACTGTGGTGCTGGAGAAAACTCTTGAGAGTCCGTTGGACAGCAAGGAGATCAAACCACTCTATCTTAAAGGAAATCAACCCTGAATATTCATTGGAAGGACTGATGCTGAAGTTGAAGCTCCAATCCCTTGGCTACCTGATGCGAACTGCTGACTCACTGAGAAAGTCCTTGATGCTGAGAAGGATTGAGGGCAGAAGAAGTGAATGACAAACAAGGAGATGGTTGGATGGCATCATTGACTCAATGGACACGGCTCTGAGCAAACCAGGAGATAGTGAATAATAGGGAAGCCTGGTGAACAGGACTGCTCATTAGACTATTACAAATATTTTCTAATTTCTTTGTTATGGCCTCTCACATACATCCACCATTTAAACGTGGACATTTCTACATGGGATTTTGTTTAAAGTATCTTTAATATTAATTTTGTATTTTGATATGCTGCAGTCCATAGGGTCATAAAAACTTGGACACAACTGAGCGACTGAACAACAAATCCAAGGACAACTGATTTCCTTATACTGTCTTTCAAATAAATTTTAAATCTTTAAAAAAATAAATAAATAAATAAATTCCCTTCAACACCCACCCCAAATAATCAGACCATCTACCATAAGGGGGGATTGGAAATAGTATAAGCATGAAAATAATTATAAAATATCATGAAAACAGATGAATCAGTATTTTAACTCAAAGAAATACTTCAAACTCTCTAATCCTTATCTTTCTCTTTATAAAATGGGAAGAGCAACACCTGTATTACATGGGTGCCATTAAGACTGAGTGAAATTTTGTTCTGCACTTGAGGTAATACACAGAATCCCAATCACACACATAATCCTAATCACTCATCAACTTTCACATACAAACAGGAGGCTACTCTTATTCTTAATCATTAAAATTGTCTTTCCTTCTCTTTCTTCTCTTCTATTTATTCTCTTTGGCTCTCTCCTTTGACCTCTCTTTTTTACTTCTCAAATTGTTCTTTATTAAAAATGTTCAAGGATACAGAGGGGGAAAAGAGCTGTTACTCCCAGAGAAGACTTCACTCCCCACCAAGATGAGGCATGTCTGTGATTAAACAATGTTGAAAACAATATGCTAGCACATTTGATGTTACAGTAAGTAAAATTTACGTTTGCAGATTGAAAACTATAAGGAAATTATGTAGACAAAATAGAGAATTGCAAATAATTACTTTATCCTATAAAATGTATGGTATCTCATGAAGTTAGATTTTCTTTATGTAAAAATAGAGGTTATATCTCATTATACCATAAACAAATTTTAAGACATTAAAAGTATAACCATATTTTATATTAATAATAATAAAGCAAGAGATTTATGTTTTAGAGACTGCAATAAAAAATACTTTCTTTAAACCTTGCACTAAACTAAGTCAGTAGTTTAACTGCCTTACTAATGTTTATAAGGTGATGTTTCTGTATTTTCAAACTAGTTGTTTCTTGGTAAAGTATGTCTTAATAAAAGTCTATAATTCCCCACTGTTGCATGGTTGAAAAATTACACTTTACATGTGATTTTTATACTTGAATATAATTAAATAATTAACTATAAACAGATTTATACCATATACTAGAAATGAACCAACTAGATAATAGATAGCATCATCTACTCAGTGGACATGAAGTTAAGCAAACTCTGAGAGACAGTGGAGAACAGAGGAGCCTGGTGTGCTGCATTCCATGGGATCACAAAGAGTTTAACACAACTTACCGACTGAACAACAAAAAGAAATTAACCAGACTTAAATTCAGTTTTTTTTAGGATCTAAGAAAACACTTGCATATGAATAAATTCAACTAATCTTTAAGAAGAGTCTTCAGTAAATAAACTGCATGCTTGACCACTTTCTACATGTTTGGTTTTTCTTCATAAAATACAATCGTATATACATTAGCAAGTTGCATTTTTGCCATAATATTGCTAAATACCTAGTGTTTTCTTCCTTAGGATTATTCTGTTTAAAGTTTACATTATCTCTAAATTGCAAACAAATTCATTTTAGAGAAAGTTAAAAATAACAGAAATAAAATTCTTTGACATTTCTTTCAGAAGAAATGTCATCTCTTATGGAAATACCTCTGAAGATCTACTCACTTTAAGAATGTTTTTATGCAAAATATGATCTGTTTCTTTTATACATGAAAGAGTAATGAATTCAAGCTCATGAGTGAATAATTGTGAATTGATCATTTAGAGATCAAATCTCTTTAAATATTTCAAGGAATCAGAAGTAAGATAGAACAAAATCATTTTATTATGTTCTTTTAGTGATAAATCAGGGAAGCCAATGATTGGCTGCTGAGCTTAAGTGTATTTTTGTTATCATTTCTGGGAAATAGTGCCATTTAAGCAATGGCATTTCAAATGTAAACAGTCTTTAAAAGTAGGAACACGAGGAAGCCCTCTACATCTCTTGCATGTAACACAATTGCTTTACCAATAAGCATGATAGGCAAAAAACTGCAGTTATAGATGCATTTATTATTATTATTTGTCTTTTGTGTAGAGGAATATCAGTACATATTTGGATAATCACCATTGTTGGATAGCAGTGGATGATGTACTGGTAACCCAGATAATCTGATCAGAGTGAAGTTTGAGATCAACCGAAAATAGTTTAACAATGGAAACTTGGCATTTTTCTAGTTGGTGAATTCTGTGCATTAGTTGCTCAGTCATGTCCAACGCTTGGCGACCCCATGTACTGTAGCCTGCCAGGCTCCTCTGTCCATGGAATTCTCCAGGCAGGAATACTGGAGTGAGTTGCCATTTCCTTCTCCAAGGATCTTCCCAGCCTGGAATTCGAACCCAGGTCTCCTACATTGCAAGCATATACTTTACCACTGAGCCACTAGGGAATAGAGGCAGAATTTTAGTTTGATAAAATATACCATGAGTACATTAGTACCTCTACTCAGAACTACAGAGATTTCATTTAACCTCAATAATCTTATTATCTGTGTTTTCTTTTAACTCCAAAAATTTCAGTTTTCAATGAACTCAGTGTAGTTAAATGTTTATTTCAGAAATCAATAGAGCAATGTCAGTGTAAAAATACCATCATTACCACCAACAAAAGAATTACCATAAAGACTTGAAGATTTTTCTTGTAATTAGTTTTTATCCTTAAAACATATCCTAGGGAGGTATAATGAAATTGTACATGTTTGTTAAGTCATTTCAGTCGTGTTTGACTCTTTGTGACCCTATGGACTGGAGCCCACTAGGCTCCTCTGTCCATGGGATTCTCCAGGCATGAATGCCAGAGTGGGTTGCCATATCCTCCTCCAGAGGATCTTCCAAACCCAGTGATCAAACCTGGTCCCCTGGGCCTCCTGCCTTGGCAGGCGGGTGCTTTACTATTGATACCACCTCGGAGCTACATCTTAACTCTTAGGCTGACATGATTGAGTAACTCTATCTGGTTATGCCACTAATTTAATACACAGGTTCATTTGTTTATATTTAGGGACTGCTGTTTTTATCTCAGTTTTGTTGGATAACTATGTAAGACATTAACAAGATTCTGAAGTCAAATCTACAAAACAAATTACATTTAGAAAGTATCAGTTTCTTTTTCCTCCCAAGACTGATTCTTTTCTCTGCTCTAGGTAACCATTATTTTTATTTTTTGAACAAGCTCTTTATTTCTTTTAAAATTTCAATTTATTTATTTTTGCACATATGCTTTCTTTTTAAAATTTCAATGAATTAACTTATTTTTGCACATGCTTTTCTTTTAAATTTTTATTTTTGCATATGCACTTCCTTTTTAAAATTTTAATTATTTTCTGCACATGCTCTTTCTTTTTTTTAGTTTTCTGAATGTTGAGTTTTGTTTTTTTTAAATATTTATTTTATTTAACTTTACAATATTGTATTGGTTTTGCCATGTATCAAAATGAATCTGCCACAGGTATACATGTGTTCCCCATCCTGAACCCTCCTCCCTCCTCCCTCCCCATACCATCCCTCTGGGTCATCCCAGTGCACTGGGGCTGGTGCATTGAGATAACCATTATTTTTAAATTAAAACTTTGGTTTATTCTTATGTTAAAAAATAGTATGTATGTGGAATCATATCATTTTTTTCTCCTTTAGATTGACAGTTGCTTATTATATACACTTAAAGTTTTTTTTTTTTTTTAATATATTCTAGTGTACTCATTTTGGAGAAGGCAATGGCACCCCACTCCAGTTCTCTTGCCTGGAAAATCCCATGGATGGAGGAGCCTGGAAGGCTGCAGTCCATGGGGTCGCTGAGGGTCAGGCACAACTGAGCAAATTCACTTTCACTTTTCACTTTCATGCATTGGAGAAGGAAATGGCAACCCACTCCAGTGTTCTTGCCTGGAGAATCCCAGGGACGGGGGAGCCTGGTGGGCTGCCGTCTATGGGGTCACACAGAGTCGGACACGACTGAAGCGACTTAGTATTAGTAGTAGTAGTAGTAGTAGTAGTAGTGTAGTCATTTAATGGCAGTATATAGACTGATTTCTGGCTGTTTTCTTTAGTTTATTTTTAATTGAAGGATAATTGCTTTACAGGTTTACTCATGTACCCTGCCACTTGAACATCCCTCCCACCTCCCTCCACATCCCACCCCTCTAGGTTGTTACCAGACCATGGTTTGAATTCCCTGAGTCATACCAAATTGCCATCAGCTATATTTTTTATATGTGGTAATGTATGTTTCCATGTTACTCTCTCCATATATCCCTCCCTCTCCCTCCTTACTCCTGTATTGCAGCTCTCTTTTACAATAGCTAGGATGTGGAAGCAACCTAGATGTCCAACAAAAGATGAATGGAAAAAGAAGCGATTTTATATAAACACACACACACAATGGAATATTACTCAGCCATCAAAAGGAACACATTTGAGTCAGTCCTAATGAAGTGGATGAACCTAGAGTCCATTACACAGAGGGAAATAAGTCAGAAAGAAAAACAAGTATTGTATACTGACACATATATATGGAATCTAGAATGATGATACTGATAAACCTGTTTTGTTTTGTGGGTTTTTTTGGTGTTGTTGTTCCTTAATAATAGCTTTGCATGCATCCTTGCTATTGCTTCAGTTATGTCCAGCTCTTTGCAAACCCATGGACTGTAGCCTGACAGGATCCTCTGTCCGTGGGATTCTTCAGGCAAGAATAGTGGGATGGGTTGCCATGCCCTCCTGCAGGGGATCTTTCAGACCCAGGGATCAAATCTGTGTCTCTTTTGTCTCCTGGATTGGCAGGCAGGTTCTTTGCACTAGCACCACTTGGGAATCCCAATAACAATTTTTCTGAAGATATTCATATTTTATAAAATTCTTCTGTAATGTACACTTCAGTGGCTTTTAGTTTATTAACAGAGTTGTACAGCACACCTCTATCTAGGAATATTTTTATCACCCCCAAAAAGCAACACCTTTGTGTTTGCTTATCATTAGCAGTTACTTCCCCTTCCCTCATCGCCCTAGTGCCTCAAAACCACTAATTCACTTTCAGTCTCTATGAATTTGTTGTTTTGAGCTTTTAACATGTATTGAATGATTTGTTATGTTGTCAGTCGCTTCTTTAATTTAACATAATCTTTTTGAGGTTCATCTATGTTGTATCCAAAATCACTGCAGATGGTGACTGCAGTCATGAAATTAAAAGACACTTACTCCTTGGAAGGAAAGCTATGACCAACCTAGATGGCATATTCAAAAGCAGAGACATCACTTTGCCAACAAAGTTTCGCCTAGTCAAGTCTATGGTCTCCTGTGGTCATGTATGGATGTGAGAGCTGGACTGTGAAGAAGGCTGAGCGCCAAAGAATTGATGCTTTTAAACTGTGGTGTTGGAGAAGACTCTTGAGAGTCCCTTGAACTGCAAGGAGATCCACCCAGTCCATTCTGAAGGAGATCAGCCCTGGGATTTCCTTGGAAGGAATGATGCTAAAGCTGAAGCTCCAATATTTTGGCCACCTCATGGGAAGAGTTGCCTCATTGGAGAAGACTCTGATGCTGGGAGGGATTAGGGGCAGGAGGAGAAGGGGATGACAGAGGATGAGATGGCTGGATGGCATCACTGACTCGATGGACGTGAGTCTGAGTGACCTCCGGGAGTTGGTGATGGACAGGGAGGCCTGGCGTGCTGCGATTCATGGGGTCGCAAAGAGTCGGACACGACTGAGCGACTGATCTGATCTGATCTATGTTGTATCAGAACCTTAATCTTTTTAATTTCCAAATTACATCCCATTTTGTGACTATACCATATTTTGTATGTCATTCATCCCTTGATGCCCATTTATGGTGTTTTCAGTTTTTGGTTATTCTGACTAATGTTGCTAAGACATTCATGTACAAATATATGTGTAGACCTGTATTTTCAATTTTCTAAGTATACTCCTTGATTGTACTGTATCCCTATGTTTAACATTTTGATCAACTGCTAAACTTTTCTAACTTAGCTGTACCATTTTACAATAACACATTCATTGTTTTATCTTTTTAATTATAGCCATGTTAAAAAGCAAAGACATTACTTTGCCAATAAAGGTCCATCTAGTGAAAGCTCTGGTTTTTCCAGTAGTCATGTAAGGATGTGAGAGTTGGACCATAAGAAAGCTGAGTGCCAAAGAATTAATGACTTTTAACTGTCTTGTTGGAGAAGACTCTTGAGAGTCTCTTGAACTACAAGGAGATCAAACCAGCCCATCCTAAAGGAAATCCTTCCTGGATATTCATCAGAAGAACTGATGCTGAGGCTGAAGCTCCAATTATTTGGCTACTTGATGCTAAGAACTGACTCATTGGAAAAAACCCTAATGCTGGGAAAGATTGAAGGTAGGAGGAGAAGGGGATGGCAAAGGATGAGATGGTTGGATGGCATCACTGACTCAAAGGACATGAGTTTGAGCAGGCTCTGGGAATTTGTGATGGACAGGGAAGCCTGGTGTGCTGCAGTCCATGGAGTTGTGAAGAGTTGGACCCAAATGAGCAACTGAACTGAGTGAATGTGAAGTGGTTCCTCAACTGTTTTTTTTAATTAATTTATGGTTTTAATTGGATGATAATTTTTTCCAATGTTGGGTTATCTCTCTCTCTCTAAACACACACAAACATATCTATCTATCTATACATATATATGTACACACACATATATGTATGTATATAAACCACATATATATATAAATAAATATATATAATGAAGACATATATATTAACTACATATATATTTACCATATATACAACACATATACTAACCATATATATATACATATACATGTACACACATGTATATGGGATATATATGATATATCCCTTCCCTTTTGTGATTAATTCACCTAATATTTAATGATGGTGAACATAGTTTCATCTGCCTGTTGGCCATTTGTATATATTCTTTAAAAAAATGTTTATTCAGATCTTTTGATCATTTTAAAGGGAGTTATTTATCTTTTATCATTGAGTTATGAGATTTTTTTGTGTATTCTGAATAAAATTCCCATGTTAGATTAGATCAGATCAGATCAGTCGCTCAGTCATATCTGACTCTTTGCAACCCCATGAATGGCAGCACGCCAGGCCTCCCTGTCCATCATCAACTCCCGGAGGTCACTGAGACTCACATCCATTGAGTCAGTGATGCCATCCAGCCATCTCATCCTCTGTTGTCCCCTTCTCCTCCTGCCCCCAATCGCTCCCAGCATCAGAGTCTTCTCCAATGAGTCAGCTCTTCACATGAGGTGGCCAAAATACTGGAGTCTCAGCTTTAGCATCATTCCTTCCAAAGAAATCCCAGGGTTGATCTCCTTTAGAATGGACTGGTTGGATCTCCTTGCAGTCCAAGGGACTCTCAAGAGTCTTCTCCAACACTGCAGTTCAAAAGCATCAATTCTTCGGTGCTAAGCCTTCTTCACAGTCCAGCTCTCACATCCATACATGACCATGTGAAAAACCATAGCCTTGACTAGATGAACCTTTGTTGGCAAAGTAAGGTCTCTGCTTTTGAATATGCTATCTAGGTTGGTCGTAACTTTCCCTCCAAGGAGTAAGTGTCTTTTAATTTCGTGGCTGCAGTCACCATCTGTAGTGATTTTGGAGCCCCCAAAAATAAAGTCTGACACTGTTTCCACTGTTAGATAGATTATTGAAAATATTTTCTTTCATTCTATAAGCTTTCTTTTCAGTTTCTTTAGAGAATTTTATAGCTTTAGCTCCTATGTTTGCATCTGTTATCCATTTGGAGTTAAAATTGTATTGTATTGTGTCAAGTAGGGGGTCCAGCTTCATTCTTCCACATGTGAATATTCCATTATCCCAGCAACATTTGTTAAGACTATTCTTAAACACTTTTTGAAAAGATCACTTAGCCTAGAAGACACTGAGTCTCCAACCTGCAGGATCTAATGCCTGATGATCTGAGTTGGAGCTGATGTATTAATAATAGAAATAAAGTGCACAATAAATGTAATGTGCTTGAATCATTCCAAAACCATTCCCTCACCTCTGGTTCATGGAAAACTTGCCCTCTGTGAAACCAATTTCTGGTGTCAAAAATATTGGAAACCTTGAGCCTAAGAGACAATAAAATGTCTCTGGTACAACCAGAACTGAGTCCTTTGCTGAGCACAGAGTGACCTTACAAGTATACTTATTCCTGATATTTACTATGAAAAACAATAATACCCATAATTGGAGACTAAATGAGCCAGTAGGTACATATGAAAGAAAGCTTTGTTAAAATATCTGTTGGGTAGATTATTACCAAATAAGCAGCTTATATATATTTGCTTAAATATATTTGATACATTCTAAAGATAAGGCTACATTCTTTTTCAGAAATTGCAGAGGTACCTTTAAAAACAAGTGTGCTGTAATTTTTTTTTCTAAAACCACCTTGATGAGTGGAATGCAAATTACACAGAAGATTTTAGCTTGAAAATATAAAATAAACATGATATCCATTTGCCATCTGGTGTTTTGTAAATATATTTTGTTTACTCTTTTCAGAAACCCTAAATGAATTTCATAATTGCCTCATTATCTGCAATATGTGAAACCTCCATGGCCATTCTGGTGATTATGACACATGGCTTCCTTAACAAAACAAAAAGCAAAATGAAGAGATAGGTGAAGGAAATTGACAAACCTTTGTGCATTTGTATATAAAAAAAGATGGCTCTTGAAATAACACTGTTCTGAGGTTGCATTGCAGTTTTAAGTAGTATAACTAATGTCATTTGCTTCAAAAATCTGAGTGCATCATTGAGACTACAAAACATTCTTTGCTAAAAATCAAATCAGAAACAGAGCAGAGTTGAGCAATAAAAGATGATTAGGATGGGTCTTCGATGCTATCTTCCTCTGTCTGTTAGCCTTAATTCTACTCTCCTGTCTTGTAGAATGGATATGTAAGTGCATGATAAAATGCAGATCATTGTTGAGAGAGCCACTTTAGTGGTACATTCTCCTTGCTTTATGATAGCCAATATCTAAATACATAATCCTTGAGAGTCCCTTGGACTGCAAGGAGATCCAACCAGTCAATCGTAAAGGAAGTCAGTCCTGAATATTCATTGGAAGGACTGAGGCTGAAGCTGAAGCTCCAATACTTTGGCTGCTGCTAAGTCGCTTCAGTTGTGTCTGACTCTGTACGATCCCATAGATGGCAGCCCACCAGGCTCCCCCGTCCCTGGGATTTTCCAGGCAAGACCACTGGAGTGGGTTGTCATTTCCCTCTCCAATGAATGAAAGTGAAAAGGGAAAGTGAAGTCACTCAGTCATGTCCAACTCTTAGAGACCCCATGGACTGCAGCCCACCAGGCTCCTCTGTCCATCTGATTTTCCAGGCAAGAGTACTGGAGTGGGTTGCCATTGCCTTCTCCGCTTATATCATGAAGCATATTCATTTTTGGAAATATTGTAAATAGTTTTCTAAAATGGTTGTACTAGCAGCACAAGAAGATTCAAATTTCATCTTCAAATATACTAGGTAAAACGGAATTATATTCAATATCTAGTAGTAATCTATAATGGAAAAGAACCTGAAAAAAACATACACATATTCATTTATAGTTTAGTATATCTATATATAAACCAAATTAGTTTGCTGTGAGCATGAAACATTGTAAATCAACTATATCTCAACAGAAAATTTTAAAAACTTTAGGTATTTTCTACCTTTTTGTTAGCCATTCTCGTGGATGTGTATTAGTACCTCACTGTGTATTGGTGTCTCACTGTGACTTTAATTTTTATTTTTCTTGAGTAATATGTTTGATTATTTTTTCTTAATTTATTAACCATTAGAATTTTCAGATTTATTAAGTATCTGTTGTAGTAGTTGGCATTTTTTTCTCTATTTAGCTATCAGCTGAATAGCTTGAGTTAGCTATAGTTCTCTATTGAAGCACTTGATTTATATAGGTTGATAAGAATTTGTTATACACTGTGAAAATGAGTTTTTTGCAGTATGTACAGTTGACTCTTGAACAATGAAACCCATGCATGACATCATATACAATTCTCTGAACCTTCATTTCTGCATCCACAGATTCAACCAACAGTTGATCATGTGATACTTTAGTAGTATTTACTGAAAAAAATTTTGTGTATAAGTGGATCCAAACCCATGTTGTTCAAGGATCAGCCATATAGTGTATCTCCACTGTGTAGCATCTTCTATCTAAAATGACAAATAAGACATCAAAGAATAGGCAAACTATATGAATAGTTATTTCTCTAAAGAAGGTACACAATGGCCATTAGATACATGAAAGATTATTCAACATCAGTAATCATTATGGAAGTGAAAATTAAAAAAAATGTAGGACACCACTTTATCCCCTCTTGGAAGGTTAAATAAAATTGAGAGTTAATAATGAATGTTGTTGAGGATGCCGAGGAAACAGAATAGCCATCCATATATTGCTGGAGATGTTAAGTGAAATGCTTTGGAAAATGATTTTGCTGTTCCTCATGATAATAAGCATAGAGTTACCAAATGACTAAGCATTCCCACTGCTAGGTGCAACCTAAGGGAATTGAAAGTGCGTGTCCCACAAAAAATTTTATCTATGAATGTTTATAGCAGCATTATTCAAAATAGTCAAAAAGGTGGGAAGAAACCATATGTCCATAAACTAAATGCGGCATAGCTGCATGATGGAATATTAATCGACAGTCAAAAAGAATAAAATAAAGTATTGGTGCATGCTGAAACATGGATGAACCTTGGAAACATTATATTAAATGGAAGAAATTAGTCATTAAAGACTTCGTTTGTATGATTTCATTTATATGAAACATATAGAATAGACAAGTTCACAGAAACACAGTTTAGTAGTTCCTAGGTACTTAGGAATGAAAGCACTTGATGTGACTTCTAAATATGGTTTGGGTGATGAAAATACCCCTTAAATTATATAGTGATGATGGTTTTATAGCTCTATGAATAAAATAAATAAAAACTGTACACGTTTAAAAGGTAAATTATATATGTATTTTACTTTATTAAGCCTATTTAAAAAAAATACAGCTGGAAACAACCTAAATATTTTCAGTGGGAGAATGAGTAATGATCATGATGTAAGTACATGATGCAATGTTTAAATACTGAATATGCTGAAATGTGAATACTAACAACATTGGATTCAAAACCAGTGTTACGTGGATAGGGAAAATTTTAAAAATGGAAAGAAAAAACACTGAATACAGGCTAATGATTTTAATTTTAGTATTTTATGAAAGAGATTGAGACATGGTACAAAGGAATCTTCACTTGTGTTAGTAATGTTCTTAATTCTTAAAAATGATTGTGACTATAGAGGGTTTCATTGTCTTTCTTTTATGCCTCTTGTACTTAAATATTTTATAACTGAAAAAAAAGAACAGTGATAGTAGAGGACAGGAGGCTTAATAGTAAGAATTAAAATTAATTACATTCAGGGTTATCTGTAAAATTACGTTCTTTTTGATTCATTAAGTAGAGCAATTTTCTACACATAAATAATAGAGGTCGATTAACTGAAAGCAAAAAATCTGTACGTTCATTAACATGAGTATTAAAGTCAAAGACTGCACCTTGCCAAATACTTTGAAAGGTGTACAGTGATCTCGGTTTTTTAATGCTAGCACATCAGCTAAGAAGTCATCCGGTGTATGATAGTACTGGCTTTTCCAGATAACTGCCCATGAAAATTCTGTACTTGCTCTTGCTTGGTGATTTGTCACCCTATCTGCACATTAGGATCACCTAGGGAGATTTTTTAAATGTGCCCCCTAAGCCCTCCCCAGCAGATAATCAGATTTAAGTATTTCTGGGTGAGACCTAAGCATTAGCTGCTTTTGAAAACATTCCAGGTTATTCTAATGTGACACCAGGTTTGAGAGACATTGCTCAAGACTTTGTGCTTCCTACTTATTTTCTGTGTTCTCTGATCTCTTTTTCCAAATCCAGTTCTTTCTCTCTGGGAGTCTTTGGTATTGATGATCTTTTAAGATCTCTTCTGGCATGCACCTAGTTTTCATTTGGTCTTGCCTATTTGGTTACTTTGATTTCAGCTTTCCCTGCAGCCCTGTGAGATGCTTTCTTATATCTTATCTTCCCAAGCTAACCTCATAGCTCATTTCTCTGGAAGAGTAGCTTTACGCATTTGCTAATGAATTGCCTTGTTGATAAATAAAGAAATAAATAGCACATAACCCTTGAAAATTGGTTTTGATATAAAATCGCAGTCTCTGTTTCCTTGAAAGTGTATGCAAAGATTGAGGAAGATAGCATTCCTTAACTACTAACTTAAGGGCATTGCTGATGACTCACAGAAATTCTGAAAGACATGCTCTCCTAACTCAGTACTTACAGCACATGCATGCCTGCTTAGTTGCCTCAGTCATGTCTGACTCTTTAACCCATCAGGCTTCTCAGTCCATGGCATTCTCCAGGCAAGAATACTGGAGTGTGTTGCCATTTACTCTTCCAGGAGATCTTCCTGACCCAGGGATCAAGCACTTGTCTTCTGCATTGCTAAAATACCAGGGAAGCTCCCCTAACCATACTTAACCATGAATAAAGCAATTAAAAATAATCATCATACAAACACCAAATATCTCTTGGATAACTGAGATAATATCTGACTTTAGGGAATGAAAACCCACATTTTCACCTCTAGACTTTCTACAATTTTTTATGAAATCACTAGGCCCTAGATCATAGAAAATTCTCTTTTGTTTATTGCTCTAATTGTCTATATGGTTTCAGCACTTGATTGAAAATGTGAGTAGAAACATGGAAATTATGCAGGTCACAAAAATTTTGGTTCTGCCATTTAGCCTGTGGCTTTCAATATATTTCTTTGCCCCTTAACTCTATGTGCTATAAATGGGAGTCAGATCAGATCAGTTGCTCAGTCGTGTCCGACTCTTTGCAACCCCATGAATTGCAGCACGCCAGGCCTCCCTGTCCATCACCAACTCCAGGAGTTCACTGAGACTCACATCTATCGACTCAGTGATGCCATCCAGCCATCTCATCTTCTGTAGTCCCCTTCTCCTCTTGCCCCCACTCCCTCCCAGCATCAGAGTCTTCTCCAATGAGTCACCTCTTCGCATGAGGTGGCCAAAGTACTGGAGTTTCAGCTTTAGCATCATTCCTTCCAAAGAAATCCCAGGGCTGATCTCCTTCAGAATGGACTGGTTGGATCTCCTTGCAGTCCAAGGGACTCTCAAGAATCTTCTCCAACACCACAGTTCAAAAGCATCAATTCTTTGGCTATCAGCCTTCTTCACAGTTCAACTCTCACATCCATACATGACCACAGGAAAAACCATAGCCTTGACTAGATGAACCTTTGTTGGCAAAGTGATGTCTCTGCTTTTGAATATGCTATCTAGGCTGGTCATAACTTTCCTTCCAAGGAGTAAGCGTCTTTTAATTTCATGGCTGCAGTCACCATCTGCAGTGATTTTGGAGCCCAGAAAAATAAAGTCTGACACTGTTTCCACTGTTTCTCCATCTATTTCCCATGTAGTGATGGGACCAGATGCCATGATCTTTGTTTTCTGAATGTTGAGCTTTAAGCCAACCTTTTCACTCTCCTCTTTCACTTTCATCAAGAGGCTTTTTAGTTCCTCTTCACTTTCTGCCATAAGGCTGGTGTCATCTACATATCTGAGGTTATTGATATTTCTCCCAGCAATCTTGATTCCAACTTGTGTTTCATTCAGTCCAGAGTTTCTCATGATGTACTCTGCATATAAGTTAAATAAACAGGTTGACAATATACCGCCTTGACGAACTCCTTTTCCTATTTGGAACCAGTCTGTGGTTCCATGTCCAGTTCTAACAGTTGCTTCCTGACCTGCATACAAATTTCTCAAGAGGAAGATGAGGTAGTCTGGTATTCCCATCTCTTTCAGAATTTTCCAGAGTTTATTGTGATCTACACAGTCAAAGGCTTTGGCATAGTCAATAAAGCAGAAATAGATGTTTTTCTGGAACTCTCTTGCTTTTTCCATGATCCAGCGGATGTTGGCTCATGAACTCCTTATTTCCAAATTCAGACTTAAATTGAAGAAAGTGGGGAAAACCACTAGACCATTCTGGTATGACCCAAATCAAATCCCTTATGATTATACAGTGGAAGTGAGAAATAGACTTAAGGGACTAGATCTGATAGACACAGTACCTGATGAACTATGGCTGGAGGTTCGTGACATTGTACAGGAGGCATTGGTCAAGATCGTCTCCAAGAAAAAGAAATGCAAAAAGGTAAAATGCTTGTATGAGGAGGTCTTACAAATATCTGAGAAAAGAAGAGAAGGAAAATGAGAAAAGGAAAGATATATCCATTTTTATGCAAAGTTACAAAGAACAGCAAGCAGAGAAAAGAAAGCCTTCCTCAATGATCAATGCAAAGAAACAGAGAAAAATATAGAATGAGAATGAGTAGAGATCTCCTCAAGAAAACCAGAGATACCACAGGAACATTTCATGCAAAGATGGACACAATAAAGGACAGAAATGGTATGGACCTAAGAGAAGAATAAGATATTAAGAAGAGGTGGCAAGAATACACAAAGGAACTGTACAAAAAAGATCTTCACGACCCAGATAATCATGATGGTGTGATCACTGACCTAGAGCCAGACATCCTGGAATGTGAAGTCAAGTGGGCCTTAGAAATCATCACTATGAACAAAGCTAGTGGAGGTGATGGAATTCCAGCTGAGCTATTTCAAATCCCAAAAGATGATGCTGTGAAAGTGCTACATTCAATATGCCAGCAAATTTGGAAAACTCAGCAGTGGCTACAGGACTGGAAAAGGTCCGTTTTCATTCCAATCCCAAAGAAAGGCAATGCCAAAGAATGCTCAAACTACTGCACAATTGCAGTCATCTCACACACTAGCAAAGTAATGCTCAAAATTCTCCAAGTCAGACTTCAGTAATACGTGAACCATGAACTTCCAGGTACTCAAGCTCGATTTCGAAAAGGCAGAGGAACAGAGAAAAAAATTGCCACCATCTGCTGGATCATCAAAAAAGTGAGAGAGTTCCAGAAAATATCTAGTTCTGCCCTCTTGACTATGCCAAAGCTGTTGACTGTGTGGATCACAATAAGCTATGGAAAATTCTTAAACAAGTGGGAATGCCTAACCACCTAACCCGCCTCCTGAGAAATCTGTATACAGGTCAGGGAGCAATAGTCAGAACTGGCTGTGGAACAACAGACTGGTTCCAAATGGGGAAAGGAGTACATCAAGGCTGTATATTGTCACCCTGCTTATTTAACTTATATGCAGAGTACATCATGAGAAACACTGGGCTGGATGAAGCACTAGCTGGAATCAAGATTGCTGGGAGAAATATCAATTACCTCAGATATGCAGATGACACCACCCTTATGGCAAAAAGTGAAGAAGAACTAAGGAGCCTGTTGATGAAAGTGAAAGAGGAGAGTGAAAAAGTTGGCTTAAAACTCAACGTTCCAAAAATTAAGATCACGGCATCCTGTCCCATTGCTTCTTTGCAAATAGATGAGGAAACAATGGAAACAGTGACAGACTTTATTTTGTGGGGCTCCAAAATCACTGCAGATGGTGACTGTAGGCACAAAATTAAAAGATGCTTGTTCCTTGGAAGAAAATTTATGACCAACCTAGACAGCATATTGAAAAAAAGAGACATTACTTTGTCAACAAATGTCCATTTGGTCAAAGCTATGGTTTTTCCAGTGGTCATGTATGGATATGAGAGTTGGACTGTGAAGAAAGCTGAACACTGAAGAATTGATGCTTTTGAACTGTGGTGTTTGAGAGACTCATGAAAGTCCCTTGAACAACAAGGAGATCCCACCAGTCCATCCTAAAGGAAATCAGTCCTGAATATTCATTAGAAGGACTGATGCTGAAGCTGAAACTCCAGTACTTTGGCCTCCTAATGTGAAGAACTGACCATGATTCTGGAAAAGATTGAAGGCAGAAGAAGACGGGGACAACAGAGGATGAGATGGTTGGATGGCATCCCTGACTCAATGATCATGAGTTTTAGTAAACTCCAGGAGTTGGTGATGCACAGGGAAGCTTGGCATGCTGCAGTCCATGGTGTCGCAAAGAGTGGGACTCGACTGAGCAACTGAACTGAACACTAGCAGAGTGTTTAGCACAGGGTAAGTCTTTGATAAATGTGTCACTTCTATGATATATCTGGCTTTCTTTCCTTTTACATCCAGTCTACACTGTAATCTCTATTAAGTTACTGTTCACGGGTAATCATTATTTTCTTAATATTTCTTAACATAAATATTAACATTCATAGTGCCAGGATTCCATCCTCAGATTTTTTTTTTCAGTTAAAAATCACAGAAATAAACAGTCCATCTTTCAGTTCTAGAAGCAGGAGAATGTTTAACTAGAACTTCTAATTAGTAAGTTCTCCCAATAGTTATCATGACCATACTCAACATCTTGACTTCTCTGTAGAAAATGCGTGGCTTCGATGATATCTACCACAATCCCACACCAGATTTTCTGCTGAACTTATCTTAATGATGTGCTCTCCTGTGTCATTCCCTCTGTTAATGTTTTCTATGTTTGCTAAAACAATCCTGTCTCTGAATCTGCCATTTGTAATTTTTTCATTTCAGAGATAAAGATGGAACCTTTTTTTGAATCTATAATTGCGTCTTCCTAGTGACAAACCTCCATTTGATGAAAATGTACTGAGCACTTTCATAATTATTATCACCTTTAAATACCATAACAGCCCTGCAAGACAGGTATCATTGTTTCTGTTTTAAATGTGATAAATGTGAGATTCAGAGAAGTTACCACCGATTATACAACAAACAACTAAAAGAGTTGTGTGCATGCATGTAAGTCGCTTCAGTTGTGTCCGACTCTGTGTGATCCCATGGGCTGTACCCCGAAAAGCTCCTCTGTCCATGGGATTCTTCAGGCAAGATTCCTGGAGTAGGTAGCCATTTCCTTATTCCGCACTCAGGGATCCAACTTGGGTCTGTTACATCTCCTGTATCGGCAGGCAGGTTCTTAACCACTAGCACCACTTCGGAAGCCTGTAATCCACTATAGTTCAAGATCATGTTCAAATACACATTCTCCACTTTATAACGTGTTGTATGTCAGTGTGACCCCCATCCTTAAAACTGTGCTTTGAAATAGCACTTTTTAGGCACTCATTTCACACGCTAGTAAAGTAATGCTCAAAATTCTCCAAGCCAGGCTTCAGCAATACGTGAACCGTGAAATTCCAGATGTTCAAGCTGGTTTTAGAAAAGGCAAAGGAACCAGAGATCAAATTGCCAACATCCTCTGGATCATCGAAAAAGCAAGAGAGTTCCAGAAAAACATCTATTTCTGCTTTATTGACTATGCCACAGCCTTTGACTGTGTGGATCACAATAAACTGTGGAAAATCCTGAAAGAGATGGGAATACCAGACCACCTGATCTGCCTCTTGAGAAATCTGTATGCAGGTCAGGAAGCAACAGTTAGAACTGAACATGGAACCACAGACTGGTTCCAAATAAGAAAAGGAGTATGTCAAGGCTGCATACTATCAGCCTGCTTATTTAACTTATATGCAGAGTACATCATGAGAAACGCTGGGCTGGAAGAAGCACAAGCTGGAATCAAGATTGCCGGGAGAAATATCAATAACCTCAGATATGCAGATGACACCACCCATATGGCAGAAAGTGAAGAGGAACTAAAAAGCCTCTTGATGAAAGTGAAAGAGGAGAGTGAAAAAGTTGGCTTAAAACTCAACATTCAGAAAATAAAGATCATGGCATCCAGTCCCATCACTTCATGGGAAATAGATGGGGAAACAGTGGAAACAGTGTCAGACTTTATTTTGGGGGTCTACAAAATCCAAAATCACTGCAGATGGCAATTACAGCCATGAAAATTAAAAAACGCTTGCTCCTTGGAAGGAAAGTTATGACCAACCTAGATAGCATATTAAAAAGCAGAGACATTGCTTTGCCAGCAAAGGTCCATCTATTCAAGGCTGTGGTTTTTCCAGTAGTCATGTATGGATGTGAAAGTTGGACTGTGAAGAAAGCTTAGTGCCGAAGAATTTATGCTTTTGAACTGTGGTGTTGGAGAAGGCTCTTTGAGAGTCCCTTGGACTGCCAGGAGATCCAACTAGTCTATCTTAAAGGATATCAGTCCTGGGTGTTAATTGTAAGGACTGATTCTGAGGCTGAAACTCTAATACTTTGGCCACCTCATGTGAAGAGATGATTCGTTGGAAAAGACCCTTATGCTGGGAGGGATTAGGGGCAGGAGGAGAAGGGGACGAAGGAGGATGAGATGGCTGGATGGCCTCACCAACTCGATGCACATGAGTCTGTGTGAACTCTTGGTGTTGGTGATGGACAGGGAGGCCTGGTGTGCTGTGATTCATGGGGTGACAAAGAGTCGGACACGACTGAGTGACTGAACTGAACTGAACTGAGGCTAAATTCAGTAAGATTTAATCAGCTTTCTCTTAATCTCTCACTGCATGGCAAAGTTGATCAATTAATTTCACAAAATTCACTTGAATGGCATTAGGCTTCAGGCTTCACTTTGATGTTTCCATTACTCCTCATCTTCTTCCTACTAACTGTAATCTTTCCAAGGCCCTTTTCCTCCTTCTGTTTTCTTTAAAATTCTAGTCTTTATATTTTATTTGCATGTAGAATATCAACTCTCAGACCAAGTTAATAACTCTCAAATATTTATCTTAAACCCTACCTCTCCCCTGGAAGCAACATGTCATAGCTGGTATAGGCTAAATAATGGCTCCATGTCCTAATCTAAGAACCTATGATTATGTTACTTGTTAGGGCAAAAAGGAATTTGCAGGTGTGATTAGGTTCAGAGTTTTGAAATGGGAAGAGGATCCTGGATTATTTGGTTTGGTAACAATCTGAGGGCAGTCATTCCCTTGTGTCCTACTCTTTTTGACCCCATGGATTGTAGCCTGCCAGGCTCCTCTGTCCATAGAATTTTCCAGGCAAGAATATTGGAGTGAGTTGCCATTTCCCACTCCAAGGAATCTTCCAAACCCAGGGATCAAACTTGCTGTGCCACTTTGAAAGCCCATGCTGGATTATTTAGGTCGGCCCATTGTTATCACAGTATTGTTATGAAGGCAGAAGAATCAGAGTGAGTAGTAGTCAGAAATGTGACCAAAAAAACAAAGAGCAGGGAGCATGAGCCAAGGAATGTTCAAGGTGACTTCTAGAAGTTGAAGAAGTTAAAGAAACAGTCTCTTCTCAGTCTCTGAAGGAACCAGTTCTTGCCAAGACCTTGACTTTAGCTCAGGGGGGCTGATTCTGGATTTTGACCTCCAAAACTATAAGAAACATGGTGTTTTACTACGGTAATGAGATTGTGGCAATTTGTTTAGTAGCAATAGGAAACTGATATAGTTCCTAATTCTGAAGAGAATTTACTTGTGGCTGAAAATTAATCAGTATAAAATAAAATTTGTCTCTAAAAGTGAAAGTCGCTCAGTCGTGTCTGACTCTTTGCAGGTATAATCCATGGAATTCTCCAAGGCAGAATACTGGCGTGGGTACCCTTTCCCTTTTTCAGGGGATCTTCCCAACCCAGGGATTGAACCCAGGTCTCCCACATTGCAGGCAGATCCTTTACAATCTGAGCCACAAGGGAAGCCAAAAAATACTGGAGTGAGTAGCCTATCCCTTCTCCAGGGAATCTTCCTGACCCAGGAATTGAACCAGGGTCTCATTTATTACAGGTGGATTCTTTACCAACTGAATTATAAGGGAAGCCCCTTGTCTTTAAAACCTGCTGCTATATTCAGTTCTGTCTTACAAAAGGAATCAAATCACCCCCAAAGTCTTACCAACTTTTTCTTCATGGCACTTTCTTTCAGTCTTGGACCTCATGAACCTAATTCAGACATAATCAACTTATTCCTGACTACTGATGCAGAGAATTCTCACCTGAGTCCTTTTTACCAAGCTTTCTTCACTTCAGTTTATCAAGTAAATTTTCAGCGACCTTCTTTAGGTTCCACTTTTATCTAAATTTTTCGAAGTCTGTTCATCACTTATCTAGTAAATTTGGAGAAGGCAATGGCACCCCACTCCAGTACTCTTGCTTGGAAAATCCCACGGATGAAGGAGCCTGGTAGGCTGCAGTCCGTGGGGTCGCTAGGAGTCGGACATGACTGAGCGACTTCACTTTCTCTTTTCACTTTCATGCATTGGAGAAGGAAATGGCAACCCACTCCAGTGTTCTTGCCTGGAGAATCCCAGGGACGAGGAAGCCTGGTGGGCTGCCATCTATGGGGTTGCACAGAGTCGGACACGACTGAAGTGACTTAGCATAACACATTCTTATATCATATGTGTGTTAAGTAATGCCATGAAGTACTATGTTAAAGAATTCTATGAATTACTGTTTTAAGTATAAAATAGTTAACATACATATTAAATTTAGGATTCTGATAAAGGGAAAGAAGGATCCTATCTTAATCTATTTCCTGTACTTCATTTTACAGCATGTTAAAGGGAATAGGGTTGAATAATATTAACTAAGAAAAAGAACAATTCAGGAAAAATAATGCTATTTAATATGTATTGGCACAATTAATTCATTCTTTATTATTTTTTTTTCCTGAGAGAAAATAAAATAGTCAGATCAGATCAGATCAGTCGCTCAGTCGTGTCCAACTCTGTGCGACCCCATGAATCGCAGCACGCCAGGCCTCCCTGTCCATCACCAACTCCAGGAGGTCACTCAGACTCACATCCATCGAGTCAGTGATGCCATCCAGCCATCTCATCCTCTGTCATCCCCTTCTCCTCCTGCCCCCAATCCCTCCCAGCATCAGAGTCTTTTCCAATGAGTCAACTCTTCGCATGAGGTGGCCAAAATACTGGAGTTTCAGCTTTAGCATCATTCCTTCTAAAGAAATTCCAGGATTGATCTCCTTCAGAATGGACTGGTTGGATCTTCTTGCAGTCCAAGGGACTCTCAAGAGTCTTCTCCAACACCACAGTTCAAAAGCATCAATTCTTCGGCACTCAGCCTTCTTCACAGTCCAGCTCTCACATCCATACATGACCACAGGAAAGACCATAGCCTTGACTAGGCGAACCTTTGTTGGTAAAGTAATGTCTCTGCTTTTGAATATGCTATCTAGGCTGGTCATAACTTTCCTTCCAAGGAGTGAGCGTCTTTTAATTTCATGGCTGCAGTCACCATCTGCAGTGATTTTGGAGCCCAGAAAAATACTGACACTGTTTCCCCATCTATTTCCCATGAAGTGATGGGACTGGATGCCATGATCTTCGTTTTCTGAATGTTGAGCTTTAAGCCAACCTTTTCACTCTCCACTTTCACTTTCATCAAGAGGCTTTTTAGTTCCTCTTGACTTTCTGCCATAAGGGTGGTGTCATCTGCATATCTGAGGTTATTGATATTTCTCCCAGCAATCTTGATTCCAACTTGTGTTTCTTCCAGTCCAGCGTTTCTCATGATGTACTCTGCATTTTGGAGCTATCTAAAAAGAGGGGAAAGGTTTTTAAGTATTTTTCAGTGTAAGAAATTATGCATAGCTAAATAAGGTTGGCTTAAAGCTCAACATTCAGAAAACGAAGATCATGGCATCTGGTCCCATCACTGCATGGGAAATAGATGGGGAAACAGTGGAAACAGTGTCAGACTTTGTTTTTCTGGGCTCCAAAATCACTGCAGATGGTGACTGCAGCCATGAAATTAAAAGACGCTTACTCCTTGGAAGGAAAGTTATGACCAGCCTAGATAGCATATTCAAAAGCAGAGACATTACTTTACCAACAAAGGTTCGCCTAGTCAAGGCTATGGTCTTTCCTGTGGTCGTGTATGGATGTGAGAGCTGGACTGTGAAGAAGGCTGAGTGCAGAAGAATTGATGCTTTTGAACTGTGGTGTTGGAGAAGACTCTTGAGAGTCCCTTGGAGTGCAAGAAGATCCAACCAGTCCATTCTGAAGGAGATCAATCCTGGAATTTCTTTAGAAGGAATGATGCTAAAGCTGAAACTCCAGTATTTTGGCCACCTCATGCGAAGAGTTAACTCATTGGAGAAGACTCTGATGCTGGGAGGGATTGAGGGTAGGAGGAGAAGGGGACGACAGAGGATGAGATGGCTGGATGGCATCACTGACTCGATGGATGCAAGTCTGGGTGACCTCCGGGAGCTGGTGATGGACAGGGAGGCCTGGAGTGCTGCGATTCATGGGGTCGCAAAGAGTCGGACACGACTGAGCGACTGATCTGACTGATCTGATCTGAAATACAAATTAACATAGAATTTAAGTAGGGAAACAGTTCAATATGTTTAATGTTGTGTTTTTTTATATATATATATATATATATATACACACATATCAGATCAGATCAGATCAGATCAGTCGCTCAGTCGTGTCCGACTCTTTGCGACCCCATGAACCACAGCACGCCGGGCCTCCCTGTCCATCACCAGCTCTCGGAGGTCACCCAGACTCACACCCATCAAGTCAGTGATATATATGTCAGAGAAGGCAATGGCCCACCACTCCAGTACTCTTGCCTGGAAAATCCCACGGACAGAGGAGCCTGGTAGGCTGCAGTCCATGGGGTCGCTAAGAGTCGGACACGACTGAGCGACTTCACTTTCACTTTTCACTTTCATGCATTGGAAAAGGAAATGGCAACCCACTCCAGTGTTCTTGCCTGGAGAATCCCAGGGACGGGGAGGCAAGGTGGGTTGCCATCTGTGGGGTCACACAGAGTCGGACACGACTGAAGTGACTTAGCATAGCATATATATGTACACACACACATATATATTTGTGTATGTGTGTATATATCATACTTGGCATGGTCCTAATTTCTGTGGAATAAAAAAGAGGATCATCAATATCAAAGGGTCTTACAGTGTATTTGTGTTCAGTTGCTCAGTTGTGCCTGACTCCTTGCGACTCCAGGGACTGTAACCTAACAGGCTCCTCTGTCCATGAGATTTCCCAGGCAGGAGTACTGGAGAGCTGCTGCTGCCGCCAAGTCGCTTCGATCATTTGTGTCTGACTCTGTGCGACCCCATAGACGGCAGCCCGCCAGGCTCCTCTGTTCCTGTGATTCTCCAGGTAAGAATACTGGAGTGAGTTGCCATTTCCTTCTCTATACTGGAGTGGGTTACCATTTTCTACTCTAGGTATCTTCCTGCCCCAGGGATCAAATCCACATCTTCTGCGTCTCCTGCATTGATAGGCAGATTCTTTACCGAAGAGCCACCAGGGAAGCCCATATAGTTCATTAGTGTTAATTAAGTGTTTGGTAGAATTATTCAGTGACAATGTTGATATTGGGAATTTATTAAGAGTGAGTTTGTTTTGATGATTGCAGATTAAATGTCTTTATTAGTTATCAGATCAGATCAGTTGCTCAGTTGTGTCCGACTCTTTGTGACCCCTTGAACTGCAGCACACCAGGCCTCCCTGTCCATCACCAACTCCCGGAGGACACTCAGACTCACATCAATCGAGTCAGTGATGCCATCCAGCCATCTCATCCTCTGTCATCCCCTTCTCCTCCTGCCCTCAATCCCTCCCAGCATCAGAGTCTTCTCCAATGAGTCAACTCTTCGCATGAGGTGGCCAAAATACTGGAGTTTCAGCTTTAGCATCATTCCTTCCAAAGAGCTATTCAAACTATCTGTTTTATATTAGGTAAGTTGTGAAAGCCTTTTTAAGGAAGTGGCTCGTTTCGTCTAGTTTATAATATGTGTGTAGAGGTATTGGTAGCATTTCTTTGTCATCCTTTTGATATCTTTGGGGTCCCTTATAGTGATAATCCTCTATTTAATTGTTGATATTGGTAATTTTAGTAATTTGAATCTTCTCTTTTTTTCTGTTTGTCATTCTTGCTAGAGATTTATTTATTTTAGAGATCTCTTCAAAGTACCAGCTGTTTGTCCTGCTGATCTTTCTTTATTGCTGTATTTTAAATATTATTGGTTTATATTCTTATGTTTTTTTTTTTTCTTTTTGCTTTGGGTTTATTTTACTCTTCTTCTTGGTTGATTATCGCTATGGGAGCTCAAGATTTGAAGTGTGTTATTTCCTCCTTCATAATGTGTGTGAAAGTGAAACTGAAGTTGGTCAGTTATGTCTGACTCTTTGCGAATCCATGGACTGTAGCCTACCAGGCTCCTCAGTCCATGGAATTTTCCAGGCAAGAGTACTGGAGTGGGTGGCCATTTCCTTCTCCAGGGGATAATGTATGTAAATACATAAAAATATCACTCTTGTTTCTAAAATAACTGTGTCTCACAAATATTGATATGTTTTATATTCATTTTCATATAGTTCAATGAAATTTTTGTTTTCCTGAGACTTCCTCTTTGATATCTGGATTATTTAGAAGTGTGCTTTTTAAATTCCACATATTTTAGAGATTATCTTTGTTATTTTTCAGTGATTTTTAGGGTATTGTTTGACATGTGCAAATTTAGGATTATGTGTATTATTGGTGGAATGGCTCTTTTCAATCATTGTATAATGTCCTTCTCACACTCTGGTGATATTCTTTGGTTTTAAATCACATTTATTTTATACTCATAGAGACATTTTTGCTTTTTTTCATTGATATTTGCATTGTATATACTTTCCTTTTTTTTTCTTTCAGCCTGCTTGTATTGTTATATTTGAAGTGAGTTTATTGTAGAGAGAATATAATTGGGTAATGTTTTTTAATTTACTTTGCTAATCTCTCTTTTTTGGTGAATCTAGAAATTTTATAATAGATATAGTTATTGATATTTTAAGGCTTAAGCCTGCCATTTTATTTTTTTCTGTTATTTCTCAGTTATTTCTTTGCTCTTTCTTGTATATTTCTTGATCAAATTTAGAACTCTTACTTGATTTTTCTATAGTGTTTTTGAGCATATATCTATGTATAGCATTTTTATTGTTTTCTCTAGGTATTATATTACATATATGTAGTTTATCAGATCAGTCCCTCAGTCGTGACCAACTCTTTGCAACCCCATGAATCACAGCACGCCAGGCCTCCCTGTCCATCACCAACTCCAGGAGCTCACTGAGACTCACATCCATCGAGTCAGTGATGCCATCCAGCCATCTCATCCTCTGTCGTCCCCTTCTCCTCCTGCCCCCAATCCCTCCCAGCATCAGAGTCTTCTCCAATGAGTCAACTCTTCCCATGAGGTGATCAAAGTCCTGGAATTTCAGCTTTAGCTTCATTCCTTCCAAAGAAATGCCAGGGCTGATCTCCTTCAGAATGGACTGGTTGGATCTCCTTGTACTCCAAGGGACTCTCAAGAGTCTTCTCCAACACCACAGTTCAAAAGCATCAATTCTTCGGTGCTGAGCCTTCTTCACAGTCCAGCTCTCACATCCTTACATGACCACAGGAAAAACCATCAGATCAGATCAGTCGCTCAGTCGTGTCCGACTCTTTGTGACCCCATGAATCGCAGCATGCCAGGCCTCCCTGTCCATCACCAACTCCCGGAGGTCACTCAGACTCACATCCATTGAGTCAGTGATGCCATCCAGCCATCTCATCCTCTGTCGTCCCCTTCTCCTCCTGCCCCTAATCCCTCCCAGCATCAGAGTCTTTTCCAATGAATCAACTCTTTGCATGAGGTGGCCAAAATACTGGAGTTTCAGCTTTAGCATCATTCCTTCCAAAGAAATCCCAGGGCTGATCTCCTTCAGAATGGACTGGTTGGATCTCCTTGCAGTCCAAGGGACTCTCAAGAGTCTTCTCCAACACCACAGTTCAAAAGCATCAATTCTTCAGTGCTCAACCTTCTTCACAGTCCAGCTCTCACATCCATACATGACCACAAGAAAGACCATAGCCTTGACTAGGCGAACCTTTGTTGGCAAAGTGATGTCTCTGCTTTTGAATATGCTATCTAGGTTGGTCATAACTTTCCTTCCAAGGAGTAAGCGTCTTTTAATTTCATGGCTGCAGTCACCATCTGCAGTGATTTTGGAGCCCAGAAAAATAAAGTCTGACATTGTTTCCCCATCTATTTGAAGTGATGGGATCAGATGCCATGACCTTCGTTTTCTGAATGTTGAGCTTTAAGCCAACTTTTTCACTCTCCTCTTTCACCTTCATCAAGAGGCTTTTTAGTTCCTCTTGACTTTCTGCCATAAGGGTGGTGTCATCTTCATATCTGAGGTTATTGATATTTCTCCCAGCAATATTGATTCCAACTTGTGTTTCTTCTAGTCCAGCATTTCTCTTGATGTACTCTGCATAGAAGTTAAATAAGCAGGGTGACAATATATAGGTTGACGTACTCCTTTTCCTATTTGGAACCAATCTATTGTTCCATGTTCAGTTCTAACTGTTGCTTCCTGACCTGCATACAGATCTCTCAAGAGGCAGATCAGGTGGTCTGGTATTCCCATCTCTTTCAGAATTTTCCACAGTTTATTGTGATCTGCACAGTCAAAGGCTTTGGCATAGTCAAGAAAGCAGAAATAGATGTTTTTCTGGAACTCTCTTGCTTTTTCCATGATCCAGCTCATGTTGGCAATTTGATCTCTGTTTCCTCTGCCTTTTCTAAAACCAGCTTGAACATCAGGAAGTTCACAGTTCACATATTGCTGAAGCCTGGCTTGGAGAATTTTGAACATTACTTTACTAGCATGTGAGATGAGTGCAATTGTGTGGTAGTTTGATCATTCTTTGGCAGTGTACAATGGTTGTCACTTAACCAGTTTAAGTGACAAGTAGAAATCTTACTTCCCTTTGTGTTCCTTTTTTCTCCCTATATATAATCTAACTGTCTTAAATATTATCTCTCTGTATATAAAAATCACATCATAAAGTATTATATCTTTTGTTTCAACCATCAAACACAATTTTAAAAAGTCAAGAGGCATGCCTATTCCGTTTTTCATTGTTTACCAAGTTATATTTTCCTGATATTGTAAGATTATTATTATTATTTTTTGTTCCCCTCTCTTTCAAGAACTTCGTTAGACTTTAAGGTAGGCATAATGGTGATAAGATCTCCATTTTTTACTTTGTGCTTAGTTGCTCAGTTGTGTCTGACTCTTTGCAACTCCATGGACTGTAGCCCACTAGTCTCCTCTATCCATGGGGATTCTCCAGGCAAGCCTACTGGAGTGGGTTGCCATTTCCTTCTCCAGGGGATCTTCCCAACCCAGGGGTTGAAGTCTCAGGTTATCTTGGGCTTTCCAGGTGACTCACTGGGTGAAAAATCCACCTACAATGCAGTAGACACATTTTTCTTGAGGTCCAAAATCATTGAAGATGGTGACTGCAGCTATGAAATTAAGACCCTTGCTCTTTGGAAGAAAAGCTATGACCAACCTAGACAGCATATTAAAAAGAAGAGACATTACTTTGCAAACAAACTTCTGTCTAGTCAAAGCTGTGGTTTTTCAGTAGTCATGTATGGATGTGAAAGTTGGACCATAAAGAAAGCTGAGCACTGAAGAATTGATGCTTTTGAACTGTGGTGTTGGAGAAGACTCTTGAGAGTCCCTTGGACTGCAAGGAGATCAAACCAGTCCATCCTAAAGGAAATCAGTCCTGAATGTTCATTGGGAGGACTGATGGTGAAGCTGAAACTCCAGAAGTCTGGCTACCTGATTTGAAGAACTGACTCATTGGAAAAGACCCTGACACTGGGATAGACTGAAGGCAGGAGGAGAAGGGGATGACAGAGGGTGAGATGGTTGGATGGCATCACTTACTCAATGAACATGAGTTTGAACAGGCTCTGGGAGTTGGTGATGGACAGGGAAGCCTGGCATGCTGCAGTCTAGGAGGTCACAAAGAATCAGACACGACTGAGTGACTGAACTGAACTGAACAATGGTTCGATCCCTGGGTTGGAGATATCCCTTTGAGGAAGACATGGCAATCTATTCCAATAGTTTTGACTGGAGAATCTCATGGACAGAGAAGCCTGGTGGGCTATAGTCCGTAGGGTCGCAAAGAGTTAGACACAACTGAAGCGACTGAGCATGCACGCGTGAGGTTATCTTAAGTTCTCCATCATCATGATGTTTTTGCTGGGCATAGGTCTTGAAATGTGTGTGTATGTGTGTATTGTGCATTCAAGCCTGAGAACTTGGACAGCCAATAGTGTAGTTCTAGTTCAGAGGCCAGTAGGTTTGAGGTCCAAGAAGAGCCAGTGTCCCAGTTCAAAGGCATTCAGGCTGGAAATTCTTTTACTGTGGAGAAGGTCGGCCTTTTTGTTCTATTCTGGTTTCAGCTGATTGAATGAGGCCTACCAACATTAGGCAGGGTGATCTCCTTTACTGAATCTACCAATTTAAACATTAATCTCATCTGGAAAAAAACCCTCATAGAAACATCCACGATAATATTTGACTAAGTATTTGGGCACCTCATGGTTCCTTGAAACTGACACAGAAACTTAACCATCATACTCAACAAAGATTAGTTAATAACAATTCATTCAAAGAAGTATTCAACATCCATTAACAAGGATGATTATGAATACAAAACAGACACAAGGACAGGTGCTAACTAAAGAGTAATAAATATACTGAAAGGTAAAATGGCATAATCTATGCCTAATACTTGACAATAGTGAAGTGAAGTCGCTCAGTCATGTCCGACTCTTTGCGACCCCACGGACTGTAGCCTACAAGGCTTCTCAGTTCATGGGATTTTCCAGGCAAGAATACTGGAGGGGGTTGCCATTTCCTTCTCCAGGAGATCTTCCTGACCCTGGGATTGAACCCAGGTCTCCCACATTGTAGGCAAATGCTTTACCATCTGAGCAACCAGGGAAGTCCAATACTTGACAATGTATGCCCACAAATCTGATTTAAAAGCCATACCTTAAAGTGATAATAATTGAAATTATATGGTAAGCTTTTAAATTATTTAATTTTTAAAACAAAATATGCTTATATTGATTTTATAATGAAATCAGTGTTTTTGAAAGTGATTTTATATTCACAAGTTAAATTTAAAAATTCTTGACATGCTATTAGGGAGAAAGGAAATATCCATAATCTCATCACATATTTATAATTATAGTTTATATTTTGGTCCGTTTATCTATGTGAAAGGAATATAAAACATCTTTCTAATTAATTAAACAAACATTTGTTGAACACCAGCTTTGTTGCCAGGCTTTATTTTACGTGGTAGAGATATAGCAGTAATCTACAGTGACAGTATGAATAACAAAGCCCTTCATCCCTTGTGGAGCTTGCATTCTAGTGATTATCTCTAATGTTCAGATGTTTGCTTTGCTTTAAAATATGTCTGCTTAAGAATTCTCATGTATTTTCCTGATTTTTAAAGGTACTGTATTTTAATGCAGGCATTATGTATCATACAATGGATACATAATATATTTTTAAAAAAGCTCTTTGACTATTATCAAAGACTGGATGTTATGTAATTTTTAATAACAAAATATTATTATAAATGACTTGAATATTAGTCCATAAAGTTATTTTATTCTAGATTTGTGTCTTATTTAACCATAAGATATACCAGAAATTCAGTTACTAAGACAATGAGTGTATATTTTGAGATTCTTTTGTGGTTTGATAAATGACTCATCCAAGTATCCCTATTCATGCTTCTTTTTTTTTATTTTCAATGAAAGCAGGGACCTTTCAAAATTGAAATATTATTGATGGAGAGTACTATATTTTATAGGTGTACACTGCTATGATTCACACTTTTAAAGCTGATGTTAGACTTGTAGTCATTGTAAGATACTTGCCATATTCCCTGTGTTGTACAGGATATCCTTGTAGTTATTTTACAGTATAATAGTCTATAACCCTTAATCACCTACTCCTGTATTGCCCTTCCTCCTCCCCTCTCCACTGGTAACCACTAGTTTGTTCTCTGTATCTGTAAATCTGCTGCCTTTGTGTTATGTTCACTAATTAATTGCATTTTTTCGATTCCACATATAAATATTGCTCTGACTTATTTCACTTAGCATAATCCCTCCAAGTCCATCTATGTTGGCAAAATCATTCCTTTTGGCTAAGTAGTATTTCATTTATACATGCTTACCACATGTTCTTTATCCATTCATCTGTCGATGGACACTTAGGTCGCATCCATATCTTGGCAATCATAAACAGTGCTGCTATGAATATGTAGATGCATGTATAATTTTTTTTTCTTTTTTAAAAATATATATTTATTGAAGTATAGTTGATTTATTTACAGTGTTCCATTAGTTTCTGCTGATTCAGTTATACATATATGTACTTTTACATTTTTTTCCTTTATGATTTATCACAGAATACTGAATATAGTTCCCTATACTCATATGGTATTTACCTTTCTCTTTTTAAATTATTTCACTTAGTAGTATAATGTCTGGGCCCATCCATGTTGCTACAAATGGCATTATTTGATTCTCTTATTATGGCTAAGTAATATTCCACTGTGTGTGTATTTATGTGTGTAAACACACACAGACATATATACACATATCACATCTTCATTATCCATTTATCATTGACATTTATCTGTCAGTGGACTTTTAGGTCATTTCCATATCCTGGATATTGTGAACAGTGCTGCTATGAACATAGGGATACATGTATATTTTCAAATTATAGTTTTGTTTTCATATATGCCCAGGAGTGGAAGTGCTAGATCATATAATAACGCTGCTTTTAGTGTGTTAAGCAACCTCTATACTGTTTTCTGTAATGGCTGTGCTAATTTATGTTTCCACCAGCAGTGTAGGAGGGTTCCATTCTCTCCACACCCTATCTACCATTTACTATTTGTAGATTTTTTAGTGATGACCATTCTGACTGGTATGAGGTGCTACCTCACAACAGTTTGGATTTACATTTTTCTATTAATTAGTGATGATGAGCATCTTCTCATGTGCTTATTGTCCGTCTGTATGTCTTCTTTGGTTAAGTGGCTGTTTTCCCAATTTACATTTTTTTATTCTTATTATTGAGTTGTATGGGCTATTTATTATTTATTTTGTGGGTTTCCCTGGTGGCTCAGACAGTGAAGAAGCCACCTGCAATGAAGGAGACCCAGGTTCAGTCCCTGGGTTGGGAAAAATCCCCTGGAGAAGGGAATGGCTACCCACTCTAGTATTGTGGCATGCTACAGTCCATGGGTTTACGAAAGAGTCAGACATGAGGCACTAATTAAATCCTGGTTAGTTGTATCATTTACCAATACTTTCTCCCAGTCCATAGGTTATATTTTCATATTGTTCATGGTTTCCTTTGCCATACAAAACCTTGTACATTTGATTAGGTTCATTTTCTTATTTTTATTTTATTTCTATTGTCTTGGGACCTGACCTAAGAAAACATTGGTATGATTTATGTCAGAAATCATTAGTATGATTTATGTTCTCTTTTAGAGGGTTTATGGTGTGTCATATTTAAATCTTTAAACAATTTTGAGTTAATTTTTGTGTGTGGTAATAGAGTGTCTTTTAATTGAATTGATTTTCATGTGGTTTTCCAATTTTTTCTTCAGAATTGCTTTGGCAATACTGTCTTTTGTGATTCAATATAAACCTTAGTTCTATGGCAAAAGGCCTGTGTAATTTAATATTGTTTGTGGATTTTTTTGATGATAGCCATTCTGGCTGATGTGAGGTGACATCTCATTGTAGATTTGATTTGCATTTCTGTAATAATTATTCATGCTGGACACCTTTTTGTATGCCTATTGGCCATCTGTATGTCTTCTTTGGAGAAATGTCTATTTAGGTCTTCTGCCTCTAGTTTTCTTTTTTAGTAGTGTCTTTGGTTTTGGAACCAGAGTGAGAGTAGCTTCATAGAATGTCTTTGGGGATGTTCCTTCCTCTTCGTATTTTTTTGGATGAGTTTTTTAGAAGGGTTGGTTTATATTCTTCTCTCATGTTCAGTGGAATTTACCTGTGGAGCCATCTGGCCCTGGACTTCTGTTTGTAGGAAGTTTATTACAGATTCTATTTCACTTCTAGTAATTGATCTGTTCAAATTACCTATTTCTCCATGATTCAATATTGGTGGGCTATAGGTTTCTAGAAACTTGTCCATTTATTCTAGGTTGTCAGATTTTTTGACATCTAATTGTTCATAGTATTCTCCAAGGGTTTTTTGCCTATTTCTGTAGTATCAATTATTATTTCTCATCTTTCATTTCTTATTTTATTTGAATCCTCTCTTCTTCTTGGTGAGCCTGGCCAGAGGTTTTTCAGGTTTTTTTTTAATCCTTTCAAAGAGACAGATACTGGTTTTGTTGATTTTGTCTATTGTTGTTAACCTCTATCTTATTTATTTCCTCTGATCTTTATTATTTCTTTCCTTTTTCTGACTTCAGGTTTTGTTTTTCTTTTTGTAATTCTTTTAGTTGGTAGCTTAGGTTGTTTATTTGAGATTTTTCTTTCTTCCTTTCTTTCTTTCTTTTTTTTTTTTTTAAAGGGAGGCCTGTATCACCATGAACTTCACTTTAAGAACTAACTGCTTTTGCTGCATCCCAAAGATTCTGTATGGTTGTATCTTCATTGCAATGAAAGCAGACAGGCCCCACCCAGCCTCCATGTACACACATCCACAAAATCCACAGCTGCTAAGGCTGGACATGTCTCAACCACAGGACACCTGTAGTTCACTTGGGTGTCCTGCAGGCACTGAGTTTGCAAAGCTGGCAGCAGTGGCGTAAGTCCACAGATCATACACCCATGTGGAGAGGGCTCAGATTTCAGCCATGCTTCCTAAATCACAAGCCTCTGGGAATCATCTGACTTCAGCCCTGCCACGGCATGTGGGCACCAAACCCCCCACCACTCCAGCATTCATGCACTCCCTGGGCTTTTAGACAGTGCTGCACTGGCTGAAAGTGCTCAGAGAGGCTGTTGGGTGGGCCCCACCCCTTCCTTCCTATACTCTTTAATAATGACACTTCGCTTTTATGGTGGAACTGAACTACTCTGTACTCCTGGTTGCCACCATTCCACACTTCAGGCTGTCTTCATGCAGCCAACCACAGTTCCCTGCCTGGGTCTGTCCTCTGAAACCTGAGTTTCAGCACTCTGTCCCTGTGTGTACCAGCTGACGGTGTCTCAGGCTGGGAGTACAGGATGGTGGCACGGGCCATCTGCGCTGGTCTCTCTCTGTTCTGCCTGCTGCAAACTGGCTTCTACACTCTCCTCTTGAATCTCAGAAGCTCACTTTCAGTCCCAGCTATTCTCCCAGCTCTCTCTTCCAGCTGTGAAAGAGGAAATGAGGGAACATTTCCTCTTTCACAGCTCTGTCTCAGAGACATATATATAGTTCTGATCCCCCACCTCTTTTCTCTTTCATCCTACCCAGTTACATGGAGTTCAGTTCAGTTCAGTTATTGAGTCATGTCCAACTCTTTGTGACCCCATGGACTGCAGCATGCCAGGCTTCCCTGTCCTTCACCATCTCCTGGAGTTACTCAAACTCATGTCCATTGAGTCAGTGATGGCATCCAATCATCTCTTCCTCTGTTGCCCTCTTCTCCTTCAGTCTTCAATCTTTCCCAGCATCAGGGTCTTTTCTAGTGAGTCTGTTCTTTGCATCAGGTGGGCAAAGTATTAGAGTTTCAGTGTCAGCATCAGTCCATCCAATGAATATTCAGGACTGATTTCCTAAAGGGTAGACTGGTTGGTTCTCCTTGCAGTTTCTAAGGGACTCTCAAGAGTCTTCTCCAACACCACAGTTCAAAAGCATCAATTCTTCAGCACTCAACTTTTTTTATAGTCCAGTTTTCACATCCATACATGACTACTGGAAAAACCATAGCTCTGACTAGATGGACATTTGTTGGCAAAATAATGTCTCGGCTTTTTAATATGCTGTTAGGTTGGTCATAGCTTTTCTTCCAAGAAGCAAATATCTTTTCATTTAATGGCTACAGTCAACATCTGCAGTGATTTTGGAGACCAAAAAAATAAAGTCTGTCATGGTTTCCATTGTTTCCCCATCTATTTGCCATGAAATGATGGGACTGGATGCCATGATCTTAGTTTTTGAATGTTGAGTTTCAAGCCAACTTTTTCACTCGCCTCTTTCAATTTATCAAGAAGCTCTTTAGTTCCTCTTCACTTTCTGCCTAAGGGTGGTATCATCTGCATAACTGATTTTATTGATATTTCTCCCAGCAATCTAGATTGCAGCTGGTGCTTCATCCAACCCAACATTTCGCATGATGTACTTCGCATATAAGTTTAAAAAGCAATGTGACAGTATACAGCTTTGATGTACTCCTTTCACGATTGCAACCAGTCCATTGTTCCATGTATGGTTCTAATTGTTGCTTCTTGACTGGCATACATATTTCTCAGGAGGCAAGTAAGGTGGTCTTGTATTCTCATTTCTTTAAGAATTTTCCACAGGTACATAGAGATCCTTCTGCATTTTTGGATATCTGATATCCTCTGCCAGCATTCAGTAGCTTTTTTTATAATTTTTACCACATATAGATGTATTTCTGATGTTTGTGGGAGGAGGTAAGCTCTGTGTCCTTTTAGCTTGACATCTTGATTGGAGCCCTTGTGCTTCTAATAGTAACACTTCTAGTGTCCATCTTGCCTTATACAGATCTGGATAATGTATTATATAATTATTCTCTAATCTTAGTTAAAAACTGCTATCCTAGAGTTCTTTCCCTTTCTCTCTCTTTTCATGTCTATTTTCTGTGTTAAGATCACATCTTATGTTTTTTTTTTCTTCATTTAAAATTATCTCTTTAATTCTTTGTCTAATTAGCTATTGAAGGCTTTTTATTATAATGTTTAAGCTGTATACATAAAATGATAGTTGTACATACTTTTCCAATGTATTCTTTTCTTTTAATTATGATTGTCTCGGAGGCATTACTACTCTTAATATTGTTATTACCAGTGCTGTTAGCATCACAATAACTGTTTTTATGTTGTCGAGTCTGTCAGTCTTCCAGTAGGCTGATTTCTTTTTATTTATTTATTTATTTTTATTTTTTTATTTTTTATTTTGCTTAACTTTACAATATTGTATTGCTTTTACTATACATCGAGATGGATCTGCCACCAGTATACATGTGTTCCCCATCCTGAACCCTCCTCCCTCCCCTCTCCCCACACCATCCCTCCAGGTCGTCCCAGTGCTTCAGCCCCAGGCATCTGTTATCGGGCATCATACCTGGACTGACGACTCGTTTCAGATATGATATTATACATATTTCAATGCTATTCTCCCCAAAATCTTCCCACCCTCTCCCGGTCCCAGAGTCCAAAAGTCTGTTCTATACATCAGTGTCTCTTTTGCTGTCTCGTAAATAGGGTTATTTTTACCATCTTTCTAAATTCCATATATATGCGTTAGTATACTGTATTTGTGTTTTTGTTTCTGGCTTACTTCACTCTGTATAATAGGCTCCAGTTCCATCCACCTCCTTAGAACTGATTCAAATGTATTCTTTTTAATGGCTGAGTAATACTCCATTGTGTATATGTACCACAGCTTTCTTATCCATTCATCTGCGGATGGACATCTAGGTTGCTTCCACGTCCTGGCTATTGTAAACAGTGCTGCTAGGCCAAAGAACTAAATAGACATTTCTCCAAAGACAACATACAGATGGCTAACAAACACATGAAAAGATGCTAAACATCACTCATTATCAGAGAAATGCAAATCAAAACCACTATGAGGTACCATTTCACGCCAGTCAGAATGGCTGCGATCCAAAAGTCCACAAGCAACAAATGCTGGAGAGGGTGCGGAGAGAAGGGAACCCTCTTACACTGTTGGTGGGAATGCAAACTAGTACAGCCACTATGGAGAACAGTATGGAGATTCCTCAAAAAACTGGGAATAGAACTGCCTTATGATCCAGTATGCTGATTTCTAACATAGAAAATCATATATCCTGTGGATGTTAGCTGAATGTTCTCAGTTTGGGAGCTTTAAAAACTTACTGTATTCACATTAAATCTGAAATCACTGTATGTGTTTTTATGGGATAAGAATCCCAAGTTTTTCCTCCCTTCAATTCTGATTCTCCCAGCACTTTTTAAAATAAATCTTTAAAAGTTTACTTTTATTTATTTTTATTTTGTGGCTGTGCTGAGCTGTATGAAAGTGAAAGTGAAGTCGCTCAGTCTTGTCCGACTCTTTGCGACCCCATGGACTGTAGCCTACCAGGCTCTTCTGTCCATGGAATTTTCCAGGCAAGAGTATTGGAGTGGGTTTCCATTTCCAACCCAGGGATAGAACCCCGGTCTCCCACTTTGCAGGCAGACACTTTACCCTCTGAGCCACCAGGGAAGCCCCATATGGGGGTGCTGAGCTGCATATGGGAACTTAATTCCCCTACCAGAGGTCAAACCCAGGCCTCCTGCAGTAGTGGTGTTGTGTCTTAGTCACTGGACTGCAAGGAAATTTCCCCAGCACTTTTAATTTACTAATTCTTGTCAAGTCATTGATTCATATAACCTCTGATTTTTACAGAATTATTATCTCGAATAAGGGGAGCCCTTTATAAGCAGAAATGATTTATATTTTACTATTGTACATATATTTCAGCTAAGTTTTTCCTCTGCATATTTTATTTTCATTGATCACAGAGTGATAAGTGAGTAAAAAGATAACTGTCTAATCAACTGGATGAGTTAATGAGCCCTGATGGTTAATACGGTAGAGATGCCAGAGCAGTTTAACCATCTTAACATCCATATCTTAACTATGGAAAAAAGGAAATTATGAAACATTTAAAAGGCAAGATATAATCAAATGCGTGTATTGAGCCCAAAGCTAATTTGCTTTATTTGTTCATAAGTTTCTATAGTGTGTGTTTTTTTTTTTTAATCCCATTCCAGAAGTCACCTGGTATTTTTTTTTTTTTTTTTTTATCACTTGCGATAAAGATTCCGATTCCTTTTTTGACATTTAACTGTTAACAACTTTCAAGCTCCATCCCTCTTCCTCTCTATCTGGACAATCTGATAAAAAAAACTAAGTGTTCCCTCCCATGACTGCAGTGTGAAGTTCAGAATGCCCAACCTCACCCCAAAAGCTTCAGCCTTTTTACCCCCAATCACCGTAACACTCTAAGTCAGTCAGCCCTTCTTTCCCTCTCAAACCATATTTGGAAATACTTAGAAGGAAATATTTTATTAGCCTCTTGATACATGTGTGGCATCACCAATCTCAACCAATTTGGGGATCCATCCAGCCCATGTGGAGATAACTAGAATACACTCAGTTTGATCTCTCTAGTAGTGAGCACATACAATTCTGACCAATCAGTTTTTACTGATTATTAAGTCTGAATTACCATTTACCCAAGTGGTTTGTTTATCTTCTATCTCTTTTATTTATTTATTTTAATTTAAAAAGTAAGTTTCAACTGAAGAGAAAAATTATAATCATTACCTTGCCCAATAGGTTGGTAAGTCCTTCTTTCTTGAAAGATAAAAAAAAAAAAAAAAAAGTTCAAAAGTAATTTATTTTGTACAAGGAAGAGAATGGTAATAAGAAAATAATAGAAAATAGATATGAGTGATGTGAGAAACTGATGAATTATACAGAGCCTGTAAATACTTTTGGGGATATCCAGAAAAATCATACAGGAGATGAACCTGCTGCTGCTGCTGCTGCTAAGTCGCTTCAGTCGTGTCTGACTCTGCGACCCCATAGATGGCAGCCCACCAGGCTCCCCCATCCCTGGGATTCTCCAGGCAAGAACACTGGAGTGGGTTGCCATTTCCTTCTCCAGTGCATGAAAGTGAAAAGTGAAAGTGAAGTCACTCAGTCGTGTCTGACTCTTCGCAACCCCATGGATTGTAGCCTTCCAGGTTCCTCTGTCCATGGGATTTTCCAGGCAAGAGTACTGGAGTAGGGTGCCATCGCCTTCTCTGAAGATGAACCTAGGTAAATTCAAAGAATTTTTAGTGTTTTGCAAAAAGGAAGAAGATACTGACATTAATGTGGGTTTTAAGAAGGCTTTATGCAAAGAAGTGGGTGGTAAGAAGCAGGAAGATACTTGTTTTATAATTCTATGAAATTAAAAATCCTGGGCATATTACCTTATTCTATTATGAACATAAAGAAAAAACCCTCAATTTTCTTTTTTTCTCCTTTCTTCTTTCATTTGTTTTTTCCTTCTCTGTTTATGTTTACATATATGGCCCTTATTCCATGAGTGACTTGAATTCACTTAACAGAAAATTCAATAACATAAAATTTGCTCTCTTTGACTTACTGCAGTTTCCCCCCCAAATGGTGTCCTTTTAAAATTATAATAAATTTCAAAATAAAGTTTAAATGGGAAGTTTGTTCTTATTTACCATATTACCCATAAATAGGAGTGAAGCAAGTTCAAATGACAAGATCAATATTCAGAAGCAGAGATTTGAATATAACCAATTAGGTTTCAATCCTTCTCTCATCTTTGAAATTCTGTTTGTAAAAGTTAGTTTAAGGGTTTTACCTCCATATTTCCCGTCCTCATTCCATTCATCAGTGGCACTGATGTGTCTGTCTAGCCTTTTATGTCTAGTACTTCATACTGTTTTATCTGAACAAACAGCTTCACTTGGAGGAATTTTAGATACATGTGTTTTTATGTATATCTACGTATATGTATAAATATGTATGTGTGTGAATATATATGCATGTGTGTGTATATATACATATATGTATTAATTATGTAAGTAAAAAACACCAATACTTAGTCCATTACTTTTCCTGGTGCATTACTTTACATCACTCCATTTTTAATTGCAAAATGATAGTCTATTTTCTCCTTCTCTATTTTTCTTCCTATTTCTCCTAAATCTTGTATGTCTGTTCATTGCTATGGAAGGAAAGCAGTGTTGCCTTTGCACATATGACTTTTTTAATATAAATTTATTTAATTGGAGGTTAATTACTTTACAATATTGTATTGGTTTTGCCATATATCAACATGAACCGGCCACAAGTATACAAATGTTCCCCATCTCTCCTCCCTCCCAGTTCCATCCAACTGACTTTAAAGTTTAACTGGAACATCACTTTTGAAAGCTTCACTATGTTTTCTTAGGACTGCAGTTTCTAAAATGCAAACATGGCTGTCTGATAGATTTAGAAGGCTAAGAAGTTGATAAATGTATTAAAATTAATTTAATCTTGCGATATAGAGAAGCTTGGCTGTTGAGCCAAACTTAACCTGTTCAATCTCCTCTAGAGGCCAGAAAATGCTTCACTGAAGGACGTCAAGAAGGTTGGCTTTCTGCAACATTATCTCAGACACTGTCTATATATGTTCGAATCTTCACATATTGTAAACATGGGATACACACACACATACATACACATCCTGAAAAATAATACATATTTGCTTTTAGAAATTTGATTGTTTTCAAAGTGTTATGACATATAGTTGTAAAATTGCCCAATGGTTTCTAAAAGAGAAAATAATTTTACTGTTAAAAAATATTTTTCAAGTTTTTGTTTCTTCTTTACATCAAAGGTAGGATATGAGGGGAAAAAAAGAGGATTGTATTTTCAAACTGTCATTTAGATATGAGTCTGAAAATTGTTGCTATTGTAAAATAAAGGAACAGGGGAAATTGGCATATATACAGTTCAAGGAAGAATTTGGTTAAATGGTCACCTGTCATGCTTTAGAGAATTTTTGAAACTTAGACTGGGAATTTGAGATCTAATTTTTCTCAATCGTACCTCGGGATCCTTATTGAGGTTTTTCCTGACTGCACTGCACAAAGATCATAATCATACCTCTATACTTTTGGTTGTAGGGGAAACAATTAATACATTTTTTGAAGGGTAGTGGGTAAATGTATTTCAAGGGCTGCTAAAATGTTCAAAGTCTCATTGCATGATCTAACTTTTAAGAATGGAGCAAAAGATTATAGTGAGAAGGAAAAGAACATGTAACATAAATGTTATGTTTTTCATATTAAAATATTTTCATTTAAATTAATTGAAATTGAGAATATGACATATGAAAACATGACATATGAAGCCACTAAAATTTTTCACATGCTACTTAAAACTATATACATATTTCTTATTCAAGATGAAAGCAAGACAAAATATATAAATATATAAGGAAGCCATCTCAGTGGCTAAAGAGTTGTTTCCCGAAAGTAATGTGCAGGAGGATATAGTGATTTAGGGTATTTTTGACTAGGAGGATAACTTTTCCCCAAACCAAATATTCATGCATGTCCAAATAGAGATGTAGTTAAAAGGGTGTGATATCAAGTGGGTATGAGAGCATTTCCTTTGTGAAAAATAAACTACTGCTGAGAGACAGTTGGTTTAGGTAAACTTAATCTGGGACTGCAGAATTCTGGGGAGTAACTGACAAGGTAAAGAAAGCTCCAGACCTGGGCAACATTCCTACCCCAACAGTCAAACCTAGAGTAAAGGAAGATTGCAAGTTGATCCCGTGATGTCTTAGAGGTTTACAAGTGGATTGTACTCAGTCACATCTGAGCACCATGAACAGACCAGCCCCCTGCAGGATCAGTATACCCTGCCTTAAAAAACCAACTGCAATGAAATACTTTTGAATGGAGAAGCATCTGGAAATTGAGGATATCAGAGAAACTGCTTACTGGTACAGAGGTGAGTTTTGGAGTATCCCTACTTGCCCAGAGATTGGGCTTATTGAGATAAGCTTTCTATGAGGAGGAATGGGGTATAGAAGACTCGAGTCACTTAGTGGAGAAAGGCTGAAGTTACCATTTTTCTTCTAGAGGAGACCAATTACGCCTGAGGAAACAGAACCTGCAAATTACCAAATGACTGCTCTGTGGGAGCCACCGGCTAACCACAATTTTCATGAGGTAATTATGCCATAAGTTTGCTGTCTACCTGAGAAATGGCTTATGCCTTTTATGTTGGTTTATTTTCTTTCTCACCTGGAATGATTCAGGAAGTGGAGGGTAGAATGAGAAATCATCTAACCCTGAAGAAGAAGAGAATGCAGCCCAGAAAAGTTATTGCCTAACAGGAAGCTAGGATTTCCTTCAACTTTTAAAAGACTGGACTAAAGAAGACATGGATATCAGTAGAAATTCTCTTTAGTAGTAACCATTATGATGAAACCTGAAATTATGCATTGTGGAAAATAAATTATAGATAAATAGGTGGATAGATAGATTTCTTCCAGTTTTATACTAAGATCATGAGGCCATTTTCTCAAAGGGGGCAAAAATGTTTTAAGACACTCTACTGGGTGAAGGGTGTGAAGAATAGGATAAGCCACACTGACTTGGGCAGTGTATGAAGCTGTGAGAGCCAGAGATTTAGCTGAAAGCAGAAAAGACGTTAGAGGTTTTTAACTGTCAGAGGCAAAAATAACTGTCAGATGGTACTTGAGAGTATTGGGAGGGGCACAGAATAGAGCCGACATAAGAGTTCCACAGGCACTGGCTGCTCTCAGGGAGACACCCTTCTATTTTCAACCTAGTCTGAAGCATGTCTGGCTCTACACACTGGTGAGTCTTCCTAGCAATAGTGTCTGGGAATAAAGAAGATTAGAAGAAAAGAAGGAAACCTTTCTCTTCCTCACCAGGCTTCCACAAGAAATTAAGTCTGCATGTGGAAGTCTCCATTATGGTGCCTAAAAAAGAAGAGAAAATGAAGTCACTCAGTTTTGTCTAAAATTTTTTATAAATATTCAGGATCTGTGTTGTGGTGCGGGGGGGGGGATGGGGTGTACAAACATAAAGATTCACTTGTTTTCTACTTTTTTCTTCTTAGCTAACCTGACCACAAGATGATGCCCATGTTATCTTCTGGAGATAGCCTGATCAAAACCACTACTGTTGTATAGATGATTCTTCTTATCTCTTATAATACCTGTACCTTTCCTCTGTCCAACCATTAAAGGGAGCAATTGCCTAAAGATGTATTATATGCAGGTCCAGATGCTAAAGAATACACAGATGAGTTAGAGGCAGGATTTAATACTCACGAATTCTTGGTGTTCTGAGGGACACTTCCCTGCCCCCTGCTTACTTGTATGCACTATGCATCTTTGGCCCCCAACATGATACCCATGCGGAAAAGGATGACATCGAGCAAAGAGCATAGGTGGAAACTTATTCTCCCCACAACACACCCTCAGCTGCTTTTGACTCCAAAGTTTAGAGAGAGAAGACTTGCTTCCAGTGGCTGGCACCACTCATAGCATCCGCATCTTGGATTCGCAAAGAGGTGCACAAGAAGGAGGAAAGCAGGTGGCTTTCTAGGGGAACAAGGTAAGGGCTTGAGGACCAAGAGGCTCATTTTGAACTGGGCTCAGCAACCTTGTCAATCCAACAGCGATACTCGCATATCTGAGAGGCCAAGTAAAAGTCTCAGCTTGGTTTTCTCTGGCTTCCTCGGATATTGGAGTTTTCATGTGAATTACTAAGGATTGTCCAGCTTTACCTAAGGGGAAAAAATATTTCCAAAACGCATCAAGGTTATCTTGAAGCCAAATCTTATTATTTCCTAATTTTCATTAGTACCATGAGTGCAAAAGTGCTAATAAGCAGGAAATATTTTTAAATGAGCTATGGAGAGAAGGATACTGCAACTTTTGACAAAGGAAATAGAGAGACCTGTAGATTATACGGGAGCCAGGGAGTATAGCTGTGATTTACAAATGGAACTCTGGATAGATAGACTCTACAGCTTAATCTGAGTCTATAGACTCTACAGATTGATATGTTTATCTGCTGTGATAAACACAGGGTAACTCCACAAGTGGAGTGTGTAGCCCCCTTGCTCTCAGAACAGTATTTCAGCAGGGCCATGGTTTATCCACGGAATGGCTAGAGGGTTTGAGACCAGTTTCTGGTTAGGTTAAGTACTAAATAATTTTCTACCCAAAAAGGTAGAAGATGCAATAAAACAGGAAAACTTGCTGCTTTGGCTATATGATACATAGTATATAACATGCTCTCACCCATGTTGCAGTCACAGTACTGGAAGCTAAGGATTACCTATCTGAAATTTAACCTAAGAATGTCTTTTAGGTGTGTGTTAATTGAGACTTTTTCCCATTTGTTTCTACTCTCATTAGCCCAGGGCTGCTAAGTTCTTAAAGAGATAATAAAGAGGTGTCAAATTAACAAAGAATTAAAATAGTAACATTTGTGTACAGATACCCAGGAATCAGTGTCTTTTAAAGGAACAGTAACAGAAATAACTAAGATGACTAACGGTTAGAGGAGAAACAGAGGACAAAACAGAGAGACGGTAAAGGGTGGGAAGCAGCGATTTTAGAAGAGAGAAGGAGCAGGAACCCCTGGAGGAGAAGTAGGCTTCCGGGTCAGGGCGGAGCTGAGCTGTAACACACACTGAAATGGAGGGTGATGGTCACACAGCCTCCTGTGAGTCTAGAGTACAGAGTGGACCAGGATTGGCCTTTCATTGTGTCTCAGTAGCAGGAAGGAAAGAGCACTTCTGTTCAATGGCATTTCTGGGGAAGAAAAAATGAAAGTAAAAGATGTGTTCTCTCTCTCCTCAGATGACACAGGCATAGGAAATTAAATGGTAGTGAATGAGTAATGCTAAATCCTAGAAGAAGCAGTGGTAGAGAAGCAGAGAGAAGCCCAAGTGCTAAACCAGCAGCCCAGGAGATGCGCACCTTGCTGGACAATCAGTAAGTCCTTCCTAGGAGGGAAATCTAAGTCCATCTAGAAATCTGATTTCAGCCCAGACTGTGACTTCTGCCACTGATGCTAATGGTCCCTGTTCAGACATTTCTGGTAAGGAAAGACACTGGCTTCCGTATGGACATTCACATATGCAGGATAAATGTGGAATTCATGACCAATAGAGATTTATAGCTGCTCAAAGTAATTATTTCTGAGAATGTTTGGTCTGAGTGTTCCCTGTAAAGTGAAAGCGTTAATTGCTCAGACATGTCTGACTCTTTGTGGCCCATGGACTGTAGTCTGCCAGTCTCCTCTGTCCATGGAATTCTTCAGGCCAGAACACTGGAGTGGGTTGCCATGCTCTCCTCAAGGGGATCTTCCTGACCCAGGGGTCAGACCCAGGTTTCCTGCACTGCAGGAGTTTTTACTGTCTGAGGCACCAGGGAAGCCCAAGTATTTCTTAGACACTCAAAGGAGGTTCCCTGGGAATTTCAGCTGTATCATTGAATGGAGAGTTCTCTTCATTGAGTAACTGATTACCATGTGGAACTCTTATTCCATATGAAAATACATGAGCTTTTGTCCCAGCTCTCCCAGTCCAAGGGCTGTGAGCAACAGTTACCAAGAACAGAAGTTATCACCCTTGACAGTCTTGTCTTTCTGTGAGTACTTTCCTCTGAAGCAATCTTGATCACCCTGTGAAAGGGAAAAAAAAAAAATCTCATTTTTCCTCTTTCAAGGAGTCTTTGAGAACTTCTTAGAGATTTGTCACTTGGAGGTATGACTACTCTATGCACACTGTTCACATTTATATCCTCAAAGTAATGGAGGCCCAGAGACCAGAATATAGCCAGAAAACCCAAGAGTACGGGAAACACAGCCATGAGTTACAGACCCTGAGCCCTCAGGCTTGCAAAGGCTGAAGGATCCTGACTTGTGGTGTCCCACTGCCGTAGCCCTCAGACAGCAGAGAGCCCTCGGTGTAACAGGAAACAGAAGGGCTTGGATTTAATATTTCCCAGTTGCCTGGGTCCAGGAAGAAAGACATACTGCTTTCCTTGACAAGGGAGCAATAATATCCCCAAGAATCTAAAAAGAAATGATACAATACGGAAACAGACTTAGGAGAACAAACTTATGGTTGTCATGGGGGAAAGGATGGAGGGAAGGGATAGTTAGGGAGTTTGGGATGGACATGTACACACTGCTATATTTAAAATGGATAACCAACAAGGACCTACTGTACAGCACAGGGAACTCTGCTCAGTGTCATGTGGCAGCCTGGAGGGGAGTGGGGTCTGCAGGGGGCCGTGGCTATGTGGATATGTATGGCTGTGTCCCTTTGCTGTCCACCTGAAGCCGTCACAGTGTTGTTAATCGGCTATGCTCCAATTCCAAATGCAAAGCTTAAACAAATAGTATCCCCAAATGGGAAGAGGACAGCCAAGCCCTCTCAGGGTGAGAAGTCCACAGGGTATCCCTGATCTTTTCAGGCCCAAGAATTGGGAACTGTGGCTGAGATATTTTCTAGATAAGCAAATATGCAGTTAGAATAAGGGACATCTCTCAGCAAGAAGATTCTCTGTTATTGGCCTCTGCAGGAACTAGTTCTTTTAAATGTTAGAGATGCCAGAGTAATCAGATTGAGAAAGGACCAAGTTTGTTGAGAGTTCTTTCATTAACCCATTTGCTCTAAAATGTGTTTCCTTAGTAACGTGTTTTATTTTTGCATATTTTGGATACAGGGTCAAGAATGGGAATCTGACCACCCAACCTAAGATTCTCATCTATAAAGAGGCCACCCTGCCCTACCAGCTGAGGTCATCATCTTGAACTCATAAAGGTTCATAAAAGAACACAAGCCCTGTGTTCAGGTCAAAAGCTTTGGAATCAGTCACACTTGAATAAAAATTAAAATGCTTTTACTAGTTATTAGACTTTGTGTGATTTTCTTACTTCCCCAGATACAAGCAATTGTTGTAAAACATACCACACATGTACCCAAAACACTTGGCGTCATGTACTGTATATAGTATATTTCCAAAATGGTGGTTTTGTTATTTGTCCTAATGATGCTTTTGGGGATGACTCATGTATGACTCTATTAACACGAACTATCCAGAAAAAAACAAGTTTATAGAGATACTTGGTTTCCTGGGGCTGGGGATATGAGCTGGGATTGGTTGCAGATGGGCTCAGTGGAATTTTATGGTATTAACATTTTAAAACTGTTTTGTTGTAATGGTTGTCCAATTCTGCAAATTTACTTAAAAAATATTGAATTGCAGTCTTACAATAATTTTCTGGTACCTCCATATAAAGCTGTTAAAACTGATTTAAAGAAGAAAATCACTCAGGTAAATTCAGTGAAGGAAATAAATTGGCTATTGTGATCAAGAACAAGGGTAAAGGGACAGTTAGATACAGTTCTCAGAAAGACTGCCTTGCTAATAAGCCTTAGCTGAGGCTGAGCACCAGTTCAGAAGGTAAGAGGTAGCTTTGTGTGAACTGGGCTAACAGCTCACTGGCTAAACACATAGGTATCTGGACCACAATCCTGCCATGTATCTCTTAGCTGTGTGATCTTGAAAAAGGTACCTACCATGTTACGTGCCTCTGAAGAGAGAATAATGCATACTGTTATAGAGACAAAAATAATGTTCATTTTTCTGACAAATGAACAAATAAGTTAGCTGTTATTAACCAGTTATAGATTGCTGGTCAGTTGGGAGATTTATGGTGCTTCAATTAGTATGTTTGTGGTTAAACCTATGCATATATGTCTGATTCTTTCCTCAAGATAAATTCATAAAGATAACACTAGAGTTCATTAAAAATACCTCTTGACAAATCAGGAAATCCTCAGTCACATAGCTAAGCATATGGAGACTGGAAAGAATATTAATACACCATCTAACAAAAATTCTATTTTGCTGTGTAAGGGAAGGGTCTAAGCTCTTTCATCTTTTCAGTCCCAAAATTATTGACAATAATGTTTTATACACATAAAAAAAATCTGATTGCACTGGGTCTTAATGGTGACACAGGATCTTTGGTGGTGGCATGAGAACTCCTGGTTGTCGTATGTGGGATCTCATTTTCTGACCAAGGATCAACCCTGGGCCCCTTGCATTGGGAGTGAGGAATCTTAGCCACTGGACCACCAGGGAAGTCCCTTGTTTTGCACTTTTAATTAGATGTTCATTGAATGAATGACTGACTGAATCTTCCAGAGACAAGGATGACTTAGTAATTGGATAATTTCTTTAGTGACCAGAGGTACATAGACAGTTTAGTGAAGCCTGTGTGTAGTTTCTTCCTTGAAGGTTTCACTCCTGAAGTGGAAAGGTCTGACTCTCCAGGGAAAATATTGGAAAAGAAACTGCAGATGAGTGATTATGTTGCAAGGGCAATATCTCCTTCAACTCTTGGGTTCTCTGTGATTCTTTTTTTCTGTTAGTCACCAAGAGGGAGCCATTTTATGCTTTTTGACATAATTTAGCAACAGGAAAGGGACAAAAAAGGATGAGTCAGTGATAATTAGAATATAAAATCACCAGTTGATAATGCATTAGACCTTCAATTGGTTAGACATAACTTTGAAGATGAGTGAGTGCAGTTTGATGTAGTTAACGAGTCCCCACGGTGCTTTCATAAATATGCACCCTGAAGTAGAATTATGAACACAGGAAACACATATTTTGTGTTCCAGGGTGTATTTTTAATTACATCTTCTGTCATTGGTGGCCTCTTTCCTACTCAGATGTATGCTGTCCTCCCACCCTTGTTCTTCTTTTCTCTCCTTTCCATCATAACACACTCTCAGACAAGCAATTGATGTTACTCTTTTATCTTAACTCTGTCTTTAGTACACTTCTAAATGTTTTGAACAGAAAGTTGCTATTGTGTATCTCTGTATATACACATACATGGATATAAAATATGTATATAAATAGACATATTTTAGGATACTAAGGAGTATGCATAGTTGTACATTATATATAATTATACTTTTTATTCAGTTCAGTTCAGTCACTCAGTCATGTCTGACTCTTTGCAACCCCATGAATTGCCGCATACCAGGCCTCCCTGTCCATCACCAACTCCCGGAGTTCACCCAAACTCATGTCCATCGAGTTGGTGATGCCATCCAGCCATCTTGTCCTCATTCATCCCCTTCTCCTCCTGCCCACAATCCCTCCAACAATCAGAGACTTTACCAAAGAGTCAACTCTTCGCATGAGGTGGCCAAAGTATTGGAGTTTCAGCTTTAGTATGAGTCCTTCCACAGAACACCCAGGACTGATCTTTAGAATGGACTGGCTGGATCTCCTTGCAGTCCAAGGGACTCTCAAGAGTCTTCTCCAACACCACAGTTCAAAAGCATCAATTCTTTGACACTCAGCCTTCTTCACAGTCCAACTCTCACACCCATACATGACCACAGGAAAAACCATAGCCTTGACTAGACAGACCTTTGTTGGCAAAGTAATGTCTCTGCTTTTGAATATGCTGTCTACGTTGGTTATAACTTTCCTTCCAAGGACTAAACATCTTTTAATTTCATGGCTGTAATCACCATCTGCAGTGATCTGGAGTGATTTGACCATAAGGAGTTCATGATCTGATACTTTTTATATATAGACATTAATATGAAATCCATATGTATACAACTCATGAGAGTGTGTATGTGTGTGTAGTTGAAGACATAAATGAAAAAAGACTTTTCTTCGATTTCACTTGATTTCAATTGATTTCTGTTTTATTTTCAGAAATATTTTTCAGTGTTGAATAAGTGTCATGATTCATTATAAATGGTCAGATAGAAGATAATATTTTAACTTGAAAACATGTAAGTTTACCTATATTCACAGTCTTTAGAGTAGTTCATAAAACTGAAAAATTGATTAGGAAAATATATTTTTATATAAAGCAAGAGAGCCAACATTGATATTTTATGTGAACCCACTAGTGAGGAGAATGCCGTGCCTCTGCTCACAAGGACTTCTTAAGTATGTTGCCTGCCTGGAAGGTCAAACAAAACCAGTTTTTTTTTTTTTTTTTTTTTTTATCTTGATTTGATATATGCTTATAAAGAAGAAGAGATGACAGTCCTCAGCAGTCATGGCAATAACTTAATTTACTTAGGAGAGAGAGAGAAGTGACAGGCAGAGAAAATTTCTGTCAAGACTTGGAGACCTTGAGAGGAAAGTGAAACTCTTTTTTATATAACCAAAGGTCAGATCCTTAGTACTTTTTAGAAGCCCTCCTTGATGATCCCTTTTTATTCATTGATGTCAAAATGAAATTGAATAAGTCTTACATTTTCTCTCAGTTCTGGCAAAAAGACCAGAAATACAAAACTGTGAAAAATTAGGCTCAGCTTATGATTTATTTACAATGATAAGTTAAAGATATTTGTCTTTATTGTACCTCTTTATAATATAGGAAAATTTCTATAGTTTTTGATGGTATCATGGTTTTGACCAGTTATTAATATTATAAAATAATAACATATTCTTTCATCCTAAACTATGTTATTGACTATTAAGTGTCACTGTTTACCATTATGAATCTTTTGTTTTATTTGAATGCTGTAGTCATTCAAGGAATCTCAAAAACAGTTAAATACTGTGATACGTATTTTGACAGCTAAATATAGGATACCGGAACAACAGAGGGGAAAAAGCCGTATTGTTGGTTTTAGGGAAATCGTTTTTATGGAAATAGAATAGACCTCAATAATAAGTGGGCGATGTAGCTGCAGGGCAGGCATGAGGAGGAGAGGAAAGGAAAATGTGCTAGGGGCTGGCTTGGCCATGGGAAGTGTCTCCTTTTCATCAAATAGGAGATCATGAGAGTTTTAAGCAGTGTATTTACCTTTCATCATGCTTTAAGAGCATCAATATGGATTTAAAAAATGGAGACCAATAGGGTAACATTCTTCCTTGAAGTTCAGAAGCTTCATTGGTGATATTTGAAACAAATGAATGTTAATCACCTCTAATTAAAAATAAAATCGTTTTGATTTCTGAATATGTCCAATTCTGCCTATTAGATTCAAATCAATATTGAATAGTACAGAAGGATAAAACTAAAGGTGGAAAATCATCCCAGGAGAAAACATTAAAACAAATGGGAGAGTATATCAGGAGATTTGCAGTCTGTTACTTTTATACCTTTCCTCCAACTGAGGGATAGCATCCACATCTCTCTATATCTCCCACATTGGCAGGTGGGTTCTTTACCATTAGCACAACCTGGGAAGTCTTTTTCTCATGCTAGATTACTCCCAATAAACAGTATATGAAGTTACCATAGATACTGTATCAGTTCAGTTCAGTGGCTCAGTCACGTCCGACTCTTTACGACCCCATGGACTGCAGCACGCCAGGCTTCCCTGTCCATTACCAAATCCCAGAGCTTATGCAAGCTCATGTCCATAGAGTTGGTGATGCTATCCAACCATCTCATCCTCTGTCATCCCCTTCTCCTCCCACCTTCAATCTTTCCCAGCATCAAGGACTTTTCAAATGAGTCAGCTCTATGCATTAGGTGGCCAAAGTATTGGAGTTTCAGCTTCAACATCAGTCCTTCCAATGAACACCCAGGACCAATTTCCTTTAGGATAGACAGTTTGGATCTTCTGACAGTCCAAGGGACTCTCGAGAGTCTTCTCCAACACCACAGTTCAAAAGCATCAATTCTTCGGCGCTCAGCCTTCTTCACAGTCCAACTCTCACATCCATACATGACTACTGGAAAAACCATAGCCTTGACTAGATGGACGTTTATTGGCAAAGTAATGTCTCTGCTTTTTAATATGCTGTCTAGGTTGGTCATAACTTTTCTTCCAAGGAGTAAGTGTCTTTTAATTTCATGGCTGTAGTCACCATGTGCAATGATTTTGTATAGTAAATAATTAATATTTTACCCATCTTTACAAGAAATATTTGACCATACAAAAGTACTGTTGTTCAGTTTTGGGGAAAAAAAAAACCAGTTTCATAGACTTCTGTTTCTGCTTTCCTTGCTGGCAATCCTTTGAAGTATGCTCAGGGTTAACCAGGATAACATTGCTGCATGGGTTAGAGGATGTTAGAATTACTTATTAAAAAAAAAATATATGCATATGTCTGTTTTATGATTATACTTAATTATGTGCATTACTTTGACTAATAAAGTTACTATGTAACATTAAGCCATTAAACATATAACATTCCTTAAATTATTATGTACTTATTAATGCATCCCATGCATCCAATTAATGTTAATATATTAGATGATGCATATGATCTACAAGTCACTTTCCCTTTTATCTTCTGTGCCAAAAGTGAAAGATGTGATGATATTTATATAGCTTTTAGTAAGATATTATCCTAAATACATGGGTTTTATGTATTTAGGATAGAAAAGGGGTAGAAAATTTAGTGTCATTTTGAAATATGTATGGTACACTTAGGTTCCTCTATGTGAAAAACTATAAAAAAAAAGAAAAGCAGTTACATTTCTCAAACATGTTTGATTTTTGTATATCATTGACACAAGAGTACGTCTGTCCAGGGAGCATTATCAGAATAATTATTACCTTTATATACTTTTCTTTTGGCAGTAGGAAAAATGACTCAAAATCAGTGAACAACCAGATTAGCCATCTAGATGCTGATTGAGTGAGAAACTATTTACCTCTTTGGATAATTCTACAACCCAACATTTATTGCCAAAATATATGCAACTGTAATCCAGAATCCCATAGAGAGATTTATTGATTTCCATGAAAAAATATATGTAGCAGTGCATGACAGCCTAGATGTATTTCTTCTGGGCATTTGTTAGGATATGATCATTATGGGGGACTATACCTATACAAAACATTTATGTAAATGTTATTTAATTTGTGACCAATCACTAATAAAATACAATTATATGTATCTGCATATGAGGTGACTTGATCATACTATCAACCATGACTAAAGCAAACATCTACAGTAGAGCCTAATTTACAGAAAGATGAATGAAATACACAGGAGTTCTTTCTCACTGTGTTTGGGAGAGAAATACAAATAATTGATTTCAGGAAGAGAATTAAATTTACCTAGACTACAGAAAGGTTCAAGATGAGATTGCTTAGACAGTAATGTTGTTTAAGTCAGCCAGCTTTGGAAATAATGGTCCAAGAGAAATGTGCTGATTCTAAGGAAAAGAAGAAAGTGAAGTTGTCCTATAATTTCTCTCAGTCGAAAGTATTTAATCCAGTGGAAATACCAACAAGGGTCTGGAGTAGAGTCACATTAAAGGTAGAAAGTATCCTATCAGAAAGACTGTTATGGACCAAACCATCTCAGCATTTTTATAATAAAAAAATCTGTACATTGTTTTCTTAATTTGTTCTGAATGTTCTGGTGTTAATCATATACCATCCATACTGCTACTGCTGTCACTTCAGTCATGTCTGACTCTGTGCGACCCCATAGATGGCAGCCCACCAGGCTCCCCCGTCCCTGGGATTCTCCAGGCAAGAATACTGGAGTGGGTTTCCATTTCCTTCTCCAATGCATGAAAGTGAAAAGTGAAAGTGAAGTCGCTCAGTCATGTCCAACTCTTCACAACCCCATGGACTGCAGCCTATCAGGCTCCTCCATCCATGGGATTTTCCAGGCAAGAGTACTGGAGTGGGGTGTCATTGCCTTCTCCAATACCATCCATAGATAAGATCAATGTGGTCAGTAATTGATTTGAACTGGGTGAGTCTAATTTCTGGCTCATCTCCACATGCTTTGATTCAGTATGTCTTCATAATTTACATATACTCATAATCATACTCATACTCACACTCATATATATATGTATATAATGTCCTTGTATGAAATTGATAGTCTGATGTGGTACATACTGGGTGATTACTTCAAATAACAGAAAACTTGTCTTGTATAAATGTATGTTTTTAAGTCTGTACTACTTGATCACTTTTTATAACAAGCCTAAAACTGATCTTACATTATCTTTTAAACTTGTCAGTACCCTGTCTAAATTTGTCACTACATAAATAGTAGTTCTGTTCATTGATTACCCATACCATCAACCACACAGTACTTTTTACCTGTTTTTTCAAAATAGTCATGAAATAAAAGAAAATTACATGCACAAAAATTACTGTATGGTACTGTGCATTTACCTTAATCAACTTTCTGCCTAAGAGGAGACATGAAAATATTCATAAATATGTATTTTATAGTAAGATAAATAGCATGAAAAAAATAATCTGTACATAGTGCTATGGGAGCAAATAGATGGCTATCCAAAGAAGTGAAGGTAAACTTTTCTAGATAAAACACAGTAAGTTGTATCATTTTTTCTTTTTCTTTTTGTATTGCATGCTCATTATTTATTTTATAGGCAGAAATTTGTATGTCTTGACTTTCTTCACTCATTTCACCCACTCCCCTCTGGCAACCACCAGGCAATCTGTTCTGTCTATATATCCTTTGTTTTGTTTGTTCATTTGTTTTGCTTTTTAAGACTCTACATGTATCTGAGATCATATGGTATTTGTCTTCTTTGTCTGACTGATTTCACCTATAATACGTTCAGAACCTATCCATAGTCTTGCAAATAGAAAGATTTCATTCTTTTGTATGTCTGAATATTATTCTTGTGTGTGTTTCACATCTTCTTTATCCATTCATCTCTCAGTGGGCACTTAGGTTGCTTCCATATCTTGCCTATTGTAAAAAATGCTATAATAAATGTCGGGGTACATGTATCTTTATGAGTTGGTATTTTAGTACTTTTTGTATAATATCCAGAAACAGGAATGTGTAGTCATTCCATTTTATTTTTTGGATCCTCCATACTGCTTTCCATAGTGGTTGCAAGAATTCACATTACCACCATAAATATATACAAGGGTTCTTTTCTCTGCATCTTTGTCAACACTTGCTGTTCATTGTCTTTTTGACAATAGCCTTTCTAAGAGCCATGAAATGATGTCTCATTGAGGTGTTTGTTTTTTTTAACTTTTAATTGGTGGAAAATTGCTATATAATTTTGTGTTGGTTTCTGCCATGCAACAATGAAAATCAGTCATAATTATATATGTATACCTTCCCTCCTGAGCCTCCCTCCCCTCCAGTCATCCCACTCCTATAGGTCATGACAGGGCATCATGCTGGGCTTCCTGTGGTATTTAATGACTTTATACTAACTATTTTATAGGGGACTGGAATGCAAAAGTAGGAAGTCAAGAAACACCTGGAGTAACAGGCAAATTTGGCCTTGGAATATGGAATGAAGCACGGCAAAGTAATAGAGTTTTGCCAAGAGAAGGCACAGGTCATAGCAAACACCTTCTTCCAACAACATATGAGAAGACTCTACCCATGGACATCACCAGATGGTCAACACTGAAATCAGATTGATTATATTCTTGCAGTCAAAGATGGAGAAGCTCTATACAGTCAGCAAAAACAAGACCGGGAGGTGACTGTGGCTCAGATCATGAACTCCTTATTGCCAAATTCCGACTGAAATTGAAGACAGTGGGGAAAACCACAAGACCATTCAGGTATGACCTAAATCAAATCCCTTATGATTATACAGTGGAAGTGAGGAATAGATTTAAGGGACTAGATCTGATAGAGTGCCTGATGAACTATGGACTGAGGTTCGTGACACTGTACAGGAGACAGGCATCAAGATCATCCCCATGGAAAAGACATGCAAAAAAGCAAAATGGCTGTCTGGGGAGGCCATACAAATAGCTGTGAAAAGAAGAGAAGTGAAAACCAAAGGAGAAAAGGAAAGATATAAGCATCTGAATACAGAGTTCCAAAGAATAGCAAGAAGAGATAAGAAAGCCTTCCTCAGTGATCAATGCAAAGAAATAGAGGAAAACAACAGAATGGGAAAGACTCGGGATCTCTTCAAGAAAATGAGAGATACCAAGGGAACATTTCATGCAAAGATGGGCTCAATAGAAGACAGAAATTGTATGGACCAAACAGAAGCAGAAGATATTAAGAAGAGGTGGCAAGAATACACAGAAGAACTGTACAAAAATGATCTTCCCAACCCAGATAATCACGGTGGTGTGATCACTGACCTAGAGCCAGGCATCCTGGAATGTGAAGTCAAGTGGGCTTTAGAAAGCATCACTATGAACAAAGCTAGTGGAGGTGATGGAATTCCAGTTGAGCCATTTCAAATCCTGAAAGATGATGCTGTGAAAGTGCTGCACTCAATATGCCAGCAAATTTGGAAAACTCAGCAGTGGCCACAGGACTGGAAAAGGTCAGTTTTCATCCCAATCCCAAAGAAAGGCAATGCCAAAGAATGCTCAAACTACCTCACAATTGCACTCATCTCACATGCTAGTAAAGTAATGCTCAAAATTCTCCAAGCTAGGCTTCAGCAATATGTGAACCATGAACTTCCTGATGTTCAAGCTGGTTTTAGAAAAGGCAGAGGAACCACAGACCAAATTGCCAACATCTACTGGATCATCGAAAAAGCAAGATGTGAGAGCTGGACTGTGAAGAAGGCTGAGCGCCGAAGAATTGATGCTTTTGAACTGTGGTGTTGGAGAAGACTCTCGAGAGTTCCTTGGACTGCAAGGAGATCCAACCAGTCCATTCTGAAGGAGATCAGCCCTGGGATTTCTTTGGAAGAAATGATGCTAAAGCTGAAACTCCAGTACTTTGGCCACCTCATGCAAAGAATTGACTCATTGGAAAAGACTGATGCTAGGAGGGGTTGGGGCCAGGAGGAGAATGGGATGACAGAGGATGAGATGACTGAATTTCATCACGGACTCAATGAACATGAGTCTAAGTGAACTCTGGTAGTGAGTGATCGACAGGGAGGCCTGGCATGCTGCAATTCATGCTAATGTGCAGTACTTGTTTTTCTCTTTCTGACTTACTTCACTCTGTATAAGAGGCTCTAGGTTCATCCACCTCACTACAACTGACTGAAATTTGTTCATTTTAATGGCTGAGTCAACCCCATGAACTCTATCCTGTCAGGCTTCTCTGTCCATGGAATTTTTGAGGCAAGAATACTGGGATGGATTGCCATTTCCTTCTCCAGGGGGTCTTCCCAACCCAAGGATCGAACCTGTGTCTCCTGCATCTCAGGCAGATTCTTTACTCTCTGAACCATTGAGGAAGGCCAAGTATTCCATTTCCATTCATTTGTCTGTGGGCATCTAGGTTGCTTCCATGTCCTGGCTATTGTAAATTTTACTGCAGTGTACATTGAGGATCATGTGTCTTTTAGAACTGTGGTTTTTCTCAGGGTATGTGCCAAGTAGTGGGATTGCTGGATCATATGACATATTTATTCCTAGATTTTTAAGGAATCCATACTGTTTTTCATAATGACTGTAACAGTTTACACTCCCACCAACAGTGCAGGAGTATTCCCTTTTCTCCACATCCTCTCCAGCATATATTGTTTGCATACATTTTCAGTGAGGACCCTTCTAACTAGTATGAGGTGATACCTCAAACATTTCTCTAATAATGATGTTGAAAATCTTTTTCATGTGTTTACTGGCCATCTGTATGTTTTCTTTCAAGAAATATCTGCTCAAGTCTTCTTTTTTTTTTATTGACTTCTTTGATATTGAGCTTATGAGCTGCTTATATATTTTGAAGATTAACCCTTTGTCAGTTGCTCCATTTGCAGTTATTATCTCCCATTCTGAGTGTTGTCTTTTCATCTGGTTTATACTTTGTTATACAAAAATCTTTAAGTTTTACTAGATCTCATTTGTTTATTTTGTTTTTATTTGCATTAATCTAGGAGGTGGATTAGAGAGAATCTAGCTTCAGTTTGTGTCATAGAGTATACTGCCTATGTTTTCCTTTTTATAGTTTCTGGTCTTACATTTAAGACTTTAATCCATTTTGAGTTTATTTTTGTGTATGGTGTTAGAAAATGTTCTAATTTCATTATTTTACACAAGATGGTGGTGGTTTAGTCAATAAGTCATGTCCGATTCTTATAACCCCATGGTCTGTAGCCCGCCAGGCTCCTCTGTCCATGAAATTCTCCAGGCAAGAATACTCGAGTGGGTTGCCATTTCCTTCTCCAGGGGATCTTCCTGACCCAGGAATCAAACCCAGGTCTCCTGCATTGCAGGCAGATTCTTTCCCAACTGAGCTATAAGGGAAGCCCATTAGCTGTCCAGTTTTCCCAGCACCACTTATTGAAGAGTAGTGTTTATTGTAAATGCTTTCCTCCTTTGTCAAAATAAGGTGCCTATAGGAGCCTGGGTTTATCCTTGGGCTTTCTATCTTGTTCCATTGATCTATACTTCTGTTTTTATGCCAGTACCATACTGTCTTGATGACTGTAGCTTAGTAGAATAATTTGATATCAGCAAGGTTAATTCCTTCAGCTCTGTTTTTCTTTCTCAAGATTGATTTGGTTATTTGAGATCTTTTGTGTTTCCATACAAACTGTGAAATTGTTTGTTCTAGTTCTGTGAAAAATACCATTGGTAATTTGGTAGAGATTGCTTTCAATCCATAGATTGCTTTGGGTAATATAATCATTTTGACAATATTGCTTCTTCCAGTCCAAGAACATGGTTATTCTCCATCTGTTTGTATTACCTTTGATTTCTTTCATCAGTATATTATAGTTTTCTGCATATGTGTCTTTTGTCTTTTTAAGTAGATTTATTCCTAGGTTTGGGGGCTTCTCCAGTGGCTCAGCAGTAAAGAATCCACCTGCCAATGCCGGAGACATGGGTTCTTCCCTGGATTGTGGAGATCCTCTGGAGAAGGAAATGGCAACCCATTCTAGTATTCTTACCTGGGAAATCCCGTGGACAGAGGAGCCTGGCACCCTGAAGTCCGTGGGGTCTCAAGGGTTGGACACGACTTACTGACTAAACAACAACAACATTCCTAGGTATTTTATTCTTTTATGTTGCAATGGTGAATGGGATCATTTACTTAAAATTTATCTTTCTGATTTTTCCATGTTAGTGTATGAGAATGAAAGGGATTTCTGTGTATTAATTTTTATACCCTATGACTTTACTAAATTTTTTTATTAGCTCTAGAAGGTTTTTGGTGGCATTTTTAGGGTTTTCTATTAATATGTATAATATTAATATGTATAGTATCACATATTCTGGAAACAGTGTTTTACTACTTTCTTTTCCATGGGAAATAGATAGAGAAACAGTGGAAACAGTGTCAGACTTTATTTTTCTGGGCTCCAAAATCACTGCAGATGGTGACTGCAGCCATGAAATTAAAAGACGCTTACTCCTTGGAAGGAAAGTTATGACCAACCTAGATAGCATATTCAAAAGCAGAGACATCACTTTGCCAACAAAGGTTGGCCTAGTCAAGGCTATGGTCTTTCCTGTGGTCATGTATGGATGTGAGAGCTGGACTGTGAAGAAGGCTGAGAGCCGAAGAATTGATGCTTTTGAACTGTGGTGTTGGAGAAGACTCTTGAGAGTCCCTTGGACTGCAAGGAGACCCAACCGGTCCATTCTGAAGGAGATCAGACCTGGGATTTCTTTGGAGGGAATGATGCTCAAGCTGAAACTCCAGTATTTTGGCCACCTCATGCGAAGAGTTGACTCATTGGAGAAGACTCTGATGCTGGGAGGGATTGAGGGCAGGAGGAGAAGGGGACGACAGAGGATGAGATGGCTGGATGGCATCACTGACTCGATGGATGTGAGTCTGAGTGACCTCCGAGAGCTGGTGATGGACAGGGAGGCCTGGCGTGCTGCAGTTCATGGGGTCACAAAGAGTCGGACACGACTGAGCGACTGATCTGATCTGATCTGATCTTTCCAATCTGAATTCCTTTTATTTCTTTGTCTTCCCTGATTGTTGTGGCAAGGACCTCTGAAACTATGTTGAATAACGGTGCTTTGAGTTGGCACCCTTGTCTTGTTACTGACTTTAGAGGAAATGCTTTCAGTTTTCCACCATTGAGAATAATTCTTGCTGTAGGTTTGTTATATATGGCCTTTGTTATGTTGAGGTAGGTTCCTCTTATGCCAGTTTTCTGGGGAGTTATTATCATAAATAGGTATTTAATTTTATCAAAAGCTTTCTGTGCATCTTTTGAGATGATCATATGGTTTTTACTCTTTCAGTTTATTAATATGGTGTATCAATTGATTTGCATTGAAGAATTCTTGCACCCCTGGGATAAACTCCACTTGATCATGGTGTGTGATTCCTTAATGTGTTGTTGGATTCAGTTTGCTAAAACTTTGTTGAGTATTTTTGCATCTATGCTATCAATGATATTGGCCTGTAATTTTCTTTTTTTGTGGCTGCTGCTGCTGCTGCTAAGTCGCTTCAGTCGTGTCCGACTCTGTGTGACCCCATAGACGGCACCCAGCAGGCTCCTCCGGCTCAGGGATTCTCCAGACAAGAATACTGGAGTGGATTGCTGTTTCCTTCTCTATTGCATGAAAGTGAAAAGTGAAAGTGAAGTCACTCAGTCGTGTCCAACTCTTAGCGACATACTCCTTTCCAAATGATTCTGTATTTTCAGGGTAACTGAAAGGAAATGGCAACCCACTCCAGTATTCCTACCTGAGAAATCCCACAGACAGAGAAGGCTTGTGGGCTCCAATACACGGAGTCTCAAAAGAGTCCCACTCGAGTTAGCAACGGAACGATAAGGACAGTGTGCTGCTGCTGCCGCTGCTAAGTCACTTCAGTCGTGTCTGACTCTGTGTGACCCCATAGACAGCAGCCCACCTGGCTCCCCCGTCCCTGGGATTCTCAAGGCAAGAACACTGGAGTGGGTTGCCATTTCCTTCTCCAGTGCATGAAAGTGAAAGTGAAGCCGCTCAGTCGTGTCCGACCCTCAGCGACCCCATGGACTGCAGCCTACCAGCTCCTCCGTCTGTGGGATTTTCCAGGCAGAAGTACTGGAGTGGGGTGCCATTGCCTTCTCCAAGGACAGTGTGAAATGTTATCAACTGCGGGAAGCCAAGTGAACCTTTTCACAGAATGTCTCGATTATTGTTCCAATTGCCTTTGAGACTACAATTACTTAAAACTGAATTAAAAAAATACATGTCCCTCATGGAAATAGAGAATAAACCTTTTAGGTCAAATTTTAAAACGAAAAGCTGCAAGTTACCCTAGTCATGAGAACCATGAAGCCCAGTGAAAAAGGCTTATTTCCGTCTAAAGTTTCTTACCAACTCTGGCGGTGTTAAAGATGACATGGCATGTCTCTCTGCTCTCCCCAACTCCTAGACCAGGGAGGCTCTTAGTGAGCTGTATGCTCACAGCGAACAAGTGAGAGGGAGGCCCCCAATTCTGTGAAAACCCAGGGAGAGAACACTGCAAATAATTTACTTCCACCACTCTGCATTTTTGGTACCAAAGTGATGGTGGCCTTGTAGAATGAGTTTGGGATGTTTGCTCCCTCTGCATTTTTTTTTTTTTTCCCCAGTAGAAAATCTACAGGAAACAAGGGAGTGGCAAGATAAAGTGATGAAAGGAAAAAACCTACAATCAATATTACCCAGTAAGGATCTTAATCAGACTTAATTGAGAAATCAAAAGTTTACAGATAAGCGAAAGTTAAGAGGATTTACCACTGCAAAACTGGCTCTACAACACATGCTGAAGGAACTTCTCTAGACAGGAAACACAAGAGAAAGAAAAGACCTACAAAATAAACCCAAATCATTAACATCAATGGTAATAGGGTCGTATATATTAAGGATTGAAGCTTCCCTGGTGGCTCAGAGGTTAAAGCATCTGCCTCCAACGTGGGAGACCCAGGTTCAATCCCTGGGTCAGGAAGATGCCCTGGAGAAGGAAATGGTAACCCACTCCAGTAGTCCTGCCTGAAGAATCCCATGCATAGAGAAGCCTGGTAGGCAACAGTCCATGGGGTTGCAAAGTGTCAGACAGGACTGAACGACATCACTGGATAATCACTGGATATTAAGGATTATCTTAAAATAAATGGATTAAATGCTCCAACTAAAAGACACAGACTGATTGAATGGATACAAAAGCAAGATTCCTATACATACTGTCTAGTAGTGGGTCTACTGACCCAGTTAAGACCTAGGGACACAAACAGACTGAAAGTGAGGGCTGGAAAAAAAATATCCCATGCAAATAGAAATCATTAGAGAGTGGGAGTAGTGATATTCATGTCATATAAAATAGACTTTAAAATAAAGACTGTTATAAGCGATAAGGAAGGACATTACATAATGGGATCTATAGCAATTACAAATATGTATACAGTCCTGAATATTCATTGGATGGACTGATGTTGAAGCTGAAACTCCAATACTTTGGCCACCTAGTGTGAAGAATTGACTCATTGGAAAAGACCCTGATGCTGGGAAGGATTGAAGGTGGGAGGAGAAGGGGACGGCAGAGGATGAGGTGGTTGGATGGCATCACCGACTCAACAGACATGGGTTTGAGTAAATTCCAGGAGATGGTGATGGGCAGAGAGGCCTGACATGCTGCAGTCCATGGGGTCTCAAAGAGCCAGACACGACTGAGCAACTGAACTGAACTGAACTGATGCACTAACATAGGAGCAAGCATTTAATTTTTTTTTGATTCAGTTTTGTGCATGGTGTAAGGTAGTAGTCTAATTTCATTCTTTTACACATGGCTGTCCAGTTTTCCTAACACAATATATATTGAAGAGACTATCTTTTCCTCATTGTATATTATCTACTTTTGTTGTAAATTAATTGACCATATTTATACCATATTTGCATGGGTTTATTTGGGAGTCCTCTATTCTGTTTCATGTTTTTATGCATCTGTTTTTGTATCAGTGCCATGCTGTTTTGATTACTATTGCTTTATAATACAATTTTAAATTAGCATGATGCCTGCAGCTTTATTATTATTTCTCAAGATTACTCTGGCTATTTGGGGTCTTTTATGAGTCCATACAAAATTTGCTTTTTTTTTTTTTTTTTCCTTCTGAAAAATACCATTGAGTTTTTGATAGAGATTGAATTGAATCTGTAGATTGCTTTGGATATACTAAACATTTTAATAATACAAGTTCTTTTACTCCATGAACATGGACTATCTCTACATTTATTTGTGTCTTCTTCAATTTCTGTCATTAGCATCTTATAGTTTTCAGTGTAACAGGTTGTCACTTTCTTAAACTTATTCATAGGAATTTTATTATTTTTGATACATTTGTAAATGGAATTTTTTATTAAATTCTCTTTTTGATAATTTGTTAGTATTTAAAAACAATATGTTTTTGCATATTGATTTTGTACCCTGCAACTTCACTGAATTTATTAGTTTTAACATTGTAAGGGCTTCCCTAGTGACTTAGTGGTAAAGAATTGCCTGCAATCCAAGAGACCACCTGCGATGCAGAAGAGGCAGGTTTGAACCCTGGATTGGTAAGATCCCTTGGGGAAGGAAACGGCAACCCACTTTAGTATTCTTACCTGGGAAATCCCATGGAGAGAGGAGCCTGGTGGACTGTAGTCCATGGGGTCAAAAGAGTTGAACACCACTTAGTGACTAAACCACCAGCACCACCATTAACATTGTCGGTGTGTAGTCTTTAGAATTTTCTCTATATAAAGTCATGTCATCCACACATAGTTTTATTTCTTTCCAATTTGGATGCCTTTTATTTCTTTTTCTTGACTAATTACTCTGGTTATTAATTCCCTTTGTTGAATAAAATTAGCTTGACTTATTCTTGAAGGTGGTAGTATATATTGAAGGATAAATGGTAACTTTATGGGGAAATCAAACTAGTGAAATAATTACAGGCACAATATAGCTAATGCAAAAAAAAAATATCTCAAATAACATGTTTGAGAACTGAAGGACAGCACTCTGGAGTGTGGTATGAACAACAAGGAGAAAAATGTTGTCTGGACCTGGTAGCACTGTGAAAGTTTCAGGTTGAAATCGTTGAGGTAAAAATACTTGATCACTTTTGTTTAGCATCATTTCAGTCAAATGCTTTTCAAAATTTCCATGTTAACTGGAATTGTTCATCCCACCTAATATGCAGGATTATTCTGCAAGCCTTAACCAAGAAAGGCTTTCTTGGTTAACCAAGCCATAACCAAGGAAACTATGATGTTCCCTCTATAGCACTTTCTACCTACACCTACATTTTTATTAATATGGTCAAATCCATGTAGGAAAGAGATGTAAAACATAGGATACATTGGCTCATTTCACTTTGTAGTGCTCACTGATGGGTTTTTTTGCAGATTTTTTTTTTTTTTGGCAGTAAACATAGGGCTGAAAATCAGGATATCATATATCTCATTCCAGCCATTCAATCACCTTCCTGGGAGACCATAGGAAAATTCTTCCTTTTGGCATTATAAATATGAAGTGGTTATTAAAGTTGTTTTGTTTCCCTTTAAGTCCTATATTAAGATAGCACATTGAAATCTTATATGTAGAAAAATAAAAAAACAACATCTCTGTTCAAAGCAGCATTGCAGAGAGATGAGCTTTGAATATCATGTCCTGTCTCTACAAAAGACCTTAGATATCACTGTTTCACCTGTTTTGTGATAAGGGGAATTCATATAACCACGGTTATAAAATTAATTGTAATGTATATCCTCCACTCAAGATACTGCACAAAGTATGAGTCAACACTCAAAAGATACCTGGTGCAGGAGTATTCATTCGTACAATATTTTGAAAGTTTTCTAAAAATCTCTTTGTGAAGTTCTCTGTTATCATTTCTTTGACTCTTCAAAATCTGATATCCAGGCCCAACACAAATGACATTTCCTATGGGTAAGTCCCTATGGTTTCTTTTTTGAAACAGATCATTTCCAACTTTGTTGATTATCAAAATCATTATCCAAATGAGTGCAAATTTCTTATTTTTCATATCTTAAAATATTGAGGAATCAGCTGATTGCTCAATATTTTAAAGGGATTTTGTCTTTTAAGTATATATTTTGGATGCTCAGCATTTCTTATTTGCATTATGGCATTATTTTATATTTATACTTGTGTTTATATTATCTAAGAAAACAAGTTAGCAACTTTAGTATCATTAGATTATTTTCTTGTAATGTCTCTTAAATATAATATTTGCCCTTTCCATTTTGAGTGGTCTATCATTTACCATCTATTTATAAGTATAAATTTTATCATATATAAAATTATTATATCATGTTTACATAAATTTGTTATCAGATCAGATCAGATCAGTCGCTCAGTCGTGTCCAACTCTTTGCGACCCCATGAACTGCAGCACGCCAGGCCTCCCTGTCCATCACCAACTCCCGGAAGTCACTCAGACTCACATCCATTGAATCAGTGATGCCATCCAGCCATCTCATCCTCTGTCATCCCCTTCTCCTCTTGCCCCCAATCCTTCCCAGCATCAGAGTCTTCTCCAATGGGTCAACTCTTCGCATGAGGTGGCCAAAATACTGGAGTTTCAGCTTGAGCATCATTCCTTCCAAAGAAATCCCAGGGCTGATCTCCTTCAGAATGGACTGGTTGGATCTCCTTGCAGTCCAAGGGACTCTCAAGAGTCTTCTCCAACACCACAGTTCAAAAGCATCAATTCTTTGGCACTCAGCCTTCTTCACAGTCCAGCTCTCACATCCATACATGACCACAGGAAAGACCATAGCCTTGACTAGGCCAACCTTTGTTGGCAAAGTGATGTCTCTGCTTTTGAATATGCTATCTAGGTTGGTCATAACTTTCTTTCCAAGGAGTAAGCATCTTTTAATTTCATGGCTGCAGTCACCATCTGCAGTGATTTTGGAGACCAGAAAAATAAAGTCTGACACTGTTTCCACTGTTTCTCCATCTATTTCCCATGTAGTGATGGGACCAGATGCCATGATCTTCGTTTTCTGAATGTTGAGCTTTAAGCCAACCTTTTCACTCTCCACTTTCACTTTCATCAAGAGGCTTTTTAGCCCCTCTTCACTTTCTGCCATAAGGGTGGTGTCATCTGCATATCTGAGGTTATTGATATTTCTCCCAGCAATCTTGATTCCAACTTGTGTTTCTTCCAGTCCAGCATTTCTCATGATATATTCTGCATATAAGTTAAATAAACATGATGACAATATACAGCCTTGACGTACTCCTTTTCCTATTTGGAACCAGTCTGTTGTTCCATGACCAGTTCTAAATGTTGCACCTGACCTGCATACAGATTTCTCAAGAGGCAGATCAGGTGGTCTGGTATTCCCATCTCTTTCAGAATTTTCCACAGTTTATTGTGATCTACACAGTCAAAGGCTTTGGCATAGTCAATAAAGCAGAAATAGATGTTTTTCTGGAACTCTCTTGCTTTTTCCATGATCCAGCGGATGTTGGCAATTTGATCTCTGGTTCCTCTGCCTTTTCTAAAACCAGCTTGAACATCAGGAAGTTCACGGTTCACATATTGCTGAAGCCTGGCTTGGAGAATTTTGAGCATTACTTTACTCCTGTGTGAGATGAGTGCATTTGTTCGGTAGTTTGAGCATTCTTTGGCATTGCCTTTCTTTGGGATTGGGATGAAAACTGACCTTTTCCAATCTTGTGGCCACTACTGAGTTTTCCAGATTTGCTGGCATATTGAGTGCAGCACTTTCACAGCATCATCTTTTAGGATTTGGAATAGTCCACTGGAATTCCATCACCTCCACTAGCTTTGTTGGTAGTGATGCTTTCTAAGGCCCACTTGACTTCACATTCCAGGATGTCTGGCTCTAGGTCAGTGATCACACCATCATGATTATCTGGGTCATGAAGCTCTTTTTTGTACAGTTCTTCTGTGTATTCTTGCAACCTCTTCTTAATATCTTCTGCTTCTGTTAGGTCCATACCATTTCTGTCTTTTATCGAGCCCATCTTTGCATGAAATGTTCCTTTGGTATCTCTGATTTTCTTGAAGAGATCCCTAGTCTTTCCCATTCTGTTGTTTTCCTCTATTTCTTTGCATTGATCGCTGAAGAAGGCTTTCTTATCTCTTCTTGCTATTCTTTGGAACTCTGCATTCAGATGTTTATTTCTTTCTTTTTCTCCTTTGCTTTTCGCTTCTCTTCTTTTCACAGCTATTTGTAAGGCCTCCCCAGACAGCCATTTTGCTTTTTTGCATTTCTTTTCCATGGGGATGGTCTTGATCCCTGTCTCCTGTACAATGTCAAGATCCTCATTCTATAGTTCATCAGGCACTCTATCTATTGTATTTGTCACCCATGAACATGTGACATCTACTTATTCATTAGCCTCCTTTATGTTTTTGTTTTGTCTTTTAATAATGTTCTGTATTTTTTTCCAGGAAACCTAGAGGACTTCTTTTTTAAAAAAGTATATCTAGATACCTCAGAGAAGGGGCTCCCCCTCTGCTGACCATTGTACACCTTAGTGGTCTGTTAGGAACTGGGCCACACAGCAGGTTGTGTGTGGCAGGCAAAAGCAAAACCATCATCCCCTCCCCTGCCCTGGTCCATGGAAAAATTGTCTTCCGTGAAACTGGTCCCTGGTGTCAAAAAGGTTGGAGACAGCTGCCTTAGAGTCATGGTGGACAAGGCCCTTTATTTTTTTCTAGTATAAGAAATTGTTTTGATTACATTATAAAACTGTGTGTTTGTTCTGCTTTTAGATTTTAATGTTAACAGACTTTCTAATATTGATCTATAGATAAGTCATATATTTTATTTTGCCTTATTGTTTGTTTTGGATTAAAATATTAAAGGTAATATTTTCTCTATCCCAGAAGATTCCTTTATACTATCAGTAAACAGCAGAAGTAATTACTATAATTACCATCCTGGCTTTTATTGTTATTTATTGGTTTGGCTGTAGTTGAAATTCAAGTAAAAGTATGAATACCCTATGTATTATGTGGCCTCCCTATGTATTATTTTCTGTTTTCCTCTTACTCAACATGATACATAGGGTATTTTAATCCAAAACAAGACTGATAATATGATGAAATTAGATTAAAACATATTTTGAAAGACTGATTTTCATTTAATTGCTGTGTAGGTCATTATAAATATTGTTGTCTATTCCTTACTGGTACTTTGGGTTCTTTCCATTATTTTTTAATGTGAATGAATTTGCTATAAATAAATATCTGTGAAACTATCTTTTGTTGTAGTTTTGCCCTAATTTTTCATGAGAGTCGTATGGGTTTAGGGGATATATGTGTTTAGCTTTAGTAAGTACTGCTAAGAATATTTTTTCAGTTAGTAATCCGTTCAACAATGTGTGAAGTTTCTTTCTCTGTCTGACTGACTTCACTTGTTGGTATGATAATCTGTTGTGTCATCCATGTTTCTGCAGATGGTTTAATTTTGTTCTTTTATGGCTGAGTAATAGTCTGTTGCTTGACTTTGCAGCATCTTTATCCATTCCTCTGTTGATGGACATTTAGGTGTCTTCCATGTCTTGGCTTCTGTGAAAACTGCTGCAGTGAACATTAGGGAGCGTGTATCTTTTCTAATTATAATTTTATCCAGATACAGTCAGACGTATGCTCAGGAATGATCACTCATGTGGAATCTAATTTCAAAGATGATATGAATGAACTTATTTACAAAACAGAAATGGACTTAAAGATATCAAAAATAAAATTATGGTTATCAAAAGGTAAACGTGGGCAGGGAGAGATCAAACAGGAGTTTGGGATTAACATACACACACTACTATATATAAGATAGATAACCAATGAGGACCTATTGTATTCTGTATTGTATAAAATTTTTAAAAGTATGTGAAGATTCTAGTGGCACTGCTTTTTTGTCAATACATCATATTATCAGTCTTAATTTTAATCATTCTAATGGATGTGTTCTATAATCTCATTGTAGTTTACACTTTCCTTCCCTGATGATTGTGTTGAATCTCTTCTCACATGTTTATTAATTACATACACTCATGAGTAAAGTGCTTTCATAAAATCTTGCTCCATTTAAAATTTTGTTCTTCAGCCTTTTTACTGATGTCCAACATAATTCACATACTATGGATAGAAATAATTTTCAGGTATATGTACCCAGAATATCATCTCTCTTTCTGTAAATCACCTGACCACTTAAAGGATAATCTCTTTTTATGAGCAGACATTCTATCTTTGAAGGTACTATATTAATTCCTTTATGATTGTGTGTGTGAGTCACTGAGTAGTGTCTGACTCTTTGTGGCCTCATTGGGTGTTTTCCACCAGGCTACTCTGTCCATATGATTTTCCAGGCAAGAATACCAGAGTGAGTTGCCATTGCCTTCCCCAGGGGATCTTCCTGACCCAGGGACCAAACCCGGGTCTTCTGCATTTCAGTCAGACTTTACTGTCTGAGCTACCCTTAGGATTAGTATTTATGTTTATTAATATTAAAATATTTGCTACTCCAAAGTCATGAAGATGTTCCCCTCATTTTTTTTTTCTAGAATGTTGATTGTTTTTGTTTTAATAGTAGTCTGATGAACTTGAAAAAAATCTATAATCAACCTCAAGTTAATATCTCTATATGGTATGAGGTAAGATTAAGGATTCATTTATTTTTTTCCCAAGTGTGTATCCAATTGTTCCAGCATGATTCATAGGAAAAACAGGCTCTTCCAGACTCTAAATTATGTTCCATTGACCTGTACTTTGGATGAACAGTATTATTGCTATGGTATTATTATTACTATGCCATTGTAGGTCATATACAGTTTTTTTCCGACTTTGTCCACAAATCCATTCTCTATATCTGTGTCTCTATTCCTGCCCTGAAAATAGGTTCATCAGTACCATTTTTCTAGATTCCATATATATGTGTTAATATCATATTTATTTTTCTATTTCCGACTTTCTTCAGTCTGTGTAATGGACTCTAGGTTCATCCACCTCAGTTCAACTGATTCATCCCATTTTTATGGCTGAATAGTATTCCATTTAATATATTTACCATATTTCTTTATGCATTTATCAGTCAGTGGACATCTAGGTTGCTTCTATGGCCTGGCTATTGTAAATAGTGCTTCAGTGAACATTGGGATACATGTGTCTTTGAATTATAGCTAAGAATATGTTTTACAGTTATGTGTACGACATTCTATACATATGAAATAAACCAGTTTGCTTAACAATGTAGTTAAAATATTTTAAATTCTTATTTTCCCCTACCAAACAAGAAACATATTAAAATCTCTAAATGTGATTTTTATTTTGTGCTTGTCTGCTTTTATCTGTTAATTTTACTTTATATAATTTAAAGCTTCATTATGTACTTTCCAATTTAAGTCATATTACCCTGTTGACTATTTTATTACTGTAAAATATTCTGCCTTATCATTCATAATACTTGTTACCGTAAATATCCCTATGTGACATCAATAGAGACACTCCTGTTTCTTTTTTTAAACCTTTTTATTTTGTATTGGGGTACAACTGGGCATGGAACAACAGACTGGTTCCAAATAGGAAAGGAAGTACATCAATGCTGTATATCGTCACCCTGCTTATTTAACTTTTATGCAGAGTACATCATGAGAAACGCTGGGCTGGAAGAAGCACAAGCTGGAATCAAGACTGCTGGGAGAAATATCAATAACCTCAGATATGCAGATGACACCACCCTTATGGCAGAAAGTGAAGAGGAACTAAAAAGCCTCTTGAGGAAAGTGAAAGAGGAGAGTGAAAAAGTTGGCTTAAAACTCAACATTTAGAAAACAAAGATCATGGCATCTGGTTCCATCACTTCATGAGAAATAGATGAGGAAACAGTGGAAACAGTGTCAGACTTTATTTTTGAGGGGTCCAAAATCACTGCAGATGGTGACTGCAGCCATCAAATTAAAAGACGTTTACTCCTTGGAAGAAAAGTTATGACCAACCTAGATAGCATATTCAAAAACAGAGACATTACTTTGCCAACAAAGGTCCATCTAGTCAAGGCTATAGTTTTTCCAGTAGTCATGTGTGGATGTGAGAGCTGGACTGTGAAGAAAGCTGAGCACCGAAGAATTGATGCTTTTGAACTGTGGTGATGGATAAGACTGTTGAGAGTCCCTTGGACTGCAAGGAGATCCAACCAGTCCATCCTAAAGGAGATCAATCCTGGGTGTTCTTTGGAAGGACAGATGCTAAAGCTGAAACTCCAATACTTTGGCCACCTCATGGGAAGAGTTGACTCATTGGAAAAGACCTGGATGCTGTGAGGGATTGAGGGCAGGAAGAGAAGGGGGCAACAGAGGATGAGATGCCTGGATGGCATCACCGACTCAATGGATATGAGTTTGAGTAAACTCCAGAAGTTGATGATGGACAGGGAGGCCTGGCGTGCTGTGATTCATGGGGTTGCAAAGAGTCAGACACGACTAAGCGACTGAACTGAACTGAACTGAACAGCTGATTAATAATGTTGTGATAGTTTCAGGTGAACTGTGAAAGGACTCAGCTGTACATATGCATATATCCATGCTCCCTCAAACTCTCTTCCCATCCCGGCTGCCACGTAGCCTTAAGCAGAGTCTCATGTACTCTACAATAGATCATTGTTGGATATCCATTTTAAATATAGCAGTGTGTTCATGTCAATCCCAAACTCCCTAACTAGCCCTTGCCCTGATTCTTTCCCTTTTCAACCATAAGTTCGTTCTCTAAGTCTGTGACTTTTTTTCTGTTTTGCTATTTTTTAAAAAAAATGAAATAATACCAGGTGTAGCAACATGGATGGACCTAGAGATTGTCATACTGAGTGGAGTAAGTTAAAGAAGAAGTATCATATGACATTCCTTATCAGTTCACTTCAGTTCAGTCACTCAGTCATGTCCAACTCTTTGCAACCCCATGAATCACAGCACTCCAGGCCTCCCTGTCCATCACCAACTACCGGAGTTCACTCAAACTCATGTCCATTGAGTCGGTGATGCCATCCAGGCATCTCATTCTCTGTCGCCCCCTTCTCCTCCTGCCCCCAATCCCTCTCAGCATCCGGGTCTTTTCCAATGAGTCAACTCTTTGCATGAGGTTGCCAATGAATTGGAGTTTCAGCCTCAGCATCAGTCCTTCCAATGAACACCCAGGACTGATCTCTTTAGGATGGACTGGTGGAACCTCCTTGCAGTCCAAGGGACTCTCAAGAGTATTCTCCAACACCGCAGTGCAAAACCATCAATTCTTCAGCGCTCAGCTTACTTCACAGTCCAACTCTCACATCCATACATGACTACTGGAAAAACCATAGCCTTGACTACACGGACCTTTGTTGGCAAGGTAATATCTCTGCTTTTGAATATGCTATCTAGGTTGATCATAACTTTCCTTCCAAGGAGTAAGCGTCTTTTAATTTCATGGCTGCAGTCACCATCTGCAATGATTTTGGACACCAAAAAAATAAAGTCTGACACTGTTTCTACTGTTTACGCATCTATATGCCATGAAGTGATGGGACCAAATGCCATGATCTTCATTTTTTGAATGTTGAGCTTTAAGCCAACTTTTTCACTCTCCTCTTTCACTCTCATCAAGAGACTTTTTAGTTCCTCTTCACTTTCTGCCATAAGGGTGGTGTCATCTGCATATCTGAGGTTATTGATATTTCTCCCGGCAATCTTGATTCCAGCTTGTGCTTCTTCCAGCCCAGCGTTTCTCATGATGTACTCTGCATAAAAGTTAAATGAGCAGGGTGATAATATACAGACTTGGCATACTCCTTTTCTTAGTTGGAACCAGTCTGTTGTTCCATGTCCAGTTCTAACTGCTGCTTCCTGACCTGCATACAAATTTCTCAAAGTCACGTCAGGTGGTCTGGTATTCCCATCTTTCAGAATTTTCCACAGTTTATTGTGATCCACACAGTCAAAGGCTTTGGCATAGTTAATTAAATAGAAATAGATGTTTTTTTCTGTAACTGTCTTCCTTTCTCCATGATCCAACAGATGTTGGCAATTTGATCTCTGGTTCCTCTGCCTTTTCTAAACCAGCTTGAACATGTGGAAATTCACAGTTCACATATTGCTGAAGCCTAGCTTGGAGAATTTTGAGCATTACTTTACTAGCGTGTGAGATGAGTGCAACTGTGTGATAGTTTGAGCATTCTTTGACGTTGCCTTTCTTTGGGAGTGGAATGAAAAATAACCCTTTCTAGTCCTGTGGCCACTGCTGAGTTTTCCCAGTTTACTGGCATATTGAGTTCAGCACTTTCACAGCATTACCTTATAGAAGTTGAAATAGCTCAACTGAAATTCCATCACCTCCACTAGCTTTGTTCATAGTGATGCTTTCTAAGGCCTACTTAACTTCACTTTCTAGGATGTCTGGCTCTAGGTGAGTGATCACACCATCGTGATTATCTGGGTCATGAAGATCTTTTTTGTATAGTTCTGCTGTGTATTGTTGACACCTCTTCTTAATATCTTCTGCTTCTGTTAGGTCAATACCATTTCTGTGCTTTATCGAGCCCATCTTTGAATGAAATGTTCCCTTGGTATCTCTGATTTTCTTGAGGACATCTCTAGTCTTTCTCATTCTGTTGTTTTCCTCTATTTGTTTGCATTGATCGCTGAGGAAGGCTTTCTTATCTCTCCTTGCTATTATTTGGAACTCTGCATTCATATGCTTATATCTTTCTTTTCTCCTTTGCTTTTCACTTCTCTTCTTTTCACAGCTATTTGTAAGGCCTCCCCAGACAGCCATTTTGCTTTTTTACATTTCTTTTCCATGGGGATGGTCTTGATCCATGTCTCCTGTGTGATGTCATGAACGTCTGTCCATAGTTCCTCAAGCACTCTGTCTATAAGATGTAGTCCCTTAAATCTATTTCTCACTTCCACTGTATAATCATAAGGGATTTGATCTAGGTCATACCTGAAATGTCTAGTGATTTTCCCTACTTTCTTCAATTTAAGTCTGAATTTGGCAATAAGGAGTTCATGATCAGAGCCACAGTCAGCTCCTGGTCTTGTTTTTGCTGACTGTATAGAGCTTCTCCATCTTTGGCTGCAAAGAATATAATCAGTCTGATTTCGGCGTTGACCATCTGGTGATGTCCATGTGTAGAGTCTTCTCTTTTGTTGTTGGAAGAGGGTGTTTGCTATGACCAGTGCGTTCTCTTGGCAAAACTCTGTTAGTCTTTGCCCTGCTTCATTCCATATTCCATGGCCAAATTTGCCTGTTACTCCAGGTGTTTCTTGACTTCCTACTTTTGCATTCCAGTCCCCTATGATGAAAAGGACATCTTTTGTGGGTGTTAGTTCCAAACAGTCTTGTACATCTTCAAAGAGCCATTCAACTTCAGCTTCTTCAGCATTACTGGTTGGGACATAGGCTTGGATTACCGTAGTACTGAATGGTTTGCCTTGGAAACAAACAGAGATCATTTGGTCGTTTTTGAGATTGCATTCATGTACTGCATTTCGGCTCTTTTGTTGACCATGATGGCTATTCTGTTTCTTCTAAGGGATTCCTGCCGACAGTCCTAGATATAATGGTCATCTGAATTAAATTCACCCATTCCAGTCCATTTTAGTTCACTGATTCTGAGAAAGTCGACGTTCACTCTTGCCATCTCCTGATTGACCACTTCCGATTTGCTTTGATTCATGGACCTGATGTTCCAGGTTCCTATGCAGTATTGCTCTTTACAGCATCGGACCTTGCTTGTATCACCAGTCACATTCACAACTCGATATTGTTTTTGCTTTGGCTCCATCCCTGCATTCTTTCTGGAGTTATTTCTCTACTAATCTCCTGTAACGTATTCTTTATATGTAGAATCTAAAACGAAGTTATACAAATGAGCTTACAATCCAGTTTGTTATATATATGTGAAAGTGAGGTCGCTCAGTCATATCCGACTCTTTGTGACCCTATGGACTGCAGCCCACCAGGCTCCTCTGTCCATGGGATTCTCCAGGCAAGAATACTCGAGTGGGTTGCCATTTCCTTCTCCAGGGGATTTTCCCAACCCAGGAATCAAAATCAGGTCTCCCGCATTGCAGGCAGACACTTTAACCTCTGAGCCACCAGGGAAGCCTATATATATATATATATATATATATATATATATGCATGCTCCTGCTGCTTCTAAGTCACTTCAGTCGTGTCCGACTCTGTGCGACCCCATAGAAGGCAGCCCACCAGGCTCCCCCGTCCCTGGGATTCTCCAGGCAAGAACACTGGAGTGGGTTGCCATTTCCTTCTCCAATGTATGAAAGTGAAAAGTCAAAGTGAAGTTGCTCAGTCGTGTCGGACTCTTAGCAACCCCATGGACTGCAGCCTACCTGGCTCCTCCATCCATGGGATTTTCCAGGCAAGAGTACTAGAGTGGAGTGCCATTGCCTTCTCTGATATATATGTATACACACACATAAATACACTTTTCCACCATTTTACTTACTTTGTCATTTTTGAATTTGTATTTAATAATATAAACAACTGAGGCCTGATCAAATTTTGGCTGTGCTTTAAAATTTATTTAGTATTAGTCTCACTACCTTCCATTGGGTTAGTTTTTTGCATTTTTTTCACTTTCAACTTTTTGTTTTAAACTTGTTTCTCATAAAAAGCATATTATTAGGTTTCCCTCCTCCCTTTCTCTCTTTTCCTATCTTTGTTTTTTTTTTTTTTTAATTAGAACATTCAGTCCATTCATATTTAATGTTTATTTTTTATATAGTTCACTTGAAGTCTATCATCTCACCATTGATTTTCTATTTGTCACATCTGATCTTCATTCCGATTCCTTTTTTGCTCTATTCTTTTGGATTAGACAAGTATTGTATTATTTTTCTACCACTGTTTAATAATTTTTCTTATTATTTCAAAATTTAATTATTTTTTACTTAAATTACTATTTTATCTCATACTAAATAACTCAAGAAACATGCAACAATTTAAATTGCTTTACCTATTTAGTGTTTTTTTTTCTTCCTGTTGTCATATATTTTACTTCTTAAAGTGCTAGAAACCTCTCAGATATTGTTATTATTAATACAATTGCTTAATACTTTCTATTGTCTTTTTTCCCCATCTGATCATGCTTATAGCCACCATTTTATTTTTTATATAAATTTATTCATTATAATTGGAGGCTAATTACTTTACTTATTGTAGTGGCTTTGCCATAGATTGACATGAATCAGCCACGGGTGTACATGTGTCCCCCATCCTGAACCCCCCTCCCACCTCCCTCCCCGCCCCATCCCTCTGGGTGATTCCAGTGCACGCCAGTCCAGGTTCTGTTGTCTTTTACATGTATTCACTTGTCCATTCTTGAGGTGTTCCTTTCTTCTTGCACTCTGAACTTCAATCCAGAATTAGTTTTTCTCAATCTAATGAACTGCTTTTGGTATTTCTTATAGTTCAATTCGCGCACAACAAGTTTTCTCAACTTTATTTCTTCAGATTATCTTTATTTACCTTCATGTTTGAAGGAAATATTTTCACTGGATGGGAGGTTATTTCCCTGAATTTTAGTGTTTTAAATGTGTTTTAACAGTATATGTGTAGTACTTAAGAAACTATTTGTAATTTGAAGATTTTATTCCTGCTTTTTTCTTTAAAAAATACTTTTTAAAAAGTTTTAAAAAACTTTTAAAAAACATTATTTAACATGCTTTTAAATATGTGTTTTAACTTCTAAATTCAAATAAATTTATTGGCAGTGATCTGAAGGAAGAATTTAACAAACAAACAAACAAAAGCTTGCTTAATATAAAATATGTTAAAAGTGTGAAACATTTCTTAAAATAAATTTATAAAAATACCAGCAAACTTTGAAAAGAATTTCCTTTGGGACAATTAGCATTATATCATAAACAAGATACAGAACAAGCAGAGAATTGAAAATATTTTAGAAATATAATTTTATAATTATCATAAAGACACTTTAACCAGCCCCTATTCATTTCCTCTCAAAATATATAACTTAATTATTTTGTAAATTATAGCGTGTCACCATCAAAAAACTGAAATACATTTTCTGAATATTACGAGTGAACAAAATTTGAAGTAGGATAGCAATTAAGAAGCAGACATAAATTCTCTTTAAGACACATTCAGATCTTATAATGATTTATTTTAATCTTTATTGACTGTTTATACTCTGGCTAAATGTTCCTCTTTAAACTGTGGAAATAATGTCAGATATTGCTACATAAATTTATGATAAAGAAAAGACAATTTAAATGCCATTTTAATCAAATGAGCAATTACTGTTTAATGGAATTGAACCATTATACTCAGTTATACAGAAAGTGTTTGGGGGGAAGATAATGTGAGCAGATTTCTAAACCAGGGATTTCTAAAATAATTTTAATAGACTCTAAGTACCATTTGAATAAATTTATTGTGAATTATTTATTTGAGTTATTTGTTCTGCATTTGCATCTGTAGTTGGGAAAACAGGGACAGAAGTCAATAAATCAACATTAAGAAAAGTCAACACTAACTACAAGTCATTAGAAGAAGGTATAAATATAAAGGCAGGATTTCTAAGCAGTAGTTTTTTCCTCTATCCCTAATGGTAATTCCTATAGTTTTGTTGTTTGCTTTATTGCTTTTGTTTTTAGTGATTTTCATACTTAAAGTATATATGTATTTTTAATAACTCTGGGTTATCCCATTCCATCTAAATACTTCATTAAATTTTCTCTCATTTCTCAGGATAGAATTCTTACTTTCTTTATAATTTTCTCTGCCTGTTTGCCAAATTATTCATTTCTCATCACCATACTATGCTCCCATGATACCACTGCTCCATTTCTTCGTTTAACTAACAACAAGCCATTCTTTAATACCCAGTTTATGGGGACTGGATGAACTGGGAGATTGGGATTGACATATATACACTGTTGATACAGTGTATAAGGTAGATAACCAATGAGAATCTACTCAGGAGACTCTACCCAGTGCCCTGTGGTGACCTCATTGGGAAAGAAATCCTCCAAAAAGAGAAGAGGTGTGATTCATTTTGCTGTACAGTAGAAACTAACACAGCATTGTAATACTCAAATAAAAATTAACTTAAAATAAAACCAAGTCTACAAACCATCTCTTCAGTCTTTCTGCCACTCCTACTGGTACCCTATTTACAGCTCCATAACAGAACTATGTGACTGTATGAGTAATATAAAAACTGTCTTTAAATTAGACAATTAAGTGAACAATTTTAGTATAGAAACTGAGATATATGTGTGTATCTACATAGATACACAAATAGCTTTTAGGGCTTTACATGCTGGGGTCCATAATTTTTTCCTTGAAATAGCAACTTATTAAGATATAACTCAGATACCATAAAATTCAAATATTTAACAAGTAAATCTTAGTATTTTTTAAGTATATTACCAATTTGTAAAATAATCGCTGTTATCTAATTACATCACTCCAAACAGGAACCTCACATCCATGTGCATTTACCCTGTATTTTGCCTTTCCTCCAGCCCTGGATAACTAACACCTTTATTTTTATTTTTTCCTATGTATTTGCCTAGTCTGGATATTTAATGTAAATTGAGTCATACAATATATAGCTTTTGTGACTGACTTCTTTTACACTGCCTTAAGTTTTCAAGGTTTAGCTGTGCTGTAACATGTATCAGTGTGTCTTTCCTTTTTGTTGCTAAATAATATTTTTTATAAGAACAAATGCATTTTATTTATCAGTTAATCAATTGAGGGTCATTTGTTTTCTTTCCATTTACTATCTATTATGAATAGTCATTCTGTGGACATTTGCATGCAACTTTTTGTGGCACTATTTTTCTTTCATTTCTCTCGGGTAGATACCTACAAGTGTTATTGCTGAGTCATATGGAAATGCTGCACTTAATATTTTGAGGAACTGCCAAATTATTTCCCAGAGTGGTTGTACCATTTTATAGATTGATCAGCTATTTCTGAGAATTTTCATTACTCCTAATACTCACCAAAGAGCTTTCCTGGTGGCTCAGATGGTAAAGAGTCTGCTTACAATGCAGGAGACCTGGATTTGATCCCTGGTTTGGGAAGATCTCCTGGAGAAGGAAATGACAATCCACTCCAATATTCTCGTCTGGAAAATCCCATAGATGGAGAACCCTGGCAGGCTAAAGACCATGGGGTCACAAAGAGGCAGTCATGACTGAGCGACTAGCACTTTCATTCACCAAAATATTTTATTTTATTTTAAAAATAGCCATCTTACTGCATCCAATCAGTCCATTCTAAAAGAGATTAGTCCTGGGTGTTCTTTGGAAGGAATGATGCTAAAGCTGAAACTCCAGTACTTTGGCCGCCTCATGCGAAGAGTTGACTCATTGGAAGAGTCTGGTGCTGGGAGGGATTGGGGGCAGGAGGAGAAGGGCATGACAGAGGATGAGATGTCTGGATAGCATCACCGACTCGCTGGACATGAGTCTGAGTGACCTCCGGGAGTTGGTGATGGACAGGGAGGCTTGGCGTGCTGCAGTTCATGGGGTCGCAAAGAGTCGGACATGACTGAGTGACTGAACTGAACTGAACTGCATAAAAAGTGATATCCCATTGTGATTTTGATTTGCATTTCCCTAATGAATTATGATGTTGAGCACCTTTTAATGTACCTATTTTCATTTTATATATTTTGTCTGAAGAAATGTATATCCATTCTTTGTTCACTTTAAAAATTATATGCTGTTTACATTCAAAAATTCTCTGTACTTTTGAGTTCTAAGTGTTGTTTAAATATTCTCGATATGTGTTTTTCTAAACCTAATATTTGCAAATATTTTATCTTATTCCTGTGTTAACTTAGCACTTTCTTAATAATATCTTTTCAAGTGAAGATATTTTTATTTTTCATAAAGTATAATATTTTTTTTTCTTTTATCATTGGTGTTTTGGTGTCATAGTTAAGACATTTTCTAATGAAATATCAGAAATATTAAATCAAGTTTTGTTCTATGAGTGCTATAGTTTTATCACCTACATTTAGGCTTTTGATTCATTTCTCTATAGTATGAGGTTAGAGTCCAAATTCATTCTTTATCATGTAGGTATTTAGTAAGGAAACACCATTTTTTTCTCCCAGTTTTCTAAGATATAGTTTACATAAGCACTGTATAAGTTTAAAGCATGCAGCATAGTGATTTAACTTATATACATCGTACAATGATTACCACAATAAGTTTAGTGAAGAGTCATCATCTAATATAGATACAAAATTTTAAAAAGATAAAGAATTCCCTTGTGATAAGAACTCTTCAGATTGACTCTCTCAACAATTTTCATATATAATGTAAACAGTGTCAATTATATAAGTATGTTGTACATTTCATCCCAATACTTATTTATCTTATAACTGGAAGTTGGACCTTTTGATCATTTTTATCCAATTTCCTCAAACACCATTTTTAAAATCTTTTTTTTTTCAATCTTTTCAGTGATATATTGTTTTATGCCTACATAACAACACAAATCAGCCATAATTGTACATATCTGTAGATAATTCTACATACATAATACATACATAATTCTACATACATATTTATACAGCCATACTTATATACATATATCTCCTCCCTTATGAGGCTCCTTCCTCCCTTGCCTTTTTTTTTATATATATAATGTCATTGTTTTTATTTTTTTAAATATGAATGTATTTATTTTAATTGAAGGTTAATTACTTTACAATATTGTATTGGTTTTGCCATACATCAACATGAATCCGCCATAGGTATACATGTGTCCCCCATCCCGAACCCCTCTCCCTCCTCCCTCCCTGTACCACCCCTCTGGATCGTCCCAGTGCACCAGCCCCAAGCATCCAGTATCATGCATCGAACCTGGACTGGCGATTCATTTCAAATATGATATTATACATGTTTTAATGCCATTCTCCCAAATAATCCCACCCTCTCCCTCTCCCACAGAGTCCAAAAGACTGTTCTATACTTCTGTGTCTCTTTTGCTGTCTTGCTTACAGGGTCATCGTTACCATCTTTCTAAATTCCATATATATGCGTTAGTATACTTTATTGGTGTTTTTCTTTCTGGCTCCAATTTCATCCACCTCATTAGAACTGATTCAAATGTATTCTTTTTAATGGCTGCATAATACTCCATTGTGTATATGTACCACTGCTTTCTTATCCATTCATCTGTTGATGGACATCTAGTTTGCTTCCATGTCCTGACTATTATAGAAAGTGCTGTGATGGGTACACGTGTCTCTTTCAATTCTGGTTTCCTCAGTGTGTATGCCCAGCAGTGGGATTGCTGAGTCATAATGTACTTCTATTTCCAGTTTTTTTAAGGAAACTCCACACTGTTCTCCATAGTGGCTGTACTAGTTTGCATTCCCACCAACAGTGTAAGAGGGTTCCCTTTTCTCCACACCCTCTCCAGCATTTATTGCTTGTAGATTTTTGGATAGAAGGCATTCTGACTGGTGTGAAATGGTACCTCATTGTGGTTTTGATTTGCATTTCTCTGATAATGAGTGATGTTGAGCATCTTTTCATGTGTTTGTTAACCATCTGTATGTCTTCTTTGGAGAAATGTCTATTTAGTTCTTTGGCCCATTTTTTGACTGGGTCATTTATTTTTCTGGAATTGAGCTGTAGGAGTTGCTTGTATATTTTTTGAGATTAGTTATTTGTCAGCAGCTTCATTTGCTATTATTTTCTCCCATTCTTAAGGCTTCACCTTGCTTATAGTTTCCTTTGTGATGCAGAAGCTTTTAAGTTTAATTAGGTCCCATTTGTTTATTTTTGCTTTTATTTCCAATATTCTGGGAGGTGGGTCATAGAGGATCCTGCTGTAATGTATACTGGAGAGTGTTTTGCCTATGTTCTCCTCTAGGAGTTTTATAGTTTCTGGTCTTATATTTAGATCTTTAATCCATTTTGAGTTTATATTTGTGTATGGTGTATGGTGTGAATGGAGAAGGAAATGGCAACCCACTCCAGTATTCTTGCCTGGAGAATCCCACGGACGGGGAGCCTGGTGGGCTTCTGTCTGTGGGGTCGCACAGAGTCGGACACGACTGAAGCGACTTAGCAGTAGCAGCAGCATGGTATTGGAAAGTGTTCTAGTTTCATTCCTTTACAAATGGTTGACCAGTTTTCCCAGCACCACTTGTTAAAGAGATAGTCTTTTCTCCATTGTATATTCTTGCCTCCTTTGTCAAAGATAAGGTGTCCATAGGTGCATGGTTTATCTCTGGGCTTTCTATTTTGTTCCATTGTTCTATATTTCTGTCTTTGTGCCCGTACCATACTGTCTTGATGACTGTGGCTTTGTAGTAGAGCCTGAAGTCAGGCAGGTTGATTCCTCCAGTTCCATTCTTCTTTCTCAAGATAGCTTTGGCTATTTGAGGTTTTTTGTATTTCCATACAAATTGAGAAATTATTTGCTCTAGCTCTGTGAACAATACCATTGGTAGCTTGATAGGGATTGCATTGAATCTATAGGTTGCTTTGGGTAGTATACTCATTTTCACTATATTAATTCTGCCAATCCATGAACATGGTATATTTCTCCATCTATTGGTGTCTTCTTTGATTTCTTTCACCAATGTTTTATAGTTTTCTATATATAGGTCTTTAGTTTTTTTAGGTAGATATATTCCTAAGCATTTTATTCTTTTTGTTGCAATGGTGAGTGGAATTGTTTCCTCTCTTTCTATTTTCTCATTATTAATGTATAGGAATGCAAGGGATTTCTGTGTGTTGATTTTATATCCTGCAACTTTACTATATTCATTGATTAGCTCTAGTAATTTTCTGGTGGAGTCTTTAGGGTTTTCTACGTAGAGGATCGTGTCATCTCCAAACAGTGAGAGTTTTACTTCTTCTTTTCCAATTTGGATTCCTTTTATTTCTTTTTATGCTCTGATTGCTGTGGCCAAAACATCCAAAACAATGTTAAATAGTAATGATGAAAGTGGGCATCCTTGTCTTGTTCCTGACTTTAGGGGAAATGCTTTCAGTTTTTCACAGTTGAGGTTAATGTTTGCTGTGGGTTTGTCAAATATAGCTTTTATTATGTTGAGGTATGTTCCCTCTATTCCTGCTTTCTGGAGAGCTTTTATCATAAATGGATGTTGAATTTTGTCAAAGGCTTTCTCTGCATCTATTGAGATAATCATATGGCTTTTATTTTTCATTTGTTAATGTGGTGTATTACATTGATTGCTTTGCGGATATTGAAGAATCCTTGCATCCTTGGGATAAAGCCCACTTGGTTATGGTGTATGATCTTTTTAATGTGTTGTTGGATTCTGATTGCTAGAATTTTGTTAAGGATTTTTGCATCTATGTTCATCAGTGATATTGGCCTGTAGTTTTCTTTTTGTGTGGCATCTTTGTCTGTTTTGGTATCAGGGTGCTGCTGGCCTCATAGAATGAGTTTGGAAGTTTACCTTCCTCTGCAATTTTCTGGAACAGTTTGAGTAGGATAGGTGTTAGCTCTTCTGTAAATTTGTGGTAGAATTCAGCTGTGAAGCCATCTGGACCTGGGCTTTTGTTTGCTGGAACATTTCTGATTACAGTTTCAATTTCTGTGCTTGTGATAGGTCTGTTAAGATTTTCTATTTCTTCCTGGTTCAGTTTTGGAAAGTTGTACTTTCCTACGAATTTGTCCATTTCTTCCACATTGTCCATTTTATTGCCATATAATTGCTGATAGTAGTCTCTTATGATCCTTTATATTTCTGTGTTGTCTATTGTGATCTCTCCATTTTCATTTCTAATTTTATTGATTTGATTTTTCTCCCTTTGTTTCTTGATGAGTCTGGCTAATGTTTGTCAATTTTATTTATCCTTTCAAAGAACCAGCTTTTGTGTGTTTTGTTTTGTTTTTTTTTTTATTTTTTTATTTTATTTAACTTTACAGTATTGTATTGGTTTTGCTATTCATCAAAATGAATCCGCCACAGGTATACATGTGTTCCCCAAAGAACCAGCTTTTGGCTTTATTGATTTTTGCTATGGTCTCCTTTGTTTCTTTTGCATTTATTACTGCCCTAATTTTTAAGATTTCTTTCCTTCTACTAACCCTGGGGTTCTTCATTTCTTCCTTTTCTAGTTGCTTTAGGTGTAGGGTTAGGTTATTTATTTGACTTTTTTCTTGTTTCTTGAGGTATGCCTGTACTGCTATGAACTTTCCCCTTAGGACTGCTTTTACAGTGTCCCACAGGTTTTGGCTTGTTGTGTTTTCATTTTCATTCAATTCAATGTATATTTTGATTTCTTTTTTGATTTATTCTGTGATTTGTTGGTTATTCAGCAGCATATTGTTCAGCCTCAATGTGTTGGAATTTTTAATAGTTTTTCTCCTGTATTTGAGATCTAATCTTACTGCATTGTTGTCAGAAAAGATGCTTGGAATGATTTCATTTTTTTTTTTTTTTTTTTTTTTAAATTTACCAAGGCTAGATTTATGGCCCAGGATGTGATCTATCCTGGAGAAGATTCTGTGTACGCTTGAGAAAAAGGTGAAATTCATTGTTTTGGGGTGAAATGTCCTATAAATATAAATTAGGTCTAACTGGTCTGTTGTATCATTTAAAGTTTGTGTTTCCTTGTTAATTTTCTGTTTAGTTGATCTATCCATAGGTGTAACTGGGGTATTAAAGTCTCCCACTATTATTGTGTTATTGTTAATTTCCCCTTTCATACTTGTTAGCATTTGTCTTATATATTGTGGTGCTCCTATGTTGGATGCATATACATTTATAATTGTTATATTTTCTTAGATTGATCCTTTGATCATTACATAGTGCCCTTCTTTGTTTCTTTTCATAACTTTTGTTTTAAAGTCCATTTTATCTGATATGAGTATTGCTATTCCTGCTTTCTTTTGGTCTCTATTTGCATGGAAAATCTTTTTCCAGCCCTTCACTTTCAGTTTATATGTGTCTCCTGTTTTGAGGTTGGTCTCTTGTAGACAACATATATAGGGGTCTTGTTTTTGTATCCATTCAGCCAGTCTTTGTTTTTGGTTGGGGCATTCAACCCATTTACTTTTAATGTAATTATTGATAAGTATGATCTTGTTGCCATTTACTTTATTGTTTTGTGTTCGAGTTTATACACCCTTTTTATGTTTCCTGTCTAAAGAATATCCTTTAGCATTTGTTGGAGAACTGGTTTGGTGGTGCTGAATTCTCTCAGCCTTTGCTTGTCTGTAAAGCTTTTTATTTCTCCTTCATATTTGAATGAGATCCTTGCTGGGTACAATAATCTGGGCTGCAGGTTATTTTCTTTCATCACTTTAAGTATGTCTTGCCTTTCATTCCCTCCTGGCTTGGAGAGTTTCTATTGAAAGATCAGCTGTTATCCTTATGGGAATTCCTTTGTGAGTTATTTGTTGTTTTTCCCTTGCTGCTTTTAATATTTTTTCTTTGTGTTTGATCTTTGTTAATTTGATTAATATGTGTCTTGGGGTGTTTTGCCTTGGGTTTATCCTGTTTGGGACTCTCTGGGTTTCTTGGACTTGGGTGATTATTTCCTTCCCCATTTTAGGGAAGTTTTCAATTATTATCTCCTCAAGTATTTTCTTATGGTCTTTCTTTTTTGTCTTATTCTTCTGGGACTCCTTTGATTTGAATGTTGGGGCATTTAACACTGTCCTGGAGGTCTCTGAGATTGTCCTCGTTTCTTTTAATTCATTTTTCTCTTTTCCTCTCTGAATCATTTATTTCTACCATTTTATCCCCTAATGCACTAATCCTATCTTCTGCCTCTGTTATTCTACTATTTGTTGCCTCCAGAGCATTTTTGATCTCATTTATTGCATTATTCATTATATATTGACTCTTTTTTATTTCTTCTAGGTCCTTGTTAAACCTTTCTTACATCTTCTCAATCCTTGTCTCCAGGCTATTTATCTGTGATTCCATTTTGATTTCAAGATTTTGGATCATTTTCACTATCATTATTCGGAATTCTTTATCAGGTATATTCCCTATCTCTTCCTCTTCTGTTTGGTTTTGTGGGCATTTATCCTGTTCCTTTACCTGCTGGGTATTCCTCTGTCTCTTCGTCTAGTTTATATTGCTGAGTTTGGGGTGTCCTTTCTGTATTCTGGCAGTTTGTGGAGTTCTCCTTATTGTGGAGTTTCCTCGCTGTGGGTGGGGTTGTACAGGTGGCTTGTCAAGGTTTCTTGGTTAGGGAAGCTTGTGTCAGTGTTCTGGAGGGTGGAGCTGGATTTCTTCTCTCTGGAGCGCAATGAAGTGTCCAGTAATGAGTTATGAGATGTCAGTGGTTTTGGAGTAACTTTGGGCAGCCTGTATATTGGAGCTCAGGGCTGTGTTCCTGTGTTGCTGGAGAATTTGCTTGGTATGTCTTGCTCTGAAACTTGTTGGCCCTTGGGTGGCGCTTGATTTCAGTGTAGATATGGAAGCATTTGATGAGCTCCTGTCAATTAATGTTCCCTGGAGTCAGGAGTTCTCTGGTGTTCTCAGGGTTTGGACTTAAGCCTCATGCTTCTGGTTTTTGGTCTTATTTTTACAGTAGTCTCAAGACTTCTCTTTCTATACAGCACCATTGATAAAAAAATCTAGGTTAAAGAAGAAAAGTATCTCCACAGTGAGGGACACCCAGAAAGGTTCACAGAGTTACATGGAAAAGAGAAGAGGGAGGAGGGAGTTAGAGGTGACCCGAATGAGATGAGATGGAATCAATAGAGGAGAGAAAGCTAGCCAGTAATCATTTCCTTATGTGCACTCCACAACTGGATTGCTCAGAGATGTTCACGGAGTTATACAGAGAAGAGAAGAGGGAGGAAGGAGACAGAGGTGGCCAGAAGGATAAAAGGGGGAATCAAAAGGAGAGAGACAGATCCAGCCAATAATTAGTTCCCTAAGTATTCTCCGCCATCTGGAACACACAGAAATTCACAGAGTTGGGTAGAGAAGACAGAGGGTAGAGAGGAGACACAGGAGACCTGGTGGAGAAAAAGGAGAGTCCAAAGGGGGAGAGAGCAGTCAAGCCCATAATGTTGCTCCAAAGTTAAAATGGGTACTGAAGATTGGGTTCTTAAAGGTACAAAATTGATAACAAATACCAAGAAGCAAAGATTAAAAATCTAGAGCAGAGGTTAGAACTTCAAAAATACAATATTAAAGAAAAGAAGAAAAAAAGAGAGAGAAAAAGAAACAAAGGCACAAAAATTATTAAATATATATATATATATATATATATATATATGAAGTTTGCTTTTAAAAAATAGGGCCTTTTTTTTTTGAAAGCAATAGTAGGTTATAAAAGTGAAAATTAAAGGAGTAATAGAGGATTAAATTTTTTTAAAAAAATTAAAAAAAAAGAATGATGGTAAAAATAGTAAAACTATATCTAGGACTTTCTCTGGTGGTGGTGTGCATATTGTGGGGTCAGTTCATTTTCGAATAGTTCCTTGGTCTGGCTTATATTTCTCAAGATCTATAGGCCCCTTCCCCCAACTCCAGTACTCTTGCCTGGAAAATCCTATGGATGGAGAAACCTGGTAGGCTGCAGTCCATAGGGTCGTGAAGAGTCAGACACGACTGAGCGACTTCACTTTCTCTTTTCACTTTCATGCATTGGAGAAGGAAATGGCAACCCACTCCAGTGTTCTTGCCTGGAGAATCCCAGGACCGGGGAGCCTGGTAGCCTGCCGTCTATGGGATCGCACAGAGTCAGACACGACTAAAGCGACTTAGCAGCCGTAGCATAGGCCCCTTCCTATGTAGTAGGTACAAACGACAGGGTTTTAATCTATTGTACCTGTCACTTCCAAGGTGGTTCCCTCTGTTTTACCTTCTTCTGTTTGCTGGTCTCTTCAGTGGGTGATGTGGCCTCCTAGAATGAGTTTGGGAGTGTTCCTTCCTTTGCAGTTTTTTGAAAGAGTTTTAGAATGATAGGCATTAGCTCTTTTCTAAATGTTTGATAAAATTCAGCTGTGAAGCTTTTTTTTTTAATGGAGATTTTTTAATCACAGTTTTGATATCACCGTTTGTAATTTGATTGTTAATAATTTCTATTTCTTCTTGGTTCAGTCTTGCAAGATTGTACTTTTCTACGAGTGTGTCCATTTTTTTCTAGGTTGTCCATTTTATTGGCATATAGCTGCTCATAATAGTCCCATGATCCTTTGTATTTCTGCATTGTCTGTTGTAACCTCTCCTTTTTCATTTTTCATTTTGTTAATTTGATTCTTCTTTTTTCTTGATGAGTTTTGCTGAAGGTTTGTCAATTTTGTTTATCTTTTCAAAGAACCAGCTTTTAATGTTATTAATGTTTACTTGTTTTTTTTTTTTTTTTTCCAATTCTTTTTTAGTTACTTCTGCTCTGATTTTTATGATTTCTTTCCATTTGGTAACTTTGTTTTTGTTGTTGTTCTTCTTTTTTTCCAGTTGTATTAGGAGTAAAGTTAGGTTATCTATTCAATCATTTTCTTGTTTCTTGAGGTAGGATTATATTGCTGAAATGACTTTTCTTTCTATCATGACGTTCTCTTGTCCTCCTTATGGTATAATATCACTTGATAATACTGTTAGTAATTCAGTTAGGATTCTGAATTCTACATGTCTTTCCCTATGTTGCTGCTGATAAGATGCTTCAGTGGTGTCCAACTCTGTGTGACTCCATAGACGGCAGCCCCCTAGGCTTCTCTGTCCCTGGGATTATCCAGGCAAGAACACTGGAATGGGTTGCCATTTCCTTCTCCAGTGCGTGAAAGTGAAAAGTGAAAGTGAAGTCACTCAGTCGTGTCCGACCCTCATCGACCCCTTGGACTGCAGCCAACCAGGCTCCTCCATCCATGGATTTTCCGGGCAAGAGTACTGGAGTTGGGTGCCATTGCCTTCTCCGCTTTCCCTATGTTAGGATCATATAATCTTGATTACAGTAAATTGCAACTAAGGTTTATATCTAAATAATTTTGGTATAGTAAAGTGTGAGTCATCCATATGTGTTTTTATTTATTTTTTGGCTACTCTGGTGCACCTACATTTCTAGGTGAATTTCAGGATCAGCTTGTCAATTGCTGCAAAATAAAACCAAGGATTTTAATACAGATCACGTGAATTCTGTAGATAAATTTTGAAAGGTTGCAGTTTTAACAGTATTAAATTATCTGATACATAAACACAGAAAGTTTAATCATTTGTTTAGATGTCCATTAACATATTGCTCAAGTGTCTTGTGGTTTGCATAGTAAAAACCATGCAATTTTTTGGTTAAATTTCATAATTGTTCTGTTTTACTTTAGGTGCTATTTTAAGTGGAATCACTTTACCTTCATTTTAATGTTATTATACTGTGTATAAATATCATTTTTTTTTAGCATTTCAATTAAATTTTATTTTGCTTAACTTTACAATATTGTATTGCTTTTGCCATACATCGAGATGGATCCTCCCCAAGTATACATGTGTTCCCCATCCTGAACCCTCCTCCCTCCCCATATCATTCCCCCGGGTCATTCCAGTGCACCAGCACCAGGCATCCGCTATCAGGCATCGTACCTGGACTGGCGACCCGTTTCAGATATAAGACTATACATATTTCAATGCTATTCTCCCAAATCCTCCCACCCTCTCCCGTTCCCAGAGACCAAAAGTCTGTTCTATACATCAGTGTCTCTTTTGCTGTCCCGTAAACAGGGTCATTGTTACCATCTTTCTAAATTCCATATATATGCGTCAGTATACTGTATTTGTGTTTTTCTTTCTGGCTTACTTCACTCTGTATAATAGGCTCCAGTTCCATCCACCTCATTAGAACTGATTCAAATGCATTCTTTTTAATGGCTGAGTAATACTCCATTGTGTATATGTACCACTGCTTTCTTATCCATTCATCTGTGGATGGACATCTAGGTTGCTTCCAAGTCCTGGCTATTGTAAACAGTGCTGCTATGAACATTGGGGTACACGTGTCTCTTTCAATTCTGGTTTTCTCAGTGTGTATGCCCAGCAGTGGGATTGCTGGATCATAAGGCAGTTCTATTCCCAGTTTTTTGAGGAATCTCCACACTGTTCTCCAAAGTGGCTGTACTAGTTTGCATTCCCACCAGCAGTGTAGGAGGGTTCCCTTTTCTCCACACCCTCTCCAGCATTTATTGCTTGTGGACATTTGGATCGCAGCCATTCTGACTGGTGTGAAATGGTACCTCATTGTGGTTTTGATTTGCATTTCTCTGATAATGAGTGATGTTGAGCATCTTTTCATGTGTTTGTTAGCCATCTGTATGTCTTCTTTGGAGAAATGTCTATTTAGTTCTTTGGCCCATTTTTTGATTGGGTCATTTATTTTTCTGGAATTGAGCTGTAGGAGTTGCTTGTATATTTGTGAGATTAGTTGTTTGTTGCTTCATTTGTTATTATTTTCTCCCATTCTGAAGGCTGTCTTTTCACCTTGCTTATAGTTTCCTTTGTTGTGCAGAAGCTTTTTAAGTTTAATTAGGTCCCATTTATTTATTTTTGATTTTATTTCTGATATTCTGGGAGGTGGGTTATAGAGGATCCTGCTGTGATGTATGTCAGAGAGTGTTTTGCCTATGTTTTCCTCTAGGAGTTTTATGGTTTCTAAGGAAACAATTCCATTCACCATTGGAATGAAAAGAATAAAATACTTAGGAATATATTTACCTAAAGAAACTAAAGACCTATATATAGAAAACTATAAAACACTGGTGAAAGAAATCAAAGAGGACACTAATAGATGGAGAAATATACCATGTTCTTGGATTGGTAAAATCAATATAGTGAAAATGAGTATACTACCCAAAGCAATTTATAGATTCAATGCAATCCCCATCAAGCTACCAATGGTATTCTTCACAGAAAATAATTTCTCAATTTGTATGGAAATACGAAAAACCTCAAATAGCCAAAGCTATCTTGAGAAAGAAGAATGGAACTGGAGGAATCAATCTGCCTGACTTCAGGCTCTACTACAAAGCCACAGTCATCAAGACAGTATGGTACTGGCACAAAGACAGAAATATAGATCAATGGAACAAAATAGAAAGCCCAGAGATAAATCCATCCACATATGGACACCTTATCTTTGACAAAGGAGGGAAGAATATACAATGGATTAAAGACAATCTCTTTAACAAGTGGTGCTGGGAAAACTGGTCAAACACTTGTAAAAGAATGAAACTAGAACACTTTCTAACACCATACACAAAAATAAACTCAAAAGGGATTAAAGATCTAAATATAAGACCAGAAACCATATCATTGATTTTTATGTATTGATCTTGTATATTGCAGTGTTGTAGAATTTATTAGAATTAGTAGGGGTGTGTGTGTGTGTGTATCCTTTGCATTTTTCTCTATGCAATAATATCCTCAATGAAATAATAATAATAATTATTAATATAATATCCTCAATGAAATTATATTATAATAGTAGTATAATATCCTTTTTATCTTGATGCTTTTTATTTCTTGTTTTAGCCTGATTCCTTCCCTACAACCTTCAGTACAATGTTGAACTGAAATGGCAAGAAAGTCTTCATGTTTATCTCCTAAATCTTCTTACACATTAAGTAGCATATTAGTTGTGGTTTCTTTTTTAATTTGTTTTTGTAGATGCTTGTTATCAGTTGAGGAAGTTCCTTTCCATTCCTAATTTTTTAGCATGACTATCTTCAAAGGATATTATTTTTCTCTAGTGTTATTTCTTTATCTCTTGAGATGATCATGTGTTTTTTATGTGCTTTATCATAATGTAATATTTTGTTATTCTTTTATTATGTATATGATTTGGAAATCTTAACACAACCTTTTTTCCCGAGATAATCCTCACTTGGTAAGGTTATATAATCATTTTTATATTTCTTTAGGTTTAGCTTTCTCATTTTTTGTTTTGTTTATTTATTTATTTATTTTTGAGAATTTCTAGTCTTTTCATAAGCATTGTTGGTCTGTAGTTTTGTTTAGTTTTATCCTTGTGAAACCTTGTTTTTGGTATCAAAATAATAATGGTCTCACACAAAGAATTTTTTGAATAGTTTGTGATGCTGCTAAGTCACTTCAGTTGTGTCCGACTCTGTGCAACCCCATAGACAGCAGCCCACCAGGCTCCCCTGTCCCTGGGATTCTCCAGGAAAGAACACTGGAGTGGGTTGCCATTTCCTTCTCCAAAGCATGAAAGAAAGTGAAGTTGCTCAGTTGTGTCCGACTCTTAGTGACCCCATGGATGGCAGCCCACCAGGCTCCTCCATCCATGGGATTTTCCAGGCAAGAGTACTGAAGTGGGGTGATGAATTGATATTAATTCTTATTCAGAGTTTGGTACAATTCACCAATTAAGCCATCTGGGTTTATGTATAAACCAGTTGCTAAGCAATAGTTCTCTGGCCCTAACTGAGAAATGTTAGCAGGGAAATAATACCAGTAGTAGCTAAGGAATTGTATTAATTATCTATTGCTACATAACCAGTTGACTCCAAAAGTTGATGGCTTAAAAAAGTAAATTTTCATTGTCTCACATTTTCCATCAACCAAGAATTTAAAAACAGCTTGGCTGGGTGCATATATAGCTCCCTCCAATCAGAATATTGACCATGCCTCAGTTCCTTATTGGGTACCTACATGAAGCTTTAGATCCTGACCATTTGAGTCCTGCTGTATGGTTGCCTTATTGTCCTCTTAAAACAACAGCTGACTTCCCCTCAGAGCAAGTGATCCAAAAAGATAGAGATGAAAACAACAATGTCTTATGACCTAACCTAAGAAACCAGAATTTGTTATTTCTGAAAAGTCACTCACTGGAAGCAAGTAACTGACTCTGGCTACACTCAAGTGTTAGGGAATTGGGTTCTACTCAACTGTCAAAAGATTATCAAATAATTAGGGTACATATTTTTAAACCACAACACCTACATTAAGCATCTGCTATGAGTCAGGCACAATTGTCAGCATCTTACCCTATAATTACTTATTTAATTTTCACAAATATCCTATAATTATATGTTAAAACTACTCTTATTTTTTTCATGTGGGAAGTCTTATGAGGATAGAATATACATAATTTTCAAAGTCACAGAGTAACATCAAATTGTTACCCCAGGCAATCTAGCACCTGACCCTACGTATTCACATAAGACTATTGAACCTCTCAAAAGTAACATCGCCAAGTTTGCCTTCTAAGGCAATAATACTGCTAAGAATGTCTCTGTACATGCTTATCTACACACATCTGGACATGTGATATCAGAGGAACGAAGGCTACAGATTCACCTGCATGTAGTCACAGAGGATTACTCTATACATTGGTTGTAAAGTTTAGAAAGTTCAAGATTATTCATAATTTAATTAAGGAGAATGACTTTTCTAATATTCATACAAACTTGCTTTTCATTGGTCAACAAAGAGACAGATCTGATCCTGACTTTGGCATCAAGCATTTCAGATCTATAGCTGAGTAAAACTAGGATTTGCATGGATTATCAGTTTTTCTCATTTATCTTACATTTGAGGATGCAGTCCCAGGTGTTTAAGAGGAAATGGGAGATAATTGTGTCTCATTTGTTAATGAAAAACTGTATAAGCCAAGGTCTTCAGGACATGGGGAAATCTGAAAACAGTATTTTTACATAACAGATAATTGAATTTCAAAGCTGTGGTCAGAATATGAGCCTTTTCAAAATTCCTTTGTTTGTGGTTTGACTGTCAGATTTTTAAAGCATTCTTCTTTGATGACATGATTTTTACTGAGAATTTTTCTATTCATTCAAACTCTTCTGGTTGTAGAGTTGAAATGAGTCTCTATTATGAAAATGGTGTCATAATTTTTAATCAGTAGAGATCACCTCTGGTGCTGGTCTAATGAAAGGCTATGAAGAAGACAGGAAAGATAACAAAAGAGCAATCATAAAAATCCAGATAATATTTTAAGGGCTGCAGTTTAAGCTTTGAATAGTGATGATAATCTTTCAATACTTGTCATTCCATATTCAAAAAGCATTTACCCTTGCAAAAGAAGTCAAATTTGCAGCCTTAGCAGTTGGGATAATGGCACATGAGTAACAAATGAGTTCTATTTATTAATATTCACTAGTCTCTCTATAACGTATTGAATATAATATGATAATAATTAACATTATTAGCAAAATTTTCACATGATTAATGGGAGATAAGCAAAGCAATATATTATTATTACTATGGACTATATTTCATTTTTACTAAATAGAAAAAATAAGTTTTTATAAGGGAAAAAGAATAGTGATATCTGTGGTATAAAGCATAGATCTTCGAGTCCTAATTGTAAATCATGTAAATATGGACTGCCATACAAAAATTTTGGCTAGAAAGATTCAGTATAAAGTATTTCACTACTCTAAAAAATAGATTTAAACAATATGATTCCATTGGTGGATAACCTAATTATAAAGTTCAGAATGGTTCTGAAAAAGAAGACTATTTAGAAAAAAAATAGTCAAGGTTGAGAGAGGAGAGCAACCTGGTATAGTCACCTATAATATATAAAAACAACAAATATATATTTCTATATAGATACATATATATTTATAAAATATGTAATATGTGTATATATATATATATGTATATGTATATAAATCTCCTGCTACACACACACACACATATTGAGATGGATGCCTAATGAAATAGGACAGCTGATGAAAGAGAATAGGAATCCTGGTTAGACAAACATATTGAATGTAAATTTGTAGTTGATCTAGCCTTCTAATTGAAAAAGGAATTATCGATTATATAATAAAGTATATTGAAGGAAATCTATAAGAAAGCCAACTAGGTTGGATCAATATTCTTATAAAAATATTTTCCAAAGAAATCAAAGATTTTCACCAATCAAAATACTGAAGTGCAAAAATTAAATTGGACAAAATATTTATTGTCAATATTGGGATGATGAAGCACTTTCTAAGGACACCAGAAGCACTAAACAAACAAATTGGCACATTGTCCCACATAAAATTAAAACAGTCTCCTGCTTCTGCCCATCCTTTTTCCAGCCTGGCTTTGCTCAGTCCCTCCAACCAGTGTGCAGGTGCAGGCTACTCTGTTCCCCGAGATCTGGAGCCTGAGTCCACAGGAAGATTACGTCCTGCAAGGAAATTATATAAATAAATAAAGCAGCATTAAAAAAAAAAAACAAAAAACCTGAGAACCCTAATCCTAGGAAGTAGACCTATTATTCCCTATTTGTCCTCTAAGATAAAAACAGAAAACACATAAACGCATGAACAGAGAACTACTCCCAGCAAAAGTGCATGATATATATTCTATCTAAATTATCTAACAATAAACCTAAAAGTATGCATATATAAAAGTTGTATAAAATATATGATTTCATATATTAATATGCTTATATATAGTAGTATATTTATACAGAATGGTATATTCATTATTTGTAATAGTAATAGATATACATAAAAATATATATTTTATATATGGAGTTTTCCTGGGGACTCAGTACAGAATCTGTGTGCAGTACAGGAGAAGGGAATGGCTACCCACTCCAGTAGTCTTAGCTGGAGAATTCCATAGACAGAGGAACCTGGAGGGCTACAGTCCATATACATATATTAGTGTTATACTATAGTTACATACATAAATTTATACATATACACATATAAATATATGTTATATATGTAAAACAACTACAGAGTCTGAAAATGCTCCAAAGAGCTAACATCAAGTGAATAAATAAGAAATATAGTTTCATCAAGAAAATGTGTGAAAATTCAGTAAAATTAGCAAAGCAGAAATTCCACTCCAGACTGGGATGGCCAAGAACACAGGTCTCGCTTCCCCTTACCAGAGGGTTTTCTTCAGTTCAGTTCAGTTGCTCAGTTCAGTCTGACTCTTTGTAACTGCATGGACTGCAGCACGCCAGGCCTCCCTGTCCATCACCAACTTCCGGAGTTTACTCAAACCCATGTCCATTGTGTCAGTGATGCCATCCAACCATCTCATCCTGTCGTCCCTTTCTCCTCCCACCTTCAATCTTTCCCAGTCTTTTCCAATGAGTCAGTTCTTCGCATCAGCTGGCCAAAGCATTGGAGTTTCAGCTTCAGCATCAGTCCTTCCAATGAACACTCAGGACTGATCTCCCTTAGGGTGGACTGGTTGGATCTCCTTGCAGTCCAAGGGACTCTCAAGAGTCTTCTCCAACACCACAGTTCAAAAGCATCAATTCTTCAGCGCTCAGCTTTCTTTAGAGTCCAACTCTCACATCCATACATGACTAGTGAAAAACTATAGGGTTTTCTTACCAGAAGGAAATTTTTCTTTCAGAATTCACCACACTGTTCCCAGCTACCTGCTGCCTATTCTCTGTTCTGAGTAAAGCTGAGAGACAGATTATACCTTCTATTTAGGATCTGTTTGTGTGACAGAGACTCTGTCTTTGACACGAAATCCCTGAGACTGCTCTGTTGTTCTAAGTTGTAAACTAGAGTTCCCATACTAGGTGAAGCAGTCCAACAAGAATTATGTCTCCTGCCTCTCTTTACCAAGAGTTCAGTAACTAGATCAAGAGTGTCACTCCAAGGGAAGCATGCCATTGTGCCCACTCCCAGAGTTAGGGCACAGATATACATGGAAAGAGAAGCAAGCAATAAAATAAATAGATCCTAATCTCTTTTCACTTTCATCAAGAAGCTTTTTAGTTCCTCTTCACTTTCTGCCATAAAGGTGGTGTCATCTGCATATTTGAGGTTGTTGAGATTTCTCCTGGCAATCTTGATTCCAGCTTGTACTTCTTCCAGCCCAGCGTTTCTCATAATGTACTCTGCATATAAGTTAAATAAGCAGGATGACAATATACAGCCTTGACGTACTCTTTTTCCTATTTGGAAAAAAAAAAAAAAAGCCTCTTGATGAAAGTGAAAGAGGAGAGTGAAAAAGTTGGCTTACAGCTCAACATTCAGAAAGCGAAGATCATGGCATCTGGTCCCATTACTTCATGGGAAATAGATGGGGAAACAGTGGAAACAGTGTCAGACTTTATTTTGAGGGGCTCCAAAATCACTTCAGATGGTGATTGCAGCCATGAAATTAGAAGACGCTTACTCCTTGGAAGGAACCTAGATAGCATATTCAAAAGCAGAGACATTACTTTGCCAACAAAGGTCCATCTAGTCAAGGCTATGGTTTTTCCAGCAGTCATGTAAGGATGTGAGAGTTGGACTCTAAAGAAAGCTGAGCACCGAAAAACTGATGCTTTTGAACTGTGGTGTTGGAGAAGACTTGAGAGTCCCTTGGACTGCAAGGAGATCCAACCAGTCCATTCTAAAGATCAGTCCTGGGTGTTCATTGGAAGGACTGATTTTAAAGCTGAAACTCCAATATTTTGGTGACCTCATGTGAGGAGTTGACTCATTGGAAAAGACTGTTGCTGGGAGGGATTGGGGTCAGGAGGAAAAGGGGACGACAGAGGATGAGATGGCTGGATGGCATCACTGACTCAATGGATATGAGTTTGAGTGAACTCCGGGAGTTGGTGATGGACAGGGAGGCCTGGGGTGCTGCAATTCATGGGGTTGCAAAGAGTCAGACATGCCTGAGCGACTGAACTGAAATGAATCTCTTTTCAAAGGAACTGATATCATTAACAAACATGCACAAGAAGCTCATGTCTAAGAGTGCTCTCAAAGACAGTGCAGGCTGTGGTTATAGGCAGTAATTGGGACATTTCTGGATTCAGTGATCTGCTAAATTATACATTTTTAATACATGTTTCACTATAGGTTGACTAATCTGCTAAAGATAACTAGAGAGGGGAAAGGAGAAAAAATAGATACATAGAAAACAAAATTTTAAATGACAAGTATAAATACAGTTATATTAATATTACCATCATATGTGAAATTATTAAGCAATCCAATGAAACACAGAATGTGGTTATAGTGGAAAAAACCCAATAAGATCCAATTATATGCTATCTACACTAAATGTGCTTTATATTCCAAGATACAAGTAGTTTAAAATTAAAAGGCTGAAAAATATGTATTATGCCAACAGTTATCAAAAGAATGCTGCAGTGGCTACAGTGACATCAGATAATAGAAACTAATAAAAATATTAAAAGTTAAAGAATTACTTTATAAGATTCATTTAGTTCAGTTCAGTTGGTCAGTCGTGTCTAACTATTTGAGACCCCATGGACTGCAGCACGCCAGGCTTCCCTGTCCCTCACCAACTCCTGGAGCTTGCTCAAACCCATAGCCATTGAGTTGGTGATACTATTAAACCATCTCATTCTCTGACATCCCTGTCTCCTCTTGCCTTTAGGCTTTCCCAACATCTGGGTCTTTTCCAATGAGTCAGGTCTCCACATCCGATGCTAGTGGTCAAAGTGTTAGAGCTTCAGCTTCAGCATCAGTCCTTTCAATGAATATTCAGGACTGATTTCCTTTTGGGTGGACCGGTTGGATCTCCTTTCTGTCCAAGAGACTCTCAAACGCTTTTCCAGCACCAGTTGGAAAAAGCATCAATCTTTCGGCACTCGTCTTTCTTTATGGTCCCACTCACATCCAAACATGACCACTGGAAAAACTGTAGCTTTGACTAGACGGACCTTTGTTGGCAAAGTAATGTCTCTACTTTTTAATATGCTGTCTAGTTTGGTCACTGCTTTTCTTTTAAGCAGCAAGCTTCTTTTAATTTCATGGCTGCAATCGCCATCTTCAGTGATTTTAGAGCCCAATAAAATAAAGTCTCTCGCTGTTTCCATTGTTTCCCCATTTATTTGCCATGAAGTGATGGCACCGGATACCATGATGTTTGTTTTTTGAATTGTCAGTTTTAAGTGAGATTTTTCACTCTCCACTTTCACTTTCATCAAGAAGCTCTCTAGTTCCTCATCACTTTCTACCATGTGAGTGGTGACATCTGCATATCTGAGGTTATTGATATTTCTCCCAGCAATCTTGGTTCCAACTGGTGCTTCATCCAGTCCAGCAGTTCCTATGATGTACTGGGTATGTAAGTTAAATAAGCAGGGTGACAATATATATACAGCCTTGACGTACTTCTTCCCCAATTTGGAACCAGTCTGTTGTTCCATGTCTGGTTGTAACTGTTACATTTTTACCTGCATACAGATTTCTCAGGGTGCAGGTAGGGTGGTCTGGTATTCCCATTTCTTGAAGAATTTTCCATAATTTGTTGTGATCCCCACAATCAAAGGCTTTAACATAGTCAATGAAGCAGAAATTGTGTTCTTCTGGAATTCTCTTGCTTTTTCTATGATCCAATAGATGTTGGCAATTTGATCTCTGGTTCCTCTCCCTTTTCTAAATCCAACTTGAACATCTGGAAGTTCTTGGTTTATGTAGTGCTGAAGTCTAGCCTGGAAAATTTCGAGCATTATTTTTCTAGAGTATGAGATTAATGCAATTGTGCAATAGTTTGAACATTCTTTGGCATTGCTTTTCTTTAAGATTAGAATGAAAACTGACCTTTTCCAGTCCTGTGGCCACTGCTGAGTTTTCCAAATTTGCTGATGTATTGAGTGTAACACTTTCACAGCATCATCTTCCAGGATTTAAAATAGCTCAACTGGAATTCCATCACCTCCACTAGCTTTCTGCATAGTGATGCTTCCTAAGGCACACTTGACTTCACATTCCAGGATGTCTGGCTCTAGGTCAGTGATCACACCATTGTGATTATCTGGGTCATGAAGATCTTTTTGTACAGTTTTTCTGTGTATTTTTGCCACCTCTTCTTAATATCTTCTGCTTCTGTTAGTTCCATACCATATCTGTCCTTTATTGTGCCCATCTTTGCATGAAATGTTCCCTTGGTATCTCTAATTTTCTTGAAGAGATCTCTAGTCTTTTCCATTTTATTGTTTTCCTCTATTTCTTTGCATTGATTGCTGAGGAAGGCTTTCTTATCTCTCCTTGCTCTTCTTTGGAACTCTGCATTCAGATGGATATGTCTTTCCTTCTCTCCTTTGCATTTCACTTCTCTTCTTTTCTCAACTATTTGTAAGGCCTCCTCAGACAACCATTTTGCCTTTTTCCTTTTCTTTATCTTGGGGATGGTTTTGATCACTGCCTTCTGTATGATGTCATGAACCTCCATCCATAATTCTTCAGGCTCTCTGTCTATCAGGTCTAACCCTTGAATCTATTTGTCACTTCCACTATATAATCTTAAGGGATTTGATTTAGGTCATACCTGAGTGGTCTAGTAGTTTCCCTGCTTTCTTCAGTATAAGTCTGAATTTGGCAATAAGGATTTCATAGTCTGAGCCACAGTCATCTCTCAGTCATTTTTCTGCTGACTGCATAGAGCTTCTTTGCAGCCAAAGATGGAGAAGCTCTATACAGTCAGCAAAAACAAGATTGGGAGATGGACATGGTCAATTTGATTTCAGTATTGATTATCTCATGATGTCCATGTGTAGAGTTGTCTCTCTCAGCCCCTTTACCAGATCCCCAGGTTGGGAAATCTGTTTTGGGCCCTAGAATTTTCGCAACAGTGTGAGAACTTCTTTGGTTTAATTGTTCTCAAGTTTATGGGTTGTCTACTTGGTGGCTTTATGGTGGGGCCCACATGCCACGCCTCCCAGGTCTGCTGCAGCCAGAGCCACTGTCCCCACGGCAGACCACTGCTGACTCTTGCATCTTCAGGAGATGTTCAAACACTCAAAGGCTTGTCTGGCTCAGTTTCCTGTGGTTTCCCTGGGTCCTGGTGTGCACAAGCTTTTGTTTGAGCCCTTTGAGAGTCTCTGGTTTATGTGGTGTTTGACTCTAAATGCAATTCTCCCCCTCCTACTGTCTTGTTAGGGCTTCTCCTTTGCCTTTGGATGTGGGGTATCTTTTGTTTGGTGGGATTCAACATTCTCCTGTCAATGATTATTCAGCGGTTAGTTGCAATTTTGGAGTTCTCACAGGAGAAAATGAGTGCACATTCTTCTACTCCACCTATTTGTGTCAAGTCATTTTATAAAGATAAAATACTAAACACATATAACTATTATATACATATATGCAGTTAACAATAAGCACCAACATTAATGAAATAAAAACTGAAAGAAATGAATGGAGAAATATAAAAATCTAACAATAGTAATAGAGATGTTAATATTGCACTTCCAGTAATGAATAAATACTAAGCAGGGAAGTAGGAGATGTGAACAGTATTAACAATATTAGAAAAGAACTATAACTACCATGCATCTATACAAGATACCTCTCATTAATGACATGAGATATTTTATATATATATATAATATACATATTATATATGTATATTATACATATTATAATATTATAATATTTTTTATTTATATAATTATTATTATATAATAATATTAATAAATATATTATATATATTATACATATTATACATATATATATATATTATACATATTATACATATACATGCATATTATACATATAATACATATTATACATATAATATGTATATGTATATATACATACACGACTGAGTGACTTCACTTTCACTTTTCACTTTCATGCATTGGAGAAGGAAATGGCAACCCACTCCAGTGTTCTTGCCTGGAGAATCCCAGGGACGGTGGAGCCTGGTGGGCTGCCATCTATGGGGTTGCACAGAGTCAGGCATGACTGAAATCACTTAGTATAGCATAGCATATATGCATTATATATATATATATATATATATATATATATATATATATATATTCATTCTAATAAATGGGCCTAGTATATTCTCCAGAATAGATAACACACTAAGCCAGAAAACAGACTTCAATAAATTTTTCACGATGGAAATTATGTACAGTATATTTTCTGAACACTGTGGTATGAAATTAGAAAACAATAAAGAAAAATTTAGAAACTCACAAATATGTGGATATTGAAAACATTATTTTAACAAATGAGTCAGAGGGTATAAAGAGGGAAATCAGAAATAATTCAAAATAAATTTAAAAAATGGATATATATTTTCCTGTAGTCTTTTTTTTTCTTGTAGTGTCTTTGATAGTTTTCCAGAGTAAAACTCAGTTTATACAATAATTTGGAAATTATTCCTTTATATTTTGAAAAAGTTTGTGAAATTGGTATTTACAATTTTTAAAAAATTTGATGGTACCAAAAGCATTTCAATTAGAAGAAATAAAAATAAGACAATAGCAATAGAAAATATGAATGAACCTATAAAAATGAAGAAATTAAAATAATAATAAAATAGTTTGAATTTATTTAAATATTTATTATAATAAAATAGTAATTTAAAAACTATCCACAAGTCAAAATCTGGGCCAAGAATGCTAGTCCATCAATACCCCACTCCTATACTCTTGCCTGGAAAATCCCATGGATGGAGGAGCCTGGTAGGCTGCAGTCCATGGGGTCACTGAGAGTTGGACACAACTGAAATGGCAACCCCCTCCAGCATTCTTATTTCCTAAATAAGTACAGGACTTGAGTACTGAAAACTACAAAACAGATAAAAGAAATCAAGGAATGAACACATAACCCAAAGTCAAGGTATTATTGCTATAACCTCTGGTATGTACAGGCTTCCCTTTGGACTCAGGTAGTAAAGACTCTGTCTGCAATGCGGGAAACCTGGGTTCATATCCCTGGGTTGGGAAGATCCCCACTCTAGTATTCTGGCCTGGAAAATTCCACAGACTTTATAGTCTATGGGGGTCACAAAGAGTCATACACGATTGAAGGACTTTCACTTTCACTCACTGGTATGTACACGAAGGGATGAAGTTCACTTGCTGACTTGTTTGCTGATTTTTTTTTTTAACTGAATATTTTAGATAAAATCACAATGTGAAGACATGCACATGTAAACTAGTTCAGATTTTCTTGGAGATGGAATTCTTGACTATGTTGGTTTCATCCTCAGCAACCTCAGAGGCTAGCAGTGGGATGCTATGTATCAGTATACTCCATGCCGCAAGCCAAGAGTGGGCAGACAGGCCCCAAGATGCTGCTGCATCAGTCTACTTGGTGGGTCACATTGGCAAGTCAGTAGGTGAAAAATTCATTGGGAAATAGGATGCTGGGGTTCCAGAATTTCTCTTAGTCAATCTGGAAAACTGCTAAATGAATTTGCCATCTCTGCGTCCTTTTGTATTTTCCTAAGACTGAGATAATATTTTTATTGTCTTTTGAAACCTATGCCATTATGCTACATGAACATTTTAAATGTCACAGAACCCTCACAAGAGAATCTGTTTGACACTGACTCTTATTTGCCCAATAGTGGTGGTAGTAAATACTATTACCTCAAACACTGTATGTTATCACATCAAAAGGTTAAAAAAAAGTAAATCAAGGAAGATTGAAATAAATGGAGAGATTTAACTTGCTTAAGATGTCAATTTACCTGAAAGTAACAAAGAGCTTTGACAAAATTGCTGTTATGAACCCAACAATATTTTTCTAATTATTAAATATTTTAATGCTTATAATAATAGTAACATTAATTTTAATATGTGTATTTGAATTTATTAGAATTAATGATGATGGAAAATTCAACATCAGTCAGGTTTGCCTTTTACATTTAGAAAATACCATCTACTTTAGTTTCAAAAATGTTAATTTGTAAGGCATGTCCATGTGGTAGAGTTTGAAATAGACCCCCAGCCTGGAGAACTTAGAAGTAACAACTGATTTAGAAGAATAGGACCACAGTAAATGATATTCTGAGTCATTTGAATGTCTTTTATTTATTGCAATGTATAGCTGATTAGAAGGCTTTAGAGCTTTATTATAAATCAGAATTTATGACACAGGGTAAATGAAATCTCATCAAAGCTATAATATAAGCCACTTTAGGGAAAAGAAAAAATCCTTTAACCAATAATAAGACATTTGACACAATTATTTACAAGTAGAAGTGAAAGATCTAGTGGTGCCTATTATACTACCACAGTACATTTACCTCCTAGGCTTAACTTCAATGTGGATAAATTATTTTACATACAGACTAGCTTACATCTGTATTTTGTTATAGAAATGAAAATCAATAAATCTTCTCTAATGATGTCAAATAAGTAATGACTCCAAAAGTATTCCCTAACTAGGACACTATTTTAAAATAGCATGCAATAAGCAAAACTGAAATAACACTAGAAGATGTACCATTATTCACCCATTGTCAGTAAGCTCCTTAAAAAAGTTACACACTAACAGCAAAATTATTCCAGTGTCCCATTCACTCAGATCACTTTTCCAGCCTATGAGATCTCAAAGCAGGAAGCATTTAAAAAACGGAACTATGTTAGCATTCGTATGGGGCTACTCTAAAATTCATCATCGAAGAGGAATTTCCTACTCTTACCTTCCACTCTTTACATATTTTTCTTTTTGTGATGGAACTAAGTTATGTATGCTATTCAGTGTATTGGGGTTCATCTGATATGAATTTATCAAACATTTTAACTAGAAATTATTGATGTAGTTAAGAAATTAAAACAATATGACATTACTGCTGCTGCTAAGTCGCTTCAGTCGTGTCCAACTCTGTGCGACCCCATAGATGGCAGCCCACTAGGCTCCTCTGTCCCTGGGATTCTCCAGGCAAGAATACTGAAGTGGGTTGCCATTTCCTTCTCCAATGAATGAAAGTGAAAAGTGAAAGTGAAGTCGTTCAGTCATTCCCAACTCTTAGTGACCCCATGGACTGCAGCCTACCAGGCTCCTCTGTCCATGGGATTTTCCAGGCAAGAGTACTGGAGTGGGGTATTGATGTAGCTAAGAAATTAAAACAATATGACAACATTAGGAACAGGTTTTAGCCAAAATTATGGAGCAGACATTGCCAGAATTATGTATGTAATTTTAAGCTGTAATACAACTCTAATATATATTTATTCAATATATATTATTGATTCAATCCCTGGTGTTTATATAGTTTAATTCCTGATCTGTAATACACCCTAGAGTAGAAAATGGCAATCAACTCCATCAGTCTTGCCTGGGAAATCCCATAGACAGAGTTGGGTAGCTGGCTACAATTCATGAATTCACAAAGAGTTGGACACAATTTAGCTACTGAACAATAACATATATTCATATATATACTGCAGCATATAGTATGAAGCTGTATGCTATTTTATTTTATTTTTGAAAAAATTATTTATTTTAATTGGAGGCTAATTACTTCACAATATTATAGTGTTTTTTGCCATATATTGACATGAATCAGCCATGGGTGTACATGTGTTCCCCATCCTGAACCCCCCTCCCACCTCCCCCATCCCATCCCTCAGGCTCATCCCAGTGTACCAGCCCTGAGCACCCTGTCTCATGCATTGGACCTGGACTGGCGTTCTGTTTCACATATGATAATATATATGTTTCAATGCTATTCTCTCAAGTCATCCCACCCTTGCCTTCTCCCACAGAGTCCAAAAGACTGTTCTATACATCTGTGTCTCTTTTGCAGTCTTGCATATAGACTCATCATTACCATCATTCTAAATTCCATATATATGCATTGATATACTGTATTGGTATTTTTCTTTCTGACCTACTTCACTCTGTATAATAGGGTCCAGTTTCATCCACCTCATTAGAACTGACTCAAATGTGTTCTTTTAATAGCTGAGTAATAACTCCGGGAGTTGGTGATGGACAGGGAGACCTGGCGTTCTGTGATTCATAGGGTCACGAAGTGTCGGACAAGACTGAGCAACTGAACGGAACTGAACTAAATATTCCATTGTGTATGTGTACCACAGCTTTCCTTGTTGTTATATAAAAAAAGAAATTGACTTTTGTGTATTAATCTTATATCCCACAACCTTCCTATCAGTTCAGTCACTCAGTCATGTCTGACTCTGAGACCTTACAGACTTCAGCACACCAGGCTTCCCTGTCCAGCACCATATCCCAGAGCTTGCTCAAACTCATTCCATTGAGTTGGTGATGCAATCCAATCATCTCATCCTCTGTCTTCCTCTTCTCCTCCTGCCTCCAATCTTTTCTAGCAGCAGTGTCTTTTTCAATCAGTCAGTTCTTCTCATAAGGTAGCCGAAGTATTGGAGCTTTAGCTTCAGCATCAGTCCTTCCACTGAAAATTCAGGACTGATTTTCTTTAGGATGAACTGATTTGATCTCCTTGCAGTTCAAGGGACTCTCAAGAGTCTTCTCCAACATCACAGTACAAAAGCAGCAATTCTTCAGCACTCAGCTATCTTTATGGTCCAACTCTCACATCCATACATGACTACTGGAAAAACCATAGCTTTGAGGAGACGGACCTTTGTCAGCAAAGTAATGCTCTGGTTTGTAATATACTGTCAAGGTTTGACATAGTTTTCCCTCCAAGAAGCAAGAGTCTTTTAATTTCATAGCTGTAGTCACCATCTGCAGTGATTTTAGAGCCCAAGAAAATGGTCTGTCACTGTTTCTATTGTTTCCCCATCTATTTGCCATGAAGTGATGGGACCAGATCCCATGATCTTCATTTTCTGAATGTTGAGCTTTAAGCCAACTTTTTCCCTCCCCTCTTTTACTTTCATCAAGAGGCTCTTTAGTTCCTCTTCACTTTCTGCCATAAGGGTAGTGGCATCTGCATATCTGAAGTTATTGATATTTCTCCTGGAAATCTTGATTCCAGCTTGTCCTTTATCTAGCCCAGAAGTTCTCATGATGTACTCTGCATATAAGTTAAGTAAGCAAACTTGGTGTAATTGCTTATTGACTTCAGGATTTCTTTTTTCTTTTCTGTTGTTGATTCCTTAGTATTTTCTATAGATAGTAGTGTCATCTGGGAACAAAGACCATTTTATTTCTTCCTACCCAGTCTGTATATCTCTTATGTATTATCTAAGACTTCTAGTACAATGTTAAGCATCATGTTTGAAAGTACACATCATTACCTTTCTCCTGATTTTATTGGGAAACCATCTAGTTTCTCATGTTAAATGATGCTAGCTGTTATGTTTTTATGGATGTCCTTTGTAAAGTTGAGAAATTTCTCTTATGTTCCCTGTTAGCTGAGAGTTTTTTATTATTAACAGTTGTGTGCTCTTCTCAAATGCTTTTTTTTTTTTTTCATTTACAGATATGATCATGCAATTTTTCTTCCTTAGACTGTTGATGATGGATAAGATAAATTAATTTTGAATGTTAAATCAATCTTACATACCTAGAATACATTCCAGGTGGCTATGGCTTATAAGTTTTCATATATTACTGGGGTTTGTTTGCTATTATTTTATTAAGGATATTTACATCTGTATTCATGAAAGATATGTCTGTAGTTGTTCCCTCTTGTGATGTCTCTGTTTGGTTTGTGTATTAAGGTAATGCTTACTCATACAGTGAGTTAGGAAGTATTCTCTCTGCCTATATTTTCTGGAAAAGATTGTAGAATATTAGAGTAATTTCTTCCTTAAAATATTTGTTAGAATCCAGTGAGCTCACTGTGAGCACTGATAATTTCTGTTTTAAAAGCTTATTAATTCAATTTATTTAATCATATATATATATATAGTTTATTCTACCTGTATAACTTTGGTAGGTGTGTCTTTAAAGAAACTGGTCCATGTTGTCTATTATTAAATTTTTGGAGATAGAATTGTTCATAATATTCATTTATTATCCTTTTAATGTGTGCAGAATGAATAGTGATAGGTCCTCTGTCATTTCTGGTACTAGTAATTTATATCTTCTCTCTTTTTTTCTCTTTTGTTTCATTTTCAGTAGATTTGTATTTTCTCATTATTTTTGTTTTTCAGTGCTTTTTAAAAAATTGCTGTTTATGTCATATTTTATTTATTTAAACAACTAGTCATTGGGAAGTTTCTCTTTTTGACTGCCGGTGTGTCCGAGTTACGATTAATATTCTTGAGATTTATTCTGTTTGAGGCTATGTTACTTGAAAACAATCTTATCTTTTAGGATGCTGATTTTTAAACCATGTAAGTGGGGTTACCATAGTCTTTAGACTGGATGTTAATTTTTCTCCACTATGGACTACTCTTCCAGATGAAGTTTTCCTCCCGGGCTTGTGGGATAAAGCATTGCTATCTCTCCTGTGTGGGCTCTGATGATTCTTCATTCTGATTCCCTTCAGGTGCTACTTCCTAGGCCTCTTATAGTTTCCTTATACTATTTGTGTATTGAACAGTACTAATCTGAATAAATCAAGGAGAAACTTCTACATGATTTCAGAGTTTCCTCTGGTATTCTAGAGTGCCTATAAACTCTAAACACCTGTGGTTCTCAGCCTCTGCTCTGTCTCTTCAATTCATAGGGTCTGCCTTTTTGCCTTGGTTCTCCTCCTTGTGTCTTAGTCTGGAATCTCTCTCTAGACAATTTTCTAGAGACAATCAGAGTTACCACATCATCACCACCCCCTGCCCCGATATTTTAATGATTAGCCTGATATCCAGTGTTTTGAGCATTTTTGTTTTATTTTTTTTTCTTTTATTTTTTTGGCTATTCCATATGAGAAGATGAATCTCGGGTTCTCCTTCTTGACAGAGAATAGATTATCAGTAATAGGATCAGTATTACCCTGAACATGAGAGACAGGGATTACACTCAAAACACATTTAGCTTATGAGGAAATTAATTCATAAAATTCAGAAAGCTATTGAACCCAGCTTCAGGTAAGGATGCAAGTGCTCCTGGACACCAAGAACACTCGAACTTTGAATAGTCTCTCTCTACTTTTTACAGTTTCTGCTTCTCATTACTCATGGTGAGCCACATCTTCTCATCATAGGCAACTTGGCTGCAAGGAACCCTGTGCTTTACACGTGTATCTATTACAATTAAAGAGGAAGTGTTTTGATGCTTTCTGTGGAGATACACGTTGTCCCTGCCTCATTCACTTTTCCACACTATCTTCTTTCATGGCAGTAGGAACTGTTTGAGCATCACTATGTGTGTTTGGGGTGGTGAGGGTGGGTGAGTAGAGGCTACAATCAGGAAAAAAGATTGCTGTTCAGACTGCCCTACAACTGTGCTTTAAAAGTTAATAATGTCATACCAGTAGTCATATAACAAAAATACTGCAATATTCCTCTAGATGGTATAGGGAAAAATTTTTTATTTGTTTTCAAGAAAATAAGATTCCCAGTGGAGTATGTGTTGATTATTTAAGTTTTATATCCATTGTCAAAATTAAATACTGCTTTTACAGAGCAGACATCTTCTCTTTGAAGTACAGTTGCATCTCAAGAGACTCCAGTTTTAAGTTTCTTGGACACAGATCATTTTGACACTCAGAGAAGTTTTCATTGGTGTTATAATCTTTCTGATTTTTTTTTCCTTCGACTTCTCATTTCTTCATCAGTTTTAATTTACATCTGTATCTGTAAACTTTATTTTTCTTGTGTTATTTTCTGAGACACAGAAGGGCAAATAACACCTACATGGATTATGGCAAAACAGCAACTATCTAGCAGCACTCTGGAAATACTCTAACATTATTTAGGTTAATGTAGACATAGAGTCTGGGCTTCGCAGGTGGTGGTAAAGAAGCTGCCTTCCAGTGCTGGAGACATGAGATGTGGGTTCTTATGGAAGATCCCCTGGAGGAAGGAATGGCAACCCACTCCACTATCCTTGCCTGGAGAATCCCATGGTCAGAGGAGCCTGGCAGGCTATGTTCCATCAAGTTGCAAAGAATTGAACATAACTGAAATGACTAAGCAGGCAGACAGGCAGAGAGACTAAAGTTTTATTTAAAAAAAAAATAGCTTGGAAATCACTGTTAGTGTCAGAGACATTGCAATAATTTTTATCACTGTCATCTTTGGAAGTCAGTGGTATGTTTCTCTTTCTTCATCTGATAGGGATGTAGGACTATCAAATGAGTCAATTACTAAGTCAGGCAAATTTTTGATGGAGGAGAAGCAGTGATTATTTTTCAAAGTGAGTGATTTACTGTATTGTTGGCTACATTTCATTGAAATATATGTAAGAAATTCAGCCCCACAGCCTTCTAAAAACTCTCTCTGGCAAAACCAGGTTTTAGTTTTACATTTAAACAAAAATTTTGAAAAGTAAGATAATTGTGAACTTTCATTATTTTTTTCAGAGATTATTTTTCTATGTGATAAGATAATAGGTATGTCAGATATGGTAATATTAAAAAATAGCTTAGGCACTATGAATAATAGGATGAAGAAGTGGAAAAGGCTCTTATTCTTATACAGTTAAAATTAATTTAATGCATACAAAATTTACCACCCATGGGAGGACTGGTTGGTTGATGAATTTACATAGTTAGGCTGGGACCAAGCAGAAAAAAGGTTTATACATGATAATTATTTGGATATAAGCTTTGAATTAACTGAGGACTATAGCAAGATTTCCAAAGAGAAGTACTATAATTTGTAGTATATTATTATATAGTATATTATTTTCGTTAATTAAGGATAAAATATTAATTAGTGAAACAACTTTGATTTTCCAGAATAAGAATATTTACATGTTGAACCCCCTCATTTTAAATATTACTGTCATTCAGATCAGATCAGTCGATCAGTCGTGTCCGACTTTTTGCGACCCCATGAATCACAAAACGCCAGGCCTCCTTGTCCATCACAAACCCCCAGAGTTCACTGAGACTCACGTACATCGAGTCAGTGATGCCATCCAGCCATCTCATCCTCTGTCATCCCATTCTCCTCCTGCCCCCAATCCCTCCCAGCATCAGAGTCCTCTCCAATGAATCAACTCTTCGCATGAGGTGGCCAAAGTACTGGAATTTCAGCTTCAGCATCATTCCTTCCAAAGAAGTCCAGGGCTGATCTTCAGAATGGACTCTCAAGAGTCTTCTCCAACACTACAGTTCAAAAGCATCAATTCTTTGGCGCTCAGACTTCTTCAAAGTCCAACTCTCACATCCATACATGACCACAGGAAAAACCATAGCCTTAACTAGACGAACCTTTGTTGGCAAAGTAATGTCTCTGCTTTTGACTATGCTCTCTAGGTTGGTCAGAACTTTCCTTCCAAGGAGTAAGCGTCTTTTAATTTCATGGCTGCAGTCACCATCTGTATGCATCCACCATTTTTTGGAGCCCAGAAAAATAAAGTCTGACACTGTTTCCACTATTTCCCCATCTATTTCCCATGAAGTGATGGGACTGGATGCCATGATCTTCGTTTTCTGAATGTTGAGTTTTAAGCCAACTTTTTCACTCTCCACTTTCACTTTCATCAAGAGGCCTTTAGTTCCTCTTCACTTTCTGCCATAAGGGTGGTGTCATATGGTTATTTGAGGTTATTGATATTTCTCCCGGCAATCTTGATTCCAACTTGTGTTTTCTTCCAGTCCAGCGTTTCTCATGATGTACTCTGCATATAAGTTAAATAAACAGCGTGACAATATAGAGCCTTGACGTACTCCTTTTCCTATTTGGAACTAGTCTGTTGGTCCATGTCCAGCTATTGCTTCCTGACCTGCATACAAATTTCTCAAGAGACAGATCAGGTGCTCTGGTATTCCCATCTCTTTCAGAATTTTCCACAGTTTATTGTGATCCACACAGTCAAAGGCTTTGGCATAGTCAATAAAGCAGAAATAGATGTTTTTCTGGAACTCTCTTGCTTTTTCCATGATCCAGCAGATGTTGGCAATTTGATCTCTGGTTCCTCTGCCTTTTCTAAAACCAGCTTGAACATCAGGAAGTTCACGGTTCACGTATTGCTGAAGCCTTGCTTGGAGAATTTTGAGCATTACTTTACTAGCATGTGAGATGAGTGCAATTGTGCGGTTGTTTGAGCATTCTTGGGCATTGCCTTTCTTTGGGATTAGAATGAAAACTGACCTTTTCCAGTCCTGTGGGCACTGCTGAGTTTTCCAAATTTGTTGGCATATTGAGTGCAGCATTTTCACAGCATCATCTTTCAAGATTTGGAATAGCTCCACTGGAATTCCATCACCTCCACTAGTTTTGTTCATAGTGATGCTTTCTAAGGCCCACTTGACTTCACATTCCAGAATGTCTGGCTCTAGATGAGTGATCACACCATCGTGATTATCTGGGTCATGAAGATCTTTTTTGTACAGTTCTTCTGTGTATTCTTGCCACCTCTTCTTAATATCTTCTGCTTCTGTTAGGTCCATACCATTTCTGTCCTTTATCGAGCCCATCTTTGCATGAAATGTTCCTTTGGTATCTCTGATTTTCTTGAAGAGATCCCTAGTCTTTCCCATTCTGTTGTTTTCCTCTATTTCTTTACATTGATTGCTGAAGAAGGCTTTCTTATCTCTTCTTGCTATTCTTTGGAACTCTGCATTCAGATGTTTATATCTTTCTTTTTCTCCTTTGCTTTTCACTTCTCTTCTTTCCACAGCTCTTTGTAAGGCCTCCCCAGACAGCCATTTTGCTTTTTTGCATTTTTTTTCCATGGGCATGGTCTTGATCCCTGTCTCCTGTACAATGTCATTAATTTACTCCATTTTTCTTTATATTTTGTATTCAAATAGAAAATAAATTAGAAATGAAAATGGAGTTAAAAAAACTATGGCACCATAACTTTTTTCCTAACTTTTTTTACTATTATGTTGTCAATTAGTCCAGGGCCATTTTTGTCTTTGCTTATTTTGTCCTTGGATATGTACAAAGGAAATCAAAATTTTGTTGGTATTTATGCAATCATTTGTTTATTGCCTTTTTAATGGTCCCAGCTCTATTTGATTAAACTTCTATCCAACTTCAGTTTTACAACATATAGAGTTTAATTATCAAAAGGAAAGTTTTAGCATTTTCATTGTCTTACTTTGAAAAGTTGGAAGATACTGTACAAGGTCTTCTGAGTTTACAGTCATTGGCTAATACAAATGCAATTTTGATTATTAAATTATATTGTGGTTCTTACTGTTTGAAAACCTTCGAATAGCAGTGGGCCAGATGTTGTTGCCTGATTAGATACTAAGATATTTTAATTAGCAGCTGTAGCATTATAAACCTCCTCTTTTAATACTTCACTTTAAATTTTCCATCTGCTTTTAGCATCTGGTCAGTTCTGTTTAGGTTACCATTTTATTTCATTTCTTCTTTTTTTCCCTACAAATAACATGGTTTACATGAAACTTCTCCATAAGCCCTTCAGACCAAATCAGATATGCCTCTTTTTAAAGTTTTAAAACACATTATTTAAATAATGATTGTAGTAATACTCATGTTTATATAGAGTTTTCATTTTTCAGTGCGTCCATGGTACATAATGTAGGCTGATGACATGTTACACTTACTATGATAATATTCACTAAAGAAAGCTTAATTATCAGACTTATCAAGTTGTGATCCATCACCCTTTTCAAAGGGATGTGTTGATAAAATAACTATGCTGAAGTTTTATTTCACATTTGTCTTATTACTGATGAATGGGTTCAGAGAACGGAGGTAAACAGTATTTCATAATATAGGTATAAAATCTGTAAAAATAATAGCAACATACCGTTGCTAGTATTTGAGACCAGAATTCTAGAGACTGAGTCAAACATGACATTATTGGGAGCTTGTACACAGCAACTGCTCTGTACTGCTCTTCAACTGCTCTTTTCCATCATCTTCTCCAAATATAAGCTTCCTGGAAGCCTGGGGTGCTCTGTGAAAATGAACGCATCTATACCAACCCACACATCTCTTACTTTACTAAAATGCTACAGCACCTAATTTACTAAAATACTGATTTTCATGCTTTAATTTGTAATTTTACTTAACCGTTTAGGTTAGAAGTCAATTTAGAGGTGGAGAATCCCAGAGACAGAGGAGCCTGGTGGGCTGCTATCTGTGTGGTTGCACAGAGTTGGACATGACTAAAGCAACTTAGCAGCAGCAGCAGCTTTATTTATCTATATACTTTGGTGAAAGTCGCTTAGTCGTGTCCAACTCTTTGCAACCCCATGCACTATACAGTCCATGGAATTCTCCAGACCAGAATACTGGAGTGGGTAGCCTTTCCCTTCTCCAAGGGATCTTCCCAACATAGGGATTGACCCAGGTATCCCACATTGCAAGTGGATTCTTCACCAGCTGAGTCACAAGGGAATTCCAAGAATACTGGGGTGGGTAGCCTAGCCCTTCTCCAGGGGATCTTCGTGACCCTGGAATCGAACTAGGTTCTCCTGCATTGCAGGTGAATTCTTTACCAACTGAGCTATCAGGGAAGCCCATGTATATTCTTTATAAAACTGAATATACTTTGATGATTTAGAGAGCATACAGTAACATTGAGGACTAAGAGATCATTCACATTATAGAGTGAGCAACCCAGATAGTGTGCAGATAGTAGACTTTAACAAACAGCATTGAGTAAATAAGCCAGCAAACATTTATTTATGCAGTGGAGCAGAGGGCATTTTTACAGCTAAATTCAATTTACAAACAGAACAAATTCTAAATTCCTTCATTGAAAAATATATTTTGGGCCCAATATATACACGCCCATCACACTTTGATGTCCTTATATACCCCAGAAATAAAAGAACAAACAAAAAACCCAAGCATATACAGTTTCTTATATGTAGTTTATAAACCAGTGGAGACTAGAAAATAATTTTTCCAAAAATCATATCACCTAAATATCATGTTTTAAGACCTAGGAACTTTATAAGACAGTTCCCTAGAAAAGTATTAAACATACTTTATAGTACTTTAAAAGACCATATATTTCCTAAGTGTGTTTGGAAAACTCTGGTGTTTGAGGCTACAGTACTTGCATGGATTTTGATAGGAGCAAAAAGAACTTTAACAATGATAAAAGTTAGATTTAATAACAAAAATAATACATGAAATTTGGGTTTTGACCAGTTTTAGTTGTTACAACTAGTACATCAATAAAGTGATCATGTCTGGACATACCAATAAGCACTTCAGAATCATGTCATAAGGTAATGGTAAATGAGGTGAAAAAAAAAGAATTTCATCAGAACAGAAATATTTCCCTTGGTCGTTAATTTTAAAATCTTGATTGTAAGAACAGTTTTAAGATGAGTGGTAGAACAATTCTTTATTTAAATAGTATATTATCTTTTTCTGATGGATGAATATCCTTAATTTCAAATCCTACATAGTTCACCCTAGTATACATTATTAGTATTTATTCTCTAGTGCTTTTGATACATTTTTAATAACCCCAGTTAAGAAAGAACTATTTGTACTTAATATAAATGAAAGATGTTTGATGTAACAGAACCCAAGTTATATTTTAGCGAATTATTTTTAAATAGATTGCATAGATCATATTTGACTGTGATATTCTTTGGTGACAAAATCTATTGCCAAGTCTCAAATACTTAAAAGACTATAAATCAATCAAAACAATTTGTATTTGTTAACCTTGATTTTTAAAAACCAAATAAAAATATGTTACTTAATCCTAAAATGGCATAAATAAAAACAACAAACAAAATTAAATTTTGCTTGTCATTTATCAAACCACAATAATATATTTGAGCATACTCTTACTAGTAATGATGGCCTTTACTTATCCTCAAAGTATTTAATTTTTTATCAACTAGAAGTATATCCATTTATCCATCTATAATTTAGTGATTTTAGTTATGGTAAAGACAGAAACACAAAAGCCAAATAAAAATGGACTTTAATTGTGAAATGATGGATTTAAGATTATGATTTGTGAATTAGGAAATTTTATAGATTAACTGACATATTAATTTTGCAAATTTACCTATTTAATGTTATCATATATACAACAAAAATAACTATCATAATGTCCAATATGAGGTAAAAATGCAAAAACAAGTAAACAACAGAACAGTCAAGTAATTATAACTGAATTTTGATGTTATTTATCAGGAACTCTTACCAGGTTTTATTCTGGTTTTAGGAAATAATACTTTGTCCTAATCATTCTTCCTAATAGACCATTTGACATCAATCATTGCTTAGAAAGCCCTTTCTGCTTTCCTCAAGAATGTGGCATTTTTTATTTTGTTAAAATCCAGAATAATAAAAGCCTAAAACAAAGTTATATTCCAACATTCAACTTCTAATATAACAAATTATATATGGAATATTTTTTCAAATATTTTGGAAAAATATACTCATATATCAATCTCTTGAATGGAAATGAATAAATCTTCAAATACTTATATTGTCTATTAGCAGCCATTGCATTTCATCAAGGTATTATGAAATCAGTTTTGCAGATTAATAGGATGAATAAATAGAAATAAGGAACAGTGCAATTTCTTATAATGAGTTCTTTAATCTGAAATACCTGTTATTATTCCTCAGTCTAAACTTACTGTGTATTTTTATTACATTTGCAGGAACTAAAGGTGATTTGCAAACACAATCTCCAAAACAGGTAATTTCAACATCAGAAGTTTGCAAAGAAAACACAGAAGAAAGAGACATTTGACTGCACGTAGATCTTCTGAGGAAAAACACCACCTGTTTCACCTGTTTGCAGGTACATACATATCTAGGGAATCATGTTAATGGTAATGTTTTAAACTCACAGTGAGTGTTATTTCCAGTGTAATATATTTTATTATTTTTGCATTCAGTTCTTGAACTTCTTATAGTTAAATCAAAACTTACGTTGGTGGGCATTTCCTAAGTTTTTATATATGTGAAGAAATTACTCTTTACTATAACTTCATATCTTGCATGTTCTTTGCCAACACTGAGGAAGGCAGAGAGCTATTTCGATAGAGAGTTCATTCACCCTCAGCACTGCTGGGGATTCAAAATAGATTTCTTGTAGTTTACCAATTAATCTGCAGGGGATCTAGTCCAAGCTGGAGAGAAGTGGGACCTGCTGAGATTGGCTGAAGATCTGTTTGCATGAGAGAGAGCTCATGCAATAACCAGCATCACAGTTCATTTAGCTCCATTAGTAAAAATGCTAATGTTTGATTATATGGGACAGACACCAAGAGACTGATACTTTTATTTAGCCATTCAGTAAAGCAAACCAATAAATTAAAAAAAAAAAAAATTACTTGAAGTTATGTAATCTAGATTAAGCCTTAAAAAAAAAAAAAAAAAAAAGACGTCCTGTTCTGAGCAATGTTTCCTTGACTTGCTTTTGCTTTTTATAAGAAGGTGAGAGTTAAAATATGTTTTAAAAATCTAGCTGGACAGATATAAATGTTAAAAAAAATTAAAAATATCTTGCTTGACTTCTCATGAATCCCCATATCAAAAACACAGAGCGGGCTTCTCTTATAGTAATGAAATCATTTACCTCTACCATAATTTCCTTTATCTATGTACTTCTTGAATAGTTATTGTCAGGGAAGAGTTTTCCCTTAGCAGTTATGAGTCATACCCTTGAGAAATGCTCCCAGGAAGATATAATTCATAGTTTACTAGGAGAAATATCGAATTTTGTGTGTGTGCACATAGATGTTTGTTTTCCTATTTCATTCTCCCTTGCTCATTCCCTTGAGAGACAACAGTAGAATCATTTTGCTGAAAGCTACTTGGCAACAGTATTAGGGCCATATCCAAATTGCTTTCATCCTCTATAAGCCTGTGGGGAACTTTTTAATGGTTTTTGATTGTAGACCTCAACTTCCATCTTAGAGAACTGTTTTTCTCTAAATCTCATTGTAACTTGCCCACATAGAAATGACTGGGATTATGTAGACTTAGTTTATCAGAAAAAAACCATAACAACAAAAAATAGAGTGGCTTTGTAACAGACAGGATAAGTTTCAGTAAAATAGTGAGTAGACTGGGTTGACTACAGTTGTTGTTTGATTGCTCATGGTGTCACATGGGAAATTATTGTATATCTTTGGGGTTGCAACTTGATGAGGATAAGTACTCCCCAAAAAATGCTTCTGTAAGCAATTTTATTTTTGCCACAAATTAATTTAAAAAATTTGAAGGGTGAAACAAAATGTTGGTGTTCATGATGCCATGTTCTTTCATGAAAGTAGCAAAGGGAAGAACTAAGAGAAAGAATACTAATTGTAATAATTATAATAATAATTGTAATTTAACAATAATAATAATGACTGTACACATCTAAAACAGTAGACAGTCCTCTAAAAGGGGACAGTTCGAATAGATGGGCTTCTATATTTCTATTGAAATTTAGCAGCATGTTTCACATTTCAAAAAGGGGTAAAGATTTATGAAACTTTTAGCACTGACATGTGAATATCAAATTTACATTATGTCATGTATGCCAAGCTACCTTCCTAAATCTGTCTGCATTTGATTTTGAATATCTTTCTCTGAATGACTTGAAGGTATAACTCAGATTTATTCTTATAACAGCTGTGTACTATCACATTGAATATTGTACTACAACTTATGTAATCCAGTTTATGACCTGTCCAATTTTCTATGATTACATAGTAACTGTATTGAAAACCTGGAGAACATTGTATTTGTAGAAATAAATCTCTTAAAATTTAAATTGGCCCATGCTTTTACTAACATTGGAAAGAAATAATGATGTACTTCTTAGAGTCACATCAACAAATGGAAGTCATTGCTGTTGTTTGGTATTTTTAGAAAAAACTATTTGATGTTAGTGCTATTTACTTATTATTCTATTGTCCTTGAAATCAATGGTATATAAATATCAAAGATGTGGGTATAAACATCAAGAAGCAAATATATTGATTCTTTCATTCTAGTCTTGTATACTATATAATTATGTAACATACATATCATAAATACATGCATGAACATATTTTTAAATCAAGTGCTTTTCTGTCAAGTATAAATACTTATGAAAACAAAAGATACCTTCAGTTTTCTTCTCCTGTTAAACACAAATTCATGTTTAATCATGTATCATGATCAGTATGGAGAAGGCAGTGGCACCCCACTTCAGTACTCTTGCCTGGAAAATCCCATGGACGGAGGAGCCTGGTAGGCTGCAGTCCATGAGGTCGCTGAGAGTTGGACACGACTGAGCGACTTCACTTTCACTTTTCACTTTCATTCACTGGAGAAGGAAACGACAACCCACTCCAATGTTCTTGCCTGGAGAATCCCAGAGACGGGGGAGCCTGGTGGGCTGCCGTCTTTGGGATCACACAGAGTCGGACACAACTTAAGCGATTTAGCAGCAGCAGCAGCAGCAGCATGATCAGTATCACACCAGCTATATAATACAGATGCTCTCCATTAGTTTTCAGTGTGCAATGGAAGGCCTTTCCTTTCTCTAAGAATAAGAGGTAACACATGATATAAATACGAATCTATCAGAAAACTTGCCTATCTTGTGAGTTGTTGTATTCCCATTTTGAATATATTTATTAGCACTTATATCAGAATAATCTGAAAGATTCCTTGTGCATTATAATTATTTTCCTTTACAAAACATCCAGATGACACAATGGTCATGGCAGAAACTGAAGAGGCACTAAAGATCCTCTTGATGAAAGTGAAAGAGGAAAGTGAAAAAGCTGGATTAAAACTCAGCATTAAAAAAATGAAGATCATGGCATTTGGTCCCATCACTTTATGGCAAATAGATGGGGAAACAATGGAAACAGTGACAGACTTTATTTTCTTGGGCTCCAAAATCACTGTGGATGATGACTGCAGTCATGAAATTAAAAGATGCTTGCTCTTTGCAGGAAAAGCTATGAGTAACCTAGACAGCATATTAAAAAGCAGAGATATCACTTTGCTGACAATGGTCCATCTAGTCAAAGCTTTGGTTTTTCAAGTAGTCATGTACAGATGTGAGTTGGACCATAAAGAAAGCTGAGCAATGAAGAATTGATGCTTTTGAACTGTGATATTGGAGAAGAATCTTGAGAGTCCTTTGGACTGCAAGGAGATCCAGCCAGTCAATCCTAAAGGAAATCAGTCCTGAATATACATTGGAAGGACTGATGCTGAAGCTGAAGCACCACTATTTTGGCTACCTGATGTGAAGAACTGACTCATTGGAAAAGACCCTGACGCTGGGAAAGATTGAAGGCAGGTGGAGAAGGGGACAACACAGGATTAGATGATTGGATGGCAACACCATCTCGATGGATGTGAGTTTGAGCAAGCTCTGGGAGTTGGTAATGGACAGGGAAGCCTAGCATGCTGCAGTCCATGGGGTCACAAAGAGTCAGGCACCACTTAGCGACTGAACAATAACAAACAACGGGAATCAGTGTATTATGCCCAGAGACCAGAAGGGTGAACTGCCCCACAGTGAATGACATGACCCAGCATCACTCAGAGGTCAAGATTAAGAATGCTTATCTCAGAGGAGACCAGTAGCATCACAGTATAGTTAGGCCAATAAATTTTGTCATATCATAGACCACTTTTATATATTTCATGCTATTTTTGATTATTATTTTTTGCTCATTCTTGACTAGGTGTTATTTCTAAACCATGTTTTACCCTCCAGTGGGGTCAGCAAAAAAGTCTAGCTGCACCAATGAACCTTGTAGAGTTAACTACCAGGTTAATACCTTGAACTGTTCATTAACCAGCTAGTGTATCCATTTCACATTGTTAAGCTAGACAACAAGTTGATGCCCATATCTTGTAGTCAAATTTTCTGTCTAGTAAATATATTTCACAGGAAATCTTAAGTCAATAAGGACACAAAGGTGCTTGCTTTATGGAAAATACAGTTTTATTCAAGCAAGATGCTTACTTTATGAAGCGACATGTCTGTGTACTTGATTTTCTTTTTTTATTTTTATTCAGAACAGATGGAGTGCTGTCTCTGCACAGATGTCTTTATAACCATTTGTGGGTTTATTTTGGTTCTTTCATAAAAATGTTATACAAGGAGCAAGACAAAGTATTATCAAGGATATATTAATGAAACGGTGAGGAATCCAAAGACTCAGTAACTTACTCCATACCCTGCCTCCACAGACCGTTTCTGCATGTATCTGAGCTTCTACCGTGCCTCATGATGTGTTTTCTTTAAGCAGTGAGTTTAAAAACTTAACTAAAAGTTACTAACTTGAAATGTTCTGAACAATTTTAGCCTACATGTATAAGATGTTTATATAAAATCGTCACGATTTCTGCTTATCATGGAAAGTTTTAGGATGTTCTGAATGTGGAGAACAGTAGAGAGGTTCTCTAAAAAACTAAAAACTACTGTACGATCCAGCAATCCCACTCCTGGGCATTTATCTAGAGAAAACCATAATCTGAACAGATATGTGTGCCCCAATGTTCATTCCAGCACTATTTTTACAATAGCCAAGACATGGAAGCCTAAATGTCCATTGATGGAGGAACAGATAAAGAAGTGTTATATATACACAATGGAATATGACTCAACCATAAAAATGAAAGTCCTTTGCAGCAACACAGGTGGGCCTAGAGATGATCATACTAAGTGGAGTAAGTTAGAGAAAGGCAAATGTCCTATGATATCACTTATATGTGGAGTCTTATTTAAAAAATGACACAAATGAATTTTTATTTAAAGAACAGAAACAGGCTTACAAATGAACACACACTACTATATATAAAATAACCAACAAGGACCTACTGTAAAGTACAGGGAATTCTACTCAATATTCTGTGATAACCCATATGAGAAAAAAAATCTGAAAAAGAATGAATACATGTATATGTATAACTGAATCACTTGGCTGTACACCTGAAATTAGCACAACATTGTAAATCAACTCTAATAAAATTAAAATTAAAAAAAAAAGTTACCAACTCGGAGTTACTAATAGCCAGAGGCAATTTTGTTACATTGCTGGGAGTGTCCTGCAATATTTTTGAAACAGGTAGATGCTCAGAGAAAAAGAAATCCTATCCAGGTAACATTTTATAAATGGAACTGTTCACTTAATTGCCTCACCCTGTCTCCCAGGACACTAACTGTCTTAGCTTCTCTTTAGAAAGCAGAATATGAGACAAGCTTAGATACAAGTACACTTATTTTTGAAGGTAATCTCAAATCAAAGAGAAGGGCTGGGAATGATTAAACAAGGAGGAAAGAGGAAAAGACAGTTTAAGGATGCATTTTCAAAGGTGTGATTGTGGACAGCTGTGCCATTCTTGTGAGGCTCTTTTAGGGACCCATAAAGATCATTAAAGTGATGTGTGTGAGGAACCAAAAGGTGGACCTCCTGTTATTCATGTGAGGAAGAATCCTCTTGTCTCCCTCTTACCCCTCCTCTGCGCCCATGTGAGTTTAGGGTGCATCCCCATGGCATTCCGTTGTGCTGAATTGGAAAAGCACAGCAGCAGAAAGCAGAGTTCTGTGAAGCAGCCGCCATAGATGCAGGCCTATTCCAGTTGTGTGAAGGTGGTTGAACAGCAATGATCAAGGGAAAAAGTGGGTTTTGAGAAACAAGAGGTGTCCAGGATATTAACTAAAAGTGTCTGTGAGATGGAGTCAATTCCTCTTCTCAGTAAAATTATTTTATCCCAAAGATATATAAAGATTGAGAGTGACTGATACAGAATCCAAAGCACACTATTTACAATAAGAAGAAGCACTGTACGCGGTAACAGGTATTTGTATATTGATGTCTCAGGACTTGAATGCATGGCTAATATTCACACTTGCTCTGATACTTTGCTCAGTTTGGTATTTTAACACGAGGAAGGTTAATATGAGAAATACTCTGGGCAACTAATGCAAAGGCGTATTAATTGGAGTGAAGAAGTCAGAGAGATATCATAAAAGACTTTACCAATTAACTTTCTATTTTCCACAGCCCTACTGAGAGAGGCATGACCCTTCTAACTCCCAGGGACTAATAGGCTTGTGGTGCATTTGATATAGGAAACAGCCAATGGAAATAAAATAAGCATCAATCTCTAATACCAGTCTTAGTTTTTAAAAAGAAATTACTTCTGAGACAATATGGTTTTACATAGGAAAGGAATGAAAGTCTAGAGGCAGATCTGAATCTGATTTATTTTGAATATTTCCTAGGTGGTGCTAGTGGTAAAGAACCCACTTGCCAATGCAAGAGGCATAAGAAACAGAAGTTCAATTCCTGCGTTGGGAATATCCCCTAGAGAAGGGAATGGCAATCCACTCCAGTATTCTTGCATGGAGAAGCTCATGGACAGAGGGGCCTGATGAACTTACACAGTTCATAGGGTCACAAAGAGTTGGATATGACTGAAATGACTTAGCATGCAAGCCATGCATGAAGAAATCAGTTTAGTTCAGTCACTCAGTCGTGTCCAACTCTTTGCGATCCCATGAATTGCAGTACGACAGTCCTCCCAGTCCATCACCAACTCCAGGAGTTCACCCAAACTAATGCCCATTGAGTCGGTGATGCAATCCAACCATCTCATCCTGTCATCCCCTTCTCCTCCTGCCCTCAGTCTTACGCAGCATCAGAGTCTTTTCAAATGAGTCAGCTCTTCACATCATCAGGTGGCCAAAGTATTGGAGTTTCAGCTTCAATCAGTCCTTCAATCAGTCTTCAATCAGTCCTTCCAATGAATACTCAGGACTGATTTCTTTAGGATGGACTGATTGGATCTCCTTGCAGACCAAGGGAATCTCAAGAGTCTTCTCCAACACCACAGTTCAAAAGCACCAATTCTTCTGTGCTCAGCTTGCTTTATATTTCAACTCCTAAATCCATACATGATCACTGGAAAAACCATAGCCTTGACTAGATGGACCTTTTTTGGCAAAATAATGTCTCTGCTTTTTAACATGCTGTCTAGGTTGGTCATAACTTTCCTTCCAAGGAGTAAGCGTCTTTTAATTTCATGGCTGCAGTCACCATCTGAAGTGATTTTGGAGCCCAGAAAAACAAAGTCAGCCACTGTTTCCCCATCTATTTGCCATGAAGTAATGGGACTGGATGCCATGATCTTCGTTTTCTGAATATTGAGCTTTAAGCCAACTTTTTCACTCTCATCTTTCACTTTCATCAAGAGGCTCTTTAGTTCTTCTTCACTTTCTGCCATAAGGGTGGTGTCATCTGCATATCTGCTGCTGCTGCTAAGTCACTTCAGTTGTGTCCGACTCTGTGCGACCCCACAGATGGCAGCCCACTAGGCTCCCACGTCCCTGGGATTTTCCAGGCAAGAACACTGGAGTGGGTTGCCATTTCCTTCTCCAATGCATGAAAGTGAAAAGTGAACGTGAAGTCGCTGAGTGGTGTCTGACCCTCAGCGACCCCCATGGACTGCAGCTGTCCAGGCTTCTACGTCCATGGGATTTTCCAGGCAAGAATACTGGAGTGGGGTGCCATTGCCTTCTCCGCTGCATATCTGAGGTTATTGATATTTCTCCCGGTAATCTTGATTCCAGCTTGTGCTTCTTCCAGCCCAGAGTTTCTCATGATGTACTCAGCATATAAGTTAAATAAGCAGCCTTGACATACTCCTTTTCCTATTTGGAACCAGTCTGTTGTTCCATGTCCAGTTCTAACTGTTGCTTCCTGACCTACATATAGGTTTCTCAAGAGGCACATCAGGTGGTCTGGTATCCCCATCTCTTTCAGAATTTTCCACAGTTTATGGTGATCCACACAGTCAAAGGTTTTGGCATAGTCAATAAAGCAGAAATAGATGTTTTTCTGGACCTCTCGTGCTTTTTCGATGATCCGATGGATGTTGGCAAGTTGATCTATGGTTCTTCTGCCTTCTCTAAAACGAGCTTGAACATCTGGAAGTTCATGGTTCATGTACTGCTGAAGCCTGGCTTGGAGAATTTTAAACATTACTAGTGTGTGAGATGCATGCAATTGTGTGGTACTTTGAGCATTCTTTGGCATTGCCTTTCTTTGGGATTAGAATGAAAACTGACCTTTTCCAGTCCTGTGGCCACTGCTGAGTTTTCCAAATTTACTGGCATATTGAGTGCAGCACTTTCACAGCATCATCTTTCAGGATTTGTTATAGCTCAACTGGAATTCCATCACCTCCACTAGCTTTGTTTATAGTGATGCTTCCTAAGGCCCACTTGACTTCACATTCCAGGATGTCTGGCTCTTGGTGAGTGATCACACCATCGTGATTTTCTGAGTTGTGAAGATCTTTTTTGTACAGTTTTTCTGTGTGTTCTTGCCACCTCTTCTTAATATCTTCTGCTTCTGTTAGGTACCTACCATTTCTGTATAAATTGTGCCCATTTTTGCATGAAGTGTTCCCTTAGTATCTCTGATTTTCTTGAAGAGATCTCTAGTCTTTCCCATTCTATTGTTTTTCTCTATTTCTTTGCATTGATCACTGAGGAAGGCTTTCTTATTTCTCCTTGCTATTCTCTGGAACTCTGCATTCAAATGGCTATATCTTTCCTTTCCTCCTTTGCTTTTCCCTTCCCTTCTTTTCACGGCTATTTGTAAGGCCTCCTCAGACAGCCATTTTGGGTTTTTTTGCATTTCTTTTTTCTTGGGGATGATCTTGATTCCTGTCTCTTGTACAATGTCACGAACCTCCATCCATAGTTTATCAGGGGTCTATTGGGGTCAACAATTTTGGTCTCAGCAAACTGGCTTTGTATTAGAGTGTTATGCCTTCTGTACTTTCTTAAAATCATAATTTCATCAGCTCCTCGCCACGTGCAAAGTTGTTGCTACTTCACACACTCGTCAATTAATTAATAGTATTCTGCTATTTATTCTGAGATTCTCTAGCTTGATATTTTTGCTTTTCTCCATCCATGTTTATCCAAGTGTCTTATTCTCTACATTTGATCTTTGACTTCATAATAGACATTAGTTCTCATAGTACCCCAAATCTCTCATTTCTTCAATATAAAATATTCATTTTTATTTATTTATTTTTTGCTATATGTACTCATTTAGTGCTGGAAATACTAAATTATATAATTTTTGAATGCTTTCCAGTACATGCTAACATTTTATAATAAATTATCTTAATTCTATTTAATTTCAGTCACAAATACTCAATATAAATAGAAAAACAATGAGAAGTGTTCAGATGATAGCCAGAGAAGATTAGGTCTTAGCAAAGTCTGACATAAAAATTCCTTTGCATTGTTTTATCATTGGGTCCTAATTTAGGTTTGTATTATGAATGATTATCTACCATGGCCACTGTGGTTCTATATTTATCGTGGATCAGCTTATAGATATATTTACATGTATAAGAATATATGTGCATTTAAGAAGATCACTTTCAGCTCTTGAAGCCAAGATTTTTTATAGTTAGAACTTTATAGTGATAACCACTGGTGTCTCTATGGTTAAGTATCTTTATATTGCTACTTATGATTCCTAAATACATGAAATTGGGCATTACAAAAGGTAAGACTTTCCCAAAGTAAATATGTTCTACAAAATTCCTACTTTAAAATGTCTTCCTTCATGCTGCAATAGCTTACATAGGAAAGTAATAATCTTATTGGAAAGCATTGGCTGGGAGCCTTTCCCCATGATCCTAGTTGTTTAATATATAAATTTTCATAGTTTACTACAAAATATTAAAAAGTAAGGAGTGTTTCCGTATTTACATTTGGAGATAAATGTAGTCTTTTTACTCTAAGTTTGTTGAGCTTTTATGTACGATGGCTTTAGTTGTCTTTAGCTTCAGGCAGGAGAGGGTGGGACGAATTGAGAGAGTATTGTTGAAGCATGCACAGCACCATAGTAAGAGAGATAGTCCGTGGGATCTGCTGTGTGACACAGGAAGCTGAAACCCAGTGCTCCCTGACAGCCTAGAGGGCTGGGGTGGGGTAGAGATGGGAGGGAGGTTCACATACATACACCTATGCCCTATTCGTCTTGATGTATGGCAGAAACCAACACTATATTATCAAGCAATTATCCTCCAATGAAAAATACATAAATTAAAAGCAAACAGTTTTGATAGATTGTATTGTGACAACTGTCATATTACCATGCATTTAAAAAATCTTATAAATTGGTGAATTTTGGGGCAGCCATTTTACTATGAAGGATGGAGGGGAGAAAAAAACATTTAAGTATTTTTTTCTTTATTATTTCAAGAAAGGTAAAACCACAACTAAAATGCAAAAAAAAAAAAAAAAAAAAAATTATGTAGTGTTTGAAGGTACTATGACTGACCCAATGTGTCAGAAGTGGTTTGTTAAATTTTATGCTGGAGATTTCTCACTGGAAGACGCTCCACAGTCAGGTGGGCCATTTGAAGTTGCTAGCGATCAAATGGAGACGTCCACTGAAAACTATCAACATTATACAACATGGGAATAGCCGGCATACTCAAAATATCCAAATCGAGCATGAAGATAATTTGTACCAGTTTGATTATGTTAATTTCTCTGATTTTGGGTTCCACATAAGTTAAGTGGAAAACAAACCTTGGCTGTATTTCCGCCTGCAATTCTCTACTTGAACATGAAAATGTTCTCTTTTACAAACATATAATTATGGGTGATGAAGATTGGATACTGTACAATAATGCAGAAGAGAGGAGACCATGGGGCCAGTGAAAATGAATCATCACTGGCCAGAGCAAAGACAGGTCTTCATCCAAAGAAGGTGATGCTGTATGGCAGTGGTGGTGGTTTAGTTGCTAAGTCGTGTCCGACTCTTGCGACCCCATGGGCTGTAGCCCTCTAGACTCCTCTGCGCATGGGATTCTCCTGGCAAGAATACTGAAGTGGGTTACCATTTCCTTCTCCAGGAATCAAATCCAGGTCTCCTGCATTGCACGCAGATTATTTACCAACTGAGCTATAAGGGATGCTGTATATATGGTGAGATTGGGAGTCCTATATTACAAGCCACTCAAACAATTAGTTCTAACAAGTACTGCTCCCAATAAGACCAACTAAAAGCAGCACTTTGATGAAAAGTGTCTAGAATTAATCAAGAGAAAACACATAATCTTCTATCAAGATAATGCAAGACTACATGTTTCTTTGATGGCCAGGCAAAAACTGTTACAGCTTGTCTTGGAAGTTCTAATTCATGCACTGTATTTATCAGACATTGCACCTTCAGATTTTCATTTATTTTGGTCTTTACAAAATTCTCTTAATGGAAGAAAAAAAATCAGTTCCCTGAAGGACTGTAAGATGCACCAGGAACTATTCTTTCCTCAAGAAGATAAAGCGTTTTGGAAAGATGGAATTACAAAATTGCCTGAAAAATAGCAGAAGGTAGTGGAACAAAATGGTGAATATGTTGTTCAATGTCAGAAACAAAATGAATATGTTGTTTCATTTTCTTGGTGAAAATGAAAAATGTATCTTTTATTTTTACTTATAACTCAAAGGAATTTTTTGGTCAATGCAATATATAAATGATTCAGAAGTCTAAATGAAACAGACATAAGTTGTAATTTATAAATTTATATTAGATTACATCATTCATATATTTAATTTGCGTTTTTACAATTTTAATTTGTGAAGCATTTTAATTTTTAACTATTTCATCTTTACCTTATATTTTGAATTAGATACTATTTGTTATATTTACCTTCTTAAAATAAATTTGTATTTTTAAGAATGGGAATTTTTGTGAGCACATGGAATTAGACATCCTTTTTCATTTCCCATCTACATCTACACCTCTGAATCTATAGTCTATAATCTGGAAATTAAAAAAAATGTTTTAAGATAATGCAAAGGTCAAAAAAATTACTGAAAATTTAAAGCATTTATAGCTTATTAAAATATTACAATTAAAAATATTATATCTCATAATATTTAATAGGTTGCTTAGTATGGTCATATGCCACAAAAAAAATGAAGTATATGCAAAGTTACTCAAATTTCTTTGACAAATGAACTCCCATCTTTAAAGAATGGATCATATATTTAATGGTCTTTGGAATATATATTGGGTACTAATTCCCTGCAAAAATGAGTGCCAAATAAAGTATAGATTTTCACCTTTTTATATTTTATAAAGTACAGATAATAAAAGTAAATCTTGTATATTGCTTTGATAATGGCTTTAACACAGAGAAACAAAACCACAATTTAAGAACATGAAAATTATTTTATACTATATAGTCTTTGGAATTCTATAGTTAGTCAAGATGGGCTACCCAGGTGGCGCTGGAAGTAAAGAAACCTCATGGCAATGCAGGAGACTTAAGAGACATGGGTTTGATCCCTTGGTCAGGAAGATCCCCTGGATGAAGGCATGGCCACTTACTCTAGTACTCTTGCCCGGAGGATCCCATGGACAGAGGAGCCTGGTGGGCTACAGTCTATGGGGTTGCAAAGTTTCAGACATGACTGAGCTGACTTAGCAAACATGCAGCATAGAAGAGTTGGACACACTTAGTAGTCACTGACAGAAGGAAAATAACTGCAGTTATCAAAAGATAACTCCATTTGAAATGGGAGGGTAGAAATACTCAAATTTCTCATCCATGGACCTCCTAATGTCATGTTTATTAGGAATAACAGATTCTCTCTTACTTGCTGTGGAGACACTTTCCTAGCTGCAGAGATTTAGTTTGTCCCCTCCATATATATCATCCTTCATGATTATATCTGGGAGGTGCATTGAAGAGAGACCACACCTATTAGAGACTACCCTACCCTAACCACCCTTTTCCTTTTGGTGCAAATTCTGGTGTGTGAGCATCTTTTAGGGAGGTGAATAAATCACAGGTATTTATTTGCCAGAATTGGAGTCTCCTTTTCAAAATCAGGGCTTCTTTGATGACTCATAACAGTAAAGAATCTTCCTGCAATGCCAGAGACCTGAGTTCAAACTTTGGGTCAGGAGGATCCCCTGGAGAAGAGAATGGCTATCCACTGCAGTATTCTTCCTGGATAATTCCATGGACAGAGGAGCTTGGCAGGCTACAGTCCACGGGGTTGCAAACAGTTGGACACGACTGAGTAACGCTTTCAGAATCACACCCTTAAAACTTTAATAAGCTTCACAGCTGTTCGATTTAAGACACTTATATATGTGCTAGAAACCAAAGCTAGAAAGAAGTCACTCAGTTATAACACATGACCTGGATTCAGGCCTGTGAACTTTGTAAGCAAATAAGCAACCTCGATCTCAAAACCCCACCCAGGCCTGCACTGTAATCTTCCATCTCTCTTAATTCAATTATTTTAATTCTTAATTCCTTGCTGAGTGAGGAGACACCACTAAAATTATCCCTGCCTTCAGTATATACATTCCCCCAAATAATTTTCTTTATGTTCTTCTTCTTTCCTCTTTTCTGCCCTCTTTGCTTCTTTTTCCTTTCTTTCTCTCTCTCTCCCTTTTTTTTTTGTGGTTTATAATCAGGTCAAAGCTTCTAAATAAGGCTGTGGGTTTGTAGGTATGAGGTAGTGTCAGGCTTCCCTGAGGCACTTATCTTATTATCTGCCAAGCCTTCTGCCTACCTGAAACTATGTAACACAGCTTTGCCCTAACTTTTATTAGATGTGTAGAATTTGCCTTTTCCAAACCAATGAAGCTCCAAATGTTAAGAATTTTGGTCATTCTTTATTTCAACTCCCAGGCCAAATGAGTTACTTTTAGCAAAGTTTTATGTATTTATTTATTTATTTTTGCTTTGAGATGAGCTGACTTCAGAAAAGGCTTGCATCTTTCAAGACCTTAGATAAAGCTGTGCAATTAGCCAACACATTCAGATATTGCAACATTTTTCATGTTTCACTTCTAATTCTGCAAGTTCAGTAGACACAAAATCTGAGTTCCAGTGGCCAATGATCACAGATTCACAACTGTTTTACTAACACATCAAGATAGTCAGCTTCCATTGTTGAGAAAAGGAAGAGTCCTTAAATTTTTTTGTTCTAGCTCCTTGTTCAGTTAATTCAAGTTTGCAGGATCTGTTACTCTCAATCCTTATTTCCCTGTACCAATTTCTGAATCAGTTCAGATGCTTTTGCTTGCAAGTAATAGACAGCTCACATAAACAAAACATGCCTTGTATATTTGTAATTCCTACAAAAAGCCCAGATATTCACTGCTATTGTACTTATGTGCATGTATGCTAAGTCACTTTGCTCATGTCTGATTCTTTGCAACCTTGTGGACCATAGCTCACCAGGCCCCTCTGTCCTTGGGATTTTCCACGCAAGAATATTGGAGTGGATTGCCATTTCCTCCTCTAGGGCATCTTCCCAACCCAAGGATCAAACCTGTGTCTCTTATGTCTCCTGAACAGGAGGGTTCTTTACCACTAGGGCCATCTGGGAAACCCCTGTTGCACTTGGGGAAGTCACATTTCCAGCCCTAACTAAATCACTTTCATCAGGAATTTGCTAGCAAACTTAATTCATGTGGGCTAGAATTTAGAGATGGAGTATAGTCAAGCTTCAAGTAAAGTCCCAAATTTCAATTAACAACAGTTCGAAAAGGAAAAGGAGCTGGAAGCTCGGAATTCAAGATAGATACACCATCTCTGAAAATCATTCTGAATCTTACAGGTGTTTTTATATAGTATTTAACTCTCTCCCTTAGAAGCAGACCAGATGGTATTTCATATCACTTATATTAAAAATTAACTCCCTATGGAAACTAAAGTAATGGTAAGTAACTCTGGAAAGAACAGTTTGTAAATATTATGTAGCTGCTATAATACAAAGTTTAAAAAAGACAGATTACCTACAGGCTATGCAAATTAAATCGGCAATTAGTTTTTTTTGTCTTTTGTATATGATCTTTGAACTGTTAAATTATATATATTTGCAACATAAACATAAACAAGGCAAAATACAAAATCTTTGACTAAATGAGCTTTGATAGTGCCTAAAGACCCATTTACAGAGCTATTTGTAAAAAGATGGTTATCCTTAAAGAGAGCACTGAATTGTCAAAGCTCCAACTATAAATTTTAACAACACATAGGGAAGAAAGCACTGACTATGAAATAAGAAATCAGGGTTCAAAACCCTCAATTATTTTTTTTAGAGATAGTGGTATAGAAATATATGTCCCCACGTTTTGTATTAAACTGGAGGACATATATTTGTATTTTTTTTTTCTTTTTCTTCCTGAACTCCTTTATTTTATTTTTTTAAATTTTTTTAAATTTTATTTTTTAACTTTACAATATTGTATTGGTTTTGTCGTATATCAACATGAATCTGGCACAGGTATACACGTGTTCCCCATTCTGAACCCTCCTCCCTCCTCCCTCCCCGTACCATCCCTCTGAGTTGTCCCAGTGCACCAGCCCCAAGAGTCCAGTATCGTTCATTGAACCTGGACTGGCAACTCGTTTCATATATGATTATTATTCATGTTTAAATGCCATTCTCCCAAATCATCCCACCCTCTCCCTCTCCCTCTCCCACAGAGTCCACAAGACTGTTCTATACATCAGTGTCTCTTTTGCTGTCTTGTATACAGGGTTATTGTAATGCAGAAGCACATATGGGTTGAAACATATTGTATTATGCTATTGTAGGTATCAATATTTGGCTAGCAGAGTTGTTGTGAAGGTGAACTGATAAAATATAAGTGAATTAACTTAGCAAACAACATTATATATATTGACTTAGTATGTGTGCTAAGTCACTTCAGTCATGCCCGACTCCTTGCCACCCTGTGGGCCTTAGCCGGCCAGACTTTGGATTTTCCAGGCAAGAATACTGGAGTAGGTCACAATGCCCTCCTCCAGGGGATCTTCCCAACCCAAAGACTGAACGTACGTCTCTTACACCTCCTGCATTGGCAAGCAGGTTCTTTACCACTAGTGCCTCCTGGGAAGTTGTTGGTAGGTCCTCAGAAACTAGAAGTAATTCAGTTACTTAGTTTTGGTAAATACTATTTTGTTAACAACAGACTGGTTCCAAATAGGAAAAGGAGTTCGTCAAGGCTATATATTGTCACCCTGTTTATTTAACTTATATGCAGAGTACATCATGAGAAACGCTGGACTGGAAGAAACACAAGTTGGAATCAAGATTGCCGGGAGAAATATCAATAACCTCAGATATGCAGATGACACCACCCTTATGGCAGAAAGTGAAGAGGAACTAAAAGCCTTCTTGATGAAAGTGAAAGTGGAGAGTGAAAAAGTTGGCTTAAAGCTCAACATTCAGAAAATGAAGATCATGGCATCCAGTCCCATCACTACATGGGAAATAGATGGGGAAACAGTGGAAACAGTGTCAGACTTTATTTTTCTGGGCTCCAAAATCACTACAGATGGTGACTGCAGCCATGAAATTAAAAGACGCTTACTCTTTGGAAGAAAAGTTATGACCATCCTAGATAGCATATTCAAAAGTAGAGACATTACTTTGCCAACAAAGGTTCGTCTAGTCAAGGCTATGGTTTTTCCTGTGGTCATGTGTGGATGTGAGAGTTGGACTGTGAAGAAGGCTGAGCGCCAAAGAATTGATGCTTTTGAACTGTGGTGTTGGAGAAGACTCTTGAGAGTCCCTTGGACTGCAAGGAGATGCAACCAGTCCATTCTGAAGGAGATCAGCCCTGGGATTTCTTTGGAAGGAATGATGCTAAAGCTGAAACTCCAGTATTTTGGCCACCTCATTCGAAGAGTTGACTCATTGGAGAAGACTCTGATGCTGGGAGGGACTGGGGGCAGGAGGAGAAGGGGACGACAGAGGATGAGATGGCTGGATGGCATCACTGACTCAAAACTCTGGAAGATGGTGATGGACAGGGAGGCCTGGCATGCTGTGATTCATGGGATCACAAAGAGTCGGACACGACTGAGTGACTGATCTGATCTGATCTGATTTTGTTAGAATCTGATGCTGGGAGGGATTGGGGGCAGGAGGAGAAGGGGACGACAGAGGATTAAATGGCTGGATGGCATCACTGACTCGATGGATGTGAGTCTGAGTGATCTCCGGGAGTTGGTGATGGACAGGGAGGCCTGGCGTGCTGCAATTCATGGGGTCTCAAAGAGTCGGACACGACTGAGCGACTGATCTGATCTGATAAATAGTTCTGCTGCTGCTGCTACTGCTAAGTCGCATCAGTCGTGTCCGACTCTGTGCGACCCCGTAGACAGAAGCCCACTAGGCTCCTCTGTCCCTGGGATTCTCCAGGCAAGAACACTGGAGTGGGTTGTCATTTCCTTAATAGTTCTAGTGGCATTTAATTAATTCACTGTCTTTTTATATTGCTCCTTTGTTTTTTATGATTCTTACAAAAATGCTTCTTTTGTCTCCGAGTCTTCATCCTCATCTACTTTGTGGCTGAGAGAGAGCAAGTAACATTCCCAGTTGAGTCAGGCTTAGTAATCTCCCTTTGTAAAGAATTTCAGGCTTTTATGTATAATTCTGCTTTTATAATATCATGACATACCCTTGATCATTACAGCAGCACTAAATTTATTAACAGATCATTTATGCCTCAACTATCACATTGTGTGTGTGAGAGTGTTAAGTTGCTTGAATTGCATCCAACTCTGCAGCACTATTACGTTCATACATTTTATTTTGTACTTCAGAACTCAAGACCTCAGTATTACATCCCTAGTTCATACCCTAGGGGGAGCCAAAAGATAGTTGCTGAGTTCCCAGACCAGAATGTTCTCTGTGTTACTACTGTGAGCCCCATAAAATTGCAAAAAAAAAAAAAAAGTACATTTGCTTTGTCAAGTAAGTCATATTTGCTTCTGCTTTCAGGCTCAGGAAACTTCCTTCACAAGCTTGGTCTAGGAACTTCAACTATAAATAAAGCTTCAGTTATAATGAGTGGATTCTCCAATGTCACCCTCTCCCTCACTACTTTTAACTGTCTTATTTCTTGTGTTTGCTTATCTATACATTTTATTGAATATCTGCCATTTCCCAGAGTATACACTAAGTACTGCAGATGTAGTGGTGAGCCATAACAGACCTAATAACTAGGCTTACTGAATTTACATAGATTGATAGCATCAGTCACTTCAAGAGGCTTTTGGCTTGTATACCCTATTTAATAGTTTTGAATTTTTTAGGGATTTTACGTTCTATTAATTCTTCATGGATTCCTAATGCAAGTGCTAAAGTACTTATTTTTACTTATGTAAACATGATTAATGGAGAATAAATAGATTCGATCTTGATAAACACCAACATACCCAATTAGACTACCTTCTGATTCTTCATTGGTCAGTGCTTTAAAAGTATCTTCTGACCCTCCTGACATGCGTTGAACTCTTCCACCTACTGCTACTGCTGCTAAGTCGCTTCAGTCGTGTCCAACTCTGTGCGACCCCATAGAAGGAAGCCCACCAGGCTCCCCCGTCCCTGGGATTCTCCAGGCAAGAACAGTGGAGTGGGTTGCCATTTCCTTCCCCAATGCATGAAAGTGAAAAATGAAAGTGAAGTCGCTCAGTCGTGTCCGACTCTTAGCGACCCCATGGACTGGAGCCTACCAGGATCCTCCGTCCATGGGATTTTCCAGGCAAAAGTACTGGGGTGGGGTGCCATCGCCTTCCCCGATAACATGTTGTTTATATGATCCAGTTATACACTGAATGATACGTTTGCAAACCCAGAAAACAATCACCTTCCTATTTTAAAGATACATACGTGCGTGAAGGAGTTTTGTGAAGGAAAGGACGATTCTGGGTCTTCCATGAAGAAGATACTCAGAGCAGTGGTAATAGCCACCAGACGGGACTCTGTAAATGTACATAAGGGTTTGTATAGGGAGAAATCTTTGCTATGGTTCCCTTTCTAGTCTATTTGAATGATGATCTCAGTAAGTAGGAACTCAACATGAAATCTAGAAAGTCTGCCTTGTTTTGTTTAACAGATAACATTGACCTTTGTGCCATGAGTCACTGATGTAAGACCTAAAACGATGCCAGTGACCTTTTAATATCTTCCAAGACACTCTGCCTGAGTAAAAGGAGACTTCTGCAATAAGAAACTTACATTCCATAAGTAGGATCAAACACAATGCACAGATTCAGTCATACTTTTTTTTTTTTTTTAAATCTTTTAAAATACACAAGATAGGTTTTGGGTCGGGGATCATTGGTAGCCTGGCGGATAGCAGTAGAGGTGACAAGGTTGTCATGGCTATAAGAGGTTCATAATAATGAAAAGGGATATGTCTGTAGTTTTGTCTTTCATGAATCATTAACTGTTCTGACTCCTGTTTTTTTTTTCTTCTTCTTCTTTTCTTCTTTTATTTCCAATTCATTCACATATGGATTGGTGGAGAGGGCATGTCTCAGACTCAAATTTAACCAATTATTTTTTCTCTTGCTTTCTGTTTTTGTAAATGGCATAATTTAAAGCTATCAGTGACTATTTATTTGACCATGTTTTCTGGAAAAGTAAATCAGGTGATGAAGGAGAAAGGACTGAAGTAGAAATGTACTTAGGGAAGGAGTTAGATGATAGAAAGCAAGCTTTCATTAGATTTGGAGTCATTTCTCAGGCCCAGCTGTCTGAATCCTGGACTTTGATTTCTATAAGGCATTTTAACATCCTTATACAAATTTCACATCTTTCACATTCCATTTCAAGAGTGTCTTTCCTATGATTTTAAATGTTATATTCATATTATTTCCCAATTTAAAATTTTCTATTTCTTTCCTAATATGTTGTAGTTTTTTTACAGTCCTTCATATATGTCCTGTGTGTATATGTGTGTGTGTGTGTGTGTGTGTATTCAGATCATAAGGTGATCTTGTGATAACACTTGTAGGCCATAATTTATTCTAAATTTAGGGTGGGTATTTTGGTCCATTTGATGATAGTTTTTCTTTTGAACTTTGGTGGTGGTTTAGTCACTAAGTCGTGTCCCACTCTTGCAACTCCATGGACTGTAGCCTGCCAGGCTCCTCTGTCCATGGGATTTTCTGGGCAAGAATACTGGAGTGGGCTGCCATTTCCTTCTCCAGGGGATCTTCCCAGCCCAGGATTTGAACCCAGGTCTCCTTATTTGCAGACAGATTCTTTATCGACTGAGCTAAGAGGAAGCTTTTGGACTTTGATGATAGGCTATTAGTAATATATCTGTGTACAATATTTTAAAGTATAAAACTTCTGAAATCCCAAAATGAATATCAGATTTAATATGGACATATTATTAACAAGTCGTTAGCAAAAGAGAAGAAAAAGAATAGGTTTGCTATAACTGTGTATGTAAGTTCTTTGTTCAACTATTCAGTTACCCCGACTGATTGATTCAAGCCTCAAGTGAGTTCAAAATAATAAGCAAGTGGTACCCAGGTGCAAGCACTGTGGCAAAAATCAATTTTCACAAAGCTCCCGGTTCTGTCACATAGGGTTCAAAAACATTTAGAGTAGAAGTAATGGATGTTTCGTTTACAATGGGTCGGGTTTGGAGGTCAGCACTCTGAAAAGCTCTAGGAGGCACATTTAGCAATGTTTTCTTCTTTTCCTCTCTCAGTGTTCAAAAGAAAGTGTAAGAGTCACCTACCCAACAGACTTTGTCCATCCTTATTTGATTTGGATTCTTGCTGTGGAGCAACACATGGCCTAACTGTGTACTGGGATGGAAAAACTGAGCCTGACGCTGTTGAGCTGCGGTTAGGCCTGATCACAGAAAACCTCCAGGTGAATATAAAGAAGAAACTTCTTGTCACTGTGCCATGAATGCAGTTAGGGAGAGAGGAACTCTGAGCAGGCAAAACAAGACATTCAAGGCGTATAACCTGAACATTAAGTTTGATGTTCATGGCCTGGCAGAAGGTTTGTTTCCAGTTATTTTGTAACTAAATTGTATGTGGTGCAAGTCCACAGGTTTTCTGACTTAATGGAGCTGAGCTGTGGACAGTGCTGCATTTGCCATGTGTTCATGAGAGACATGCAGAAGGACATGGCAACCCACTCTAGTAGTCTTGCCTGGAAAATCCCATGGATGAAGGAGCCTGGTAGCTTGCAGTCCATGGGATCACTAAGAGTCAGACACAACTGAGTGACTTCACTTTCACTTTTCACTTTCATGCATTGGAGAAGGAAATGGCAACCCACTCCAGTGTTCTTGTCTGCAGAATCCCAGGGATGGAGGAGCCTGGTGGGCTGCTGTCTATGGGGTCGCCTAGAGTCTGACATGGCTGAAGTGACTTAGCAGCAGCAGCAGCACCAGCATCAGAGACAAGGGAGGAAATGGGAACCAGGCACAAGAGGCTGCCTGCTGTTTGTAACTGTGCACTTCTTATTGCCTGCTTTCAGAGTAAGCCAATATGAAAACAAATTTGAAACCAACTCACATTATCATTCTTTTCTAATTTTTGTAACATACTAATTCTGTAAATCTAGTCAAATGTAGGGGATCAGTCAATATGCTCTTTGTTCCCCAGTTACACACACACAAATATACACACAATTCTCTTTAAATGACTTTGGAAAGAGGTAGAGGAAAGTACTATATATCTCTATCTATCTATATTTATATTTAATACCATGCTTATTTTCATCCCTCTATGTAAGAAAGAAAATGCTCCCTTTTCACTCCCTTCAAGTGAATTTCACTTGAAGTCCTAAGGTTCATAATAAGAGGAGCTAGGCTGTTGGATTTTCTCACATGAGATCAGACAACCTATAGGTCACAGATATACTTTTCTTCCAGGTATTAGGAGTAGAAAGTGTTTTCCTGTGGACTCATGGGTAAATATCACAACAGGGCAAAATCTTTGTTAACTTGTTGATTTTTTGTTTGTTTAAGAAAAACAAACATAAATGTCAAAAGAGTGTCAAGTTGGAATAGAGTTATCATTTATTGAGTACTTAGCATTATACCCTAATCTAAGTACTTTTTAGTTAATTTATAAGTCAGGACATTAAGTTAGTAGAGAACACACTCTTTACCTTGATCACAGAGTTAAAAGTTATTACAGACAAGATTTTGACCTAGTAACTTATACAAGCTCAGAGTAATGGGAGCTAGAACCAGAAGTTGACCTAAGATGTCTATCTTCAAATATCAGTTCTTTATCTGTATTTGACACTGTCTTCATACATATACTGTGCTTTTTGAGCAACATATTTTATCTCCCTTTTATAGGTAAGAAAACTTGAATCCTAAGAAATGATACCATTTCCCCTTTGATGCTGAGTTATTAAATGGTCCAACTAGAATTTAAAGTCATGATTGTCTGCTTTAAATGGGAGAGCAGGGCTCTAACTGCTGCTTTGATAGCTGACCTGAGATATTTATGTTTGTTCAGTTATAAAGTTATTGTTAGATTTTTCCCGACTTCTTTTTACTGTTCCTGAGATATGCAGGTAATAATGTACTAATACAGGCAACTCAATAAAGTGTAGAGGAAAATCTCTGCGTATACAACATACCAAATAACTTGTTTAAATAATAAGTTTAATCACAATATTAATGATTTCCTGAAGCACTTCCATAATAACAACAAAGATGAAAAATGAAAGGAAATTTGCCCCACTAGATAATATACCCTGGAAAATCCCATGGATGGAGGAGCCTGGTAGACTGCAGTCCATGGGGTCTCTAGGAGTCGGACACAACTGAGCGACTTCACTTTCACTTTTCACTTTCATTGGAGAAGGAAATGGCAACCCACTCCAGGGTTCTTGCCTTGAGAATCCCAGAGACGGGGGTGCCTGATGGGCTGCCATCTATGGGGTTGCATAGAGTCGGACACAACTGAAGCGACTTGAGCAGCAGCAGCAGCAGCAAATATAGCATAAAAAAGCATAGATTAAAGCCGGGTGGAAGTGGAACAAAAATAGGCATCAAGATCAATATGAACAGAAATGAATGGTACAAAACTACAAGGAAAAAACAAACATTATACAAGCCACTTTGTTATACAGTGAGGCTGGCATTGAAATTAATGGAACTCATGCAACCTAATAAATGATGTAAATCAATTTTCATAGGAGTAAGAATAGCTCTTCAATATATTAAATGGATCTCAGCTTCACTCATCATTAAGTAAATATAAAATAAATTAGATGCTATTTTCACTTCAGATGGGAATATATTTACATGTTTTGTAATAACAGCAAGAGTATATGGAAAGAAGCAATCAACTTGCTTAATCTGCCTATGTTGATTGGAAATGGATTGTTACAATTATTTATAAAAGTCATTTAAAATCTAATTTAAAAATTCATGTCCTTGACTAATAATTATACTCCTAGAAATTTTAATATTTGAGCATATTTGTGAGGCATACCTACAGAGATGAATAAAGTTGTTAACTGAAGCATTCTGAAAAGATTTTATAAGGGAAAAAAAGCCATCTTTAGGTGAAGTAATATACAATGAATTAAGATATATTTACAATTAAATGTCTAGTCACTCTTGATAAAGAAAAGGAATGACTCTTTTTTTATATGCATTGATCTATATACTAGTCAGTTATATGAACACAGACACTTAGCAAAACCTACAACCGTGTATTGTATTGTTTTTACTTACACACACACACACACACACACACGCTCATTGTCTGTCCAAAATCAAGAAAGCAGGGTTGAAAGCCTAAGACTAATCTAGTTTTAGAAATCTAAATAAAAGTAAAAATGATGATTGTAATGGAGAAGTCATGAGTATCAAGTTTCAACAAGAGAGGTATGCCACTATCTATTCTGAATGAGAGATTCCTTACCTGGCTATCTGAGAAGTATTTTTAATTATTATTTTAATTTACACATATATACTTAAAATGTTATATGGTACTACTGCTAGGAGGCTAGCCTAAACTGAGCAAGCTTCTAACAGTGTCCCTTCTACCCTGCTTCTCAGAGGCAATCTTTATAATAATAGCTATTATTTTTTACAGTTTTTTCCACATTTTAAATGCATATACTGAAAATTTTATTGCCAGTTTTAGACATTATATTTTTCATTTATCTTACAGTAGTTAAGAATTTTAACTCCCTTAAACCTATTTTTTTACGTTTTTTGCCATTCTCTTTTCCCACTTTTATCTTCCCAATATGATATCATGACTCTTATAAGTAAAGATAATAATTTGTTAAATTAAAAAAAAAGAAAAACCTTTTTATATTCAGGTATAGCAAACAATGTTGATGAACAAAGTGATAGTATCAGGAGAACAATTAAGGGATTCAGCCATACATATACATTCTCCCCCAAATCTCTCTCTCATTCTCCCCCAAACTCCCCTCCCATCCAGGCTGCCACATAAGATTGAGCAGAGTTCCCTGTGCTGTACAGTAGGTCCTTACTGGCTACCCATTTTAAATATCGCGGTGTGTACAGGTCCATCCCAAATTTTGATCACTTCTAAAAGAAAACATGTTTCTAATGATTATACTTGCTTTGATTCTAGATTTTAGTTTTTATGTATTCCATTAGTGCCCATTTTTTTTCAATTTTTTTGTCTCTTGTTACCTTCTTCTTTGTCTAATAGCTTCATTAAATGTTTCTCAATGTAATTTTCCACATGGAGAAATCTATTAAATAATCTTCTGATTCCTTGTTTTCCTGTTTGCTTCTTCCATATTTTGCTTTGATGATTCCATAGTTGCAATATGGATGTCTAATCAGGCTGCATTACATGTTGCATTTTTATTTCTGGAATCTTTCTCTTCTTTCCTGATGTACTTTGTCATTTTGATAGAACATATTCACTAAATAACATCGTCAAATAAGCTACAGGTTAAATATATTCTTTGAAAATATAATAGAAAATATCTTCATTCTATATACTGTGTTACTTGACTGAAAGTTAAGCAATATATATTTTTCCTCAAATATTTAGAGAGGGATAAAGATAATTGTGTGTGTGTGTGTGTGTGTAAGAGAGAGAGAGAGAGAGTGTGTGTGTGTTTAAAACACAAAATGATGCAAGAGGCAAATGTTAATACACAAATGGGCAGAATTAAAACATCTCAAAAAAAAAAAAAAAAAACTCAAGAAAATAGATGACAATGGGTAAATGGGGCACCATCTTGAAAATTTTTAGTAAACTATTTAAAACTCAAAGTCATGCAAAGGGATTTCCAGTTTCTGGTCTGGCATGAAAGAACCTTAGAAATTCCACTCTGTCCTAATAAGAAGTAGGAAGCTGAACAAACTGAATAATGAACATCTTTGGATTCAGAAGAGAAGTGAAGTCATGGAGCAAATGGCTGCCTCCAACTTGAAAAGAATCACAGGTGAATACTGAGAATCACAGCTTCCAGAAGTAACGATCCATGAACTCCACAGAAATCAGTACTATGAGAAGGAACTCTGAGCTGCCTTGAGGAATTGCAAGAATCTCACTGTGAACATGTCTGTGAGTTTAAACCCCAGGAAACCCAGTCCACACTTCAGTGGGTTTTACTTCCAAGACCTAGACCTGGTTCTCACAGTGAGTATTAGAGAAAAGCCTCTTGTGTTTCCAGCAGGCCAAGGTGAAAAGGATAATGAATTAGATGAACTTGCTTCCCAAATGTCCATTCAAATTGTTGCTTTCTTTGATGAAGTCATATTTTTTTGGACTTACACAATATATCACTCTGAGACAAAAATATGGATTAATCAATGACATATTTTATGAATAACCAGGATTTTAGGAATATGAAACGGCTACATTTCTATTTCTCACTTAAATCCTATTTCTTTCAACCTTTCACATTAAAAAATATACCATAGGTCTTATTAAAATGGGAAATATTAGTAGTGTTTTAATAGAACAACTTTGATTTACGTCTGTTTTGAATCTCAGTTATTTTAGGACTATTTTTATCTGACATTATAGCCTAGGACATAACTGTAGTTCATAACCAAAAGAGAGATTTGAAGCAGATGCTTTGTGTGAGAAATACAGATTTTCTAATTCATGTATTAAACAGTTCTCATTTAAAGTATTAGGAATTTGACTCAGTATTCAAATTCATGAGAATGGAAAAATCAAAGAACTTGGTGAGATAAAAAGAAAAGCCACAAATCATATAAAATAATGTTTGCACATGTGTGTGTAAATTCATTGCTTAAGTAATTGTGGCATTACAATTTTAGCTCTTAATGCATCATGCAACATTAAGCCCAAAATATGAAAATGTTGAAGTTTTCAGAAAAAATTATTGATTTCATTCCATGAATAATATTCTATGAATAATTTGCTTCAAATATTGAACTTGATGAAAATGCTTATTAAGTTAAAAGGGGTGTTGCTTTCTTACATCTCAGAAAACATTTAAAATCATGATTTCCCAAAAACTGTGATAAAATGGATGCTCAATAAAGTAAATTGTACTGGAGCCATGAAATTAAAACACATTTGTTCCTTGGAAGAAAAGCTAGGACAAACCTAAACAGCTGTCATGCTGTAGTCCATGGTGTCGCAGAGTCGGACACAACTTAGTGGCTGAACAGCAACAAAAGGGTGCTTAAAGCAGCAGACGGTGGGAGGGCCAGTCTGTTTAACATTCACCATGAGACGATAAAGGCCATGTAAGTCCATAATAGAATGGTGTGTACATAATAGAAATTAGTTTAAATCCATTATTAGTGTAGTAGAAAGTACAAGAAACAGATAGGGCAACAATTAGCTAGACAGCAAGTAGAAACTGGTTTGTCAAGAGTCTTATTTGACCTGATCCACAATCTGTATTTCTGTCTATAAAAAGCACTGCTGCTGCCGTTGCTAAGTCGCTTCAGTCATGTTCGACTCTGTGTGACCCCATAGACGGCAGCCCACCAGGCTCCCCCATCCCTGGGATTCTCCAGGCAAGAACACTGGAGTGGGTTGCCATTTCCTTCTCCAATGCATGAAAGTGAAAAGTGAAAGTGAAGTCTCTTAGTCGTATCCGACTCTTAGTGACCCCATGGACTGCAGCCTACCAGGCTCCTCCATCAATGGGATTTTCCAGGCAAGAGTACTATCTTCTGTGTAAAAAATGATATATATCTATCTATATATCTTTCATATACATAGCATGAATATATATATATATACACACATATATATATATATATGTTTTATATTTTGAAATAGGAAATGTCAACCCATTCCAGTATTCTTATTTGGGAAATGCCATGGACAGGAAGCCTGGTAGGTTACAGTCCTTGGGGTTGCAAAGAGTGAGACACAACTGAGTGACTGAACACACACACACTCATCTGATATATACATATATATCTTGCACATATATCTATCCTGAATATTTATATTTTATTTATCTTTATATATTTTGCATCACAAAGCCAACATCCAAAAGCCTAAATTTTTCCAGTCAATCCTACTGATGACTATGGGAACTAAACAGAATATTAAAATTTTTTCCTGATGTTAGTTTATATAACAAGGTTTTGTATAGATGTGAGAGTTGGACTGTGAAGAAAGCTGAGTGCCAAAGAATTGATGCTTTTGAACTGTGGTGTTGGAGAAGACTCTTGAGAGTCCCTTGGACTGCAAGGATGTCCAACTAGTCCATCCTAAAGGAGATCAGTCCTGGGTATTCATTGGAAGGACTAATGCTAAAGCTGAAACTCCAGTACTTTGGCCACCTCATGCGAAGAGTTGACTCATTGGAAAATACCCTGATGCTGGGAGGGATTGGGGGAGGAGGTGAAGGGGATGGCAGAGGATGAGATGGCTGGATAGCATCACCAACTCGATGGACATGAGTTTGAGTGAACTCCGGGAATTGGTGATGGACAGGAAAGCCTGGCGTGCTGCGATTCATGGGGTCACAAAGAGTTGGACATGACTGAGTGACTGAAGTGAACTGAACTGAATCATCCTGCTTCATTCTCCCTGTCATTCACTCACCTCAGAGATACTCAAAACACACTAAATTTAGTCTTTTCTAAGAAACTGCGTTCAGTTTTCTTCTATTTGAAAGTGTTGTCCTTCTTTTAAGTTGTTGTTGTTTAGTTGCTAAGTTTTGTCCAACCCTTTGAGACTGTAGCCTGCCAGATTCCTCTGTCCATGGGATTTCTCAGGCAAGAATACTGGAGTGGGTAGCCATTCCCTTCTCCAGAGGATCTTCCCAACCCAGGGATCAAACTCACATTTCCTACTTTAGCAAGGGGATTCATTACTGCTGAACCCAGGGAAGCTTATCCCCTCTTTTAAGGCTGTCCCTCAATTTTTTTAAATTAATTTTTATTTGAATATAGTTGATTTCGGAGAAGGCAATGGCACCCAACTCCAGTACTCTTGCTTGGAAAATCCCATGGATGGAGGAGCCTGTTAGGCTGCAATTCATGGGGTCGCTAAGAGTTGGACACAACTGAGCGACTTCACTTTCACTTTTCACTTTCATGCATTGGAGAAGGAAATGGCAACCCACTCCAGTTTCTTGCCTGGAGGATCCCAGGGACGGGGGAGCCTGGTGGGCTGCCGTCTATGGGGTCGCACAGAGTCAGACATGACTGAAGTGACTTAGCATAGCATAGCATAGTTGATTTAGAGTATTGTGTTAGTTTCAGGTGTAGAGCAATCAGTTTTGCATATACATATATCCTCTGTTTTTTAGATTCTTTTCTCATTTCTTTCATTAGAGAGTATTGAGTAGAGTTCCCTGTGCTATTTAACAGGTTCTTATTAGTTCCCTATTTTACACATAGGACTGTGTATATGTTAATTCCAATCTCTCAATTTATCACCCAGTCCACTTTACCCCGTGGTAACCATAAGTCTGTTTTCTACAACTATAACTCTATTCCTGTCTGTAGATAAGTTTATTTGTACCATTTCTTTTTATTCCACATATAGGTGATACCATATGATATTTGCATATCTATGTCTGACTTGCTTAATACAGTATGACAATCTCTAGGTACATCTATGTTGCTACAGATAACATGATTTTATTCATTTTTGGATGAGTAGTATTCCATTGTAACTATGGACCACAACTTTGTCCATTCATCATCATTTCTAGTGTTTCCTTTCACTGAGGTCTATCATAAAGCAACCTATCCAGTGTTTTCCATAATATCATTGTTTTTATTTTCACAACATTAATTAAGATCTGAAATAATCTTCTTTATTTATCTATTTATTATCGCTATTGATAATAAATGAAACATGGATATAAACATTTTAGAGAATGGCCTTTGTATAGTTTGCTCTTAGGTATTTAGAGTAAGGTCTCATGTATAAGGAGATTTGATACATGTAGCTGACTAACTTCATGTTGTTTTAGAAGAGAAATGGAAAGGAGGTTGGGTAAAGGGAATCACAGTTTGAAAGTTTGCGGCCCCCTTGGAGCTCTAAGGTGACTCTGGTTTGCTGTTATCTCTGCACATGATTTATACCTCATATATGCTTTGTGGACTTTATGTGCATTAAGGATACTTACCATTAGTTTATCTCATGTTTTAAATATTTTTCACAGATGCTATTTTTTTTAAATCCACACTCATCTTACTCTTTGTTTTATAGGTTTTTAAATTTGTTTGTACTTGAAACGTTGATATTTAGCAACCTTTTAGAGATAAATTTATTATTAAATTTAATTTATTAAATTTATCTATTGGAAATGTGTGACAGTTATTTTTAGTAAATGTATTAGTTGTGCAACTATCACCATAGAAAGTTTTAGAACTTTCTGTCACCATAGAAAGCTTCAGAACTTTTCCTTTACCCTCAAAATTTCACTTGTACCCATTTACAGATAGTTTTCTTTCCAATTCTCAGGCATAAACAGTTGCAGATCTGATGCCTGCCTCATGGATTTGCAGTTACTGGATATTCCACGTATTGGGATGGGCCAAAAGTTTCACTCGGGTTTTTCTGTAAGGTGTTATAGAAAATCTTGAGTGAACCTTTTAGCCAACCCAATATATTGAGTGTAGATTCTTTCATGTAACACCCATGTAGGAGCATGCATCAATATTTTATTCATTTATAGTGTTGAGTAGCATTCCATTGTATGTATATAAAATATGTTCTCATCTCTATTAGTAACTGTATTGTTTTCAGCTTGTAGTTATAATGGAGACATTCTGCTATGAAAATTAGCAAATACATCTTTATGTGGACATAGATTGCCACTTTTCTCAGGTAGATAGTTAAAAGTGAAATTGCTATTTCCTAGGCTGCAGTCCATGGGGTCGCTAAGAGTCAGACCTGACTGAGCGAATCACTTTCACTTTTCACTTTCACTTTTCACTTTCATGCATTGGAGAAGGAAATGGCAACCCACTCCAGTGTTCTTGCCTGGAGAATCCCAGGGACGGGCGAGCCTGGTAGGCTGCCATCTATGGGACTGCACAGAGTTGGACACGACTGAAGTGACTTAGCAGCAGCAGCAGGGTAAGTTTATGTTTAGCCTTTAAAGAAGCTGCCAAAATTATTTCTAAAATGAAAGTACTGTTTACATTTCCAAAGCAATCTGTGAGGCTTTCTGTTTTCAACACATTTTTGCTGACACTTGGTTTTACCTGTCATTTCATTATCGCCTTTCTAGTGTGTTCAGCATGTTATCTCAAGTGGCTCAATTATCATTTTTTTTTAATGATTAGGAATGTTGGAATATTTTTATTTTTTAATTGACAAGTAAAATATCAGTAAATATTTATTCAATTACTTTGCCTGTTTTAAATTGAATTGTCTATTTATTATTGAGTTGTAACTGCTCTTTATATAATCTATATATTGCTCTTTATCTAATATATTATCAGAGAATATTTATACTAAAATTTGGTTTGTCTTTTTTATGAGTAATTCTTTTGAAGAGCATTTAACATTTTTTAAAATGATGTCCAACTTTTTTATAGATTGGGCTTTTTTTTCTCTTTAGTTTATGTTTTTGAATCATGTCAAAGATGCTGCCTTATCCAGGGTCAAAGATTTTTTTTTTATGTGTTTTGCTGAAAATTTCATAGTTTTTATTCTTACAATTAGGTTGTGTGATCCATTTTGAGTTAATGTTTATGTATGCTGTGATTTCATTTATAGTGTATGGATATTTAATTATCTCAGTTCCATTTATTGTAAACACATCCTTTCCAATGATTCATATTGCTGCCTTTGTTAAATGCAACTGAACTGAAATATACTAAATTTGTTTTATTGACATATGTAATTATTTTTATGCTATTCAGTTCAGTTCAGTTGCTCAGTCGTGTCTGACTCTTTGCAACCCCATAAACTGCAGCACATCAGGCCTCCCTGTCCATCATCAACTCCCAGAGTCTACCCAAACCCATGTCCACTAAGTCAGTGATGCTATCCAAGCATCTCATCCTCTGTCATCCCCTTCTCCTCCTGCCCTCAATATTTTCCAGCATCAATGTCTTTTTAAATGAGTCAGCTCTTCGCATGAGGTAGCCGAAGTATTGAAGCTTCAGCTTCAACATCAGTCCTTCTGATGAACACCCAGGACTGATCTCCTTTAGGATGGACTGGTTGGATCTCCTTGCAGTCCAAGGGACTCTCAAGAGTCTTCTCCAACATCACAGTTCAAAAGCATCAATTCTTCAGCATTCAGCTTTCTTCACAGTTCAACTCTCATCCATACATGACCACTGGAAAAACTGCTGCTGCTAAGTCACTTCAGTCGGGTCCGACTCTGTGCGACCCCATAGATGGCAGCCCACCAGGCTCCCCAGTCCCTGGGATTCTCCAGGCAAGAACACTAGAGTGGATTGCATTTCCTTCTCCAATGCATGAAAGTGAAAAGTAAAAGTGAAGTCGCTCAGTCATGTCCAATTCTTAGCGACATCATGGACTGTGACTAGATAGACCTTTGTTGGCAAAGTAATGTCTCTGCTTTTTAATATGCTGTCTAGGTTGATCATAACTTTCCTTCCAAAGAGTAAGTTTCTTTTAATTTCAGGCTGCAATCACCATCTGCAGTGATTTTGGAGCCCAGAAAAATAAAGTCAGCCACTGTTTCCACTGTTTCCCCCATCTATTTGCCATGAAGTGATGGGACCGGATGCCATGGTCTTCGTTTTCTGAATGTTGAGCTTTAAGCCAACTTTTTCACTCTCCTATTTCACTTTCATCAAGAAGCTCTTTAGTTCCTCTTCACTTTCTGCCATAAGGGTGGTGTCATCTGCATATCTGAGGTTATTGGTATTTCTCCAGGCAGTTTTGATTCCAGCTTGTGCTTCTTCCAGCCCAGCGTTTCTCATGGTGTACTCTGCATATAAGTTAAATAAGCAGGGTGACAATATACCGCTTTGATGTACTCCTTTTCCTGTTTGGTACCAGTCTAAGATTGGAAATAACATGGTATTTGTTTGTTTGTTTGTCCCAAAATTATTTTGGCTGTTACAGACCCTTTGCCTTTCTAATAATTTTTATTAGATTTTATTTTTAGAGCAGTTTTAGGTTTCAATAAATCTGAGCAGAAAGTACAGAGTTTTCTGATGTAACTCCTGCCCCCATACATTTATAGACCTCCTCATTATCAAAATCCCCCCAAAGTGGAACATATGTTGTAATTGACAGCCTATATTGACACATAAATAGCACCTAGAGTTCAGAGTCTAAAGTGGTTTTCACTGGTGGTATTGTATAGCCCGCTGGTTTAGACAAATGTATCTTCCCTTTTTGTTTCATACAGAGTAGTCTGAGTCCCCTCAAAATCCTTTGTGTTCTGACTGTTTATTTCTTCCGCCACACTAACCCCTGGAAACTTCTGACCTTTAGATTGTCTCTATAGTTTTCTTCTTCCAGAATGCCATGGATTTGGAATCATACACTATGTAGTCTTTTCAGACACTCTCCTTTCAGTTAGTAATACTTGTTTAAAGGTTCCTCTGTGTCATTTAATGGCCTGATAGTGCATTTCTTTTTTTTTTTTTTTCTGACTCTTTTTTTTTAAGGGGGGTATAATTCCTTTACAATTTTGTTGTTAGTTTTTTTGTACAACAAAATGAATCAGCTATATGTATAAATATATACCCTCCATCTCCCTCATCCCATTCCTCTGGATCATCATGAGAGCCCCAGCCTGAGCTCCTTGTGTTACACAGCAGGTTCCCACTACCTATCTAGCTTGCTGCTGCTGCTGCTAAGTCGTTTCAGTTGTGTCCGACCCCAGAGACAGCAGCCTGTCAGGCTCCACCATCCCTGGGATTCTCCAGGCAAGAACACTGGAGTGGGTTGCCATTTCCTTCTCCAATGCACGAAAGTGAAAGGTGAAAGTGAAGTTGCTCAGTCATGTCCGACTCTTAGCCACCCCACGGACTGCAGCCTACCAGGCTCCTCCGTCCATGGGATTTTCCAAGCAGAGTATGTCGTGCTATATAGTAATCCATTGTCTGGTTGTATTCAGAGTTTATCCATTCATCAACTAAAGGACATCTTGGTCACTTCCAAGTTTTATCAATAATGAAAAAAGCTAGTAGAGACATCTGTGTACAGAGTTTGTATGGACATACATTTTCAGTTCCTTTGAGTAAATACCAAGTATTTTTACTACATCATGTGGTAAGGATATGTTTATTTTTGCAAGAAACCACCAAAATCTCTACCAAAGTAGCTTTATCATCTTGCATGTCCACCAGCAATGAATGAGAATGCTGCACATCCTTACCAGCACTTGATACTGTCAATGTTCTTGATATTGGCCATTATGAATACATGAGTAGTGGTATCACACTGATGTTTTAAATCATATACATTTTTGATTCAGCTTGTCAGTTTCAGTAACAGCAACAACAACAAGGCCTGCTGTGGTTTTTAGAAAACTTGAATGTAGTGAGCAGTTGGCAAGAATTGTTAGCATAATAAAGCTATGTCTGAAACCTTCTCCTCTGGCTAGCCATTTTAACAATAATCTGAAGTTGTATTCAGGGATATTCAGCCAGTAAGCTTCCTTAAAAGAAATCAAAGACATGCTTTCATCTCGGTGAGAGCGCGTCTCCAAGCAAAGGCTTCTTTATTGGGGTCATCCAAACCAAGTGGTTGACTATTTCAGAGGTTTTCTCCTTTGCCCAGACTCTACCTAATAAAGTTTTGAGACCATTAAAAAATAAATCTCTCCATTAATTTAAATAATCTTCAATTTCTCTCAGCAATATTTTGCAGTTTTTAATGTATGTCTTTTACACCTATTCTTAAATTTATTCTTAAGTAAATTTTACTGTAATGTGGTTTTGAATTTTCATCAAAACCATTTTTTATTTCTTTTTTGTATGTTAATATGTTCTTCCAACCTTGATCCTCTCACTTATTTGGTCTAGAAATTCTGTGTGTACATGTGCATATATTTGCACAAATGTGAATTTCTTAGTATTTGCTAAATACTGAATCATATCTTTGTGCACAAAAGTAGTATAGTTTCCTTTTCAAATGGTATGCCTTTCTTTTTATTTAGTTTCACTTTACTCTTACCTCATTGAAATGTTAATCTAATGTTGCATAGATGGACATTACAAAACATATGTTCTTTTTATAAATGTGGATACAAAATTCAAATGAATAGCAATAAGAAAATGCAGGATAATTATACATTTAATCATGTATTTTCTGGGATTTTTTTTTTTTTTTAATGTTTGAAAAGTAACATATATGCTTACAAAAGGGATGACTATTAGAATCAATTCCTGGCAAAAGATGTTCAGATGATTTAGAACACGTTTTTTGGAATTGAATTAATATATCACAAGGGCTTGTTTAAAAGGATGGTGGCAAAAAAAAAATGGCAGTAAGTGATATTATCATATTATCAGTTTGTCACTTTAATCCTAATGGATTTAAACAAAAAAGCTTTTCCAATGAGTTCTCTAATAATAGATGTTGATAAATGATTTCTAAGTGAATATATACTCAAACATTTCTCATGTGTTTTTACATTTCAAATTTAATTCTTAATTACATACAAGAATTGAAAAATAAACAAATAGGAGGGGAGATGAGTGCATTTGTGCTCAAGTAAGGTGTCCCATCCTGTTCAGATCTCCCTGGTTCTTGAGGTTGAGGGTGGCTGTTCTCAGCTTCATTGCTCACATAGCTTGCTGCTGCCATAGAGAGTGGGAAAGAGACATGATGCTGGCACCTGGAGAGCCTGATAATGATCCTTGTACACCATCTTTCAGAGCCATAGCCAGGACATAGGATGGAAGTGTTAGTCACATTCACTTGGGACCTGTATGTGCATTAACTCTGAAGTTAATATATTAGACTTCTCAGAAAATTAAACATGAAGAAAAGCTATATTTAGATATTTTTCAGCAACAAAGAACTGATTAAAAGGTCTACTTGCCTATGATCAATTCCCATCACATAGTATACAATATTCTTTGTATCTCTATGGCGATTTCCCCTCTACACGCACAGATAGTATATGTAGCTGTAGTGAGAGTAACAGGGACCATGTAAGTGGAATTTTGTGATAATTTAGAGAATGATACCAAGCAACTGTCTATATCATGCATGTCAGTGACTAATGGGAAACAGATGTCTAGCTGGGCAAATAGTATAAATTCTCAGTCCAGATTTTATCTTGGCCTCCTATTTTTCAAAGATAGGTGTTTTGCAATTGACTTGAAAAGAACTAAATAGGCTATTAGGGCTTGATCAATGAGCACCCAGTGACCCATGGCCAGGGTGGCTTAGTGGACGGTAATCACTTTCAGAGCACCCAACTCTGCCAGCTCTGACACTTGTTGCCGTCACATCAGCCAATTCACAGCAAGGCAGGAAGCAAATTTCTACTTAGCTATTGCAGTATTCATAGCATTTCAGTAAGGTAGATGTTAGTATTTTGATTTTAACAAATCAAGAAGATTATTGTAAGAAGAGTTAAATAGTGTAACAGTACATATTAGAGAGAAAACAGCGGAAGGAAGTAAGGTGGAAAGTCAACAACAAAAAGGGAAAGGAGCTTTGCATGAACCAGTAATGAAAGTATTTAGACAAAAATTATTTTAATTACATTCTGCAACTCCAGTGTACCAATAAAAGAAAGAGAGGTGGATTGAGGAAGAAAAGAAGGAAGAAAAATAGCCAGAATAAATAATATGAAATTGGTTGTCCAATTTTAAACATGAGTTTCACTTAAAACAATCTAACAAAATATATATTCAATCCAAAGCATCAAGCTCTTGGCTTGATGAAGTCCTTCTAGAAATGCAACTCTTTAAAAATAGTTCAATTTTCACCAAATTTCAGAATCTACTTGGTTTTCCAAACAACTTCTATGACAGCTTTCATTTTCCCTTCCATATTAATCATATTTAATGCCAGCAAGTGTTATATCCATCTATATATAGATAGATAGATAGATATGCATTTTTCTGAAAGTGAAATTTGCTCAGTCATGTCTGACTCTTTGTGACCCCATGGACTGTAGTCCATGGATTTCTCCAGGACAGAATACTGGAATGCGTGGCCTCCCTTCTTCAGGGGATCTTCCTAACCTAGGAATCAAACCCAGGTCTCCTGAATTATAGGCGGATTCTTTACCAGCTGAGCCACAAGGGAAACCCAAGAATACTGGAGTGGGTAGCCCATCCCTTCTCCAGCGGATCTTCCTGAGCCAGGAATGGAACCAGGGTTTCCTGTATTGCAGGGAGATTCTTTACCAACTGAGCTATTTTTAGTTAAGCTTTAATTTAAAAACTTTACAGTAATGTGGTCTACTCTTGCTTCATATCTGAGATTTTCTAAAAAAAAAAAAAAAATGACCCAGGCAAACTGTCACAGAATGTCTAGTGCATTATTCACATGAGAACTAGGACACAAAATGAGTTTTTCTTTTTTATGAAAAGACAAAGACAGGACATTTTCTTTATTTCTTTCTACAACTGCTATAATTTTAAATAAATATGCTCCCTGCCATTCCCTGGGATTCAGACATTTTCTTTCTCAATAGCTTGGCTTACACAAGAAATCCAGACATTATCCATCTAGAAATTTTATCTTAGGTTTGAAAGAGGCTCTTCCTAGCCTAATAATGCCATTTGTAAGAGTGGCAGGTTATACTGGCCTAGGTTTCTCCCTTTTTAGGAACTGAGCTTCAGGATGAGACTATCAGGAATTTCAGACTAACCAATTCAGAAGTTGATTTATTTCCTGCATTGTCCAGTTCCTGATGCTGAAATAAAATAAATGAAATTTGCTTAGTTGAATTCAGAATAATAATATTGTTATGTTATGGATAAATATCTTGCAAGATAGCATGAGTTACACCTGAATTAGCAGACCCCTTCTAAAAGAGAATATTCAGAAAAAATACACAAAAACCAAACAGTGTATTGGGCCAAAATAGAAGAGATTTACTTATGGATAACTATGTAGTCCTAGACTGCTTAAATCTCTAGCTATTTATTTCTTAAAGAATTGGGTGTACTCTTAAATACTGACTTCATTTCCTCACACAGATGACACTGAAAAGAATTTATAGATTCTAGCTCTTCTTTATCACTTGTTTGCCATGGAATTTTCCATGATTATGTAATTAGCATAATTTTTCATGTTGCTCTTTATTAAACTATATACTCTAGAATAATCAATTGTAATTTGTAGGGGCAAAGATCTCAGTTAGAATTAACATTTCTAGGCTCTACTGTCACCTGAATCAGATCAGATCAGTCGCTCAGTCGTGTCCGACTCTGCGACCCCATGAACTGCAGCACGCCAGGCCTCCCTGTCCATCACCAACTCCCGGAGGTCACTCAGACTCACATCCATCGAGTCAGTGATGCCATCCAGCCATCTCATCCTCTGTCGTCCCCTTCTCCTCCTGCCCCTAATCCCTCCCAGCATCAGAGTCTTCTCCAATGAGTCAACTCCTTGCATGAGGTGGCCAAAATACTGGAGTTTCACCTTTAACATCATTCCTTCCAAAGAAATCCCAGGGCTGATCTCCTTCAGAATGGACTGGTTGGATCTCCTTGCAGTACAAGGGACTCTCCAGTCAGTTTTGAGAACTTAGAAACTCTTGTCTCTGTTGTTTCCACTGCAAGAAATAAATATTACCTATTAGATGGACAGGGAGGCCTGGCGTGCTGCGATTCATGGGGTCGCAAAGAGTCGGACACTACTGAGCAACTGATCTGATCTGATCTGATTAGATGTACTTATCCGTTTGGGATGCAGTTTAGATTGTTTATGGACAAGAATAGCATTTTGCTCTCAGAATACTTGTACAATTTTAAAAATTATCTATAAAACCGAGAGTTGTTTATATGTCTATCTACTGCCATCAAAATTAAAACTGGAACACTAGAAAACATAGATATCTGTAATACTTTATTTTAAATGGCATGATAACTTTATTATATTTTTACAGAAAAAGACACTTTTACAACATATATTTTCCAAATCAGAAAATTAGTAAATAGAATGTTTGGCACCATTTGATATATATTCAGTTTTCTTTCATTATTATTTCTGCTTGTGCATTGTCTGTTGTGATATGATAAGTCATTTAGCCTTGAAAAATGTGTTGAAACAGTTGGGAAAGAATCAGAGTAAAAATAATGACTATTGAGAGTGATCTAAGCTATGGTTTGAGGACCACTAGACTGTAGTATCATTGACTAGAACTTGAGAACTATTAAACATAGAATATTCTGCATGTTTGTTTATAATGCAGGAAAGGAAGTTTTAAAATGAAGAAAAGAATGATAGCCAAATGAAACACATTATTGTTACTAAGTTTAGTTTACTGAATGCAAAACTCTCTGGATTACAGTCCCAACTCCCATCTTGGACAGGGACCTAAGGATCTCTTTGTGAGCAAAGATTCAAGAAGATCATAACTTCATGACATTGACTAAAAAATTTTAAATTAACTAAATCATTTTATGACCAAAAATATATACTGTACAGTAAAAAGGTCAAGTCTGAGATTCCAACTGGAAGCCAGTGATAATTTCAACCAGAGAGGCTAAGTGAAAGTGGGAATCAAGGCAGCTACAAGGTGAGCTATAAGTAGCTCCCAGAAGGATGTCTGTGTTGATCAAGTGTGCATAAAAGCATTGGTAGGAGGCAAAGATCCTGGAAAATTTTCCAAAAGTGCTAGAATAGTGAGGAATGCTCTTCCATGTTAGCACTTAAATAGCTCTATTGGTGAATATAGCAAAAAGAATTATTTAACAAAATAGTTTAGAAATTTCTTTTTATATTTTTGAAAGCAGGTGTGCTAATAATTACATTTGCCAACAACACCACTTCTTTAAAAATAAAACTGAAATGTCATGACAATTGGCATGATAGTCTCTGTAAAGATAGAATTCAGGGAAATGAAGAAAAGTTTACCTTTTTGCATGTAATTATTAGCCAGAGAAATCTGTTTGCTCTGCTTTTTACCCATCTGTTGCAACTTGCTATGAAATTATTCATTAAACTCCAGAAGAGGATTAGTGTGTTTTGATACCAGAGAGATTAGGCCTTTGCTAATGATCTATGGCATTTAGAAGAAGATTTTGGTTAAGTCTGTTTGACCACAAAACATCACAAAAACAAATAACGGGATTCCTTCAGATAACAAAACAAGACTAAGAGTATTTCAGAAAGGCTGCTAAGTCACTTCAGTCGTGTCCGAATCTGTGCAACCCCATAGATAGCAGCCCACCAGGCTCCTCCATCCCTGGGATTCTCAAGGCAAGAACACTAGAGTGGGTTGCCATTTCCTTCTCCATTGCATGAAGGTGAAGTCACTCAGTTGTGTCCGACTCTTAGCGACCCCATGGACTGCAGCCTACCAGGCTCCTCCATCCATGGGATGTTTCCAGGCAAAGTACTGGAGTGGGGTGACATTGCCTTCTCTGAAAGGCTAGAGCCCCCAAAAACATTAAAATGTTTCCATACAACTACATGTATCTGCATAAAAGTGGTCAGATATGCAGTGATTTTATTTGCTTATTCTACAATGGAAAATTTCACTGGCACTTATATATAACTGAGAACACATACTAGTTTGTGGTGCTTATTTAAGACCCTCCATGAGTTATAATGAAGTTGGAAACTGGGATATATCCTAGGAAAATTAATTATCAAAATAAAGAATAGGCATTTATGGTGAATCCACTGTGTACTGTTTTATTGGTTTAAGATCTAATTATAACAAAAATAAACCCACTCAGACACCACATGGCACCCCACTCCAGTACTCTTGGCTGGAAAATCCCATGGATGGAGGAGCCTGGTGGGCTGCAGTCCATGGGGTCGCTCAGAGTCCGACACCACTAAGCGACTTCACTTTCACTTTTCACTTTCACGCATTGGAGAAGGAAATGGCAACCCACTCCAGTGTTCTTGCCTGGAGAATCCCAAGGACGGGGAAGCCTGGTGGGCTGCCATCTATGGGGTCACGCACAGTTGGACACGACTGAAGCGACTTAGCAGCAGCAGCAGCAGCAGACACCACAACTCTCTGATGCTTATAGGTTAAATTGTGTGTGTGTGTGTGTGTGTGTGTGTGTGTGTGTGTGTGTGTGTGTGTGTGTGTGTGTGTTGTATAGTGCTAGGGGAGTGTTTGCCTCTGGTGAATGTATTTGTGTAAAAGAATCAAGAACTTATTCTGTGATGGGATATATCCGTAAGGTAACCTCATTTTAAAAGTGTGGTTGAATTGTGTTATCATACTTGAGAAAACCGTCAGTGAGCATCTGCTTCTAAAACTAGGCTTTGAGCATAGGTCAAATTGGATCAGATCCATAGGTCAACATGGATCAAATCTGAGCATGATCCACGGATGGGGTAGTGCTGGTGTGAGCACTGTTATACAGGCAAGAGAAATGGTACAGGTGAAAGCAGTGTGGAGATAATGCATACACCTCATCAGAAAGAAAATACTAAAAAGAGGTGTTATTTGGATAACATAGGAGAATTAATATTTATTTATTTTTGAGGAGTATGGCGCAAGAAATAAGCTTGGATTAGCAAAGAAGGACCTATAGAGATGTTTAAATGGCCACACAGAGGAATCTAAGCTTAAACATTATATATTTTTCTTCATGACATTAACATCAGAAAATAGTATATTAAGCTATTTAGTGCCTGCCGGATGTGTAGGAGACCAGTAGAAATTAAAAACAAGAAGTTAACCCTTTAAGTCAGTTGTCTTTTAAAATAAGATTCATTCCTATAAGATATATATTTCAATTAATTAGCATACAGAAAGAAGTTTAAATTTTAAAAATTCTCTTACTGTTACTACTTACCTTTATTTGGGATGTTATTATACTTAACTAGCACCTGTTTATATTTTATAAATAAATATGCAAAGAATGCTCAAACTACCACACAATTGCACTCATCTCACAAGCTAGTAAAGTAAAGCTCAAAATTCTCCAAGCCAGGCTTTATCAGTATGTGAACTGTGAACTTCCAGATGTTCAAGCTGATTTTAGAAAAGACAGAGAAACCAGATATCAAATTGCCAACGTCTGCTGGATCATGGAAAAAGCAAGAGAGTTCCAGAAAAACATCTATTTCTGCTTTATTGACTACGCTGAAGCCTTTAACTGTGTGGATCACAAGAAACTGTGGAAAATTCTGAAAGAGATGGGAATACCAGACCACCTGATCTGCCTCTTGAGAAACCTATATTTAGGTCAGGAAGCAAGTTAGAACTAGACATGGAACAACAGACTGGTTCCAAATCAGGAAAGGAGTACGTCAAGGTGTTATATAAGCAATATAGAAGCTTATTTAACTTCTATACAGTGTACATCATGAGAAACACTGGGCTGGTGAAGCACAAGCTAGAATCAAGTTTGCTGAGATAAGTATCAATAATCTCAGATATGCAGATGACATCACCCTCATGACAGAAAGAACTAAAGAGCCTCTTGATGAAAGTGAAAGAGGAGAATGAAAAAGTTGGCTTAAGGCACCACATTCAGAAAACTAAGATCATGGCATCTGGTCCCATCACTTCATGGCAAATAGATGGGGAAACAGTGGAAACAGTGACAGATTTTATATTTGGGGGCTCCAAAATCACTGCAGATGGTGACTGCCGCCATGAAATTAAAAGACGCTTACTCCTTGGAAGGAAAGTTATGACCAACCTACACAGCATATTGAAAAACAGAGACATTACTTTGCCAATAAAGGTCCATCTCGTCAAGGCTACTGTTTTTCCAGTGGTCATCTATGGATGTGAGATTTGGACCATAAGGAAAACTGAACACCAAAGGACTGATCCTTTTGCACTGTGGTGTTGAAGATACTCTTGAGAGTCCCTTGGACTGCACAGAGGTCAAACCAGTCAATCCTAAAGAAAATAAGTCCTAAATATTCATTGGAAGGACTGATGCTAAAACTGAAGTTCCAATACTTTGGCCACCTAATGCGAAGAACTGACTCATTGGAAAAGACTCTGATGCTGGGAAAGATTGAAGGTGGGATAAGAAGTGGACAACAAAAGATGAGATGGCTGGATGGTATCACTGACTCGATGGATGTGAGTTTGAGTGAACTACAGGAGTTAGTGATGGACAGGGAGGCCTGGAAATGAACTATCTGTAACCTTCAAAGACAAGTCATAATATTTTATTAGAGATTTTCAATATATTTATAGCTTGACTAGTATCATTATGATGCTAAATATTACCATGAAATGATTCTTGAAACCTTTACAACAGAATTACCATCTTCATATGTCACTTACAGGCTTAAATAGGAAATTTAGCACTTAAGTTTTTCTCTTGCATGCTGTATTTATATACAGTGCATATGTGCTGCTGCTGCTACTAAGTCACTTCAGTCATGTCCAATTCTGTGCAGCCCCATAGACGGCAGCCTACAAGGCTCCTCTGTCCCCGGGATCCTCTAGGCAAGAATACTGGAGTGGGGTGCCATTTCCTTCTCACAATGCATATATATGTATAATGAAAATGAAGGTGTTAGTCGCTCATTCGTGTCCGAATCTTTGCAGTCCCAGAAACTGTATCCTGCCAGGCTCCTCTGTCCATGGTATTTCCCAGGTAAGAATACTGGAGTGGGTTGCCATTTATATGTATATGTGAACTTAAAAGACGCTTACTCCTTGGAAGAAAAGTTATGACCAACCTACACAGCATATTGAAAAGCAGAGACATTACTTTGCCAACAAAGGTCCATCTAGTCAAGGCTATGGTTTTTCCAGTGGTCATGTATGGATGTGAGAGTTGGACTGTGAAGAAAGCTGAACGCGGAAGAATTGATGCCTTTGAACTGTGGTGTTGGAGAAGACTCTTGAGAGTCCCTTGGACTGCAAAGAAATCCACCCAGTCCATTCTGAAGGAGATCAGCCCTGGGATTTCTTTGGAAGGAATGATGCTAAAGCTGAAACTCCAGTACGCTGGCCACCTCATGTGAAGAGTTGACTCATTAGAAAAGACTCTGATGCTGGGAGGGATTGGGGGCAGGAGGAGAAGGGGACGACAGAGGATAAGATGGCTGGATGACATCACTGACTCAATGGACATGAGTCTGAGTGACCTCTGGGAGTTGGTAATGGACAGGGAGGCCTGGCTTGCTGTGATTCATGGGGCTGCAAAGAGTCAGACACGACTGAGTGATTGAACTGAATTGAAATGAATATACGCACATATATTTACACATATAGTATATATATAAATCCATATGCAGACAACCCAGGACAGAAACTTAAGAACCGGGTAACATCTTATATCTATATTTCTGTATTAAAAAAAATATGAAACTTGTAAGGGAGTAATTTAATGAATTATTCTATTATTCATATTAGAATTTTTTGATTTTTATTTTATTTGAAATGTAGTCTAATAAAGCAGTTTGTATAAATTCATGGCAATTAGGATGTTTTACTTGTTATATCTTCAGGTGTTGAATTTGGAATAAAGTGTAAACATTTTAATCCACAAATACTTTCTTCTAAATCAGTGAATTATTTTTATTATTATTATTTTTTTTTATTTTGCTTAACTTCACAATCGTGTATTGCTTTTACTGTACATTGAGATGGATCCGCCACCAGTATACATGTGTTCCCCATCCTAACCCTCCCCCCCCCCCCTCCCCCCCCCCCCGTCAATCCTCCAGTCCCAGCCTAGGCCTCCGGCGACCGCAGGCTTCCGACACCATCCCTCCAGGTCATCCCAGTGCTCCAGTCCCAGGCATCTGTTATAGGGCATCGTACCTGGACTGACTCTGTTTCAGATATGATATTATACATATTTCAATGTTATTCTCCCCAATCATCCCACCCTCTCCCGGTCCCAGAGTCCAAAAGTCTGTTCTATACATCAGTGTCTCTTTTGATGTCTCGTAAATAGGGTTATTTTTACCATCTTTCTAAATTCCATATATATGTGTTAGTATACTGTATTTGTGTTTTTGTGTCTGGCTTACTTCACTCTGTATAATAGGCTCCAGTTCCATCCACCTCCTTAGAACTGATTCCAATGTATTCTTTTTAATGGCTGAGTAATACTCCATTGTGTATATGTACCACAGCTTGCTTATCCATTCATCTGTGGATGGACATCTAGGTTGCTTCCACGTCCTGGCTATTGTAAACAGTGCTGCTATGAACATTGGGGTACATGTGTCTCTTTCAATTCTGGATTTCTCAGTGTGGATGCCCAGCAGTGTGAGTCTATTATTTTTTCTTTTTTTTTAAAGTTCTTTTTTGTGAACTTTTTTCCATTTCAAGTAATTTTGATTATTTTTCCCATTTTTAAAAGATTACTTTCCATTTATAGTTATTACAAAATATTGAATATATTCCCATGTTGTACAATACATCCTTGAACCTATCTTATATGCAATAATTTGTACCTCCTTCTCTCTCAACCTTGTATTTCTCTTCTCCATTCCCCACTGGTAACCACTAGTATTTTCTCTATATCCATGAGTCTGCTGCTTTTTTGTTATATCACTGATAGTGGATGCCATTTTACATGTTAAAATCAGGGAGCTGAATTATACGGATGTACATGATAATGCAAGTATTTATGCAGTTTTAAGAATTCTTCAAGAATTCAAATTTTATCCAGAAATCATATTTTCTATCACATGAGATCAATTTTTCTTCTGTTATATGCTCAGCAAAATGCACATGAACACCTTGTGGTTTTTTTTTTTCTTGTTATTTAGCCACATGTCATTGGAGATCATAATTGTTTTCAGTTTTTGTTAGCATCTTACTGATATTTGGGTCTTTAACATTTGAATGTTTCTAATCTTTAACAGAAAACTTCACACCTGAATTGGAGATGTGAAGGCAGGAGTAATAGGCAATAGATTGAACTATTTGATATGCCTCTAGAAATAAAGTTAAAGTGAAGTCAGTCATGTCTGACTCTTTGTGACCCCATGGACTATAGCCTACCATGTTCCTCTGTTCATGGGACTTTCCAGGCAAGTTAATGTAGTGGGTTGCTATTTCCTTCTCTAGGAGATCTTCCGACCCAGGGATTGAACCCAGGTCTCCCACATTGCAGGCAGACGCTTTACCCTCTGAGCCACCAGGGAGATCCTTCAGAAATAAAGACATGATGGTAATTATCATGAGAGGTGGAAAAGTCAAATATATAAGTAGACTCAAGAACTACTGAGATACATTTGCAAGTGAATGATTAATAATGTTATCAATACATATTCAAGGTTTTATCCACAGTCATCAAGTATATTATCACGTGCAACATAACAAAAGGTGTAGTGTAAATTTGCTCTGATGAACTGCTGGGGAGTAAGTTGAAGAGAATTTGAGACAGATTGAGAGTGCAATAGGAATGGGTCCAAGATTAATAAAAAATGTCTGCCATGAATGGACGGATGTTGGCCAGTAGTAGTATGAATGCCAAGTTTTGCTTCTGCAGATACACTATTAGTTGGTCTGTTTCGCTCTCAGCCACTCTTTCCCTGGTAAGCAGTATGTAGATTATTTTGTGTCTCCCAGCTCATCCTTCCATTTTAATTCATGAGTTTGAAATAGGATTGACTCTACTTCCAAATTCCAGGAATAGACAGACCATGGACTTGATGTGACAAATAGTTATTTTCTCTGTCTCTAGAAATTGGATTCAGGAATGAACATTTGACTTGATGACAGTAAGATCTACTTAGAATTTGGTTAGGTCTTTTAAAAGAAAGGCTTTTTAGCTTTTGGCTAAAGTGGATTTGTTAGAATGTGAGCCTATCATTATAAAAAAAAATGATCCATAGAATCCTAGAATAAAGCCAAGTGGTAAGAGGAATGAAAAATGGAACAAAGCTAATTCCTAATTACATTCATCAGAATATGTAAGCAGTAAGGTGGAACACCCATATAAATCTCAGTTATTTGAATTAATACATTTTATTTGACATGGGTCAGTTTGCATTGAATCTTCTATCATTTGCAAGCCACAGCCTTAATATAACTGACATGTCTTTATCTGTTTGATCACAACCAGGATCCTGTACTGGTGTGTGTGTTCATTACATACCTGATAGATGTTGCTTTAATGGTAGCCTGTGTATGCACCAGACCATGGCAAAGTTTCATAGCTGTATATGTTCATAATCTCACAAATATTCTTTTTGCATTTAGGGTGTGAAGTTAGGGGACAGATACACAAGACAGCACATTCATGCTTAGAGGGAAATACTGTCAAAAACAAATATCATATATCAATGCAGATATGTGAAATCTAGAAAAAATAGTACAGGTAAACCTATTTGCAAAGTAGAAATAGATACACAAACATAGAGAACAAATGAACAGACACCAGTAGGGGCAGGGACAGAATAAATCATGAGACTAACATATGCATGCTACTATGAATGAAATAGATAACTAATGAAAACTTACTGTATAGCACAGCGGTGGTGGGTGGGTGGGGACGGTACAGTCTGTTTGTGGGACATATATTAAGTTAACCTAAAAAGGCATTCCAATATATAGTAGGTGCAGGCAAATACTGTTTGATTTCACTTATACAAGGTACCTCGGGTACCTAGTTTAGTCAAATTCATAGGGTCAGAAAGTACATTGATAAATGCCAGGGGCCAGGAGTAGAGGGGTGGGGAATGGGAGGGAGGGAAGCTGGAGACTTAGAATTTAATGTGGACAGGTTTCAGTTTAGGAAAGTGAAAAATTCAGAAGATGGATGATGGTAAGAGTTGCATGACAATTTGAATGTGCTTAGTTCCATTGAAGTGTACAGTTAAATATCATGAAATATTATGTCTTATATTATGTGATGTTTATTATGATAAAAATAATTAAAGTGGCTGAGCTGAGTGTATTGCCTAAGAAGTTGTCTGGTTTTACTTCCTTCTAATACCACCATATTCCAAAGTGTTGTCATTCAAAATGTATATATTCTAGAAGGTTAACGGTAATGTCTCTCCTCCTAGAAGGAAGTAAGTTAATAGCCAACAGAGAGGCAGCTGAAACGGGTACTGATACAGAGGAGTGAAGGCATACAAATATATGACTAGTCTTTGAGGCAGCAGGAGGACAGAAGGTGGTGCTGACAGAATGTGGAATGATGTCCATAATCAACTGCCTAGTTCATGGCTTGCTAGACTCTGCTGTATTATAGTTTCACTTATGGTTTGTGGGTTATGATCATCATATCTTAGATTTCCAGTTTTTGATTTGTACCATGATTGCAGTTAGCATATAGAACTGTAACAGAGTGCAGGAGTAACTATCATTATTGAGGAGTAACTATTATGAGGAACTATCTATACATACATGCATGGGTACTTGTGGACTCTGCTCTTGACTTATGAGGGGAAACAAATACATGTCCTTTCCCCCTAATAATTTTTATTCTCCATACTTTTCATCCCCACGGGATATAGTAAGTCTCTGCGTCTGAGTGTGGGAATGTGTGGGCTTCATATAGGTTGAGAAGAATTTGCCCAGTTGGGGATGGGAAAGGTTAACAGAGGGCATTACCTGGAGAAGATATTTGGAGATTTGAATTTTGAGATTGTCATAGGGAGTAGGTCAGATTGCCTGAAATCAAGGAGAGCATAGGTCTGTGTATTTGAGGATTGCAGAGGTGTGTATGAGTGTATCTTTGACAGGAAGTAGATTTGGGTGTTGGATAGATTTTTTGGAGACTGAAGGTTGAAGTTTCTATTAATGGTAGTATCTGAAACCCTACTCACACACTGTGTCTAGAAGAGACAGGTTTTTGAATGGGAATGTCTGTATGCATGTCTATAAATCTTATTCCTATGTACTTAAGACTTTGAAGTAGAGGTGAAACTAAGTCAAAGATTCAACTAAATATCTAGGTGACTTAGGGAAATATAACCAAAGTCACTATTGAGCAAATTCTGATCTATACACACTGCTGTTTGAATATTCATGAGTACTCACACTCAGAAGCACCCAGCGCTCTCACCATATGTCTACAGGCTATTTTTGTCTATGATCTGTTTTTTTGTTTTTTTTTTAATGAAATTCTTGAAGAAAAGAATAAAAGAAATGTGTTCTCGGGAAAAGAAAAAACACCATTCCCACACACTTATTATTTCCACTTAAAGGGGTATTAAAAAGTTTCCGTGGAGACTGGGGAGTTGAGCCCAGTGATATGCATCTCCCCTTCCTTTTCTTCTTTCCATAAGCAGAGTAGCAGGAAACAGAAATGTCTTATATTGAAAATGTAGCCTTTGATTTGTAATGTTACTGTTGCTATTAGCCTGGGAGGGATATATGTTAAAATTCAGATTCCCAGATTCCATTTCTGTGATTTCAACTTAGAAAATACAGTTGGGTTTTGGGACATTGGAGGACAGACAGACTTAGAAACTGAATCTAGAAGAATGGTATATGTGAACATATTTGCAGGGAAGGAATGGAGACACAGAGGTAGATAATGGACTTGTGAACATTGGGAGAGGGAGAGAGTGGGACACATGAAGAAAGTAGCATCGGCATATATCCACCAGCCAGTGGGAGATGGATGGGCTCTGGGAAGTTGCTGTGCAGCGCTGGGAGCCTGGCGTGGTGCTCTGTGGTGACCTGGGGGGATCGGGTGGGCGGAGGGGAGGAAGGCTGGGAGGGAGGGAATATATGGATATTATGGCTGATTTGCATTGTTGTGTGGCAGAGACCAACACAATATTGTAGAAATTAAAAAAAAAAATTCTCTTACATTTATTATACATGAATGTATATGTTTTATATATATAATAGTAATGTTATATATATAACATACATAATTATGTATATATATTTTAAATATAATATTTTCAGTTCAGTTCAGTTGTGTCCAACTCTTTGTGACCCCATGGACTGCAGCACGTCAGGAACTTCCCTGTCCATCACCAATTCCTAGAGCTTGCTCAAACTCATATCCATTGAGCTGGTAAAGCCATCCAGCCATGTCATCTTCTGTCGTCCCCCAGAGGGGATTTATATAAAATATTATATTTTAAATCATCAATATTATATTTTAAATATAAGGATGAGTTGTATGCGGTTATTAAAATTTATTCAAATTAAAAAATTTACAATAATATACGGAATTCTAGGGAAAAAAAAAAAACAACATAGAAGTGTAGACTGTTCTAACTAATAGGCCAGTTGGAGAGAACAAGGACATACTATTTAAAGGAATCAAAAAAGATAAAGGGAAACTGATTTTTGAAACGGTACAGTGGTGCACAGGTTGTAAAATTCTGTTGCTTTTTTAAAAAATATGGTTCTTTAATTTAGATGATATTTCAGTCTACCAATATGCCTACCAATGATGTTTTGAAATTCAGCACTCTAATTTCATTTTTCCAAGTGTGATAAATTCCAGTTAAAAATTCACAATAGGCAAAAGGATGATCAGATTAATTTTTGATGTGTCTACAGGGACTCTCCGTTAGAGTTTTGAATCCATTCATTTCTGATACTTTACATCACAGTTAAAAAGGATCATAATTTTAAGTGTGTGTGTTTCTGAGAGTATGAGGGCCCCTGTTTTTGTTTGTTTGGTTTTTGTTTATTCAGTTTAGGATCTATAGGTCTACAGGTTGTGCTTTGAATAATCCTGAAACTCCTGCTCACAAGAGTATCTGATTTCACTCAACTGTTTCTTTACTTCATAGTCAGCTCACAAGGTTAGTTCAAATGAATTGGGAGAATAGTAATCACCCTCCTATTGATTCATCATTCTGGTAAACATATCACAAGAGACAAAGATTAAAAGCCCAAGTACTGTGAGGCAGATGAAAGATAGCCTTCTCTACTCCTTTGCAATAGTTACTTCCTTCTGGCTTCTATAAAATAATGAATGTATTTTCTTTCCATAAACATCTCTGTGTTTATTAAAAGAAAAAAAAAATAGTCCATCATGTACTCATAAAATCACAGATGCAAGTTCTTTATCTGTGAATGAAGCCATAGGTATGGTAAAAATGCTAACAGTTTTTGAAACTAAATTTTGTGTCATGTATATTTCTTTCTTGTTCTACATTGAAGTGTTTTATCAATTAATTAAAGGGTGAAATGCAATTAAAACCATGTGTTAATGTCCACTTAGCATTTTACAGTTGAGAGATACTTTCATCAAAATAGATGTTTAAGACTAAGTAACTCTGTGTAACCTGCCCCCAGCCACAAAATCAGATTGAATTAATTTAGCCTGTTGCTGAAAGTGAAAGTATTACTTCTTCAGTTGTGTCCAACTCTTTGGGACCCCATGGACTATAACCTACCAGGCTCCTCTGACCATGGAATTCTCCAGGGAAGAATACTGGAATGGGTTGCCATTTCCTTCTCCAGAGGATTTTCCCAATCCAGGGATATCCTGTATTTGCAGGGAGATTCTTTACCATGTGAATCACCAGGAAAGCCCTAAATAGTTAAAAGTTACTAGACAACATAGTGTGGGTCTCTAGAGCCTGGCAATCAAGGTGTGACTCCTGGATAGCAGCCTCAAATATTGAGGCATCAGACATAAAAAATATGGGATACCAGGGACATGTAAAAGCTCCCATCTAGGAGATACTAATGGTCTCTAGTGAGGTAGCACAAAGGCACAAAGATGGTCCTCACCAGGAAAAAGGAAAAAAAAAAACCTAAAACCCAAACACCTGGAGTTAAAATAAAATAAAAAAATGGTATTGGCAGGCTGGAGCAAGCCACAAGGAAAGCATGAAGAGTGACCCCAGAGACCAGGCTTCTAAATGTGTGCCAAGCCTGATACCTGTCCCTTGGACTGAAGCTTTAGCAAATGAGCCTCCTTCACATAAATTCTGTAGAGTACCTCTATTATCTGCTACCTGTTTGCTGAGCCCTGGGATGGGTGAGTCCATGCTTGAGCCCTTTAAGATCCATTTCTCAGGTTCCATAAAACCTTACAAGGGTCTGATGACTGCGAGCCCAATTGGTTTTCAAATCTAGGTATTTCAGGGTTCATCTCTCAGGTGCAGGTCTTAAAGGTTGGAGTGCCCGATGTGCAGCTCAATCAGTTGGCTCCTCAGAGACAGGCACTGGGTTTTGAGTTCCCTCCCAATTGTGGGTCACTACGTGAGGGGTGGGGTTTATGATGAGGTTGTGTCTCAGCTCACCTGCCTGCTTTGTTGTGGGCTTCTCTCTTCCCCTGATGCACTAGAGTCAGCAAGTTTTTCAGAGGAAGTATGTCTGGCCCATATGTAGCTACAGATTCAGTATGTGAGTGGGAAGAGGTGAATTAAGACTCTTCCTAATATGCTATTGGGAACTGGATCATCTCTTCTAAATTCTTCAGAGATCAGATCAGATCAGTCGCTCAGTCGTGTCTGACTCTTTGCGACCCCATGAACCGCAGCACGCCAGGCCTCCCTGTCCATCACCAGCTCCCAGAGGTGACTCAGATTCACACCCATCAAGTCAGTGATGCCATCCAGCCATCTCATCCTCTGTCGTCCCCTTTTCCTCCTGCCCTCAATCCCTCCCAGCATCAGAGTCTTCTCCAATGAGTCAACTCTTCTCATGAGGTGGCCAAAATACTAGAGTTTCAGCTTTAGCATCATTCCTTCCAAAGAAATTCCAGGATTGATCTCCTTCAGAATGGACTGGTTGGATCTTCTTGCAGTCCAAGGGACTCTCAAGAGTCTTCTCCAACACCACAGTTCAAAAGCATCAATTCTTCGGCGCTCAGCCTTCTTCACAGTCCAGCTCTCACATCCATACATGACCACAGGAAAGACCATAGCCTTGACTAGGCGAACCTTTGTTGGCAAAGTAATGTCTCTGCTTTTGAATATGCTATCTAGGTTGGTCATAACTTTCCTTCCAAGGAGTAAGCGTCTCTTAATTTCATGGCTACAGTCACCATCCACAGTGATTTTGGAGCCCAGAAAAATAAAGTCTGACACTGTTTCCACTGTTTCTCCATCTATTTCCCATGTAGTGACGGGACCAGATGCCATGATCTTCGTTTTCTGAATGTTGAGCTTTAAGCCAACCTTTTCACTCTCCACTTTCACTTTCATCAAGAGGCTTTTTAGCCCTTCTTCACTCTCTGCCATAAGAGTGGTGTCATCTGCATATCTGAGGTTATTGATATTTCTCCCAGCAATCTTGATTCCAACTTGTGTTTCTTCCAGTCCAGCATTTCTCATGATGTACTCTGCATATAAGTTAAATAAACATGGTGACAATATGCAGCCTTGACATACTCCTTTTCCTATTTGGAACCAGTCTGTTGTTCCATGACCAGTTCTAACTGTTGCTTCCTGACCTGCATACAGATTTCTCAAGAGGCAGATCAGGTGGTCTGGTATTCCCATCTCTTTCAGAATTTTCCATAATTTATTGTGATCTACACAGTCAAAGGCTTTGGCATAGTCAATAAAGCAGAAGTAGATGTTTTTCTGGAACTCTCTTGCTTTTTCCATGATCCAGCGGATGTTGGCAATTTGATCTCTGGTTCCTCTGCCGTTTCCAAAACCAGGTTGAACATCAGGAAGTTCACGGTTCACATATTGCTGAAGCCTGGCTTGGAGAATTTTGAGCATTACTTTACTAGCGTGTGAGATGAGTGCAATTGTGCGGTAGTTTGAGCACTCTTTGGCATTGCCTTTCTTTGGGATTGGGATGAAAACTGACCTTTTCCAATCTTGTGGCCACTGCTGAGTTTTCCAGATTTGCTGGCATATTGAGTGCAGCACTTTCACAGCATCATCATTCAGGACTTGGAATAGCTCCACTGGAATTCCATCACCTCCACTAGCTTTGTTCGTAGTGATGCTTTCCAAGGCCCATTTGACTTCACATTCCAGGATGTCTGGCTCTAGGTCACTGATCACACCATCATGATTATCTGGGTCGTGAAGCTCTTTTTTTGTACAGTTCTTCCGTGTATTCTTGCCACCTCTTCTTAATATCTTCTGCTTCTGTTAGGTCCATACCATTTCTGTCCTTTATTGCACCCATCTTTGCATGAAATATTCCTTTGGTATCTCTGATTTTCTTGAAGAGATCCCTAGTCTTTCCCATTCTGTTGTTCTCCTCTATTTCTTTGCATTGATCACTGAAGAAGGCTTTCTTATCTCTTCTTCCTATTCTTTGGAACTCTGCATTTAGATGTTTATATCTTTCCTTTTCACCTTTGCTTTTTGCTTCTCTTCTTTTCACAGCTATTTGTAAGGCCTCCCCAGACAGCCATTTTGCTTTTTTGCATTTCTTTTCCATGGGGATGGTCTTGATCCCTGTCTCCTGTACAATGTCACGAACCTCATTCCATAGTTCATCAGGCACTCTATCTATCAGATCTAGGCCCTTAAATCTATTTCTCACTTCCACTGTATAATCATAAGGGATTTGATTTAGGTCATACCTGAATGGTCTAGTAGTTTTCCCTACTTTCTTCAATTTCAGTCTGAATTTGGCAGTAAGGAGTTCATGGTCTTAAACCCTGTCAATCACTAATTTATTCTTCACTCTTTAATTTTGTCATCTCAGAAATGCCGTATAAATTGAATCCTATAGTATGTAATCTTTGGAGATTGGCTTTTGTCCTAAACATAGTTCTCTAGAGTGTTGGTCAAGTTGTAGTGTGACTCATGAGTTTGTTCATCTTACTATTGAGTAATATTCCATGTTATGACTATGTTACAGTTTGTTTAAGCATTTACTCATTGCTGTAGAAAGAGGGTTTCCAGTTTGGGGCTATTGCAAATAAAGGTACCACAAACATTCATGTATAAGATTCCGTGAGAACAAATTTTTATTTATTTAAAATAAATGCCCAAGAGTACAATTACTGAGTTACTTGATAAGCACTCATTCAATTTTTTAAGATTTTGCTCTTATCCAGAGTGTCTGCACCATTTAACTTTTCCACTAAGAAAGCATGAGTGATCCACTTTCTCTGTATCACTACCAGAATTTTGTTTTGTCCCTGTTTTAAATTTTTAATCATTCTGATAGATGTATACTGATATTTTATTTTCATTTTAATTCACATTTCCCTAGCAGCAAATACTTTTGGACATCTTTTGATTATTTGACACCTGGATGTCTTCTTGAAATATGGTAATTTTCTAATTGGATTGTTTGGTTTTTATTTTTTATTTATTTAGATTTTTGATGTTGAGTTTGAAGAATTATATATGTATTCTAGAGAGAAATTCTTTTTCAGACATGCAGTTTAAAACTATTGTCTCCCAGTATTTAGCTTCTCTTTTATCTTTGATAGAGTGTATCTCAGAGCTAAAGTTTTTAATTTTGATAAAGCATAATTTATATTTTTTCATTTAATAGATTCTGCTTTTGTTGTCAAGTCTAGGAAAGATTTGCATAGTCAGAGATCCCAAAGAATCTCTCCTATGGTTCTTTTTCTAAAGTTTTTGTTGTTTTATGTTTTACATTAATATGTATCATCTATGGCCCCATTCCTGCCAGTTGGGGCTCAATGTTGAGACTCCCCATGCTGTCTCCATGGACACCACAAATGGGACAGGGCTTATTAGCAATTGACCAACTCTATGTTCTGACTCTCTCCTTAGCCTTCTCTGACCACCTTAATAGGGAATGTTGAGATTGTGATACCCAGAGAAAACCTGGCAACTGTGGAAGTCTTACAAAGCCTTTGCTGACATGGATGGGTTGAAACCACAGATTTTCTTTAGTGTTTCATTAAAACCCAGCAGTAACTCTCTAAAACTTTTCTGTCCTAAAACTGCACAGCCTTTTACCTGATCCTTTTGCTAGAAAGAGGAATATTTGTTAGGGTTTTTAGACTGTGCCATTTGTTGGTTCCAGGTTACTATCTTTTTCAGCCGTATGTGTGAAATACATGAAGGCAAAAAGAAGGCCTGGAGAATTCACCACTTTGTTGTTCCTTGGGTTCCAAGGTCTTTAGCCAGTCTGCCTTCTTCTCTTCATGTTTTAGAATCCACTTAGGGATATCCTATATATTAGGCACGGGTTTTTAGCTGTATTTAGTGGAAGAATAGGAAAAAGTGTATGTTCTTGGACGGAGAAGCCTATTTTATATTTTAATTGTACTTAGTAATATCATACAATTAAAAGTGTTTTTCAATAACTAATATAACAAAATACATTCAATAATTTTATGTTTCTCCAAAATAATAGTGCTTTATGTGTTAACATATTTTAAAACAGTTAAATCAGTTCTCAATCTCTTAGCAATTTTTAACATTGAGTAGATCTCTGATTCAATGAAATGCTTTCATAAATTATGTGTCCTTATTCTCTAGTTTGTCATTGTAAGAATAATAAGCTATTTACAACTAAATACTGAATTAAACTAAATAAACTGTTTCATGTAATGATTCTTGAAATTTATTTTTCAAAATCATTTGATTTATCCATAAGTCTCAAAAATCTTAAATTATAATGTTCTAATTCAGTAATATACATATACTCATTTAATATTATGGTTGTTCTTACTTTGGCAGTGATTTAGTCACTCAGTCATGTCCGACTCTTTGTGACCCCATGAACTGTAGCCTGCCAGGCTCCTCTGTTCATAGGTTTTCCCAGAGAAGAATACTAGAATGGATTGCCGTTTCTTGCTCCAAGGGATCTTTCTGACCCAGGAATTGAACCTGGGTCTCTTGCATTGCAAGCGGTCTCCTACATTATAGGGGGATTCTTTACCTACTGAGCCATAACTTAATGATAAATTGAAACATTTCTGGACTATATCCATTACCTCTTGATAAGCTAGTATTCTATCACTTTTTCTGTATGAAAGTCTTAAACTTACTAAACAAAACTTTGCATAATTAACAGGTGGAATTTATTTTAATTGTGGCTTAATTCCAAGTACACATTTTCAATCATTTTTAAATCCATCAGAAGGTCTTTGACAGTTCAAAATATTTTGTAAAAATAACTATTAGTCTTGAAATCCAATTGTATAAGAAATTCAGTTTATTTTACACATCTCCTAAAATAATATTTAGGCTCATTAGAAACATTTCAAAATTTTCTGTGTCTTGCTAGCTTGACCTCTATTCCAAGCTGCAGTAAATGTTTATTGGTATTTCTGACTAGAATGCTTAATCATAAAACCAAAACAAGGAAGCCTCTGGGGATCTATGGTAATCAGAACATTTTTTTTAGAATTTAAGTCTCTGCTATGCCTACTGATATTATGAGGAAAAATACTACCGTAATGAAACAGAGAGTGGGAAACCAGGCATAAGACACCTCAGAAAGAATAAGAAAGATTTGTTAATTTTATTACAATTGCAGTTATATACTTTTTAATTATGTGAAAAGAGAACGGGGCTTAGGGAGCAATATATGGAGAAAAAGGAGGAAGAGGTGATGCTGTGAATTGAAATATTTAATGCCATTTATGTCACTTACATTTCCACACAATGGGTGGGAACTGTTCACGTCATTAAATTAAGGTGCTCCTTTGTTTTGCCAACTTCTATAGTGCAGGTAGCATGATTGCAAGTTAAAATAATTCTGTTTTTAGGAGTTTATTCCTTTTTTTCTTGTGACCTCTCTAGTAAGAGAAAATGGTAAATATAGACTTTTAGCTTAATGAAATTCTCAGCAACTTAGTTTCCCTGGAAATTAAAATTTGTCATAGCATGCTTTCCACAGGATTCAAAGTTAAAATTGTATAGAAGTGTAGCCAAATACAAAATTTTCAAAGAAATCTTAAAAAAATGAGCATTAAGAAAAGAAGCCACCCGATTTAAGAAAAAAGAGCAAAAAGATCTGACAGGCATCTCACCAAAGAAAATATATAGATGACAGATAAATATATGAAAATATATTAAGCATTTTGGTCATTAACAAAATATAAAATTAAAATGAGTTACCAATACACATGTTAGATGGACTAAAATTTAAAAATACATGTACGGCAATGTCAGATTTTGGTAAGGATGTCATAGGCACTAGGAATGCTCCTGCAGTGCTGGTGGGAATACAAATTGCTATAGCTTCTTTAGAAGACAGTGTGGCAGTTACTTAAAAAGCTAAATGTACACTTAAAATACAATCAAGCAATCATGTTCCTAATTAGTAATATATGCCCAACTGATTTAAAGTTATGTCCACATAAAAATATATACATGAATGTTTATAACAGCTTTATTCAAAATCACTCAAAGAAAAAAGCAACAAAATATCTTTCAATAAGTGAATTAATAAACACATTGTGCTCAATAATACATTAGAATTTTTTAAAATAGTGAATGATCAAACTATATAAATGAATTGTAATTGCATAATGCTAAGTGTAATAAATCAGTCTGAATAGGCTTGGTAATGAATAACTCCAGTGTATGACGTCCTGGAAAGATACAACTACAGAGACAGTAAAAATATCAGTGGTTGACAAAGGGAAAGTCAAAGGCTGAATAGGTGAAGCAGGTGGCAGTTTAGGGGGTGATGAAAACTATGATATAATGTCAGATACAGTACTCTATTAATTTGTCTAAACCTATTGAACTTTGAACACACAAAGTAAACCTTATTGCATGAAACTGTTATAAAAATAATTTAGAAGCTTATGGGAATCACAGAATGTAGTACATAAGGCAGAACAATCTAACTGTATTACAAATATGTGAAATTGTACCTATTTGATATATAGTTAAAAATATGGTAAAGGTATTGATCTTAAAATCTGGAAATGAATTGAGTCTAAAGAACAAGAAAGTGAACATAAACTATAATTAGTGAAAAAAATTTAATGTAACAAATAGCAACTCTGACTCTGCTATACATGCATACTGGCATTGAGCTATTACATAAATAGTGTGCCAAAGATGGGCACAATAAAGGACATAAATAACAGAGACCTAGCAGACGCTGAAGAGATAAAAAGAGTTGGAAAGAATATATGGAAAAACTGTATAAAAAAGATTCAAATGAACTGGATGACTACGGTGCTATGGTCAGCCACCCAGAGTCAGACGTTCTATACAACAAAGTCAAGTAGGACTCAAGTAGCACTGCAGTTAATAAAATTAGTGGATGCGAAGGAATTCCAGTAGCACTATTCACAGCCCTAAAGCATGATGCCATCAAGGTGTTGTATTCAACCTGTCAGCAAATCTGGAAGACCCAGCAGTGGCCACAGGACTAGTAAAGGTCAATCCTCATCCCAGTTCCCAAGAAGGGTAGAACTAAAGAATATGATTATCATTGGAAAATTGCACTCATCTCCCATGCTAGTAAGGTCATGCTTAAAGTCTTGCATACTAGGCTTCAGCAGTATGCAAGAACTTCCAAGTGCCCAAGCTGAATTTAGAGAAGGAAGAGGAACCAGAAATCAAATTGCCAACATTCACAGGATCATAGAGAAAGCTAGGGAATTCCAGAAAAAAATCTACTACCTCTGTTTCATCAACTATGCCAAATCCTTTGACTGTGTGGATCATGTAAACTGTAGAAAGCTCTTAAAGAGATGGGGATATCAGATCATCTTACCTGTGTCCTGAGAAACTTGTATAGGGGTCAAGAAGCAACAGTTAGAACCCTGTGTGGAACAGCTAATTGGTTCAAGATTGAGAGAGGAATATGAAAGCACTGCCTGCTGTCACCTTGTTTGTTTAATCTATATGGTGAGCACATCATGAGAAATGCCAGCTGGATGAGTTACATGCTAGAATCAAGACAGGTGGGAGAAACATCAACAACCTCGTATATATATATGTGGATGATACTACTCTAATGGCAGAAAATCAAGAGGAACTAAAGAGCCTCTTAATGAGGGTGAAGGAGGAAAGTGAAAGAGACAGCTTAAATTAAATATTTAAAAAACAAAACAAAACTAAGATCATGGCATATGGTCCCATTCAGTTTAGTTCAGTCACTCAGGCATGTCTGACTCTTTGTGACCCCATGGACTGCAACATGCCAGGCTTCCCTGTCCATCACCAACTCCCAGCACTTAATGAAACTCATATATATTGAATTGGTGATGCCATCCAAACATCTCATCCTCTGCCGTCCCCTTCTCCTCCTGTGTTCAATCTTTCCCAGCATCAGGGTCTTTTCTAATGAGCTAGTTCTTTGCATCAGGTGTCCAAAGTAATGGAACTACAGCTTCAGCATTAGTCCTTTCATTGAATATTCAGAAGTGATTTCCTTTAGGATTGACTGGTTTGCTATCCTTGCAGTCCAAGGAACTGTCTCAAGATTCTTCTCTAACACCACAGTTCAAAAGCATCAATTCTTCAGTGCTCAGCTTTTTTTATAGTCTAACTCTCACATCCATATATGACTACCCCCTTTGTTGGCAAAGTAATGTCTCTGCTTTTTAATATGCTGTCTATGTTGGTCATAGCTTTTCTTCCAAGGAGCAAGTGTCTTTAAATTTCATGACTGCAGTCACTATCTGCAGTGATTTTGGAGCCCCAAAAACTAAAGTCTGTCAGTGTTTCCAGTGTTTCCCCATCTATTTGCCATGAAGTGATGGGACCAGATACCATGATCTTCATTTTCTGAATGTTGAGTTTTAAGCCAGCTTTTTCAGTCTCCTCTTTCACTTTCATCAAGAGGCTCTTTCATTTTTCTTCACTTTCGGCCATAAGGATGATCTCATCTGCATATCTGAGGTTATTGATATTTCTCCTGGCAATCTTGATTCCAGCTTATGCTTCATCCAGCCTGGCATTTCACATGATGTACTCTGAATGTAAGTTAAATAAGCAGGGTGACAAGACAGAGCCTTGACATACTTACCCGGTATGGAACCAGTCCGTTGTTCCATGTCCATTTCTAATCGCTGCTTCTTGACCTGCATACAGATTGCTCAGGATGCAGGTAAGGTATTATGGTATTCCCAACTCTTTAAGAATTTTCCACAGTTTGTTGTTATCCACACAGTCAAAGGCTTTCGCGTAGTCAATAAATCAGAAATAGATGTTTTCCTGAAAGTCTCTTGCTTTTTCTATGATTTCTGGTGCTTCCACCTTTTCTAAATCCAGCTTGAACATCTGGAAGTTCATGGTTCACATACTCTTGAAACCTGGCTTGGAGGATTCTGAGTGTTACTTTGCTACTGTGTAAGATGAGTGCAATTGTGTGGTAGTTTGAACATTCTTTAGCATTGCCTTTCTTCGGAGTTGGAATGAAAACTGAATTTTCCAGTCCTGTGGTCACTGATGAGTTTTCCAAATTTGCTGGCATGTTGAGTATAGCACTTTCACAGCATCATCTTTTAGGATTTGAAATAGCTCAACTGGAATTCCATCACCTCCACTAGCTTGTTTGTTATGATGCTTCCTAAGGTCCACTTGACTTCATATTCCAGGATGTCTGGCTATAGGTGGGTGATCACACCATTGTTGTTATCTGGGTCATGAAGATTTATTTTGTATATTTCTTCTGTGTATTGTTGCCACCTCTTCTTAATATCTTCTGCTTCTGTTAGGTCCATACCATTTATGTCCTTTTTTTGTGTCCATCTTTGCATGAAATGTTCCCTTGGTATCTCTAATTTTCTTGAAGAAATCTCTAGTCTTTCCCATTGTATTGTTTTCCTCTATTTCTTTGCACTGATCACTGAGGAAGGCTTTCTTATCTCTCTGTGCTATTTTTTGGAACCTCACATTCAGATGTATATATCTTTCCTTTTCTCCTTTGCCTTTAGCTTTCCTTCTTTTCTCAGCTATTTGTATGGCCTGCTCAGACAACCATTTTGCCTTTTTACATTTCTTTTTCTTGGAAATGGTCTTGATCACTGCCTCCTGTACAATGTTACGAACCTCGGTCCATAGTTCTTCAGACACTCTATCAGATCGAATTCCTTGAATCTATTTGTCCCTTCCACTGTCTAAATCACTGCAGGTGGTGATTGCAGGCATGAAATTAAAAGACGCTTACTCCTTGGAAGGAAACTTATGACCAACCTAGATAGCATATTCAAAAGCAGAGACATTACTTTGCCAACAAAGGTTCGCCTAGTCAAGGCTATGGTCTTTCCTGTGGTCATGTATGGATGTGAGAGCTGGACTGTGAAGAAAGCTTAGTGCCGAAGAATTGATGCTTTTGAACTGTGGTGTTGGAGAAGACTCTTGAGAGTCCTTTGGACTGCAAGGAGGTCCAACAAGTCCATCCTAAAGAAGATCAGTCCTGGGTGTTCATCAGAATGACTGATGTTGAAGCTGAAGCTGCAATACTTTAACCACCTGAATGTGAAGAGCTGACTCATATGAAAAGACTCTGATGTTTGGAAAGACTGAAGGCAGGAGGAAGGGGACAACAGAGGATGAGATGGTTAGATGGCATCACCAACTCAATAGACATGGGTTTGGATAAACTCTGGGAGTTGGTGATGGACAGGGAGGCCTGACCATGGGAGTGCAAAGAGTCAGATATGACTGAGCAACTGAACTGAACTGAACTGTATAATCATAAGGGATTTGATTTAGGTCAAACCTTGAAGGTCTAGTGGTTTTCCCTACTTTCTTCAATTTAAAACTGAATTTGCCCTCATGAATTTATTGCAAATAGAGAGGGGAAAGGTGAAAATAGTGACAGATTTTGGCTTTTCTTGTACTCTAAAATCACTTCACATGGTGACTGCAGCCATGAAATCAGAAGATGTTTGCTTCTTGGACAGAAAGCCATGAAAAAACTAGACAGAGTGCTGAAAATCAGAGACATTACTCTGCCAACAAAGGTCTGTATAGTCAAGGCTATGGTCTTCAGAGGGTCATGTTCCATTGTTAGAGCTGGACAGTAAAGAAGGAGGAACACTCAAGAATTGATGCCTTTGAAATATGGAGCTGGATGACTCCTGAGAGTCCTTTGGATAGCAAGGAGATCAAACCAGTTAATCCTAAAGGAAATCAATCCTGAATACTTGCTGGAAGTACTGATGCTGAAGCTAAAGTTCCAGTATTTTGGTTATCTGATGTGAAGAGCTTACTCATTTGGAAAGTCCCTGATGCTGGGAAAGACTGAGGGCAGAAGAGAAGAGGACATCAGAGGATGAGGTGGCTGGATGGCATCACTAATGCAATGGACATGAATCTTGGCAAACTCCACAGATGGTAAGGGAAACAGATGCCTGGCGTGCAGAAATCTATGGGGTTGCAAATAGTCAGGCATGACTGGATTACTCAACAACAACAAAGTACCAGTTTTCTAACTTTCAAAGTGAGATTTTTGGAGTTAAACATAGTAAGCTAAAATGATCCACGTGGCAATGGATTAGAATCAGAGATCTCATAGAACTGTTTAGATTAAGATACAATATTAATGGTTATATTTATATATGTACCCAATTTAGTATACAAGCATATATTTCTTTGTTCTGTCAGCTGAAATGACCTAACAAATAACAGTTCAGTTGCTATGAATATACCTAGCATCTAGATTTTGGTTTCTGATAGCATTTTCCAGTCAAATGCTTTGGAATTCCTAGGATACATGGCTGATTCTAGGACTGAGGCAAGAAATATATGAGATTAACCAGCAGAATCATCTAGTCCAGAAAGTAAGGATGTGCTCAAAACAAAGCAAAAACACAGAAAGGGGCATATGCCAATGGAACAGGAACCAACAGGAAGTGCTCCCAATGGCCAAAGCAATAATAATTTGAGCAACAAAAAATAATAAAGATAACAGGCAAATTTGGCCTTGGAATATGGAATTAAGCAGGGCAAAGACTACTAGAGTTTTGCCAAGAAAATGCACTAGTCATAAAAAATATCCTCTTCCAACAACACAAGAGAAGACTCTATACATGGACATCACCAGATGGTCAACACCGAAATCAGATCGATTATATTCTTTGCAGCCAAAGATGGAGAAGCTCTGTACAGTCAGCAAAAACAAGACCAGGAGCTGACTGTGGCTCAGACCATGAACTCCTTATTGCCAAATTCAGACTGAAATTGAAGAAAGTAGGGAAAACCACTAGACCATTCAGGTATGACCTAAATCAAATCCCTTATGATTATACAGTGGAAGTGAGAAATAGATTTAAGGGCCTAGATCTGATAGATAGAGTGCCTGAAGAACTATGGAATGAGGTTCGTGACATTGTACAGGAGACAGGGATCAAGACCATCCCCATGGAAAAGAAATGCAAAAAAGCAAAATGGCTGTCTGGGGAGGCCTTACAAATAGCTATGAAAAGAAGAGAAGCGAAAAGCAAAGGAGAAAAGGAAAGATATAAACATCTAAATGCAGAGTTCCAAAGAATAGCAAGAAGAGATAAGAAAGCCTTCTTCAGCGATCAATGCAAAAAAATAGAGGAAAACAACAGAATGGGAAAGCCTAGGGATCTCTTGAAGAAAATCAGAGAAATCAAAGGAACATTTCATGCAAAGATGGGCTCCATAAAGGACAGAAATGGTATGGACCTAACAGAGGCAGAAGATATTAAGAGGAGGTGGCAAGAATTCACAGAAGAACTGTACAAAAAAGATCTTCATGACCCAGATAATCACAATGGTGTGATCACTGACCTAGAGATTCACATCCTGGAATGTGAAGTCAAGTGGGCCTTAGAAAGCATCACTACGAACAAAGCTAGTGGAGGTGATGGAATTCCAGTTGAGCTATACCATATTCTGAAAAATGATGCTATGAAAGTGCTTCACTCAATATGCCAGCAAATTTGGAAAACTCAGCAGTGGCCACAGGACTGGAAAAGGTCAGTTTTCATTCCAATCCCAAAGAAAGACAATGCCAAAGATGCTCAAACTACTGTACAATTGCACTCATCTCACACGCTAGTAAAGTAATGTTCAAAATTCTCCAAGCCAGGCTTCAGCAATATGTGAACTGTGAACTTCCTGATATTCAAGCTGGTTTTAGAAAAGGCAGAGGAACCAGAGATCAAATTGCCAACATCCGCTGGATCATGGAAAAAGCAAGAGAGTTCCAGAAAAACACTTATTTCTGCTTTCTTGACTATGCCAAAGCCTTTGACTGTGTGGATCACAATAAATTGTGGAAAATTCTGAAAGAGATGGGAATACCAGACCACCCGATCTGCTTCTTGTGAAATTTGTATGCAGGTCAGGAAGCAACAGTTAGTACTGAACATGGAACAACAGACTGGTTCCAAATTAGAAAAGGAGTGCGTCAAGGCTGTATATTGTCACCCTGTTTATTTAACTTATATGCAGAGTACATCATGAGAAACGATGGACTGGAAGAAACACCAGTTGGAATCAAGATTACTGGGAGAAATATCAATAACCTCAGATATGCAGATGACACCACCTTTATCGCAGAAAGTGAAGAGGAACTCAAAAGCCTCTTGATGAAAGTGAAAGTGGAGAGTGAAAAAGTTGGCTTAAAGCTCAACATTCAGAAAACAAAGATCATGGCATCTGGTCCCATCACTTCATGGGAAATAGATGGGGAAACAGTGTCAGACTTTATTTTTCTATATTCATCCAAAATCACTACAGATGGTGACTGCAGCCATGAAATTAAAAGATGTTTACTTCTTGGAAGGAAAGTTATGACCAACCTAGATCACATTTTCAAAAGCAGAGACATTACTTTGCCAACAAAGGTTCGTCTAGTCAAGGCTATGGTTTTTCTGTGGTCATGTATGGATGTGAGAGCTGGACTGTGAAGAAGGCTCAGCACCGAAGAATTGATGCTTTTGAACTGTGGTGTTGGAGAAGACTCTTGAGAGTCCCTTGGACTGCAAGGAGATCCAACCAGTCCATTCTAAAAGAGATCAGCCCTGGGATTTCTTTGGAAGGAATGATGCTAAAGCTGAAACTCCAGTACTTTGGCCACCTCATGCGAAGAGTTGACTCATTGAAGAAGACTCTGATGCTGGGAGGGATTGAGGGCAAGAGGAGAAGGGGACGACAGGATGAGATGGCTGGATGACATCACTGACTCGATGGATGAGTCTCAGTGAGCTCTGGGAGTTGTTGATGGACAGGGAGGCCTGGCGTCCTGCGATTCATGGGGTTGCAAAGAGTCGGACATGATTGAGCGACTGATCTGATCTGAACCAAAAATATAAAATATCACCTGTAAGTCAATACTGCTACAAATAAATAAGTAAATGAATGAATATATGAATAAATGTAGAAAAGAGATAATATGGCCATGCAGAAGAATTAAAGATAATTTACAGAGACACTCTGCAGATGAAGAGGTTGAGTATTGCTGCCCACGCTGTAAGTGTGGGCTGTGCACAGTGACTTCCGAAGAATGTGATATAGAAGAAGGGGTGGGTGAACTGTTGTTTTATCACATAGAAATTTGAAAAACACTACCTCAGATCGATGATCAAGGCTAATATCAGCAGTGATAAGTCATGTTATTATTTATTCTTGATATGATGTGATGAGCATTGTACTTTTCCTCTGGGGTCTTTCTCCCCAAATCCCAGAACCCCATTCTAATAATGAGAAAAACAACAGAAAAATATCAGTAGAGAGACATTCTTCAAAATACCTGTGCTCTTCAAAACTGTCAAGGTTGTCAAAAACAAGGAAAGCATGAGAAACTTAGATAGTGGAGAGGAGCCTAAGGAACAACTCAGTGGAAAGTGGTAATTTACTTGGGATCTGGCAAGAGAAATAAGACATTAGGCCAATCTAAGACAATCTGAATAAAAATAGATTATAATGTATATAAGTAGATAATAATGTGTCAGTATGGAAACAGTGTCAGACTTTATTTTTATGGGCTCCAAAATCACTACAGATGGTGACTGCAGCCATGAAATTAAAAGACGTTTACGCCTTGGAAGGAAAGTTATGACCAACCTAGATAGCATATTCAAAAGCAGAGACGTTACTTTGCCAACAAAGGTCCATCTAGTCAAGGCTATGGTTTTTCCAGTGGTCATGTATGGATGTGAGAGTTGGACTGTGAAGAGAGCTGAGCCCCGAAGAATTGATGCTTTTGAACTGTGGTGTTGGAGAAGACTCTTGAGAGTCCCTTGGACTGCAAGGAGAGCCAACCAGTCCATTCTGAAGGAGATCAGCCCTGGGATTTCTTTGGAAGGAATGATGCTAAAGCTGAAACTCCAGTACTTTGGCCACTTCATGAGAAGAGCTGACTCATTGGAGAAGACTCTGATGCTGGGAGGGATTGGGGGCAGGAGGAGAAGGGGACGACAGAGGATGAGATGGCTGGATGGCATCACTGACTCGATGGATGTGAGTCTCAGTGAGCTCTGGGAATTGTTGATGGATAGGGAGGCCTGGCGTCCTGCAATTCATGGGGTCACAAAGACTCGGACACGACTGAGCGACTGATCTGATCTGATTTAGTAATTGTAACACAGCTACCTGAGTAATGTAAGATGATGATAATAGGGGAAAATAGATGTGAGGTATAGAGGAATTCCCTTCATTATTTTCACCATCTTCCTATGAATCTAAAATTGTTATAGAAAATCAAGTTTAATTTTTAAAAAAAAGATATAACAAGAAATTCAGAACAAATGTCCATTTGAATTCTCTCTGATACCTTTCTCATCCAGTATCATACTGGCCTTGCAGGTATGAAGTTGATGACCTGACACTAACCCCCTGAACTTCATGGGCGTGTCCAAACTAACCCCTCCCTTTTCATCATTCGTGCATTCTCTGTCACCATTGGCTGCCAAAATTCACATTCAGAATTGCTCCTCCCCTTCGGGTGTGTCTCTTCCTCTCCTGCACCCTCCCTGAAGCTGCCCTCAGCTACTCACTGCCCTCATCCCTCCCACTTGCCCTGGGGTAGAGGAATAGGAGGGAATAAAGTAGAAACAGTCCACTTGAATATTTATAAAGGTAATGTAATTTAACTGTTAATTAGCTGTGCCCTCAAATTTTATAATGCCCAAAGCATGAGCATATATTCTCTAACCAGGATCTTAATAACCACTTTGTTTTTATTTGTTTTCATTCATTTTTCACATATATGCTAGTTCGCCTTCTTACTAGTTGAACAACTTGCTACATTTTTTTATTATTTTGTTTTGTTCTTCCAGTTTTGTTGTAATATATTGGGCATACAGCACTGTAGAAGTTTAAAGAACTTGTTAATTTTCTTGAGTAAATAGTTTCATTCTTATAACCATAGAGCAATAAAAGGACCCTTAGATCTGATTTTATCAACCATCAAATAACTGAACAAGTAAACTTGTGATCACTGTCAACTTTCCTTACCATTCAGTTTAATCTAATCATTTTGATATGCATTGCACCTCATCAGAACTGAAGGAATTATTCCACTGGTGGTTGGAATTCGGCAAAGTGAATTCTCAGTCTTTTAGGGCTGCTATTAATATAACAAAATTATCATAAGTTTAGTGGCTTGTAAAAACAGATATTTACTTCTTACAGTTCTTGAGGCTGGGGCATTCAAGGTTGTGGCACCAGAACATTCAGTGTGGTGGCTAGTGAGAGCTCACTTCTGGGTTCATAGATGATACTGTGTCCTCACAGGGTAGAAAGGATAAGCTTGCTCTCTGGTATCTCTTTTTTAAGGGCCCTAATCCCAATCATGAGGTCCTCATACTTATAACCTAAGCACTTCCCAAAAATACCACCTCCTAATAATACCAATTTTAGGGGTTAGAATTCAACCAAATGAAATTTAAGGAGGCACAGGCATTGAGATCACAATGCAGCCCCATCTACCAGTTCTCTGAGAATTGTCTTCAGTGTAAGTGAGCCATCTTTCTTGGGTCATGCCCCCTTCCCAGAGGTAGCCTGAAATCTGTGACTGGTTATTGTGAGAGTATACTAACTAACCCCATGACTTAGTGTGGGGCATCTCTATGGGTCATTCTGGCTTCATAGCCTCTTGTGGGAATGCAAGAAGCCTTGTATGACATCACTGCAGTCTACTTTCTCTCTCTTCTCCATCATATTTTTTTCCCATTTCTCCTTGAGAGCCCACTCCAGCAAACTCACTGTACCCACATCTCTAGCTTGGAGTCTGCATAGTGGGAAACTCCACTTGTTTCCACTTGTTCACAACTTGTGAATATGATCCCACAGGAAAATGGGTCAGGAAGGTGGAATTTTATAAGCTGTCAAAGCTGTGCCACCAGCTTCTAACAAAGAGGATCCAATAACAGATGGTGGTTGGTTTGAACATGAATAGACACTATCCCAAGGTAGCAATGTGAGAGCTCACGCTTTTATTCATGGTAAAGTGAGCACTGTACTAGGAAACAAATCTAGTAGTTTCCTCCATGTGTTGATTTTTGAAACTGAAAGGAACTATTTACGGAGGCAAGGTTATCTGGGTGTATGCACATGAATGTATTCAATCTCTAGAACCTGTGATATCTCTAAGAATGCAAAAGTGGTCCTTCTTCCTTGGTAAGGCTACTGCTCTCCTTAGCTTGAAGACAATGCTAGAGTTTATTGTAAACAAGGCAACGTGAGTCTTTCAAGATCTTTTTCCTTCTCTTCTCCTGGCAAATGGTTCAAAAATTTCATGACTTCTCCTTGCAGTTATCTCTCACAGTTAATGAGAATACATGGATTTCAAGATAAATGAGAATCTGACTAAGGACCAGACAGTGAATTAGGCAGACTTGCCTTATGGTAGATATTATTTGTCAAGTATTGAGTAAGCAGGGTGGTTGTGATAGAGCTGCAGCAGAGAATGGAAGCTGGTGCTGTCTTTCTGAGGAACCCCTGAGCTTATGGCTCTTCTGAGCTGAGGTGATCCTTTCTCATTCAGTCTCATGTCCCATGACCGTTGTTATCCTGAGTTCAGAGGGCCTGGGATGCCAGGAGTCATGAAATCTGGCTAAACAGGGATTATCCATGCTATGTTGAGTAAACCTGATGCTTCTTGAAATTTTTTATGTCCTGAGTTTTATGTTTCAATACCTCAGCTGGTGTTTGATCAAAGTGAGCATTATAGTGCCTCAGTCTTGAAATGATTGAGGAAATTATTCTTAAGCATTTTGTATTACTTGACTGCTTTGATAATTTGATAAAAGTTAAGAACTCTATCAAAAATTTCAAATGGATACATGCACATGAAATATAGGCCATCTCAAAGTTACACATGAACATCAAGTAAAAATTCTTAATTTGATTTAAAGTAACAGCTTTTAATGTGCTTAATATCTCAAATTCAAGGTTATTTGTAGAGTATTAGAGAGGAACTGGGATAGACATATTGGAGCTTAGGCTTATATTGCTTGGTTTAGAGGAAGTTTTCAGTTGTGGATTTTGTTCCTGGGGCCTTAAAGAGGTGATAATGTCATTATACTACTATCAGAAAAGATGATTTACTTAATTGAACAATAAGAGAATACGATTAGTGTAATTCTTCAGAAAGGTTAGGGTGTTCCAATTAAGGTCTATTTCTCATACTATACTTTAACATTTGAATAAAGGTTAATAAATAAGAGAGTGAAATCAAATATGAGAATTTTTAGCAGTCTGTTAAAAAGTATTTGTCATATTAAGCTACCAGTTTCTTGATTCTTATTATTTTTAAGATTGCAAAGCGTTGTATTTCATTAATGTGTACCTCTCGAATAGCCAAAGCAATCTTGAGAAAGAAGAAAGGAACTGGAGTAATCAACCTGCCTGACTTCAGGCTCTACTACAAAGCCACAGTCATCAAGACAGTATGGTACTGGCACAAAGACAGAAATATAGATCAGTGGAACAAAATAGAAAGCCCAGAGATAAATCCACAAATGGATTTATGCACAAATGGACACCTTATCTTTGACAAAGGAGGCAAGAATATACAATGGAGAAAAGACAATCTCTTTAACAAGTGGTGCTGGGAAAACTGGTCAACCACTTGTAAAAGAATGAAACTAGAACACTTTCTAACACCATACACAAAAATAAACTCAAAATGGGTTAAAGATCTAAACGTAAGACCAGAAACTATAAAACTCCTAGAGGAGAACATAGGCAAAACACTCTCCAACATAAATTACAGCAGGATCCTCTATGACCCAACTCCCAGAATATTGGAAATAAAAGCATTGGAAATTTATTTCCAAAATATTGGAAATAAACAAATGGGACCTAATTAAAATTAAAAGCTTCTGCACAACAAAGGAAACTATAAGCAAGGTGAAAAGACAGCCTTCAGAATGGGAGAAAATAATAGCAAATGAAGCAACAGAAAAACAACTAATCTCAAAAATATGCAAGCGACTCCTGCAGCTCAATTCCAGAAAAATAAATGACCCAATCAAAAAATGGGCCAAAGAACTAAACAGACATTTCTCCAAAGAAGACATACAGATGGCTAACAAACACATGAAAAGATGCTCAACATCACTCATTATCAGAGAAATGCAAATCAAAACCACAATGAGGTACCATTTCATGCCAGTCAGAATGACTGTGATCCAAAAGTCTACGAGCAATAAATGCTGGAGAGGGTGTGGAGAAAAGGGAGCCCTCTTACACTGTTGGTGGGAATGCAAACTAGTACAGCCACTATGGAGAACAGTGTGGAGATTCCTTAAAAAACTGGAAATAGAACTGCCTTATGACCCAGCAATCCCACTGCTGGGCATACACACTGAGGAAGGAGAAATGAAAGAGACACGTGTACCCCAATGTTCATCACAGCACTGTTTATAATAGCCAGGACATGGAAGCAACCTAGATGTCCATCAGCAGATGAATGGATAAGAAAGCAGTGGTATATATACACAATGGAGTATTATGCAGCTATTAAAAAGAATACATTTGAATCTGTTCTAATGAGGTGGATGAAACTGGAGCCTATTATACAGAGTGAAGTAAGCCAGAAAGAAAAATGCCAATACAGTATACTGATGCATATATATGGAATTTAGAAAGATGGTAGCAATAACCCTGTATGCAAGATAGCACAAGTGACACAGATGTATAGAACAGTCTTTTGGCCTCTGTGGGAGAGGGACAGGGTGGAATGATTTGGGAGAATGGCATTGAAACATATATAATATCATATATGAAATGAATCACCATTCCAGGTTTGATGCAGGATACAAGATGCTTGGGGCTGGTGCATTGGGATGACCCAGAGGGATGGTATGGGGAAGGAGGTGGGAGGGAGGTTCAGGATGGGGAACACATGTATAACCATGGCAGATTCATGTTGATGTATGGCAAAAACCAAGACAATATTGTAAAGTAATTAACCTCCAATTAAAATAAATAAATTTGTATTAAAAAAAAGTATACACATTGCAGTGAACTTTTCATTGTAAAGACATGTTATACAGAAACTTGGCCTGTATCATTATGTTATCTTCTTTTATAATTCAATAAATACTGACTTCCTGATGTGAAATGAGCCAATTAAGTGTTTTTAAAAAATGTATAAGTTTCTTTAGGTTGTATAGGTTTCTCTAGATTGCTAAAAACAGTATATGATATTCTGCAGCTTAGCTTTTCTATTGGAATATATAGTTAATCTCACCCCAATTATAGTTCTCTGTTATATATCTCAATTGAATGGACATTTCAGGTCTTCTGTGATTTTTCTAGGAGCTTCCCAGGTGGTTCAAATGGTAAAGAATCTGCCTGCAATGCAGGAGACCTGGGGTTTGATCCCTGTTTGGGAGGATCCCCTGGAGAAGGTAATGGCTACCCACACTAGTACTCTTGCTTGGAGAATTACATCAACAGAGGAGCCTGGTGGGGTTACAGTCCATGGGGTCACAAAGAGCTGGACACAACTGAGTGGCTAATAGTCTATGATCTTTCCAAATTGGCTTGCCTAGAGATAAGTCACTCTGAAGAATTCTATCTTCTAATCTAGTTTGAAAAGTTCTGAATTGAATTTTTCTCAGGCTTTATTTTTTCTTTCTATTATATAAATAGGGGCACATAAACAGCACTAGAACAGTCATCTTTAGTTTAGTGGGCATCAGTTCAATTCAGCTCAGATCAGATCAGATCAGTCGCTCAGTCGTGTCCGACTCTTTGCGACCCCGTGAACTGCAGCACGCCAGGCCTCCCTGTCCATTACCAACTCCTGGACGTCACTCAGACTCATATTCATCGAGTCAGTGATGCCATCCAGCCATCTCATCCTCTGTCGTCACCTTCTCCTCCTGCCCCCAATCCCTCCCAGCATCAGAGTCTTCTCCAATGAGTCAACTCTTCGCATGAGGTGGCCAAAATACTAGAGTTTCAGCTTTAGCATCATTCCTTCCAAAGAAATCCCAGGGTTGATCTCCTTCAGAATGGACTGGTTGGATCTCCTTGCAGTCCAAGGGACTCTCAAGAGTCTTCTCCAACACCACAGTTCAAAAGCATCAATTCTTCGGCACTCAGTTTTATTCACAGTCCAGCTCTCACATCCATACATGACCACAGGAAAGACCATAGCCTTGACTAGACGAACCTTTATTGGCAAAGTGATGTCTCTGCTTTTGAATATGCTATCTAGGTTGGTCATAACTTTCCTTCCAAGGAGTAAGCGTCTTTTAATTTCATGGCTGCAGTCACCATCTGCAGTGATTTTGGAGCCCAGAAAAATAAATTCTGACACTGTTTCCACTGTTTCTCCATCTATTTCCCATGTAGTGATGGGACCAGATGCCAGCTCAGTCATGTCCAATTCTTTGCGACCCCAGGGACTACAGCACACCAGGCCTCCCTGGCCATCACCAATTCCTGAAGCTTGCTCAAGCTCATGTCCATTGTACTGGTGATGCCTTCCTACCGTCTCATCCTCTGGCATCCCCTTTTCCTTCTGCCTTTAAACTTTTCCAGCATTGTGGTATTTTCTGAGTCAGTTCTCATCAGGTGGCCAAAGTATTGGAACTTCAGCTTCAGCATCAGTCCTTCCAACGAATGTTAAGGACTGATTTCCATAGTAAGGTCAAAAAAGATTCCAACTTCAGTAGATCTTAGAAATTGATATTTAACTTGGAAAAAAAATGCCCTTAAAAAACTGAAGAAAATGCTTCCTGAAGGAAGAGGCTGGCTATAATCCTGACCCAGTGATCAAGCTCTGCTTCTAAAGGAGACATAAAGGATTCATATCAATGTATGCCAAAACCAATACAATATTGTAAAGTAATTAGCCTTCGATTAAAATAAATAAATTTATATTAAAATTTTTTAAAAAATTAAAAAAATATTTTTTGCTAATACTAGGACAATTGAAGATATGAGAGACCAACTACCATTGAGATCCTGCCTAAATCCTGGTAGCCCTCAAACTGGTGTGTAAAATCTCCAAAGCCTAGTTGTCTGTTTTATTCATCCCACTGACAATATGTATTAGCACAGAAATAGAAGATAGATATCAAAATAACTAAGGCTAGATAGGATTTTTCTAGTTCTGTTTCTTTCCTGGGACTGGTAAGAAAACAGGAGTCTGTCACTTGATGGAGGCCAGAAGGTAAGTTTAACATAGTTTCTGGATTTGAATATTGAAAATTTCAGAGTCAAGGTAATATCCTATTTTCTTTCTTTGTACCAGCTTCTGCAATGTTTTTCAAAAAATAAGTATGGTATTTTACTAAGACTATAAGACTCACGTGATTAATTTCTGAAGACACAGGAAAGAAAAATTCTGCAGGAAGATCCTGCCTTTATGCTTTTATGCCTTTATGGCAAATAGTCCTTTATGGGAGGGCAACAGAAGTATGCTTTGCCTTTGCAAATGTTATATTACTATGTAAATTACATCACCTCTTAACATCTAACAGTGATTTGCCTCTTGTTTAACTACCAGTGAACCCTTGTCTGTGTTGTGAGAAGCAGCTAGGATTGGAAGGACTTATCTGAAAATAGAGGAAATGTAGCTTCACTAATTTTGAATACCAGGGAGTTCTACTATGTTACTCCCTAGTGGGAGGTAAAACAAAATTAAAACAGTGGTTGGGTGAGACAGACCTACTTCACTACAGTACACAGCAGAGCCACAGGCCTGCAAAATTTACAGGGAGTCATTGGTGGAAGCTTCAGGACAAGCAGGTATATATCAGGAAACTACCTGGCAGAGGGAACTGTGGAAGATGGTGTTGCTTAGGGAAGAAACATTACCAAGAATAAACAAGAAGACAAGTGAATGAGCTGAATTGAGGGAGAAACAGTAATGGTACTTGGCAAAAATATTTGTGTCTTTCAAGAGCTATAGGATCTAGTGAAAAGTAACAAAGTTTTCCAACAGTGGTGGTGGTACCTAGGGAGTTGGTGGTATGCGCAGTCTGAAAAGTGGCAGTCAACTGAGGTAGAAAATTATGGTGGGGAGAACATACAACAGCAACACTAGATCAAGAGACTCTGAAAAAGTTCATGGGACAGAGTTGCCACAACATTTTGATTCCGATTGCAGCCTTAAAGTCAATCATTTTCTCCGTTGAATCCTTCTGAAGTAAAATGGAAAAATCCTTCAAGCTAGGCTTCATCAGTACATGAACTGAGAATTTTAAAAAGGACAAGCTGTATTTGTGTTTTTCTTTCTGGCTTACTTCACTCTGTATAATAGGCTCCAGTTCCATCCACCTCATTAGGACTGATTCAAATGTATTCTTTTTAATGGCTGAGTAATACTCCATTGTGTATATGTACCACAGCTTGCTTATCCATTCATCTGTGGATGGACATCTAGGTTGCTTCCACGTCCTGGCTATTGGGATGACCTGGAGGGATGGTGTGGGAAGTGGGGAGGGAGGAGGGTTCAGGATGGGGAACACGTGTATTCTGGTGGCAGATCCATCTCGATGTATAGTAAAAGCAATACAATATTGTAAAGTTAAGCAAAATAAAAATAAATAAATAAATAAATAAAAAGGACAAGCTGGATTTAGAAAAGACAAGGAACCAGAGATCAAATTAGCAACATCCATAGGATCATAGGAAAAGCAAGAGAATTTCAGTAAAATATCTACTTGTGCCTTATGGACTACACTAAAGCCTTGGACTCTATGGATCAAAACAAACCATGGAAAATTCTTAAAGAGAAGGGAATACCAGACCACCCTACCTGCCTCCTGAGAAATGTGTATACAGGTCAAGAAGCAACAGTTATAACTGGACATGGAACAATGGGCTGGTTCAAAACTGAGAAAGCAGTATGTCAGAGCTGTACATTGTCACTCAGCTTAATTAAAATCTATGCAGAATACATCATGGGAAATGCCTGGCTGGATGAATCACAAGCTGGAATCACGATTGCCAGGAGAAATATCAATAACCTCAGATGTGCAGAAGACACTATCCCTAATGGCAGAAAGTGAAGAGAAGCTAAAGAACCTCTTGATGAAGGTGAAAGAAGAGAATGAAAAAGCTGGCTTAAAGCTCAATATTCAAAAAAATGAAGATCATGGTATGCGGTCCCATCACTTCATGGCAAATAGATGGGGAAACAATGGAAACAGTGACAGACTTTATTTTCTTGGGCTCTAAAATCACTGTGGATTGTGGCTACAGCCAGGAAATTAAAAGATGCTTGCTCCTTGGAGGAAAAGCTATGGCCAACCTAGATAGCATTTTAAAAAGCAGAGACATCACTTTGCTGACAAAGGTCCATCTAGTCAAAGCTATGGTTTTTCCAATAGTCATGTACAGATGTGAGAGTTGGACCATAAAGATGACTTATTGCTGAAGAATTGATGCTTTTGAACTGTGGTGCTGGAAAAGGCTCGAGAGTCCCTTGGACTGCAAGGAGATCAAACTAGTCAGTCCTAAAGGAAGTCAGTCCAAAATATTCATTGGAATATTGGAGCTGAAACTCCAATACTTTGGCCACCTGATGCGAACAGCCAACTTATTGGAAAAGATGCTGATGCTGAGCAAGATTGAGGGCAAGAGGAAAAGGGGGCCTCAGAGAATGAGATGGTTGAATGGCATCATTGACTCAATGGACATGAATTTGAGCAAACTCCAGGAGATAGTAGACAGGGAAGCTGGGCGTGCTGCAGTCCATGGGGTTGCAAAGAGTCAGATATGACTGAGCCACTGAACAACAAGGAATATGGAGGCAATGATCTTTATTGTCATTACTTTATTAGAAAGTTTCTACTTAGATTATAAACATATGTTATGGTGTGGAGGCTTTTGTTCCCCACCTCTCAAATAGTGTGTTGAAATCCTATCTCTTATGGGTGACAGTATTAGGAGGTGGAGCTTTTGGGAGCCATGAAGGTAGAGTCATTAATGGGATTGTTGTTGTTTAGCCCCTAAGTCACTAAGTCATCTGAAATTAATCTACATCCCATGGACTGTAGCCTGCCAGAATCCTCTGTCCATAGGATTTCACAGGCAAGAAATCTGGAATGGGCTGCCATTTTCTTCTCCAGGGGATCATTCTGAACAGGGATAGAACCCATATCACCTGCATTGAGAGGAGTATTCTTTGCCTTGGAGCACCTAGGGAGCCCATTAATGGGATTAGTGCACTTCAGAAGAGAACTGTGAGAGATCTGTAGCCCTCTTTCCTTGTGTAAGGCCACAGCAAGATGGCACTATCTATGAACCAGAGAGTGGACCCTCATTAGATACTGAATCTGTGGTGCCTTGATCTTAGACTTCTAGAATTTGGAACTTTGAGAAATAACTGTCTGCTGTTTGTTAACTACCTGATCTGTGGTATTTTGTATTAGCATGCCAAATGGACTAACACAGCGTAAGAGTCCTGAGGCATTCAGACATGTGAGAAAAAAAGTAAGGTGAACTGGATGGATTAGTTCTGCTGAAGGATGTGACAATAAGCTTCGATGCATCTCACTAAAACTATCCACTTTTATCCACTTCCTTGTCTCTAAACTAGATACTTAGATTTTTCTCCTGATTGATGAGGGGACATTGTTTATAATTCATGAAAGCATAATGGTTAAATACAATAAGCTAACGTATCAGCTTTTCATTTTAAGCATGTGAGAATATTCCACTAGGTGGTGTAACTAAGTTTTAACTTTTATTGGGTATCTACATCATTAGGAACACTAAGTTTTTGCACATTTTTGAAGAAAAATACCAACAGTTGTGAAATAAAGTGATATCCATTCCATATTTCATGCTTGAGGAAACAAATATTTAAAAACCTGAAGTAGCATGAATGCTGAAATATGCATATATATATATATGACAATTTGGTGATAAATAAGCAGTAGGTGTGATATGTATGGAGAAGGAAATGGCAACCCACTCCAGCGTTCTTGCCTGGAGAATCCCAGGGATGGAGGAGCCTGGTGGGCTGCCGTCTGTGGGGTCACACAGAGTCGGACACGACTGAAATGATTTAGCAACAGCAGCAGCAGTGATATGTGTATCGGATCAGTCGCTTAGTCGTGTCCAACTCTTTGCAACCCCATGGACTGTAGCATATCAGGCTTCCCTGTCCATCACCAACTCCTGGAGCTTACTCAAATTCATATCCATCGAGTCGGTGATGCCATCCAACCATCTCATCCTCTGTCATCCCCCTCTTCTCCCGCCTTAAATCTTTCCCAGCATCAGGGTCTTTCCCAATGAGTCAGTCTTCACATCAGGTGGCCAAAGTATTGGAACTTCAGCTTCAGTAGCAGTCCTTACAATGTAGCAGTCCTTCCAATGAATATTCAAGACAGATTTCTTTATGATGGACTAGTTGGATCTCCTTGCAGAACAAGGGACTCTCAAGAGTTTTCTCCAACAACATAGTTCAAAACATCACTTCTTTGGTGCTGAGCTTTCCTTATAGTCCAACTCTTACATACATACATGACTATTGGAAGAACCATAGGTTTGACTAGATGAACCTTTGTTGGCAAAGTATGTCTCTGCTTTTTAATATGCTGTCTAGGTTGGTCATAACTTTTCTTGCAAGGAGCAAGCGTCTTTTACAAAAAAGAGCTCCACAGCCCAGATAATCACGATGGTGTGACCACTGACCTAGAGCCAGACTCCTGGAATGTGAAATCAAGTGGCCTTAGAAAGCATCACTACGAACAAAGCTAGTGGAGGTGATGGAATTCCAGTGGAGCTATTCCAAATCCTGAAAGATGATGCTGTGAAAGTGCTGCACTCAATATACCAGCAAATTTGGAAAACTCAGCAGTGGCCACAGGACTGGAAAAGGTCAGTTTTCATTCCAATCCCAAGGAAAGGCAATGCCAAAGAATGCTTGAACTACCACACAACTGCACTCATTTCACACGCTAGTAAAGTAATGCTCAAAATTCTCCAAGCCAGGCTTCAGTAATATGTGAACCGTGAAATTCCTGATGTCCAAGCTGGTTTTAGAAAAGGCAGAGGAACCAGAGATCAAATTGCCAACATCTGCTGGATCATGGAAAAAGCAAGAGAGTTACAGAAAAACATATATTTCTGCTTTATTGACTATGCCAAAGCCTTTGACTGTGTGGATCACAATAAACTGTGGAAAATTCTGAAAGAGATGGGAATACCAGACCACCTGATCTGCCTCTTGAGAAATTTGTATGCAGGTGAGGAAGCAACAGTTAGAACTGGACATGGAGCAACAGACTGGTTCCAAATAGGAAAAGGAGTACATCAAGGTTATAAATTGTCACCCTTTTTATTTAACTTATATGCAGAGTACATCACGAGAAATGCTGGACTGGAAGAAGCACAAGCTGGAATCAAGATTGCTGGGAGAAATATCAATAACCTCAGATACGCTGATGATACTACCCTTATGGCAGAAAGTGAAAAGAAACTCAAAAGCCTCTTGATGAAAGTGAAAGTGGAGAGTGAAAAGTTGGCTTAAAGCTCAACATTCAGAAAACAAAGATCATGGCATCCAGTCCCATCACTACATGGGAAATAGATGGGGAAACAGTGAAAACAGTGTCAGACTTTATTTTTCTGGGCTCCAAAATCACTACAGATGGTGACTGCAGCCATGAAATTAAAAGACGCTTACTCCTTGGAAGGATAGTTATGACCCACCTAGATAGCATATTCAAAAGCAGAGACATTACTTTGCCAACAAAGGTTCGTCTAGTCAAGGCTATGGTTTTTCCTGTGGTCATGTATGGATGTGGGAGTTGGACTGTGAAGAAAGCTGAATGCAGAAGAATTGATGCTTTTGAACTGTGGTGTTGGAGAAGACTCTGAGAGTCCCTTGGACTGCAAGGAGATCCAACCAGTCCATTCTGAAAGAGATCAGCCCTGGGATTTCTTTGGAAGGAATGATGCTGAAGCTGAAACTCCAGTACTTTGGCCACCTCATGCGAAGAGTTGACTCATTGGAGAAGACTTTGATGCTGGGAGGGATTGAGGGCAGGAGGAGAAGGTGACGACAGAGGATGAGATGGCTGGATGGCATCACTGACTTGATGGATGTGAGACTGAGTGACCTCCGGGAGTTTGTGATGGACAGGGATGCCTGGCGTGCTGCAATTCATGGGGTCGCAAAGAGTCAGACACGACTGAGCGACTGATTTGATCTGAACTGATCTGATCTGATCTGCAGTTACCATCTGCAGTGATTTTGGAGCCCAGAAAACTAAAGTCTGTCACTGTTTCCACTGTTTCCTAGTCTATTTGCCATGAAGTGATGGGACTGGATGCCATGATCTTAGTTTTCTGAATGTTGAGATTTAAGCCAACTTTATCACCCTCCTCTCTCACTTTCATCAAGAGGCTCTTTAGTTCTTCTTTAATTTTTGCCATAAGAATGGTGTCATCTGAATATCTGTGATTATTGATATTTCTCCTGCCAATCTTGATTCCAGCTTGTGCTTCATCCAGCCTGGCATTTCACTTGATGTACTCTGCATGTAAGTTAAATAAGCAGGGTGACAATATACAGCTTTGACATCAGATCAGATCAGATCAGTTGCTCAGTCCTGTCCGACTCTTTGCGACCCCATGAACTGCAGCACGCCAGGCCTCCCTGTCCATCACCAGCTCCCGGAGGTCACCCAGACTCATACCCATCGAGTCAGTGATGCCATCCAGCCATCTCATCCTCTGTCGTCCCCTTCTCCTCCTGTCCTCAATCCCTTCCAGAATCAGAGTCTTCTCCAATGAGTCAACTCTTCCCATGAGGTGGCCAAAATACTGGAGTTTCAGCTTGAGCATCATTCCTTCTAAAGAAATTCCAGGATTGATCTCCTTCAGAATGGACTGGTTGGATCTCCTTGCAGTCCAAGGGACTCTCAAGAGTCTTCTGCAACACCACAGTTCAAAAGCATCAATTCTTCGGCACTCAGCCTTCTTCACAGTCCAGCTCTCACATCCATACATGACCACAGGAAAGACCATAGCCTTGACTAGGTGAACCTTTGTTGATAAAGTAATGTCTCTGCTTTTGAATATGCTATCTAGGTTGGTCACAACTTTCCTTCCAAGGAGTAAGCGTCTTTAATTTCATGACTGCAGTCACCATCTGCAGTGATTTTGGAGCCCAGAAAAACAAAGTCTGACACTGTTTCCACTGTTTCTCCATCTATTTCCCATGTAGTGATGGGACCAGATGCCATGATCTTCGTTTTCTGAATGTTGAGCTTTAAGCCAACCTTTTCACTCTCCACTTTCACTTTCATCAAGAGGCTTTTTAGCCCCTCTTCACTTTCTGCCATAAGAGTCATGTCATCTGCATATCTGAGGTTATTGATATTTCTCCCAGCAATCTTGATTCCAACTTGTGTTTCTTCCAGTCCAGCATTTCTCATGATGTACTCTGCATATAAGTTAAATAAACATGGTGACAATATGCAGCCTTGACGTACTCCTTTTCCTATTTGGAACCAGTCTGTTGTTCCATGACCAGTTCTAACTGTTGCTTCCTGACCTGCATACAGATTTCTTAAGAGGCAGATCAGGTGGTCTGGTATTCCCATCTCTTTCAGAATTTTCCATAGTTTATTGTGATCTACACAGTCAAAGGCTTTGGCATAGTCAATAAAGCAGAAATAGATGTTTTTCTGGAACTCTCTTGCTTTTTCCATGATCCAGCGGATGTTGGCAATTTGATCTCTGGTTCCTCTGCCTTTTTTAAAACCAGCTTGAACATCAGGAAGTTCACGGTTCACATATTGCTGAAGCCTGGCTTGGAGAATTTTGAGCATTACTTTACTAGCGTGTGAGATGAGTGCAATTGTGCGGTAGTTTGAGCATTCTTTGGCATTGCCTTTCTTTGGGATTGGGATGAAAACTGACCTTTTCCAATCTTGTGGCCACTGCTGAGTTTTCTATATTTGCTGGCATATTGAGTGCAGCACTTTCACAGCATCATCTTTCAGGACTTGGAATAGCTCCACTGGAATTCCATCACCTCCACTAGCTTTGTTCGTAGTGATGCTTTCTAAGGCCCATTTGACTTCACATTCCAAGATGTCTGGCTCTAGGTCAGTGATCACATCATCATGATTATCTGGGTCTTGAAACTCTTTTTTGTACAGTTCTTCTGTGTATTCCTGCCACCTCTTCTTAATATCTTCTGCTTCTCTTAGGTCCACACCATCTCTGTCCTTTATCATGCCCATCTTTGCATGAAATGTTCCTTTGGTATACTTTGACATAGCTTTGACATACTCCTTTCCAAATTTGGAACCAGTCTGTTCTATATCCAGTTTTAACTGTTGCTTCTTGACCTGCATGCAGATTTCTCGGGACGCAGGTCATGTGATCTGGTATTCCCATCTCTTTAAGAATTTTCCACAGTTTGTTGTGATCCACACAGTCAAAGGCTTTGGCTTAGTCAATAAAGCCGAAGTAGATATTTTTCTGGAGCTCTCTTGCTTTTTCAATTATCTAACAGATGTTAGCAATTTAATCTCTGGTTCCTCTGCCTTTTCTAAATCCAGCTTGAAAATCTGAAAGTTCATGGTTTTTATATATATATATATATATATATGTGTGTGTGTGTGTGTGTGTTTATTTCTCCTGATTTCTTCAAATTTCAGCTTAGCTTTGATAGTGAAATTCTTGTTTAGCTCAGTTATTACATAGCTCTACCCTTTCATTAACTCTCCATTTCATTTGGACCTAGCTAAACCATGTTAGCTGTCAAGAATTAGAGAAGAGCTTTACGTGAATTATTCATTAGGATGAGTGGGAATAGCATTCCACTCCTGAGTCAGTGCTTCTGGTACCTAATACAGGATTTCATGTCTGCTGTCCACCTACACAGGCACTGATTCAATTTGGTGATAGCCATTTTTATTAGAGTTTTCTAAAAACGAAAATTAGGCCAACTCTGTACATTTTAAAATGTCTTTTATAATTGGGAAAAGTGTCATATAGTTGTATTTCTTTTGAGGACTTTCTCTGAGATGATGTAGTGGCAACAGTTTGACTTAATCTTCAAGTCTAAGCCTCGAAGAGACATGGTTCCCAGGAGTGCATCTTGTGAGGATAGTAATGTGCAATATGTAATATGGCCACATTTACTCACTTGCCTTGTCTGCTATTAGAATTTAATAATTTTATCTGATCTCTTTCCTTTCCTTTTTTTCTTGGAAATACATGCATACACGTTAAGTTTTACATTTAATTTTAAAGTTAGCTGTCAGGAGACCTTTTCCAAAATCCATAAGCAATGTCCTTAATGAAGGAACACGTCCTTTATTCCAACCACTTGGAAAAAGGGTCATCATTTTTGTTTCTAAAAATATCTCATTCTAAAGTCTGTTGCTTTAAAACATACTCTGGACATTTTAAATGTGTATCTGGTCTTTCTTAAAATGCTGTCTTCTTTAGAATTGTGCAGTTACTCAGTTTAATACTCTTGGTATTTTGGGCCAAGTAAGGAACTGTCCTGAACATCATAGACTGTTCCTTAAGCAGTATCCTGGCCTCTCCCTCTAGATGCCAGTAGCACCTGCTTCCCCTAAAGTTATGAGAATCAAAAATAGTCCAGACATTGTAAAGTGTCCCCTAGCTGAGCAGCCTCCACCACACCCAGCAGAGAATCACGATCACAGTAGTCATCTAGATTAGAAAGGACTTCTCTACTTATCCAACTCAACTGATATGTGTTCTTTGTGCCTGTGATTCTTCAATTTGCATTTTATTTTCAGTTTAAAAACTAGCATTGTTATTTTATAATGAATAGCATTTGTTATATATTGTGAATGTTATTTTTGTATCATTTCCTGCTAAGAAATTATATCATTAACTGATGTTCATATCAAAACATTCAAAATGTTATTGGATTCTAATTCAGAAAGACCTTTAAAACGAAAATGTACATGGAATAAAATAATGTATTGTCTTAGGGAGTCGCTGACATATGTATACATTGTCATCTTCATAGAAGGTACTATGCTAGGCCTTTATATACAAAACAAAACAAAATGTGGTTTATTACCTAAGATTAATGAGAAAATGTAAATATTGATATAAGGAAACTATAATGTAAAAAATGTGACCACATACTACATTTAACTAACCTAAGTGTGTCAAGAAAGTGTTCCCAGAGAAGTGCCATATAACCTGAGTTGAGATTAAACAGATGATGAGAATCTAGCAATCAAAAGGCGGGAGCCTTTCTGAGTTGGGAATGTCAGTGCTGGGAGATGATGATGAATTGAACATACTTCTATTATTGAATTTATGCTGGTCAGTTTGCTGAGAACTGAACTGGCCTTAGATCTAATCTGTGTACTTAAAAAAATTTTTTTTGACATAGACCATTTTTAAGTCTTTATTCAGTTTGTTACAATATTGCTTCTGTTTTATATATATATATTTTTTAACTGTGAGGCATTTAGTTCGAGTCATCTATGCAGCTCAAACCCATACTCCCTCCATTGGAAAGTAAAGTCTTAATCATTTGACCTCCAGGGAAGTCACTGTACTTTCTAACTAGGTCTAACTATTGACGACTTTTTAAAGTAGCTTATACTATCGACATTTTGGAAACATAGCCTGGTATAGAGGTAAATGAGATGTGCATTCAATTGTTCAGTTAGATGTGAATCTCATATCTGACAGCCTCGTGAGTCAAAGTCCTTATAAGTTATCCTATATTATTTATGTTTCTATATCACTTTATAAAAGAGCTAAATAAATGTATAATATCTGTAACATGGCAGTGAATTGAAAGGAGGGGATGAGGGTCTGTGGTGTAAGGAGAAGATTCAGAATAGCCTTAAATTTTAATCGAGGACTAGATTTTGAAAAGCCATGTGGGAGAATGGATATTGTCTTACATGCAGGGGGAAGCTGTAAATGAGATTTAAGGGAGCTAACGTCATTAGACTAACATTTTTGAAGGTCCTTAAACAAGTTTATAGACATATAGCTGATTATAATGTTGCATTAGTTTCAGGTGTACATGAGGTCCTTTTTGTCTGATGAAAGGAGCATTGATTACAGAGGGTGGGAAAGCAAGGCAAGGTAGAGATCCAGGTGAGAGAAGAAAGGTAATGTATGTGGGTGATGAGACTGAATTTGGAGTTAAAATTGTCTACACCTGAACTGTAGTTGGATTGTAGACTAGCTTTCTCAGGAAGCTGGCTCTGCGGTGGCAAGGAATATTCAGGAACATAATTAGGGAATGCTCTGGCGATTAAACAACACATGTGGGGTGAGAGAAAGAAGGCAATGGAGCACAGCACAAAATTACGCTGCAGTGCAACATCAAGAAATAAGTTAGAATAACAGAGTTGCGCATTTAGAGTTGTCCTGGGCTGAAGTGAGAGAGTCTGGCCTTTGTATGTCTTCAGGCTGAGTCCAGGAAGCGGGTGAACTTGGAAGATCTCTTCGGCTAGGAGCAGTCCCTGAACAACATGGCTAGCAGATGACCTGGTTATGGAGTCAGCAGGATCCTGACTGGCCTTTCCAATCGCTAAGTTCATCACCAGGAATAATCAGGTATGTGGAGAAAACTGACTAGTTTAAATTTTGGACAGATTTGAAATAAAGATGCCTGTTAAATGTCCTTGTGAAAAATTACAATAGCTACTCTGATACATGGGTCTGAGAGGTATGATAAGAGAGAAGTAAAAAAAAAAAGTTTGGAGTTTCATCAATATGCAGATATAATTGCCCATGTAGAATGAATAAAATTACCCTGGGAGAATGTTTAGAGGGAGAAAAGAATGTCCAAAACTGACAACCTAGCAAAATTTCATTTGGTGTTACTTACGTTTAAATTGCAGAGATATGTAAATTATTTTTTATTTTACTCACATGTTTTCTTCATAGTCATTTATGGGACAGAGGGGAACACCATTTCCTAAAGATATCATTTAATTCTCTACAAAAGAATAGATAGTTGATAAATTAAAATACAAAACAGAACCATGAAACAGCTGAAGTAGTCTGGAAGAGAGAGCATTGTGAGACTAATCTAGTAAGGAAGACTTTTTCTTTTTACTGGAGGAACTTTATAGTGTATGGTTTCCCTTCATGCTGTACTCCTGTATGCTAGGTCTTGATTTCTGTTGATTACCTGAAAATTCTCAGAATCATAGGTAACTTTTCTGATTTATTTTTTTTCTAAATACTTGGTCTATTTCATTTCCTTTTTTTTTTTTTTTTTTTTTGCTTATCTCTTTAATTTGAAATAGCACTGTGTCAGAACAAAATACAACAAATCTCTAAAGTCTAAAGTTTGGGGAAAGGTAAAACTGCAAAAATATTACTTTTTTTGCCATTTCCTCTTCAATTTCTTTGCTTTTATATTATTCTGTGCTTGTTTTTCTCTTTATATGTCTCCATAGACCTTTTGAAATGGAAGATTCTGAATTGGGTGTTATAATTACTTCTGATTAATACAGCATCCCATTAAGCTTATTAAGGCTGTTCATTTTCTTCTCACTAAAATGATTCAATTGTCAAACAAATAATGATAAGGTTAAGAGGTCTTTTTAATATGAAAGTTGGAAAATCATGATTTTAATAGGCATAAGTCTGTTATGGGCCAGGAGGATAATTTAAATGAAGGCCACTATTTTGATTTTTTCTAATTTACTCTTATCCTCTGGCAATGTATGTTTCATATTTGAAAGATGGAATTTCTGTGGAAACCTCTCAATAGATTGAAAAAATATTTAATATGTACATTCATGGTCAGTTTTCTTGGTCCAGTACAGTAACTTCATTTAAATCTTAGTAACTTTAAAAATAAGGTCAGTAATATTCATTTAGGGAGATGTTCACATTGAAACAAAAATAATTTTTGCCTGAATTAAGCAGTGTCATTACATGCTGATAACATGCATCAATTTTAATTGTTTTTTAACAACCTGAAGTCATATCATAAGGGGTCATGTGTTATCAGAGAGATAATACTTAAGTAGAAGACACCCATCAGGACAGAAGTCTATAATTTAGAATGAAAGCAAAATAAATTATACTGTAAACTCAGGAGCCTTGGTTTTTTAAGTATCAAAATGTAACCAAAGAGCAGGATCTGGCTGCTCGCTGCTCAAAAGCCAATAAAGAGACCAGGTTGGTGGAAAGGAGAGTTTGCTTTATTTGGGATGCTGGCATCCGGGGAGGTTGGGTGGGTACTCCTGTCCAAAGGCTGACTCCCTCCACTGACAGTCAGTGGACTAGGACTTTCATAGGCTGAGGCAGGGGGCTACAGGCAGACACAGTATAGTCTGCTCTGACAGTCCTCTTTAAAATTGGTTATCAGTGGTCTGACCAACATCATTTTGATTGTTTCAAGTACAGCTAATCTTCAGTTCTGTGTCTGGCTTGTTTCCATTTCTTTGTGGTCAGTTCTTGGAATTATGGCAGCTTATATCATCTGCCTGTCAATGCAGGAGACATGGGTTTGATCCCTGGGTCAGGAAGGTTCCTGGGAGAAGGAAATGGCAACCCACTTCAGTATTCTTGCCTGAAAAGTCCTATGGACAGAGAGAAGCCTGGAGGGCTACAGTCCATGGGGTCACAAAAGAGTTGGACATGCCTTAGTGACTAAACATAGGTCATGTAGTTAACATCTTTCACCTGGTGGGGATCTTAGTATCTGTAAGACAGCTCACAAAATGTGGCTCAGGATATTATCTATAGCCTTTGAGAAGGAACTAAACACCCTTGATTCTGCCAATGACTACTTTATAATTATTTGGTCTCCTTTGGCTCTTTTTCTCTGTTTTTGCATTTTCTCACTTCTTCAATTAAACTTTGGCTAAACTTTTCCCACAGGCAAAAGGCAGGCAGAGGACATGGGGAGAGAGGCAAGGACCATAGGGCCTTTCTCCATTTAAAAAATACCCATGCTGAAACACAAGGACCCTTGGCAAAGTGGGAAAGAAAAAATAAAATATCTAAAGGCAAATGTTATGAGCCAGGAGATAAAACAGTTTCCATAAGAGTAAAATGATTCACAGGCCTGAGGGTTAGAATATCTGGCAAATTATCTTAGGCACATTCCTTATGTGCAAGGACACAATTCCTCAATCAAATAGGTCAAGGAGACTAGGCAGGCTAAAGCAAATCTAAGAGCAGCTAGCCAAATGATGTGGCACTTTTGCAAGTGAATCTGCCTACAGGGAAAATTCAGAGAGACCTCTGCAAGTAGAAACACCAAGATCAGGAAAAAACATTACTGAATTAATGTCAGTGGTTTTAAATTTTGAAGAGGAAAGAATTACAGAATGGCTTCTCACTACTGCTATTACTTAGAGTATTAGCCAAAAAGTCTGGCTCCAAATTACTATTTTAATTTATTTATTTTTTATTGAAGGAGAATTGCTTTACAGAATTTTGTTGTTTTCTGTCAAACCTCAACATGAATCAGCCATAGGTATACATATATCCCCCTCTCATTTGAAACTCCCTCCCATCTCCCGCCCCAGCCCTCCCCGAGAGGTTGATTCAGAACCCCTGTTTGAGTTTCCTGAGCCATTCAGCAAATTCCCATTGGCTGTCTATTTTACATATAGTTGTGTAAGTTTCCATGTCACTCTTTCTATACATCTCACCCTCTCCTCCCCCGTCCCCATGTCCATAAGTCTATTCTCTATGTCTGTTTCTCCATTGCTGCCCTGGAAATAAATTCTTCAGTATCATTTTTCTAGATTCCGTATATATACATTAGAATACAATATTTATCTTTCTCTTTCTGACTTACTTCACTCTGTAAAATAGGTTCTAGGTTCATCCACCTTATTAGAACTCACTTAAATGTGTTCCTTTTTATGTCTGAGTAATATTCCATTGTCTATAATTAGTATTATATATAAATAATAGTTTTTAAAATTAGTATTTATTTTAAAATGTATAATATTAATCTACATAATTGAGTGTCTATTGTGTATGCATGCTGCTAAGTTGCTTCAGTCGTGTCCGACTCTGTGTGGACCCCATAGACGGAAGCCCACCAGGCTCCCCCGTCCTTGGGATTCTCCAGGCAAGAACACTGGAGTGGGTTGCCATTTCCTTCTCCAATGCGTGATAGTGAAAAGTGAAAGTGAAGTCGGTCAGTCGTGTCCGACTCTTAGCGACCCCATGGACTGCAGCCTACCAGGCTCCTCTGTCCATGGGATTTTCCAGGCAAGAGTACTGGAGTGGGGTGCCATTGCCTATGCATATACATATATATGTGTGTGTGTGTGTGTGTGTGTGTGTGTACAGTGCAATATAATTAGGTAAGCCTGCCCCACCCTCACCACAGAATCGAATATAGTGAAGGCCATTACAAAGATCAGTGTGTACCTCCTTACTATAAGTTTTGTTACTAATTCCCTTCCCTCTTTTCTGTAGATGTACTTTTATTACAAACAAAAGTAATTAAAAATAGCATATGCTTATTTTGCTATTTGGAGTTTATAAAAATGTAAACATGTGCTCTGCTGTTGTCTGAAATTTTATGTATAGTTACCATGCATATAAGGCCTTAAAAATACTGTATTGTTAATTTTTCTGTTTTGAGCTTTATACATGTACCTAGTTTCCCAATCGTTGTTTTTACTTCACTCATATTCATCCATATTGTAGCTATTGTTCATTCATTTTCACTACAGTATTATCCTGTGGAATGGAAAGACTGAAATTAAAAAAAAATGTTTCTATCCCAGTGGACTTTTGAGATTTTATTTTTTCATTTTAAAATTTTTATCAGGAACATTGCTAGTCAGCTTTACAAGGTAATTTTAATGTGATGCGATTGACAAATTTATGTTCACACTAGCATGTGAGTTTTTTGTTTAATTTATATAAATTTAAAATCTGATTTAGTCATACTTCATTAATTCCTTGAGTCAAGTGCTAGGCAATTTGAAACTTGTTTTGTGGTCTTAATTTATTAATATATTTCCTTACTTGCTAATGAAGTCAAGTCTTTCTTCGTATTATTTTCATCATTACAGTTTTTTTTTTTTTTTTCACTTGGTAAGTGTAGGTCTTTCTCAATATTTATATTAGGTTGTTTCCCCTTTTCTTGCTGTGTTGTAGCATTAAAAATATATGTGGAGTATTCTAATGCTAATATTTTTAATTATATGGATTTCAGATATGTTCTGATACCTTGTGACTTTTTACATGTCAAAACCCACCAGCCAGAGACCACCAGGAACTCAATAGTAGTTAAATATGTTTCTATTTGTTGCTTACTTCTGTGAAGGAGAATCCACAGCGTGGGATCAATGGATATACCAGAAAGAGAATGATATAAAAGTCTTATTACAGGATTTTGGCTTTTGTTTGTTAATTTTGGAAAGAGTTTAAAGAGGTGAATGTTGCACTGGAATGAATTCTATTGGGAAGTTTGATTTATTTTATGCTTGGGTAACTTGATAAATCTTATCTAGATGGAGGGAAGATAAGTGTGATGGTGAAGCTCTAACTGGTAAGAGGGAGCAGTCATTTGTAGTTTCCAATGTAGGAGGCTGTTGGGGCATGTCTCTGATCTGTGCAACATTTGCATTTTGACATGATTATAGAGTAAGCTAAGTTCCTAAATCAATGCATGTTCTAATGCCCAAGCCCTGTGCATATTACTTGATGTGACAATAGAAACTTTTCAAATGTAATTAATTAATTATTTTTTTTTTTTTTTTTTTTCAGAGAACCCTTCTATTTAGATTTTGAAATGAGAGATTATTACTATCTGAATGGGTCCTAGATGTAGTCACAAGTTTTTTATAAGAGGGAGGTGGTGGAAGATTGACTATAGAAGAGAAGGAAATATGAACCATATATTGTAGTGATGTGGGTATAAGCCAAAGAAAGTTGGCAGCGACTAGAATCTGGAAGAAGAAAGCATTTTTCCCTGGAGCCTCGAGAATGCAGCAATTCTTGCCACATTTTTGATTTAGCTCTATGATTCACTTTGGACCATTAAACATCACAAATGATTAACTTCTGTTTAATTGTAGAACAGATGTCTTAACACACATAGTCAGTAGGGGCTAAGTTCAGTCTCATTATTTCAAATACTGTTGAATGTATGAAAAACCACATGACTGTTTTTGTTTTTGTTCTTGTCTTTATCAATTGTTCCTTGCAATGTCTCTGCAAACACTACAGAAGCATTTGAGTTATTTTTATACATGACAAAATCTGTGAAATGTGTTAGCTATTCACTTTTATATCTAAAGACTTGGACTAATTTTAATAGATGATGATATTTTGACCTAAATAATATATGGTTGGAATCTTAATGTTCACTGAGATCTTCAAACGGGTGATGTAGTGAATAACTGTGGAAACTTACTTGGTATAAAATATTTGAGCATAGCTCCAGCCTTCCTTACAATTATACATAACAGAATTTTCCTCAAATCAGGCAAATGTTAAATTGTATTTTATATGAAAGATAGTATTTATACAACGAATTGACACTGACTAATAACTAGGAATGAAAATAGTTTCACATATGGAAAGAAACACTCAGAAGGATAGCTAAGTAGTTTTTACTTCTTCTGTATTTTTTGTTGTTATAATATGAACTACAAAGAGCAGTAGCCTAGAATGTTGCTTTAATGGTCTCAAATGAATCATAGCTTCCAATAGCCAAGCTCTGTAGAGGTTTCTTTTACGTAATACTAGTCTTTGTTATGCATCCTGGTTCTGGCCAATGGACCATCAGAGAAGATGACACAAGCAGAAGTTTAATAGTGCCTAAGCACTGGGGATTTTTCATTTGAAACATTCCTGTAATCATGTACAGTCCTTCTGTGTATTCTTGCCACTTCCTCTTAATAACTTCTGCTTCTCTTAGGTCCCTACCATTTCTGTCCTTTATCGAGCCATCTTTGCATGAAATGTTCCCTTGGTATCTCTAATTTTCTTGAAGAGATCTCTAGTCTTTCCCATTCTGTTGTTTTCCTCTATTTCTTTGTACTGATCACCGAGGAAGGCTTTCTTATCTCTCCTTGCTATTCTTTGGAACTCTGCATTGAAATGGGAATATCTTTCCTTTTCTCCTTTGCTTTACACTTCTCTTCTTTTCACAGCTATTTGTAAGGCCTCCTCAGACAGCCATTTTGCTTTTGTGCATTTCTTTTCCATGGGGATGGTCTTGATCCCTGTCTCCTGTACAATGTCACAAACCTCCATCCATAGTTCATCAGGTACTCTGTCTATCAGATGTAGGCCTTTAAAACCACTTCTCACTTCCAGTGTATAATCATAAGGGATTTGATTTAGGACATACCTGAATGATCTATTGGTTTTCCCTAGTGTCTTCAATTTAAGACTGATTTTGGTAATAAGGAGTTCATGATCTGAGCCACAGTCAGCTCCTGGTCTTGTTTTTGCTGACTGTTTGGCTGCAAAGAATATAATAAATCTAAACTGTAGAACTGTATAAAAAAAGTCTTCATGACCCAGATAATCACGATGGTGTGATCACTCACCTAGAGCCAGCCATCCTGGAATGTGAAGTCAAGTAGGCCTTAAGAAGCATCACTATGAACAAAGCTAGTGGAGGTGATGAAATTCCAGTTGACTTATTTCAAATCCTGAAAGATGATGCTGTGAAAGTGCTGCACTCAATATGCCAGCAAATTTGGAAAACTCAGCAGTGGCCACAGGATTGGAAAAGTCAGTTTTCATTCCAATCCCAGAGAAAGGCAATGCCAAAGAATGCTCAAACAACCGCACAATTGCACTCATCTCACATGCTAGTAAAGTAATGCTCAAAATTCTCCAAGCCAGGCTTCAGCAATATGTGAACCGTGAACTGCCAGATGTTCAAGCTGGTTTTAGAAAAGGCAGAGGAACCAGAGATCAAATTGCCCACATCCGCTGGATCATGGAAAAAGCAAGAGAGTTCCAGAAAAACATCTATTTCTGCTTTCTTGACTATGCCAAAGCCTTTGACTGTGTGGATCACAAAAAACTGTGGAAAATTCTGAAAGAGATGGGAATACCAGACCACCTGATCTGCCTCTTGAGAAATTTGTATGCAGGTGAGGAAGCAACAGTTAGAACTGGTCATGGAACAACAGACTGGTTCCAAATAGGAAAAGGAGTACATCAAGGCTGTATATTGTCACCCTGTATATTTATATGCAGAGTACATCATGAGAAACGCTGGGCTGGAAGAAGCACAAGCTGGAATCAAGATTTCTGGGAGAAATATCAATAACCTCAGATATGCAGATGACACCATCCTTATGGCAGAAAGTGAAGAACTAAAAAGGCTCATGATGAAAGTGAAAGTGGAGAGTGAAAAAGTTGGCTTAAAGCTCAACATTCAGAAAACAAAGATCATGGCATCTGGTCCCATCACTTCACGGAAAATAGATGGAGAAACAGTGAAAACAGTGTCAGACTTTATTTTTCTGGGGCTCCAAAATCACTGCAGATGGTAATTTCAGCCATGATATTAAAAGACACTTACTCCTTGAAGGAAAGGTATGACCAACCTAGATAGCATAATGAAAGGCAGAAACATTACTTTGCCAACAAAGGTCCATCTAGTCAAGGCTATGGTTTTCCCAGTGGTCATGTATAGATGTGAGAGTTGGACTGTAAAGAAAGCTGAGCACCAAAGAATTGATGCTTTTGAACTGTGCTCCTGGAGAAGACTCTTGAGAGTCCCTTGAACTGCAAGGAGATCCAACCAGTCCATCCTAAAGAGACCAGTCCTGGGTGTTAATTGGAAGGACTGATGCTAAAGCTGAAACTCCAATATTTGGCCACCTCATGTGAAGAGTTGACTCATTGGAAAAGACCCTGAATTTGGGAGGGATTGAGGGCAGGAGGAAAAGGGGAAGACAGAGGATGAGATGGCTAGATGGCATCACCGACTTGATGCATGTGAATTTGGGTGAAATCCGGGTGTTGGTGATGGACAGGGAGGTCAGGCCCACTGCGATTCATGGGGTCGCAAAGAGTCGGACATTACTGAGCAACTGAACTGAACTGAATCATGTAAGAAAGCCATGGTATGACTCCAACCATGGGTTGAAGACCCTACATAGAGAGAGAGACTAACTTTCTTACCAGAAGATAATATCTGGTCACAGTCTGGATATAGAAAATAAGAAAAAATACACAAACCATCACTTGAGTAAAATTATATCCATTTTCATAGTACAAACTTATCAATGTCAATACAATAGATTAGTAAATATAAAATTATATAGCAGAGAATGTTTGTGGAATCTAGTCGATGGGTTTCACACCTGCCATGAAACCAAGAAGCCTTAAAGGTAAATGTTGACAGATTGTATCTTATTACCAAATAATTCTTCACACATTAATTTAAAAGATAGAGCATTTATATGACATATATTTCATGTGAAAATAAAGCAGTTCCTAAGAAACAAAGGGTATCATCTGATATTTCAGAAGTAGAAACATAAATGACTAGTAAATATTCACATGTCTATGGATCTATTTCTGCTTTGTTGACTATGCCAAAGCCTTTGACTGTGTAGATCACAATAAACTGTGGAAAATTCTGAAAGAGATGGGAATACCAGACCACCTGATCTGCCTCTGGAGAAATTTGTATGCAGGTCAGGAAGCAACAGTTAGAACTGGACATGGACCAACAGACTGGTTCCAAATAGGAAAAGGAGTGCATCAAGGCTGTATATTGTCACCCTGTTTATTTAACTTAAATGCAGAGTAGATCATGAGAAATGCTGGACTGGAAGAAACACAAGTTGGAATCAAGATTGCTGGGAGAAATATCCATAACCTCAGATACACAGATGACAGCACCCTTATGGCAGAAAGTGAAAAGGAACTAAAAAGGCTCATGATGAAAGTGAAAGTGGAGAGTGAAAAGGTTGGCTTAAAGCTCAACATTCAGAAAACGAAGATCATGGCATCTGGTCCCATCACTACATGGGAAATAGATGGGGAAACAGTGGAAACAGTGTCAGACTTTATTTTTCTGGGCTCCAAAATCACTGCAGATGGTGACTGCAGCCATGAAATTAAAAGACGCTTACTCCTTGGAAGGAAAGTTATGACCAACCTAGATAGCATATTCAAAAGCAGAGACATTACTTTGCCAACAAAGGTTCGCCTAGTCAAGGCTATGGTCTTTCCTGTGGTCATGTATGGATGTGAGAGCTGGACTGTGAAGAAGGCTGAGTGCCGAAGAATTGATGCTTTTGAACTGTGGTGTTGGAGAAGATTCTTGAGAGTCCCTTGGACTGCAAGAAGATCCAACCAGTCCATTTTGAAGGAGATCAGCCCTGGGATTTCTTTGGAAGGAATGATGCTAAAGCTGAAACTCCAGTATTTTGGCCACCTCACGTGAAGAGTTGACTCATTGAAGAAGACTCTGATGCTGGGAGGGATTGAGGGCAGGAGGAGAAGGGGACGACAGAGGATGAGATGGCTGGATGGCATCACTGACTCAATGGATGTGAGTCTGGGTGACCTCCGGGAGTTGGTGATGGACAGGGAGGCTTGACGTGCGGTTCATGGGGTCGCAAAGAGTTAGACACGACTGAGCGACTGATCTGATCTGATGTGATCTGATGGATTAGTAAAGTAACAGTAAACTTTTTGAGACAATTTGTCAGTAGTGTTGACTGACAAATGTGCACAATTTAAAAGTTGAGAATTATTATTATTATTATTATTTTTTGGTGGATGTTCTTAGGACTTAGTTCAAAAAGTAAGGAAGGAGCAAGAACATATAGGAATTTTTGCCAAAAACAGCAACAACAAGCAAAATAAAACCCCAAAGAAACAAGCTAACAAAAAGCAGGTAGTTAAATATCTCATATTAATTACTTTAGCTCTTTGTTGTTGTTGTTGTTGTTATGGAAAGATGCAAGAGTCTGGGCTCACTGAAATCCTTCCTTCAATATGCACGTTAGCTATCTAGAGCCAATATCTGTTCTTTTAGCATCCTGAATCCCCTCGGGGTGCACAGTGGGCAGCTCAGTGGCTGATGGCTTGATGGCTGAAACATCTGGCCATGATATGGCAGGTGATATTCTTTGTCTACAATATCTATCAAAATTTGAAATGACCATATATTCTGAAAATACTGTCATTACCCCAACATAAAGAGTAAGGCTATGGTCATTATACTAGCTCACAAAAGTCAGTCTTACATTTTCAGGAATTTTGTGAGGTAGTTCATAAACCAAGTCATTTTTAGTTTTCCCCTCGTCCTTGGCCAGTCATTTTTAATAATTAAATTATGTAAACTTAGATTTAAATCATGCTTTAAGCAAAAGTAAGAGCGCCTCGCCTTCCCGCGACCGGCACAATAAGAGCGCGGCCGAGAGGAGCTACCCCACGACTGAGGAAGGACGGCGGTGAGGGCCAGCGCACTAAGCACGGCCGGCGGAGAAGAGCTACCCCACGACCGAGGTCAGAAAGGGCGGCAGTGAGGAGAGACTCCTCGTCCAAGGTAAGGTGCAATGGATGTGCTTCACTGGGCAGGAACAGCCGGGAGGAGCCGGGATGAGATACCCCACGCCCAAGGTAAGAGAAACCCAAGTAAGACAGTAGGTCTTGAAAGAGGGCATCAGAGGGCAAATACACTAAAACCATTGTCGCAGAAAACTAGTCAATCTAATCACACCAGGACCACACCCTTGTCTAACTCAATGAAATTAAACCATGCCCAGGGGCAACCTGGAATGGGCGGGTCATGGTGGAGAGATATGACAGGGTGTGGTCCGCTGGAGAAGGGAATGGCAAACCACTTCAGTATTCTTGCCTTGAGAACCCCATGAACAGTATGAAAAGGCAAAATGATAGGATATTGAAAGAGAAACTCCCCAGGTCAGTAGGGGCCCAATATGCTACTGGAGATCAGTGGAGAAATAACTCCAGAAGGAATGAAGGGATGGAGCCAAAGCAAAAAGAATACCCAGCTGTGGATGTGTCTGGTGATAGAAGCAAAGTCCGATGCTGTAAAGAGCAATATTGCATAGGAACCTGGAATGTCAGGTCCATGAAGCAAGGCAAATTGGAAGTGGTCAAACAAGAGATGGCAAGAGTGAATGTCGACATTCTAGGAATTAGCGAACTAAAATGGACTGGAATGGGTGAATTTAACTCAGAGGACCATTATATCTACTACTGTGGGCAGGAATCCCTCGGAAGAAATGGAGTGGCCATCATGGTCAACAAAAGAGTCCGAAATGCAGTACTTGGATGCAATCTCAAAAACGACAGAATGATCTCTGTTCGTTTCCAAGGCAAACCATTCAATGTCACAGTAATCCAAGTCTATGCCCCAACCAGTAACACCGAAGAAGCTGAAGTTGAACGGTTCTATGAAGACCTACAAGACATTTTAGAACTAACACCCAAAAAAGATGTCCTTTTCATTATAGGGGACTGGAATGCAAAAGTAGGAAGTCAAGAAACACCTGGAGTAACAGGCAAATTTGGCCTTGGAACACGGAATGAAGCAGGGCAAAGACTAACAGAGTTTTGCCAAGAAAATGCACTGGTCATAGCAAATACCCTCTTCCAACAACACAAGAGAAGACTCTATACATGGACATCACCAGATGGTCAACACCGAAATCAGATCGATTACATTCTTTGCAGCCGAAGATGGAGAAGCTCTATACAATCAACAAAAACAAGACCAGGAGCTGACTGTGGCTCAGACCATGAACTCCTTATTGCCAAATTCAGACTGAAATTGAAGAAAGTAGGAAAAACTACTAGACCATTCAGGTATGACCTAAATCAAATCCCTTATGATTATACAGTGGAAGTGAGAAATAGATTTAAGGGCCTAGATCTGATAGATAGAGTGCCTGATGAACTATGGAATGAGGTTCGTGACATTGTACAGGAGACAGGGATCAAGTCCATCCCCATGGAAAAGAAATGCAAAAAAGCAAAATGGCTGTCTGAGGAGGCCTTACAAATAGCTGTGAAAAGAAGAGAAGCGAAAAGCAAAGGAGAAAAGGAAAGATATAAACATCTAAATGCAGAGTTCCAAAGAATAGCAAGAAGAGATAAGAAAGCCTTCTTCAGTGATCAATGCAAAGAAATAAAGGAAAACAACAGAATGGGAAAGACTAGGTATCTCTTCAAGAAAATCAGAGATACCAAAGGATTATTTCATGCAAAGATGGGCTCGATAAAGGACAGAAATGGTATGGACCTAACAGATGCCCAGAAGATATAAAGAAGAGGTGGCAAGAATACACAGAAGAACTGTACAAAAAAGAGCTTCACGACCCAGATAATCATGATGATGTGATCACTGACCTAGAGCCAGACATCCTGGAATGTGAAGTCAAATGGGCCTTAGAAAGCATCACTATGAACAAAGCTAGTGGAGGTGATGGAATTCCAGTGGAGCTATTCCAAATCCTGAAAGATGATGCTGTGAAAGTGCTGCACTCAATATGCCAGCAAATTTGGAAAACTCAGCAGTGGCCACAAGATTGGAAAAGGTCAGTTTTCATCCCAATCCCAAAGAAAGGCAATGCCAAAGAATGCTCAAACTACCGCACAATTGCACTCATCTCACACGTTAGTAAAGTAATGCTGAAAATTCTCCAAGCCAGGCTTCAGCAATATGTGAACCGTGAACTTCCTGATGTTCAAGCTGGTTTTAGAAAAGGCAGAGAAACCGGAGATCAAATTGCCAACATCCGCTGGATCATGGAAAAAGCAAGAGAGTTACAGAAAAACATCTATTTCTGCTTTATTGACTATGCCAAAGCCTTTGACTGTGTAGATCACAATAAACTGTGGAAAATTCTGAAAGAGATGGGAATACCAGACCACCTGATCTGCCTCTTGAGAAATCTGTATGCAGGTCAGGAAGCAACAGTTAGAACTGGTCATGGAACAACAGACTGGTTCCAAATAGGAAAAGGAGTACGTCAAGGCTGCATATTGTCACCATGTTTATTTAACTTATATGCAGAGTACATCATGAGAAATGCTGGACTGGAAGAAACACAAGTTGGAATCAAGATTGCTGGGAGAAATATCAATAACCTCAGATATGCAGATGACACGACTCTTATGGCAGAAAGTGAAGAGGGGCTAAAAAGCCTCTTGATGAAAATGAAAGTGGAGAGTGAAAAGGTTGGCTTAAAGCTCAACATTCAGATAACGAAGATCATGGCATCTGGTCCCATCACTACATGGGAAATAGATGGAGAAACAGTGGAAACAGTGTCAGAATTTATTTTTCTGGGCTCCAAAATCACTGCAGATGGTGACTGTAGCCATGAAATTAAAAGACGCTTACTCCTTGGAAGGAAAATTATGACCAACCTAGATAGCATATTCAAAAGCAGAGACATTACTTTACCAACAAAGGTTCACCTAGTCAAGGCTATGGTCTTTCCTGTGGTCATGTAGGGATGTGAGAGCTGGACTGTGAAGAAGGCTGAGCGCCGAAGAATTGATGCTTTTGAACTGTGGTGTTGGAGAAGACTCTTGAGAGTCCCTTGGACTGCAAGAAGATCCAACCAGTCCATTGTGAAGGAGATCAATCCTGGAATTTCTTTGGAAGGAATGATGCTAAAGCTGAAACTCCAGTATTTTGACCACCTCATGCGAAGGGTTGACTCATTGGAGAAGACTCTGATGCTGGGAGGGATTGAGGGCAGGAGGAGAAGGGGACGACAGAGGATGAGATGGCTGGATGGCATCACTGACTTGATGGGTGTGAGTCTGAGTGACCTCCGGGAGCTGGTGATGGACAGGGAGGCCTGGTGTGCTGCGGTTCATGGGGTCGCAAAGAGTCGGACAGGACTGAGCAACTGATCTGATCTGATCTGATAACATTCAAAACTGCTAGAAACCAAGACTTTCAAAGCAAACTGATAAAAATTCCCATGAGAAGCATGAATATGTTAATTAGATAAGACCTGCAAAATTCTTAGTAGTTTGTCTAAGCAGATTAATTATTTTAGGTTAGGAAGGAAGAAGCATTTCATAAGTTCTTCTAATATCAGCTATGAAAATTATGGTAATCAAGGTTAAGGTAATCATGTTGTTGAAAGTGTTGCCTACTGTAGTGATTTCTTTGATATATTTTAGACTGATAAAGTACTGAACTTTTCTGTGATGAGTCATTCCAAATCTGAATCCTAGTAGTGGGCCGATGTAGCATACCTCTCATGTTTGAATCACATATTCTTTGACTCCAATTCATATTACTTCAGTTTGTTTTTTTTTTAAGTAAGTTTGTAAATTTCCAAGGATTCTAGTTGTACTTTGAAATGCATGGCAGAAACCTACTTTCAGTGTACTACTTTGAGTAAAATCAAGTATTTACTAGGAAACCCAGTTGCAAAACCATGTACATCCTCAAATGAAATCAAACACCATAGGGACCAGCTTGACACCTTGTGCTTATATCTCTCCTATTCCCCTTGCTTTATTTGCAATCTAATTTAAAAATTTTAATGTAAGAAAAATAAAATCATCATTAAACCATTCAATAGTTCTTTCTATCAATACTTTGTATAGAAAATGGCAAATTAAATAGTGATTTAAACAAAATTCATTCAGTGAAGCCTATTTTTATTTATCTGTATATTATTTTCCTTACTCAGCAGAGAGAATTTTGAGTAAAATAAGTGTCCGATTGCCATTTTTTATTTTCTCTTAATTCTAGGAACTAGAACACTTTCAGTAGTTTGGGGATGTTGTTCAGAAGTCGGAATTCAACAGCCTGCAGGGGCCTAATTAGAACTGATATTGAATTATTTTAAGTTCTTTAGCTGTACAAGCTTATTTTTGAGCCCCAGGGTGTAACTTACATTTTTTCTTGAGCTACACATCTAATGCTTTAGAAGATGAAACTTATTCCTGGTCTAAGAAAGGCAATCAGAATGCTTGACCAAAATCAAAAGATTATAGAGCAGACGAGAAGATGTGTGTGTGTGTGTGTGTGTGTGATATGTCACTGTTCTCTACATCTTGTTTTTGATATATGGTTATACCAGGGCCTTTGGGGACTTCATTTATAGTTATCTCAAAGCTCACAGAGTTTGGATTGTTTTTTGATTTAAGTTATATGGATTTTCTTTTTCTGATCAGCTTTTGCCTTTTCAGAGAGCAGATCAAGTTCATCTTTTTGACATCCATATTAATTGTATTTAAACATTCATGTCAGCTCAGAAATTTAGAATGCATTTTCATTCTTCCAACAAGTCGATGTAATATTAATAGCATAACTGATAGGTCTCCTCACATATACCACAGATTAGGAGTTAACAGAAAATCTTATGACTCTTAGAAAATCTTATGAAATTGAGAAATAAAGCTTGCAGCATCCTGTGAATAAGTGTCACCCATTCATCTTTCAAGGATGCTCAGAAAAAGCAGATCAGTAGTTGTTACATGGTTGAGGGTCAGAAAATTGACTCCCAACAAACGTTTTAGCATGCATAGCAGTAATACAACTTTGAAATGTAAGAGTTCAAGATGAAGTCATTCTGATTTGTAATTTATTTAACTTTTTTCTGTTTTTTTTTTTTTTTTTATAATCACATTTATTTTATTTTTTTTTACAATATTGTATTACTTTTACTATACATCGAGATGGATCCGCCACCAGAATACCCGTGCTAGGGTTACACATGTGTTTTCCTTATGGGATTTGACTTCTTGTAGTCTTCTCAAAGTGTGTTAGTTTTTGCCCCCTCGACTTTCGTTCATCGTTCAGCGTCTTCTGCTTTGCTCCTCACTGTGGTTTCCAAGCCATACATCATAGTTTCTCTCTCAAATACCCTATCTGAAGTGTATGCATTATGTTTCTAAATTCACTGCCCATCTTTGTTGCAGTATTTACTGACCTCACAGTTATATGGCTACTTTTTTGAACATTTTAACCCTTCATAAACCATCTTCGTCTTCCTGATATTGTGGTAGCTCTGATAACAACAAAGATTTTCCATATCTTTGTCCATTGACCTTCACCACTTTGTATTCAAAAACTCTCCCTTCCATTTAATTGCTTGTTTTTATAGCTTTAATTCACTTCTCACAAATAATGCCGTCAGAAACCTTGATTTTGAAACATCTCACTTCTTTACCATTATCTCCTCTATCAGGGTTTTGTAAATGAATTTTGAAAATCTTTGTACAGTGAAGTATCAATTCCTATTCCTGGTGCAGCCTGACCTCCTTATCTGTGCACTAGATTCCAGCCTCTGTTCTTTCTTTTGGGTCTTTGCCTCTGCAGTTCTCTTCTTTTTGGTGTATATAGCAAGTATTTTCTCTCTTTTGGTGAATTACCATCATGATAAAAATGTATGACATCTCCCACAATGAAGGTAAAAATTATTTTGCCATCAAGTTCTCCTCTCACTAATACTCAATTCTCTGATAAATTTTTAAAAGATAGTTTGGACCTAGAGGCTATCATACAGAGTAAAGTAAGTCAGAAAGAGAAAAAACAATTATCATATATTAACACATATACATGGAATCTAGAAAAATGGCACAGATGAACCGACTTGAAGGGCAAGATTAGAGACACACCTGTAGAGAACAAACTTGTGGATGTGGTGGTGGGACAGGAGAGGGTGGCATGGATTGGAGAGTGACATTGACATATATACACTGCTAAGTGTATAAAAGATAACTAGTGGCAACCCGCTGTATAGCACAGAGGGCTCCGCTCGGTGCTCTGTGAGGACCTAAAGGAGTGGGATGGAGGCGGGGCTCCAACAGGGAGGGTGTGTATATATGTATGTATGTTATGTAGGAGATTTTGGTGTGTTGGTGTGATATCTGATTCATGTTATTGTACAGCAGAGACTAGCACAGTATTGTAAAGCAATTTGTCTGTGTGTCTTCAGTCAGTCAGTCATGTCTGACTCTTTGCAACCCGCAGCAATGAAACTCACCAGGCTCCTCCATCCATGGAATTTTCCAGGCAAGAATACTGGAGTGGGTTGCCATTTATTCCTCTGGGTATCTTCCTGACCCAGGGACTGAACCTGTGTCTTTTGCATCCCTTGAACTGGCAGGTGGATTTTTTTACCACTGTGCCACCTGGGAAGCCTCAAAGCAATTATATTCCAATGAAAAAAACAGTAATGTCTATGCTAAGTATCTACTTCCATCATTCCACAGTTCTTTCTCTAACTTAAATAAATAGGCTATAATTTTGACCACTGAAACTATTTTGACCAGTGTCATGAGAAATCTCCCTCTTGACACCTACAAAAGTCAGTCTCTCACTCTTTTTTTTTTTTTTTTTTTTTTTTTTTTTTTGGCCTTTTTAGCACTGTGTGCCTCTTAACTCTTCTCTTTCGGTTTTGGATTCCCATAGAGCTTCATAGTTTCATCTTATTTCATGGCTACTCTTTTTAATCTCTTTTTCTGGACTTTCTTGTTCAAAACATTTGGGATAGTCTTAGGAACATCCCTCTGCCCTCTTTATCTACATCATTCACTAGATGATTTCATCAAGGCAGGGGATTTGAAAAATCACATCAGTTCAGTTCAGTTCAGTCATTCAGTCATGTTCGACTCTTTGCGACCCCATGAATCGCAGCACGCCAGGCCTCCCTGTCCATCACCAATACCCGGAGTTCACTCAAACTCACGTTCATCGAGTCAGTGATGCCATCCAGCCATCTCATCCTCTGTCGTCCCCTTTTCCTCCTGCCCTTAATCCCTCCCAGCATCAGAGTCTTCTCCAATGAGTCAATTTGATTCATGAGGTGACCAAAGTACTGGAGTTTCAGCTTTAGCATCATTCCTTCCAAAGAACACCCAGGGCTGGTCTCCTTTAGAATGGAATGGTTGGATCTCCTTGCAGTCCAAGGGACTCTCAAGAGTCTTCTCCAACACCACAGTTCAAAAGCATCAATGCTTCGGCCCTAAGCTTTCTTCACAATCCAACTCTCACATCCCTACATGACCACAGGAAAAACCATAGCCTTGACTAGACGGACCTTTGTTGGCAAAGTAATGTCTCTGCTTTTCAAAATACTATCTAGGTTGGTCATAACTTTTCTTCCAAGGAGTAAGCGTCTTTTAATTTCATGGCTGCAGTCACCATCTGCTGTGATTTTGGAGCCCCCAAGAATAAAGTCTGACACTGTTTCCACTGTTTCCCCATCTATTTCCCATGAAGTGATGGGACCAGATGCCATGATCTTAGTTTTCTGAATATGGAGTTTTAAGTCAACTTTTTCACTCTCCTCTTTCACTTTCATGAAGAGACTTTTTAGTTCCTCTTCACTTTCTGCCATAAGGATGGTGTCATCTGCATATCTGAGGTTATTAATATTTCTCCCAGCAATCTTGATTCCAGCTTGTGCTTCATCCAGCCCAGTGTTTCTCATGATGTACTCTGAATATAAGTTAAATAAGCAGGATGACAATATACAGCCTTGACGTACTCTTTTTCCTATTTGGAACCAGTCTGTTGTTCCATGTCCAGTTCTAACTGTTGCTTCCTGACCTGCATATAGACAACCAAATTTTAGATTTGGGGTCTTTAAGCTTCTTAACAGGAGAAGGCAGTGGCAACCCACTCCAGTACTCTTGCCTGGAAAATCCCATGGACGGAGGAGCCTGATGGGCTGCAGTCCATTGGGTCGCGAAGAGTCGGACATGACTCAGCAACTTCACTTTCACTTTCATGTATTGGAGAAGGAAATGGCAGCCCACTCCAGTGTTCTTGCCTAGAGAATCCCAGGGATGGAGGAGCCTGGTGGGCTGCCGTTTATGGGGTTGCACAGAGTCAGACACAACTGAAGTGACTTGGCAGCAAGCTTCTTAACTGAGTTTCAAACCCTTATTAGCTGCTTTTTAAGCATCTATACTTAGATGTCTCATAGCATCAGCCTCCATTTTTTCCCCCCAATTCACATCCAATTCATCAGTAAGTTATACTTCTCTACCTACAAGATATTTCTCAAATATGATTGCTCTAAGCCTACTTCAAATCATCAGTTTCCTATAAAACTATAATATCCTCCTGATTAATTTCCCAGCCACCACTCTGACACCTATTCTGTACTGAACCCACATTCCATCCAGACAAAGAGATCATCAAAGGAAATCTGATCACCCTATTTCCCTCTTTGAACTATAAGACCTTTACCAGAACCTGGGGTTCTGGTAAATTATCATGGTCCAAAACCTGACTGACTCTCTTGGCAATCTCAGGGCCTAATTATCTCCTTTCTGCTCACTCTGCTCCAGCCACTTGACTTTGTTGCTAGTCTAAAGTCTGCCAGCAGTTCTTGTCACTATATCTCTGCTACTGCACTTTTTATTGTCACACTTTTTCTTATAGTTCTCTAGCCACTTGGAGTTTCATAAGCTTCTGGTCCCTTCAGATGTTATTGCCTTACACAGGCTTTTCCTAACCATCTGGTGTAAAACTTGTTACTCTTCCCTATCTCACTGACCTTTTTTCCATAGAATTTATCATCAGTAGAAATTACACTCATGAATCATTGATCTAATTTCTAAATTATCTCTCAACCTTACTGCAATTTAGACTCCATAATGGTTAGGTCAGTCCTATGCTTGTTAATGTTCTTATTCCAAGATTCTAGGATGGAACTTCGTAAATAGAAAAGTATTTGATAAATACTTGGTGATTAAATGAACCTTTACCATAAATTTGCCCAGTTATCTGATCCAGGGTGAATTAAGTGTTTAGGAAGAAGCCTTTGAAAACACAGAGTAAAAACTTCCAATTTTCGTGGTTTGCTATATTTCTCTATGCAGAGCCAATTCCATTAACTATTCTCATTTATGAAATAATACTGGAAATCAAGTACACATTTAAAAAAATTCACAGGAAGTAGCCAAATGCAAAGAAGCCTTATTGAGAAACATAACTCTCTGACTATTATTTGTTCAAAAATAGGATAAAAGAATTTGAATATATAATTGACCTTTCTTAGAATTCTTGCCTTCTCCATCAAAATGGACATTCTACTCCCACATTATTGTATATACTGTGCATGTATTAAGTCACTTCACCACGTCCAACTCCTTGCCACCCTATAAGCTGTAGTCCACCAGGCTCCTCTGTCCATCGGATTCTATAGGCAAGAATACTGGAGTGGGTTGCCATTTCCTTCTTCAGGGGATCTTCCTGACCCAGAGATTGAAACTCTGTCTCTTAAGTCTCCTGCGTAGAAAACTATCAATTATGATATGTGACACTATTTAAATCATTTACCATTTTTAATATTTATCTAGAATTTAGACTGGTTGTGGTTACTTGTATCTAGTAGATCATTTATTAAATTACTAAATCTTAACTACTTGACTGATCTTGAGTTATTTATTGTAAAACACTAACACATTCTGTCTAACAAGGCATCGTGTTTATACAATAAGTCCCCTTCTGGAAGAAAATATTTCTAATATCTGAAAGCGTATATAGAGGTCTTCTATCCAGAGACTCTCTTTATATCTCTGTATCTATCCCAGAAAAAATGTTTTAGTGATTATAAGTAAGCTTCTCAAATAAGACCCTGATGTTTTCCATGTATGCGTAAATGTAAAGTTAATATATTGTAAAATTATTACCACCTTCTGGATTTCCCATGGTTCTGCTGCTAAGTGGAATAGTTCCCCTTGGCAAGAAAGAAATTGAGTTCTATTTGGGGAAAGTCAAAGGATTGACCTCCATTAGGGGGGTGTGTCCAGGTCAGTCCTCTATGTATCCACAATTATTCCTCATTTGTAAATCAGCCTCCTGAGGGAATACTAAAGCATCAAAGTAGTTTAAAGGAAAATTGGTTCATTATTTCTATGACAAAGTTTTTTTCTCACTCAAGAATTCTATGTGGTTTAGGTCAATAAGCTCTTATTTGAATAAATTGTGTGTAATAAGAACTGGGTTAAGTGCTATGAAATAAATCAAATAAGAAATACCCCCTGCTTTTAAGGAACTTAAAATCTAGAAAGTAGTGTGAGACATGCAAACATATAGATTTGGTTCAATATGATAATTTATAAGATTCTTAAGATACAATAGATTACCATGCAATATATATATTTTTAGTCAGATCTCTGTAGAGCCTTGGAATAACATAATGAAGACCAGTAGGGATCTAGCTAACAGTGACTTGAGAGACTTACTATCTTTGTGAAGCCATCCAGTAGCAGAGAAAAGGGCAATATCAAACTTTCCTAGAGAGGAAATGATTTATAAAATTTTTGTAGATGGGCCCCTGACAATATATATTTCTAGTGTTTCCTCACAGATTATTTTGAAACATTATTTTTAACAAATATTATTTATTAAGATGGGCATAAAGGATTTTTGTTGTTGTTATTGCAAAGATCTCTTGTCAAAATGGGCATAGAAACAAGTGGAAACATTGACATAATTGCTTTTTCAGAGCATGGGGATTGGTATAATTGAAGTTTTTATCTTCCTCTTGCTAACTCTTGACATGGAATGTCTATAGCATCATCAGGTTTCACAGCTCCCAAATCCTTCTGGCCCTGAGGGTATTATGGAGATTGATTAGCCACAGACTGGTGACAGAGAACTTGCGATACTTTACAATACGGTGTGTGTGTGTGTGTGTGTGTGTAATGGATCACTTTATAAAGATGTGATGTATACCAGTAGATGTATAATTTCTCTATCTATCTATAGAGAAGAAGTTATCTATCTATAACTTCTCTATCTATCTCTATCTTCTCTATCTACTTCTATACTAAGAAGTATTTACAACTTCTTAGTTAAATACAATTTAAAAGATTAGTGACATGAAGTTCAAATGAAGATAATCAGGTTCAAATGTAGACCCTGACTCATTTATTGTGGATGTTACTAGCCTGTCCTTTCCCCCCTGGGTTTTATTACATACTTTGGGTACAACTACACTCAAACTATTTGGGAATAAATAATGTCTTGTAAAATATGTTGGCATAGTTGTAAAACAAAATATACATTATCAAATAGATGATGATATAATTAAAGTGAAAAGAAATATCGAGGTTTCCATTTGAAAATAGAATTTAATCTATTTTAAAATTACAGGACATAAACTTGTGACACTTTTGTTTTTTGTTGATATTTTTTATATTTAGGAGCAACATCAAGTCCACTTTAAATTGTCATTAATACATTATAAAACACTTGGAGCAGGTTCAGTATTTACATTAAAGACAGACTGTGGTTTGAAAGTGTTCTGAGTTTGAATATCATCTTTGCCTCTCAGTTTATATTCTCTGGGCTTGAGCTTTCTCAGTTATGAGTTTGGATATCTATAGATTTTAATCTAAAATAATGAAATGAGTGTGTAAAAGAGTCATAGAATCCTCAAAATAAATACTATTTATTTTTCACGCTCAAGTGGTTTGCTTTACTTGTTACACAACAGATTTAAACTTACTAAATGTATTTGTATTTTTATTCCAAAAGTTTTTCTAATTTTATTTACTCTGTAAATCTTGAATGTGAATAAAACTGGCATGAAAATATAATATAATAAAAAATTATTTGCTTCAAACTTCAAGGAATGGAGATAGTGTACAAACCATCCTACTTAAAAAAAAAATAAGATATGGTTTTAAATTTCTGATAGAGCTACTTTTAAATTGGTATAGAGCTACTTCCTTTGTGTGTGATCCTGGTTGTTTGCTTTTTTCTTTGATTTTCCTTGTCTTTCTGAACTTCAATTTCTCATCTGTGACATATGTCCAATACATATAGTATAGGTCATTATGAAGATTTAATAAAATCATATTTTTCGAAAAGATATGGGTAGCAACTAAAAATATGATTTTATTAAATCTTCATTATGGCAGAAAGTTAAGAGGAACTAAAAAGGCTCTTGATGAAAGTGAAAGTGGAGAGTGAAAAGGTTGGCTTAAAGCTCAACATTCAGAAAACAAAGATCATGGTATCTGGTCCCATCACTACATGGGAAATAGATGGAGATACAGTGGAAACAGTGTCAGACTTTATTTTTATGGGCTCCCAAATCACTGCAGATGGTGACTGCAGCCATGAAATTAAAAGATGCTTACGCCTTGGAAGGAAAGTTATGACCAACCTAGATAATATATTCAAAAGCAGAGACATTATTTTGCCAACAAAGGTTCGCCTGGTCAAGGCTATGGTCTTTCCTGTGGTCATGTATGGATGTGAGAGCTGGACTGTGAAGAAGGCTGAGTGCCGAAGAATTGATGCTTTTGAACTGTGGTGTTGGAGAAGACTCTTGAGAGTCCCTTGGACTGCAAGGAGATCCAACCAGTCCATTCTGAAGGAGATCAGCCCTGGGATTTTTTTGGAAGGAATGATGCTAAAGCTGAAACTCCAGTATTTTGGCCACCTCATGCAAAGAGTTGACTCATTGGAGAAGACTCTGATGCTGGGAGGGATTGGGGGCAGGGGGAGAAGGGGACAACAGAGGATGAGATGGCTGGATGGTATCACTGACTCGATGGATGTGAGTCTGAGTGACCTCCGGGAGTTGGTGGTGGACAGGGAGGCCTGGCGTGCTGCAGTTCATGGGGTCGCAGAGAGTTGGACACGACTGAGCGACTGATCTGATCTGACCCATATCTTGGTAATGATAGGTATTCAATTACATGTTTTCATTACTTAAACTATTATTTAGAAAACCAGCAGTATAAAATCAACTTAACTTATGAATTAATATATAAATATTATATGTGTGTATAAAATATATATGTATATATGTATATACCACCATACAGATTGATTATTCTAAAAGAAATAGAAGAGGGTCTTACTGTTCTATTATAGCCATATGCATTGAAAACAGAAATATGGACAAAAGATAAATAAATTTACAGTATATAATTTTTAGTTAAATGTAGACCATTTCTGTTGCTTCCATGTACTCAACCATCCTTGCATGGATCCAAACATCAATCATTCAGACAACAATTTATTGGGAGACTTTCCCACTTGAAATTACAACTAAGTAGAATACACTAGTCTCTATATTCTGATCACAGAATATATTCAACAAGGCCACTTTTTGGAGTCAATTGTATCCCTTTTCTGTTTTACTTTCTTTTTAATTTAATTTTATTTTTTAACTTTACAATATTGTATTGGTTTTGCCATACATCAAAATGAATCCGCCACAGGTATACATGTGTTTCTTCAGATTTCTCGTTACGTCCTGTCTTGTGCTCATCTTTAATGTTGTTACTTGTCTGCTGGGACCTGTTCTTGTGCCTTCAGTGCTTTTGGCAAATGACACCTGGAAAGCCACATCAGGTCTGAGAACACTCTCAGATGGGTAGACAAAGGCCAGCCCTTGCATCTGTCCCTTAGGTGGCCACTAGGCTGTTCATTTTGATTCCATTTCCTTGAAAGTAGAGTCTGGGTTGCTAGCTCAGTACTAGCAGAGTGTCCCAGGGGTCGTATGGGCTGCATGCTGTTGGCTGCTGCCAAAATGGGGATGAAGAATGGCAGAACCACAAGCAGCAACTTCTTTTGTCACGCTTTCCCTGATTGGCTTCAGGATCTGGCTCATACCAGAACTGACTCTTTCGGTCTTCACCAGCCCATTAGTTTATTTCATAGAGGGACGGAGCCTTGGAGTCCCCTTCCCTGATGTTTTTGATGATGTCACATTCCTGAGTTTTCTTTTAAGCAGCATGTATGAAATACCAAAGAAAGTGAAGGTCGATCTTTTCTGTCATTGCTTTAGAAGAAATTGAGTACACACACCATTCCCTTATCATGTGTGAATGCACACTTCTGACCTACGCAGTCACACCTTCCTCTGACCTACACATTCACACATTTCCTCTTTTATTTTTTCCCAAAGAAAAAGGCTTTATCCATGGTAGTGATATGAAAGCTCATGGCTGCTTGGCCTAAGCTCATTTTCTATCAGTCAAGGCTGAACACAAGATGGAGGAAATTGCCCTCCCTTCCCTGAGTCCATGTGATAAACTCATCTACTTGGGATTGAGGTCTGTCTGTCTGTGTTATTGATTACTGAAACATGGTGAGACTAAGCCACAAGCTCTTTAGATTATGCTCTCATCACTTTAGATGGAGGGATAATTATCTCTTTCAGGCAATGTGATGAAACACCCTTCCATGAAGAATAGTGACAATATTAAGAAAACCAATAGCAATCGTATATTTAATTTTTGTTCAATTCAAGTTTACTCATACTAAAACCAATATGTTTATATTTTATGATGCTTTATGTGTGTATGTGTGTGTATTACCTTCATTAATATAAGCAGCATCAATTGCTGAAAGGGTATGATCAATTATTCACCACAAATGGTGTTCTGACTGGAAAACAATAAGAAATAGAGACTTACATTTAGTAACCATTTAGTAACCAGAGCAAATAAGAGTTGTGTATATAGATCAAAGTGAAGCCATTAGTGAAGGAAACATTAGTAAGCTCAAACTTTTACTTGACAAGATAAAGCCACTTTGTCTGTGGCTATTCTCCATTATCACACGATTCTTTTTTAACTTGTATGATATTTCTGGCCCTTGGTACCTAACTATACTGTTTGAGCCTTGACTGTTGGTATTGGACTACCTAGGAGCAGCAATGAATTAGTCTACAAGGACTTGTTTTTTTAATCCCTAATTATTATCCATGTTGAACTGTACTTTTCCACTTGGATTGCAGTCCAGTCTTGATGGGTATGGGTCTGGGTGACCTCCGGGAGCTGGTGATGGACAGGGAGGCCTGGCGTGCTACGGTTCATGGGGTCGCGAAGAGTCGGACACGACTGAGCGACTGATCTGATCTGATCTGATCTGAGTTTGTACATGCGATATAGATTAAGAGTGTATAATAGATTCAGTTATAATTTTGTAGTGGTAGGCATTTGTGGATTTTCTCCATCTTTATATTATTTCAAACTCTATGTGAGATCTAGAGAGTATGGGATATCTTATTTTATGGGACAAATATAGAAGCCATTTGTCTTAAAGTCAATGATCACCCACTCATCCAGCCAGCATGTGATGGGTTTGTAATACGTAGTTTCTAATCATGGTTTCAACTTTAAAGAATTCATGAAACTCAGAAAGGGAAAATAAAATTGCAGATCTCTTTTTAAATGTTGAGGTGTGTGTGTGTGTGTGTGTGTGTGTGTGTGTGTGTGTGTTTTGCTACTATGCACATTTGGGAAATTCATCCTTGAAAATTTTGAAAACTATGCATTTTAGACAGAATCCAGCTGCAATGCAGGAGATGCAGGAGAAGTGACTGAGCACACATGCACACATGAGAGCATTATTAACTGGGTTTCGAGATAAACGGTTATTGTGGGAGGTGATGATGGTACAAAGAGACCAGGGCCAGAAACCAAATGGTATTAGAACAGTTGAGGGGAAACGCGGGCCTAGTGAAGCACTCTACAGAGGCTCAAGAGATAATACTGACACAGTAAATCCAGGTCTGTCTGTGATCCTAAATCTGTTGTTTCCTTGATGGGATAGAGGAGTTTAATGCATAGGAAAAAATGGCCAATTTTGGTAAACTCTCTTCTCTCTGACTTTTAGAGAAGTATACTAGGGAAAAATCTAGATTATAAATAAAAGGAAAAGTAGAAACAAAGATTGAGACCCAATAAGTGTAGTACAAGCCCTTCACTTAGTACAAAAAAAGAGTGAATTAAGAAGTTTATATATTTAACAACAAAAAAAAAAAGAAGTTTATATAATTAACAAATTCAACTGAGTTTCCTAGAAAGGGATATGGATAGAAGAGTTAAAAATAATATACGGGACACTGGAAAAATATACATTTTGGACAGAAAAATGTTTCTGCTGCCATTGAAGTTAGCAACTGTTACTGATTTCTGGGAAAACTGAAAATCTTAGGGAAACTTGAAGCACACAGTAGTGGTGTTCATCCTCACCAGAAGCCTAAGGAAACCGTCTTCAAAATTTGTAATAGAAGCTTCTATTACATTATATTTATTACATTTATTTAATTAGTACATTACAATAGTTCAAGATTCTGTAATGGGTAATTATCCACAAGAAGGAAATTTGAGCACAATGAGAAAATTATACCAAAGATACTTTGAGTTTTAAATTATTTAAAGGCAAGGGGCAGATGGTAGCTGTGCTGTGCTAAGTGAGTTCAGCTATGTCCAACTCTTTGTAACCCTATGGACCATAGCCTGCCAGACTCCTCTGTCCATGAGATTCTCCAGGCAAGAATACTGGAGTGGATTGCCATGTCCTTCTCCAGGGGACCTTCCCTATTCAGAGATCAGACCTGCATTTCTTGAGTCTCCTGCATTGGCATGTGGGTTCTTTACCACTAGCACTACCTGGCAAGCCCTAAGCTAACAGTAAACACACACACAGACACACAAAGTTGCTTATTAGATAGAGAAAATGGCCTCAGAGAAAGCCTACATTTCTTGCATAATCCGGAAAATGGTTCAAAGAAAGAAGATGAGTAAAGAGATTTTAATTATGTCACATGGGGAAGATTTGACCCTAAGCAGTTGACAAGAGTCATCACTACAATTTTCTAAACTTTTGTGAGAAGGCAGAAGTGGGTCAGATATTAAGCTCTATGAAAGAAAACAGGAAGCGAAGGCAGAATTTCATTTGGATATGGTAATCTGGGCACCATAATCAAATTTCTCAGAATGGTGGTTAGATTCATTGAGTTTTATTTATGATGGTACTAGACTAAAATCTTAGTGAGACTTCATACAAGATTTTTTTCTCTAAAGTTTTCACTACTCCCTTTCCTCCCCTAGAAACTTCTGATTTCCATGCTTTTGTTTTTAATTTTTGACAAGAATAAGCAATGCAAGTCTAGATTATACTAGGTATTAAAAATGAAAGCATTACTTTTTCCTAAGTTAAATGTTGTCAGACATGGAAATTTTCTTGTATATTGATATCGTGTGAACTCTAATAATCCTAAATGCATTATCAATTTTTTGACCTATTTAAATTGAGAATATATTAAGGGTTCTGAATTAATTTTAAAAATCTTAAGACAACAAAAAACCCAGCCAAACTACTGATTAAGCTTTACTCCACCCAAGTGTCTAACTGAGATCCAATGGCCAAGATTGATTAGAATTAAGAAAGTTGGTTGGAAAAGAATACCACTTATTTATATTGGTTTTATCTTACAAGGAAAAGGCTAATTATGGTTGGACTCCAGTGTCTCCCTTGATATTTAATAATAGAAAAGGGGATTCTATTGAATAAACTCTATCATGTTTATATTGCTGAATTTTTTCATTACATAGTGTCTGGAGAGCTGTATGGGATGATTTGGCTGGGCATAATCTGAAGTGAGTAATAGAAGAAGAAATGAAGCTCCAGCCCACAGGGCAGCTTGGCGTTAGAGTGCATTGAATTGATACGATAGATCAGAGCCTTCTAGAGCAAAAGTTGTACTGCCCAACAATGATTTCTCGAAGATGCGTGAAGAAATTGTGGTTGATTTTTGGGGGTAGTCTCATGAAAATGAGAAGAAGCTTACATTAAATATCTTTGCTCTCTTCTTCCAAAGGGATAACTTCAAGGCTAAAAATACCTTGAATTGCTAAGCCTGATGGGTTTAGAGAACTAAATCTGATCCGTATTAAGAACGCTATCCTCTCCTCCTCCTAATTCTGGGAGGGGTTATCTGCTTTCAGAGAAAAATATTAGAGTTAGGTTTATGGTCCTTCTCTTCATCTCACCTTATTGGAAACAGTTATACTGATCTTATTAATGATATTTGAAACAAGGTCTGCAAACATGAAATTATTTACATTTCTTTTTAGGATAGACTGCCTATAGGATAAAAGTACTCTCCTCCCTCTTTCTCTGGTTTCCATGCAATTCACACATTTGGTGTAGGATGGGTTTCCATACGCAATTTAGGAGACTAACTATAGCTGATTCACTACTCAGGAAAGTATAGGGCATAGTAGCAGTTCTGGCAACAGTTTGGACGAGGGTCAGCTGGAAAACTGTCCCCAGTTTGTATTTGGGATAAGAGGTGTTAGGATATAATAAATTAAAATCTAAATATAGTCAGATGTGCAAGAATCCTTTTAGGAGTAAAGCTGGTAACCAATCCCACACCTTTTGACATCTTTGTGTGTTTCCAAGATCTTGTGTAACTGGTAACATGCATAAACACCATTTGTGATTATATACATTGTTGTTGCTGTTGTTTAGTCACTGAATTGTGTCCAACTCTTGTGAACCCCTGGACTGTAGCCCATCAGACTTTTCTGTCCATGGGGCTTTCCACCTAAGAATACTGGAGTTGGTTGCCATTTCCCTCTCCAGGAGATCTTCCTGACCAAGGTTTTGAAGCCACGCCTCCCACATTGACAGGTGGATTCTTTACCACTGAGCCAGCCACCTGGGAAGCCTATCCATTATGCATACTCCCTTACTTTTTTTTTTTTTTTTTTTAGGAAATTCTTCTGAGTGAGTCTTGGTAGATAGAAGTTACCTTGTGGCATAGAAATTGGAAGTGCTTTCTCAGCCCTCAAGCCTCTTGCTGATTGGATTTCTAATCTGGAGCTAATTCTCTATAAGAGAACTTAGTTTATTTGAGTCAGTGACATCAGTTACAGCCAGTTTCTTGGGTCATCAGTAGCAGAGCTGCTTGCAATAGGAGTTGGAATGTTATTGAGGGGAGGGGTGTACACTGTAGTGAGGGGTTTAGCAGCTGCAGAAACTAAATCCTACTAATACATTTTTCATTTTCTTAGATGTCTTTGTTGGTAAATTTGGCTGACTATTGTACATGGTGACTCAACAACAAACAAAAAACCTACCTGTACCGCGTACTTTTTTTTTCCTGAGATGATTTCCTCAGTTCAGTTCAGTCACTCAATCACGTCTGACTCTTTGCAACCCCATGAACCGCAGCACGCCAGGCCTCCCTGTCCATCACCAGCTCTCAGAGTTCACACAAACCCATGTCCATGGAGTCGGTGATGCCATCCCACCATCTCATCCTCTGTCGTCCCCTTCTCCTCCTGCCCTCAATCTTTCCCAGCATCAGGGTCTTTTCAAATGAGTCAGCTCTTTGCATTAGGTGGCCAAAGTATTGGAGTTTTAGCTTCAACATCAGTCCTTCCAATGAACACCTAGGACTGATCTCCTTTAGGATGGACTGGTTGGATCTCCTTGTAGTCCAAGGAATTCTCAAGAGTCTTCTTCAACACCACAGTCAAAATACTAATAATTCAATGACTTTCCCAGTGATTTTTGGTAAAATCTTTTCTTACATGAATCAACTCCAATACGTTTTTGTTGCACAGAGCTCAGAGTCTTGAATGATATATGGAAAATACAAAATAGCCAAGAAAGATACTGTAAAAGCAATCAGTATATATTCACTTGAATTATATATGCTCCCTGAGTGCATCTGGCAATACTCTGGTGGTACATATTTCACTCTTTGGAAAAACTCATTTCTGATATTTCAGAAAGGAATTTGGACATTAAAGCTACTTTTATTAGAAATAGGTTTGACATGGGAAAAAGATAGTCTATTAAGCTAAAAGCATAAATCTGAGAGCAGTTAAGATTTAAGGAGAAGTTAATCCAAAGATCAGAATTATTTTGGATAAGGTAAAATAGACTTTACCTGTTCTGAGATCTAAAAATATATACATTCACAATTCTTGGGCAGTCAAATGTATCTTGGGAATAATAGTTCTGCATATCTGGCTAGATGGGTAAGGATATGAGAAAAGGGTATAGGAATAAAGTTGAGACATGAATATGGATGAGAAATGGACTCCATGAAACCAAAGACAATAGCAGACCTGTTTCCTCACATATCTTGAGGTCTTAATTTACTGCCCTTCTGATATTCCTACTTTTATTTTTAAAAATTGTATTGAAGTATAGTGGACTTACAATATTATGTTAGTTTCAAGTGTACAGCAAAGTGAATCAGTTATACATATACGTATATCCACACTCTTTTTTATATTTTCCCATATGTTTCATTACAAAGTATTGAGTAGAGTTCCCTGTGCTATACAGGAGGTCCTTATTAGCTATCTGTTTTATAAATAGCAGTGTGTATATGTCAATCCCAGTTCTCAATTTATCTCCCTGCCGCTTACCCTGTGGTGACCATAAATTTGTTTTCTACATCTGTCTCTGCTTCCGTCTTGTAGATAAGTTAGTTCATTTGCTAATGTCTTCACTTTCTTTTCTGAATTTAAAAAGGATTGACACAGTAGTCATGTGTGTGTTTTATGTGTGTGTGTTTGGTTATAATAGATATAAAGAGAATTTTTCTTAAAATGAGGGAAAAAGTAAGCAAAGGATTTCATATAAAGAACAAAAGACGCAGTATGGTAGCCCCACATGGTTTAACCACACATGATTCAATGCACAGAGAATTTACCTGAAACGAAAGAAAGTGAAATTCGAAGTCTCTCAGTCATGTCGAGCGACCCCATGGGTTATAGAGTCCATGGAATTCTCTAGGCCAGAATATTGGAGTGGGAAGCCTTTCCCTTCTCCAGTGGATCTTCCCAATCCAGGAATCAAATTGGGGTCTTCCGCATTGCAGGCTGATTCTTTACCAACTCTACTATTAGGAAAACCTACTAGATTTTACCTACCACATCAATGTCATTGTTTCTCTTTGTTTTTATTTGGCCATTTTATTTCCCTTAAACATTAGTTTGAATCATGTACAATTGTTTTCTATGATAAGGGGCAACATTGTTTTAAGTTGGATATTGATACTTAAACTGACAGTTATTCAAGTTAAAGCCATATACCAGGAAGCAATCTAGTAATTGTGACAGTTGGAAAATCCAGTAGACAGAATTCCCAATATCAATTGCAGGAATACATTTTGAACCAATGGTTTTGGAGAATAGTATATCTCTAAATATCTATGAGAGATATCTATTCATACAAAAATTTTCATGAAGGAGAGAATATATGCATGCATAGGTCTGATTCACTTCATTGCACAGCAGAAACAAACACAACATTATAAAACACAATATTTCAATTAAAAAATAAGTAGTCATTTTATAGAAGTTTTTAACAGTAAATGTTGCATGATGAACTGTCAATCATGATGTATGGGATGGGATTTAAAAGACTTGATTTTAAGACAAACCTCATATCAGAGAATTGTGCAGTGAGGAGGTCTTTCAAGGCACTGTGAAAAAATTATACAGACACACACACACACACACACACACACACACACACATATAGACAAAGGACAGCTGGTACTTGAATACCTACAATATATCTTTCCTAACTATGGCTTCCATGGCTCGGAACAGTGTGTTAGAGAAGTACAAGCCAAAACACAATAGGACAAACCAAAGACAAATTTACGACTTCACCCAGTTGGTTAAAAGACCATTTGTTGTTTTCTTTCTCCTTTCCATTCACTAGTAGAATCTCTTTAGAGCCTAGAAGACCCACGAGAGGTAATATATAATATATAAAGAGAAGAACATGCCTTAGCACGTCATCCCAAACCCTCACCCCACATGTTTAGCCTGTACTGAGGGAGAAGTCAACTTTGAATTTCCCTTGAAAATGATGGTTAAAGTTTGCTAGTTTTAATAGTTAGAACTGACCCACAAATTGCGAGACCTACTCAAGCTGTTGTTAAGTGATAGGAAGACATTTGACAGAAAATAGTTATTAAATATAATGATGGGAGATCAACCCTAAATATTCATTGGAAGGACTAATTCTGAAGTTCCAACAATTTGGCTACCTGATACAAAGAGCCGAATCACTGGAAAAGACCCTGATGCTGGGAAAGATTGAGGGCAGGAGAAAGGGGCAACAGAGGATGGAATGGTTGGATGGCATCATTGACACAATGGACATGAGTTTGAGCAAACTCCAGAAGACAGTGAAGGACAGGGAAGCCTGATGTGCTGCAGTCCATGGGGTTGCAAAGAGTCAGACCCCAGTTAGTGACTGAACATCAATGATGGGAGAAAATTATTACATATTTTATATTCCAGGATACTAAGACTTGTCAAAATTATTATATAAGAGACAATAACAAATAATAAATGATTGAGGAATAATTAGATATAATAGAATTTATGGTTTTCTTTATCAGGGAACAAAGCAAAAGTTAGAATGAATGAAATGTTTTTGGAGGATTTCTGAAGTTTACACTTTAATTGCTTGACTAAAAGGAAGTCCCCTATGAAGAATATTAAACCTGATAAGTACACTCCCCTCAGATCAAACAGGCCTTCATGACAAAAGACATCTTTGGCTTATCTCTCCAAAACCAAAATGGCAAAGATGACAAGATGAAGAAAAATAAAATATCTGTCTCAAGATATATAAATTCTGACCCTGCAGACCACAGACTGAAAAAAAAAGGCAAAAGTTCAGTCAGTTGCTTTGACTTTATCCAAAAGTTCACTGGAAATGATGTGTTTTCTACTTGATCTTGTTTTTGCTTCACTTTAACTACAATTCCATCACTCATGGATTATGGAAACCATGAACACTTAGTCAGTCATGCAGGGGATGTGTGTGTGTGTACATTCTTGAAGTGAAATATTTGATATGGTATTTTTTGTAAACTTTTAATCTTATCAATATTGTTTTTCATTTTATTTTACTATATTAACTTAAACAGAAATTTTAATATGATTCCTTATGTTTATTTCCAAAGTAACCACCTCTCCATTATACTAAAAAAGTGAAAATAATTTTTTTTAATATTTTGGATTTAGGAATTTTATAGATAATAAGGCATTCCTGATAACAGCCAATAGCAATAATTTATAAAATCATCCAGTATAGTTTTATATATCTTGAACATGATATGAAAGGATTTCCTGTGGGAGAGATTGAAAACAACTTTCCATTGAGTTGTTCAGAGGTTCAGGATTATCACCTTAGTAACCTAATGTCCTTTTTAAAAAATAAACTACCTTCTCCAGTGTGTTTTATAATTTTCTATTATGTAATGTTTTCCCCCTTTTACTCAGTGAGCTGCATGTTTATGAAAAGTATGAAGTTTGTATTTGGCTAACTCCTGTATCCAGTAAAAAGATAGCTGTTAACATTATTAATCATGATTCTATTTTTCCATTTCAACAAAATACAAATATATCAGTCACCTGTATTCAATATGTGTTGCTTTATTTACTCATCTCCAAGTAAACATGACAAGTCAGTGTGAGCTTGGGCAGCAGATCTATTGAAGATCTGGCCTTCAGTGTGAGGTTGACTTTCATTTGTACTTTTCTGTTGAAGTATTGATTGTCTTAGACGGTAAAGAATCCTCCTGCAATGCAGGGAACCTGGGTTCGATCCCTGGGTTGGAAAGATCCTCGGGAGGAGGGCATGGGTACCCACTCCAGTATTCTTGCCTGGAGAACCTCCATGGACAGAGAAGCCTGGCGGGCTACAGTACTTGGGGTTGTAAAGATTGGACACAACTGAGCAACTAAGCACAGCCTACTGAAGTACTCTCGTTTAGTTGGTCAGTCGTGTCTGACTCTTGTCATCCTGTTATAGCCCACCAGTCTCCTCTGTCCATGGGATTTCCCAGGCAGGAATACTGGAGTAGGCTGCCATTTCCTTCTCCAATCTATCGAAGTATAATGTTCAGTAATATGCACTTTCCTTCTGCTTTAGTACCATTTATTGTTCCTACGTAACTGGTAGCAAGTACTTTAATTTTAAGCTGAATTTCAAATAACTCCACTGACATTTTAAAACTGTAGACAAATCTAAAACATGGAGATTTAGGATGATTTTTAGTCTTGGAAATTGAAGACATACAGCAGTAATTAAGGTGTCTTATTTAGTTCTGACCTGGCTGTTTGGTTGGTCGTAATTGATCATGTTTAGTTCTGGTGGAGGTCATTGAAAATATTCCAGAGATTTAAAGAATTCAGTGGATTTTTCTGAAAGGAACCATATTTAAACTTTAAAATATAAAGTAGTATACATTTTCAAATGGTATTTAGGAATAGCTGATAATTGATTCTTTTGATTCTTTAGTCAAATAATTGCAAAAAATGATTACGTATACTGAAATCAATTTAGATTGTATATGTGTGTATATATATATGTATTGAATACAAGTGAATATACATGGATATGTAATATACACAAATATATTTAAAATAAAATGTGAACACTCTTAAAATAGATCTTTTTAATCTTGTAAGATTTGGGTTAACTATCTCTAGTCATTTTTGAGTTCAATATACTTCTTTACTCAAGGGTCTAGATTGTTTTTAATGAAACAATCAATCTTCAGCAGAAAATTACATTAAGTTTAACTAATAGAATATTTCATGTAAAAGACTTAAAATTGAAAATTCCCTTTCCTCATAAAATCCAATTCAGTGTTTAAGATGATACTCTTATGAGAAGTTAGAAGGAAGTTGCCTTCCAATCTCTAGGTTCACAATGTCAACAGAGTTGTTGGTCGTGGTGAACCCATACTTTCATCTGCAATGGGTTATTAAAAACATATTGGAAAATAAAGTAATCAAAATTATGTATTATAATTTGGAGTTCTATTCATAGAAATATAAAAGATATTGTAAAATCTCTTGTTCTTGCTCCACAAGGTACTGAGTTTCTTTGACTCTGTCACCCCAACAGATGGATAAAGATTTGCAAAGCCATGATGGTCTACCAATAATTTCTTGCAACTGATATAGGAGCTTTGAGCTAGGAATTCCCTTTCTGTATTACTGTATTCATGTTCCCCCACCCAATGTCTGTTCCCTACCCGGTGACCATCCCTCCCACACACACCTCATAGGTTGCTGCTGCTGCTGCTACTAAGTTGCTTCAGTCATGTCTGACTCTGTGTGACCCCATAGATGGCAGCCCACCAGGCTCTCCCATCCCTGGGATTCTCCAGGCAAGAGTACTGGAGTGGGGTGCCATTGCCTTCTCCACCTTATAGGTTACAGGCACATATTCAATTCCAATCATTAAGGGGTTAGTGTGGTAAAGTAGACTGAGTTTGGATATGTCTTAATAAGAGTCCAGAGTAATCAAGAATTTCCAAGTTGTCAGGAAGATTCAAGGAGTTCCTTCACCAAATTGACAAGTAAAGAGGAAAGGGGAGAGTGCTGTGACCACATTTCTCTCCAGGGCAAGTTGGAGGCTCTTGTTTTCTCATTTTAATAACAGGATTGTCTGTCAAACACTATATCTTTCAGGATGCATAACACTTCCTTCATCTGGGATCAAAAATGTCTTTATCAATTTTCTTAGTTACCTGATTCATGAAGCGTATGTGTTTTATAATAAGCGAACAGATTGTATATTATGATTAAATAGGTATTTGAATGCTATATATATATATCTATATCTATATATATATCTATATCTATATATCTATATCTTAGTAGCACATTGCTTCTATTACAGTTCATGTTTGTGGGACCTAAAGATGTTACAATCTTTGAGAATGTTTTTCTATAATTCTCTTTTCACAATTGTTCTGACATCTACTGGACATACGAAGTTTCAGCTGGTAGAAAAGTCAAAGTGTGTTTTTTTTGTTAGTGCTATTTTTTTTCTTCTAAGTATCTTGACCTTCACTTTTTTTTTTCCTTGGCAGAAACAACATTATCTTTAAGACCTTAGCATTTCCAGCATGTAGAATTCTCTATAGCACTTCACTGTATCAATCTTTTAAAAATTTATTTTTAACTGAAGGATAATTGCTTTACAGTATTGTGTTGGTTTCTACCACATGAATCAGCTAGTCACAACATGAATCAGCCATAGGTTTACCCATGCCCCCTCCCATTTGAACATCCCTCCCACCTCCCTCCCCATCCCACCCCTCTAGGTTGTGACAGAGCCCTGATTTTAATTCCCTGAGTCATACAGCAAATTCCCATTGGCTATTTTGCATATGGTATTGTATGTTTCCATGCTGCTCTCTCTATACCTCCCACCCTCTATTATATTATAACAATATATTATATTATATATATATAAAATTACAGAGCCCTGATTTGAATTCCCTGAGTCATACAGCAAATTCCCATTGGCAATTTTGCATATGGTATTGCATGTTTCCACGCTGCTCTCTCCATACCTCCCACCCTCTATTAGATTATAATAATATATTATATATATATAATCTAGAAAGATGGTACTGATGAACTTATTTGCAGAGCAGCAATAGAGACGCAATAGAGACACGATGTTGTATCAGCCGGATCTAACCTGAGAGACAGAAGCTATGGCAGAAACTCTCAGGTAATTTTGTCTATACCTGAGAATGTACCTGGAAATCTAACTCCTGAATTATTTACCTTAAAAAGGCAGACCCATATCAAATGATTGTCTGTTTTTGTGAGCACAAATTAAACTTAGTACTGTTGATGTTTATCATCTGATGCCGAGAAAAAAAAAAATCTTCAAAACAGCATCTTCTGAGTGAAAAGGTTAAAGACAGGAAGATAAAAATCTGTTTCAGACTTGATATTTAAAGAAGTTCTTCACAAAGAATTATGCCTTAATTCCCACAAGGAAAATACAGAATATTAGTAAAGCACTGCTTTAACACTGAAATAAGAACTGGAAAGAGAGAAAAACAGAACTACGGAGTTTTTTTAACTGTCCAGGAATGAATCTGAATATTAAGTATTTAAATTCAAAGGAGAAATTTGAAATAGCACAAAGTGGAAAACAAGTTGAAGAGGTGACTGTAATGAGTATGATAAAGAACAAAAACAATGAGCTTCAAATATACAGAATTCAAAGAATAAGCAAAACTGTAAAAAATAGGTATTAAAAAACTGTGCTGATAGAAAGTATCATTTTTACAGTACAAACAGGCAAGCAATTAATAAGGCTATATTCTACTGACTTATTTGTTTAAGCTTTTTAAAGGTATTATCTGAAGAAATTTTATTTCTTAAATTGATCAACATTTTACTACTTGGAAGTTTGAGAGACTCCAATCAGTCTATTACATGTATTTTCATACTCTAACCATAACAGAGGAATCAAAACAGAGTTTTTATCTTCACTTTTGGATCATGTACTTGTGAAGTCTGTTTATTTGCCTTTGATTTATTTATTTTGCCTTTAGGATAATTGAAAAAAATACTAAAACCAGAAAAAGCTGCACTTTAACTCTGTTGAAATATGTTTCCAGTCATATGCTGTAACTGGAATTTGAGCTACTGTAGATGAGCTAGAGAAAAAGTGAGCATCTGGATATTCCTGGTCAGGCTACAGATGGATCAGATCAGATCAGTCGCTCAGTCGTGTCCAACTCTTTGCGATCCCATGAACTGCAGCACACCAGGCCTCCCTATACATCACCAACTCCCGAAGGTCACTCAGACTCACATCCATCGAGTCAGTGATGCCATCCAGCCATCTCATCCTCTGTCGTCCCCTTCTCCTCCTGCCCCCAATCCCTCCCAGCATCAGATCAGATCAGATCAGATCAGTGGCTCAGTCGTGTCCGACTCTTTGCGACCCCATGAACTGCAGCACGCCAGGCCTCCCTATCCATCACCAGCTCTCGGACGTCACTCAGACTCACATTCATCGAGTCAGTGATGCCATCTAGCCATCTCATCCTCTGCCGTCCCCTTCTCCTCCTGCCCTCAATCCCTCCCAGCATCAGAGTCTTCTCCAATGAGTCAACTCTTCGCATGAGGTGGCCAAAATACTGGAGTTTCAGCTTTAGCATCATTCCTTCCAAAGAAATCCCAGGGCTGATCTCCTTCAGAATGGACTGGTTGGATCTCCTTGCAGTCCAAGGGACTCTCAAGAGTCTTCTCCAACACCACAGTTCAAAAGCATCAATTCTTTGGCGCTCAGCCTTCTTCACAGTCCAGCTCTCACATCCATACATGACCACAGGAAAGACCATAGCCTTGACTAGGCGAACCTTTGTTGGCAAAGTGATGTCTCTGCTTTTGAATATGCTATCTAGGTTGGTCATAACTTTCCTTCCAAGGAGTAAGCGTCTTTTAATTTCATGGCTGCAGTCACCATCTGCAGTGATTTTGGAGCCCAGAAAAACAAAGTCTGACACTGTTTCCACTGTTTCCCCATCTATTTCCCATGTAGTGATGGGACCAGATGCCATGATCTTCGTTTTCTGAATGTTGAGCTTTAAGCCAACCTTTTCACTCTCCACTTTCACTTTCATCAAGAGGCGTTTTAGTTCCTCTTCACTTTCTGCCATAAGGGTGGTATCATCTGCATATCTGAGGTTATTGAGATTTCTCCCGGCAATCCTGACTCCAGCCCGTGTTTCTTCCAGCCCAGCATTTCTCATGATGTACTCTGCATATAAGTTAAATAAACATGGTGACAATATACAGCCTTGATGTACTCCTTTTCCTCTTTGGAACCAGTCTGTTCCATGACCAGTTCTAACTGTTGCTTCCTGACCTGCATACAGATTTCTCAAGAGGCAGATCAGGTGGTCTGGTATTCCCATCTCTTTCAGAATTTTCCACAGTTTATTGTGATCTACACAGTCAAAGGCTTTGGCATAGTCAATAAAGCAGAAATAGATGTTTTTCTGTAACTCTCTTGCTTTTTCCATGATCCAGCGGATGTTGGCAATTTGATCTCTGGTTCCTCTACCTTTTCTAAAACCAGCTTGAACATCAGGAAGTTCACGGTTCACATATTACTGAAGCCTGGCTTGGAGAATTTTGAGCATTACTTTAGTAGCATGTGAGATGAGTGCAATTGTGTGGTAGTTTGAGCACTCTTTGGTATTGCCTTTCTTTGGTATTGGGATGAAAACTGACCTTTTCCAATCTTGTGGCCACTGCTGAGTTTTCCAAATTTGCTGGCATATTGAGTGCAGCACTTTCACAGCATCATCTTTCAGGATTTGGAATAGCTCCACTGGAATTCCATCACCTCCACTAGCTTTGTTCCTAGTGATGCTTTCTAAGGTCCACTTGACTTCACATTCCAGGATGTCTGGCTCTAGATCAGTGATCACACCATCATGATTATCTGGGTCCTGAAGCTCTTTTTTGTACAGTTCTTCTGTGTATTCTTGCCACCTCTTCTTAATATCTTCTGCTTCCGTTAGGTCCATACCATTTCTGTCCTTTATCGAGCCCATCTTTGCATGAAATGTTCCTTTGGTATCTCTGATTTTCTTGAATAGATCCTTAGTCTTTCCCATTCTGTTGTTTTCCTCTATTTCTTTGCATTGATTGCTGAAGAAGGCTTTCTTATCTCTTCTTGCTATTCTTTGGAACTCTGCATTCAGATGTTTATATCTTTCCTTTTCTCCTTTGCTTTTCGCTTCTCTTCTTTTCGCAGCTGTTTGCAAGACCTCCCCCAGACAGCCATTTTCCTTTTTTGCATTTCTTTTCCATGGGGATGGTCTTGATCCCTGTCTCCTGTACAATGTCACAAACCTCATTCCATAGTTCATCAGGCACTCTATCTATCAGATCTAGGCCCTTAAATCTATTTCTCACTTCCACTGTATAATCATAAGGGATTTGATTTAGGTCATACCTGAATGGTCTAGTGGTTTTCCCTACTTTCTTCAATTTCAGTCTGAATTTGGCAATAAGGAGTTCATGGTCCAAGCCACAGTCAGCTCCTGGTCTTGTTTTTGCTGATTGTATAGAGCTTCTCCATCTTTGGCTGCAAAGAATGTAATCGATCTGATTTCGGTGTTGACCATCTGGTGATGTCCATGTATAGAGTCTTCTCTTGTGTTGTTGGAAGAGAGTATTTGCTATGACCAGTGCATTTTCTTGGCAAAACTCTGTTAGTCTTTGCCCTGCTTCATTCCGTATTCCAAGGCCAAATTTGCCTGTTACTCCAGGTGTTTCTTGACTTCCTACTTTTGCATTCCAGTCCCCTATAATGAAAAGGACATCTTTTTTGGGTGTTAATTCTAAAAGGTCTTGTAGGTCTTCATAGAACCCTTGAACTTCAGCTTCTTCGGTGTTACTGGTTGGGGCATAGACTTGGATTACTGTGACATTGAATGGTTTGCCTTGGAAACGAACAGAGATCATTCTGTCGTTTTTGAGATTGCATCCAAGTACTGCATTTCGGACTCTTTTGTTGACCATGATGACCACTCCATTTCTTCTGAGGGATTCCTGCCCACAGTAGTGGATATAATGGTCCTCTGAATTAAATTCACCCATTCCATTCCATTTTAGTTCGCTAATTCCTAGAATGTCAACATTCACTCTTGCCATCTCTTGTTTGACCACTTCCAATTTGCCTTGATTCATGGACCTGACATTCCAGGTTCCTATGCAATATTGCTCTTTACAGCATCGGACTTTGCTTCTATCACCAGACACATCTACAGCTGGGTATTCTTTCTGCTTTGTTTTCATCCCTTCATTCTTTCTGGAGGTATTTCTCCACTGATCTCCAGTAGCATATTGGGCCCCTACTGACCTGGGGAGTTTCTCTTTCAGTATCCTATCATTTTGCCTTTTCATACTGTTCATGGGGTTCTCAAGGCAAGAATACTGAAGTGGTTTGCCATTCCCTTCTCCAGTGGACTACACCCTGTCAGATCTCTCCACCATGACCCGCCCATCCTGGGTTGCCCCACGGGCATGGCTTAGTTTCCTTGAGTTAGCCAAGGCTGTGGTCCTGGTGCGATTAGATTGACTAGTTTTCTGTGAGTATGGTTTCAGTGTATTTGCCCTCTGATGCCCTCTTGCAAGACCTACCGTCTTACTTGGGTTTCTCTTACCTTGGGCGTGGGATATCTCTTCCAGGCTGCTCCAGCAAAGTACAGCCATCGCACCTTACCGTGGATGAGGGGTCTCTCCTCACCGCTGCCCTTCCTGACCTTGGGGAAGGGGTATCTCCTCACCGCCGCCCTTTCTGACCTCGGTCGTGGGGTAGCTCCTCTCCGCCGTGCTTAGTGCGCCAGTCCTCACTGACGTCCTTCCTCGGTCGTTGGGTAGCTCCTCTCAGTGCGCTGCGCAGCTGGCGAGGGGCTCTCAGTGCGCTGCTCGCGGGTAGGCCGGGCGCTCTCAGCATCAGAGTCCTCTCCAATGAGTCAACTCTTTGCATGAGGTGGCCAAAATACTGGAGTTTCAGCTTTAGCATCATTCCTTCCAAAGAAATCCCAAGGCTGATCTCCTTCAGAATGGACTGGCTGGATCTCTTTGCAGTCCAAGGGACTCTCAAGAGTCTTCTCCAACACCACAGTTCAAAAGCATCAATTCTTTGGCACCTCGGAGGCTGTGACCGGCACACTAAGTGCGGCCGAGAGGAGCTACCCCACTACCGAGGTCAGGAAGGGCGGCGGTGAGGAGCGACCCCTCATCTAAGGTAAGATGTGATGGCTGTGCTTTGCTGGAGTAGCTGGGAAGAGATACCCCACACCCAAGGTAAGAGAAACCCAAGTAAAACGGTAGGTGTTGCAAAAGGGCATCTGAGGGCGCAACACACTGAAACCATACTCACAGAAAACTAGTCAATCTAATCGCACCAGGACCACAGCCTTGTCTAACTCAATGAAACTAAGCCATGCCCGTGGGGCAACCCAGGATGGGCGGGCCATGGTGGAGAGATCTGACAGGGTGTGGTCCACTGGAGAAGGGAATGGCAAACCACTTCAGTATTCTTGCCTTGAGAACCCCATGAACAGTATGAAAAGGCAAAATGATAGGATACTGAAAGAGAAACTCCCCAGGTCAGTAGGGGCCCAATATGCTACTGGAGATCAGTGGAGAAATACCTCCAGAAAGAATGAACGGATGGAGCCAAAGCAAAAAGAATACCCAGCTGTAGATGTGTCTGGTGATAGAAGCAAAGTCCGATGCTGTAAAGAGCAATATTGCATAGGCTACAGATAGGATCAAAGCAAAACCCTGAGTTACATGCAGGCATAGGAGATAAAATACACACAAGAGTATCTGCATACTCGCAAATACGTTTCCATTCTATAGAGTCCTCTAGATTTTCTTCAAAGCAGGGATCTTTACATGATATTTAACAACAGTTAATATCATGCAAAGGGCTCTAACCACGTTTGCCCAACTAATCTATCTTTCTCTCCCTGGAGTTTACTGAAACATGTTTCACAAGTCTCCTCTCTTGCTTCTACTAACTCAGGTAATTCTCCAACATTCTACCTCCCAAATCTATCTCTTTTTTCACATACACCCTGATCTACTGACTATGTGCACACGCTTTTTCTTCCTGAGCCCATCTTCCCATGGGAAGTGGCCTCTATTTCCCCTTTGCATTGAGCCCAACAGCTCAGGACAGCCTGCACATTTCCATTCTTATACTCTGTTAGAATTCTAGATCAGAAATCAAAATCACCCATTTGGGGATGATAACCCAGTCTTGTAAAGGCAGTCAATAATACTCCAGGTAGCTGGCAGGCTTTAGGGTTTCAAGGAAATTGGAGCAAAGGGTGAGAAATTTGAAAGAATCACAGATACCTGATCTCAGGAACACTCTAGCCCAAGGATAGAACATTTGGTTACCAAAAAGATCAATAGGCAGATAAATATTCTGCTGCTGCTGCTAAGTCGTTTCAGTCATGTCTGACTCTGTGTGACCCCATAGACGGCAGCCCACCAGGCTCCCCCGTCCCTGGGATAGATATACTAGCACTGAACAGTGAGACTGAGATATAGCCAGGAGGAGTATTCCAGGGTCATTGACACAAGACTAGGGGAGTAACTCTCACAAGGAAACATTGATACCTTGTTTACTTGGGACTTGCAGATCCAAAACAGCAGCAACAATGGAATCTTGATTTTGTCCTGTAGGCTATGATGTCTGGTTAAACAGCCCACCAAAAAAATATTTTTAGAAATTATTAAGTCACAGACAGATGGAAAAGGAATGTTGCTTTATTTTTCTAATGTATCATTATCTTTGAAATTTGTGGAGAATGTTTTCAATTTCTTTGTGTTTTGAACATTTGTAATTCAGGATCTGATCTTGAGCCAACCCTCAGTTCAGTTCAGTTCAGTCCAGTCATTCAGTCGTATCCGACTCTTTGTGACCCCATGAATCTCAGCAAGCCAGGCCTCCCTGTCCATCATCAACTCCCGGAGCCAAGCCTAGTAAAAGGTAAATGTTCTTTTTCCTTTGTCATGGCAGATCTGAGAGTTGGAAGCTGATATCTGTTTAAACAGCTGCTCTATGTTCTAAGTAGATGTGGGGAACCTTACCAGCTTGAGAAGCAATAATCTCTACTCCTCTATTGTATTAATGATCAGAGTGCTAGATACCCTATTGTTATCGAGCATCCCTCCCACCTACCTATGGGTATGCTCTTCCTGTGGCCACAGGACTGGAAGGGTTGACGTTGTGCTTATCTGATCCACTGTGATCAGGTTCAGGTTAGGTTTCTCCCTCTCAAGCATTTCTAGCAAAAGGAAAATGGAAGTTGTGAGTTAAAGGGAGGCTCACAGCTCTGGTGAGCACCTGGAAACCAGTCTCGCTGTGCCAGTGCTCCAGTCAGCTGGGGACAGGGTGAGGCCGCCTGAGATTTCTAGCAACTTCTGCCCCTCGCCTTTTCATCAGGTTTTTAAGTAAATGATTGCAGCCATTAATACCTTTTCTTCCTTTTCCTTCCCTTCCCAACTAGAAGCAGGAGGAGTTCTCATAGAAAGGCAGGTCCGATAAATAAGTCCCCCCTTGAACCGTATTTCTACATTGTATTCTTAATTTTTTAATTAAAATTTCCAAACATTAGAACCATCAATAGTAATATAGATACTTCTCTCATTTATCCATCTATCTGTATCTATCCCTGTCTTCGGGGAAGGCAATGGCACCCCACCCCAGTACTCTTGCCTGGAAAGTCCAATGGCTGGAGGAGCCTGGTGGGCTCCAGTCCGTGGGGTCGCTAAGAGTCGGACACGACTGAGCGACTTCACTTTCACTTTTCACTTTCATGCATTGGAGAAGGAAATGGCAACCCACTCCAGTATTCTTTCCTGGAGAATCCCAGGGACAGGGGAGCCTGGTGGGCTGCCGTCTATGGGGTCGCACAGAGTCAGACACGACTGAAGCGACTTAGCAGCAGCAGCAGCATCCCTGTCTTTGATGTTGGTGGTTCTAGTAAATGGGACATAACTCTCATTTGTACTTTAATATATGCATGCATACTTATTTTTATTTATATTTTTAAAAATAACTTAAGGATTTCAGATGAGCTCCAAATGTATAATACTAGTAACATTTTAGCTGTTAGTGTCAAAAGAGAGGACATACGTACTTGGCTTCATCTATGTGAAAATCATAATTTTGAAATAGGCTATTCTCAATCTCTCTTCAGTCTTTACATGTTCCAAATAAATTTTCTAATCAATATTTCTCCCTTCTGTTTTTTTTTTCCTGTTAATAACATTGAACAATTAGGACTTTGACATTATTACAAATTAGCAGTGTTTTTTGATGGATAATAAATGTATTACAGTTCTTTGTGTGTTAGTTGCTCAGGTGTGTCTGACTCTTTGCAACCCTATGGACTGTAACCCACCAGGCTCCTTTGTCCATGGAATTCTCCAGGCAAGAACACTGGAGTGGGTAGTCATTCCTAACTCCACAGGATCTTCCTGACCCAGGGATTGAGCATGGGTCTCCTTCATTGCAGGCAGATTCTTTACCATCTGAGCCACACAGTTCTCTAGACCTTAATAATTTCAAACAGTTCCAAATTTGTATTCAAAGTTGAGTTGATTAATTTAGGATTCAATTACTAAGAACTCTTTGAATTTTATTATTTATCCTATGTCTAGATACAATTGATTCCTCTAATAAAAAATAATATCAAGGGGAAATGGGGTGAGACTGCTGAAGTGAAAAAAGAATATATAGAGGACATAAGCAGAGACATTAATTCATTTAAAGTGGTCATTGAGACTCTATTATGTGTTACTATAAGCTTTTCTGAATTTGGAAATAAGGAGTTCATGATCTGAGCCACAGTCAGCTCCTGGTCTTGTTTTTGTTCACTGTATAGAGCTTCTCCATCTTTGGCTGCAAAGAATACAATCAATCTGATTTCGGTGTTGACCATCTGGTGATGTCCATGTGTAGAGTCTTCTCTTGTTGGAAGAGGGTGTTTGCTAAGACGAGTGCACTTTTTTGGCAAAACTCTATTAGTCTTTGCCCTGCTTCATTCTGTATTGCAAGGCCAAATTTGCCTGTTACTCCAGGTGTTTCTTGACTTCCTACTTTTGCATTCCAGTCCCCTATAATGAAAAGGATATCTTTTTTGGGTGTTAGTTCTAAAAGGTCTTGTAGGTCTTCATAGAACTGTTCAACTTCAGCTTCTTCAGCGTTACTGGTTGGGGCATAGACTTGGATTACTGTGACATTGAATGGTTTGCCTTGGAAACGAACAGAGACCATTCTGTTGTTTTTGAGATTGCATCCAAGTACTGCATTTCGGACTTTTCTGTTGACCATGATGGCTACTCCATTTCTTCTAAAGGATTCCTGCCTGCAGTAGTAGATATAATGCGCAAAATTCTCCAAGCAATATGTGAACCGTGAACTTCCAGATGTTCAAGCTGGTTTTAGAAAAGGCAGAGGAACCAGAGGGCAAATTGCCAACATCCGGTGGATCATCAATAAAGCGAGAGAGTTCCAGAAAAATATCTATTTCTGGTTTATTGATCATGCTGAAGCCTTTGACTCTGTGGATCACAATAAACTGTGAGAAATTCTGAAAGAGATGGGAATACCAGACCACCTGATCTGCCTCTTGAGAAATTTGTATGCAGGTCAGGAAGCAACAGTTAGAACTGGGCATGGAACAATAGTCTGGTTCCAAATAGGAAAAGGAGTATGTCAAGACTGTATATTGTCACCATGTTTATTTAATTTATATGCAGAGCACATCATGAGAAATGCTGGGCTGGAAGAAGCACAAGCTGGAATCAAGATTGCCAGGAGAAATATCAGTCACCTCAGATATGCAGATGACACCACCCTTATGGCAGAAAGCCAAGAGGAACTAAAAAGCCTCTTGATGAAAGTGAAAGTGGAGAGTGAAAAGGTTGGCTTAAAGCTCAACATTCAGAAAACGAAGATCATGGCATCTGGTCCTATAACTTCATGGGAAATAGATGGGGAAACAGTGGAAACAGTGTCAGACTTTATTTTTCTGGGCTCCAAGATCACTGCAGATGGTGAATGCAGCCATGAAATTAAAAGATGCTTACTCTTTGAAGAAAAGTTATGACCATCCTAGATAGCATATCGAAAACCAGAGACATTACTTTGCCAACAAAGGTCCATCTAGTCAAGGCTATGGTTTTTTCAGTGGTCATATATGGGTGTGAGAGTTGAACTGTGAAGAAAGCTGAGCACTGAAGAATTGATGCTTTTGAACTGTGGTGTTGGAGAAGACTCTTGAGAGTCCCTTGGACTGTAAGGAGATCCAACCAGTCCATTCTGAAGGAGATCAGCCCTGGGATTTCTGTGGAAGGAATGATGCTAGATCTGAAACTCCAGTACTTTGGCCACCTCATGTGAAGAGTTGACTCATTGGAAAAGACTCTGATGCTGGGAGGGGTTGGGGGCAGGAGGAGAAGGGGACAACGAGGATAAGATGTCTGGATGGCATCACTGACTCGATGGACATGAGTCTAAGTGAACTCTTGGTGTTGGTGATGGACAAGGAGGCCTGGCGTGCTGCGATTCATGGGGTCGCAAAGAGTCAGACACGACTGAGCGACTGAACTGAACTGATAAGCTTTTCTTAGTTTCGTCAAGTTAAAATCAAAGGGAAAATAACTCAAATAAAATGAAATAATATGCTTAAGGAAGATAAAAATATTTCCCTTCAGTAACTGATAATTTTATCACATGTGTCTTTTGATAGGCATACTGTGCTCTACTGAACAATTTCTTCAGTGGTAGATTAGCACAATTTTCATTTTACTATTTTTCCTGCATGACCCTCATTAATGTTTAACATTAAATAATGTTTTGGGGACCCAGTTACTTGTGTGTTCTCATTTAAAGTTTATTTTATTAGCCATTGACTAATTCTTAGAGCCCTTACCTGACCAGAGTTTTACTTTGCTATTTAAAAATTTGTCTAGTAATGTTTTTGCCACATCACATATCATGTGGGATCTGTAGTTCCCCAACTAGTGGCATAATAGAGTCTTAACCACTGAACTGCCAGGGAAGTCCCAGAGATTTTAAACCTCAGCACAGTTGTCTCTTTGGCCTGGGTAAAACTTTATTGTAGGGGTGTTCTTGTGCACTGTAGAATATTTAGTGGCACCCCTGTCCTCTTCTCACATGATCTAGATTCTCCTTGCATGCCCTACCCACTGTCTTGACATTGGGTTGACTCTTTGCCCAGACATCATCAAATATCCCTATGGGTAAGAGTTACTCAAGGCTAAGAACCACTGCTTTTTGACTATTGTCTCATATCTGGTGGCTCAGTGATAAAGAACCTGCCTGCCAGTGCAGGAGATGCAGGAGCCACAGGTTTGATCCCTGGGTCAGGAAGATCCCCTGGAGGAGGAAATGGCAATCTACTCCAGTATTCTTGTCTGGGATAATCCCGTGGACAGAGGAGTCTGATGGGCTACAGTCCATGGGGTTGCAAAGAATAGGACACAACTGAGCATTCATATCACAGACTCAACCCCTCTAGTTTTATGGATGCATTTACCACAGAATTGAATATTCTTTGAATATTTGTACCTACCATAGACTGATACTTCAGTCATGCACAAGTCATAGGCTAACACTGAAGTTTCTTTTTAGATTTTTTCTAAATATATGCATTCTATCAGGATCATAAGGGTGATTCATTTGATAAAGGAAGAATAACAATAGATTTTAAAAGATTGGGCTTTTTTTTTCAGACTACCTTGTTTTTTTCTAGATTTGTTGTTCAATCTCTAAGTCATGTCCAACTCTTTGTAACCCCATAAACTGCAGCACATCTGGCTTCCCTGTCCTGTACTATCTCCCCGAGTTTGCTCAACCAACCATCTCATCCTTTGTCACCATCCACGGAGTCAGTGATACTGTGCAATCAGCTTATTCCCTGCCCTTCTCCTTTTGCCCTCAATCTTTCCCAGCATCAGAGTCCTTTCCAATGAGTCAGCTCTTCCCATTAGGTGACCAAAGTATTGGAGAATAAGCACTAGTTCTTCCATTGCATATTCAGAGTTGATTTCCTCTAGGATTGACTGTTTTGCTCTCCTTGCTATCCAAGGGACTCTCAAGAGTTTTCTCCAGCACCACAGCTCAAAAACATCAATTTTTCAGCACTCAGCCTTCTTTATGGTCCAATTCTCACATCCGTACATGACTACTGGAAAAATCATAGCTTTGACCATATGGACTTTTGCTGGCAAAGTGATGTCTCTGCTTTTTAGTACACTGTCTAGGTTTGTCATAGTTTTTCTTCCAAGGAGCAAGCATCTTTTCATTTCATGACTGCAGTCACCATCTCTATTGATTTTGGAGCCAAAGAAACTGAAATATGACAGTTTCTATATTTTCCCTGTCTATTTGCCAGGAAGTGATAGGACTGTAGGCCATGATCTTCGTTTTTTTGAAACTTGAGTTTTAAGCCAGCTTTCCCTTCATCAAAGTCTCTTTAGTTCCTCTTGACTTTCTGCTATTAAAGTGGTATCATCTCTGCAAAAGAGGTTGTTGATATTTCTCCCAGCAATCTTGATTCCAGCTTGTGATTCATCTGGCCTGGCATTTCACATGATATACTCTGTATATAAGTTAAATAAGCAGGGTGACAATATGCAGCCTTGACATACTCCTTTCCCAATTTTTTGAACCAGTCTGTTTTTTCCATGTCCAGTTCTAACTGTTGCTTCTTGTCCCGTGTAAAGTTTTCTCAGGAGGCAGGTAATGTGGTATGTTATTCAATCTCATTAAGAAATTTCCACAATTTGTTATAATCCATACACTAAAAGGCTTTAGCATAGTCGATGAAGCCGAAGTAGATTTTTTTTTAATGGAAATCCCTTGCTTTTCTATGATCCAGTGTATATGGCAATTTGATCTTTTGTTCCTCTGCCTTTTCTAAATCCAGTTTGTACACGGGGAAGTTATTGTTTCACATATTTTCTAGATTACTTTCATAATTTAAAGGTAAATATTCACTTATATAGATGGAGTTAATAAACATCCAAATGTACTGCATTCATCAATGTAATCTTAATTACAGTATTTATATGAGCTTTACTTACATTTGAATCATTTTCAGGGTCTATCATTGAATGCATCTCCAAAAGTACATAGTGTTTTAACTACAAAAAATACCCCAGACCTCAGAAGTCAAAACATCACCACACTGTCCAGTTGCTTCTTAACTTTAAACAAATACTTCACTTAGCAATTTTATTCTTCAGTCTCCATAGAAGAAATAAGATTTCAGTATTTGTTTCTCACCTGGGGAAGTATTCTGAGAAATTTGAAAGTGACTCAGAAGTGCCTTGCCGTGCTTTTAGTCTACAAAATCAGATGGTAAGAATGAGTTATACGTTAGCAGACATCAAATATTTAATTTTGAAAGAAACTTTGGCCAAGCAGCTGCTGGTAGCCTGTGATTACTTTAGAGAAATGCTGAGTCCCTAGTCTTTGGTGAAACATTCAGTGCATTGAATTTGCTCTCAAATTTTTTTTTTTCGATATATACATGATACCTTTTAACTGTACATATAATTAATACCCAGTTCATTTGGCTATGTATATTTCATTAAATTTATTTTTATTGTATTATATCACAGTGGTAATGATTTGTATAAAAAAATCATTGTACTGTCTTAGTTTAAAACACTGCCGTTCTACACATTCTTGTGTTACTGAAATTTGTTTTTTGGTTTAATCATCCTGCAAACTTTTATTGAGCCAATACTCTGCAGTAATATTTTTGCAGTGAAAAAAATATATTGACATAGTCTCTAACCTAAAATTAATAAACCCTTCAGAAAATCCTATATGTTTCAATCACAGTGGAAAGTGTTTAAAAGAATAATTGTGAAAGGACTTGACAAATAATAAAATTTATGTTGAAGGGCCCTTGAAAACTCAACTCTGGAACTTTCTTTCACAGTTAATATGCTTAGCATTCCATGAGAGATGATCAAGGGATATTTACATTTCTATTTTTAAGAAACTGATTTCATTGTAAAGCAATACATTTTGGCATATATTCAAATCCTAATTGGGCTTCACTTGTGGCTCAGCTGGTAAAGAATCCACCTGCAATGTGGGAGACCTGGGTTCAATCCCTGGGTTGGGAAGATCCCCTGAAGAAGGGGAAGGCTACCCACTCCAGTATTCTGGCCTGGAGAATTCCATGGACTAATTCCATGGGGTCACAAAGAGTTGGGCACAACTGAACAACTTTTACTTTCAAACCCTAATTATACATAAATCTTTAAGTTTTAAATTGCCCATTAATTTAGTTTCACAAATAAAATCTATCCTCTCTCAAAGTGAACTGGGGTAACTATATATTATTAAATATTCAGCCAGTGTTAATTTGACAAAAAATGATTTTTTGTGTTACTGTCTTTTATGGTGCTCCCTTCTGGAGGTTGATTACTCAGTAGATTTTCTTCTTCTCTAAGATGAAGAAGGTGTTATGTATAAAAGAAAGTGACATAATATGCCTTCCCTCTTTTAAAAAGCTACCTGAGCCCTCTCCTGCACACACACTACTTCTGCTGATATAAAGTAAGTCACAAGGTGTTGCTAATTTTGACATAGTATGTAAAGCAGAGACAAGAGAGAGTCAGGACATAAATATTAGGAGCTGATAAGATACTGATAAGACAGCTGATAAGACAAGTCAGAGAAGTCTAAAATTGGGGTGAACATGTGATTTATTATCCAAATCAGTCACTTGAGAAGCTGTAAAAGTATACTTTTAATAATTACACCAGTACAATAGACATAAAATGCACCATCACCCACTCTCCCTTGCTAGTGACTATGAGAATTTAATGCAAGATACATTTAAAGGGCTTGGGAGTTGGTAGGGGGTTCAGTTTTCACAGTATTCTACAGATTTAAAGCTTGTTTTATCATATTTTATGTTAATTATCTCTTTAGCCTAATGTTGAATGTTTGCTATGCTATGCTATGCTAAGTCACTTCAGTCGGGTCCGACTCTGTGTGACCCCATAGACGGCAGCCCACTAGGCTCCCCAATCCCTGGGATTCTCCAGGCAAGAACACTGGAGTGGGTTGCCATTTCCTTCTCCAATGCATGAAAGTGAAAAGAGAAAGTGAAGTCGCTCAGTCGTGTCCGACTCTTAGCGACCCCATGGACTGCAGCCTACCAGGCTCCTCCATCCGTGGGATTTTCCAGGCAAGAGTACTGCAGTGGGGTGCCATTGCCTTCTCCGTGAATGTTTGCTTCTGGTGTAAAAATAGCTTCCCAGTATTTTTCTGCATTTGCTGAAATTTGATTCAGTTTTCATGTTAACAAAAGTGTAACACCTGAAACTGCACACACGCAAGCACAGACACATGTAACTTTTATATATATACATATAATTCTAGGATTATATGTCAAATGAGAATGATGATAGTATTTATCTCAACTTTAATCTGTTTCTTTTTTTTTTTTACTAGCATAGTAGGTATCCCATGATGGAAATAATTTGCTTAATGACAGATGAGATTTAAAGCACACATTTGTTCACTGACCCAGATTATGCTGCATCTTACAGTATTTCCAAGAAACAGATAATCAGGTTTGAAAGAGACTGACTTCCCACTTAAAGATATACAAACCTGGAGATCAGTGATTTGATCAAAAATGTATCTCACTTGATAGTATTTTTTTTAAAGTACATCATAATGATGTTTAAGGTTTCTTTGTACAGTCTCAAGTATGTATCTTCTCTGTCTCCAGTATTCTCATTCCCAATATACTTTATCCCCTAAGTATATCATTTTGGATTATTTTGATAGTCCTTAATCTCCTAATTGGTCTCCTTTCCTGGAATCTCACACTTTTCAAATTCACCCTAAATCTTTCCCCATATTCATTTGGATAAAATACAAAGGTAGTCATGTACCTCATTCCCCATGTTAATAATTCAGAAGCTCTGGATTGTCTGTGGGACTGTGAAGTATCTAAATTGCCTAAGGCAACACGCCAAGGATCCTGCATATCTTTTCCCCTCTCTGACACCTCTCACTTTCACACCTCTTCCTCATGACGTTCACTCTTAATTGAATTCCCTTTACTTTATTCTCAACTGGTCATATCTGCTAATTTATAAATTCAGTCAAGCTAACCTCTCTGTAAGTTTTCTGACTCCTTTCATCCCACTAAATTTAATCACCAAGTCTGTTGTGATTCTACTGAAATGTGCATCCATTCTTAATATTTTACTTAGAATATTTTATTTCAAACGTATATCTAAGGATCAATAGGTATATTCTTACTTTCAATTTCCAAATCATAAAAAAAGATAATGACAAAGTAAGCATTAAATAAACTGTTTGACAAGTGAATAAGTGAGTTACCATGGATGAGTACTAAGGCTTTCCTACTTCTGAAATTCTGTGAATTTAGATATTTGGAGTCTAAGACCATCCTTGATACAGCAGGATACTACGTTAACTACTTTGTTTGCTTTGTTAGATCTTATTCTCTCTCAATTCACTATGTCCCAGACTGTTTAGGCCAATTAAAAAAGTGAAATCCTCAATTGATCTTTTCAAGATCTTTTGTACCTAGTCAGTATGAGTAGTATCTAGAAGACATCTTTTATTCTAAATGTGGAATTCACATTTCTTCATGTACCAGATGACTGATGAAGCTAAAAAAAAGGGGGACATTAGAGTAAATCCATCAAGAATAGAGAGATGCATTGCTCTTTCCTAGCAGATAATTTGAACTGTCTCTCAAAATGTCAGGGCATGCTATAGAGTTTTATTCTAATACCTTGAATGTTACAGAATGTTATGCACCATTTAAAAAAAAAAAGACTTCTCTGGAATGGAGGGATATCTATTTCATCTCTCTAGGAGACTTGCTTCTGTTATCTCTAAATGCAAGTCAAATGAAAACTTTAAAATCAATACTACTGGATATTTGCAAAGAATATGAATGTTAATAGGAGGATTGGCTTATTTTATTTCCTTTTCTAATTGGATATGAAATGAAGTATACCGCATATGGCTCAGATCTTAGTTTTTTATGTAGTCTCCTCTTTTCCCATCCACACTGCATAGTTTATTATCTTCTCCCATTTTCCTACCTCTCACTGTCCCTTATTTTCACCTCTTGTGATTTTATTTTTCTTTTTTGCATAGTAATATCCCTTTTCATTCTCTTCATTATAGTTTTCACTGAATTTTAATTCCCCTTTTTCTTTATATTTGTAAGAATAGATTGCAAGGAATCTAATTAAGTTATTTTGTTTAATTTTAAGCAACATTTTGTTTTTAAGCCATTTACACTTAATTACTAAAAAAATTAAGTTTAAATTTGCCACTGTGATCTAAAGTTTGTACTGTTTCTACTATATTATTTTCATTTCCTTAAGTTATGTTGATTATTTTTTCTCTATTAACTTTCTCATTATCAATTCCTTTAGAAATTTAGTTAGTATTATAGAAATTACAACATGCATCAACAACTAGTCTATCAAATTTAATACATTTATGAATTTATGAACATTTCACATTTATTTAGTATGTCTTATCATTTAAGTTAATACTGCTATGTATCAATATTTTCAGCAATACATGTTATTAGTTAGTGTGTGAATTCAATATTCATTTAGATTTCTTCAAATATTTACTCTCTCCTTTGATTGTCATTCCTCATATAACAAAGACCATGTTTTCATCTTGGATTGTTTTCCATCTGCCTAAATGCTCGTTAGCTTGGTTGTTGTTGTTCAGCCACCCAGTCATGTCCAACTCTTTGCAACTCCATGGACTTTAGCATGCCAGGCCTCCCTCTCCCTCTCCATCTCCCAAATTTTGCCCAAGTTCATGTCCATTGTATTGATGACACCATCAGCAATCTTATCCTTTGATGCCCTCTTCTCCTTCTGCCCTCAATCTTTCCTAGTATCAGGGACTTTTCCAGTGAGTCAGCTGTTGACATCAGATGACCAAATACTAGAGCTTCAGCTTCAGTATCAGTCCTTCCAGTGAGTATTCAGGGTTGATTTCTCATCCTCTGTCATCCCCCAATTCCCTCCTGCCCCCAATCCCTCCCAGCATCGTGGTTTTTTTCCAATGAGTCAACTCTTCACATGAAGTGGCCAAAGTACTGGAGTTTCAGCTTCAGCATCATTCCTTCCAAAGAACATCCAGGACTGATCTCCTTTAGAATGGACTTGTTTGATCTCCTTGCTATCCCAGGGCCTCTCAGGAGTATTTTCCAGCACCACAGTTCAAAGGCATCAATTCTTTGGTGCTTTGCTTTCTTTATGGTCCAGTTCTCACAACCGTACCTGACCACTCGGAAGACCATATTGACTATATGGACCTTTGTTGGCAGAGTGATCTCTGCTTGTCAACACAAAGCCTAGGTCTGTCGCTGCTTTCCTACCAAGAAGCAATCATCTTCTGATTTCCTGGCTGCAGTCATCATCTGCAGTGATTTTAGAGCCTGAGAAGAGGACATCTGCCACTGCTTCCACTTTTATTCCTTCTATTTGCCATAAAATGATGAGGCCACACTCCATGATATTAGTATATATATATATATATATCAGTTCAGTCACTCAGTCGTGTCCAACTTTGTGTGACCCCATGAATCGCAGCACGCCAGGCCTCCCTGTCCATCACCAACTCCTGGAGTTTACTCAGTCCATCGAGTCAGTGATGCCACCCAGCAATCTCATTCTCTGTCATCCCCTTCTCCTCTTGCCCTCAATCCCTCCCAGCATCAGAGTCTTCTCCAATGAGTCAACTCTTCACATGAGGTAGCCAAAGTACTGGAGTTTCAGCTTTAGCATCATTCCTTCCAAAGAAATCCCAGGGCTGATCTCCTTCAGAATGGACTGGTTGGATCTCCTTGCAGTCCAAGGGACTCTCAAGAGTCTTCTCCAACACCACAGTTCAAAAGCATCAATTCTTCGGTGCTCAGCCTCCTTCACAGTCCGACTCTCACATCCATACCTGACCACAGGAAAAACCATAGCCTTGACTAGATGGACCTTTGTTGGCAAAGTAATGTCTCTGCTTTTTAACATGCTATCTAGGTTGGCCATAACTTTTCTTCCAAGGAGTAAGTGTCTTTTAATTTCATGGCTGCAGTCACCATCTGTAGTGATTTTGGAGCCCAGAAAAATAAAGTCTAACACTGTTTCTACTGTTTCCCCATCTATTTCCCATGAAGTGATGGGACCAGATGCCATGATCTTAGTTTTCTGAATTTTGAGTTTTAAACCAACTTTTTCACTCTCCTCTTTCACCTTCATCAAGAGGCTTTTGAGTTCCTCTTCACTTTCTGCCATAAGGGTGGTGTCATCTGCATATCTGAGGTGATTGATATTTCTCCTGGCAATCTTGATTCCAGCTTGTGCTTCATCCAGCCCAGCATTTCTCGTGATGTACTCTGCATATAAGTTAAATAAGCAGGGTGACAATATACAGCCTTGATGTACTCCTTTTCCTATTTGAAACCAGTCTGTTGTTCCATGTTCAGTTCTAACTGGACATGTTGTTCCATGTCCAGTTCCCATATATACATGGAAGAAAGCAATGGCACCCCACTCCAGTACTCTTTCTTGGAAAATCCCATGGATGGAGGAGCCTGGTAGGCTGCAGTCCATGGGTTCGGGAAGAGTCAGATATGACTGAGCGACTTCACTTTCACTTTTCACTTTCAAGCATTGGAGATGGAAATGGCAACCCACTCCAGTACTCTTGCCTGGAGAACCCCAGGGGTGGGGGAGCTTGGTGGGCTGCTGTCTATGGGGATGCACAGAATCAGACACAACTGAAGTGACTTAGCATACACACACACACACACACACACACACGCACATTTAGTTTTAAAACAGCTTTTTTATTCTACTCCTTCACCCTCATCAAGAGGTTCTTTAGTTCTTCACATTCTGCCATTAGAGTGGCTTATGGATAAGGAATTCTCTCAATTTTATTCATCTAAATATATTTTTGTTTGGTGCCCATCTTTAATGACTATTTTCAATTGTACATTTGGAAGCTGACAGTGATTTTTCTACCATTGTTTTGGGGGTTGGTCTATGTTAAGTTTCCTTTAATACCTGGGTTTTTAGCACCCTTGAGTTTCAGCTGACAACCTGGAATCTTTACCAGCAGTTTTCTTCCTCAGTGGACCCTGAAATCAAAATACTTTCCTGAACCTACAAGGTCATCTAAAGCTCTGCTTATAGTCTTAATTTTTAAACTTCCACTTTCTTTGCAACCTCACAGTTTGTCAGTTTCTCAAGAGTAAAAGCTATACCAAATCTTCGATTCTGTCCTTTGGGCTTGTCTTATTTCTGAGCTCTTAGTCCTCCAACTCCTTGACTGCCTTGGAGTCTTCCAGTATCTTCAAACAGTTGTTGTTGTTTTTTCTCATATTTTAACTTTTTCAAACTTTTTCTGGTTGAGACTTAGAGAAGAGTTGTTCTGAAACCAGCTATCCCACTGTTGTCAGTGACACCAGATGATGGCACAAATATTCTTGAACATCTTATAGTATCTAGTTTTTATTTGTCATACTCCAAGATTTTTCCCCTTTTTTCTTCAACAGATGGCAATAACTCAGTTAATCTCTTGGCATATTAGATATAATACTTCCAAGAATTTTACTGAGTCTATCACCCAACCTTCATGTAAAATTATTATTAAACATTGCTCACTTTTAAATAATAATGTTGATCTTTTACTTGTTTAATTTTCAAAAGCATTAAAAATGGAGTTTTGCTCACTCAGGCAATTAATTACTTTGTTAATGTCATTGAAAGACCTATCTTTCTTTGTACTTAAACACATATTACAGATACAACTTTTTAAAAATGATGTTTGAAACAATTACTGTAATATTAATATTATTAATATTCTTTAATTTGTCATAAACTCTTTTTACTTGTGTTCCTCTGGGCCATTGATTCATACCTAAGCACAAATCGTGCCCCCAAACTTATAAAACATAATAAAGTTATGATATAGTCAGATGTCTCATTGCTAATTAAGCCTAATATTATTTTTCTAAATCTTAAAAGAGGAAACCATGAAGTCATACATAGTTTTCAGGCCAACTATTCTCTACTAGTTAGATATGTGCAAAGCATAGGAATTAAAAAATGTACAGTGAATGCTCATTTTTATAAAACCTGTTATTTTTCTATTTCTTACATTAAGACCTCTTTGAGATGATAATGTACTGTTTTTAACTCAGGAAAGAATTACTGAACCTACCACTCACAGTGTTACATGAAATAATGAGACAATTATCACTATACTTGCCCTCTTGGAAATTGTAATCAAGGATGTATGGGGGATACCATTTGCTTCATGTTTTGATTTCTTGAGAGACGAAATCAAAATTAAATACAATTTAGTAGGATCATATTCTTACTTAACATCAAGTTAAACATTTTTTAATCAAAGGACTTTCCAAAATCAAATAAAACTTAGAGATCAAATAGCTGATCTTTTCATTATAATAGCTACCTAGGAGGTAAAACTATATATTGCCATAGAAGATATAAAGATGTTAGCACAGTTCTATTTACTGTCTGCTTCAGCAATGAGAACCTCATCTTGAATATTGCAGGTCTCTTTCATTTTTCAGTACAACATGCTATATAAAACAAAATGAACACTGTAAATTATCACATCAGCTCTACAAATGATTCCCATACACTAGCATATAATGGCAAAAATCTATGCACAAGATATTATTTCAGCCTTGCAATACAAGTCTTCCTTAAAACAACCTGAATGCCTGTCAGCATTGCTCATGAAAATAAAAGTTACATATATTATTACAGCAACTATAAAACGGAATAGCCTTCAACTATCGAAAACAATGAAGCAGAACTGAGAGTACCATTTTAAGGGGAAGTGCAAGTTAAACTTGAGTGAACACAAAGCCAATTAAATAATAGTGTGTGAGAGATATTCTCATTTGTGGAAAAAAAGATATATGAAGAAACACAATGCATACACACAGATATATACTACACAGGCATACTCTTGAACAGTATATGGAACTTTGTATGATATTTTGGTGATACTGGTAATATCTGTCCTGAGTAGGTGGGAGAATTATTTTCCTTTGTATGTACTTTTTACTATTTATATTATTCTTATACATTTTATAATAAACAGATTTGGGGAATGAGTATAGGGAAAGATGACATATCCTATTTAAAATAACACAAAACTTTTGCTAAAATATATATGGAAATTCTTAATTACAATACATAGAGAAATACCAGGAAAAAGAGGTGAATATTGCTTTGGTTATTGTAGACTGTTTCACTGCACAGTTTACTTGGTATGTTCAACACTAGAAAAGATGCAAGAAGTACTCTATTTTAAGTTTGCTAAGCCATTGAGTTTACTGCTATCTTTTTATTGGTATTTAAATCAAAATTTAATAGTCATGCCCATGGAGAGGTGTTTTGAAATGGTAGTTTAGTTTTATGACTTTTTTATTTATGTTAGTAACGGTGACCATTCTCTCTACCCTTTATGGTAGAAAGACATATAAAAGGTCAGAAATAAGATTGTGATCTAAATTGAGCTAGTTTGTCTTTCATTTAAGTTGAAGTTAAACTACAACTTCTTCCTACTATCCTTATGATTGATAACATTTCTATATTTTTAGGCTTGTTAAGAGACAGGCAACATTCTCACATATTTATGCTTGTTAAGAGATAGATTATATATGGGAACATTGGAGACATGTGAGCTAAAGTGACTATAAAAACTCAGTTTTATGACTTTGGGGTTTCTGTGGTGGCTCTGTGTAGATAAAGAATCTGCCTGTCAATACAGGAAACACTGGTTCAATCCCTGGGTCAGGAAGATCCCCTGGAGAAGGAACTGGCAACCCACTCCAGTATTCTTACCTGGAGAATCCCATGGACAGAGGAGCCTGGCAGGCTACAGTTCAAGGGGGTCACAAAGAGTCAGACATGACTGAGCAACTGAGCACACACATCTATATGTACACACACATTTGTTTGGGGCTTCCCAGATGGCCTAGTGGTAAAGAATCCACCTGTTGATGCAGGAGATGCAGATCGGATCCCTGGGTAAGGAAGATCCCCTGGAGGACGAAATGGCTACACACTCCATTACTGTTCCCTGGGAAATCCCATGGACAGAGGAGCCTGGTGCGCTACAGTCTACGGGGTCACAAAGAGTTGGATGGGACTGATACAGCACAGCACACACATTTGATTATAATTTTTCATTTCTCATTGGCAACATGTTTCAACTTTCCTATATTAATTTCCTTTTTTCCCCCTTTTCTCTTTCCTGTCTTCTTAGTCTTTTATACAGGTAGCATATTTGTTTAAATAGATCTATTGATGTTTCCATTATGTAGTATTCTTCATCTTGAGAAGTAGTGGAATTTTTCCCAACCAGCTATTTGAGGAATGTTCTCTAGTAGCAGAATTTCACCTAATGATCTATTTATTGTTTCTGTTTTTGTTTTTTTTTTTCTGTCTTCCAGTAAACTGAAAAGGTCACACATAGTTTGCTTTCTGCAAAAATGATTTGTCTGTGTTCTTTCTAGTTCAGTTCAGCTCCATCTTAACTGCTTCCCCAGATACGCTGAATGGGGTCTCTTGGAGTTTTTGCTACAGCCCTGGCCTTGAGTCCCATAGTCAAAAACAATGCATTGTTGGTTTGTCCCATGGTACCGACTATTGCTTTGGGAATCCTGACTTTCTAAAATAATCATTCAGCTTCTTTTTATCTTCATTAAATTAGTCAGTCCTTCATTGTTCCTGATGTTCAAGCTGGTTTTAGAAAAGGCAGAGGAACCAGAGATCAAATTGCCAACATCCGCTGGATCATGGAAAAAGCAAGAGAGTTCCAGAAAAACATCTATTTCTGCTTTCTTGACTATGCCAAAGCCTTTGACTGTGTAGATCACAATAAACTATGGAAAATTTTGAAAGAGATGGGAATACCAGACCACCTGATCTGCCTCTTGAGAAATTTGTATGCAGGTCAGGAAGCAACAGTTAGAACTGGACATGGAACAACAGACTGGTTCCAAATAGGAAAAGGAGTACGTCAAGGCTGTATATTGTCACCCTGTTTATTTAACTTATATGCAGAGTACATCATGAGAAACGCTGGACTGGAAGAAACACAAGTTGGAATCAAGATTGCTGGGAGAAATATCAATAACCTCAGATATGCAGATGACACCACTCTTATGGCAGAAAGTGAAGAGGAACTAAAATGCCTCTTGATGAAAGTGAAAGTGGAGAGTGAAAAGGTTGGCTTAAAGCTCAACATTCAGAAAACGAAGATCATGGCATCTGGTCCCATCACTACATGGGAAATAGATGGGGAAACAGTGGAAACAGTGTCAGACTATTTTTCTGGGCTCCAAAATCACTGCAGATGGTGACTGCAGCCATGAAATTAAAAGACGCTTACTCCTTGGAAGGAAAGTTGTGACCAACCTAGATAGCATATTCAAAAGCAGAGACATTACTTTGCCAACAAAGGTTTGCCTAGTCAAGGCTATGGTCTTTCCTGTGGTCATGTATGGATGTGAGAGCTGGACTGTGAAGAAGGCTGAGCACCGAAGAATTGATGCTTTAGAACTGTGTTGTTGGACAAGACTCTTGAGAGTCCCTTGGACTGCAAGGAGATCCAAGCAGTCCATTCTGAAGGAGATCAGCCCTGGGATTTCTTTGGAAGGAATGATGCTAAAGCTGAAACTCCAGTATTTTGGCCACCTCATGCGAAGAGTTGACTCATTGAAGAAGACTCTGATGCTGGGAGGGATTGGGGGCAGGAGGAGAAGGGGACGACAGAGGATGAGATGGCTGGATGGCATCACTGACTCGATGGGTGTGAGTCTGAGTGACCTCCGGGAGTTGGTGATGGACAGGGAGGCCTGGCATGCTGCGCAAAGAGCATGGGGTCGCAAAGAGTCGGACACGACTGAGCGACTGATCTGATCTGATCTCATTGTTTATTAGATTGAGTCTTCTGGAAATACCAGTTTTGTTGAGGGTACTGATTTTCAGTCACTAATTCTCTTTACTGATTTTGTGTAAAATCCAGGAGAAAATCAGGTAAATCATGTTGTTTCTTCTACCATGCTATTTAAAAATTGGAATACCAAGACTAAGTTTGAAGTCAAACATGGCTAAATGCCTTACATTAAACCCTTGTTTTTCCTTTTGAAAATGGATGTGCAGGTGATATAAACAAGTAATATCCATTTGCAGTAATCATTCTTATAATTTTGCTGATCATTTAAAGTCTAAGACTTCTGATGAAAGTGAAAGTGGAGAGTGAAAAAGTTGGCTTAAAACTCAACATTCAGAAAATGAAGATCATGGCATCCGGTCCCATCACTTCATGGGAAATAGATGGGGAAACAGTGGAAACAGTATCGGACTTTATTTTTCTGGGCTCCAAAATCACTACAGATGGTGACTGCAGCCATGAAATTAAAAGACGCTTACTCCTTGGAAGGAAAGTTATGACCAACCTAGATAGCATATTCAAAAGCAGAGACATTACTTTGCCAACAAAGGTCCATCTAGTCAAGGCTATGGTCTTACCTGTGGTCATGCATGGATGTGAGAGCTGGACTGTGAAGAAGGCTGAGTGCCGAAGAATTGATGCTTTTGAGCTGTGGTGTTGGAGAAGACTCTTGAGAGTCCCTTGGACTGCAAGGATATCCAAGCAGTCCATTCTGAAGGAGATCAGCCCTGGGATTTCTTTGGAAGGAATGATGCTAAAGCTGAAACTCCAATACTTCGGCTACCTCATGCGAAGAGTTGACTCACTGGAGAAGACTCTGATGCTGGAAGGGATTGAGGGCAAGAGGAAAAGGGGACGACAGAGGAAGAGGATGAGATGGCTGGATGGCATCACTGACTTTATGGATGTGAGTCTCAGTGAGCTCCGGGAGTTGGTGATGGACAGGGAGGCCTGGCGTGCTGTGATTCATGGGGTCTCAAAGAGTCGGACACGACTGAGCGACTGATCTGATCTGATCATGTTATGATTAATGAATATATGATCAGTAAAAGATGCAAAGATCAAAAATGCTCAGTGGTTAAAAATGTTCAGAAAGCTCTTTCTTATCTAAGTAAACATTATTGTCTAATCTTCCTAGATCACAGTTAATTGATTAATGATAGACTCTTTACATATAGACTCTACAAATTTCTGCAGATTTTCAAGTTCAACGTTACTATGCGAGTGTCAGAATCATCTTATGAATGACAATTTATGTACCCACTCCTTTAGGGAACTCCCCTTCACTGAAATTCTGCCATTTGATCTTTTAAGGACTTAATAGTCTTCTCCCAGGAAGAATATTTTTCTCTCAATGTGCTTAATTATTGCAATATTTTTAAAAAATTATCTCTTGTATGCCTCAATTTAATCTGCCTTTTCTGTGTAAAAAACCTCCATATCATTCAATTACTCTTATCCTCTTCAATACAAGCTGATCTAACCGTAGTCCACTATTTATGGGAGAGGTTGTGAGAGGTCATGTGGTGCATGAGGCACATATGGATCTTTCCATAGGAAATGGAATAGTATTCCACCCAAGGTCATAGTTCTGTTTTGGCATAATCATCATAGTAAAAATATAGGAGAAGAAATTTGAAAGTGAGCATGGCCCCAAAGAGGGCAAGGCCAACACAGAGCTATGATGCTGCTGACTAGCAGCAGAACTCTTATGAAAATAATAACTCACACAAAAAATCATAGGCTTGGGTAAATGTCTATGCAGTTTGAAACCCTGTCACTCTTCCTATCTGAAGAGGTGATTGAGTGATGTAGTACAAAATCTCTTTGTTTGCTGTCTGTAAGTTTCATGATTGATTAGCCCTTTCACGACATGACATAAAACCAATAATTATGTATTTCCTGTCTACATCTGCCCTTCTATATCTCCCTCTCCACTTGCTTGTCATTTAATTAATTAGGTAGTTTGTTATTCATTTAATATTCACTGTGCACCCATTTTGTACGAGGCATAATATCAGAGTGAAAAAAATACAAGTTCCTCCTTGGTTCATGGCTTGTTCGGAAGAACTACTTATAAATAAATAATTATAGGTTCAATGTTTAAATGTTCTAAAAGGTGCGTATATGTTTGTCTCATTATAAAATATTCTAATTGCCATGAAAGCTGGCATTTAGTTAGAAATTTGAAGACTAATGGGAAATGGCTGGGGAAACAGTGTCAAACTTTATTTTTTGGGGCTCCAAAATCACTGCAGATGGTGACTGCAGCCATGAAATTAAAAGACGCTTACTCCTTGGAAGGAAAGTTATGACCAACCTAGAGGGCATATTCAAAAGCAGAGACATTACTTTGCCAACAAAGGTCCATCTAGTCAAGGCTATGGTGTTTCCTGTGGTCATGTATGGATGTGAGAGTTGGACTGTGAAGAAGGCTGAGTGCCGAAGAATTGATGCTTTTGAACTGTGGTGTTGGAGAAGACTCTTGAGAGTCCCTTGGACTGGAAGGAGATCCAAGCAGTCCATTCTGAAGGAGATGAGCCCTGGGATTTCTTTGGAAGGAATGATGCTAAAGCTGAAACTCCAGTATTTTGGCCACCTCATGCAAAGAGTTGACTCATTGGAGAAGACTCTGATGCTGGGAGGGATTGGGGGCAGGAGGAGAAGGGGACGACAGAGGATGAGATGGCTGGATGGCATCACTGACTTGATGGATGTGAGTCTGAGTGAACTCTGGGAGTTGGTCATGGACAGGGAGGCCTGGCGTGCTGTGATTCATGGGGTCACAAAGAGCTGGACACAACTGAGGGACTGAACTGAATTGAACTGGAAGTAGATGATAGAAAGTGGTCCTCAGAGATGTGATGATTTTCTTTCTATAAGATCTGAATCACAGCGTACCTATTACTAAAATGGCCACAGGCATCTTTCTATCAACATGGGATTCACCTTATTAGCTTATGAATAAGAATATGTAAAGAGTTATGAACATATCATTATTTTATGAGCCTGAGAATAAAAATATTTTTCTGTTTTTATCCCATTTTTTCTGATATGAGAAGATTTATAGTAGAAAAGGGGTAACTGGAAATATTGTTGAACAAAATGAAACCCCAAAATGGACACTGAGGGTATATTTACATAAAGATTGATAGCTTTATCCAACTAGAGATTATCATACTAGGTGAAGTAATTCAGAAAGAGAAAAACAAATACAATATGACTTATATGTGGAATGTAAACTATGTCACAAATGAGCCTATCTATGAAACACAGTCTCTGACAAAGAGAACGGGCTGGTGGTTGCCAAGGGGGAGGACGTTGGGGAAAGAGGGTGTGGGAGGTCCGGGTTAGTACATATAAGCTTTTATATATAAAATGGATAAGAAACAAGGTCCTACTGTATAGTATGGGGAACTGTATTCAATATCCTATGATAAGTCAAATGGAAAACAATACTAAAAATAACGGATATATGTATAATTGTACCACTTTGTTGCATGACAGAAGTTAACATTGTAAATCAGCTATACTTTAACAAAAAAGATTGATAGCTTTGAAACAGAGCACTTTTTAAAGAAAATAGTTGGTACCTTAATTCTAATTAAGTGGAAAAAATAAAAATAATGAATAAAAGTGGGATATAAATGATGAATAACCTTGAGGTGTGCTATTTAGTTTAATTAGAAATAAAGCTTGTAAAAATGATATATAATTTCACATATGTAATTATAAATATTTTTTTTAAACTTGGACATGCCTGCCATGGTGAGAGAAACTTGTATCTTCTGTATATGAAAGTTAATACTGTCACAATGCAGAAATGTTTGACAGAAAACAACAAAATTCTATAAAGCAATTACCCTTCAATTAAAAATAAATAAATTTAAAAAAATCATTCGATGTTACTTACAAAAGAGAAAAACTGAAAACAACCTAGTCAATGGTTTTAAAGTTGGTGCCTCAGGTAGTATGATATTTTTACTACTATAATAGACCTCTTCTAAAGTCATACAGTATTACTATTAATATCACATAGAAACAATTAGACATGACTGAGATGACTATGGCAAATATAGGAAAACTTAAGTGAGAAAAGACTAGAAAAGTATGTATCAGTGACTATTTAAACATTAAAATACAATTGTTTTTCCTAAAGAAATGTGATAAAACATTCAGAGTGGATTTTGACGGATATTGGCTCTTTCGATGATGCCTTTAGGTACTTAATATTTTAGAAAAATATTTTTCTTTTGTATTAGGGTACATACAGTTAGCGATATTGTGATGATTTCAGTGGAAAGCAAAGGGACTCAGCCATACGTATCTATGTATTCATTCTTCCCCAGTAAAATCAAGAGACCCATATACTGAGAGCTTATGTAGTGGGTTTGGCACTAGCCCATTTATGGAAATGAGGACTTCAATGAAGTAGCATTGGAGACTTGAGTGAGACTGGAGGGGAATTCTCTGTGCTGTGAAAATGACAAGAGGTTACAGGAAGAAAGACATGGAATGTGGCTGGCAGAGACAATAAGGGGATTTGGGGCTGAATTTTGCCTGGTAGCCTCAGGCTTTCTACTCTCCTAAGGAAACAAGTCATTCCTTTGCCTGAAGGTAAAAAGGTCAATTTTGAAATTAAATTAGTCAAGTGCTTGATTTCAATATATGATGCTGTTTCTGTGACTTTGCCAAGCCAATTATTTTGTCAAGTTTTCACTGAAGCCCTGGGGAATGTGAAGCCCATCCCTGATTTGAACTTTTTCCTGTAAAGAGCTCTTTTCCGTTCTGATTTATACTAATCTATTTTCCTCACTGCTGGCATCAAATTGTTTGCAGTGTCACCTTTTTCTTCTTTCTTTTTTAATAGTAAGTCATTTTAAAGGTCATTATATCTTTAAAAGGTAAACTAAAAATCAGCTAGAGACTTAACCTGTGATGTGATATCTAGACAATAAAGTCCTGCTTCTAGGATATTGATGATGATGTTCACACCTCTTAATTTTCGTCCTAACATGAAGATTAAATAATTTACATTCATAGCAACTTAATTGAAAAGACAGCCATGTCTATTAAATTCCTAAAGCCTACCAACAATGCCCACATTTTGCAATTTTTATGAAATTTATCAAGCAGATTTAATCATCCTTTCATCATTAAAACACATCTGGCCCATAGGTATCAATGATAGCTTTATTAAAACTTTATTAAAACCATAGCTTTTTCATTTTTAGTTGTGATCTTCCTTATTGTTTTAAATGAAATCAATGTTTTTTGAGAGACATACATCCTTGAAAAAATACCGTGTTTTTGCCACATGGTGAAAATTCATCCTTTGGATGAAATCACTTGTTCCTATATCATAAAAATAGACAAACAAAGAAAGCAAGCCTCTAACTAACTTTGTTTGCTCTCAAAAAGCAAGTCAAATTCTTGTGCTGCCAAAGCTACAAAATATCCTTGCTTCGGAGCATGTTCTGAGTTCATTACTCTTCTATAGTGACGGCCATTTCCTTGCCTGGGTGTAATGAATACTTTACCACTTACATTTTATTCAACAGCTTGAGGGAAAAGGCTGCTAACATCACAACAATCACAGTGAGAAAGATGATTTTAATATCTTTGCAACTTCTCCCTGAATCATTCTAGAAATGCCTCTTACCACATTTGTTTCCATAACATTTCCTGGGTTGGGTCATGTGCACATATTCTTAGGGGAATGGGAGTCTGGAAAAGAAAACCGAAATAGCTCCCACCTGGGGAGCTCTAAACTTGTGCTTGAGAAGCAGAAAGAATGATGGCTTTGGGCTTTGTTTCTGACCTCAGTTTCACAGCATCTCTGTATTTACATAGCTAGGATAAGCAGGGAGAGAGGCTGGCTGGCAAAGAGCTTTTCCTTTACCCAGTATATCAACCACGCAAAGAAAGTGCAACTTTCATCTAATGGCTAGAGTCAGGACCCAGAGGCAAAGGTGTGTCCTCTGCTTACCTCCTTTTATGCTTCCTGTGACTTGTGAGTTGCTGGATGAATCAGCAGTAGTTTTGACTTTCATCAGAAAGATTCTATAAATGGCCATTATTAACTCATTATGGTGTGACTTAAGGCATTTACAAAAAATGCTGCTGGATAAAAAGCATAGGGTCTGATCACATCATTGCCAAAACAGGTATGTAATTAATAAATTGAAAGACAGTTCAGTAGCAGAACTTTCTTTCTTTCTTTTTTATTAGAGTGCTATCTGAGTCTCTCTAGGCAGAAACATGCTAGTATTGGAATTGTATCCAGGTTTGGCCGATTGTCACTCATAAGCCAGTAATTCAAGAAGCAAGTGTCAGTAGGAAAAAAGGTGCTTTAATCAGAAAAGTTGGCAATCTGCAGAGAAGGTGAACTTGTGTCCAGAGTCCAACTCAATAGCTTCTCAGCCGTGACAGTCTTTTTATTTTGTATTTTTAATGGGAGGATCATTGCTTTACAGTGTTGTGTTTATTTCTGGTGTACAACCGTGTGAATCAAGCATATTTTTGTTGTGGTTTAGTTGCTAAGTCATTTCCAATTCTTTGCCTCCCTGTGGACTGCAGCCCACCAGGTAAGAATCCTGGAGTGAATTGCCGTTTCCTTCTCCAGCAGATCTTCTCCACTCAGGGACTGAACTTGCATTTCCTACAGTGCAGGTGGTCTACTGCCTTTCAGGCAGATTCTTCACCACTGAGCCACCAGGAAAGCCCCAAATCAGCTATGAGTATACATATGTCCTTTCCCTCTTGGGCCTCCTTCTCACCACCACCACTACCCCTTCCCCTGTCTTACTCTCTAGGTTGTCACAGAGCACCAGGCTGAGCTCCTTGTTTTATATGGCAGCTTCCCACTTGTTATCTGTTTTACGCATGGCAGTGTATGTATTCCAGTGCTACTCTCTCAGCTTTCCCCACTCTCTCCTTCCCCTGCTCTGTGCACAGGTCCATCTTCTATGTCTGTGTCTCTATTCCTGCACTGCAAGTAGGCTCATTAATAACATCTGTTTTCTAGATTACATATACATGGGTTAATATACAATATTTGGTTTTCTCTTTCTAACTTACTTCACTCTGTAAAACAGGCTCTAGGTTCATCTTCCTCAGTTCAGCTGACTCAAATCTATTCCTTTTTATGAGTCGAGTAATGTTCCATATATATATATATATATATATATATATATATATATATATATATATATATATACCACTACTTCTTTATCCATTCATCTGTCAGTGGACATCTAGGTTGCTTCCATATGCTGGTTATTGCAAATAATACTGCAATGAACATTGGGGTACATGTGTCTTTTGAATTCTGGTTTTCTCAGGGTGTATGCCCAGTAATAGGATTGTTGGGTCTCATTAGTAGTTTTATTCCCAGTTTTTTAAGGGACAGATTTTTAAAGAAAAGGAAATGAGAGAGGAATTGTCTCAGTGGATTATCGAGGCAGAAGGTTAGGTTCTGTATCATTCTCCATTGAATATAAAATGACTGTCTCTTCAGTGTTATCTTGCCTGTGAAATTGGTCTGCAGGATTGCTAAGGGGCTTTTTCAGGTAGAGAGCTAGTCATTTTTTAAAGTAATTAATTCATTTTAATTGGAGGCTAATTACTTTACAGTATTGTGATGGTTTTGCCATACATTGACATGAATAAGCCATGGGTATACATGTGTTCCCCCCATCCCAAACTCCCCCAAAACCTCCCTCCCCATCCCTTCCAGGTTGTCTCACTGCACTGGCTTTGAGTGCCATTTCATGCATCAAACTTGGACTGGTCATTGATTTCACATATGGTAATATACATGTTTCAATGCTATTCTCTCAAAACATCCCACCTTTGCCTTTTTCCACAGTAATTTTTAACTACTTAATTCTTCACTCTAATCTAGAAAAAGGAGCAACAGGTTCGGCATGATGTGCATTCAGGAGAATATGTAGGGAGTTAGTTTCAATTGCTTAGTCATCTCGTTCCTATAATCAGATTCTTTTCAGGTTAGAGTGGAACAGACATAAAAATACAGAAAAGGGCAAATAGGAAAGGGTTAAAAGAGCTGCTTTCAGTATGGAGTTTATTTTCTTCTGTGATGATGAACCATCTCTTTGGGCAAATAGGAAAGGGTTAAAAAAGCTGCTTTCAGTATGGAGTTTATTTTCTTCTGTGATGATGAACCATCTCTTTCTCTAACATACCTGGCAACACATTGTTTAAGAAGAAAATGTTCTGCTATGTCATAAATGCAAAAAGAGAAGGGAAAGTGAAAATAGTTGTTTGTATTGTGAAAAAAGTCCAGCATAGAATGTTAGATCTGGAAGGGCACTAAAAGACCAACTCATCCAACTCTTAATTATGAAGATGAATAAACAAAGGCACAGAGTGTTTAAGTGTTTTGCTCAATGGCATTGAGACAGTTGGGTTGAGTTGGCATTGCGTAATTCACAAAACCATGAATCTTACTTTGATAGAATCCTAGGCTTCTAGTCTCATCCTTCGTATTACCCAATATAACCTTCATTTTCATTAAATCTCTTCTGGAAAAAGGCTTCCTAGGTAGCAGTAGTGGTAAATAGCCTGCTTGCCAGTGCCTGGAGATACAAGAAATGTGGGTTCATTCCCTGGTTTGGGAAGACCCTGTGGAGGAGGGCATGGCAACCCACTTCAGTATTCTTGTTTGGAGAGTCCAATGGACAGAGGAACCTGGTGGGCTACTGTCCATAGGGTCGCAAAGAGTTGGACAAGACTGAAGTGACTTAGCACACATACTGGAAAAACCATAAATAATATCTACTACATTTTACTTTCTCTAAGAAAAGTCAGTTTACATCGTTGATCCAATGTTCAGTTTCTACTTTAGAAGAATGTTAGAAGAATCCATTACAGAGTAAGACCATTGCACTGGAACTTATGTTGTAGTTATATTAGCAAAAGGAGACTGTGGGGCTGAGATAGAGGTTTTCTTTCTTTCTTTATCTTTTTATGAGCATAAACCCCTTTATCACATGCATTCCATTTATTTAGAATAGATTGAATAAAAGTAAGTAGTAACACATCTAACATGTGTTTCTTGATTCCTAAATCCCACATTTAAACCAGTGTGCTACAATTAGATATTAAAATCGAGTTGAGGTATAATGCTGTAATTTATACTCATAAATACTTAGCTTGGGAATGAGCCTTAAAAACTAAGATAGCATTCTTTTTTCAAAATAGGAATTTTAATGTAAAAATTTGGTGGATATAGATTATCATTTCATAGTTAACTGAATGCTTGCTTTGTTGTTTTTTATTGTTCAGTCACTAAGTCATGTCTGACTCTTTGCTACCCCATGGACTGCAACACGCCAGGCTTCCTTGTCCTTCGCTATCTTTCAGAGTTTGCTCAAACTCCTGTCCATTGAATTGGTGGGTTTTCCAACCCTGTCATCCTCTGTTGACCCTTTCTCTCCCAGCCTTCCAACTTTCTCAGCATCAGCATCATTTCCAAATGCATTGGCTGTCCACATCAAATTGGCTATCCCAAAGTACTGTAGCATCAGTCCTTCCAATGAATATTCAACGTTGATTTCCTTTAAGATTGACTGGTTTGATCTCCTTGCTGTTCAAGGGACTCTCAAGAGTCTTCTCCAGCACCACAATTCGAAGGCATCAGTTCTTTGGTGCTCAGTCTTCTTTATGGTCTAACTCTCATATCTGTACATGATCACTGGAAAAGCTATATCTTTGACTATACAGACCTTTGTAGGCAAAGTGATGTCTCTGCTTTTTAATATGTTCTCTAGGTTTGTCATAGCTTTTCTTCCAAGGAGCAAGTGCCTTTTTATTAAATGGCTGCAGTCACCATCTGTAGTGATTTTGAAGGTGAAGAAAATAAAATCTGTCACTGTTTCTACTTTTTCCCCATTTAATTGCCATGAAATGATGTGACTGGATGTCATAGTCTTAGTTTTTTGAATGTTGAGTTTTAAGCCAGCTTTTTCATTCTTCTCCTTCAGCTTCATCAAGAGGCTCTTTAGTTCCTCTTCACTTTCTGCCATTAGAATGGTATCCTTTGCACAACTGAGGTTGTTGATATTTCTTCCTGGAAATATAACCAGAAATGCCTGGTTATACTATTCAGTGTTACACTGAATACTATCTAGTGTTACATTAGAGTCTACATTACAGTGATTTCAACACAGGCACCATAACCTTGTTTTTCACCCAAATAAATGGTTATTTCCTTACTTTCAGTAGGTGAGTGAAATGAAGGATTTATGAGGAACTCCATGTTTGATATAGTAGAAAAAAATATATGTTGCATTAATTTCTAAAATTTAACCAAATTCAGAAGATGTCATCTTTTCCCCCAGTTTTATTGAGATGTAATTGACACATAGCACTGTGTAAGTTTAAGGTGTTCAGCATCATTATTTGACTTGTGATTCAGTGGTAAAGAATCTCCCTGCAATGCAGGAGACCCAGGATTGATCCCTGGGTCAGAAAGATCTCCTGGAGAAGGAAATGGCTACCCTCTCCAGTATTCTTGCCTGGAGAATCCAATGGATAGGGGATCCTGGTGGGCTATAATCCATGGGGTCACAAAAATGGTGGACAGAACTAAGTGACTAACACACACATACATCATGAAATGATTATCACAGTAATTTAGTGAATATCCATGTCATAGATACACAATAAAATAAATTTAAAAATTACTCATGATGGGAACTTTTATGATTTACTTTCTTAACAACTTTCATCTATAACCTATAACTATGTTAATTAATCATTTTGTACATTACATAAAATATCATCTTTTGAAGATATGTTATACATGTATTCCATTTCTTCACAATCCTATGCCTTAGGATTTAGAACTGCCAATATTACAATATCTCTTTTAAAGACTATCTCTGGATACTTTTTCACAAATATGTCCTTGTTCTGTCTATAAATCTGTGAGCCAGTGCTTCCCAATGTGAGTTCATGCATTCTTAGGCTACTCGGAGGCTACTAATGGAGTAGGGTGGGGAGCTGGTACACAAGCAACATCTGATCTCACAAGGAGCCTGTAAGACAGAGTATATATACATTGAGTACACTTAGCAATAGAAACGGGGAAGGCAATGGCACCCCACTCCAGTACTTTTGCCTGGAAAATCCCATGGACGAAGGATCCTGGTAGGCTCCCGTCCATGGGGTCGCTAAGAGTCGGACATGACTGAGCGACTTCACTTTCACTTTTCACTTTCATGCATTGGAGAAGGAAATGGCCACTCCAGTATTCTTGCCTGGAGAATCCCAAGGACGGGGGAGCCTGGTGAGCTTCCGTCTATGGGGTCGCACAGAGTCGGACACGACTGAAGCGACTTAGTAGCAGCAGCAGCAGCAGCAATAGAAAACCTGCTATGACTGACTCAAGAGCTGAAATACATGAGCAGAAATTACTTCACTGGCTGTGATGGCAAAGGTCACACAGAGCTAATGACACATGGGACTGCCAGGTGAATGCATGCGTTTTACACTTAAATACATGGGGAAATAAATTATTTATTATTAAATCAGCGCTAGAGAGTGCCATAATCCTTCATGATATGGAACCTAATGAAGAGAAATATGAAAAGTGCTGGTGAATCAGTTATAAATTTTTGTTATAAATCTTTCTATTTTCTAACATTTGATCCCAGGGAACTTACCTATGTGTCACAATATTATTAAATGAAAAAGATGGGTTAATGCATGAATCAGGATCTATTCTATTCTTGATCTGAAGGTTGATTCTTAATATGATAGAACGTGCCTCAGTTTCAACTACGTGTGTGTGTGTGTGTGTGTGTGTGTGTGTGTGTGTGTGTGTGTGTAAGACTTCCCTGTTGTCTCAGATGGTAAAAAATCTGCCCACAATGCAGGACATCCAGGTTCAATGCCTGGGTCAAGAAGATACACTGGAATGGCAACCCTCTCCAGTGTTCTTGCCTGGAGAATTCCATGGACAGAGGAGTCTGGCGGGCTACAGTCCATGGGGTCACAAAGAGTGAGACGTGACTGAATGACTAACGTTATGTGTATATGTGTGTGTGAAACCTCAAGGCAAAATCTAGTATCTAATTCAGGATTTCACATGCAAAAGCATCCACTAATTAATTAATATGCATTCTTTTGCTACCAGAGCACTACATTTTTAGTTTCAGTTTCTATCTCTTCCTTGTTTATCATACACATGTGCCTACTCTCCACATGTGTTCATAATTTACTGACATGCTTAGACATTAATTTCTTAATCTTTAGGATTCATGTAGTAGTCAGTTCCTATACACTGGTTGGTTCACTTACTCACTAAACACAGAGAGTGAACTCAATGCTGTGTAAGGCAGTGTGTGTTTCCTTTTATTAAATATTATTTAAAATTTATTTGACTGATTCAGTTGTGGCACGTGGGATCTAGTTCCTTGACCAGGAATCAAACCCAGGCCCCTGCATTTGGAGAATAGAGTCTTAGCCACTGGACCACCAAGGAAGTCCCCAGAGAGTGTTTCTTAGGGAACTTACAGTCTAGTGAATTAAGAGACTAAGAATTTTTATTGAACAAATTGTGTGATAAATAACATCACTGCTACTGCTACTGCTAAGTCGCTTCAGTCGTGTCTGACTCTGTGCGACCCCGTAGATGGAAGCTCACCAGGCTGCCCCGTCCCTGGGATTCTCCAGGCAAGAATACTGGAGTGGGTTGCCATTTCCTTCTCCAATGCATGAAAGTGAAAAGTGAAAGTGAAGTCGCTCAGTCGTGTCCGACTCTTAGCGACCCCATGGACTGGAGCCTACCAGGATCCTCCGTCCATGGGATTTTCCAGGCAAAAGTACTGGGGTGGGGTGCCATTGCCTTCCCCGAAATAACATCACAATATCTAATAAATAATAAATGAATAACTAAAAATTAAAGGTTTAGTTATGTATAATACTGAGCCTAGCATCCCACCTGGACAAAACATTGAGTCTTGAATGCACAAAGCTTATTTTGAAGTTTACGCAATACCTTTCAGCACCTTTTTGATTATAATATTCAGGCATTGCTCGTTATATGATAATCTTTCATCTTTTACCCCAGTTAATTTGATATTTTTGCAAAAAGTTAATCCTAAATTATGAAGTGTTGTTACCATAAACAATAAATGACTTTAATTAAGTATTCTAAGTCATCATCTAATAGCTTTTTTTCTATGTCCTATGTAGAGCATGACAAACTTTGCTTTTCTTAAAAACAATATTGAATAGTGCCAGAGACAGAAGTTAACAAAGATCTCATGTAAAATAGTACTTTCTATATTGTTTACTATCTCCCCAGAAACTTCCTATACAAGGGCAGAGTTCAGGAAAGTAATGTTTAGAAATGTTGCCAAATATTAAAAGAACAAAAATTTTCAGATTATTAAAGCCTGATGTAGATATTTTTCTTTTCTTTTCTGCTTGAATAAGGGAAAACAGTTTTGTCTGGTGAGGGCTACTAAATTCTCTAAGAATAATGCCAGTATAATGAATGTTAATATTCATTGGACATCAGATTAAATGTTCACATTGGTTGAATTATAGGCCAGGTAGGTTCTTCTCTCTTTTTTTCAAGGCAGTATTGCCTGGGAAATCCCATGGACAGAGGAGCCTGTTGGGCTATAGTCCATGGAGTCACAAGAGTTGGACACAACTTAGAGACTAAACCACCACCAATACACTGTTAACTGTAGTTATAGCACTGTATCTTAGTTATAAATACAACTGTACAACGTATTGTTCAGATTAAGAGTTAGTACAGAACCACTCAATAAATAATAGATCTTAGACTTGAAGACATTCCGGGCTATCCATTTCTTTCTAATATATAATGCTTATATCCTTAAAAACCTTCTTAGTAAAATGACTCCCATTCCCTGTGATTCATAAATGATTCTACAATTGGGGAACTTGGTAATTGGAAATAGATAATTGGTTGTTCCCAGAATTTATTCATTTCGTAACTGAAAGTTTGTACCTTTTAGCTGGTATCTCCCCATTTCCCACTCCTAGTCCCCCAGCACGCATAATTCTACTTTCTTTCACCATGAGTTTGACAGTTTTGGATTCCACAGATGAAATAATAAAACACCTGTCTTCTTTGAGATATTTTGCTTCGCATAATGTCTTCAAGATTCACCAGTGTTGTTGCAAATGGCAGAATATCCTTTTTCATGGTTGAATAATATTCTATTGTATATCAGGAAAATGCATTCAAAATCAATTTCTTGAAAGATGATCTGGTTAGTGTATTTGCTGTTGAGCTGACTTTTCAATTCTCCTTCTGTTTATTAACCTGTATTTTTAAATAGAGTGTGTGTGTGTGTGTGTGTGTGTGTGTGTGTGTGTGAGAGAGAGAGAGAGAGAGAGAGAGAGAGAAAGGATATATAATATTGTATGCCATCCAGTGTTTACACTACTTCCAGTAGTTTATGTTCTTTATGGTACTAATAGAAACAGTCTATGGCGTAACATTTTCTAATGTAGCTTTTTAAGGGAGAGAAAGGGGATGAAATTAAAAGATATAATGTTGTTTTAATATATATGGCTATTTAATCCTTTAGCTCATTTTTCTCATATTTCTTTCAAGAAAGTATCATTAATATGACCATTTTATGAAGTTCAAAAATTTTAAATATGTTATGCTTGCTTGCTTCTTCAGTCATGTCCAAATTTTTGCGACCCTATGAGCTGTAGCCCACCAGCTTCCTTTGTCCGTGGGATTTTCAAGGTAAAAATACTGGAGTATATTGCCATTTCCTACTCCAGGGAATCTTCCCAACTGAGAGATCAAACCTATGTCTCTTGAGTCTCGTACATTGGCAGACAGATTCTTTACTTCTGCACTACTTGGGAAGCCACACAAATAAATGAATGATCTCAGATTTGAAGACATTTTTGGAATGTCTATGTCTAGTTTCTCTCTAATATACAGTGTTTCTACCCTTGAAAAACTTCCTGTGAAATGGGTCCCATGGTCTATGATTCATATGCGATTCAGTTACGATTGAGAAACTTGATAACTGGAAATAAATGAAAGAAATTTCTTTTCTAAACTATCACCTTTATCTTGTTCAAACACTCCATTATTGTTTCATTGCTTCCCTTCTTATTCAATGGTTGCTAAATAATAATAGCTAGTGACTAAATGCGAAGAATTGACTCATTGGAAAAGACTCTGATGCTGGGAGGGATTGGGGACAGGAGGAGCAGGGGACGACAGAGGATGAGATGGCTGGATGGCATCACTGACTCGATGGACGTGAGTTTCAGTGAACTCCAGGAGTTGGTGATGGACAGGGAGGCCTGGCGTGCTGCGATTCATGGGGTCGCAAAGAGTCAGACACGACTGAGCAACTGAACTGATCTGAACTGAATGGCTACCCCATAATGATCCAGACTGCTATTATTATTATTACCTTCATAATATAGCTGAGAACACACAGACTTGGAGATGTTAAATAAAATATGCAATATCATACATATTTTTTTCGGTTAAACTGAAGGAAATACGTATGTTTGTGTGTGTATATATGTGTGCACATGTATATGGTTTATGTTATTTTGTTTTACTTCAGGAAGTTCTAAGATCTTTAGGCTGGGGATAATTTCTACTTCATCTTTTCTTTTACCAGTCTCCTTTGGGGCTCATCTCCTTGTTCAGCTATGATGCAGGGCAATGAGATGCTCTTCTACGGATCTAATGTATATTGCTTTATGCATGTTGCTTGTCATGATCACTACCTATGCCCTCATCCCCATTGTTACGCAGCTTTCCACTTCCTCTTCCTTCATGGTTGCACTCCCCCAGGAAGCTGACCTTGACTGACCTCCTTGCATCTTCACATCCTCTTCTTTCATGTTCCTATGTGTTTTCCTCCCATATGAGTTTGTACTTGGTGATGTTTTACTTTGTTGATGGTGTACCCATTTACTGAGCCTACTGTATTTGAATATCTCTGTGAAGAAAATGTTAAGTTACTCAATTCAAACTTGAATCTATGTTCAGAACTTAGGCAAACAGTGAAATTGTGATAAGATGATACCTGGAAATTCCTTAAAGTGATACAAATAAGAAAGGAGCTTACCAGTAGTAAGTATCAATTGAGCTATTTGGCAAGGTATACCAGAGAGAAAGATAAACATTATAGTTTATACCTATGCAGAACTATGAAAATTACCTAAGCAATAAATTGTGTGTTCAGACACTTTTTCCTTTTGTAATACTATTGTATTTTTAGGATGTCAGATCCATAGTTAACTTGGAATTTAGTGAATTATTATGTCTATTAAGGACTGGTCATATTCTATTTGGTAAAATAATAGCTTTCCTCTATCTATTGATTTATCATGTGCAATACAATTTCACTAACTTGGTCACATTTGATCCTCATAGTATCCCTGGGAGGAAAGCGAGGAAAAAAATTCTATCAGATGTTCTTAAAAAGTCTTCTTAACCTGTCTTTATCAGCATTATCATCTTTCCTACACCTGTCTTTTGTGTTTTTTTACCTTTTTTGTTTTTGGCTGTGCGCTTTCACTGCTGTGTGTGGTCTTTCTCTAGTTGCCCTGAGCTGGGGCTACTCTCTATTTCTGGCGTGCAGGCTTATCACTATGACGGCTTCTCTAGTTGGGGAGCACAGGGTCTAGGCATGCAGGCTTCAGCAGCTGTGGCACATGGGTGCGGTATTTGAGGCATGCACCCTGTGGCATGTGGAATTATCCTGGAAAAGGGATTGAACCTGTGTTCCTCACATTAACAGGTGAATTCTTAACCCCTGGACCACCAGGAGAGTCCTCTACACCTGTCATATACTCTGTGTTTATTTATTTAATATTTTGATAAGTTATAATCACAAACTTTGGATACATAGATACAACTGTCTGCTTCAGTGGGCTTCCCTGGTGGCTCAGCTGGTAAAGAATCCACTGGCAATGTGGGAGACCTGGGTTTGATCACTGTGTTGGGAAGATTCCCTGGAGAAGGGAAAGCTACCCACTCCAGTATTCAGGCCTGGAGAATTCCTTGGACGGTGTAGTCCATGGAGTTGCAAAGAGTCAGACTTGGCTGAGTGACTTTCAGTCTCACTTTCATCTGCTTCAGTACTGATATTACTTTTACTTTGCTTCACAAATACAAATGAAATAAACAGAATTTCAACATTTCAGCTTGTTAAGGAGAATCCATATTATACCCTATTCAGTCTCCATCATGCTACTTCAGTTCAGTTCAGTTCAGTCGCTCAGTCATGTTTGACTCATTGTGACCCCATGAATCGCAGCACTCCAGGCCTCCCTGTCCATCAAGCTACTTAATACAATACAAACAAATCCTAGAGGTTTTTCGTGTGTCTCAAACTGAAACTTTGTATTACATTTAATAGCTACCCTTTTTGAAACTTAGCTTAGAAATCAAAATAAAAGAACATTGTAATTCTGGCAGATGATCTAAGTTTTCTGTTTCATTAATGGAGAAATTTGGGGCCAGATGAGGGATAGAGGAACATTGGGCAGGAATTGCTGAGGGAACAAGTAGTAAGCTGTGTATTGCTTTTCTGCAGATCATATTTGAGTGGTTGAGATTTCACTGCCTTGAAGCAGATTATATTGCACTCCATTTATTTGTCAGAGTAGGATTTTATTAGCAACCAGTCCCTGGCCTTGCATGAGAATGAATCTTCTCACAGCCTGGCCATAAAAGACTAATGGAGTTCAAAATCAACACTGTATGTGAAAGCTTTAGCCCAGGATCAGTGAGGTGAGGAGGTTGGAGTTAATGTTCCATTCTGTTCTGCTCAGATGAAGCTGAGACCAAATACTACACATGTGTATGCGTTTTCATCTCCATCTGTTAGTATTGAGGGTTAGCTCTCTATCTGTCCTAGCTTACCCACATGTTTCTGTTGACAGTAAATCAAAGTTGTAGCACAGACATGAAAGGAAAAGTGTGATTTTAGCCACTTTGGAAAAGGAAAAAAAGAAAAAAAAAGCTGGACTTAGACATTTCTCATAAAATAAAGTGCAAAAAACCTTGTGAAGGCATTTTAATTTACAGTTAACCTCTTAGGACCAGCTTGCCAAAAAAAAAAAAAAAAAAAAGAAAGAAAGAAAATTAAGTTAAATTTGATCAAATTAATCAGGGCATTCCATATCCATTTACTAATGTTTTAATGCTATGTTGCTTAATAAGAGAAGTAAAAAAAAATGGCTAAAATTGTTAAAAAATTTATTCTAGGTTAGAAGCAACAGCCTATTTATTTTATAAGACAATCTAAATAAGACTATCTGATGCAGGGCGAGAAAAGTTCTCCTTAACTCTCACAGAATGTTTAAGAATATTTTAACAATTGCCTGCCCAAATTACTCAGTTTATGTAGGATCCTGGAATCCAGTAGTGAAGAACTTGAATCCCATGCAGGTATAACCCAACACACCTGATATGCTGAGGTGAACTTTTTTTTTCCTTAGGAGTGGAGTGCTGGTGCTGGATGGTTGTGTCTGGAAAGGGACAAAGGAGAAGGTGAGCAGTGGACAGTGGTGTTGGCAGGGCCCGTAGACTTAGCAGCAGCTCTGGGAGTTGGGAATAAGCCCTGGTCACTGGTGCAATGTGACACTGCATTTGAATACATCCTACCACAGCTTAGGGCTTCCCTGGTGGCTCAGCTGGTAAAGAATCCACCTGCAATATACAAGATCTGGGTGTTATCCCTAGGCTGGGAAGATCCCTTGGAGGAGAGAGCTGCTACCCACTCCAGTATTATGGCCTGGAGAATTCCATGGACTGTATTCCATGGGGTCGCAAAGCGTTGGACACAACTGAGTGAGTTTCACTTACTCACTCCCTACCACGGCTTCACACAAACTCTCACCTCTTTTTAAATACCTGTTTATTGTGAGGAGGAAGATAGTAAGAGCCTTTTTTTTTTTTTTTTTTTTTAAGGCTATTAATAAGAACCTGAGTACCTGGGCTATAGCACTTCACTCAACACTTTAAAAAGTTAGTATCTAGAAAGAAGAGGTGTAGGCCTGCAAACAGAGCATCAGGTGGTTCAGGAAGAATAAGCAGCAACATCAGGAAAACTGGCAGAAGTCACCTCATTGGTGATTGTCTTGAGAGTTGATGATAGTTTCGAAGCTCTGGAGATATGGTGGCAATTACTGAGCATTGCTCACCAAACACAACTAACTGTAGGATAGAAGTGTCCCTTATGAGTTACTAGCAAGACAGACCACCCTACCATAAAGATGCCTAGAAAATTACCAAAGAAGATATGAAGTAAGTTCTACCTCTTGGTACTTTGGCAATCTTAATGTAGAATGATGTCAGTCTAACTTATTTAAGTGATCTTCTTTTAGGTCTTCATAGGAGTGGATTCTTGAAACTTACAGATGTTACTTCAGCCTTTGCAATCAGCTAATTTCTTGAAAGTTCATTGCAAATCAGAAACTCCTACCTGTCTGCCCTCTTCTTGAAAGAACATTTACCTGGCAAGTTAATAAGCCTACCTACTTTTCCACACATAGTAATTTACATTTATTGTACAACTTGGAATTTTTTTTTTTGACAGCAGCTACCCATTTACTTGATTACATATCTATAACTGTAATTCATATCTTTCATTCATCTGTAAAAGAATCTTTGTCAGCTATTACATCTTGCTACTCTAATCTTTTGGTTTTCTAGTTTGCAATTTGAAAAGTTTTAAGTTTTTCAAAAGGTTTTCCAGTTTGAAAAGACTTCAATCTTTTTCAGCTTTATTGAGACTCTGAGTCTAACATTTCTCTACCTGCCCCAAGTGCATCATTCAGGTGTTTTTATTCCATCCTACCCGTGTTATGGTTTTTCCAGTGGTCATGTATGGACGTGAGAGTTGGACTGTGAAGAAAGCTGAGCACTGAAGAATTGATGCTTTTGAACTGTGGTGTTGGAGAAGACTCTTGAGAGTCCCTTGGACTGCAAGGAGATCCAACCAGTCCATTCTGAAGGAGATCAGTCCTGGGTGTTCATTGGAAGCACTGATACTGAAGCTGAAACTCCAATACTTTGGCCACCTCATGCAAAGATTTGACTCATTGGAAAAGACCCTGATGCTGGGAGGGATTAAGGGCAGGAGGAGAAGGGGACAGCTGAGGATGAGATGGCTGGATGGTATCACCGACTGGATGGACTTGAGTTTGGGTGAACTCTGGGAGCTGGTGATGGACAGGGAGGCCTGGCGTGCTGCGATTCATGGGGTCGCAAAGAGTCAGACACGACTGAGTGACTGAACTGAATTGAACCCATGTTATACAAAATCTTATTATGTTGTTTTCCCTTTGTTACAGATATGGGCTCAGGAGCCAAAAAATCTGTGTTCACATCCGGTCCCTGAAGCTTCTTAGATCATTAACTTTGATTTGCTTTGATTTCTGTTCCTTAGTATTCACACTCAGTCCAGTTCAGTCACTCAGTTGTGTCCGACTCTTTGAGACACCATGGACTTCAGCAAGCCAGGCTTCGCTGACCATCACCTATTTCCGGAGTTTGCTCAAATTCATGTCCATCGAGTCAGTGATACCATCCAACCATCTCATCCTTTGTCATCCCCTTCTCTTGCCTTCCCTCTTTCCCAGCATCAGGGTCTTTTCAAATGAGTCAGTTCTTTGCATCAGGTAGCCAAAATATGGGAGTTTCAGCTTCAGCATCAGTCCTTCCAATGAATATTCAGGATTGACTTCCTTTAGGATTGATTGGTTTGATCTCCTTGCAGTCCAAGGGACTCTCAAGAGTCTTCTCCAATACCACAGTTCAAAAGCATCAATTCTTCAGTGTTCAGCCTTCTTTATGGTCGAGCTCTCATATCCATACATGAGTTTTGGGAAAAATACAGCTTAGACTATATGGACCTTTGTGGGCAAAGTGATGTCTCTCCGTTTTAATACAGTGAAATGCAAAAAAAGCAAAATGGCTGTCTGGGGAGGCCTTACAAAGAGCTGTGAAAAGAAGAGAAGCGAAAAGCAAAGGAGAAAAGGAAAGGTATAAACATCTGAATGCAGAGTTCCAAAGAATAGCAAGAAGAGATAAGAAAGCCTTCTTCAGTGATCAATGCAAAGAAATACAGGAAAACAACAGAATGGGAAAGACTAGGGATCTCTTCAAGAAAATCAGAGATACCAAAGGAACATTTCATGCAAAGATGGACACGATAAAGGACAGAGATGGTGTGGACCTAACAGAAGCAGAAGATATTAAGAAGAGGTGGCAAGAATACACAGAAGAACTGTACAAAAAAGAGCTTCAAGACCTAGATAATCATGATGATGTGATCACTGACCTAGAGCCAGACATCTTGGAATGTGAAGTCAAATGGGCCTTAGAAAGCATCACTACGAACAAAGCTAGTGGAGGTGATGGAATTCCAGTGGAGCTATTCCAAGTCCTGAATGATGATGCTGTGAAAGTGCTACACTCAATATGCCAGCAAATTTGGAAAACTCAGCAGTGGCCACAAGATTGGAAAAGGTCAGTTTTCATCCCAATCCCAAAGAAAGGCAATGCCAAGGAGTGCTCAAACTACCGAACAATTGCACTCATCTCACACGCTAGTAAAGTAATGCTCAAAATTCTCCAAGCCAGGCTTCAGCAATATGTGAACCGTGAACTTCCTGATGTTCAAGCTGGATTTAGAAAAGGCAGAGGAACCAGAGATCAAATTGCCAACATCCGCTGGATCATGGAAAAAGCAAGAGAGTTCCAGAAAAACATCTATTTCTGCTTTCTTGACTATGCCAAAGCCTTTGACTGTGTGGATCACAATAAACTATGGAAAATTCTGAAAGAGATGGGAATACCAGACCACCTGATCTGCCTCTTAAGAAATCTGTATGCAGGTCAGGAAGCAACAGTTAGAACTGGTCATGGAACAACAGACTGGTTCCAAATAGGAAAAGGAGTACGTCAAGGCTGTATATTGTCACCATGTTTATTTAACTTATATGCACAGTATATCATGAGAAATGCTGGACTGGAAGAAACACAAGTTGAAATCAAGATTGCCGGGAGAAATATCAATAACCTCAGATGTGCAGATGACACCACTCTTATGGCAGAAAGTGAAGAGGAGCTAAAAAGCGTCTTGATGAAAGTGGAGAGTGAAAAGGTTGGCTTAAAGCTCAACATTCAGAAGACGAAGATCATGGCATCTGGTCCCATCACTGCATGGGAAATAGATGGGGAAACAGTGGAAACAGTGTCAGACTTTGTTTTTCTGGGCTCCAAATCACTGCAGATGGTGACTGCAGCCATGAAATTAAAAGACGCTTGCTCCTTGGAAGGAAAGTTATGACCCACCTAGATAGCATATTCAAAAGCAGAGACATTACTTTACCAACAAAGGTTCGCCTAGTCAAGGCTATGGTCTTTCCTGTGGTCATGTATGGATGTGAGAGCTGGACTGTGAAGAAGGCTGAGCGCCGAAGAATTGATGCTTTTGAACTGTGGTGTTGGAGAAGACTCTTGAGAGTCCCTTGGTCTGCAAGAAGATCCAACCAATCCATTCTGAAGGAGATCAATCCTGGAATTTCTTTAGAAGGAATGATGCTAAAGCTGAAACTCCAGTACTTTGGTCACCTCATGAATCAAATTGACTCATTGGAGAAGACTCTGATGCTGGGAGGGATTGAGGGCAGGAGGAGAAGGGGACGACAGAGGATGAGATGGCTGGATGGCATCACTGACTCGATGGATGTGAGTCTGAGTGACCTCCGGGAGCTGGTGATGGACAGGGAGGCCTGGCGTGCTGCAGTTCATGGGGTCGCAAAGAGTCGGACACGACTGAGCGACTGATCTGATCTGATGTTGGTCATAGCTTTTCTTCCAAGGAGGAAGTGTTTTTTTAATTTCATGGCTACAGTCACCATCCACAGGACTTTGAAGCCCAAGAAAATAAAGTCTGTCACTGTTTCCATTTTTTCCATTATTCCTACCACGTTAGAAAAGTATACTTTTTCTCTGTGCTTACTAACTATTGCCTCTAAAATTGATTCTTAGGCATTGCTTATGAAGTGTTTTCACATCCTTTTCTGCATCAGGAGACAAACAAGCACCAATACTAAAGTGACAGATGCTAATCCCTATCTTTCTTATTGTCTCTGAAGAAATTTTCAGATAAGAGTTGATTCCGTTTTAGTTCATCATGTCTCATTCATTGCTTAACTCACTTCGGTTTGGATGATGACCACATTCTCAATTTGATTATCAATGCAAATAAAAAACAATTTTTTTTCTTCTTTATTTCTGCTGAATCCTGAGCAGCATCCATTGATTTTTCTCCTCCTTCTCAGAATAACATATTGACTAAAATTCAGCAACACCACACCCTCTTGGCATCCTCACAGTGTTCCCTCTTACAGACTCATTGTCATCTATTCATCTCTTACAAGTTCAAGGGCTTTAAGATTTGACCTGGGTTCTCTCCTCTTTATATAAGCTTTCTTTCCAAAATTATATCCCTTTCACTCTTTAATTAATCCTAAAAATTCAGTGACTCACTCTGTTATATCTTTTAGCCTGTGTCAACTCTGAGATCTTAACCCTTTTGTTGCTGTTTAGTTCCTAAGTCCAGTCTGACCCTTGTCAGCCCCCATGGACTATAGCCCAGCAGACTCCCTTGTCCATGGCATTTCACAGGCAAGAATACTGAAGTGGGCTGCCATTTAATTCTCCAGCAGATCTTCCAGACCCAAGGATCGATCTTGTGTCTCTTACATTGGCAGGCAGCCCTTTTTTTTTTTTTTTTTTTAAATCACTGAGCCACCAGAGAAGTCCTTCTTGACCCTTCAGTTCAGTGCAGTAGCTAAGTCGAGTCCTACTCTTTGTGATCCCATGAATTGCAGCACGCCAGGCCTCCCTGTCCATCACCAACTCCCGGAGCTCACTGAGACTCACATCCATCGAGTCAGTGATGCCATCCAGCCATCTCATCCTCTGTTGTCCCCTTTTCCTCCTGTCCCCAATCCTTCCCAGCATCAGAGTCTTCTCCAATGAGTCAACTCTTCGCATGAGGTAGACAAAGTACTGGAGTTTCAGCTTTAGCATCATTCCTTCCAAAGAAATCCCAGGGCTGATCTCCTTCAGAATGGACCGGTTGGATCTCCTTGCAGTCCAAGGGACTCTCAAGAGTCTTCTCCAACATCACAGTTCAAAAGCATCAATTCTTCAGCACTCAGCCTTCTTCATAGTCCAACTCTCACATCCATACATGACCACAGGAAAAACCATAGCCTTGACTAGATGGACCTTTGTTGGCAAAGTAATGTCTGCTTTTGAATATGCTATCTAGGTGGGTCATAACTTTCCTTCCAAAGAACAAGCGTCTTTTAATTTCATGGCTGCAGCCACCATCTGTAGTGATTTTGGAGCCCAGAAAAATAAAGTCTGACACTGTTTCTACTGTTTCCCCATCTATTTCCCATGAAGTGATGGGACTGGATGCCATGATCTTTCTTTTCTGAATGCTGAGCTTTAAGCCAACTTTTTCATTCTGCACGTTCACTTTCATCAAGAGGCTTTTTAGTTCCTCTTCACTTTCTGCCATAAGGGTGGTATCATCTGCATATCTTAGGTTATTGATAGTTCTCCCAGCAATCTTGATTCCAGCCTGTGGTTCTTCCAGTCCAGCATTTCTCGTGATGTACTCTGCATATAAGTTAAATAAACAGGGTGATAAAATACAGCCTTGATGTACTCCTTTTTCCTATTTGGAACCAGTCTGTTGTTCCATGTTCAGTACTAACTGTTGCTTCATGACCTGCATACAGATTTCTCAAGAGGCAGGTCAGGTGGTCAGGTATTCCCATCTCTTTCAGAATTTTCCATAGTTTATTGTGATCCACACAGTCAAAGGCTTTGGCATAGTCAAGAAAGCAGAAATAGATGTTTTTATGGAACTCTCTTGCTCTTTCCATGATCCAGCAGATGTTGGCAATTTGATCTCTGGTTCCTCTGCCTTTTCTAAAACCAGCTTGAACATCTTAACCCTTGCATCCACTTAAAAATCTCTTATTGGAAGCTTTAGTTTCAATATATGCAAAAAGAAGCATGATCATTCACTCTACACCTGTATTTCCTTCTGTAACTTTTTTCTAAATAAATGGCAGCACCATTCAACCAGTCATGCAAATCACAGACTATGTATCTGTTTGACTGTCTCTTTTCTCCTCATTTCCCACACCTAATTTATGTCTAAGTTCTTGAAAGTGAAAGTGGAGAGTGAAAAAGTTGGCTTAAAGCTCAACATTCAGAAAACAAAGATCATGGCATCCGGTCCCGTCACTTCATGGGAAATAGATGGAGAAACAAGTGGAAACAGTGTCAGACTTTATTTTTCTGGGCTCCAAAATCACTACAGGTGGTGACTGCAGCCATGAAATTAAAAGACGCTTACTCCTCGGAAGGAAAGTTATGGCCAACCTAGATAGCATATTCAAAAGCAGAGACATTACTTTGCCAACAAAGGTCCATCTACTCAAGGCTCTGGTTTTTCCTGTGGTCATGTATGGATGTGAGAGCTGGACTCTGAAGAAGGCTGAGCACCGAAGAAGAGATCCTTTTAAACTGTGTTGTTGGAGAAGACTCTTGAGAGTCCCTTGGACTGCAAGGAGATCCAACCAGTCCATTCTGAAGGAGATCAGCCCTGGGATTTCTTTGGAAGGAACGATGCTAAAGCTCAAACTCCAGTACTTTGGCCACCTCATGCGAAGAGTTGACTCATTGGAGAAGACTCTGATGCTGGGAGGGATTGAGGGCAGGAGGAGAAGGGGACGACAGAGGATGAGATGGCTGGATGGCATCACTGACTCGATGGATGTGAGTCTGAGTGAGCTCCGGGAGTTGGTGATGGACAGGGAGGCCTGGTGTGCTGCAATTCATGGGGTCACAGAGTCGGACATGACTGAGTAACTGATCTGATCTGATCTGATCTCTTAGTCATCCTACCAATACATCTTGATTCAATTTCCTTCTACACTTGATTTATTATTCCCCTTTCCTGGCCAAGTCATCAAATACATATTGCTTGTATAACCTCTACTAGTCTCCCCACATCAATTTTTGCCTGTGTTTAATTATCCTTTTAATGCAATCATAGTGATCATTTGTCTCTTCAGAAAGCAAATTTTATATCATTCCTTTTCTTCTCCCTCTCAGTACTCTCCAGTTCCTTCCAAATACTCTTCAAAATAGTCAAAATCCTTAATATCACCTAAAGAATAATGCTTAGTCTTACCCCACTGTAAAGCCTATATCATTATTTCAGATGTGTCTCGTTATTCTCTGTACTCTTATATTTCATGGAAGTGAGGCTTTTTCTTATGTATTTATTTGTTGATGATGTATTTAAAACAGTTTTATTGAGATTTTATACACAAATAATGCATATTTTAATGTGTGCAACTTGAGTTTGTACATATGCAAACATCTGTGGTACCATCACCACAATCAAGATAATAGGCACATCAAAGACATTCCAGAGTTTGTTTTCTTCCTTGAGTGTGTCTGTGTTAAGAACACTTAAACTGAGCTCTTTCTCAGTGCACAATACCATCTTGTTATTATAGACACTATATCATATAACAGATCTCTAGAACTTACTCATTTTTTGTAATTAAACTCCCCATTGGACAACAACTCCCCATGTACCTCTCTATTCTACTTTCCCCTTCTACTAGCTTGACTCTTTGATATACCTTGTGTATGTGGAATCCTGCAATATTTGTTTTCCTGTGAGCAATTTATTTCACCTACTATATTCTCCTTGAGTTTCATCATGTTGTCTATATTGCAGAATTTACTTCTTCATTTTCTTCATTCATTCACTTGTCTGTTGACATTTCGATTGTTTCTTCATCTTGGCTCTTGTGCTTCAGTGAACATGGAGGGGTTCGTTGTGTTCTCCTTGAGTTCTTAAACATCTCTGCATTTTAAAAATCTCTTCATATTCTTAATTTTCAATTATTTTGGACAAATAGCCAGAAGCAGGATTTCTTGATCATATGGTAGTTCTATTTTTAATCTTTTTAAGAATCTCCATAATGTTTTCCATAGCACCCCTAACATTTTAATTTCCTCCAACTATATATGAAGGTTCTGGTTTCTCCACGTATTTGCCAACTCTTGTTTTTTGTGTGTAATTTTTTTTTTTTTTTTTTTTGGATAAAAGCTATCTGTGGAAGTATGAGGTAATATCTCATTTTGGTTTTGATTTCCATTTTCCTGATGGTTAGTGGCATTAACATCTTTTCATACACCAAATATTTTGTTTTAACAAGAAAACTAATGAATTTGAAAAAATCAATTTTATATTATATATGGCAACTCAGTTATCAGCTTTAGTTTTGTAATGCTAGTACTTAACTCTAATTATGTATAAGTCTATGGAAATATTTAGATTTTTCATTAACTGAAATTAATAAGTAATTAAGAAAAATGACATTATATTGATTTCAACTTGATGAAAGTCTAATTAGAATTTTAAATGTAATCCATATTTTAGAATCCATATGACTTTTATTTTTCTCTATTTCTGGCATAAATATTTTATCACCTTTTAAAAACATCACAGAAAAAAACAGAGTAGTGTAAAGGAATATATGGGCAATTAGTATTAGTGAAAATCTTTTTTGCTTATGTAAAAGTCATTTTATTCAAACTAAATTTTAGAAAACTGAATATAACAAGTTGGAGAATTCAACTTGTTTAAAGTTGTTTTTAGAAATGTTCTTAAAACCCAGTAGCTGTTTGTGAGTGTGGTCTGGCTCCATGAATGCTCTCATGTATAGAGTAACTGAGAATTAGACACCGCACCTTTCAAATAGCAGTTTTTCTGTGTTCTCTGTGTGCTTAGCTCAGCTGTGTCCGATTCTGTGACCCCATAGACTGTAGCCTGCCATGCTCCTCTGTTCATGGGATTCTTCAGGCGAGGATACTGGAGTGAATTGCCATTCCCTTCTCCAGGGGCTCTTCCTGACTCAGGAATTAAACCTAGTTCTTCTGCATTGCAGGCAGATTCTTTACTGTCTGAGACAGTGTTCAGCTACTGATTCATAAAATGTATCAAACAACATACATAAAACTCCGTATGCTAGTGTCTTTATCTGTCTCATATGTCTTTATCTGTCATTCCTGCTTCAATGGTGTGTTATAAAGTTTATACTTAATATACCTCATAATGACTTTAAGTATTAAGCACAACCCTGGGGACTCAGCTGGTGAAGAATCAGCCTGAAATATGGGAGACCTGGGTTCAATCCCTGGGCTGGGAAGATCCCCGGGAGAAGGGAAAGGCTACCCACTCCAGTATTCTGGCCTGGAGAATTCCATGGACTGTATAGTTCTTGGGGCTGCAAAGAGTTGGACAACGACTAAATGACTTTCACTCACTCACTCATTCACTGACCCTGCCCCACTGTGTCCTAGATTGGGAAATTATTATTCTACCCTGCATAATTTGAATAGGACAGTGAACACAATAATCACTTAATAAACACCATACCATACTGTGGCTGCTGAATAAATATTGCTACAAATTATAGCTGCTCAATAAAGAGAATATGCCTGTTAAGGCTTTTATTTAGTTTTTTAAAAGAGGTTTTATTTAATTTTATTAAAACATATTTAGTTTTATCAAAAAGCAGAAAAGTACCTATCTGGCCAGAACCTAATCAACTTCCTAATAAATAGAAGATATGTCATTTACCACTGGGAGCTTTTTGATGCCTCATTTTATTTTTAGATTTTTTGGAGGAGAAATGGTATGCTCAGATTATGTTAAACCAAGTTATATGAAACTGTGACTTTTCCAGCTTCTATAAGGCTTAACTAATTCATTGTCTGGCCACATTGGATTTGTCTATGTGGCCTAAAGATTGGCAGCACATAAGCTTGTTCAAGTCCATGCCCATGAACCTGTGCATAGCAGAGCTAGTCTGGACTGATGACCTTGATTGCAAAATTGCAGTCAAAATTGCTCAGTAATAATCTTTTACCCTCGTGTATGTATGCAGTTTTGTTTTTTCACCCACATTTTGTTTTGCTTTGATTTCTCCCTAACTCATTTATTCTCTATTATTTGTGGTAATGCCTGCTCAGGATGTTATATCTGTATTAATATTTTGATTTTTATCCTGCAAATTTATATATATGATTTAATTTGAAGTACAGAATAGGTTCATGATAATAAGAACTTTGAAATAAGAGCAACTAAGATTTAACATAATTTTGATAAATAGATCAATTCAGATCCTGCTTGGAAGTTCAATCCAATTCCTTCCCTTAACCAGCTCTTGGCTAAAGAACCAACTCTTGGTTAAAGAACCAGTGAATAGTAATACCAACATAATTTAAAATAAAAATTTTAACAATGAAGGACTACATCGTATAGAAATAGCAGGTTCAAACATACTCATTAGAATGACATTCATTATCTACAGAGATTTCAACAGTTATTCAGTTCAGTTCATTTCATTTCAAAAATGGGCATAGCACAAAACAGTGTAAAGTAGATTTTGGCGTACTGAGTCGCTTCAGTCATGTTCAACTCTTTATGACCCCATGGACTATAGCCCCCCCTTCTCCTCTGCCATGGGATTATCCAGGCAATAATAACACATATTAACCATTGAGTGATGAACAGAGAAAGCACGTACACAGTACTGTGAAAGATGGCAAAACATTCTCAGCCTCACAGCTAATCATAAATTTTTGAGATTTTTCTGAATGTAATACAAATCACATGCTGAAAATCAGCTTAATGATTAAACTAGATTGTCCCTTGGCTTGCCCTAAAATAATACCCATTGCATAGAATCTGAGAAGTGCTAAATGATATTATACATGTAGCAAGCTTTATTGGCTGCCTCTTGCACGGTAGAGAATCTATAAATACAGTTTCCCTTAACGTTGAGGCAACTCTAAGTGAGAAGTTCTGTTTGCTTTAATAGTGAGCCCCCAGAAATTCATAACTGTGTCACAAACTGAAAAAATACTGGGCATTACGGCCCTAAGGTAAAGGGAAGAAGCCGAGGCATTACGCGGTGGCATGTCACCCAGCAGGCAATTTAAGATTGTAGGTTCTGAAATCCATCTCTTGAAATAGCTCCTAGAATATATATAGGACATTTATTTCAAGAAATTCAAAACCAATCTTTTACCCTATCTCATTTATTCACACTTTCCACCCATGAGGAATGAGAAGGTCAAAGAAGATCAACCCCAGATTTTTGATACATAGGTCTGATAAGTGATTTATTCAGAAACATAGTGTTTAATAGATCTCAAAGTTCTAGTTCCTAAGGCTTTGCAGTGTTTCCTGACTTAATGAATTAACTAACCCCTTTGTGAAGAGGCCAATGATTAGTTCTTGTTTTTCTGCCCCTTATGGATGAAGCAGTTTGAAAACGTGATCGTTTATCTTGAATGTGTTCACAGGCACGGTCACCTAGGGCCTTTTTGGGATTGCAGTTCAAATAAACAACTCAGAGTCCTGAACTAAGCATTGGCATTGCTGGATTTAAATCACTTTGTCTATTCAAGTTAGTTTCCTAGGACATGGGAACTAAAAAATTCCAACTTTATCCAGTTAGTGGAGAATATTGGTAAGGATCCTTTATTATAGGGTCTGTAAGAGTTACAGTATAACTGCTGTTGCTCAGAAAATTCATTCAAATGAATAATAAATATAAACTTAATTAAAAATAAAATTTTAACAATAAAGGACTACATTGCATAGAAAGAACAGGTTCAAACATACTCAGTAGAATGTCATTCATTATCTGCAGGCATGTCTTACTGACCTTTATTAAACTATCACTAAAAAACTCCTTCAGGTGCTTGGTAAAACAGGTTGACGTGAAATGAGAAAGTTAACATCTGTATGTAGATAGACTTTTTTGTCTTTATGGAGTTAGACTCCCAGTCAAATTCTCAAGTGGAAATATACATGCAAAAATTGGCACAACACAAAACCTAACATTATAAATTAGATTTTGGAAATGTATCTAAATAGTCAAAGTGGGGGGAAAATTCCTTCTTAGGGAGAGAGGTGTCAGGTTTAGGAAAAAGTGCTGTTTGACATCATAAAGTAGAACACTAATCAGGGTTAGAGGGAGATGGAAAGGGATACCTAATGTAATTTACATTACAAATAAGTAGGAGTTTAAGAGAAGCTGAAACCTGTTGGAAAGATGGAATTAGAAATTTCTAGAATAAGTGATGCAACTGAAGGAATTGTAAGAAAAATGCTTAATATAGAGTTCCTTAAATTACTGATGTAAAATCTCTTGGGCTCAAATGTATGCATGTGTGCATCAGTCCAGTTCAGTCATTGAGTTGTGTCCAACTTTTTGCAACCCTATGGACTGCAGCATGCCAGACCTCCTTGTCCATCATTAACTCCCAGAGTTTACTCAAACTTATGTCCATTGAGTCGGTGATGCTGACTCAATCTCATCCTCTGTGATCCCCTTCTCCTCCACACTTCAATCTTTCCCAGCATCAGTGTCTTTATAAATGAGTCAGCTCTTCACATCAGGTAGCCAAAGTATTGGAGTTTCAGCATCAGTCCTTCCAATGGATATCAAGACTGATTTCCTTTTGGAGGGACTGATTGTATCTCCTTGCAATCCAAGGGACTTTCAAGAGACTTCTCAAACACCACAGTTCAAAAGCATAACTTCTTCGTTGCTCAGCTTTCTTTATAGTCCAACTCTCAGATACATGCATGACAACTGGAAAAACCATAGCCTTGACTAGATGTACCTTTGTTGGCACAGTAATGTCTTTGCTTTTTAAAATGTTATCTAGATCAGTCATAACTTTCCTTCCAAGGAGTAAGCGTCTTAATTTCATGGCTGCAATCAATATCTGCAGTGATTTTGGAGTCCGCCAAAATTAAAGTCTGCCACTGTTTCCACTCTTGTCCAATCTACTTGTCATGAAGTGATGGAACCAGATGCCATGATCTCAGTTTTCTGAATGTTGAGCTTTAAACCAACTTTTTTACTCTCCTCTTTTCACTTTCATCAAGAGGCTCTTTAGTTCTTCTTTTCTTTCTGCCATAAGAATGGTGTCATCTGCATATCTGAGGTTACTGATATTTCTCCTGGCAATCTTGATTCCATATTGTGCTTCCTCCAGCCCAGCGTTTCTCATGATATACTCTGCATATTAGTTAAACAAGCAGGGTGACAATATACAGCCTTGACACACTCCTTTTCCTATATGGAACCAGTCTGTTGTTCCATGTCCAGTTCTAACTGTTGCTTCCTAACCTGCATACAGATTTCTCAAGAGACAAGTCAGATGGTCTGGTATTCCCATGTCTTTCAGAAATTTCCAGTTTGTAGTGATCCACACAGTCAAAGGCTTTGGCATAGTCAATAAAGCAGAAATGTTTTTACAGAACTGTCTTGCTTTTTCAGGGATCCAATAGCTGTTTACAATTTGATCTCTGGTTCCTCTGCCTTTCCTAAAACCAGCTTGAACATCTGGAAGTTCACAGTTCACATATTGCTGAAGCCTGGCTTGGAGAATTTTGAGCATTACTTTACTAGCGTGTGAGATGAGTGCAATTGTGTGGTAGTTTGAGCATTCTTTGGCATTGCCTTTGTTTGGGATTGGAATGAAAACTGACATTTTCCAGTCCTGTGACCACTGCTGAGTTTTCCAAATTTGCTGGCATATTGAGTGCAACACTTTCACAGCATCATGTTTTAGGATTTGAAAGAGCTCAACTGGAATTCCATCACCTCCACCGGCTTTGTTCATAGTGACGCTTCCATTGACTTCACATTCCAGGATGTCTAGCTCTAAGTGAGTGATCACACCATTGTGATTATCTGGGTTGTAAAGAAATATTTTGTATCATTCTTCTGTATATTTTTGCCACCTCTTCTTAATATCTTCTGCTTCTTTTAGTTCCATATGATTTCTGTCCTTTATTGAGCCCATCTTTGCATGAAATGTTCCCTTGGAATCTCTAATTTACTTGAAGAGATCTCGTCTTTCCCACTCTATCGTTTTCCTGTATTTCTTTTCACTCATCACTTAGGAAGGCTTTCTCATCTCTCCTTGCTGTTCTTTAGAACACTGCATTCAAATGGGAATATCTTTCCTTTACTCTTTTGCTTTGGCTTCTTTTCTTTTCACAGCTGTTTGTAAGGCCTCCTCAGACAGCCTTTTTGCTTTTTGGTATTTCTTTTCCATGGGGATGGTCTTGATCCCTGTCTCCTGTACAGTGTCATGAATCTCCATCTATAGTTCATCAGGCGCTCTGTCTATCAGATCTAGCCCTTAAATCTATTTCTCACTTCCAGTCAACCCTTTGTCTTTTTTTTTTTTTTCTGACTGCATAGAGCTTCTCCGCATTTGGCTACAAAGAATATAATCAGTCTGATTTGGGTGTTGACCATCTGGTGATGTCCATGTGTAGTCTTCTTTTGTGATGTTGGAAGAGGGTGTTTGCTATGACCAGTGTGTTCCCTTGGCAAAACTCTATTAGCCTTTGCCCTGCTTCATTCTATACTCCAAGGTAAAATTTGCCTGTTACTCCAGGTGTTTCTTGACTTCCTACTTTTGCATTCTAGTCCCCTATAATGAAAGGGCATCTATTTTGGGTGTGAGTTCTAGAAGGTCTTATTCTTCATAGAACTATTCAAGTTCAGCTTCTTCAGCATACTCTTTGGGCCATAGACTTGGATTATCCTGATATTGAATGGTTTGCCTTGGAAACAAACAGAGATATTTCATTTTTGAGATTGCATCCAAATACTGCATTTCAGACTCTTTTGTTGACTATGATGGCTACTCCATTTCTCTAAGGGATTTTTGCCCACAGTAGTAGATATAATGATCATCTGAGTTAAATTCACCCATTCCAGTCCATTTTAGTTCGCTGATTCCTAAAATGTCAACATTCACTCTTGCCATCTCCTGTTTGACCACTTCCAATTTGCCTTGATTCATGGACCTAACATTCCAGGTTCCTATGCAATATTGCTCTTTACAGGATAGGACCTTGCTTACATCACCAGTCACATCCACAAATGGAAACACTCCCAAGACATCTGAAAGCAATTTGCATATTTCTCACATTCCCTTCTATATTCTTGTGTGTGTGCACATGCACTTGGTTGCTCCTTCATGTCTTACTCTTTGTGGCCCCATGAACTGTAGCCCACCAGACTCTGCTGTCCATGGAATTTTTAGTCCAAAATACTGAAGTTGGGTGCCATTCCCTCTTCCAGGAGATTTTCTAGATTCTTACCATTTAAAACTCCTTCAATGGTCTCAACTTCTGGCTAGGAAAACCACCATCACTAGTTTTGTGGTTGCTTCTCCACACTTTGTAGCATTAATACTTGTTTTGTGGAAAAGAAAGGAAGAATATGCTTCTGTGAGAGAAGAAGACTTAGCCTTGTGATCACTTTTTAGGAAAGAGAAAAAAGATGTTTGGGCTGTCTCAGTTTTTTTTTTCTTAATAGCATGATCTAGACCGATAGTTGGAGAAGGAAATGGCAACCCACTCCAGTGTTCTTGCTTGGAGAATCCCGGGGATGGGGGAGCCTGGTGGGCTGCCGTCTATGGGGTTGCATGGAGTTGGACATGACTGGGGTGACCTAGCAGCAGCAGCAGCAGAAGAGCGATAGTAATTCAGAAAACATTATTTAGGCAGTTCTAGGGCATTCATTTCTGGTGAGGAGGGTAACACAGGCATCTGGTTTAAGAACAGACAATAGTGGTAGATGTTATGATACAACCAGAAATAGTCATTATTTCCAAAATAATTTTCCTCACTTAAAAAAAAAAAGTGTATGAAATAACTTATAAACATGTGTTGGCACAAGCCATTTTGTGAAGAGATTTATTTGATAATTTACTCATTCAGCAACCTTTTGTAAGTGGTAGCAGCATAGGTAAATTTTAGAAAAGAAATGTAACTGGCCTAACACAGAGGGGAAGACTAATGCCACACATTGTCCTGGAGTAGAATAACAACCAGATTTTAAGTTTTATAAATGCTCTGTAAATTGATCATGGGTCTTGGCCTCTGGACATTTTTCAAACCTTTCCAAGACGTGGAGAATTTTGCCTGTTGAATCCTGTCTCTCCAGGCAGAGGAATGCTTGCTTCTTATTCTCCTGTGAGGTGAGATAGTAGCAATATGTCTTATCTACTAGTCAACTAGATGCATATAAGACACCATCTCAGAAGAGAACAATATGCAGGCAGCATCAGAAAATCCACACAGGAGTCTGGCTTTTGGAGCCATTGGTAGCACCGGAGATTGACTGTGTAATGCCCAGTGTCAGCCCTGTGAACTGCAGAGCAGTGTCCAACATTAGGGGCAGGCGTTCATTGTTGGAGCTGCCTCATACCTAACCGTGATCCTACTGATCACAGTCTGAGAGCTGGGAGCTGAGAGCTGCTCTCTACAGTCTGAGAGCATTTAAGTATCTTCTGATAAATCTATTGTCAACTAGTTCCTAGTGGTAATCCTGCAACTAAAAGCCATGGTACACTGAGGCATCAACAGAACTTCATGGGTCTCCCAATTTTAAGAGTGTATAAATGGCAGTGACCCCCAGCTTGAATGATATTAACCATGTATATATACTTGAATATACAGCTATGTAATACTTCACTATGGAATTCAGAATTTTGTTATTTCAGATCAGATCAGATCAGTCGCTCAGTCGTGTCTGACTCTTTGCGACCCCATGAGTAGCAGCACGCCAGGCCTCCCTGTCCATCACCAACTCCCAGAGTTCACTGAGACTCACATCCATTGAGTCAGTGATGCCATCCAGCCATCTCATCCTCTGTCGTCCCCTTCTCCTCTTGCCCCCAATCCCTCCCAACATCAGAGTCTTCTCCACTGAGTCAACTCTTCACATGAGGTGGCCAAAGTACTGGAGTTTCAGCTTTAGCATCATTCCTTCCAAAGAAATCCCAGGCTCATCTCCTTCAGAATGGACTGGTTGGATCTCCTTGTAGTCCAAGGGACTCTCAAGGGTCTTCTCCAATACCACAGTTCAAAAGCATCAATTCTTCGGCGTTCAGCCTTCTTCACAGTCCAACTCTCACATCCATACATGACCACAGGAAAAACCATAGCCTTGACTAGATGGACCTTTGTTGGCAAAGTAATGTCTCTGCTTTTGAATATGCTATCTAGGTTGGTCATAACTTTCCTTCCAAGGAGTAAGCGTCTTTTAATTTCATGGCTGCAGTCACCATCTGCAGTGATTTTGGACCCCAGAAAAATAAAGTCTGATACTGTTTCTACTGTTTCCCCATCTATTTGTCATGAAATGATGGGACCGGATGCCATGATCTTCATTTTCTGAATGTTCAGCTTTAAGCCAACTTTTTCACTCTCCACTTTCACTTTCATTAAGAGGCTTTTTAGTTGCTCTTTACTTTCTGCCATAAGGGTGGTGTCATCTGCATATCTGAGGTTATTGATATTTCTCCCAGCAATCTTGATTCCAGCTTCTGTTTCTTCCAGTCCAGCATTTCTCATGATGTACTCTGCATATAAGTTAAATAAACATGGTGACAATATACAGCCTTGACGTACTCCTTTTCCTATTTGGAACCAGTCTGTTGTTCCATGTCCAGTTCTAACTGTTGCTTCCTGTCCTGCATACAGATTTCTCAAGAGGCAGATCAGGTGGTCTGGTATTCCCATCTCTTTCAGAATTTTCCATAGTTTATTGTGATCCACACAGTCAAAAGCTTTGGCATGGTCAATAAAGCAGAAATAGATGTTTTTCTGGAACTCTCTTGCTTTTTCCATGATCCGGCAGACGTTGGCAATTTGACTTCTGGTTCCTCTGCCTTTTCTAAAACCAGCTTGAATGTCAGGAAGTTCACGGTTCACATATTGCTTGAAGCCTGGCTTGGAGAATTTTGAGCATTACTTTACTAGCGTGTGAGATGAGTGCAATTGTGCGGTAGTTTGAGCATTCTTTGGCATTGCCTTTCTTTGGGATTGGAATGAAAACTGACCTTTTCCAGTCCTGTGGCCACTGCTGAGTTTTCGAAATTTGCTGGCATATTGAGTGCAACACTTTCACAGCATCATCTTTCAGGATTTGGAATAGCTCAACTGGAATTCCATCACCTCCACTAGCTTTGTTCGTAGTCATGCTTTCTAAGACCCACTTGACTTCACATTCCAAGATGTCTGGCTCAAGGTCAGTGATCACACCATCATGATTATCTGGGTCATGAAGATCTTTTTTGTACAGTTCTTCAGTGTATTCTTGCCACCTCTTCTTAATATCTTCTGCTTCTGTTAGATCCATACCATTTCTGTGCTTTATTGTGCCCATCTTTGCATGAAATGTTCCTTTGGTATCTCTGATTTTCTTGAAGAGATCCCTAGTCTTTCCCATTTTGTTGCTTTCCTCTATTTATTTGCATTGATTGCTGAAGAAAGCGTTCTTATCTCTTCTCGCTATTCTTTGGAACTCTGCATTCAGATGTTTATATCTTTCCTTTACTCCTTTGCTTTTCGCTTCTCTTCTTTCAAAGCTATTTGTAAGGCCTCCCCAGACAGCCATTTTGCTTTTTTGCATTTCTTTTCCATGGGGATGGTCTTGATCCCTGGCTCCTATACAATGTCACGAACCTCATTCCATAGTTCATCAGGCACTCTATCTATCAGATCTAGGCCCTTAAATCTATTTCTCACTTCCACTGTATAATCGTAAGGGATTTGATTTAGGTCATACCTGAATGGTGTATTGGTTTTCCCTACTTTTTTCAATTTAAGTCTGAATTTGGCAATAAGGAGCTCATGGTCTGAGCCCCAGTCAGCTCCTGGTCTTGTTTTTTGCTGACTGTATAGAGCCTGTCCATCTTTGGCTGCAAAGAATATAATCAGTCTGATTTCGGTGTTGAGCATCTGGTGATGTCCATGTATAGAGTCTTCTCTTGTGTTGTTGGAAGAGGGTATTTGCTATGACTAGTGCATTTTCTTGGCAAAACTCTATTAGTCTTTGCCCTGCTTCATTCTGTATTGCAAGGCCAAATTTGCCTGTTACTCCAGGTGTTTCTTGACTTCCTACTTTTGCATTCCAGTCCCCTATAATGAAAAGGACATCTTTTGGGGGTGTTAGTTCTAAAAAGTCTTGTAGGTCTTCATAGAACCGTTCAACTTCAGCTTCTTCAGTGTTACTGGTTGGGGCATAGACTTGGATTACTGTGACATTGAATGGTTTGCCTTGGAAACGAACAGAGATCATTCTGTCGTTTTTGAGATTGCATCCAAGTACTGCATTTTGGACTCTTTTGTTATTTCAAGGTCCTGGTAAATAAGTAGTTCTTTAGACAAGCCATTTAAGCTTTTTGCAGCTCAGAATTTTGATTTTAAAGTATCAATGTTAATGATTCCCTAAGCCAGGAGTTGTGAGGGTTATACAAAATAATTTTTAAAATAATTAACCAAAAATATTGGGATATATTTAGTTCTTAACAAAGTTCGGTTGCCATTGATGTTGTATAAGTAGTAGTATAATAGTAGTATGGTCTCATGATTCTTTTTTAAATTATATTTGCTCACTTACTCTCACAGAAGATCCAGTAAGTATTAAAATTTCCAGTTTTACCAATGAAAACTATGATGTGGAAAGTTTAAGTCTCTCATTCCAAGTCACACAGATTTCAAATAACAGTCAACATTTTTCCAAAATCTGTGCTCCCACAGCCACCAGTATGTGTGCATGCTGCATGCTAAATCACTTCAGTTGTGTCTGACTCTTTGCAACCCTATGGACTGAACACTGCCAGGCCCCTCTCTCCATGGGATTCTCTGGGCAAGAATCCTGGAGTGGGTTGGCATTTCCTCCTCCACGGCATCTTCCTGACCTGTGTTCAAACATCTGTCTGTGTCTGTTGAGTCTCCTGCATTGGCAGACGGATTCTTTACCTCTGGCGCCACCTGGGAAGCTCAGATTGCTCACCCAAAGGCTGAGAGACACAAACATAGGAGTTAGGATGCACCAGTGGTCAAAGACTGCATGAGCAAAGGTGATGATCTCACCTCAGAACAGGAGACCAGTCGTTTTCTAGAGGACTGCCTATGCTCCATGTAGAGCTGTAAAGCTCTTCACAGGTATCCCCTTTCACTTAGTGATCACAGGAAACCAACAGGAGCAGTTTTCTCAGTAATTATTGGGCAGCTGAGACATGGCAACTTTTGCAGGGTCACAAAACATGCACGTGGTGGAGCTGGGACCTGAAGCTCACCAGTCTGACTTCGTAGTCTGTGCAGATGAAGCCGATATTTTATCATCTCCAAGTGGTTCTGGTTAGAATCGCTATCTCTGGTATTAAACTAACTTGGATTGCTGTGTGTGATAATTAGGAAGTGACAATCTGTGAACATTTGCATTGTTGAGAGGTTTTTGTTGTTTTGCCTGCTTTTATGTTTTGCTTTTTGGAGGCTTCTTTTTTGGTTTGATTTCAAAATGGATATCGAACCTCCCTTTGTCTCTTGAGCTGGTTACTCATCTTTTGACTGCTCCTGAGTTATGAGACAGAGAAGGCGATGGCACTCCATTCCAGTGTTCTTGCCTAGAACCTACTATGAAGAGACTGACAGATGAAATGTTGATGGAGTAATGTTGTAGAGAAAAGCTGTAGGGAAGAGAGAAATGGGGGTCCTCCCCAGCAGAAACGGAGGGAGTGGTCTTTGATGGGGGGAGGGTGACAGAGTAGTGGAGACTGTTCCCTGATCCTTAATAGTGCCCAAGGAAGACAACAAAACCTGAGTCCTAACGGCTATGCGGGGAAGCAAGGAGGTGAAACCTTGAGTGTCACAAAACATTCCCAAAGCTCAAAGTCCAGGTCTGGCAAAGAAGTAGTGAGGAGTCACTTAAGTCTATGAATTAAGATTTATGAAGTTTGTGTATTTGTGTGCTCCGCCATCTCTGACTCTTGGTGACCCTGTGGACTGTAGCCCACCAGATTCCTCTGTCTATGGGCTTTCTCAGGCAAGAATAGGGGAACAGGTAGCTATTTCCTTCTCCAGGGGACCTTCCCACATCTCCAGAAGTGGATTCTTTACCACTAAGCCACCCGGGAAGCCATAAAGTCGAATACATAGGAAACACAATAATTCTATTTCGGTGTGTGTGTGTGTGTGTGTGTGTGTGTGTGTGTGTGTGTGTGTAAAGTAACATAAAGTCTAGGGAATGGAGAACCAGTACTTGGCAGTACATTCAGTACATTTTAATGATTATCATTGACATTTTCACCATGAAGATATCTTACCTTTATTCATTTATCACAAAATCTGCCCCCCCTCATTTTCTTTCCTGACTCCTTGCCGTCTCCCTGTGTCTCCCTAGACTATATTTATTAGTTTAACTGGTACCTAAGTTTTGCAAGCAAAATAGATCTAGGTTAATATGTAGAAAATCTTTTTGAGAGTAAGAAATGAATCCATGCTTGAGACTTTGTCCTAAGTTGTTTGTACATATAGTAGCAGTAAACTGATGCTTTTTAGTAGTACAGTTTCTGTCCAATTAAAATAGGCTTATTAGTATGTGTATGAGTTATGTGTGAATAAATGTATACAAATCTTCCATTTGTTGTACTTAGAGCAGATGAAACTAATAGGAGTACCTATAGTAGATGAGAAATAGTCTGGCCACAGTTCAACTACACAGGGCACATAATTCTTGTCTTACTGCTAAAGCCTTCATGTCATTAAACTGTTATTTATTGATCCTGCTGTCAAGGGCAGCAAAGCAGAGTAATTTTCCACCTCGGAATGAAAGAGATAAATTTAATAAAATCCCTTTTCTGATAGATTGTGCATATCTAGTGCATTCCACTTTCATATGTTACCAGTTCTTGATTTCCTTATATACCCAGAAGTCATATAACCAAAAATGAGATAAATATATGGAAGCATTTTCTCTGCTTTTTAAATTGATAGTATCTTCCTCCACTAACTATATGCTATTTATTTGTTTTTAAAACTTGTGGACAAGGTAAGTTTTTATTCATTGTAGATACTCTATTTGATGATGGGTATATATCCACATGGCTCTTTAAAACTTATTTACAAGTAAACTGACATCTAAAGGAAAAGCAACTAGAAAGCACCGTGTTATTTAATATCACCATAAAATTAATTTTTATGGGAAAATAACACGTCCTTGTTACTTTTTCTCTATAACTAATTCTTTTGCATTTCCTTAGTTATTTTTAAAATACTTCTGCTGTGAATTGCTGAGCCAAATTTTCCTAATTTTATAGGACACAGAAATGGAAACCCACTCTAGTACTCTTGCCTGGAAAACCCCATGGACAGAGGAGCATGGTCAGCTACAGTCCACTGGATTGTAGAGTCGGACACGACTGAGTGACTTCACTTTTAAACTTTAGTTTTTCATCAGTACATATTTTTGTTCTATACTCTCATAAATCACTGTAGCACTTTTAGCTGGCAATTGGTATTTGGCATTTTATTACAAACGGATTTAGTTAATGATAAATTGGTTATATTCATATTATCTCCCTAAAAAACCAATATCCCTGATGTCAGAATTCAAACCTTAATCTTAAACATTTAAATTATTTAGCATAATACTGGACAAAAAAGAAATAGTCAATAAATGTAAGCCTTAAAACTGAAGTATACATTCTTCAGGCTTCCCAGGTGGCAGAGTGATAAAGAATCCGTGTGCCAATGTGTGCTTAGCTGCTCAGTTGTGTCAACTTTCTGCAACCCCACGGACTGCAGCCAGCCAGCCTCCTCTGTCCATGGGATTCACCAGGCAAGAACTATATGTGAAATAGATTGCCAGTCCAGGCTTGACACATGAGACAAGGCACTCAGGGCTGGTGCAATGGGATGACCCTGAGAGATGGGATGGGGAGGGAGATGGGAGAGGGGTTCAGGATAGGGAGCACATGTACACCCATGGCTGATTCATGTGAATGTATGGCAAAAACCACTACAATACTGTGAAGTAATTAGCCTCCAATTAAAATAAATTAATTAATTAAAAAAAAGAATACGCAGTGGATTGCCATGCTCTCTTTCAGGGGATCTTCCCAAATCAGGGATTGAACCCGCATTGCAGAGGGATTCTTTACCATCTGAACCATGAGGAAAGCCTAATAGTACTGGAGTGGGTAGCTTATCCCTTCTCCAGTGGAGTTTCCTGACCAGGAATCACAACAGGGTCATCTTCATTGCAGGCAGATTCTTTGCCAGCTGAGAGGAGACACACAAGACCTGGATTTGGTCTCTGGAGGAGGAAATGGCAAGCCACTCCAGTATTCTTGCCTGGAAGTTCCCATGGATGAGGAGCCCGCTGGGCTACAGTCCATAGGGTTGCAAAGAGCTGGACATGACTTAGTGACTGAGCATGCGCACACATGCATTCTTCATAGTTTCGAGCTCATCAGAAAGAAAACCTTGGCAAACTATATGTTCCCTCTGAATTCTAACTCATTCTTCATTTTTCAAAATATTAAATAAAAAAATTGTGATAAATACAGAGAAAATAGCTTTATGACTGGTTGAGAAATGGTAATAGTCATCAATTGGATTTGACCAAAAAGGATTTCTGCCAATTTAGCTCTATTATTTTTATTTTATGTAACCAAAATTTATCAAAGGAGGCATAATGCCAAAAATTGTCATGTATCACATACATAAATCTTTATCATTTTATCTAAGATGACATAATATTATAAAAGGGAAAAGCAATATGAGAACATTTGCTATCCTAAAATTAAAGTGAACTTACAATCAGATATATGCTGCTGCTGCTGCTGCTAAGTCACTTCAGTCGTGTCCAACTCTGTGTGACCCCATAGATGGCAGCCCACCAGGCTCCCCCGTCCCTGGGATTCTCCAGGCAAGAATTCTGGAGGGGGTTGCCATTTCCTTCTCCATCAGATATATGCTAGAAGTAAGAAAATTTAATATTAGCACAAGGAAAAGACAATGGATAACAATTTTAGGAGTAATATCTTAATATCTTTCTTTATTACCATCCTAGAAACTCAGCCTTATTAAAAATAAGTTAAAAATTGAAAAAGTAACTTAAAAATATTGTTTACCAAGCCTTGCACAATATCACTGAATCCTGACTTCCATAGACACTTTTACATACATCTCTTAAACATCACATGCAAATGTCACAATATTGACTTGGAGAAAAAATACGTGAGTAGTTATTTGGAGCATTAATTTATTTTTATTTGAATTGACTCAAAGAGTGAAAGTCAAAATATTTGTGTTTAGGAAAATAAAGAAACCAGAGCTTTTGTTCCAATTTAGTTCATTTAAATATAGCAAATAAAGCAACAGACAAACAACTAATCTCAAAAATATACAAGCAACTCCTACAACTCAATTCCAGAAAAATAAATGACCCAATCAAAAAGTGGGCCAGAGAACTAAATAGACATTTCTCCAAAAAAGACATACAGATGGCTAACAAACACATGAAAAGATGCTCAGCATCACTCATTATCAGAGAAATGCAAATCAAAACCACTATGAGGTACCATTTCATGCCAGTCAGAATGGCTGCGATCCAAAAGTCTACAAGCAATAAATGCTGGAGAGGGTATGGAGAAAAGGGAACCCTCTTACACTGTTGGTGGGAATGCAAACTAGTACAGCCACTATGGAGAACAGTGTGGAGACTCCTTAAAAAACTGGGAATAGAACTGCCTTATGATCCAGCAATCCCACTGCTGGGCATACACACCGAGGAAACCAGAATTGAAAGAGACACGTGTACCCCAATGTTCATCACAGCACTGTTTATCATAGCCAGGACATGGAAGCAACCCAGATGTCCATCAGCAGATGAATAGATAAGAAAACAGTGGTACATATACACAATGGAGTATTATGCAGCTATTAAAAAGAATATATTTGAATCAGTTCTAACGAGGTGGATGAAACTGGAGCCTATTATACAGAGTGAAGTAAGCCAGAAAGAAAAACACCAATACAGTATACTAACGCATATATATGGAATTTAGAAAGATGATAACAGTAACCCTGTATACGAGAAAGCAAAAGAGACACTGACATATAGAACAGTCTTTTGGACTCTGGGAAAGGGAGAGGGTGGGATGATTTGGGAGGGTGGCATTGAAATATGTATAATATCATATATGGAACGAATCACCAGTCCAGGTTTGATGCACAATACTGGATGCTTGGGACAACCCAGAGGGATAGCATGGGAAGGGAGGAAGGAGGAGGGTTCAGGATGGGGAACACATGTATACCTGTGGCAGATTCACTTTGATATATGGCAAAACCAATACAATATTGTAAAGTTAAATAAAATTTTAAAAAATAAATAAATAGAAGCCTCCTACTTATGAGTGGGTTGTATTCTGCTACTGCAACTGCTAAGTCACTTCAGTCTTGTCTGACTCTGTGCGACCCGATAGATGGCAGCCCACCAGGCTCCCCCGTCCCTGGGATTCTCCAGGCAAGAACACTGGAGTGGGTTGCCATTTCCTTCTCCAATGCATGAAAATGAAAAGTGAAAGTGAAGTCGCTCAGTGGTGTCTGACTCTTAGCGACCCCATGGAATGCAGCACACCAGGCTTCCCTGTCCATCAACAACTCCAGGAGCTTGCTCAGAATCATGTCCATCAAGTCAGTGATACCATCCAGCCATTTCATCTTCTGTCACCCCCTTCCCCTTTTGCTTTCAATCTTTTCCAGAATCAGGGTCTTTTCCAATGGGTCAGTTCTTCACATCAGTTGGCAAAAGTTTTGGAGCTTCAACATCAGTCCTTCAAATAAATATTCAGGCCTGATTTCCTTTAGGATTGACTGGTTTGATCTCCTTGCAGGCCACAGGACTCTCAGTCTTCTCCAATACCACAGTTCAAAAGCAACAGTTCTTTGGTGCTTAGCTTTTTTTATGATCCATATATGAGTCTCACATCCATACATGACTACTGGAGAAAGTATAGCTTTGACTATATGGACCTTCGTTAGTAAAGTAACGTCTCTGTTTTTTAATATACTGTTTAGGTTGGTCATAGTTTTTCTTCTAAGGAGCAAGAGTCTTTTAATTTCATGGCTGCAGTCACCACCTGCAGTGATTTTGGAGCACAAGAAAATAAAGTCTGTCACTGTTCTCATTGTTTCCCCAACTATTGTTTCCCTATTAAAGCAGAGTGCTGAGACAAAAAGGACAAAAGTTTCAGGAAACATACTTGAGTTTAATAAAGTAAAACATATAGATTTTATGTATTTATATAGTAAATGGCTTTGTCAAAGAGTGAGTTCTCAGCAAAGTTTTCAAGAAATGGTTGCATATGTTTCAAGAATTTCAAAGAGGTTATTACAGTTTCAGTTTTCTCTTTATGTATCCACTTGTGTTTTGCTAGGGCTATAGGTTTAAAGCAACATATGCACTTTAGCTACTTCAAAGTAGGTTGGTGCATATTATATTACCAAGAAATACTCATAAAGATGAAATACAAGGATTCATTCAGACATCAAGAGTAGCTAGAACCATATTCTCTGATGCCATTAGAACTTTCTTTTTTTCAGTTCCTCAATAATTACTTTACTTCATTTTCTTTCTTTTTGGTAGCCATCTACTTCTGCTTATTTAGTCCATGGGTGGGGAAAATAGAACTTTTTATTTGATACTGCTGCTGTTGCTGCTGCTAAGTTGCTTCAGATCAGATCAGATTAGTTGCTCAGTCGTGTCTGACTCTTTGCGATCCCATGAATCGTAGCACGCCAGGCCTCCCTGTCCAACACCAACTCCCGGAGTTCACTTAGACTCACGTCCATCGAGTCAGTGATAGCATCTAGCCATCTCATCCTCTGTCATCCCCTTCTCCTCCTGCCCCCAATCCCTCCTAGCATCAGAGTCTTTTCCAATGAGTTAACTCTTCACATGAGGTGGCCAAAGTACTGGAGTCTCAGCTTTAGCATCATTCCTTCCAAAGAAATCCCAGGGCTGATCTCCTTCAGAATGGACTGGTTGGATCTCCTTGCAGTCCAAGGGACTCTCGAGAGCTTTCCCCAACACCACAGTTCAAAAGCATCAATTCTTTGGAGCTTAGCCTTCTTCACAGTCCAACTCTCACATCCATACATGACCACAGGAAAAACCATAGCCTTGTAGATGGACCTTTGTTGGCAAAGTAATGTCTCTGCTTTTGAATATGCTATTTAGGTTGGACATAACTTTCCTTCCAAGGAGTAAGCGTCTTTTAATTTCATGGCCGCAGTCACTTCAGTCGTGTCCAACTCTGTGTGACCCCGTAGATGGCAGCCCACCAGGCTCCCTGTCCCTGAGATTCTCCCAAATCACTCACATGGTGACTCCAGCCATGAAGTTAAAAGACTGTTGTTCCTTGGAAGAAAAGCTATGACAAAACTAGACAGCATTTTAAAAATGAAGGACTTTTCCAATAAAGGTCCATATAATCAAAGCTATGGTTCTTCCAGTAGTCAGGTATGGATGTGAGAGTTGGACCATAAAGAAAGCTGAGCACCAAAGAATTGATGCTTTCGAACTGTGGTGTTGGAGAAAACTTGAGAGTCCCTTGGACTGCAAGGAAAGCAACCAGTCAGTTCTAAAGGAAATCAGCCCTAAATATTCCTTGGAAGGACTGATGCTGGAGCTGAAACTCCCAGTACTTAGGCCACCTGATGTGAAGAGCCTACTCATTGTTAAAGACCCTGATGCTAGGAAAGATTGAAGGCAGAAGAAGGGGAAGACAGAGGATGAGATGGTTGGATCATATCACCAACTCAATGCATGTGAGTTTGAGTAAACTCCCGGAGATGGTGAGGGCCAGGGAAGACTGGTGTGTTGCAGTCCATGGGGTTGCAAAGAGTTGGGCGCAACTGAGTGACTGAACAATAGCAGAAAGTTCCATAGTTTGTAATTTTGTGCGGCCACTTGAGACTTGTTTAGTCACTCAGTGGAAATTATTTTCTCATTAGATCAGGTATCCCAACTATGGTTCTAACACGTGGACAGCATCAGATTCTAGATAAGTGTAGGTAAGAAGCCCAGCATCCTAGTCAGGTATTACATGGCTTGGACTGGGATCTATGTGTGATCTCTCAGACCTGACTTTAGGCAATGACAGAGGCTTTACCTGGCAGAGCCTTGTGGGAGAAAGCTGTCCCACAATACACATGATATCTACCAGTTACTGCAGTAGCTGTAGGGACTCCAGCCCCCTTGTCCGTTTACACTCTTAAGTACATCTACATACACTCCCAGACTTGGTGCCTCCGTTAGGAGATCTTATGTGGAGAAGCTTGAAGACACTTGGCTCTACTTAGACTCAGTACCATGTAGTTCTTCATTCCTAGCCACCCTTCTCCTCTGCTCCCTCTCTGGCTCCTGGCCCATAAAGTGTCAGAAACATTTTATTTGAGAGGACTTTCATGTGAGAGGCTCTTTATGTCTGTTCTGATCCACCATATTCCCTGATGCTGCTCAGTTGGTGCAGTTTTTTGGGAAAACATGAAACAGTGGAGGAGTCATTCCTTTCTCTAGTTTTAATCTCTTATCTTATATGAGGAAGTGATAAAAGTCTTCACTCTTGTTTTCATTTTTATTTATTGTTTTAAATGATTAATACTTCAATATCTGGTGGCTTAGCTTTGCTTTTGGCAGTATCTATTGATACACCTATCAAAGAAACATACAGAGGAGACAAGTTGGTTGTCTAAATATGACTATTCATAGTACATCGGAGAAGGCATTGGCACCCCACTCCAGTACTCTTGCCTGGAGAATCCCATGGATGGAGGAGCCTGGTAGGCTGCAGTCCATGGGGTCACTAAGAGTCAGGCATGACTGAAAGACTTCACTTTCACTTTTCACTTTCATGCATTGGAGAAGGAAATGGCAACCCACTCCAGTATTCTTGCCTGGAGGATCCCAGGGATGGGGGAGCCTGGTGGGCTGCTCTCTATGGGGTCACACAGAGTCGGACATGACTGAAGTGACTTAGCAGCAGCAGTACAAGTATATAACTGAACTGAAGAAATATTAACGCCTAAAAAAACTATACATAATATCATCCAGTTCTAGTATTATAAAAGTTATGTTGCCTCTGGCAGGGCGTGAGAGTATCTTCCAAATTGTCTAAATACAATTATTACTGAGAATTTGTGAAATACCTTTCCAAAATGAAGAAACCAATGAGCAGCAATGAAAAATTCTCTGAGCATACTCAGAAGAACATGCATGATATTTACTACAATTATATTATCTATCTTGGAGATGGAAACTGCAACCTACTCCAGGATTCTTGCCTGGAAATTTTGACTAAACTCACAACATTATATATCTACAGAAAGATTGATAATAAATATTGTCAATAATACATTCTATGCTGTGTAGATAGATAATAATGTGTGTCAGTTCAGTCGTGCCCAATGCTTTGTGACCCCATGGACTATAGCCCACCAGACTCCTCTGTCAATGGGGAATCTCCAGGCAAGAATACTGGACTGGGTTGCCATGCCCTCCTCCAGGAGGTCTTCCCAACCTAGGGAATCAAGCACAGGTCTTCTGCATTGCAGGCAGAGTATTTACCATCTGAGCAATGGGGGAACCCCAATAACACATGTGATTAAATTAAAAATGTGCTTCTGAAGAGTATAATATCCTATAATTAATATACAGTTAAGAAGATATATGAGTTGATGTTGCCTGGATATTGAATAATTCTATTTAAATAAAATTCATTTGAATTTCATCTATGTCCTGTGAGAACTCTGACACCTATATAAGATGGATGTTTATTGTCTCTATATTGAATTATTCAATTTAGTAAAATTGACTTGAACTCCATCTGTGTCCTTTAAAAACTCTGATACCCATATCTGATATGTTGCCATTATTTATTCATGTCTGATTCTTTTGTGAGCCCATGGACTGTAGCCCACAAGGCTCCTCTGTCCATGGGATTTCCCAAGCAAGAATACTGGAGTGGGTTGTCATTTCTTTCCCCAGCGGATCTTCCCAACCCAGGGATGGAATCTGAATCTCCCATATCTCCTGCATTGGTAGGCAATCTTTAGCACTGAACCACCAGGGAAGCCCATTAAAGATTTCTGTGCATGCTTAGTTGCTAAGCTGTGTCCAACTCTTTGTGACCCCATCTACTGTAGCCTGCCAGCTTCCTCTGTCCATGGAGTTTTCCAGTCAAGAATACTGGAGTGGATTGCATTTCTTCCTCCAGGGGATCTTCCTGACCTAGGGATCAAACTTGTGTTTCCTGCATCTCCTGCATTGCAGGCGGATTCTTTACCACGGAGGCTCCTGGGCAACCCCTACTAGCGGCTGAAATTCTCATTTACAAGATCCACTACTCTTACTGCTTTTTCTTGTTCCTGTCTTAGTTATACTTCCAATAATGCCTAGAGACTTCTCTGTGCCTCATGTTTAGCCACATATGAAACACATCTCCATTTCCAAGCTATATTAAAAACTAGGCACAGGTTTTTTTTTTCCTAGTATAATTTTAGTTTTGAGAGAAAATATAAACCATAGCAATAAAAATGCCATGTAAAATTATCCCCATTCTTAAATATCCCTTGGCTATGTATTTCCACAGAGAATTCCAGTACATTCTGTTTACTCTCTTGCTAATCATCCTTCCCTTTAGATTTATTTTTCTTTTCAGCCCACTTAAGTCAGGCCTAGGAGATGTTATTTGAATATGCATCCATATGTGTTGAACATTTTTCTGAAGAAAGGTATTTCCTCTCATGAGAAGACATTGGCAATGGTCTCTTATTCCTTTCTTTTCTTTCCTTTTCTTTCTTCCTTCCTTCTTCCACCTCCCACTCCACCTTTCCTGTTCTATCCTACTATTAGGACATTCTGAAAAAATAGCTATAGTTCAGTGATGTGAGCCATTTAATAAAGGTCACACCTGAAGTATAGTAGCTCCAGAATTAATAAATACTCCAATAGGTCAATAGTGAGAAAGTATATAGAAGATGCATTATCTATACAATGGTAAATGTATTATAGACTATGGCAAGCATCATTAACTCAGTTCCACTGATAAATAGAAAAAAACAAGTTAATCATCGCTTTCTATGTGCCAGGAAGTAGAAGAACATCACCCACTATATTTTTTTAAATCTACAGCCACACTCTTCACTAATATCATTCTCTGTATTAACAGATTTCTGAAAACTGACATATGATCCTACACCTAATAAAATACAGAGCAAAGAGTCTAAAAATTTTATTCTGTTTGCAGAGCCCACATTTATATCCATAAATCAGGATTTTGGGCTCTTTGTGAGAGTACTTCATAGTTACAATGGACTTATTTTTAATGTCTTATTTCACCAGAATCCAAAATAATTTCCAAATAATTAGCAAGAAAATTACATTATTTTAAAATGATATCAATTATTTATATAAGATCTGTACTACACTGCAGTCAGTATATAACTTTCCATGTCTTTAAGGAAAAGTTATTAATATGTATTACCTCATAGTAAAAACATGCAAAGTCTTCAGGATGACTTTAAAAACTGCGTTGAGAAGTGCATGCATGGTAACAAGAAACATATTGAAAATACACAGAATGTCTTTCTTTTATACATATTTTATTCCCTGCCTTTGCTCTCACACATTTTATTATTACTCCTCTAGCTTCTAAATAAGATTGATTGGTGAGTCAATTACAGGGGTGCCTGAGCACAGATTGTGGGAAGTCTTGGTGTGACGCAGTATGCCATAAATCAAACAGCAGGTGAGTGTTGGGGAACAATAGTTCCCTGGCTAACAAAATATAACAATAAAAATACAAGTAAATAACCTAGCCTCCTTTAGAAAGAAATAACCAATATCAGTAGTAACTTTGGTAATAAGTAGGATACAGTTACATATTTTCCTTTTATTTACAAATTGTAAAATATAATATTCAAGCAAGTACACTAGGCAGCTTAGGAGATTTACGTGTAGGGAAAAAAAAAAAAACAACAAGGTACTTGTCAGTGACATCACTCTAAAGTAGAGGAGATAAAATTGAGCCCTATAGCACAGAATAGAAATTAACAGCAAATGTTTAAATCATTTGGAATAAAAAAAAAAAAAAATTGTGTTCCCTGAGGGAATGATTTGAAGAACAGAGAAAGAGTCTTAAAGGTGCTTCCATGCATATAATGATGTAAAACAATGACATTTAAAGTGGAAATAGCAATGTGAGTATTGATCCTCCCATTTTCACAATCCAAACAGACAAAAACAGACTTCTTCATTTTCTTACTCTCACTTAGTATAGACACAATTTGGGCATCCATTGCCCAAATAAATACTCTTTTCATTCATTTTATCCCACTTTTCTTTTTTCATTTTTGATTCCTTAGTATCCAGTTACTATAGTGAAGTGCAGTGAAGTCACTCAGTCGTGTCCGACTCTTTGCTACCCCATGGACTGTAGACTACCAGGCTCCTCCGTCCATGGGATGTTCCAGGCAAGAGTACTGGAGTGGTTGCCATTTCCTTCTCCAGGGGATCTTCCCCGACCCAGGGATAGAACTTGGGTCTCCCACACTGTAGGCAGATGCTTTACCATCTGCGCCACCAGGCAAGTCCAGTTACTATAAGAATCTCTAGAAATAAAGAAAGTGAAAATCAAAGTGAAGTCGCTCAGCTGTGTCCGACTCTTAGTGACCTCATGAACTGCAGCCTACCAGGCTCCTCCGTCCATGGGATTTTCCAGGCAAGAGTACTTTATTATAATTGTATATTAAATACATTCATAGCCTAAAATGATCAGCAAATTATAGACATTATGATTCAGTCAGAAGTCCACTAGACACAAAAAAGTGAAAATTTTTTTTTTTTACAGACAGATGCTAACTATGAAGATATTTTTATTCTTCTAAGGTCCTTGCTGCTGCTAAGTCACTTCAGTCGTGTCCGACTCTGTGTGACCCCATAGACAGCAGCCCACCAGGCTCCCCCGTCCCTGGGATTATCCAGGCAAGAACACTGTTGCCTTCTCCATCTAAGGTCCTTATAAATATTTAAAGATAGAAAAGCTCTCTAACTGTAACAGCTGATTTAGGTATAATATTTGGAAAAAACATTTAAATGATACATTTTTCTGTGAGTTATTAGTAATATCAGTTTTCACATAACCAGGGGGAATCATTAGTATCAGTCAGAAGTTTAGATAATAATCTGGGATCACAATATGAATATTCCTGGGGATAATTTTTTCTCAAATTATGTTATATTTTATCTGGGTTATTTTATCCCAGAGCTCAAAAATCTAATTTGCAAAGAAATCTTCATGAGGTATTGAGAAAGAAAAAGAATCAAATTCTACAGTATACAAAGAACCAAACAAGGTCTATGTGAACTTCTATCTATCCTCTAATCCATTTCATAGTTTACATTATTGGGTGTTTTGTTATATTCCTATCATTCCATTCAATGTAACTCTGAGTTATACTTGTGATTGTAATCTGGTTAAGATGCCATTCAGCAAACATCACAGTTTTCTTCCACATATTACCTCCTTCTTAGTTATACCTCATCAGTTTCCAAGTTCAGCCTTGCCTTCCACGGGGCTTCCTAGTTTTGTTCATAACTTTGGTATTGTCACAACTCAAGTCTCTCTTTTCCTCCCTTTAAGAACCTCAGTTACCCATATATTCACTTCAATAGCTCAGCTGTGTTCCACATTTTGTGACCCCATGTACTGCAGTATGTCAGGCTTCCCTGTCCTACACCTTCTCATGGAGCTTGCTCAATCTCATGTCCATTGAGATGGTGATGCCATCCAACCTTCTCATCATCTGTTATCCCCTTTTCCTCCTGCCTTCAATCTTTCCCAGCAATCTTTTCCAAGGAGTCTGTACTTCACATCAGATGGCCAAAGTATTGGAGTCTCAGCTTCAGCATCAGTCCTTCCAATGAATATTCAGGACTGATTTCCTTTAGGAAGGACTAGTTGGATCTCCTTGCAGTCCAAGAGATTTTAAGAGTCTTCTCCAACTCCACAGTTCAAAAGCATCAATTATTTGGTACTCCGCTTTCTTTATGGTCCAACTCACATCCATACATAACTACTGGGAAAACCATGGTTTTGACTAGACAGAACTTTGTCGGTTAAGTAATGTCTCTGTTTTTGAATATGCTATCTAGGTTGGTCATAACTTTCCTTCCAAGGAGTAAGCATCTCTTTATTTCATGACCACAGTCACAATCTGCAGTGATTTTGGAGCCCAAGAAAATAAAGTCTGTCACTCTTTCCGTTGTTTCCCCGTCTATTTGCCATGAAGTGATGGGACCAGATGCCATGATCTTAGTTTTTTGAATAATGAGTTTTAAGCCAACTTTTTCACTCTCTTCTTTCACTTTCATCAAGAAGCTCTTTAGTTCCTTTCATTTTCTGCCATAAGGGTGATGTCTTCTGCCTATCTGAGGCTATTAATATTTCTCCCTGCAATCTTGATTCCAGCTTGTGCTTCAATCCATCCTGGCATTTCACATGGTGTACTCTGCATATAAGTTAAATAAGCAGGGTGACAATATACAGCCTTGCCTTACTCCTTTCCCAATTTGGAACTTAACCCATATGTTAGATCACTTCAAGTTGTTCCACAGTTCACTGCATAATGAAATGAGTTATCATTTTCCTACAGTGTTTAATCTGCCATTAATGCATTAATGCTACCCAGTGTATTCTTTATACCAGCATACTAGATATTGTACTTTCTGTCAAATTTGATTTGGGTATTTTTTTTTCCTTCAGTAGCTCTAATTAAGTTTTTTAAACATATGTAATACATTTACAATAATTGTTGTAGAGTTACTGTCTACTAATCAAATATTTGCTTCAGTTCTCAGTTGGTTTCAGTTAGTTGCTGTTCTCTATTAAGAGAATCGCTGATCAATTAAATAAAGATTATATCTTCCCAGATGAAGTTGAGCCACAGAGAAGTGTTGTGCTGTGTTGGATTGATAGAGTATTCAAAATAATATCCTGTGAAATATGTGTGAGAAGTTCTACATGGTCTTGGAGTGGTTTTGGAAGACTTTTTGGTTGAGGGAAGACTAGCTGGTTCCTCTCTGAACAGTCAAAGTGCTATTTTCCCTAATGGAAGGACACATATATTTTGCAACAGAATGAAAAGCAAAAGAATGTATTTTTCTCACTTTATTGTTACATAGTTAGGACAAGAACCACTTGAGGAAAAGGAAAGAAGTAGAATAATGTTCATTTCCAACAGTAAAACATTTTGAAAAGTTAATTTCTGACTAAAATAAAAGTCAATTTTGTGCAAGGAAATGATTGGAATTTAATGATTCCTTGGCAAATGAGAAGAGAGGAGGAGTTAATGTTTTCTGAACAAGTATTTATCATTCTTCTTTTGTTTGTACATTCATATCCTCTGTGTATAATTCTCATAGAATGTGTCAAGGATGTAATTCTCTTTCTGGTGTTTGTTTTGTTCACTAACCAGAAAGGTTAGTATATGTTTCTGCATAAAGCATCTCAAAGATGGCCTAGAAATAAATGTACATTATACTCTCATTTCACATTGCAAGATTCTCATAATAGTTCAGGTGTCAACATTAATGTAGACTCACTATGTCCATTTTATAATTGGTGAATGTAGAATTTAGAAAGGTTAAGGGCTTGCAATTGTAAGATAAATCTATGAAGGATTCATATATAAGCCCAGAATTTCTAGTTTCAAATCCAGTATTCTGCCCTTTGCCTCAGACATTTTTAAGTTTATGAGTTAGAAGCAGTAGAACTTCTACTGTTTTAGATAATACCAGTGTAATATGAAAATTGTACTTTTCATTACATTTAAGATACAAAAAACTTTAGTCTACATTCATTTTTAATTGAAAGCTTCAGTTTGAATATTCAGATCAGATCAGATAAGTCGCTCAGTCGTGTCCGACTCTTTGCGACCCCATGAACTGCAGCACGCCAGGCCTCCCTATCCATCACCAGCTCTCGGAGGTCACCCAGACTCACATTCATCGAGTCAGTGATGCCATCCAGCCATCTCATCCTCTGTCGTCCCCTTCTCCTCCTGCCCTCAATCCCTCCCAGCATCAGAGTCTTCTCCAATGAGTTAACTCTTCGCATGAGGTGGCCAAAATACTGGAGTTTCAGCTTTAGCATCATTCTTTCCAAAGAAATCCCAGGGCTGATCTCCTTCAGAATGGACTGGTTGGATCTCCTTGCAGTCCAAGGGACTCTCAAGAGTCTTCTCCAACACCACAGTTCAAAAGCATCAATTCTTCGGCGCTCAGCCTTCTTCACAGTCCAACTCTCACATCCATACATGACCACAGGAAAGACTATAGCCTTGACTAGGCAAACCTTTGTTGGCAAAGTGATATCTCTGCTTTTGAATATGCTATCTAGGTTGGCCATAACCTTCCTTCCAAGGAGTAAGCGTCTTTTAATTTCATGGCTGCAGTCACCATCTGCAGTGATTTTGGAGCCCAGAAAATAAAGTCTGACACTGTTTCCACTGTTTCTCCATCTATTTCCCATGTAGTGATGGGACCAGATGCCATGATCTTCGTTTTCTGAATGTTGAGCTTTAAGCCAACCTTTTCACTCTCCACTTTCACTCTCATCAAGAGGCTTTTTAGTTCCTCTTCACTTTCTGCCATAAGGGTGGTATCATCTGCATATCTGAGGTTATTGATATTTCTCCCAGCAATCTTGATTCCAGCTTGTGTTTCCTCCAGTCCAGCATTTCTCATGATGTACTCTGCATATAAGTTAAATAAACATGGTGACAATATACAGCCTTGACGTACTCCTTTTCCTATTTGGAACCAGTCTGTTGTTCCATGACCAGTTCTAACTGTTGCTTCCTGACCTGCATACAGATTTCTCAAGAGGCAGATAAGGTGGTCTGGTACTCCCATCTCTTTCAGAATTTTCCACAGTTTATAGTGTTCTACACAGTCAAAGGCTTTGGCATAGTCAATAAAGCAGAAATAGATGTTTTTCTGGAACTCTCTTGCTTTTTCCATGATCCAGCGGATGTTGGCAATTTGATCTCTGGTTCCTCTGCCTTTTCTAAAACCAGCTTGAACATCAGGAAGTTCACGGTTCACATATTGCTGAAGCCTGGCTTGGAGAATTTTGAGCATTACTTTACTAGTGTGTGAGATGAGTGCAATTGTGCGGTAGTTTGAGCACTCTTTGGCATTGCCTTTCTTTGGGATTGGGATAAAAACTGACCTTTTCCAATCTTGTGGCCACTGCTGAGTTTTCCAAATTTGCTGGCATATTGAGTGTAGCACTTTCACAGCATCATCTTTCAGGATTTGGAACAGCTCCACTGGAATTCCGTCACCTCCACTAGCTTTGTTCGTAGTGATGCTTTCTAAGGCCCACTTGACTTCACATTCCAGGATGTCTGGCTCTAGGTCAGTGATCACACCATCATAATTATCTGGGTCGTGAAGCTCTTTTTTGTACAGTTCTTCTGTGTATTCTTGCCACCTCTTCTTGACATCTTCTGCTTCTGTTAGGTCCATACCATTTCTGTCCTTTATCGAGCCCATCTTTGCATGAAATGTTCCTTTGTTATCTCTGATTTTCTTGAAGAGATCCTTAGTCTTTCCCATTCTGTTGTTTTCCTCTATTTCTTTGCATTGGTTGCTGAAGAAGGCTTTCTTATCTCTTCTTGCTATTCTTTGGAACTCTGCATTCAGATGTTTATATCTTTCCTTTTCTGCTTTGCTTTTCGCTTCTCTTCTTTTTGCAGCTATTTGCAAGGCCTCCCCAGACAGCCATTTTGCTTTTTTGCATTTCTTTTCCATGGGGATGGTCTTGATCCCTGTCTCCTGTACAATGTCACGAACCTCATTCCATAGTTCATCAGGCACTCTATCTATCAGATCTAGTCCCTTAAATCTATTTCTCACTTCCACTGTATAATCATAAGGGATTTGATTTAGGTCATACCTGAATGGTCTAGTGGTTTTCCCTACTTTCTTCAATTTCAGTCTGAATTTGGCAATAAGGAGCTCATGGTCTGAGCCACAGTCAGCTCCTGGTCTTGTTTTTGCTGATTGTATAGAGCTTCTCCATCTTTGGCTGCAAAGAATATAATCGATCTGATTTCGGTGTTGACCATCTGGTGATGTTCATGTATAGAGTCTTCTCTTGTGTTGTTGGAAGAGGGTATTTTCTATGACCAGTGCATTTTCTTGGCAAAACTCTATTAGTCTTTGCCGTGCTTCATTCCATATTCCAAGGCCAAATTTGCCTGTTACTCCAGGTGTTTCTTGACTTCCTACTTTTGCATTCCAGTCCCCTATAATGAAAAGGACATCTTTTTTGGATGTTAGTTCTAAAAGGTCTTGTAGGTCTTCATAGAACCGTTCAGCTTCTTCAGCGTTACTGTTTGGGGCATAGACTTGGATTACTGTGGCATTGAATGGTTTGCCTTGGAAATGAACAGAGATAATTCTGTCATTTTTGAGATTGCATCCAAGTACTGCATTTCGGACTCTTTGGTTGACCATCATGGCCACTCCATTTCTTCTGAGGGATTCCTGCCCGCAGTAGTAGATATAATGGTCCTCTGAGTTAAATTCACCCATTCCAGTCCATTTTAGTTCACTAATTCCTAGAATGTTGACAACTTCATTTCAGCGATTCCTTAATTATGAAAACATTCTCTTGAAACAGTGTCTATTATTATTATCACTTTTTAGAGATCCAGGTCTTGTTGACTAAAAAAGATACACAAATGAAAAGTTGCAAATTGTTTTCTTTGGAAGAAAAAATGAGAACTTAAGCCAAGAAGCCAGCTCCTGGGATAGCATAGGGGGCTGTTCTGAAGAGGTAGGGGAGGAGATAGGATATATAGGAGTGTTTGCAACAAAACTGCTGCTGCTGCTGCTAAGTCGCTTCAGTCATGTCTTACTCTGTGCAACCCCAGAGACGGCAGCCCACCAGGCTTTCCCATCCCTGGGATTCTCCAGGCAAGAACACTGAAGTGGGTTGCCATTTCCTTCTCCAATTCATGAAAGTGAAAAATGAAAGTGAAGTCGCTTAGTCGTGTCCAACTCTAGCGACCCCATGGACTGCAGCCCACCAGGCTCCTCTGTCCACAGGATTTTCCAGGCAAAAGTACTGGAGTAGGGTACCACTGCTTTCTCCTAGGTAGTCTGAAAGCCAAAAGACTACTGTTAACTAAAGAAAAAGCACAAACCCAAAGTTAATGAATTTAATGTGTGTATGTGAACTGCAGGAGACTGGGCTTATTGAAATAATTCCTTTGATACACACCTTAGGTATCTAGGGCCAGTATCTTGTTTCTTCCCAATCTGAATCCCCTTAGCTTACAAAGTCTCAGGTAACTACAGTAGCCAAAGGCTTGATGGTTGCTACATCCTTTGTTTACTGATGTGGCAGGCAACTTTCTTTGTAGACACTCTGCTGGGTCATTCTTTTAAATGTAATTCCAGAAATTTGCTAATTTTTTTTTTTTTAATCAGCTTCCTGAAATTTTGTATGTTAGAATTTGCCATTTCATTTGATAATAAATTTGAATTTCTTTTCCATTCTATTTTGTGACATCTAATATATAGAAAAATTAGGCTGGTCAAGCATATAGGAATACACATTATTGCAAAATAGGCCTGCCTGATTTGGGAAAGAATGTATTAGTGTTCTTGGATCGCCATGACTACATATAAGATTGGGGAGCTTATACAACCAGAAAATACTTTGTCATAGTTTTGAAAGACAGTAGTCTAAGTTCAGGATGCCAGGAGGGTTGGTTTCTGGTAAGACCTCTCTTCCTGATTTGTAGATGAATGCTTTCTTATTGTGTCCTTACATAGCCTTTTCTCTGTGAATACAAACAGAGAAGGAGAGATCTTTATTTTACAAGAAGACTGGTCCTGAGGTATTAGGTTCCCACCTTTATGACATCCTTTAACCTTAATTATTTCTTTAAAGATTTATCACCAAATACAGTCTCCTCAGGGATTTGGGGCTTGAGCATATGAGTGTTGAGGGAACACAATCCAATCCGTGTGTTGTTGTTCAGTTGCTGTCCTGTCTGAATCTTTGCAACTCCATAGACTGCAGCATGCCAGATGCCCCTATCCCTCACTATGGAACGGAGTTTGCTCAAATTCATAAGCATTGAGTTGGTGATGCCATCCAACTCTCATCTTCTGTCACCTCCTTCTTCTTGTATCCTCAGTCTTGCCCAGCATCAGAGTCTTTTCCAATGAGTCGACTTTTTGCATCAGGTGGCCAAAATATTGGAACTTCAGGTTCAGCGCCAGTCCTTCCAATGAACACCCGGGACTGATCTCCTTTAGGATAGACTGGTTGGATCTCCTTACAGTCCAAGGGACTCTCAAGAGTCTTCTCCAACACCACAGTTCAAAAGCTTCAATTATTCAGTGTTTAGCTTTCTTTCTCGTTCAACGCTCACATCCATACATAATTCCTGGAAAATCCATAGCTTTGACTATACAAATCTTGGTGGGCAAAGTAATGTCTTTGCTTTTTTATACACTGTCTAAGTTTGTCACAGCTTTTCTTCCAAGGAGTGTCTTTTAATTTCACGGCTGCAGTCACTGTCCAAAATGATTTTGGAACCCAACAAGATAAAATCTATCACTGTTTCCACTTTTTCCCCCTCTATTTATTATGATATGATGGGACCTGATGCCATGATCTTAGTTTTTTAAATGTTGAGTTTTAAGCCAGCTTTTATCACCCTCATCAAGAGGCTCTTTAGTTCCTCTTCACTTTCTTCCAATAGAGTGGTATCATCTGCATACCTAAGGTTATTGTTATTTCTCCCAGCAATCTTGATTCCAGCTTGTGATTCATCCAGTCCAGGATTTTGCAAGATATACTTGTATATAAGTTCAATAAGCAGAGTGGCAACATACAGACTTGGCATACTCCTTTCCCAATTTTGAACTAGTCCATTGCTCCATGTCTAGTTCCATGTCCTGTTACTTCTTGACTTGCATATAGGTTTCTGAGGAGTCAGGTAAAATGGACTTGTATTCCCATCTCTTTCAGACTTTTTTACAGTTTGTTGTGATCCGCACAGTGAAAGGCTTTAAAATAGTCATAGAAGCAGAAGTAGTTGTTTTTCTGGAATTCCCTTGCTTTTTCTGTGATCCAAAAGATACTGGCAATTTGACCTCTGGTTCCTCTGCCTTTTCTAAATCCAGCCTGTAAATCTGAAATTTCTCAGTTCATGTACTATTGAAGCCTAGCTTGAGTGATTTTGAGCATTACCTTGCTAGCATGTCAAATCAGCACAACTTTATGGTAGTTAGAAAATTCTTTGGCAATGCCTTGCTTTGCAATTGGAATGGAAATTACCTTTTCCAGTCCCATGGCTACTGCTGAATTTTCCAAATTTGTTGGCATATTGAGTGCAGCATTTTAACAACATCATCTTTTAAAAGTTTAAGTAGCTCAGCTGGAGTTCCATTACCTCCACTAGCTTTGTTTGCAGTAATGCTTCCTAAGGTCCACTTGACTTCACACTCCAGGATGTCTGGCTCTAGGTTAGTGACCACACCAATGTGGTTATCTGGGTCATTAAGACATTTTTTTGGATAGTTCCTCTGTGTATTCTTGCCATCTCTTCTTAATTTCTTCTGCTTCGGTTAGGTCCTTGCCATTTCTGTCCTTTATTGTGCCCATCTTTACATGAAATATTCCTTTGTTATCTGCAGTTTTCTTGAAGAGATCTCTAGTCATTCCCATTCTGTTCTTTTACTCTGTTTCTTTGCATTGCTCACTTAAGAAGGCTTTCTTGGGTCTGCTTGTTATTCTTTCAAAATCTGCATTCAGTTGGGTATATCTTTCCCTATCTCCTTTGCCTTTTGCCTCTCTCTATAACTGGGATTAATAATAATGAGTACTCAGATTATTAAAATATGTTCATGTTAAGATTAATTTGCCCAAAAAACTCTACATAATGAATATTTAGATAATGAATATCCACTGTACTGTAAATTTTCTTTCTTTCAACACTTTATGTACATACTCTGGTCTCTTCTTGCCTGAGTGTTTCTAAAGAGAAAGTGAAAGTGAAAGTCGCTCAGTTGTGTCTGACTCTTTGCGACCCCATGGGCTATACAGTCCATGGAATTCTCTAGGCCAGAACAGCAGAGCCTTTCCCTTCTCCAGGGGAACTTCCCAAGCCAGGGATCAAATCCAGGTCTCCCCCACTGCAGGCAGATTCTTTACCACCTAAGCCACAAGGGAAGTCCAAGAATACTGGAGTGGGTAGCCTTTCCCTTCTCCAGGGTATCTTCCTGACCCAGGATTCAAATGGAGGTCTCCTGCATTGCAGGTGGATTCTTTACCAACTGAGCGATCAGGGAAGCCCTTTCTAAAGAGAAGTCTAGAATAATTCTCATCTTTGTTCCTTTAAAACCATAATTCTTTTTCTCTGCATTCTTTCAAGATTTTTCTCTTTCAGTTTTTTGCAATTTGGTTATGATATGCATAGGTGTGTGTGTGTGATATATATATATATATATATATATATATATATATATATAATTTATTTATTTATCCTGCTTGATGTTCTCTGAGCTTTCTTGACCTGTAGTTTGGTGTCTGATATTAATTTAAAATTTTTCTGTCATTATTTGAAATAGTTTTTCTGAACCTTCCCTCTTTCTTGTAGTATTTCTATAATATGTATGTTTTACTTTTGAAATTGTCCTACAGTTCTTACATATTCAATTATTTATCATTTTATTTATTTTTCTCTTTGCATTTTAGAATGCAGTTTCATTTATTTCAAGCTCACTAATTGATTTAAAGCTGTTTCAAACCTATGGAACCCATCACAGGCACTTTTCATTTCTGTTGCTTTTTTTTTTTTTTTTTGTAGCATTTGTTTTTATTCTTTCCATGTCTCTGCTTATAATACCCATCTGCTTTTGCATAGTGTTTACTTTTTCCATTAGAATTCTTCACATATTAATCATACTTATGTTAAAATCTTCATCTGACAATCCAAAAGCTGTGCCTTACTTGAATCTGATTCTGACTCTTGCTTTGTCATTTTAAACTATGTTTTTCTTGCCTTTGACATGCCTTGTAATTTATTATTGAAAGCTGGGTAATAGCAACTGAGGAAAATAGGTTTTTTAGTATGAGGTTTTATATTAATCTGGCTGGGTATTGAAGTGAAGTGAGGTCACTCAGTCCTGTCTGACTCTTTGCGACGCCATGGACTGTAACCCGCGAGGCTCCTCTGTCCATGGGATTCTCCAGGAAAGAACACTGGAGTGGGTTACCATTTCCTTCTCTAGGGGATCTTCCTGACGCAGGGATCGAACCCGGGTCTCCCGCATTGGAGGCAGAGGCTTTAACCTCTGAGCCACCATGAAAGGCTGGGCATTGGACTGTACTTAATGATTACTAGAGCTGTAAGTACCAGAGGCTTCAAATTTAGATAGTCTTGTTTTTGCCTCCCTTGTAGTCTTTGGACTGCCCCATCAATTGCTCCTCTGATAGAGTCTGTGTCTTGCAGTTATTTTATTTATTTATTTTTTTTTTTGAGGGGGCAGTGAAAGCAACTGCTGTTATGGTGGAGCCCTGTTGGTGTGGTGGTGAGGTTTGAAAGATGAAAGGATATTATAGAATTTGAAAATTCTATAATCCTGATTTGCATCTCAATGTTTTAGGGGCAGTCCTATGCACCTAGGCTTTGGCCTTCATGAGGATTTCATATTTCCCTTTTCCTTAGGTGAAATGGGAAAGCTAGAGGGGCATAGATTTTGAGAAATGCCTTTCCAACAGGTAAGAAAAGGCTCTGGCAAAACCTTTATCCCTGTACAGTAAGCATTTGTAATGGAGAGCACTCTGGGCGTATTTTGATGGTTACTTTTGCTCTGTCCTGCCAGTGTCATTAGGGAATGTTTCTTGGCTGTTCATGTTGAAAATCTGGTAAAGTCTCTGGATTAAAAAGCCTTGAAAATGTGAGAGTCTCTCATAAGCCCCAGGAGCTTTTCACTCTCAAGTCAATGAACATGTTGTTGTTGTTGTGTTCTTAAGTCATGTCTGACTCTTTGTGACCCCATGAACTGCAGTTACCCAGGTTTCCTTGTCCTTCACTCTCTTCCACAATTTGCTTGAACTCATGTTCACTGTATCGGTGATACCATTCAACAATCTTGTGAACATTGCTGCTGCTAAGTCGCTTCAATCGTGTCCGACTCTGTGTGACCCCATAGACGGCAGCCCACCAGGCTCCCCCGTCCCTGGAATTCTCCAGGCAAGAACACTGGAGTGGGTTGGCATTTCCTTCTCCAATGCATGAAAGTGAAAAGTGAAAGTGAAGTTGCTCAGTCATGTCTGACTTTGCGACTCCATGGTCTGCAGCCCACCAGGCTCCTCTGTCCATGGGATTTTCCAGGCAAGAGTAGTGGAGTGGGGTGCCATCGCCTTCTCACTAGCCTCCAGTAATTCATTAAGATAATTTCTACTTAAATATTCCTACCAATTTATGACTCCAAGGACTTCTCCTCCAATCAGCAAATCTCAGCAGTTACTCTGTATTTGCTCATTTCTCCAGATTTCAGGGCAGTGGTTTGCCCTGTGACTATAATCATCTGATTTATGCAGTAAAAGTCATGGGTTTTCAAAGACTTTTTTCTCCCCCTTTGCTTTGAAGTAATGAATAGTAATGACTTCTATACTTTTTACGTAAATATTAGAGATGAAGCCAGAAGTTATACTGAAATTTTACTTCTCAAAACATTATGTCCACCTATAAATTATAGTGTATTAATTTGTAATAATCAGAATGGCTATCACTTGAGAACTTACTTTGCATGAAGCATTTGTGTTAAGCACTTATATGCCTTTCTTGATACAAGAACATACATAGCAGCTGAAGATACCTCGTTTGGAGCTAGACTACCTGGGTTCCCAAATTCAGGTTTTATCACCACTGTGGGGCCTTGAGGAAGTTACTTTTCTTTGGCTCAGTTTTATAATCTGCTCCTGAGGATAATAGTAGAAACCCACCTCACAAGAGTTTCTGAGGATTTAATGAGGTAAGACATGAGCAGCACCTAGTACATTATGAGTGCTATGTGCTTGCTATTATTATTTCATTTTATCCCATGGTAATTCCCTGAAATACATCTTCTCTTGAGAGAAACAATGCCACAGATGTTTTAAATTACTCAGTTACTCACCTAAGTACTCTTCAGTAGCCAGTTCAGATTCCTAAACTACACATGTGACTTGGAGATAACACAGAAGAAAATTTCCACATCTTAATTTTCATAATTGGCCACACAATTTTTATAACTTAATGTAATGCCTAGCTTGCAGAAAGGAGTTAATTATATTTAGAAGTTAATGTTTATCCTGATACTGTAGATGAATTATATGAGTTCCATAGCCCAGCTTAATATGCACAGTTTTGATTGGTAAAAATAGTCTTTCATGTAAGGAAATAAAAAATTCTGAACTGTGTCCCAACTGGGACTCTTGCAGCATCCCAATTCTTTACTGTTTTTGTTTAAGTAGTGTGTTTTCACAAGTCCACTTATCCAGTGTTGAAGTGATGGATAGCAATATCATGCAGGCCTTATAGAGAGCCAAGAAATCTCAGGTTCCTCCATGTGTTCCCATTCAGTTCCCCAGGGAACTAAAATATTTATTGTTTTCATCTCATTTATCTTTTTTACTTTTTCTTCCTATTGTTTTGTTCTTCTCTATGGGTGAGACCACTATCTGTGCTTCAAATCAGCCAAGTGTCTTTTTAAAGCACCTCAGCTTGTACTTGCACTGGGAGTGCTAATCATCAACATGATAAACAGGTTGTATGAATAATCAATGTTTACAGCATACAGAACTTCCAGCTTTCATATACCTTTGTCATTATTGGCATGCAATGCCTCTCCATCAAGCTTTGTTCTTGCTGGTAGATTTTACAAATTGTTCTGCTTTCCCTAACCTAACAGAAACTGAAAAGTATGGTTTTCATTCTCAGGCAAACCATAAAACCCACAGTAGGAAAGAATGAAACTGCCAAACTCTTCCGAGAGGGGTTCCCACTTGGCGAATCTTTAAAAGCCCATAAATCCGGGATTATTTTACCTTTGAGTTGTCTTCCAGGGGACTCCCCGCCTTCTGTTAACTGTTGTATTAACCTTCTTAGATATACCACACCCAGTAGGATTTCCCTCAACTCTGATTATATCTTGACATACTAATAGTTATTTCTTTCCAACGAACATTCAGACCTCCTTCCTAAGCATTCAATTCCTTAGAATTTGGTCCCCAATCCACTATCATTTCAATATATTTCATAATAACTTGAAGGAGGTACAGTATTTAAACGGTTTTTATTCACTGCTTTCATTTCTTCCAGAAAACATTACTCTCATTCAAAAGGAAAAAAAAAAAAAAAAAGTCCAAAATGAGATACTGTATTGTGTGTGTGTGTGGTGGGGAGGAAAGCACATGCTTTCAAGTATATATGTACCAGATGGGATATTTTGACTGAGAAGAGAGATGAGGCTTTTATTTTCTTAGCATGGTAAGTTAGGTGCCACCCTTCTGCCAGTAAGTGAATTTAAACCAGGCATTTTGTTAAAGCTAATGTGTCCCACAAGGCAGCAGGTTATCCCTACATGGACATTGAAATTCAGTTAATTTGTATAGTGAAGCCTGGGACTCTCCCAATGAATAAAGTATCCTAAATACTCATCTTGTAAAGGTCAAAACATTTAAAAATAAACATTTTTGCTATGGACAAAGGCAAGTGGGCATTGCGATTGGAGGTGATTGATGTCTCCATTTAAAAATAAGAGTGAACCCAGAATGTGGTAAAGGAAACAGATGTCCTAGGAGTGATGTATATTCAGAATTAGACTTTTTTTTTTTTTTTTTAATTGGAAAGTGTTAGTCCCTCAATTGTGTCTGACTCTTTGTGACCCCATGGACTGTAGCCCACCAGGCTCCTGTCTATGGAATTCTCCAGGCAAAGATACTGGAGTGGGTAACCATTCAACAGGGGATCTTCCCAATCCAAAGATAAACCCAGATCTCCTGCATTGCAGGCAGATTCTTTATAGTCTGAGCCACCAGGAAAACCAATAGTTAACTTACAATATTGTATTACTTTTAGCTATATAATTGATTCAGTATTTTAATGCACTACAGATTGATCACCACAATACATCATTATCGTCTATCCCTATACAAAGTAATTACATATCACTGACTCTATTTTCTCTGCTGTATGTTATTAATACATCCCCTTATTTATTTTATAGCTATAAGTTTATATACTTTATCCTCTTTACTTACTTTTCCCATTGCCTCACTCCCTTCCTTCTGATAATCACTAGTTTGTCCTCTGTATCAATGGTTATATTTCTGTTTTCTATATTTGCTCATTTTTTTTTTTTTTTATATTCTGCATTTAAGTGAAATAATATGGCATCTGTCTTTGCCTTATCTCACACAGAAAATACGTTCTATGTCCATCCATATTGTCATAAATTCCAAGCTTTTATTTATCTTTATGGCTAAATAATATTCTATTGTAAACACGCACACACACAACTTTTTCTTTATACATTTATCTATAGATTGACACTTAGATTGCTCCCATATCTTGGCTATTGTAAATAATGTTGTACTGAAATACTGATATGCATATAGCAGAGATAAACAAATGAGGCTATGTCAAAATAGACGCTTTTGCCCAGCGAATTCCTTAGCAGTCCAAAGGTTCAGATCAAATCAGATCAGTCGCTCAGTCGTGTCCAATTCTGCGACTCCATGAATCGCAGCATGCCAGGCCTCCCTGTCCATCACCAACTCCCGGAGTTCACTCAGACTCACGTCCATCGAGTCAGTGATGCCATCCAGCCATCTTATCCTCTGTCGTCCCCTTCTCCTCCTGCCCCTAATCCCTCCCAGCATTAGAGTCTTCTCCAATGAGTCAACTCTTTGCATGAGGTGGCCAAAGTACTTGAGTTTCAGCTTTAGCATCATTCCTTCCAAAGAAATCCCAGAGCTGTTCTCCTTCAGAATGGACTGGTTGGATCTCCTTGCAGTCCAAGGGACTCTCAAGAGTCTTCTCCAACACCACAGTTCAAAAGCATCAATTCTTTGGCGCTCAGCCTTCTTCACAGTCCAGCTCTCACATCCATACATGACCACAGGAAAAACCATAGCCTTGACTAGACGAGCCTTTGTTGGCAAAGTAATGTCTCTGCTTTTGAATATGCTATCTAGGTTGGTCATAACTTTCCTTCCAAGGAGTAAGCGTCTTTTAATTTCATGGCTGCAGTCATCAAAGGTTAGGACTCCTCATTCGCACTGCTGATTGCCCAAGTTCAAACTCAGGTCAGGGGACTAAGATCCCATAAGCTGAACTAATCAAAACCACAATGAGGTACCACCTAAAACCAGTCAGAAAAACTGTTATCAAGGAGACAGGAACAATGATTCTCTATTGGTGAGAATATGGAGAAAAGGGAAACCTTATGTAGTATTGTTGTGAATGTCAGCAGGTACAACCAGTATGGAAGTACCTCAAAAAATTAAAACTAGATCTCTCATACAGTCCAACAATTCCTCTTCTAGATGTTTATCTTAAGGAAACAAAAACTCTTCATTCCAAAAGATATATGCACCCCAGTATTTATTGTAGCATTGTAGCTTAAGTGCCAATGTTTTTTCTTGTTACCCAAAAAAGACTACCACTGTTTCTAAAACCCATCATGAACTAGTTACTACGAGTGAGTGTGTGTGTGAGTGAGAGAGAGAATTAAAAGAAAAGTTACACAGTGGGCATTTTTAGTATCTCAGCTGATGGTGATAATGGCTACAAATATTCCTCAGTATTTAATTGTGTTTATGTTGCACTATTATTTGCAATTTATAATTATTGGTTTTGTTGAGCACTTGAAAGCTACATTATGATTTTTTTTAAAATATGTGAAGATGAGTATTTTAGAAAACAATATATATTGTGGGGTAATCAACCAAGTGAAAGCCTGGATTATTAATGAAAGCTGAAGTATTAATGAAGAGATAACCTCAGTTTTATTTGTGAGGTTATGAAGTCAATTCAAACCAGTTTTCCACTGGCAGTGTTTCAAACTATAATAAAAAGTGCCATGACAAGAAAAAAATGAATTGAGTACTATAGATGTCACATTTATCTTTGCTCTTGCTTCTAATAACTTAGAAAAACCACTGGGCATGTTTTCATATATACATTCCCTGACACCACTGTCATACAAGCAGTGACAACTGGACAGTTCATTCTTTCCTCATTGGTGACTGAAAGTAATTCTTTTTTCTAGATGGGATTTTAATTCACAGAAAGACATATCAATCATCTACTGTCTTGGACTGTATTGTCAAGGTATCAGTTTTCATATCAATCAGTCTTGAATTTAAATCTATGTAACAGTTCATGGACAATGTTAAATGTGTTTATAAACTTCTCTGACATGCTTGATTTTTTAATCTATATGAAAAGAATATAGTGGGATAAAAATTTTTAGAGTTGCAGGGGTGTCACGAAGATTGAAGAATGAGCAAATCCTGGTATGATGAGTGGTGCTGGCTGCTATTTAACCTACTTGCCTCTTCTTGTCAATATCATTCCCAAGGGTATTCTCTTGGCTACATATTAGTTCCTATTGCAAGTTGTTGGAATTTTACACACTGAAATAGGGCATCAGGAAGATTTGTTTGTTTATTAACAGGGGTAAATTTTTCCATTCCAGTTTTTCTGGTATTCTTTAATAGTACTATTAGCATTAACACCACACAACTATTGTAAATTATACATCATTCAAGAACTACTTAATTTTCTGCTGTGTTATTTAGAAAATGTTGACTTTGGCTTTATTCAGTGTTAGATATGTTGGTCAGAACTGCCTAGTGATGCAATGTTAGGGGGCATGTAATGCAAATTTAACAAAAAGCCATACAATTTGTACAGTTAACTAGGGTTAAAAAAAGAGAATGAGTTGTGATGCTTCATATCATAATCAGCCTATGAAGCAGTGAATTAGCTGATGAATTACTTTGAGCCATTATAGTTAATGAGAGTAGTTTTTCATGAAGATTGTAACTGTGAAGAAAATTACTTTAATAGGGTTTTAAATAATGAACTTCTTGGATGTTTAGTAGTATTATTTTACTAATTGAGCTTTCTTTTTCTTTGCTCACTGAGATTGATTTCTTAGGTGTAATAACTTATTGATACATACATTTTTGCTCATGATATTTATCTTTATTCCACTACTACTTATTAAATATTATTATTGTTGTTCAGTTGCTCAGTCATGTACAACCCTCTGCAACCCCATGGACTGTAGCACGCCAGGCTTCCCTGTCCTTTACTCTCTCCTAGAGTTTGCTCAAACTCATATCCATTGAGTTGGTGATAGTATCCAACAATCTCATCCTCTGTCAACCACCTCTCCTACTGTTGTGAATCTTACTCTGTGTCAGGGTATTTTCCAATGAGTTGGCTCTTTGCATTAGGTGGCCAAAATATTGGAGCTTCAGCTTCAGCATCAGTCCTTCCAATGAATATTCGGATTGATTTCCTTTAGGATTGATTGGTTTGCTTGTGCAGTTTTGTCCATCACCAGTTCAAAAGTATCAGTTCTTCTGTGCTCAGCCTTCATTATGGTCCAGTTCTCATATCTGTATGTGACTACTGGGAAAAACATAGCTTTGACTTATGAACCTTTGACAGCAAAGTGATGTCTGTGCTTTTTAATACACTGTCTAGGTTTGAATAGCATTTATTCCAAGGAGAAAACATTTTTTAAGTTTATAGCTGAATCAGTGTCCAGAGTGATTTTGCTGCTAAGTCGCTTCAGTCATGTCTGACTCTGTGCAACCCCATAGACGGCAGCCCACCAGGCTCCCTGGTCCCTGGGATTCTCCAGGCAAGAATACTGGAGTGGGTGGCCATTTCCTTCTCCAGTGCATAAAAGTGAGAAATGAAAGTAAAGTCGCTCAGTCATATCCGACTCTTTGCGACCCCCATGGACTGCAGCCTACCAGGTCCCTCCATCCATGGGGTTTTCCAGGCAAGAGTACTGGAGTGGGGTGCCATTGCTTTCTCCACAGTGATTTTGGAGCTCCCCCAAAATAAAATCTCACTGTTTCCACTTTTTCCCCTTCTATTTGCCATGAAGTGATGAGACTATATAAGTTTAGTACAAAGCAAACCTGGATTTTATCAAGTGACTCAGCAGTAAATAATCTACCTGACAATGCAGGATACACAAGAGAAGCAGGTTTGATGCCTGGGTTGGGAAGATCCCCAGGAGTAGGAAGTGGCAACCTATTCCAGTATCCCTTTTTTTTTTTTTTAATTGCAGGACAAATTTATTTTTTATTTTTATTTTAAAAATTTATTTTAATTAGAGGCTAATTACTTTACGATATTGTATTGGTTTTGCCATACACTGACATGAATCCAATATGGATGTACATATGTTCCCCATTCTGAGCTCCCCTCCCACCTCCCTCCCCATCTTATCCCTCTGGGTCATCCCAGTGCACCAGCCCTGAGCACCCTATATCATACATTTAACCTGGACTGGCTATTTGTTTCACATATGATATTATACATGTTTCAATGCCATTCTCCCAAATCATCCCACCCTCGCCCTCTCCCACAGAGTCCAAAAGACTGTTCTATACATCCGTGTTTCTTTTGCTGTCTCGCATACAGGATTATTATTACCCTCTTTCTAAATTCCATATATATGCGTTAGTATACTGTATTGGTGTTTTTCTTTCTGGCTTACTTCACTTTGTATAATAGGCTCCAGTTTCATCCACCTCATTAGAACTGATTCAAATGTATTCCTTTTTAATGGCTGAGTAATATTCCATATGTACCACAGATTTCTTATCTGTTTGTCTACTGATGGACATCTAGGTTACTTCCATGTCCTGGCTATTATAAACAGTGCTACAGTGAACCTTGGGGTACACGTGTCTCTTTCATTTCTGGTTTACTCGGTGTTTATGCCCAGCAGTGGGATTGCAAGGTCATATGACAGTTCTATTTTCATTTTTTTTAAGGAATCTCCACACTGTTTTCCATAGTGGCTGTACTAGTTTACATTCCCACCAACAGTGTAAGAGGGTTCCCTTTTCTCCACACCCTCTCCAGCATTTATTGCTTGTAGACTTTTGGATAGCAGCCATTCTGACTGGCATGAAATGGTACCTCATTGTGGTTTTGAATTGCATTTCTCTGATAATGAATGATGTTGACCATCTTTTCATGTGTTTGTTAACCATCTGTATGTCTTCTTTGGAGAAATGTCTGTTTAGTTCTTTGGCCCACTTTTTGATTGGGTCATTTATTTTTCTGGAATTGAGCTATAGGTGTTGCTTGTATATTTTTAAGATTAATTTTCTCCCATTCTGAAGGCTGTCTTTTTACCTTGCTTATAGTTTCCCTTTTTTTAAAGAAGCTTTTAATTTTAATTAGGTCCCATCTGTTTATTTTTGCTTTTATTTCCAATATTCTGGTAGGTGGTTCATAGAGGATCCTGCTGTGATTTATGGAGAAATATACCGTGTTTATGAATTGGAAGAATCAATATAGTGAAAATGAGTATACTACCCAAAGCAATCTATAGATTCAATGCAATCCCTACCAAGCTACCAATGGTATTTTTAAGAGAACTAGAACAAATAATTTCACAATTTGTATAGAAATACAAAAAACCTCGAATAGCCAAAGCAATCTTGAGAAAAAAGAATGAAACTGGAGAAATCAACCTGCCTGACTTCAGTCTCTACTACAAAGCCACAGTCATCAAGACAGTATGGTACTGGTACAAAGACAGAAATATAGAACAATGAAACAAAATAGAAAGCCCAGAGATAAATCCACACACTTATGGACACCTGATCTTCAACAAAGGAGGCATGAATATACAATGGATTAAAGACAATCTCTTTAACAAGTGGTGCTGGGAAAACAAAAAGCTAATTTAACAGAAGATGAACAAATGTATGTAGCTGTAGAGGATCATGTGACCTCCAGATGGATGTAAAAATTTTGATATTTGCTAGTGGTGATAATTTCAGCTATGGTGAGGTTCTTTTTAAATCAAGTAGGCTTAGTAATAATCTAGGGTAAGAGAAGCAATGGCACCCCACTCCAGTTCTTGCCTGGAGAATCCCATGGATGGAGGAGCCTGGTAGGCTGCCGTCCATGGGGTCACTAAGAGTCAGGCATGACTAAGCGACTTCACTTTCACTTTTCACTTTTATGCAATGGAGAAGGCAATGGCAACCCACTCCAGTATTCTTGCCTGGAAATCCCAGGGACAGAGGAGCCTAGTGGGCTGCCATCTATAGGGTCACACAGAGTTGGTCATGACTGAAGCAACTTAACAGCAGTAGCAGCAGCAGCTGAGAAAACTGATCAACCACTTGTAAAAGAATGAAACTAGAACACTTTCTAACACCATACACAAAAATAAACTCAAAATGGATTAAAGATCTAAATGTAAGACCAGAAACTATACAACTGCTAGAGGAGAACATAGGCAAAACACTCTCTGACATAAATCACAGCAGGATCCTCTATAACCCACCTCCAGTATTCTTGCCTAGAAAATCTCATGGGCAGAGGAACCTGATGGACTACTGTCCATGGGGTCTCAAAGAATTGGACATGACTGAGTGACTAAACAATAAAGCAAACCTACTAGATATTGATTATTGATATAGAAAGATAATAAGACAAGATAGATATTAATTTAGCTATATGAAAGTGACAATGAGAATGTAAGTGGCCAATTTCGGAATGAGTATGGACTGAATATTTATACACTTTAAACTTGTAAAATCATATAATGAAATCTTGGCATGTGATTGCCGGGAGAAATATCAATAACCTCAGATATGCAGATGACACCACTCTTATGGCAGAAAGTGAGGAGGGGCTAAAAAGCCTCTTGATGAAAGTGAAAGTGGAGAGTGAAAAGGTTGGCTTAAAGCTCAACATTCAGAAAACGAAGATCATGGCATCTGGTCCCATCACTTCCTGGGAAATAGATGGGGAAACAGTGGAAACAGTGTCAGACTTTGTTTTTCTGGGCTCCAAAATCACTGCAGATGGTGACTGCAGCCATGAAATTAAAAGACGCTTGCTCCTTGGAAGGAAAGTTATGACCAACCTAGATAGCATATTCAAAAGCAGAGACATTACTTTACCAACAAAGGTTCGCCTAGTCAAGGCTATGGTCTTTCCTGTGGTCATGTATGGATGTGAGAGTTGGACTGTGAAGAAGGCTGAGCGCCAAAGAATTGATGCTTTTGAACTGTGGTGTTGGAGAAGACTCTTGAGAGTCCCTTGGACTGCAAGAAGATCCAACCAGTCCATTCTGAAGGAGATCAATCCTGGAATTTCTTTAGAAGGAATGATGCTAAAGCTGAAACTCCAATATTTTGGCCACCTCATGTGAAGAGTTGACTCATTGGAGAAGACTCTGATGCTGGGAGGGATTGAGGGCAGGAGGAGAAGGGGACGACAGAGGATGAGATGGCTGGATGGCATCACTGACTCGATGGATGCGAGTCTGAGTGACCTCTGGGAGCTGGTGATGGACAGGGAGGCCTGGCGTGCTGCGGTTCATGGGGTCGCAAAGAGTCGGACACGACTGAGCGACTGATCTGATCTGATCTGATCTGGCATGTGAATGAAATTAAACTACAAATATTAGAAATACTGAGGCATAAAAAGAGACAGTTTATCTTTGTTGTACATAAATATCATTGGTCATGGGCTGCTATAGGAACCCCAGTGCCATTAGGGAACAAGGCTTTTTTTTCTTTCTGTTCCTGGATCATAAATTATTCATAGCTTCAATTCTCAAAATTATCGCATAAAAAAGGCACCAAATCAAAGCCCACAGGCCAAATCCACCCTGCCAAATTCTGTATATAAAGTTGTTTAGGAACACAGCCACCTCCATTTATTATTTGTTGTCTAAGCCTGCTTTCATGATACCAATGGCGGGATTGCATAGTTGTGACAAAGACTATAGTCCTACAAAGCCAAATGTTGATATCTAACCCTTTATAACAAATAGTTTGCTGATTCATGATCTAAGATAGCACTATCTATTAGAGTATAGTGCGAGTCTTTAAGTGGGTTTATGAATCCATAAGGGTGAGGCTTTAAGCCAATAGGATTGGGACCTTATAGAAAGGTTACAGAAATTATTGTTTCCCCTTTCTCTCTTTCTTTCCAATATATGAAGGTATTGTGAGAAGGTGACCACTGACAAACTAGGCAAAAAGCTTCCACCAGAACCCACCCACATTGACACCCTGATCTCTGACTTAACAGCCTCCAAAATTGTGAGAAAACTATATTCCTGTTGTTTAAGCCACTGCATAGTTTTGTTATGAGAATCGAAACTCATTAAATAGACAAATATAAATATATAGACCATGATCTCTACAGGTCTCAAATTAAGTTTTATAATATTGTCAAATTTGAGATAGTATCTACAACAGAAAAGAATACTTAGGTTTTAGTTAATTTTAACACAGTTTCATATTAAAAGAGTAGAGTTCAATCACCAATTGGCTTTTATTAATTTAACATTGGTAAGTATGCATTGTCTAAATTTTATTAATCATTAAATATTTGTGTAATTTTCTAAAATCTGATTTGAGCATCTGGTGAAACACCCATGGTTGAGTCACTTAGCAATTAAGGATTTCAGAAACCCTTTTTTTCTCACTTTCATGCAGAAGACAGAAAATCTACATACTTGCTTTCCTAGCCTTTCTTGAACGTATGAGTTTCTTGGAAGCAATTCTATCCAATTGAACATGACAGTTTGGGGGAGCTTCTGAAAAGTGCTTGGCTTTTTCTGATAAGAAGAAAATATAAGGTTTGTCTCTAGGTCTCCTAGTTTATTTGACTGCTAATGCAGGTACAGTGTTTACTACCAGGGAGGCTGTTTGTCAATAATGAAGGAAAGGAAATATCATCACAGATATACCAGTTCTAGTATTTTGGGTGACTGGATGAACTTCAGTGCACATTTGCCTCTTTGCAACTTGGTGTGAAAAAAAAAAGTCAAATATTAAGTCATTGAATTTTAAATATTCCATTTCATGCAGCCAGATATTCTTAATCAATAAACCCAGTGCATAGTTTAAAATATTGCTCTACATTCAGTTCAGTTCAGTTGCTCAGTTGTGTCCAACTCTTTGCAGTCCTGTAGACTGCAGCATTCCAGGCTTCCCTGTCCATCACCAACTCCCAGAACTTACTCAAACTCATGTCCATCAGGTCAGTGATGCCATCTAACCATTTCATCCTCTGTCGTCCTCTTCTCCTCCTGCCTTCAGTATTTCCCAACATCAGGGTCTTTTCTAGTGAGTCAATTCTTCATATCAGGTGGCCAAAGTATTGGAGTTTCAGACTCAGCCTCTTCTGTCCAATGAATATTCAGGACTGATTTGCTTTAGGATTGACTGGTTCGACCTCTTTGCAGTCCAGGGGACTCTCAAGAGTCTTCTCCAATGCCACAGTTCAAAAGCATCAATTCTTTGGCACTCAGCCATGCCACTGCTAGTGGGCACTGACAGCAAACACTGAGGCAGAACTTATGGTGAGATGAGAGCAGTAGGCAGAAGAAATGTTGATTTCCAAAGGGGTTTATATGGAGTTGGCAGAATAGAAGTACACACTTTACATTAGAATTACAGATATGGTTATTGTTGATTTTGATTCTGAATACTTCAGTGTCTCCTGAGGATGCATGTAGCAAGAATACTGGAGTAGGTTATCATTCCTTCTTCAGGAATCTTCCCAATCGAGGGATTGAACCCACATCGCTTACATTGGCAGGTGAATTCTTTACCACCTGCACCACCTGGGAAGCCTCCTGAGGCTGATAAGAAAGTAAAGAAATGCTTGGAGAGAATTGCTCCTGTAAGATAAAGACACTCATAAAAAAAAAAAAAAAAAAAAAAAAAAAGAGTTCAGAAAACTTCAAAATGGAAGCTACCACGGAAGAGTAACAAACAATAGAACTAAAAAGACTAAAGATCTCTTCAAGAAAATTAGAAATACTAAGGGCATATTTCATGCAATAATGGGCACAATAAAGGGCAGAAATGGCAATGACTTAGCAGAAGCAAAATAGATTAAGAGGTGCCAACAATACATGGAAAAACTATCCAAAAAAGTCTTAATGACCCGGCTAACCACAATGGTGTGGTCACTGACCTAGAGCCAGACATCCTGGAGTATGAAGTCAAGTCAGTGCAAACCTTATGAAGCATTGCTACAAACAAAGCCAGTAGAAGTGATTGAATTCCAGCTAATCCATTTCAAACCCTAAAAGATAATGCTACTAAAGTGCTGCACTTAATATGCCAGCAAATTTGGAAAATTCTGTAGTGGCCACAGGACTGGAAAAGGTCAGTTTTCATTCCAACCCCAAAGCCAAACAATGCCAGAGAATGATCAGACTACTGTACATTTGCACTCATTTCACATGATATGAAGGTAATGCTAAAAATCCTTCAAGCTAGGCTTCAATAATACAGGAACCCAGAACTTCCAGATGTAGAAGTTGGAATTACAAAACACAGATGAACCAGAAATCAAAATGCCAACATCTGTTAGACCATAGAAAAAGCAAGGAAATTATATATATATAAAAAAAAAAAATCCACTTCTGCTTCAGTGACCATGCTAAGACCTTTGACTGTGTGAATCAGAACAAACTTTGCAAAATTCTTGAAGAGATGAGACTAGAAGACCACCTTATTTGTCTCTTAAGAAACCTATATGCAGATTAAGAAGCAACAGTTAGAACTGGTACATGGAACACAGGACTGGTTGAAAATTGGGACAGGGATGCATCAATTCTGTATATTATCACCCAGCTTATTTAACTTCTAGGCAGGATGCATCATACAAAATTCCACGCTGTATAAATCACAAGCTGGAATCAAGATTACCAGGATAAATATCAGCAGCCTCAGATATGCAGATGATACCACTCTAATGGAAGAAAGTAAAGAGAAACTAAAGAGCTTCTTGATGAGCATGGAAGAGGGGAGTGAAAAAGTTGGATTAAAACTTAACATACAAAAAAATAAGATCATGGCATCCGATACCAACACTTTATGGAAAATAGGGAAAAAATGGAAACAGTGGCAGATTTTATATTCTTGGGCTCCAAAATCACTGTGGACACTAACTGCAGCTCCAAAATTAAAAGATACTTGTTCCTTGAAAGAAAAGGTATGACAAACCTAGAGAGTGTATTCAAAAGGCGAGACATCACTTTGCTGACAAAGGTCCATATAGTCAAAGCTATGCAAAGAAATAGAGGAAAACAACAGAATGGGAAAGACCAGAGATCTCTTCAAGAAAATCAGAGATACAAAAGGAATATTTCATGCAAAGATGGGCTTGATAAAGGACAGAAATGCTATGGACCTAACAGAAGCAGAAGCTATTAAGAAGAGATGGCAAGAATAACCAGAAGAACTGTACAAAAAAGATCTTCATGACCCAGATAATCATGATGGTGTGATCACTGACCTAGAGCCAGATATCCTGGAATGTGAAAATAAGTGGGGCTTGGAAAGCATAACTATGAATAAAGCTAGTGGAGGTGATGGAATTCCAGTTGAGCTATTTCAAATCCCAAAAGATGATGCTGTGAAAGTGCTGCACTCAATATGCCAGCAAGTTTGGAAAACTCAGCAGTGGCCACAGGACTGGGAAAGGTCAGTTTTCATTCCAATCCAAAGGAAAGGCAATGCCAAAGAACGCTTACACTACCACACAATAGCACTCATCTCACACGCTAGTAAAGTAATGCTCAAAATTCTCCAAGCCAGGCTTCAGCAATATGTGAACCGTGAACTTCCTGATGTTCAAGCTGGTTTTAGAAAAAGCAGAGGAACCAGAGATCAAATTGCCAACATCCGCTGGATCATGGAAAAAGCAAGAGAGTTCCAGAAAATCATCGATTTCTGCTTATTGACTATGCCAAAGCCTTTGACTGTGTGGATCATAATAGACTGTGGAAAATTCTGAAAGAGATGGGAATACCAGACCACCTGATCTGCCTCTTGAGAAATTTGTATGCAGGTCAGGAAGCAACAGTTAGAACTGGACATGGAACAACAGACTGATTCCAAATAGGAAAAGGAGTACGTCAAGGCTGTATATTGTCACGCTGTTTATTTAACTTATATGCAGAGTACATCATGAGAAATGCTGGACTGGAAGAAACACAAGCTCGAATCAAGATTGCCAGGAGAAATATCAATAACCTTAGATATGCGGATGACACCATCCTTATGGCAGAAAGTGAAGAAGAACTAAAGAGCCTCTTGAGGAAAGTGAAAGTGGAGAGTGAAAAAGTTGGCTTAAAGCTCAACATTCAGAAAACGAAGATCGTGGCATCTGGCCCCATCACTTCATGGGAAATAGATGGGGAAACAGTGGAAACAGTGTCAGACTTCATTTTTCTCGGCTCCAAAATCACTGCGGATGGTGACTGCAGCCATGAAATTAAAAGACGCTTACTCCTTGGAAGGAAAGTTATGACCAACCTAGATCACATATTCAAAAGCAGGGACATTACTTTGCCCACAAAGGTTCGCCTAGTCAAGGCTATGGTCTTTCCTGTGGTCATATATGGATGTGAGAGCTGGACTGTGAAGAAGCCTGAGCGCTGAAGTGTTGATGCTTTTGAACTGTGGTGTTGGAGAAGACTCTTGAGAGTCCCTTAGACTGCAAGCAGATGCAACCAGTCCATTCTGAAGGAGATCAGCCCTGGGATTTCTTTGGAAGGAATGATGCTAAAGCTGAAACTCCAGTACTTTGGCCACCTCATGCAAAGAATTGACTCATTGGAAAAGAGTCTGATGCTGGGAGGGATTGGGGGCAAGAGGAGAAGGGGACAACAGAGGATGAGATGGATGGATGGCATCACTGATTCAGTGGACGTGAATCTGAGTGAACTCTGGGAGTTGGTGATGGACAGGGAGTCCTGGCTTGCTGCAATTCATGGGGTCACAAAGAGTTGCACACGACTAAGCAACTGATCTGATCTGATCTGATCTGATGGTTTCTCCAGTAGTATGTATGAATGTGAGAGGAGGACCATAAAGAAGGCTGAGTGGTGACGAACTGATGCTTTTAAACTATGATGGAGAAGACTCTTTTGAGTACCTTGGACTTGATTGTGGATCAAACCAATCAATCCTAAAGAAAATCAACCCTGAATAATGTTTGGAAGGACTTATGCTAAAGCTCCAGTGCTTTGGCCACCTGATGTGAAGAGGTGACTTATTGGAAAAGAAATTGATGCTGGGAAAGATTGAGCGCAGGGGGAGAAAGGAATGACAGAGGATGAGATATTTGATTGCCATCACAAACTCAATGGACCTGAGTGTGAGCAAACTCCAGGAGATAGTGAAGGACATGGAAGCTAGTGTGCTGCATTTCATGGGGTCACAATGTTGTTGACTGAACAACAACAAATTAAGGTTTTTTTTATCCATATAAAAATTCAAAGGGTATTTTAGCCTCAAAAAATAGCTGTCCAACTATGTTGTTTGATTATTCTTTCAAAATGGATCTTTCAAGCCATCTTCTCTCCATGTCTGCGTTATCAATGCTAGTTCAGATCACCACCTGACCTACTTAAGAATCCTCTGATTTTTAATTCTTCTTCACTCATTCCCCACTTAAATCCATTTCTTACTAACTGCTATAGAGTTGTCTTTAGAAGAATGGAGATCATGATCACTCTACTCCTTTAATCTTGTAGTAGACACTGTTTCACTTAAAGTAAAATGTTTGTAAGTCATTCTGCATAACAAATATCTAGAAAGTATAAAGATAAGTAGAAAAATAAAGCAAAGTGGGCAACAGAATAATATCAGACCCTTAGAATTAAATCTGGATTATCTGAGGTGACAAATAAACCAATTAAAATACAGAAACAAAACACAACTTTTAATGCTTTTTGGATCGCTAATATCTTTATGATAAGACCTATTCATTTTTCTGGGAAATGTTTCCAAGAAAAAAGAGAGAGTAAAAACAAAAGACATTGCCGAACCAGTTATCCTGAATGGCATTAAACTCTCAGTGTGTGAAAATGAATATGACATAGTTTATTACAAAATGGGTGAAACAGCTTCATGCAGATTAGCAGAAAATCTTGGCTTGTACATCGACATTGCTGAAAGCATTTATACAAAGGAAAAGCCAAGTACTCCCTGGTGTAATACACACCATGATCTATTGTTGGAACAAGAGTCTGAGCTGTAAGCCATTGGGAACACAGGGAACATAATTGTTTACCCATGACTTTATGCAGATGCTTTACTTTTACAAAACTTTTTTCATTGTTTCCTCTAGAAACTACTGAGATTTTTTTTTTTTTTTCACACAGTGAAAACGAAGTAAAATAATACTTCACAGGGGAATGTGTGCAGTTTTAGATGGGAAAAAGATTGATTCAGCACAAGAATAACTCTAAAAATTTTGTATTTGCTTAACTTACATTCAGGGATATGAGATCAAGAATCAAGTTATAGAGTTGGGCTCTTTGTTTTTTTGGTTGATGGAACTGTGACAATTGGGACTGCAATATGGAAAAAAGGACTGAGCAATTATGAGAAAATTATGAGACCATGAAGTTATTAGCTGGAGACCTTAGTATGGCAGGTCATATATTACCAGAGAAAGTTCCCTGCTGCTGCTGCTGCTAAGTCGCTTCAGTCGTGTCCGACTCTGTGTGACCCCATAGATGGCAGCCCACCAGGCTTCCCGTCCCTGGGATTCTCCAGGCAAGAACACTGGAGTGGGTTGCCATTTCCTTCTCCAATGCATGAAAGTGAAAAGTGAAAGTGAAGTCACTCAGTAGTGTCCGACTCTAGCGACCCCATGGACTACAGCCCACCAGGCTCCTCCGTCCATGGGATTTTCCAGGCAAAAGTACTGGAGTGGGGTGCCATTGCCTTCTCTGGAGAAAGTTCCCAGACTCCTTTAATTTTACATTGCCAAGAATGTGTTGTAGTTATAATATGTATTAATGTAGCTTTCTTCATCTCAGTTTAAGAGCAACTTTGTACTGGGTACAATGCTACATCCTAGGGTTTTGTTGATGCATAGGACTCTGTCCTTTCTTAGAAAGTTATTGGTCCAGTTTGAGAAACGAGAAATTTGAACAGAGTATAACAGGTGCTCATCAAGTAGTGACTCAAGTTGTGCTACATTTGGTCAAAGAAAAAATTACTGATTCTTTTCCTTGTGATAATTAAAGAAGGGTCCATAGAGGGTGGTACATGTAAGACAAATATTGTGAAACCAGTTTGAATAATTTTATTTTTATGTGTAGCAAATAGATCAGATCAGATCAGTCGTTCAGTAGTGTCCGATTCTTTGTGACCCCATGAATCGCAGCACGCCAGCAGCCCCTCTTCACTTTCTGCCATAAGGGTGGTATCATCTGCATATCTGAGGTTATTGATATTTCTCCTAGCAATCTTGATTCCAACTTGTGTTTCTTCCAGTCCAGCATTTCTCATGATGTACTCTGCATATAAGTTAAATAAACAGGGTGACAATATACAGCCTTGACATACTCCTTTTCCTATTTTGGAACCAGTCTGTTGTTCCATGTTCAGTTCTAACTGTTGCTTCCTGACCTGCATACAGATTTCTCAAGAGGCAGATCAGGTGGTCTGGTATTCCCATCTCTTTCAGAATTTTCCACAGTTTATTGTGATCTACACAGTCAAAGGCTTTGGCATAGTCAATAAAGCAGAAATAGATGTTTTTCTGGAACTCTCTTGCTTTTTCCATGATCCAGCGGATGTTGGCAATTTGATCTCTGGTTCCTCTGCCTTTTCTAAAACCAGCTTGAACATCAGGAAGTTCACGGTTCACATATTGCTGAAGCCTGGCTTGGAGAATTTTGAGCATTATTTTACTAGCGTGTGAGATGAGTGCAATTGTGCAGTAGTTTGAGCATTCTTTGGCATTGCCTTTCTTTGGGATTGGGATGAAAACTGACCTTTTCCAATCTTGTGGCCACTGCTGAGTTTTCCAAATTTGCTGGCATATTGTGTGCAGCACTTTCACAGCATCATCTTTTAGCAAATAAGGAGTTAATAATAATATTAAGAAAAATAACATTGCTATGTATAGGCTTTCAGTGTTCTATTTTTCTTTCACAATAAATAACATCTCATATATAATGAGTTTTATTTGCTGAATTATCTAATCTTCCAAAGCTTACATGCCACATGTTCAGTCCAGATACCATCTTATTTTATATTCACTTTTCATTTGCAATTGATGTGTAATTTAAACATCCTGCATACATAGTCTTTTATTAGTCAGATGGAATAAAGCAACTTTAGCAAATTAATATGTCTCATTTGTATTTAGCTTAAATATCAACTCAATGGACATGAGTTTGAGCAAATTCCTAGAGATAGTGTAGGATAGGGAAGCCTGCACTATGTTGGTATGTTGCTGTCCATGAAAATCGCAAAGTATTGGACATGACTGAGCAACTAAACAAAAACAATTTATCTGTTTAGCATAAATGTTTATATGTTTCACTATATATATATATATATATATATATATATTTCACATATATATATATTTCACATATATATGAATATATTTTACAGTATAGCAGTCTCTGAATTTGTATCTACTCTTCCGGCTCTCACATGGCTTAGTAGGTGGCTTGCATTTTGTTATTGATCTATTTTTCCTTCCCTCTGCTTAAAAGACTTGAGTAAATTAGTTATTTGCATGTAGTCCTTTTGTATGACTAAATCAAGGAAGAAAAATGAAACCTACACTTTATAGAAATGAAATCATTGCAGTGGACCCTGTATTACTTATGAGTCCAGTCACAGCACTGTCTGACACCTCTTTCTGCTGCTACAGAGTAAGGTCTGTGACTGATGATGTATAACTCATTAGGATAGGAGGCAGAATTGATGGGAATGGAAATTCAGAATGGCCAATTTTTGATTCAGGCTCCTAAAATTAGGCAGCCATGCTGATCAGCTCCCAGTATTACTAGCGAGGTTACAGACACAGCCAAATGCTGTTAAATTCATAAGACATAAATTTAATGAAACTACCGTCCTGCAGTCACCAGTGAGCATTTGTTTCCCACAGGACATAGAAAATAAGCAATCTTTCAGACCCATTCTTTCAATTAAGGAGATGGGAGGAAATCTGTTGTTCAGAGCAATTCAAAATGTTTTAAAGTGAAATAAAGTGGCTGAAAGGAACGGTCACTTGTGTCAAATTCAATCTTTTAACTGCAAATTTGACTGGTACGATGTTTCAGGATAGAATTAGAGATGGGGTGACAAGGTCTTCAGAGTCATTATAGAACTGAGAGAATTGAAACACGCTTCTTCAGGTAAGACATGGAAATCACAAACCGTATTTTTAGGTTAGTGAGGTTAAAATGAGAAAAAAAAAATGAAATATCTGAAACATAATAGAGTAATAAATAAAAGGCAATGTCCTCTCCTCTTTTTTGCTAAACATTCCTTAGCAGCAATAGGGAATGACTTATTCTTAAAAATTCTGGAGCCATTCGTTAACTTTTTCCTGTTTAAATAATTATGTAATTAGAGAAACTACATCCTGTGTAAGTAATTGTGGAGAAAACTGTATGGTTGAATTTATATCATTCAAAGTAATTTTGCATGGTGATAACCAAAATGAAGTCTATGGTTTATACAATGAAAGGCAAAACGTAGTCTCTTTAAGCTTAAAATAGGTTAAAAACATCAGAGTGAAAATTATGGTCCAGATAGTTGATGTAAAAATGTGCATTTCCTAAGTGTGTAAATGGAGATATTCTATAGACAGAAAGAAAGTTTCTAATAGGGATATATAAAATTACAGAAGTTGTTAAGAGCTGAAGGAACTTTCATAAAGGAATTGCATCAAAAATGATAATTAACAGTGAAACATCTTCTACAAATCATTTGAACACACAAGATTAACAGAATTAAAAAAATTCTCATATTTTCAGTGGCAGAGAAGCAGACGATTTAGTTCAATGTAATTCAAATCACATGTATTAAATATTTATCAAATGGTAAATACTGAACTGGGCATGAAATAGTCATAAGACATTTTCAGTCACTGCTCTATAGAAGCTAATATTTCAGTGAGGAGAAAGGCAAGTTGGCAGATATTTCTAATGCCATCTTATTTTAAGTTTACCAGACGTTAAGCTCCATGGAGCTTGGAGCTAGAGATTGTTTTATGTTTTAATTTTGTGTGCATTGTTTCATCTTAAGTGATAAACTTCAGTTTAGTCTCTCAGTCGTGTCCGACTCTTTGCGACCCCATGAACTACAACATACCATCACCAACTCCAAGAGCTTGTCTATCACCAACTCCAAGAGCCTGCTCAAACTCATGTCCATTGAATCGGTGATGCCATCCAACCATCTCATCTTCTGTCTTCCCCTTCTCCTCCTGCCTTCAATCCTTCAGCATCAGAATCTTTTCCAGTGAGTCAGTTCTTCGCATCAGGTGGCCAAAGTATTGGAGCTTCAGCTTCAGCATCAGTCCTTCCAATGAATATTCAGGCCTCATTTCCTTTAGAATGGGCTGATTGATCTCCTTGCAGTCCAAGGGACTCTCAAGAGTCTTCTCCAACACCACAGTTCAAAAACATCACCGCAATTCAAAAGCAACACCGCAGTACACTACATCATTTTATACCTCACCTTATATAACTGATGTTGTACATATTGTATATTAAATAAAGCTTTATTGAATGACTATGCTATGCTAAGTCACTTCAGTCGTGTCTGACTGTGTGACCCCATAGACGGCAGCCCACCAGGCTTCCCTGTCCCTGGATTCTCCAGGCAAGAACACTGGAATGGGTTGCAGTTTCCTTCTCCAATGCATGAAAGTGAAAAGAGAAAGTGAAGTCGCTCAGTCATGTCCTACTCTTAGCAAACCCATGGACTGCAGCCCACCAGGCTCCTCCGTCCGTGGGATTTTCCAGGCAAGAGTACTGGAGTGGGGTGTCACTGCCTTCTCCGATTGAATGACTAATCAAATGAAAAAGGAAGCATTCTGTTCAAGTGCAAAGAATTTTTATTTTGTATGGAAAACATCTTCAATTTCATGCCATCAACTCTGTTAGTCAAAATATGTACATGAACATCCCCATCATAGCTATATGAATCTTTGTACATAGGTACTGCTATGCAGATCTGTTCAGGACAATAGAAAATTTAAAAAATAGACATGAAAATAAGATAAAAATAAATAGGAATAAAAGTTCTAATATTTTTCATCCCATTCACTTATAATTTTTGTGTATGTACCTGAGGTGAATGAAATCAGTTTTATTTTGAATTAGTTTTTTGAAGGACTAAGTATGGGAGTAAAAATGTTAACTGACATTTATATGACCCAGTGTAAATTTAGGGTGATCCATACTTTTTTATGTCTATAATCCTATAAGATAGGATTAGTGGGAGACACACCATATAACTGGTAAAACTGAGTAAACAATCTAGTTAATTTACTTGAGAAAAATCAGTCCTGAAAACAATATACAAAATAACTTATAGTGGTATTGATTGAATCCTTGAATAAGTTAATTCTCAATATGTATGTAAAGAAAAACACTTTCGGAAGATTATAGAAAAAACTTCCTGGCAAAATATATTCAATTTTTTAGCCTTTAAATATACTTAGACAGTGTTTGAGTTTACTAATTTCTCAGAGCCTAATTAAGTGGCTACTAGTGGAGACAACATGGGGAATAAAAAGAAATGCATTTTACAAATCAGTGGAATTTTGTTAGCAAATATAAAATGATTCTTTATTTGATTTTAACTTTTATTAAAATTTTATGTAAGAAAACACCTGATCATCTTATTTCACAATTCTTTAAAAGGTGATGTGATTGATAGAACGTGACTGACATAACCCAGTCAAATTAAAATAAGATAAAAGTTGTAGTAAAGTATAGAGTAATTGCATACCACTGATCATCTCTGTTATAAGGGCCAGGAAACTTTATCCTTTAGCCCCCTAAAAGAAACCTACTGCTTGTAATACCACTCGATACCATGCTTTTCTTTGGTATGGAAAACCTCTCCAATTTCATACCATCAGCCTTGAAGATCCCATATGAACAATTCGCCTGTTTTATTGATGTTGTGTGATCTTCCTTGTCTCTGTCATCTATTCTAGAGATCCTATTTACCTTTATTTTTGAGTATTGCTTATCATAATACATTTAGAAATGCTTTTCATCCCGATCTGAACTTTGGCTGTCTGGACTGATGATACAACTTGGAAGTTGATGTTCTTCAAAAAGGAGTACTCAGAACAGGGACAAGTAACAGGAAGCAAGCCCAGTACACCTCGAGTATTCCCTGCATGAGTCTGATACCAGTTTCCTGGGCCTAGCACCACTCCAGCCAACCTATCTCAGGCCTGATGAACATTTGTCCCCAGACATTATGATACTGTTGCACATTAGAAAATTTGGTCTTGGGCATCTATTACAACAGAAAAAGTGTAATTTCCCAGATGGATGAAAAGACATGCAGAAAATGGTTATCCATCAGCTTGTTTTGTTTTGTTTTCTGGCAATGGTTTTCTCTTTATTAGTCTTGTCTCAAGCCACACATGGTAGACCCAGCACCATCAGGATTCCACTAACTTTATCATGAATAAAGACCTTAGGGGAATAGTATTGTTAAAATAGTCTCATAAAACTACCATTATTGAGATATATAAGTTTAAATTCAGTTATATGTGTATCTTTGAGTAACTACTGTGGCCAAGTAGATGCAGTTCTCAGATTAACAAGATCAGTTCAGTTCAGTCGCTCAGTTGTGTCCGACTCTTTGAGACCCCATGAACCTCAGTACCCCAGGCCTCCCTGTACATCACCAACTCCTGGAGTTTACCCAAACTCATGTCTATTGAGTCAGTACTCTTTCTAAAACTAGCATGTAGAAATTAAGTATACTCAAACCAGATTTACTATTTGATTTTTAATAGATGTACTATTGCTGTTTGCAATATCTGTTATCTCAAGTCAAAATAGATGCTGGGACAAAGGGAACTGTCTTTCAATGGTACCCACTTTCATTACAATAACACTCTTCCTGCAGAAGATAGCTTGAGACAGGCTGGTCTGTGAACATTTTCCTATGGAAGAGTTTGTTTTTCCAAATGTTCTTTTACAAAATTTGTCATGTATCTAGCAACAATCTTAAAACACACCTGTTTTTCGAATGCAGTGACTGTTTCATTTATAGAGTTAGTATTTTCATCATTTTACAAAGTCTAATACTTGATACACTTAAGAAATTGAGATTACTATTAAGCATAAAATTTATGAACACCTAATAGAGATTTTTCCTACCCAAGTCATTTTTCCTAAGAGGCCATTCTTTTGAGCTTGGGATTAGCAAATCATTCATGCTTTATGACAGTTTATGCTTCTGAAATTCAGAAATCACAGCCATTAAAGATAAAAAGACCTTTAAAATGACCAGTACCTCAAGCTTCTAATCTCCTCCAAAAGCAGAAGACAGAAAGAGAAACTTACAGTTACTGACCTTTATTCTAAAAAAAAAAAAAAAAAAAAATTCTGTAATATTAAAGTTCTAATGAAATGTTGAAATATAAATGTATTTAAATTGCTGATAAAGACAGATTTTTCAGACACTTTCAGTTGAAAAATATTTGCATTCTTACCATGGTATTTTTATTTTATTTTATTTAGATATTTTTTGAAGTTGAAGTAATGTTGATTTGCAACATTGTGTTAGTTTGAAGAGTACTGCAAAGTGATTCAATTCAATACACACACACAAACACACACATATATATATTATTTTTACAAAATACTGATTATTATACCCTGTGCTATATGGTGGGTTCTTGTTCTTTATCTATTTTATACAGAGTAGTGTATCTTTTCATCCAGATCTTGTAATTTATTCTTCCCCTATTCACTTTGGTATCGATAAAGTTTGTTTTCCATGTTTGTAAGCCTATTTCTGTTTGGTAAATAGGTTCATTTGTAGTATTTTTTAGATTCCACATATAAGTGATATGATGTTTATCTTTCTCTCTTACTTCACTAAGTATGATAATTTCTAGGTCCAACCACATTGCTGAAAATGGCATTATTCCATTCTTTTTAAGACTGAATAATATTCCATTTATATCCATTTATATGTATCTTCTTTCAACTTAATTTATTTTAAAGGTGCAATTTGAATTACTCAGGAACCTTTACTTAATAAGTTAAATAAGCAGGGAGACAATATACAGCCTTGATGTACTCCTTTTCCTATTTGGAACCAGTCTGTTGTTTCATGTCCAGTTATAACTGTTGCTTCCTGAACTAAATATAGGTTTCTCAAAAGGCAGATCAGGTGGTCTGGTATTCTCATCTCTTTCAGAATTATCCACAGTTTATTGTGATCCACACAGTCAAAGGCTTTGGCATAGTCAATAAGCAGAAATCGATGTTTTTCTGGAACTCTCCTGGTTTTTCCATGATCCAGTGGATGTTGGCAATTTGATCTTTGGTTCCTCTGCCTTTTCTAAAACCAGTTTGAACATCAGGAAGTTCACGGCTCACGTATTGCTGAAGCCTGGCTTGGAGAATTTTGAGCATTACTTTACTAGTGTGGGAGATGAGTGCAATTGTGTAGTAGTTTGAGCATTCTTTGGCATTGCCTTTCTTTGGGATTGGAATGGAAACTGACCTTTTCCAGACCTGTGGCCACTGCTGAGTTTTCCAAATTTGCTGGCATGTTGAGTGCAGCACTTTCACAGCATCATCTTTCAGGATTTGAAATAGCTCAACTGGAATTCCGTCACCTCAACTAGCCTTGTTCATAGTGATGCTTTCCAAGGCATATTTAACTTATATGCAGAGTACATCATGAGAAACACTGGACTAGAAGAAGCACAAATTGCAATCAAGATTGCCGGGAGAAATACCAATAACCTCAGATATACAGATGACACACCACCCTTAGGGCAGAAGTGAAGAGGAACTAAAAAGCTTCTTGATGAAAGTGAAAGAGGAGAGTGAAAAAGTTGGCTTAAAGCTCAACATTCAGAAAACGAAGATCATGGCATCTGGCCCCATTACTTCATGGGAAATAGATGGGGAAATAGTGGAAACAGTGTCAGATTTTATTTTGGGGGGTCAAAAATCGCTGCACATTGTGATTGCAGCCATGAAATTAAAAGACGCTACTCCTTGGAAGGAAAGTTATGACCAACCTATACAGCATATTCAAAAGCAGAGATGTTACTTTGCCAGCAAAGTTCTGTCTAGTCGAGGCTATGGTTTTTCCTGTGGTCATGTATGGATGTGAGAGTTGGACTGTGAAGAAGGCTGAGCGCCAAAGAATGGATGCTTTTGAACTGTGGTGTTGGAGAAGACTCTTGAGAGTCCCTTGGACTGCAAGGAGATCCAATCAGTCCATCCTAAAGGAAATCAGTCCTGGGTGTTCACTGGAAGGACTGATGCTGAAGCTGAAACTCATGGCCACCTCACGTGAAGAGTTGACTCATTGGAAAAGACCCTGATGCTGGGAGGGACTGGGGGCAGGAGGAGAAGCGGACGGCAGAGAATGAGATCGCTGGATGGCATCAACAACTCGATGGACATGAGTTTGGTTGAACTCCAGGAGTTGGTGTTGAACAGGGATGCCTGGTATGCTGCGATTCATGTGGTCACAAAGAGTCGGACATGACTGAGTGACTGAACTGAACTGAACTTTACTTAATAGCAGAAATAGAAAATACTTAAATGGGATTTTGAAATTCCCAGGTAGCTCAGTGGTATATGAGCTGCCTGCCTATGTAGGAGACATGGGTTCAGACCTGAGTCTGGAAAATTCCTTTAGAGGAAATGGTAAGCAACACCAGTATTGTTGCCTGGGAAATCACATGGACAGAAGAGCTTGGTGGGCTATAGTCCATGGGGTTGCAAAGAGTTGCAAAAGACTAGGCAACTGAGCATGCACAGCATGATGAGATTTCAATAAGTTTATTTAGAGAGACAGTAAAGCTTATGACACATATTTAGGCAAAAAAAAAAAAAACGTACTTTTCTATATACAGAGCACCTTGATTGCTTTTAGGCTATTGATAAAGTAGCTTGAAAAAAAATCATATTATTTTTCACTGGCACAAAATGCATTTAATAAAACATTATTCCATTTTATTTTTAACCTTTGTTTTCTCAACACAATGTGAAATTTCCTTATCTAATTTGAAATCTGAACAAAGCAAAATTTAGCACACAAGGATAGAAATAATGTAAAAGTACAGATATACATAAAGAAGGAGATAATTACGACATATCCAAATCATCTGAAAATTTTCTCAAAGTAAGGTAAATGGAAACCCTGAACAAAATATCAATACTGTGTTCCCTTGTGTCTTAAAATATGTAGTCTTATGAAAATTGAAATGCTTTTTATAAAACAACTAATTTTTAGAACTGATCACCAACTGTCACTAAAACAGGTCTTTTCATTTGCCATTCAGCAAGCCAAACAATGAAATGCTGAGATTTGCACCAGAGAAAGGGTTTATTCATGAGGCAGCCAAACACGATGAGAGAACAAATCTCAAATTTTCCTCTTTGAAGGGCATGGACTTGGGATATTTATGAAATAAAAAAACAGTGTTCTTAGGTGTGGGGAATGGTATTTGGAGGTAAGGAAAAGGTGAGGTCATTGGAGTTCTATACAGGCATATCTGAGTTACATGCTTCTTCATGGGATGCATATTTTAATATTTGGCTCTGTACTGTCAAAGGGTCATCCATCAGACATCAGCACAGGCCCAGTTTTAAGGTCAGTGGTCCCAAGCAGTCTTAGCCAGTTGATCATGAAGTGGACACATTGACTTCAAGTTCCTGGAAAATACCTTCGGCAAACATCTGTTTAAGCTAGATGAAGCTTGGAACATAGACAGTTTGCAACAAAATAATTAAGATGGGCCTGCTCAGTGAAGGTAGGCAGGAAGCGTACAGGATTTCAGCAAACTGTAAGACTCACTCAGCAATTTCTGTTACTCAGCAGTTTCTGTTAACCCTAAGGTGCATGGTTTCATAACAAACAAGAAGGGGTTAAAACAGTACTTTAATGATTAACTCTAGAAGCATTTTTGCCATCCTCAGTGTAATCAGAAATGCCTTTTCCACTTACTCCAGAGTATGTTAGCACAGTTGAGATTTTTCTAGGTTAACTGAATAAAGCGATAAAGCATTTCAATATTTTCCAAATATAATAATTTCCTACCCTTGTTCAAAATTTTTGATTATCCAAATGTGCTTTTCAAAGCCATTATTTTCCTCAATTTCTCCCCTTCTTCCTCTAACCTAGTGTTGCAGTCAACTGTTTAGCATAGGGAGCTACTGAGGGTCTCAGGAATTATCCTACGATGTTTGATTTGACATTTTTGCAAAACTGTTCTATTTGATTTAAACAGCTTTTTCAATTTAGCTCCTAATTTTCAAAGACATAATTCCTGTTCATTTTTCATATTGCTTCTTAAATAAACATCACCTTGTCTGGGGGCCTTAGAAGATGAGTAGGTATTGTGTTTCTTACTGTTTATATACCTTTCCAGAGGACCCTGTATCATAGTACTGACCATATGCTGTTAACCTGCTCATAATCTGTATTGCTTGACACATAGTTGGAGCTCAATATGTAAATCCTTCCATATCATGTGTTGTATTTCTAACACATTTGTGGAATAGGAATGAATTATTTGAAGACAATGGGAGGCCTTCCAAAGGATCTCAAATAAATTTGTTTCAGCTATAATAATGTACTAAATTTGTTTTTAATATCCAAATGCAAGTTATTTGAATCTTTTAGATTCATTATTAGCTATATAAATTATTTTCCTAACTAGAGAAAAAAAAAAAAAAAAATATATATATATATATATATATATAAAGTTCAATAAAATTTTAAACTTCTCACTGGCTTTTAGAATTCTTTCACTCTGCAATCTAAAGGATTTATTCAAAAATAATTATATTTACTCATTGTGTTTATTTGGAATGGATTGCATTGTATACCTCAGCAGAAGTGTGTAACTAAGCATCATGCAACTTTAGCCTTCTCTGAATGAACTACTACTTAGATTTAAGGCATTATACTTAAGGAAAAGGTTAAAAATACACAAAATTTCATAAAACCTATTATAATTTTTCTCCTAAATTTCAAATTTTGGAATGTGACTCACACAAAAAAAATGACATAATAGATTATAAACTAATAGTGTCTGCTTCTGTAATGTGACTAGCTCCATATATCACTTGCACAATATTTCATGTTATCCTGATGATGCCATGTGGATTTTGTATACCTTGACAATTATATTTGTGATGGTTGTGCTTAACAGCTTAGCTAATCTGGTTGTGATGTATCAGTATTTTCAACCAAATATTCATCTTCCTATCTGTTGTGTCATTTTCAGTAAGAGGATGCTATTACCCGCTTCTCTTTGACACTCTTGCCTACATGACTTATTTTGGCCAGAAAAATTACAAGCCCAAGAAATGGGCATGGTGTCCTTTCTGAGCAGAAGCTGAGTTACCTCATGGCTTGTCAGGTTTATTTTTCTTTTATAACAAGACTAATGATGCCCTGGATAAGGGCTTCTACACAACTGTGAATTCTGAGAAAACGGCATGAAGCAGAGATGTAGTTGAGAACTTGAGATTTCTCCTTCCTACTAGCTGTGTGAACTTTAACTCATTAGTTAACCTCTAAACATGAGTGATGATACCTCCTCATGTCATTATTATGGATAATTAAATTAATACTAAAAAATGGCCTTAACATCTAGAAATATGTGTATAAGCAATAAATTTTGGAAATCTCCTTAATTTTGAATTTCAGTTGGAAGAAAATCACTCTAGGTTTTCTTTTAGTATTAATATATATTTCTAGGATTCACAAATCTATAGAAAATAATGCAAAGAAATGTCATATAAACTTTTAACAAATATCAATATTTATTGGGCTTCTCTGGTAGCTCAGACAGTAAAGAACCTGCCTGCAATGCAGGAAACCCATGTTCAGTCCCTGGGTCAGGAAGATCCCCTGGAGAAGGAAAAGGCAATATTTATTACTAATAAAATATTTTAGGATTAGTGTAATCTTATTATAATAATAGGGCTTCCCTTGTGGCTCAGCTGGTAAAGAATCTGCCTGCAATATGGGAGACCTGGGTTCAAACCCTGGGTTGGGAAGATCCCCTAGAGAAGGGAATGGCTACCCACTCCAATATTCTGGCCTGGAGAACTCCATGAACTGTATAGTGCATGGAGTTGCACAGTCAGACATGACTGAGTGACTTTAACACACACACATATATATATATATAAATAATAAGTAGCTATTATTACTATGTTGTATTTCTCTTCTCTATTTGAATCTAAAACAAACCATAAGTTCACATCATTTCATTCCCAAATGCTTGTCTAAAGTGTATTGCATCCCTAGTACAATGCAGTTATCATTGGTAACAAATTAACAATTTCTAAAACTCAGTTAATCTTTCATTTCAGTTAGTATTTTACTCCTTGCTGTTGCTGCTAAGTCGCTTCAGTCGTGTCCAACTCTGTGCGACCCCATAGACGGCAGCCCATCAGGCTCCCCCCGTCCCTGGGATTCTCCAGGCAATAACACTGGAGTGGGTTGCCATTTCCTTCTCCAATGCATGAAAGTGAAAAGTGAAAGTGAAGTTGTTCAGTCATGTCTGACTCTTAGCGGCCCCATGGACTGGAGCCTACCAGGCTCCGCCATCCATGGGATTTTCCAGGCCAGAGTACTGGAGTGGGGTGCCATTGCCTTCTCCTTAAATTCAGTTAAATTTCACTAATTGTTTAAAAAAATAGCTGTGCATTTGGTTTTTTGTGACCAGGGTAAAAACAACACCTTCACATTATATCTTTTGATGCTTCTCAAGTTTATTTTTTGTGGAATTTTAAAGCAAAATTTTACATTAAAAAATGTAGAAACAATTGAGCATCTATTTGCCTGGAATCTAGGTTCAACTGCTAGTGTTTTGCTACATTTAATAAATCTATATATTGAATTATCTGGTTATGTTCTAAACTGTTTTAAAGTAAATCACAGAGGTCTTAACAATATTTAATAATTTGTAATACATTATAACAATATATTCTCCATGTTTTATACCACAGACACCTAAAGTTAATATTCCTAATATCTAACACCTTATCCGTTTTAATATTTCTGAGATGTTGTTACTTAGCTGGGATGAAAATGCAGAAACAGTGAGGGATTAAAAAAAAAAAATGTTTGTGTGTCTGCCTTCAGCCTTGCCTTCTATGGCACCCATGTTCTTAGTCGCTTAGTCATATCTGACTCTTTGTGACCCCGTGGAGTGTAGCCCACCAGACACCTTTGTCCATGGGGATTCTCATGGCATAATACAGGATACATGGCATAATACTTGGCATAGTACATTGTGGCAATAATACATAATTAAGTATCAGATCAGATCAGATCAGTTCAGATCAAATCAGTCGCTCAGTCGTGTCCGACTCTTTGCGACCCCATGAACTGCAGCACGCCAGGCCTCACTATCCATCACCAGCTCTCGGAGGTCACTCAGACTCACATTCACCGAGTCAGTGATGCCATCCAGCCATCTCATCCTCTGTCGTCCCCTTCTCCTCCTGCCCCCAATCCCTCCCAGCATCAGAGTCTTCTCCAATGAGTCAACACTTCGCATGAGGTGGCCAAAATACTGGAGTTTCAGCTTTAGCATCATTCCTTCCAAAGAAATCCCAGGGCTGATCTCCTTCAGAATGGACTGGTTGGATCTCCTTGCAGTCCAAGGGACTCTCAAGAGTCTTCTCCAACACCACAGTGCAAAAGCATCAATTCTTCGGTGCTCAGCCTTCTTCACAGTCCAGCTCTCACATCCATACATGACCACAGGAAAAACCATAGCCTTGACTAGGCGAACCTTTGTTGGCAAAGTGATGTCTCTGCTTTTGAATATGCTATCTAGGTTGGTCATAACTTTCCTTCCAAGGAGTAAGCGTCTTTTAATTTCATGGCTGCAGTCACCATCTGCAGTGATTTTTGGAGCCCAGAAAAATAAAGTCTGACACTGTTTCCACTGTTTCTCTATCTATTTCCCATGTAGTGATGGGACCAGATGCCATGATCTTCGTTTTCTGAATGTTGAGCTTTAAGCCAACCTTTTCATTCTCCACTTGCACTTTCATCAAGAGGCTTTTTAGTTCCTCTTCACTTTCTGCCATAAAGGTGGTATCATCTGCATATCTGAGGTTATTGATATTTCTCCCAGCAATCTTGATTCCAGCTTGTGTTTCTTCCAGTCCAGCATTTCTCATGATGTACTCTGCATATAAGTTAAATAAACATGGTGACAATATACAGCCTTGACGTACTCCTTTTCCTATTTGGAACCAGTCTGTTGTTCCATGACCAGTTCTTACTGTTGCTTCCTGACCTGCATACAGATTTCTCAAGAGGCAGATCAGGTGGTCTGGTATTCCCATCTCTCTCAGAATTTTCCACAGTTTATTGTGATCTACACAGTCAAAGGCTTTGGCATAGTCAATAAAGCAGAAATAGATGTTTTTCTGGAACTCTCTTGCTTTTTCCATGATCCAGTGGATGTTGGCAATTTGATCTCTGGTTCCTCTGCCTTTTCTAAATCCAACTTGAACATCAGGAAGTTCACGGGTCACGTATTGCTGAAGCCTGGCTTGGAGAATTTTGAGCATTACTTTACTAGCGTGTGAGATGAGTGCAATTGTGCGGTAGTTTGAGCATTCATTGGCATTGCCTTTCTTTGGGATTGGGATGAAAACTGACCTTTTCTAATCTTGTGGCCACTGCTGAGTTTTCCAAATTTGCTGGCATATTGAGTACAGCACTTTCACAGCATCATCTTTCAGTTAGTCCTGAATATTTATTGGAAGGACTGATGTTGAAGCTGAAACTACAGTACTTTGGCCACCTGATATAAAGAACTGACTCATTTGAAAAGACCCTGGTGCTGGGAAAGATTGAAGGTAGGAGGGGAAGGGGACAACAGAGAATGGGATGATTGATGGCATCACCGACTCAATGGACATGAGTTTGACTAAGCTCTAGGAGTTTGTGATGGACAGGGAAGCCTGGCATGCTGCAGGGGTCACATGTTGGGGTCACAAAGAGTCGGACCCGACTGAGCAACTGAACTGAACTGAAAGACAATGTTAAAATAAAATTAATCCATTATGCTTTTGTTTAGGAAGGGTGTTCTTTCCTTCCTTTCTGTTCTTTCCTTTCCTTCCTGATGGTAGCTCAGTAGAATTCCTTAAATATAGTTGGAAGTGGCAATGCGTGGTGATGGGTGCTGATATATTACATTAATACTTTTTAGAGTGACAGCACTCCTGATGATGAATTATACTAATATTGCAGTTTATCACATGAGCAGAAGTCTGATGATGCATTACCACAATATATCATCAAAGCAGTTGTATTTATTTTCTTTTTCACCAATCTAAGTCAAGTCAAAAAATTCTGTTAAGAAGGCAAATCTATAAGTTCAGGATGGCTTTCAATCTGTTTGTTTGTGAGAAAAAAAATTCTTTGAGAAAGGTTATGACACTTGTTACTATAAAAACTGAAAATGACTACTGAGAAAGCATTATTTTGCCTTAGTGCTTAACATGTGCATCTGATACCTTTATTTTAAAAGATCATAGTATGTTATGAAGTTCTGCTTTATATTGGCATATAAATTTTATATCCATATATAATCCATATACATATATATTGACATAACAAATGGTATATCCATTGGATCTGCAATACCTTTCATATTCTGATAGAAAAATCTGAATGAGGCTAAGGATAGTGATAATTCTTTATTACATAATTCAGGGATAGTGATGAATAAAATGAAGCCAAAATGTTTGTATTGACTGCCTTAATTTAAGAAAACTTAAAAAAAAATACTACTATTTTACAATGAGGAATTAGTTCCTGAAAGTACCTCATTTTCTCAAGCAACCAAGAAAACTTTGATATAGATGATTATGTGATTAAGGGAACTATAAAGAATAATTTGATACTGGATATTGGAGAGAAATTGAAGTTTATTGGCAGGGTAGGCATTTTAGGGAGGGCAGCAGAAAAATAAAGGAAAATTAGGGAGATTGGGAAGCCTGTACCATTAGGACCTTTAAACCCATCAACTATGGCTCCTAAGAACAATTTGCACTGAATTTAAGATTGATTCCTAGAGAAGGGAATGGCAACCCACTCCAATATTCTTGCCTGGAGAAGTCCATGGGCAGAGGAGCATGACGGGCTACAGTCCATGGCATCACAAAGAGTCAGGCATGATTGGCGACTCACATTTTCACTTTGATCGGCTTCCCTTATAGTTCAGTTGGTAAAAAATCCACCTGCAGTGTAGGAGACTCCAGTTCGATTCCTGGGTTGGAAAGATCCTCTGGAGACAGAATAGGCTACCGACTCCAGTATTCTTGGGCTTCCCTTGTGACTCAGCTGGTAAAGAATCCACCTGCAATGTAGGAGACCTGGGTTCAATCCCTGGGTTGGGAAGATCCACTGGAGTAGGGAAAGGCTACCCATTCCAGTATTCTGGCCTAGAGATTTCCAAGGACTGTATAGTCCTTGGGGTCACAAAGAGTTGGACACGACTCAGAGACTTTCACTTCACTTTCACTAAGATTAATTATCAAGGGCAATTCCAATTGTAAAACATATATTTATAAATTGAAATTATCAATAACAATTTGGACTGAGAACTAGTCAGTGCACATAGGGAGGTTCAGTTATATTTGTTGCCTTCATTTGACTTAGCAAATATCAAATATAAATTTTAATTTAAATGTATGGAAGGTGAAGGTTTTATTATTTCATATTTTTGCCTCCTTTTAAATGTAAATTCCATGAAACACAATATTTGATCATATAATGATGTCGGTTAATAGGTATGAACTTATTAGTGTATATCTATTAAGCTGGGCTTCCCTCAGTGGTAAAGAAATCACCTGCCAGTGCAAGATTTACAAGTTCGATCCCTGGGTCAGGAATTTCTCCTGGAGAAGGAAATGGCAATCCACTCCAGTATTCTTGGCTGAGAATTCCCATGGACAGAGGAGCCTGGTGGGATACAGTCCATGGAGTTGCAAAAGAGTGAGACACGACTTAGAGACTACATAACAACAACAGCATCAACAGTCTGTTAAGTTAGGAAAATTGACAAAGGAGAACTAACAAAAGTAAAAACCATAAGTCTTGCAAATGATATAGTAACTTGGGGAGCTAAATAATAGTATCGATAATATAACAGTAAAAATTTTTGCCATGTAAAGTGCTGTGAAGTCCAGAGTACCATAGTGTTTGAGATTTCATTTTGCCTTTATACTGACTCTGGAAGATGAGAGGCACCCGGGTTAAAATCTTGGACTTTGAATTTCAACAAACCGGAGTTTTGAATCTTAGCTCTTTCATTTATTGTATACATGGTTTTGTGTTAGATAAGTGTGTAAATCTTTTAGTATCTCCAAAATTCAATTGCTTTATCTGAAAAACAGAGAATAGAAAGAATGTAAACCTAATAGAGATTGTGTAGACTTAAGGGGATAATATGATTTTTAAAGGTTTACGGCCATATTTTTGGCATTGGAAGTGCTCAATATATACCATTACTGTCTGTTTCATCTGCATTTTCAAATCAGAAAACTAAGGACCAATATTTGGCAATGGCACCTGGAAAGGAAAAGTGAACTGCAAACTATTTTAATGATTCTTACTGATATACAATTATGTCTCTCATGCAAACTAAATCAATGTTGCTGTGGTAGCAATGGTTTAGTTTGTTCATTTGTTTGCTTTTCTAAAATAAAGTCCTCTATGAAGTTGTTGAGCCAGTCCAGTGCTCTTGCCTAGAAAATCCCATGGATGGAGGAGCCTGGTGGGCTGCAGTCCATGGGGTCGCTAAGAGTCGGACACTACTGAGTGACTTCACTTTCACTCTCCACGTTCATGCATTGGAGAAGGAAATGGCAACCCACTCCAGTGTTCTTGCCTGGAGAATCCCAGGGATGGGGGAGCCTGGTGGGCTGCTATCTATGGGGTCACACAGAGTCGGACACGACTGAAGTGACTTAGCTGCAGCAGCAACATGAAGCTGTTGGCTATGTTTATTCAGGGAAAGCTTCTAAAATGAGAGAGGTTTTCTATCTTTTCTAAGAATTTTGGTAGGATGACTTATTGAATTAGAAATTAAAATTTGCTTTTTCCTTTTGAATATAAAACCTGAATTCATCAGTGTATATAGACCTATAATAATGTATTTTCCCAGTTGGAATAGAGTTTGGAGTTTAAGATGAAGATGGGACAGGATTGGGGTGAACGGAAGTGAACGTTTATATAAAAGAGAAAGATGTATTCATTTCTGAAGGGATTCACATATGGCCCACTAGAAATGTTTTTTTTTTTTTTTCCTTTTCTTCCCCCCCCAGAATATCCTGAAGATGGGAGGGAGAGGTGGGAATTAACACTAAAAAGTATGGGTCTTGGGTGCCTTTCTAAAAGCAAATAAGCACAAGAACAAAGAAGCCAAAGCTCTGAGGTGTCTACCATTCCATGCTTTGACATGAGCATGTGCAATGACCTGCGGGAGCCCGCAGAACAGAGGGTGCAGTCTCATTTCCTCTGAACTGATTAAGTATATTCACGTAATTCATATATATATTTTCACATACAACTGCACAGAAAGAGGAGCGGAAAGAGCCCCCAAAAGCACAGAATTTAAATCAATTTACATTTGAATGATTAAAAAAATTCTGTTTTCTTTTAAACTAGAAAGGCTGAGTACCTTGATAGTTAGCAGCACAGAATGAATCACCAGTTGGGCTGATGTCAAATTCCTATAAGTTGTGGCATGGACTTGAACAAGTTATTTAATCTTCCCACCCTTCAGTATCTTCACACATGAGATAATACTAACAATATTTATAATATAGAACTGTTAGAATAAGTTAATTAATATAAACACATAGTATAATACAAGTTAAAGTATTTATAGGGTAATGTGGATGAAATATTAATAAAGTAATTATTGTTGCTTGTAAGAGCAGAATTGCTATGGAATATCAAGTGTTGCTGCCATGATCAGTCACTCAGTCATGTCCATCTCTTTGTGACTCCTTGAACTGTGGCCCTCCAGGCTCTCTGTCCATGGGATTTTCCAGGCAAGAATACTGGAGTGGGTTGTCATTTCTTCCTCTAAGAGATCTTTCCAAGTCTGGGATTGAATTTGCAGCTCTTGCACCTACTGTAAATTAACTGGATTCTTTACCACTGCTCCTAGGAAGCCCTATAATACCAAATAATGATAAATTATTACAAGTAATAGCTGCGAGTGTGAACCAGGACTCAAGGACAGAAGGAATGTTTCTCATAATTATTTTATAATAATTTGGAATAATTTATTTTCTGGTCATTGTCTACTCTATACTTGTAAAACTGTGTATATACTGCTTCTGTAAGTTAATAAAAAATAAGCTACAAACCAGAATGGAATATTTGCATGATTTTATTAGTAAAGTAAGCAATTATCTTTTTTCTTTAGGATATAATTTTGTGAAAACAAAAGATAATAAATCAGTTCAGAAAAATGCAGCTCTGTTTTTAGTCTGGGAAGTTTTATTTACTATGTAGAGATTTAGAATCACTATTCATAGTTATTATAATGACAGCAGCTTGTCTAAATATTTTGATAATACACTTGATCTCAGACTATGAAAAATTTGAACAATTGTTACATTACAGTTGATTTCAAAATAAAACTTCTTTCTAAAAATGATCTTACATATATGTAGGCAATTTCTTAATATCAAAATTAACTTACTTTGAGCAGCTGCCAAAATGATAATTCTCAGATAATTATGAATAAAATGTTAATAGTAAAAGAAAAAATATGCTGACAAAAAGTTTTGATTAGGTAAGTTGAACTGCTTGCTATATGTGCTTTTAAAATGCTGGCTCTTCAGTACTATGGAAATTCTCCTAAGAAAAGTCTGATGTCTACACTTTTAATTACTCAGATTTAAAAATATATTTTAGGAGTGAATATTTATTATAAAATATCTTTAAATTTAAATACTTCATGCAAATTAAATTACACATAAAATTATGAGGTCATTTTTCCTCTTTCCTGATATTGAAATACAGTGCTATGAATTTTCTCCTTTCCTCTCTAGAGAATAAATCGTGTTTTAATTGCATTAGTAAGGACATAAGCTAGATGTTAGGAAACATGTTTTATTGTTTTAGATTACAAAAGGTTATAGAATGTTTGGTTTTGGAAGGACCTTTGCAATTATTTAATCCTCTCTCTCCACTTTACTGAGGAGGGAGCCAAGCCTTCCATAGTGACTTGCATGAAGTCAGCTTAGCCATTTGCAAAGCTAGAAATGGAAATCAGTCTTTTTTTTTTTTTCCTTTCCAAGTTGTGGAAGAAAATTGTATCCATTTTGTAGTGTGCACAATTTCTGACATTATTTACACAGTTGTATTCAAATATCTTTGAGATGAGGGTGTTGGTGGTCAAAGAGTGTTAGATTGCATGGTAGGGCATTTTTCTTTAACCCCGTTTTCTTTAATGAGATTAAATTTGCTTCCATGAAAGCAACTGTATTTTTCCCTGCCAGCCTGCCATTTCAGCCACAGGCTAGAGACGATGGAATGTGGTAGTTAACAACATTTTGAAACCCACCAGTTTCTCATGAAATGCATGGTCAAATAGGACTTGGAGAAAGTTATTCACAGAAATAAATGAATAAATAGCTCTGTGTTATAATAATTAAGTTGTATGTTGGGTAGAAGGGTGTGAGCATCATAAAACGTTGGTTAGTGAAATAGGTCTCTGTGTGGCAGTGAGCATGCCTCTGCCTTACATTGTTAGCATTAAACAGTATATTTAAACGAAAGAAAGAAACACAGCTATTAGTGTTCCTTGTAACCATAATACAGCAATTGTGCAGCTATTTGTGGAACCAGAGTGTGACCTAAATTGTGAGAGCTGGTCTGCTCCCATGCAAGTCTCAGACTTTGAGTCAAACACTAATGAGATTAGAAAGAAGAGGAAAAGCCTCATCAGTTATGCCCTTGGGGCCTCATTTTGGTTTTATGTTTTCTTAGCTTCTTAATCATTTGTCTCCTGTGTCTGATCCCCCAAATTGTGTTACCTTCCAGATTGTAGGGTAGATGTATTTAGTTCAGATATTTCCAAATTTGTAGTCTGAAGAGGTCCTAATTCTACTTAATAGTCAAATAACCTAAGTGAAGCTTCCTTCTTAGGTGCCTTAGGCAAGTATACTGATCTATCAAGTTCTTTTTCCCCAAGGATTTCTATAAATCTTTGGAGAGTACTTGCATATTCCTCAAGGATCTCCTGTTTGCTTAAGATCAAGATGCTCCCTTCTAAAAGTGTGCTGGTTAGTAATATGTACTCCAGGTGAACTCACCAGTTAGGGACACAGAAAAACTTTATCAGGTGCTAAAGTGTGACCTGAGCTGGAGGGTCCCTTTGGCCACAGGTCAAAGATTTGGCAACTCAGATTTGACCATAGCCCCCTTTTCACAGGCAGAACCAAGAAAACACTATAGAATTTGCCTGAAATTCTTCTCTTGACTTCTATCCTATCCTGACCCACAAACTCTGAATTTCTCATTATAGAATGTCTCATACGTTGATTTAATGTATGTAGTGCCAATGACATGACTCCATCTTTGTAGGCAGCAGAGCTCAGTTCAATTTGTACTTTACTGCCACGCATATCGGCGAAGGCAATGGCACTCCACCCCAGTACTTTTGCCTGGAAAATCCCATGGACGGAGGAGCCTGGTAGGCTCCAGTCCATGGGGTCGCTAAGAGTTGGACACGACTGAGCGACTTCACTTTCACTTTTCACTTTCATGCATTGGAGAAGGAAATGGCAACCCACTCCAGTATTCTTGTCTGGAGAATCCCAGGGACAGGGGAGCCTGGTGAGCATCCGTCTATGAGGTTGCACAGAGTCGGACACGACTGAAGCGACTTAGCAGCAGCAGCCACGCATACAACCATAGCATGAAAGGAGACCGATGTCAGCTTATTGGATTCTTAAATGATACAGAAAATGAAGTAATCAAAACATTGTCTGGGGTTATTGTTAAGCCTGCTGAGTAGAAAGGCTGCTGCATATTATTGAACTTCCACATAAGAAACTATTGCTGTATGCACAGAAAGACCAAATGATAACAAGGAATTAGGGTGCAGACAATTAAACACACTTGGTGGTAATAAATTTGCTCTCAAGTAGCTCTAAGTAGCTTCTTTTCCTGTCATCCCATTAATAGTTGATTTTCTGGTCAGGTGCACTATTGATCGATTTGCACTGAAGCCATTTCTTCCTCATTAGCTTCCCAAACTTTTCTTTGCCTCAATTTTCCTCAAATACAAAGGCCTTTTACAAGATTATAGAAGAAGAGTTGCTTGGCAACGATTTCATTCCTGTAACTGTCATGGTTGAGCACACAATGTCACCTTTTTGGCAGGGATAAGTCAGATGTTTTACTATTTCCAAAGTTTACTCCATTTAATTACAATGTAAGATATTTCGTTATTTTTAATTATATATTTCCTACATGAATGTTTTCAATATTTTTAATTGTACATAGCTCTGTTGAGACAGAACAATGATTTTTATTCTTTATGAATGTACTCAGAAACTTTTTCTGGTTAAAAAAATGCTAGCAAGAAGTATGTCTGTTTGTTTATTATTCTCAAAAAGTCTTTTCATACCCTAAATGAGAAATCTGGGCCCTTACAGTAGTAATAGCCATCTACTGTTCTGTTCTCAATGATTATAAAATATAGAAGCTTATAGGCAAACAAATAGGCTGCAGTAAATTCCTGTAACAATAGAAAATTAGTTTTCATAATTTTTCTGTTGTCTTCCCACACCTATATACCAATTATATGGTTTGTATCTGTTTGATATAAGGTATTCTATGTGTTTTGTGTATAATAGTTATATAATTCACAGTTACTCATAGACTTAGCTGTTAAGATGTTTTGTGATGACAATATAGTTTTGTGCAATATTGAACATACCAGGTGTGAGATGTAGAAATAAGCCAAAAAAAGTTGGAAATAATAGACATAGTTGACTTGAAAATGTAAGGTTTAGAGGCACAGATCCCTGCATAGTTTAAAATTCGAGTGAACTTTATGGGTTCCTATTTAATGAGCCATTCCTATCTGTGGTTCTACATCCACAGCTTCAACCATAGGCAGATCAGATAGTGTGGTGGTACACAGCTGTTGAAAATAATCTGTGTATAAGTGGACCCACAGAGTTCAAACTCATGTTGCAACAGCCCAGGAGTCAACTCTACAACTGTTTCAAGGCAATACATTACATCTTTTTTTTTTTTTTTTTTTAACAGACCATAACTTTCCTGGTTTGGCTACACTTAATTACAAAGAAAACAACTAAAGGTAAATAGAAACTTTTGTATCTAACCCTGGGGATGGGCTGAAGTATCTAGTGCATTATTATGTCACAGAATTTAAGAATGCAGAATTTGGGCTAAAAGCTCTGCTGCTGCTGCTACTGCTAAGTCCCTTCAGTCGTGTCCGACTCTGCGACCACATAGATGGCAGCCCACCAGGCTTCCCTGTCCCTGGGATTCTCTAAGCAAAAACCCCGGAGTGAGTTGCCGTTATAGTCTAATATTATGTGCCTTCATGCATTCTCCTTGAATGTAGAACAGTTTATAAAATGTCATAGTTGTTTATTTATTTATAATTATTTTTCAGAAATTAGAAGACAAATCAATCACAAAAACTTAGTAAATATCCTTGATGGTATTTGGTGGGAAAATCTATATGCAAAAATCTAGATTCCTCTAACAAAATATGTTTTCAAAAAATTTCTACTTTTATCAAATTCATTTATAATTACCTATTTGATAATTTTGCCTGCAATAGTTACTAGGTGACCGGAGGGTATACACAATTGTGCACTGAGATTGCTCTTGTCACATGACTTCCTTGTATGTTGTAGGAGGAAATTCATGTGAATCAGTCCTTGGGGAGGCATAATTTTTCTCATCATCGTATTATCTGTTCAGTTTAGTGGCATTTTGGAAGACAAAGGGAATAAAATATGTATTCCATGGAAATATTCAACTGGAATTCCACATCATTTTTTTAGATAAGAGTACTAGATCAATTTTCTTACCAATATTAAAAGAAGCATTAAAATAGAGGTCTGAAGTTAAATTACAGTTACAATTTTTAGTGTTCCTGTTATTAGGCGACTAAGGAAGTATACTGTTGAACATGGAAAGGAAGGCTCTTGTCATGTGCCTTCTTTGTGTGTCGTTTTGAAGAAATCCATTTAAATCATACCACATAAATGCATGATAGCGGACCAGGTATAACTGACACCTGCAGCCTCCATATTCTCACTGATAGCCAGTTGTGAAGATTTTTGACATTCAGCGTAAAAAGTGTGTTTCTTAGATGACCTAGTTTCCAATGACATTCAGTGTAAACATGTAGTTCTTAGATGATTAGTTTCCTAAGGATGCTGTAACAAGGTGCCACCAACTGGGTGACTTAAGACAACAGAAAATTTTCTTTAGCAGTTCGGGAAACTAGAAATCCAAAATCAAGGTGTCTGCTGGATGGCTCTCTCTCTCTCTCTCAGGTCTTTAGAGGAGAGACCTTTCTTGCCTCTTCCCATTTCTGGTACTCCAAAGTGTTCCTTGGTTTATAGCAACATAACCCCAATGTATGCCTTTATCTTTATGTGATGTTCTCCTTGTGTTTCTCTATCTTTTAAGACCCTTATGAGTCCTTATGAATTTTGGGTGGAGTCTTAGAACATAGCATGTCCCAGATCATCAAATTAGTCTAATGTGTTGACTGGATATTCAACTCAAATAATAGAAACTCTAAACCTAGTTTCGGAGAAGGCAGTGGCACCCCACTCCAGTACTCTTGCCTGGAAAATCCCATGGACGGAGGAGCCTGGTGGGCTGCAGTCCATGGAGTCGCGAAGAGTCGGACACGACTGAGTGACTTCACTTTCACTTTTCACTTTCATGCATTGGAGAAGGAAATGGCAACCCACTGCAGTGTTCTTGCCTGGAGAATCCCAGGGACGGGGGAGCCTGGTGGGCTGCCATCTATGGGGTCACACAGAGTCGGACATGACTGAAGTGACTTAGCAGCAGACCTAGTTTTCCTGACTTTCTCACTCTATATCCTGAAAAAGATATTTGGCTTACTAATATAGTTATTATTATAATTTTATCAGAGTAGAATGTTTATTATACCCATGCCCATCATTTTCTTCAACGTACTTTTCATTGGATGCTGACTATTCATGGGGATAGTCCTCTTTATTCTTGTTCTCTTTTATACTTTTACTAAATTAAATTATTCATGCATGGGGTGCAAATTGCACATAAATAATACCAAAAAATATTAATGTGATAAGAATTTAATGTTTATTTTTAATTTATTCAAGAGGATATGTACAAATTATTGCCTTAACCATATATCTAATTAATACCCTAAGACATTGAGGCTGACTAACTTATACATTCATACTCATGGAAATAAATGAATGGCTAAATTGATTGATTGATGGGCAGGTGAGTGAATTGTTGGATGAATCACAAACTTATAGTTTTAATAAGTTTTTGCCAATCAAATAGGTATCAGTATTCTAAATAGCACATTATAGGCTCACACTTTAGTAGATAGCTGCAGTCGGCATAGACTGCTCTAGTACAGGGTTTCCCCGGTGGCTCAGACGGTAAAGAATCTGCCTTCAATGCAGGAGACCAGCATTCAATCCCTGGGCTAGGAAGATCCCCTGGAGAAGGGAATGCCAACCCACTCCAGTATTCTTGCCTGGAAAATTCCATGGACAGAAGAGCCTGGTGGGCTATAGACAATGGGATCACAAAGAGTTGGATATGACTGAGCAACTTTCACTTTTCACTCTAGTACAAGGATTTTGCAAGAATATGAATTGACTTTCTATTATTTGCTATATCCTGATAAAGTTTACATATATAATCATATTTCATCTAGAAAACACTTATTTTGAGGCCCATAGGGCCATAATCATGAGAAATGCTGGACTGGAAGAAACACAAGTTGGAATCAAGATTGCCGGGAGAAATATCAATAACCTCAGATATGCAGATGACACCACCCTTATGGCAGAAAGTGAAGAGGGGCTAAAAAGCCTCTTGATGAAAGTGAAAGTGGAGAGTGAAAAGGTTGGCTTAAAGCTCAACATTCAGAAAACGAAGATCATGGCATCTGGTCCCATCACTGCATGGGAAATAGATGGGGAAACAGTGGAAACAGTGTCAGACTTTGTTTTTCTGGGCTCCAAGATCACTGCAGATGGTGACTGCAGCCATGAAATTAAAAGACGCTTACTCCTTGGAAGGAAAGTTATGACCAACCTAGATAGCATATTCAAAAGCAGAGACATTACTTTACCAACAAAGGTTCGCCTAGTCAAGGCTATGGTCTTTCCTGTGGTCATGTATGGATGTGAGAGCTGGACTGTGAAGAAGGCTGAGCGCCGAAGAATTGATGCTTTTGAACTGTGGTGTTGGAGAAGACTCTTGAGAGTCCCTTGGACTGCAAGAAGATCCAACCAGTCCATTCTGAAGGAGATCAATCCTGGAATTTCTTTAGAAGGAATGATGCTAAAGCTGAAACTCCAGTATTTTGGCCACCTCATGCGAAGAGTTGACTCATTGGAGAAGACTCTGATGCTGGGAGGGATTGAGGGCAGGAGGAGAAGGGGACGACAGAGGATGAGATGGCTGGATGGCATCACTGACTCGATGGATGCGAGTCTGAGTGACCTCCGGGAGCTGGTGATGGACAGGGAGGCCTGGCGTGCTGCGGTTCATGGGGTCGCAAAGAGTCGGACACGACTGAGCGACTGATCTGATCTGATCTGATCTGGGCCATAATTTTCATTTACTTTCTCTTATGACCTGTGTACTTCCTGAGGGTATAAAAGGATATGGAAACATTCATAAAAAGTTATAAATTCTGAGAATTTATTAATAATGAATTAATATGTCTCAGCACTGGTTATACTACCAGTGTGCTTTGGAGGATTTTGAATTCCTCTGGGTAATTTGTTTTGCTAAAAATATGTAGCTTAAAAATTCAGACCACTAATGTATTGAACTTTTCATCATCACATTTTAAAAATGTTTTCTCTACAGACATTTGAATTGTGAAAAATCGCAAAGTAGAGCCATTAAAATACTTTCAGAAGTCATTAGGGTACTTCCTCATTGCACATTCTTTATAAATATTTTGAGTTGTGGATTAGAATAGCAGTCATTGAATAAATATTGAATTCCCATTTTATACAAAGGACAATTTCATTCAGGTTGAATATTTTCATATTTGCACCCCAGTAACTTATTCTCTAATGAAATGTGCAGAGCTCCCCTACAAAAATCTAGTACAGGAGAATGTAATTATGTGATAAGAAGTATATATGTATTTTTAAACTAACAAAAATGGAATCTAAGGGGTTTCAAGGAGGTGATGAGACTTTTACTGACTCTTGAAAGTGAGATAGGATTAGGTAAGTTATAAAAAATAATACAGTCTCAGAATAATGAGATATCCTCATCTGTGTAGTCTTAGGGTAATATGGAAATCTATTTTATCAAAGGGAATGATGTGTTTTGAGAGTTAATGAAAATCAGTTGGAGTGGCTTTATGGACGGTTATGAAAATGAGATGTTTTTGTACTATTAAGATTTGTTGGCCTATTGACTTATCTGACTTTAGAATATGATATGTTCTAAATACAAATAATATATGAAAATTATATATAAGTATATCAATAGTAATTTACTAAAATTAAATATTACTATTGCTATATTATAGCAATGCTAATTAACATGCTAATATTAATATATTTTAACAGTATAGTAAAATAATAAACAATTTTTTAAGAACACAAATTCATAGGTACAGAGAAGAGATTCATGGTTGCCAGAGGTGGAGTGTGAAGGTATGGGAGAAATGGGTGAACTTTGCTTTTTAAAAATTTAAATAAATTATTTGCATAAATGTATGTAATATAACTTTATACATACATATATTTAAAATAGAACTTTATATAATATAGAGATTTACATATATACTAGAACATTATTTCTCTGTTACTGCAAATTCATACTTTACCAACATTTAATTTCTTAACTAAGGGTGAAAGATTTATAGATATTTTACATTTTCCATTTGGTTTCTATGTTATTAATAGTCTTATTTTTACCTGTATTATAATGACCTCACAGTTGAGAATGTGTTTTGGTGCTTTGTGAAGGCATGCGATTGTGTGTGTTTGCATGTTTTGAGTGCTAATTGCTGTTTGGAAATTTCCTTAGCACACACGAAGGATTCATCAATGGAGACCATGAATTCCATCTGTATGAAGCCCTCTGAAGTTAGATGATGGCTCTTAGCTGGTTGATTCTTTGACTGGTAAAGATGCCTGATCTCTCTGTAACTTGCTACCACAGATCAGTCTAGCCATAACCTGTAACACTTAGATTTTTTATTCCTAGTACCATTTTCTATATCTTGCGGATTCCAAAAGCTATGTCAGACTCTTCTATTGGTTCTCCTAGGATGTTACTTAATTTGCCTGGGAGTGGTTAGACAAGGTACTGTGCTCTTATCAATAGAAACTTGTAGTAGAAAAATTTGATTGGCAGTGTAACTTATTATGAATTGAAAGATAAAATTAATATCTCTTTATCTGGAATAGCTCCTCAGTATTTCTTTGTATTTCATAATCTTTACACTTTTGGCAGATCAAGAGTATGCTTGTAGAATGAGCCTAAGTTTACGGTTGTCTTATATTTATTTCTTCATGATTAAATTCGGCTTATGCATTCTTGAAAGAGTGTCATAGAAATGATTTTTCTACTCAGTTTATCATATTATGATGTACATAATTTTTTTATTATTTTTGATGTTAACTTTGTCACCTGGTTGAGGATTTGTCTGTTGGGGAGTCTCCATAGAAAAGTTTCTATTTTTACTTTAGAAATTAGTAAGTACTGTGTGTGGATACACTTTGAATACAAATAAGTGTCCTTATTTTCATTCAGCTTATACTCACTCACTTTGCATTCACTTATTTTATTGTATGTTATTATGATTATTGCCAAATAGTGATTTTCTAAGTTTATCATTTCTTCTACATTTATCTGTTGACATTATTCTGTGAGTAAGAACTTTCCATTTTTTCCATGTATTTTGTTCATTTACATAAAATTTAACTCACAAATTCTAAATTGATTTGATGGGAGGTTCAAATTGTCATAGGTTTTTCTATTAGGAGTAACTCCAATCTTGTTTCTATAATATTTTGACGTATCTCTATCATTGAGCACATTTTACACTTCTGGCATACTATGTTGCACATATATTTTATACTTCCAATTTCCCAGTCCCAGAAACATTCATTTGTCCATGGAGTTTTGTTACTTCTTGTTACAACTGGGCACTAGGTGTGCCAAATGCCACTGGGTGCCATTGTTTCTAGAAAATGTGTGTATAAATGAATCCATCGGCTTCTATTTGTGGGTGTGTGTATGTATTTCTCAGTCACTCTATCCATCTATTCATCTACCTATACAATCTCTCTATCTCTTCAGAATAAATTCAGCCTGTTATTAGAGAAAACTCTTCTTAAAGCTCACAATAATGCATATTAAGGAGTAAAAATAGTGCATTTAAATAAAAGAGACATTAATACAATTATACAAGGAAATCCTGGGGCTTCCCTAGTTGGCTCAGTGGTAGTGAATCCACCTGCCAAGGCAGGAGATGCGGGTTTGATTCCTGGGTTGGGAGATCTCCTTGAGAAGGAAAGGATGATCAACTCCAGTTCTTGCTTAGGAAATACCATGAACAGTGGAGCCTTGTGGGCTACATCCATGGGGTCACATAAGAGTCATACATCACTTAGCGACTAAGACAGCAACAACAAAGGAAATCCTACTGTCTGTTCTCACTAGTCATTGTGGTAATGTTGCATAAAGTCACTGAATTAAGGAAGCATTGCTTCTGGGTCCAATACAAGCTTTAGTCCTTAAACTCTGGTCACAACATTTTTATCAGGTGATCAATGTATATGTTTTATGAATTTTTTAAAAATATTTTCAATGTTTTGTTGATTCATTGACATTGAACTCACAGCTAATAATTCTAACACATAATATTTTCTCTATAAACCTTACCACAGTCTTCTTGCACTTGAGGGTATTAGCCGACACCTCAGTAGAACAATTTGGGGTCACTTTACATGGAAGAGTCACAGATGAAGGCACATTTGTTTTAGATGGCACTAAACAGGCCATAAGAAGAACCCTTGTAGGATAAAATTTAAAATAGGAAGCCAGAGCATCACCCTATTAGATCTTGCCTGGGAACATGCACAACAGGGTCACCCAAAAGTTTTTCCACTTTATGTGTATCTGGGCATAACTAAGAAAATACTCTGAGTATTGATTTACAATGGGCTTTCCTAGTGGCTCAGATGGTAAAAAAAATCTGCCTGCAGTGATTTACAAATTAATTTTAGCAATTAGAAGGATTTTAAAATATTGATCAATTGTGCATATATGATCTAGGTGTTATTGGAAATGCATTTTTTAGATGTTATTACTATTTAAATCAGTAACTTTGACGAAAATGGATTACCTTCCAAAATATGTATGGACTTCATCCAAATAATTGTGAACCAAATAGAGTGAGGTCCCCCTTGGCCAAAAAAATAAAGTCTTCCTCCAGAATGCCTTTGAGTTTGAAGTACAACCCAGGTCAACTTTTTTAACATCTCTCAGTCTATAGGCCTGCTCTGCAAATTTCAGTCTTAACAGCCCCATCATCATGTGAGCCAGTTGCTTAAAATAACTCTCTCTGTGTGTATATACATATACATCCTGTTGGTTCAGTTTCTATGGAGAACCCTAAGTAGTACAGTAGCCAGTGTCAATTATCATGTTATAACAACTCATTTTATATGTAGTAATAGCAAGTGCTAACAAAAAAGTAGATGGTTTTCATATAAGAACACATATAGAATAGACAAAATAAATCAGATAATTCACAGGTTAAAAAAAGAAAATCTTAAGGGTTTTATATTTAATTTCAGATATGCTGACATATTACCCATTAGTGTGAAGACTTGGCTTCAGGTCAGTCACTCAGTCATGTCTGACTCTTTGTGACCCCATGGACTTTAGCAGCCTGGCTTCCCTCTCCATCACCAATTCCTGGAGCCTACACAAACTCGTATCCATTGCATCGGTAATGCCATCCAACCATCTCATCCTCTGCTGTCCCCTTCTTTTCCTGTCTTCAATCTTTCCCAGCATCAGGGTCTTTTCCAATGAGTCAGTTCTTCACATCAGATGGCCAAAGTATTGGAGTTTCAGTGTCAGCATCAGTCCTTCCAATGAATATTCAGGACTGATTTCCTTTAGGGTGGACTTGTTGCATCTCCTTGAAGTCCAAAGGACTCACAAGAGTCTTCTCCAACACCACAGTTCAAAAGCATCAATTCTTCTGCATTCAGCTTTCTTTATAGTCCAACTCTCACATCCATGCATGACTCTTGGAAAAATCATAGCATTGAGTAGATGGAACGTTTTTGGTAAAGTAGTATCTCTGCTTTTTAATATGCTGTTGAGGTTGGTCATAACTTTTCTACCAAGGATCAGGCATCTTTTAATTTCATGGCTGCAGTCACCATCTGCAGTGATTTTGGAGCCCAAGTAAATAAAGTCTGTCACTGTTTCCGTTGTTTCCCCATCTAGTTGCCATGAAGAGCTGGGACTGGATGCCATGATCTTAGTTTTCTGAATGTTGAGTTTTAAGCCAACTTTTTCACTCTCCTCTTTCACTTTCATCAAGAGGCTTTTTAGTTCTTCTTTGCTTTCTGCCGTAAGGGTGGTGTCATCTGCATATCTGGGATTTTTTATATTTCTCCCGGCAATCTTGATTCCAGCTTGTGCTTCATCCAGCCCAGCATTTCGCATGATGCACTCTGCATATAAGTTAAATAACTAGGGTGACAATATACAGCCTTGATGTACTCCTTTCCTGATCTAGAACCAGTCTGTTGTTCCATATCCATTTCTAACTGTTGCTTCTTGACCTGCATACAGATTTCTCAGAAGGCAAGTCATGTGGTCTGGTAGTGTGCTGACTACTTGGCCAGAATTAACCTTGTTTGATTACTGTCTCCCTAATTTAGCTCTGAGATGCCTTCACATTAAGTAATCAAAAACTCTATTACACTAAGAATTCATACTTTTTAAACTTGTATAATATTAATTACCTTCAAGTGAACAGTTTCTTAGTTTAGGGTTCCTAGAAATTTAATTTCATTAAGATCTATAGTAAGAATAATTTTGAAAGAGAGGGTAGAATAAGATGTTTTACTCAGAAAATGCCAAAAAAGCATAAAGTGATTAAATGCACCCAGCTCTGTGCAATGATTTGCTCAACTGTGATGTGATTGCGAAGCATTTCCTCTGAGCTAACAGGGGACCTGAGTCATTGTTACCAATGTGTGCTGATGCTGCTTTGTTGAGGGTGGTCTGTTCAATAATTTACAATCCTTGTATTGATATCTTCATGTCTAAAATTGCCACCATTTATAAGTGAGTGCTTAAAATCCACTGATACACTTTAATGCAGAATATGGCTTTCTGTTCTGATTTATAGTAAAGCAATGGGTTATAAGAGTTCACTGGTAAGTGAAAGTGGTCACCGACATACAAGCAATCTGTACTCTAGCTGTTGATTATGAGCAGAATTAACTCATGACCAAATGGTAAACTGTTATATACAACTTTGGTTCTGAAAAAATATACAATAAAATTTAAAGGACTTCAACAAACAGTTGTAAAATTTAGTGTCCAAAAAGTTAATGGCTTACATAGACTTAAAGTTCTAGAAAAGAGTAATTAAGGTTGTCTATGTATATATAAAAATAGTATAAGATGTTGAGCCCATCAAAATGAACAGATAACTACTATAGACCTTACATTTGGGGTTCTCAACTGAACTTAGTTGGGCAAGGTAACTGATTCAGAAAACCAAATATGAAGTAAGTTTGGACAGATTTACATATTAGGAAGAATTATAGAGTACCAAAAAAAAAAAACAAAAAACATGAATCATCACAAGAAATTTTTTTAAATGTATTGAAAGGAAAATACATAGCATCTATAAAAAAAGACTAGAGAAAAATTTAATAAAACTGTATTAAACTTTGAGGACTTTCTCTCTTTTCTCAAATTGAACTTAGGAAATTATGAAAGGGAAAATGTGAGTCTAATTAAGCAATGTGCACACACGTCTATACACACAGACCCACGTAGAGTTTAGCTTCTGACAAAGAGTTTAGTTTGTGATGTAGAGTTTAGCTTGTGACTTTGTTTATGATGAACACTTGACATTCACTTTAATTCAGTCTGGTTTAGGAAACTCCAGTGTCCCATGAGAATACTTCTTTGAAATCTGTGTTTTTTAATAAGTGAGATTGTGGTGTCTCATTGCTTATAATAATCTCAGTACTATCCTAATTTTTACATTTGTGTACATGTGTACTGAAAGTCACAGGGAAAGAGTTTTTATCTATTTCAATATTTTCCTTTACAGTTTTTATCAAAATTTCGGCATCCCTAAATTATCAGATAGTAAGAGATGACCAAAGTCCAATACAAATGAATAGAAGTCTTGTAATTATTTTCCCAACCAACCCAGCAAAAGATGTTGAAGTCCTGCCCTAACCTTTGTTCCTTTGAATGTGACTCAATTGGAAACATGGTCAAGTTCATATAAGGTCCTCAGGAGACCTCATTAAAATATATGTTAAGGGGAAATTAGGGCCCCAAGACAGACACTCATAGAGGGAACATGGAGACACAGAGAGTGGTACCCACAAGTCAGTGACTGACAGAGCAATCAGGAGCTAGGAGAGATTCATGGAGAAGATCTTCAGATGGATTCTACCCTGATTTTGGATTTTGAGCTTCCAAAACTGTGAGATGATGTGCTTCTGATGCTTAAATCCTCCGGTTGGTGGTATTCTGTCATGCCAGCTCCAGGAGATGAGTACAAGGAATACTTCAAACATGTTAAGCACTTGTACAAATTCTGTGAAATATAAGATTTTGATATAAAATATAAAATCTTTTAAATTCTAGTTGTGGGACTAACCTCAGCTTCTGTCAACCTCCCCTACATATATAAGCAAATGCTGTTAATGTGACTTAAAGGGATGTCAAGAATTAGAAAATATTTTCCTATTTAGGGGAATAAAAACTGGAAATTCAGTCCAATGTTATGTGAAAGTTTGAAATCTAGTTAAGTTTATGTAATCTGCTTATAAAATTCTATTTCTGAGCAAGTCTCCACATAAAGACTTTTTAAAAAACAAGCATTGTGCTAACATATCTCCATGTGTTGTTTTTACCGAGTTCCTTTCTCAGCTCATACATAATAAAGCTCTGCTTATGAACCTCTGATTTTCTCAGTAATTATTTCTGGAACCATGGTCAATTTGGTTTTGTGTATAGTGAGTCAAAATTTGTTCATTATCTACTTATATGAGTCACATACTGTCCCTCCTGGCATGGAAATATCTTTTTTAGTTTTGCTTGTTCTTTCAAGATATTATTTAATGTTTTACTTTTTGGTAATTGAAATGATTTTTTTTCCTTTTTGATATTGTTTTTCTTTATCAAAAAATGACAAACATCATCAGCAAAATTTTAATTATATTTCTGAAAGTATGTAGCACTTCCACGTTATTAGTTTTGCCTTTGTATTTTTACTTTCTTGAGTGTACATTTTACTCCCTCTGAATGTTTTCCATGAAGGCACTGGCAAGTGTTGGTAATTTGTTATTCAATGCTTTGGCAGCAAATGAAACAGTAAAGTCGATAAGCAGGTGTGGTAGACTGACTAGTGTTCATCAAATTGATCTACGTATTAATACCTGCAACTTGTGAATGTTAGTTTATAAGACAAAAGTGAGTTTTGTGGATACCATTAACTTAAGACTTCAACGTGGGGAAATTATCATAGATTTTCTAGGCAAGCCCTAATGCACAAATGGGGCTTCCTCGGTGGCTGAGTGGTAAAGAATCCACCTGCCAATGCAGGAGAGGCAGGTTTGATCGCTGGGTTGGGAAGGTCCCTTGGAAAAGAAAATGGCAACCAACTCCGGTATTCTTGCCTGGAAAATCCCACAGACAGAAGAGTCTAGCAGGCTATGATTCATGGGGTCAAAAAGAGTCGGATGCATCTTAGCAACAAACAGCAAGAATAAATGCACTCACAGTTTTCTTATGAATGGGAGATAAAGGCAGACTGACTACAGAGGAGAGGAGAGGATGATGTTGTTACTGACCAGGGTGCTTGGCCTTCTTAATCAACAGAACTTGATCAGAGGCCAGGAAATTCAGGCGAGGCTTTTTTAGGGCCCCTGTTGTAGCAGTGGGGAGTAAGAACAAACAACGGGTTCTCTGGCTGGTTCCTTAGATGGGGTGATGTTAGGAGTGTGTCCAAGTGTAGCCTGGAGGCATGGCATAGATGTTCTGCCCACACTGCAGATGGTGATGTATGCAGGGGACATGTGCAGAACACTGTTTTTGCTCCTGACACCCTGATTTGCTTTAGGCTCCTCAAAAGTGGCAGTTGGATTTTTTGGTCTCCTTGTATATGTGGGGTCCATATTTTCCCCAACTGTGCATGCTTGCAGTGACTTTTAGTCCCTTTTTGTTTCTAGAGAAGAAGTATGTCCAGCTGCAAGCATTGCAGTACTTAAACAAAGTGCCCTGGGTCCCAAGCCATTCTCAATGTGATAATACTTCTTCTGGCTGGGAACCTGGAGAGAGGAACTGTAGGCCAAGGAATGTAACAAGGAATGAAGCTCTAGAAACTGGGAAAGCTTCCTCTTCTGAAGGGAACCTGGTTGTGCGGACACTGATTTTGGCCCATTGCTCTCCTCTAGCTTTCAGAACTGTAAAAGAATAGATGTGTGTTTATTTGATCCACCAAACTGTGTTTTTTTTTTAAACCACAAGCAAGTGGTAATTTGTTATACACAGTAGACAACTGATAGAGCAAGGCTCCTCTGAGGAGGTGACCATATCTACTTATGAAGAGGAAGGTGCCTTCCTGAACAGCAGGTCATTCATACCGTGTGAGTTGATTAGAACTAGGAAAAGGAATGTGGAAGGAGATGAGATGATGAATTGAAGAGTCGGAGTAAGGAAGGCAGAACTGGGAGAACAAGAAGGGAATGGTGGACATATGACTGCTTGGACCTTGTAATGACAATCCTTCTTTAACCTTCCCTGCCATGAATCCCCTGTGAAAAGTGGGAGTGCTTTGAATCCCCTAACTCCTGTGGGAGTGCTTTGTAAATCGCAGATTTAAGGAGGTGTCACTTAATACTCAAGTGACAAAATGCAAAATACAGAAGAGAAGAGAAACATATTATATCCCTTTGATCAGGGAAACAAGTACAGTTTAAGTCCAATAAAATCACAGTGAAAAAGACTACCTCAGTCATCATAAGAAATATGCAATTTGGATACTTCAGCAAGACTGAACATTGCTGCTAAATTGCTATTAAGATGGTGGGTTTCACCCATGGTAATGATGAAGCCCTGTCTGTAAGTGGATTTTCAGGCAGTAAGTATCACTGATGGAGCCTGGAGCCAAAGAATCGGGAAAGTCTGTTCATGATCTCAAATTTGTGATAAATGGATGAGATTTTTAAGTGACCGTAGAAGTCTTGTGTCATCAATGCAGAGTTGGGCTCTCCTAAAGGCTCAGCTGGTAAAGAATCAGCCAGCACTGTGGGACACCTGGGTTTGATCCCTAGGTTGGGAAGATCTCCTGAGAAGGGAATGGCTACCCACTCCACTATTCTGGGCTAGAGAATTCCATGGACTGTATAGTCCATGGGGTTGCAAAGAGTCGGACACGACTGAGTGAATTTGATTTTGACTTTCACTAGGACTCAATATGAAACAATTAACCCTCTTTCCAGACTTATAAGTAAGTCTTAAGATCTTATGGACTTTTAGTTGTTGTCTAGAGTCACAATGGAAACTGAGAGACTTTATTATTTTGGGCTCCAAAATCACTGCAGATGGTGACTGCAGCCATGAAATTTAAACATGTTTGCTCCTTGGAAGAAAAGCTATGACAAACCTAGACAGCATATTAAAACATAGAGACTTTATTTTGCTGACAAAAGTCCATCTAGTCAAAAGCTATGTTTTTTCCAGTAGAAGGCAATGGCACCCCACCCCAGTACTTTTGCCTGGAAAATCCCATGGACGGAGGAGCCTGGTAGGCTCCAGTCCGTGGGGTCGCTGGGAGCCGGACACGACCGAGCGACTTCACTTTCACTTTTCACTTTCATGCATTGGAGAAGGAAATGGCAACCCACTCCAGTGTTCTTGCCTGGAGAATCCCAGGGACAGGGGAGCCTGGTGAGCTTCCGTCTATGGGGTCGCACAGAGTCGGACACGACTGAAGCGACTTAGCAGTAGCAGCATGTATGGATATGAGAGTTAGACTATAAAGAAAGCTGAGCACCAAAGAATTGATACTTTTGAACTGTGGTGTTGAAGAAGTGTCTACTTCCTATATTGTAGATCAACTGGACAAAGTGTATGGGAGTTTTCTATTCTATTCCATTGACATGTGGTTTTGTGCTAATACCATACTGTTTGATAACTGTAACTTTGTATTTAGTTTTATGTCAGTGAGCCTGATTCCTCTAGCTCTGTTCTTCTTTCCCACATAAAACTTTTTCAATATCTAAAAAGCAATGTAAGTCACCCTTCTATGTTGAGTAAATCCTACAATTTCTCAACACAAGGAAAACATTTTTCTTTTTCTTTATTATTTTGTATCTAAATGAAATTATGGATCTTCACTAAACTTATTGTGGTATTTCATGATATATATAAATGAAATAATTAATCTGTACACCTTAAATTTACACAGTACAATCTACCTTTCTATACTTCAAGTCCAGTTTCCAAAAATTCCATTTTAAAACTAAAGAGCCTGTTAGTTTAATTTCTGAAAATTATCATATTTCCCTAATATAAGATTTATAAGTAACTTAAAAATAGAATATTTTTATTCTAACAAATATATGTTATAACTTATACTTAAATAGATATATATTATGCATATTTAACAAATATACATTATAATTTAAATTCAGATTAATTTATCTTACATTCTAATTATCATAGATTATTATTGATCAGATCAGATCAGATCAGTGGCTCAGTCGTGTCTGACTCTTTGCGACCCCATGAACTGCAGCATGCCAGGCCTCCCTGTCCATCACCAGATCTCGGAGGTCACTCAGACTCGCATCCATCAAGTCAGTGATGCCATCCAGCCATCTCATCCTCTGTCGTCCCCTTCTCCTCATGCACCCAATCCCTCCCAGCATGAGTCTTCTCCAATGAGTCAACTCTTCGCATGAGGTGGCCAAAATACTGGAGTTTCAGCTTTAGCATCATTCCTTCCAAAGAAATCCCAGGGCTGATCTCCTTCAGAATGGACAGGTTGGATCTCCTTGCAGTCCAAGGGACTCTCAAGAGTCTTCTCCAACACCACAGCTCAAAAGCATCAATTCTTCGGTGCTAAGCCTTCTTCACAGTCCAGCTCTCACATCCATACATGACCACAGGAAAGACGATAGCCTTGACTAGGCGAACCTTTGTTGGCAAAGTAATGTCTCTGCTTTTGAATATGCTATGTAGGTTGGTCATAACTTTCCTTCCAAGGGGGAAGCGTCTTTTAATTTCATGGCTGCAGTCACCATCTGCAGTGATTTTGGAGCCCAGAAAAATAAAGTCTGACACTGTTTCCACGGTTTTTCCATCTATTTTCCATGTAGTGATGGGACCAGATGCCATGATCTTCGTTTTCTGAATGTTGAGCTTTAAGCCAACCTTTTCACTCTCCACTTTCGCTTTCATCAAGAGGCTTTTTAGTTCTTCTTCACTTTCTGCCATAAGGGTGGTGTCATCTGCATATCTGAGGTTGTTGATATTTCTCCTGGCAATCTTGATTCCAGCTTGTGTTTCTTCCAGTCCAGCATTTCTCATGATGTACTCTGCATATAAGTTAAATAAACATGGTGACAATATACAGCCTTGACGTACTCCTTTTCCTATTTGGAACCAGTCTGTTGTTCCATGACCAGTTCTAACTGTTGCTTCCTAAATATTCTCTAAAGATTTTAGTGTCTGGAAATGTCAATCTATGTTTTACTCTTTACTGAACAAGTACATTTTAGATTAATCATATACCAGATACTGTTCTAAGTAGTAAATATAAATATGCTTGACCTTATAAAGTAGACAGTTTAGAAAAGGGAACAGTACACGACAAAGTAATCACTTAAGTGCAGATAAAGTGCACATAAAGGCATAGTATTTTAAGAAGGAGTTTATGTAGGAAATTATTTCATATTGTTGGAGAAGGCAATGGCACCCCACTCCAGTACTTTTGCCTAGAAAATCACATGGACATAGGAGCCTGGTAGGCTGCAGTCCATGGCGTTGCTAGAGTCGGACACAACTGAGCAACTTCCCTTTCACTTTTCACTTTCATGCATTGGAGAAGGAAATGGCAACCCACTCCAGTACTCTTGCCTGGAAAATCCCAGGGATGGGGAAGCCTGATGGGTTGCCATCTATGGGGTCGCAGAAAGTCGGACACGACTGAAGCAACTTAGCAGCAGCAGCAGCAGCATTTCATGTGGTAGTCAAAAAAAAAAATCTCTGAATATTCAACATTTAAAATTAAAAGATTAATAAAAATAAAATAATTTAAAAAGTAGGTTGAAACATTTTTCTTGAAGTGGGAATACAAAATTCAAAGGTGTTTGAAATTGGAATGAACTTGATATATTTGAGGATATGAAAAAAAAAATAATCAAGTGACCAAAATTTGGTTGTTAAGAGAGATGAGTGAAAGAAGATTGAGTCACAGGAGTAGATATGGATGAAAACATGTAAAATCTAAAAGATCTTAGTAAGGAATTTGTATCTTATCCTACATTCAATTGAAAACCATTGAAGAGTTTTTTTTTTTTTTCTTCCAGTTACATTGAGATATAGTTACCATGTGGCAACGTATAAGTTTAAACTGTGAAGTCTAATTATTTGATTTATATACGTCATGAAATGACTACCACAATAAGTTTAGTGAACGTCTATCATCTCATATTAAAAAAAAAAAAGGAAAAGAAAAAAATATTTCCTTGTGATGATAAATCTTAGAATTTATTCAAATAACAACATTCATATAATATATAACAGGTTTATTATATTTATAATGTTGTATATTATATCCCTTCTACTTATTTACCTTAAAACCAGAAGTTTGTACCTCTTGACTCCCTTCATTGAGTTCCCCTTTGCCCCACAGTCTGCTTTTAACCACAAATCTGGTCTCCTTTGCTATGAATTTGCTTGTTTTTGAAATATAATTGATATACAACACTATTTTAGTTCCTGTTGCACATGCACTGTTTTGATATTTGTATACATTTCAAGGTGATAACCATGGTAAGTCTAGTTATCCATCTGTCAACATAAAAATACAGTGCATGATTATTGACTCTATTCTCTTCATTGTCCTGTTCATATCTATGACTTTACTTTGTAACTTTAAATTTGTGCCTCTTAATCTCCTTAACATATTTTTCTTCTATGCGTGCTCCCTCTACCACTGGCAGCCACCTGTTTGTTTTCTGGTATTTATGACTTTGTTTTGGTTCAGCTATGTTTGTTTACTTATTTAACTTTTTAGATTCCACATTTAAGTGAAATTGTATGTGTCTTTCTTTGACTTATTTCACTTAGCATAACACCCTACTAATAATAGATCCATCCATGTCACAAACAGCAAGATTCCTTGTTTATGACTGAGTAATATTCCTGTGTGTGTGTGTGTGTGTGTGTGTGTATGTTTGTACCACATTCTCTTTACATATTCCTGTATTGATAAGCAGTTAAGTTGTGTTCATATCTTGGCTAACATAAACAATATTGCAATAACATAAGAGTACCTTCATATTTTCCAATTAGCGTGTGTGTGTGTGTGTGTGTGTGTGTGTGTTTCTTCAGGTACATACCCAGGAGAGAAATCGCTGGATCATGTGGTAGATCTATTTGTAAGTTTTTGAGAAATCAACATACTATTTTCCAAAGTGGCGGTACCTACTTGTATTCCCACCAACGGTGCATCAGAGTTCCCTTTTCTTCACATCCTCAGCAACACTTGCATGTTGGGTTACTATCTTTGTGATGAAAGCCATCTTGACATTTGTGACCTGGTATCTTGTTGTGGTTTGGACTTGAATTCACCTGATAGGTTGAGCATCTTTTCATGTGCCTATTGATCCTCTTTATGTCTTCTTTGGAAAATGTCTATTAAGACTCTTCTGTGTGTTTTTAATTGTGTTGTTTGTTTTTTTGACGTTGAGTCACATAAGTTCTATGTATATTTTGGATATTTACTCCTTATTGGATATACTGTTTGAAAATATCTACTCTCACTCAGTAGATAGTATGTTGTTTTGTTGATAGTTTCCTGTGTTGTGAAAAAAGCTTTTTAAAGTCCCATTTGCTTAGTTTTGATTTTGTTTTTCTTTCTGAGGAGATATATCTGAAAGAATATCACTAAGACTGATGCCAAAATATATTGCCTATGTTTTCTGTTAATACTAAAAAAGGTTGATGGTTTGGGAACTTTAAATGTTTAATCTATTTTGAATTTAGTTTTCCATATGGTGAGATAAAGCATTCCAATTGGATTTGTTTGCTTGCACTGTCCAGTTTTCCCAATACCATTAATTGAAGAGACTATCTTTTCCTCATTGGGTATTTTTGTCCACTTTGCTGTAGATCAGTTGCCCACATAACTGTTGTTCATTTACAGGCTCTCAGTTATATGTCATTGAGCTGTGTGTCTCTGTTTTTGGAATAACTCTAACCAAGGTGGTAAAAGATCTGTACTCAGAAAACCATGAGACACTGATGAAAGAAACTGAAAATGGCACAAACAGATGGAATGATAACGTAATGATCATGAGTTGGAGGAACTCATATTGTTAAATGACCATACTACCCAATATAATATACAGCTTCAATGCAATTCCTACCAAAACACCAATGTATTCTTCACAGAACTAGAACAAATAATTCTAAACTTTGCATGGAAGCACAAAAGACCTTAAATAGACAAAACAGTCTTAAGAAAAAAGAATAAAGCTGGAGGTATCATGCTTCCTGATTTCAAACTATACTACTGAGCTACAATAATCAACACACTACGGTACTGATGCACAAAACAGTGAAGAATTTTAAGCAGTGGTATGACTTAACTTTTAAAAATTTTGTACTTAAACAAGCAAACAAACAAAAGTTAATGTGATGCTACTCTTAGGAAGGCAGATTGGCAGCATGAATATGATTTAAGATTAGATCAGAGATCAATTCAGGAGTTTTTGTAGGAATAATCTAGTTTTTGGTAATAATGTCTGAGACCAGAATGTTATCTGTTGAGGTAGAAATAAGTACTCAAAGTTGAAATTACAGTATAAGTGAAGAAGAAAGACAGAAGGGTGATTTTTTTTTTTTCTTTCTTGACTAACATGGAAGAAATAATTTACTAACAGGGATAAATGAAGGTGATATCAGAGAATCTGTGCGCATATTTGTATTCATGTGTGAAATAAGAGGTTAACTTTGGAATTTTAATATTCAGAATGTGGAAGACATTTAAATGAGGTAAAAATAAATCATCTGAACTATACATTTGAGCAGCATTGACTTGAGATGGGCTCACCAGTGTAGACAGACAGGAGCAGAGCATCAGGGACAACTACAGGGTGCTCGGTTTTTAAGAGACTGCTAGTGTTGGCATATATTTGAATGCTACGGGAACCATCTAAAACAAGAAGACTGAGATGTAGGAGAGAGTGGGGATTACCAAAAGAAATGTACTTTTAAATTTTTCATTATGATAAATTTTAGACACAAACAAAAGTACAAAGATTGGCACAACAAACGCCCATGTCCCTTTAAGCTAGTTTCAAGTTTTCAAAATATAGTTCATCTTGTTTCTCCCATACTTCCTATGCTTTCTCCCCTCTCCTACTACCAGGTTTTGTTTTAAGGTAAATATCAAAAGTCTTACAATTTCTTTCATAAATACTCAAAAGAATGAAATCTGGAGAAAAAGCAAAAATGAGATCTAGAACACAGTAAGCCCTAAGGACTGGTCAGCTTTTGAACTAGAATAGAGTTTATGGTGGAACTTAAAGATTATAGAACAGTTCTGAAGCAGGTAGAGTATAAAGTTATTATAAACAAACAAACAAAAAAAAACTAGTCAACACTATTTAAAAGAAACAATTCTATTATTTATAAAAAAAATAAAACTATCATTATGAAAAATAAAACAACAGCCATATGTTCAAAAATGTGCAGGATTTGGTGTATGTGTGTGTGAATAGACCACTATCTACAGTGTAAATATAAATAAGAAGGGAGTTGTTTGTGTTTTCTAAGATTTTCCATGACTTCTCTGAGAGTTTAATTATGTCAATGCATTTCCATAAATTTCAATTAACCTCTGTCATAACTACTTTCTTACATATCTTACAAATTACATTGACATTTACCTGTCTTTTGTAAAGATAATCAACCTTTTAAAAATAACAATTAGGAAATTTCTTTAAAAAACAATTTTCAAAACATGATGAATGACTTCTCTCTGAAGTCATGAGATAGAGCTAAAACTATATAGAATTCACTGGAAAAAAATTCAAATCAAATATGATTTGTGAAGAAGATACATACATAGACATTTATGTTTTCTGACAAGCAGAAATGCAGTTTCCTAAATATACTATTATCCTAGTTTTAGTTTTTCAGTGCCTGTGTTAGATATGCAAAGGAGTTAAAACTTAATGACTCCCCTCATTGCATCACATTCATTGAATATTCTGAAGTCCCTAATGTTTTACCAAATTGTTAAATTTTATATAATATATATAATGTATGTATAAATATCTATATAGAAAATCAAATTGTTAAATTTTATATAATATATATAATGTATGTATAAATATCTATATAGAAATTATATAATTTTGCTAAATTATACATTTTATAGTTGCTACTATAGATTATGTCATTTATCTATATATAATCAGTGATTATGGCAGTACTAGTAATAGATGAATTTAACTAAAAATGAATTAGCCATATGAATCATAAAGAGTTTTGGAATGAGCCACATAGTAATAATTTCATCAAATGTGATCTGAAATAGGATAGAAGGAAAAGACACACACTGATATTTTGATTATATCACAGGTGTAATTTCGATGGATATCTGTTTTGAGTAAAAGTGAGTGAGTGAGTGAAAGTCGCTCAGTCATGTCCGACTCTTTGTGCCCCATGGACTAAACAGGCTATGGAGTTCTCCAGGCCAGAACACTGAAGTGGGTAGCCTTTCCCTTCGCCAGAGGATCTTCCAAACCCAGGGACTGAACCCAGGTCTCCTGCGTTACGGGCAGATTCTTCAGCTGAGTCACAAGGGAAGCCCAAAAATACTGGAGTGGGTAGCCTATCCCTTCTCCAGTGGATCTTCCTGACCCAGGAATCCAACTGAGCTCTCCTGCATTGCAGGTGGATTCTTTACCAACTGAGCTATCAGTGAAGCCCATACTACAATAAGGAAAAGGTGAGCTGCTATAAATTGGAGTAAGGACTTGGTGTGCCTTGATTTTATATAATTTTGAATATTACCTCAACTGATTTATGTGTGTTTGTAAATTTTTAAGATAAACAGAAATAAAATCACAGTTGTATTTTTAAAGCTCTATATTACTTTATAAACTGTATAATACATTCATCCCAAGGTTGTTTCTAGACTGAATCTTCTGGAAGTCTTTGTAATAGTAGCTAATTTCATTCTTCTAATATGTGTATAAGGGCTTCCCATGTGGCACTAGTGGTAAAGAATCTATCTGCCAACACAGGGAATATAAGAGAGGAGGGTTTGATTCCTTGGTTGGGAATATCCTCTAGAGGAGAGAATGGCAACCTACTCTAGTATTCTTGCTGGACAAGTCTATAGAAGAGGAGCCTGGTGGACTATTGTCTATAGGCTTGTTAAAGAGTCGGACATGACTGGGGCGACTTAGCATTCACACATGCCATATGTGTAGTGTGTAGAATGAAAATTTAAAACATTTCAAATATATGTAATGATAATGTATAAATAGTCCTGATAGACAATAAATTTGAGGGAGACATATAATTAGCTCAGCTACTCTTTAATAACATAAGCTACATAGTCTTTAAAGACCCAAGTTTGTGTCCAATTTTCCAAATTTTCCTTACCCTTCCTAGTACATGCATATTCCTAGACACACATATTTTCCTTTTTTGTCTCAAGTATATTAAGAATCATAATAACTATTAAATATAGGTGTATAAACAAGTGGCAAGAAGAAAGTATATTCCAGTAAGCAATAATAATCAAACTTTAATATCCTAAGAATCAACTGGTGATCTGGTTAAAATGCAGATTTTATTTCACTCAGGCCAGAATGGAGTCTGAAAATCTACCTTTGTAGCAATCTTCCAGGGGCTGCTGATGTTAGTGTTGAATAGACAGTAATTTGAATATAAAGAATTTAAATCAAATTAAATGGGTTTGGGCATGTTTGTTTTCCAGTAATAGATCATGCCTGTCAGATGAGACCTACTGCTAATGATTATAAACTTTGGACAAAACATTAAAACAAAACAAAAAAGTGCTATTACCAAGTGAAGGTATCAAAGAGTAATTAAAAGTGTATATAAACTTGAGCAGAGTGTGTATGTGAAAGAAAGAAATAGCAATTGGTGACTTTCCCATCTTTTGTGGATTTTCTCGTGAGAATAGGTCCCAGATAATGTTCTTGATATTTTGTGTAGAAAAGCAAAACAGAGATTGATATAAATATGTTCCACATAATGTTAGGGTGAATGATTAACTCCCAAACTATATATTAACATCCTAATCCTTCAAACCTGTGATTATCATCCTATATGAAAAAAATATGAAGATATAATTAATCTAAGGATTTTGAGAATTGATCATTCTGTAAACCCACAGAAATGTCCGTCTGAGAGATATATAGACCAGAGAAACACAAACACACAGAGAAGAGCAATGTGAAGAAGACAGAAACTGGAGTGATATCATTAGCTACAAAACCTTTAAGACCTATGTGAACGTGAAGTCGCTCAGTTGTGTCCGACTCTTTGTGACCCCATGGACTGTAGCCTACCAGGCTCCTCTGTCCATGGGATTTTCCAGGCAATAGTACTGGAGTGGATTGCCATTTCCTTCTCCAAGGGGTCTTCCCAACCCAGGGATCGAACCCAGGTAGGTCTCCTGCATCGTAGACAGACACTTAACCGTCGGAGCCACCAGGGAAAGACCTATGTACGGTCATCAAAAACTAGAAGAGTCAGGACGTGAATTATCCCTCAGAGCCGCCTACAAGGGCTCCTACAAGGAGCACCCCCTGAATGATAGATCACCCTTTTTTATCCTTCTTACTCTGCTGTGGGTGTCTATCTAGAGTTGTCTTTCATGTTTTCTCTGCCGATAACTCAATGGGCTACACTCATAATAATAGCCCCGGTCTAGTCAAGGCTGATGTTTCAAAATCCTTAGGAAGCAATTTTCTGTCTAAGTTTTCCTGCAAAGTCACTATTGTGATATCTTTTCTGTGTTTATATAATAGATTGTCCATTTGGTGGTGGCCTGAGGAAAGACGTGTTGGGTTGCAATTTTTGTCCAGAGAAGGTAGTGGAAATTCACTGATCTAGATGTGTTTTTATTACCCAAGGAACTTTATACCCATAAAACTGCTGTGCCCTTAATGAGTTGAGTGTGTTTTTTATTTCCTCATGATCTAATGTATTTTCTGGTCTAAAAATGTGACATGAAGGTTTGCAATTAGACTCCCTAATTTAGAGTTTGTGCTTCGCCATTCACTGCCTATATACGATTGGTAAGTGTTTTAATATCTTTGAGATTCAATTCTTTTATGTGTAAAAGAGGTATAGAGTATTTATTACATCACATTTTTTGAGGATTTTACGATAAACAGTGGAAGTTTTAGTATAGTGCATGCCAATATGCTAAATTGAATTACAGCATAGTATATCCAATTATTCTAAAGTAGACCAAAAATGATAAGTAGTTTCTTGCTTATAATTCTTGTAAGATATTTCTAAATTGTCTGTACTCTTTATTGAAAATGCATATATATCTGCAAGTTACTGTACAAGGCAGCCTACTGTTTGCCCATGCTCAGTCATCTGTCTTTGGCCCACTTCATCTGTCTCTGGAATCTCTGTTGGAGGTATGAAGTGGTGTATCACATAGGGTCATGATCTTCTTCTCTGCTGGTGACATCAGGAACATGGTACACACTACCAAATATTGTGTTTTATATTAATAAGGCATCCTGGTCTCAAATCAAAGATTTTTTTTTCCAAAATCTTATAAATCATTCCTTAGGTTTATCCTGTATTAGGTTTGCAGTATATTCATTGTAGTAAACTTTTGTTGTGGCACTCAGACACTCAGTCATGTTCAACTCTTTGCGAGCCCATGGAATGTAGTCCACCAGGTTCCTCTGTGCTTGGAATTTTCCAGGCAAGAGTATTTGAATGGGTTGCCATATCCTACTGCAGGAGATCTTCTCGACCCAGGGATTGAACCAGTGTCTGTTATATCTCTTGCATTGACAGGTGGATTCTTTACCCCTAGCATCTTCTAGGAAGCTCTAATCAAATTGTTATTATTTATGCAAGTTGTGCATTTGAATGTAAACTCTGCCACTTACTAGCTGGCAGAAATTGGGAGATTTAGTCTCCTTATCTAAAAAATAAAGACAGTCATTTCTACATCTTGGTGTTAATGTGAATTTTAGATTAAATGTTAGTTGGATATAAAATCTGAAATACGTTTGTTGCCCCTCAAAATTATAGTTATTTTAAATCTGTGATTATTTTTTCAAGTAACAAATTTTTTTATCCCTTCCTTCTGTTGTTTCAGAATTTCACATAAACAAATGCCTATAATTTAATGGATTTTAATCACATCTTCTTTTAGTCTTTTCTTTTAAGCTAAAAAATGACTGGAGAAAGGAACAGCTACCCACTCCGATATTCTGGCCTGGAGAATTTCATGGACTGTATAGTCCATGGGGTCACAAAGAGTCAGACAACTAAGCAGCTTTCACACTTTCATGCTGTTCAAACTCATGATGTTCAAGGGTCAACTGTATTAGTATATAGTGCTATAAAATATTAAGCATATAGAATTATCAGAAATGAAATGCTCCATAGAGTAGAAATAAGATATGAGGTGATTTGCTGTTAAGGCATGAAAGGTGAGATTTGGGCTGTGCAAGTACCTGAAAATCCCAAAGATAAAGAGAGAGACCAAGGTGATATCAGAATGCAGATGAGATGACTACCAAGGACATGACTTGGCTTACAAGTCATTATGCCTTTAAGGCTGTGTCTACCTTGGTCATTTCACCACAGTACAAGCCAAAATAATCAGCTGAATTAATTATGAAAAATAATCAAGGAGTAAGAGATTACTTAATTATATAACATAATCAATTGTCTGAAATTGACTGTTAAACACAGGCATAAATATGCATACACATCTTGAGAGAAATATACCATCTAAACAGTTCCCTTGCTTACATTAAGAACATATGTACTTTTAGCATTTTATTTTGTTTTATTTTGTTTTCTTTTAATAGCCTTAAGTACAGTACAGTTCAGTCACTCAGTCGTGTCCGACTCCTTGCGACCCCATGAATCGCAGCATGCCAGGCCTCCCTGCCTATCACCATCTCCCGAAATTCACTCAGACTCACGTCCATCAAGTGAGTGGTGTCATCCAGCCATCTCATCCTCCATTGTCCCCTTCTCCTCCTGCCCTCAATCCCTCCCAGCATCAGAGTCTTTTCCAATGAGTCAACTCTTCGCATCAGGTGGCCAAAGTACTGGAGTTTCAGCTTTAGCATCAGTCCTTCCAAAGAAATCCCAGGGCTGATCTCCTTCAGAATGGACTGGTTGGATCTCCTTGCAGTCCAAGGGACTCTCAAGAGTCTTCTCCAACACCACAGTTCAAAAGCATCAATTCTTTGGAACTCAGCTTTCTTCACAGTCCAACTCTCACATCCATACATGACCACAGGAAAAACCATAGCCTTGACTAGACGAACCTTTGTTGGAAAAGTAATGTCTCTGCTTTTGAATATGCTATGTAGGTTGGTTATAACTTTCCTTCCAAGGAATAAGCATCTAATAATATGATGGCTGCAGTCACCATCTGCAGTGATTTTGGAGCCCCCAAAACAAAGTCTGACACTGTTTCCACTGTTTCCCCATCTATTTCCCATGAAGTGATGGGACCAGATGCCATGATCTTCGTTTTCTGAATGTTGAGCTTTAAGCCAACATTTCACTCTCCTATTTCACTTTCATCAAGAGGCTTTCTAGTTCCTCTTCACTTTCTGCCATTAGGCTGGTGTCATCTGCATATCTGAGATTATTGAAATTTCTCCCGGCAATCTGGATTCCAGCTTGTGCTTCTTCCAGCTCAGCGTTTCTCATGATGTACTCTGCATATAAGTTAAAATGGACTGGAATGGGTGAATTTAACTCAGATGACATTATATCTATTACTGTGGGCAGGAATCCCTTAGAAGAAATGGAATAGCCATCATGGTCAACAAAAGAGTCTGAAATGCAGTACTTGGATTCAATCTCAAAAACAGCAGAATGCTCCCTGTTCGTTTCCAAGGTAAACCATTCAATATCACAGTAATCCAAGTCTATGCCCCAACCAGTAACACTGAAGAAGCTGAAGTTGAACAGTTCTATGAAGACCTGCAAGACCTTTTAGAGCTTACACCAAAAAAAGATGTCCGTTTCATTATAGGGGACTGGAATGCAAAAGTATGAAGTCAAGAACCACATTAAATAAAATAAAATTAAATTAAAAAAAAAAAAAAAAGGAACACCTGGAGTAACAGGAAAATTTGGCTTTGGAATATGGAATGAAGCAGGGCAAAGACTAATAGAGTTTTGCCAAGAAAATGCACTGGTCATAACAAACACCCTCTTCCAACAACACAAGAGAAGACTCTATACATGGACATCACCAGATGGTCAACACAGAAATCAGACTGATTATATTCTTTGCAGCCAAAGATGGAGAAGCTCTATACAGTCAGCAAAAACAAGACCAGGAGCTGACTGTGGCTCAGACCATGAACTCCTTATTGCCAAATTCAGACTTAAATTGAAGAAAGTAGGGAAAACCACTAGACCATTCAAGTATGATGTAAATCAAATCCCTTATGATTATACAGTGGAAGTGAGAAATAGATTTAAGGGACTAGATCTGATAGAAAGAGTGTCTGATGAACTATGGACTGAGGTTCATGACATTGTACAGGAGACAGGGATCAAGACCATCCCCATGGAAAAGAAGTGCACAAAAGCAAAATCGTTGTCTGGGGAGGCTTTACAAATAGCTGTGAAAAGAAGAGAAGCAAAAAGTAAAGGAGAAAAGGAAAGATGTAAGCATCTGAATGCAGAGTTCCAAAGAATAGCAAGAAGAGATAAGAAAGCCTTCCTCAGCCATCAATGCAAAGAAATAGAGGAAAACAACAGAATGGGAAAGACTAGAGATCTCTTCAAGAAAATTAGAGATACCAACAGAACATTTCATGCAAAGATGGGCTCGATAAAGGACAGAAATGGTATGGACCTAACAGAAGCAGAAGATATCAAGAAGAGGTGGCAAGAATACACAGAAGAACTGTACAAAAAAGATCTTCATGACCCAGATAATCACGATGGTATGATCACTCACCTAGAGCCAGACACCTTAGAATGTGAAGTCAAATGGGCCTTAGAAATCATCACTAGGAACAAAGCTAGTGGAGGTGATGGAATTCCAGTTGAGCTATTTCAAATCCTGAAAGATGATGCTGTGAAAGTGCTGCACTCAATATGCCAGCAAATTTGGAAAACTCAGCAGTGGCCACAGGACTGGAAAACGTCAGTTTTCATTCCAATGTCAAGAAATGCAATGCCAAAGAATGCTCAAACCACCACACAATCGCACTCATCTCACACACTAGTAAAGAAATGCTCAAAATTCTCCAAGCCAGGCTTCAGCAATATGTGAACTGTGAACTTCGAGATGTTCAAGCTGGTTTTCGAATAGGCAGAGGAACCAGAGATTAAATTGCCAACGTCCACTGGATCATCGAAAAAGCAAGAGAATTCCAGAAAAAAAAATCTATTTCTGCTTTATTGACTATGCCAAAGCCTTTGACAGTGTGGATCACAATAAACTGTGGAAAATTCTAAAAGATATGGGAATACCAAACTACCTGACCTGCCCTTAAGAAACCTATATGCAGGTCAGGAAGCAACAGTTAGAACTGGACATGAAGCAATAGACTGGTTCCAAATAGGAAAAGGAGTACTTCAAGGCTATATATTGTCACCCTGCTTATTTAATAGCATGATTGAAGTATAACTAATATGTAAAGAACTGCATATATTCAATATATAATTAGATGAGCTTGGACTAAGGACATTATAGAGATAAAAACACTACAGTCAAGTCCTGTCCTACAAATTCCAGAGTTTCTATTTATTTTTTGTGAGAAGAATACTTTTTATGACACCAATTATCTAAAATTTTGAAGGGAAGACTGTACTATTATTAACTGTAGGCATTAGTTTGTATAGCACATCTCTAGAACTTATTCATCTTACATAAATTAAATTTATGCTCATTGTATAACTCCCCACTTCCATCAACTCTGCAACCTTTGACGGCTAGTTGTTGTATTCTCTGTGTCTATGAGTTTGAGTTTCTAAATGTCTCATATAAGTGAAATTCCACTTATTATCTTTCTGTCTTATTTCACTTAGGATATTGTCCTCCAAGTTCATCCATGTTGTTACAAACAGCAGAATTTCCTTCTTCTTTAAGATTTAATAACAGTCAGCATGTATTTACTTTATAATATCCATTGGGTAATTAAACTTGAATCTTTGAGACAGAATGGTTTTGTATTATTTTCATTAATGATTGCATTAGATTAAAAATGTAGACACTTAAATCAGAATTCTTTAATATTCTTGGAATTAGATCTGAGGCTACTGAGAAAGATGCATTTCCCATTATAAATTTAGTGGCATTTCCTATTTTAGATACATGAGGCTTGTATAATTAAGTGATCATTAAATTGTAAGTTTAAGAAATAGAAATACTCTTATTAAATTACTACCAATGGCCCGCTCTTTTTAAAAAAAAATTTTTTTTTATGATGGAATTTTGTTTGGAAACCATTGCAGACATTTTTACTACCATCAGAGGACCCTCACAAACAAGTGGCTAACTAAGGATGAGTGTGACACTGATGCTAAAACATGTCTCTTTTTTTGGTGAGAATATAAAATAATGACTTCAAAGAGAGAACTCTAACTATTGATTTATCTCCAATGAGAATTATTTATGTTCCTTGTTTCATCTACAAATACTTAAAAGTCTGAATTCTTCACTTTACAGCTTGAGAAGAAAATGGAAAAGTCAACACACAAGAACAAGTGCTACTTTTTATTATTGCTGTTAAGTTGCCTCTTTCTTCAGGCTGGCAGTGTCTTCAGTATTATTAGTCTGACTGAGCTGCGAATCCCGCTACTTTTGCTGATCATTATTTTATTTGGTAAATTTCTGTGACAGTTTTATTGCAGAATTGATCTGAGTCCTAGTTTACATAGACTATCTTTTCAAAGGATACAAATATTCTCCAATAATGGGAACTTTGAAGAAGAATAAAATATTGATACAATCTTAGCCTAACCCAAAGCTCGATCTTGTAAGAATTTCTACTCCTATTATGTAATCAGATCAGATCAGTCGCTCAGTCGTGTCCGACTCTTTGCGACCCCATGAACTGCAGCACGCCAGGCCTCCCTATCCATCACCAGCTCTCGGAGGTCACTCAGACTCACATTCATCGAGTCAGTGATGCCATCCAGCCATCTCATCCTGTCATCCCCTTCTCCTCCTGCCCTCAATCCCTCCCAGCATCAGAGTCTTCTCCAATGAGTCAACTCTTCGCATGAGGTGGCCAAAATACTGGAGTTTCAGCTTTAGCATCATTCCTTCCAAAGAAATTCCAGGCCTGATCTCCTTTAGAATGGACCGGTTGGATCTTCTTGCAGTCCAAGGGACTCTCAAGAGTCTTCTCCAACACCACAGTTCAAAAGCATCAATTCTTCCGCGCTCAGCCTTCTTCACAGTCCAGGTCTCACATCCATACATGACCACAGGAAAGACCATAGCCTTGACTAGGCGAACCTTTGTTGGCAAAGTGATGTCTCTGCTTTTGAATATGCTATCTAGGTTGGTCATAACTTTCCTTCCAAGGAGTAAGCGTCTTTTAATTTCATGGCTGCAGTCACCATCTGCAGTCTCTTTTTTAAAATTTAATATAATTTTACTCTTAAATAATATTAAATATCTATTTACTTATATAACCTCAAAATGATTTTAAATGTTCTCATTTTATTTTGAATTTCATATTTATAAAACAGTCCATATGATATGGCATATTGCATTCTGGTGTATTATAGTACCTACAGGGCAATCTTCAATGATAACTTCAATGAGACTAGCAAATCTTATAACAGATAATTTCTATATATTTATTAAAATGAGTTATATGGGAGAAAAGTTTTACATTGCTTTTAAGGTTTTTTTTCATATAATATTTATTAGAATGCATGTTTACAGTGTTGCATGTAATATATTATTAATTAAAGATACATATTCACTATCATTGATTTCAAAAAATAATGAACAGTTATTTATCTACCACTGTGACAGATGTTTTAGTAGACATATGAATAGAGTGCTATTGAATCATGTTTTGGCAAGTAACCTTGAATGAGAAAGCAAGGAGCAGCTTTTTAAAGAGGATAGTAGGTTGAACTTAAACACATAATTTGGAGTCTCCATTGGACAGATAAATACTGATGTTTAGAGATAAGGACTCAGGTAGTAGCCTGAGTGAAAGTCTGAAGCATGGGACACTATGATAGGTTTTCATGAAAAAAGCACTGGGGAAATTCAGTTTAAGAGTTATGTGTGCTTGAACTAAGTTAGTAATAATGACCGTACAATGCAGAAATAATATTGAAGAAACATGAAGAGATAGAGTTGAAAAAATTTTGTGACTGGAAAGAGAGAATTAGACAAAAGTGGCCAAAGATAACTCAATTTCTAATCTTGAGCAACTTGGTATATAGAATGCCATTCAATAAACATGGAAGAGAATGTGGAGGTAGAAGATGGTGCAATCAGTTTGGAAACACATCAGATCAGATCAGATCAGTCGCTCAGTCGTGTCCGACTCTTTGCGACCCCATGAACCGCAGCACACCAGGCCTCCCTGTCCATCACCAGCTCCCAGAGGTCACTCAGACTCACACCCATCAAGTCAGTGATGCCATCCAGCCATCTCATCCTCTGTCATCCCCTTCTCCTCCTGCCCTCAATCCCTCCCAGCATCAGAGTCTTCTCCAATGAGTCAACTCTTCGCATGAGGTGGCCAAAGTACTGGAGTTTCAGCTTTAGCATCATTCTTTCCAAAGAAATTCCAGGATTGATCTCCTTCAGAATGGACTGGTTGGATCTTCTTGCACTCCAAGGGACTCTCAAGAGTCTTCTCCAGCACCACAGTTCAAAAGCATCAATTCTTCGGCACTCAGCCTTCTTCACAGTCCAGCTCTCACATCCATACATGACCATAGGAAAGACCATAGCCTTGACTAGGCGAACCTTTGTTGGTAAAGTAATGTCTCAGCTTTTGAATATGCTATCTAGGTTGGTCATAACTTTCCTTCCAAGGAGAAATACATAGGAGGAGTCATTTAATACAGCAGTCCCCAACCTTTCTGGCACCAGGAACTGGTTTCATGGAAGACAGTTTTTTCAGACAGGCAGGTGAGGGAAATGGTTTTGGGTTGATCCAACTCGTTATATTTATTGGGCACTTTATTTCAATTATTATTACCTTGTGATCTATAATGACAGAATTATACAGGTCACCATAGTGTGGAATTAGTGGGAACTCTGAACTTGTTTTCCTGTAGCTTGATGGGTCTATCTGGGGTTGATGGGAGACAGTGATACCTGAAGTGTGCTGCTTATGTCCAGTATACTCTATAATTTCATTTTTCTTACTGCTACTGCAGGAAAAAAAAATAAAAGCAACAAAAACCTGCTTCACAAAGATAGGATGTTGGAAATGGAAGCGAACCTTTCAGTTATTTTGTGCCAATTAGGATATTCCATCTTGACTTTAATCCAGAATATATAGAGATTTGAAGTTGTCGCAAGCATTGCACAATAAATTAATAAATTGCTCCATTGCCTGATGCTCACCTCCCGCTGTGCAGCCTAGTTCCTAACATATAATACCTGTCCATGGCTCAGGGATTGAGAACCATTGATTTAATACATCTCATAGGTCAAAAGTTCAAGTGTGACACCCGTGCTACCAGAGAAGCCTATGCTAAAGATAGGTATAAGTAATTTATTTGACTATAGATGATAAACTAAGCAATGAGGTAGTGAATGAATAGAGAGTTGTAGGAATAAGTATAAAGAGGGGCATCTAGAAAACACTAAAATATAAGGGCCAGGTTATGGAAATGATTGGTTTCATGAAGGATTCTAGGAAGCAAAATAGAAGTGAGTCCACTAGGCGTGTGAGTGGAAATGTAATTTCAAGAAGAAATAGTCAGGATCCTAGAGAAAACAAATAATAAACACAAACTTGATAATTTGAAGATACTTTAATAAAGCCATGATTTCAAAAGATATGGGCAATGCTCAGGAAAACAGAAGAGGTAATGTCATATCCCAGGTTTACAACCAGGGTGGTTGTGGCTATTATTAACATCCAGGTCCTGTTACTTAAAGGGAAAAGTGGAGGGAGTGATCAGCTTCACTGGAGAAAGACCACCTGGAAATCTATGACTTAGTGTCATACTCTCTGTTTCAAATCTTCATTGCTGACTTAAAGAAAATACTTTAGGGAGGTATCCAATTACAATCAGTTGAAAAGTTAGTAAGATAACTCTCGGTCTTAATTAACCATTTCTAGAAAAAGTGCATTCAATGAATAAAAGAAGCAATGGTTATAAAAATACCAAGGGAAAGTAGCAGTAGAATCAAAAGGCAGACTAAATACACTTTTCTTCTCCATTATTAAAAGAAAGATATAAGCAAGTAAGAATACTTTAAATATAGAATGGATAAAAGTACTAAGGATTTCATTATGTTTCATTGAGGTCAGAGTATGGTAACAAGAGGGAGTTGAGAGATAAAAACAAAAGGAACTGGACAAAGAGTATTGAGATTAATATCCAGATTCTGAATTTTATAGACTAAGTAAATGCTTTGTCGCATTCAGTCCCCCTTGACCTGCCATCATTGTCATCTATTCATATTGGGCATGCATTACGGGCAACAGGGGTAAAATTACTGACAGTATTTATGTACAAATAAATATGTTATACACACAGAGGGGTCTCCTGGTAGCTCAGTTGGTAGAGAATCCACCTGCAATGCAGGAGACCAGGGTTCAGTCCCTGGGTCAGGAAGATCTCCTAGAGAAGGAAGGGCAACCCACTCCAGAATTCTTGCCTGGGAAATCCCTTGGAGAGAGGAGCCTGGCAGGCTACAGTCCATGGTGTCAAAGGGTCTGACATGACTTAGCGACTAAACCACCACATACACACAGAGAGAGATTGGCTTTGCTACCTTTATGACAGAAGTAATCATAGCTTTGTCAACATATAGCAGCCTTTCAACAATTTGGGTAAAAATGGCTTACCAATTCAGTCAAATAATCAGTTAATTTAATCAAAATGCTTTAAATACTGTCATTTACAAACAAAAATAATCAGTACAACTGGAGATATTCATATTTAGAAATTTTAATATAATGTCTTGCTTTTTCACACCTAGATATCTAAGTCAAATATTGTCTTCCAGTTTTAAACATTGTTTATGATGACCTGCTTATTTTATTATGACTTAATTAACTGAGAAACAAAATTATAATTTTCATTATTATCCAAATCAGAATTATTTTTCAGTTTTCTCAAGAGAAATCATTGCAGAATGGAGACCCATGTATTTTAAAACTAGATAAAAGCAGTTAGGTGATGACTAGAAAGGTAGTCAAGTCTCTCTCTTCTTCTCTTGAAACTCACTCTTGTTCTTCCTTTTCACCACCATCTGTTCACACACAGGCATACACAAATTTCCTCACCAACTGTTACGGCTAATGCAAAGCATACCAAAAGAATCTCATTGACTGATAACATGTTGCTGTGTGTCTGAAGCTGTATTCTGCTCTAAGTGAAAATATGCTTCTTCGTATTTACCTCACTTTGTATGTGCTAATACATTTCTTTCTAATACTTCCTAGTCTTAGATCATAATCTCTTTAGAAATTTCACAGAAATATTGATTCCCCCTCTCTTGAGATGCATTTTAAAGAAATAGGTGGCTCAGAGGGTAAAGAATCCGCTTGCAATATGGGAGACCTAGGTTTGATCCCGGGGTCAGGAAATCCCCTGAAGTATTCTTGCCTAGAGAATCCCATGGACAGAGGAGCCTGGCAGGCTACAGTCCATTGGGCTGCCAGGAGTTGGGCACAGCAGAGTGACTACCATTTTCACTTTCACATCCCTTCATGAACATGCTTTTTTCTGAAATTTAGAAGAATGACTTTGGACTAAGTGTTATAAACTTACTGTGTTTTAGAGATCTTAAGACAAAAATAGATCTTCTAAGAAATATTGAAAAAAACTGGAAGTGTCTTAAACTTGAATTTCAAGTCTTACACTTACAGTTTTAAGCATGTGCATGTAGAATCCTTGAAATTATATATAAATAATTGTACAATAGGACACACATATATATAGTATATTATATATATATATATATATATATATATATATACACATAACATATATATAAGGGAGTGTGTGTGTGTGTGTGTACACTGTTGTTTAGTCAGTAAGTGGTGTTAGACTCTTTTGCAACACCATGGACTGTAGCACTCCATTCTCCTCTGTCCATGGGATTTCCCAGGCAGGAATACTGGGGTGGGTTGCTGTTTTCTTTTCCAGGGGATCTCCCGACCCAGGGATAGAACCTGCATCTTCTGCATTAGCAGGTGGATTCTTTACTGCTGAGCCACCAGGGAATACTATATGTGTGTGTGTGTATATATATATATATATAAACATATACACATAGAAACATATATATACATATATATGTACATATATATCTATCTGAAGATAATATTCACTTTTTTATTTTATACTTATTTATAGATAAATTGAAATATGCCCTCTAAAGAATGAACAACCATGAATTATTAGAGCTCCAATAAAAATAAATATCCCTCAAAGATAAGTTAGTAATATTTAAAATGTATGTAAAACACTTCACAGTTTATTTCACACTGTAAAGAGATAACTTAATATTGTGATTTCATTGTCATGTATAAATTGAGATCATTTATTTATCAACAGAAGTAAGCTGGCAGAAGCTAGATATGTAGTAGTTTTCACATATTTTGTTTTCTGAAAGGTATATGATCTTTTGGTCTCTATTACATAGGGGTAAGTTTCATTAAGAATATCTAGAACATTTTTACTCACATTCATTTTATGGAAGATGCAAGCATCTCCAGAGTGTCCCTTTCCTAAGTATGTTTACTGACAATAGGAACAGAAGGTGGAAACTTATGTATCAGAAAGAGATAGTGATCACACATATGAGAGATTTTAGAGAGAACCTGTTCGTTTTGAAGATGATGACTCCTTGGAAGGGAAAAGGAAATGGAGAAGGTATTATTATTTAGCTGCTCAGTCATATCTGACTCTTTTGCAACCCCATGGAATATTTTTGTTTGTTATTCAGTCACTAAGTTGTGTCCAACTCTTTGTAATCCCATGGACAGCAGTGTAACAGGCTTCCCTGTCCTTCACCATCTTCTTGAGTTTGCTCAAGCTCATGTCCATCTACTCGGTGATGCCATCCAACCATCTTATCCTCTGTCGTCCCCTTGTCCTCCTGCCTTCAAACTTTCCCAGCATCACGGTCTTTTCCAAAGAGCTGGCCCTTCACTTCAGGTGGCCAAAGTATTGGAGCTTCAACTGAAACATCAGTCTTTTCAATGAATATTCAGGGTTAATTTCCTTTAAGATTGACCTGTTTGATCTCCCTGCTGTCCTAGGGACTCTCAAAAGTCTTTCCAGAACCAAAGTTTGAAAGCATGAATTCTTTGGTGCTCAGCCTTTTTGGTCCAACTATCACATCTGTTGGAGAAGACTCGAGAGTCCCTTGGACTGCAAGGAGATCCAACCAGTCCATTCTGAAGGAGATCAGCCCTGGCATTTCTTTGGAAGGAATGATGCTAAAGCTGAAACTCCAGTACTTTGGCCACCTCATGCAAAGAGTTGACTCATTGGAAAAGACTCTGATGCTGGAAGGAATTGGGGGCAAGAGGAGAAGGGACGACAGAGGATGAGATGGCTGGATGGCATCACTGACTCGATGGACGTGAGTCTGGGTGAACTCTGGGAGTTGGTGATGGACAGGGAGGCCTGGCGTGCTGAGATTCATGGGGTCGCAGAGTCGGACATGACTGAGCAACTTATCTGATCTGATCACATCTGTATATGACTACTTTAAAAGCCATAGCTTTGCCTGTAAGGATTTTTGTCAGCAAAGTGATTTTTTTTTTTTTAATTCTCTTTCTGGGTTTGTCAAAGTATTCACCGCCCCCCCCACCAAGGAACAGAATCTTCTAATTTCATGGATGCAGTCACCATCTGCAGTGATTTTGAAGCCTGCTAGAATCCTGTCCATGTGATTCTCCAGGTAAGAATACTGGAGTGGGTTGTCATTTCCTCCTCCAGGGGATCTTCCTGATCCAGGGATCAAACCTGTGTCTCCTGCATTAGTAGGCAGATTCTTTACCACTGACACACCAGGGAAGTCCCACTCTCCAGTTCATATTTCTATGTGAGTGTCCATCTGTCCAACCATTCTTTATCCAATTTCTGAAGCATAGACTAGTATACATAACAAGAAAAAATTATACAAGTGTCTGATCTCTCTCTTATGCAATCTGTGTAGAGAGTAGTCATTCAGCCAAAAATAAGTAAATGTTATGTCTAATAATCTCATATGATAGTGTGAAATTCAAGAACATGGAATGAACAACTAAATATTGTTAAGTAAGGCTAGGCTTTTCAGAGGAAAGGGCACCTAAGATGAGAATCAAAGAATTACCAGAAGCAAAGTTAATGGTCTCATGTAAGGAGAATGTTCCAGGCAAAATAAACAGTGTGTACCAGTGTCACAGAAGAAAAAAAAAAAAAGAGCCTCCTACCTTACGAGGTCATCATTTCCTTTTATTTTCCTTTGTTTTTGACCATAGGTTTTTTTCTGTTTTTTTCTCCAAAGGAAATTTCAAACATTGTTAATGCATATGCAGCTCTTTCTTTCTCTATATTCTGTATCAATTTTACTGTTGAAAATGAATTAGTATATGTAATAAGGTTTGGGCTCTAAAGTGTGTTGGACCCAGAAAATCAATTGGTGCATGTTGTAAAGCCTGATATCATATGTTGCGTCTCTGTTTGCAAGGTGGACTGACAGAAGCAGAAATAATTATCCATTAAAAATTATGAGCATACAGGGCTTCATGGATTAGACATGTTAATAGGCACACAATAATTGAAACATGTAAAATATGTGCTTTTTAAATTTATGACAGCTGTGTTGTACACCTAAAACTATAACAGTATTATAAATCATTTATACTTCAATAAAAAATAACAAAATTTTCAAAATTATGACAGCACTATCACAAAGACCAGTTAGTTATACAGTGATTTAAAAGTGACTATGTAATATGTCAAACTAGAATATATATATATACTTGGATGAATTGATGCAGGCAATTTTTAAATGACAATAAATCTGAATTTGGAAGTGGAGTCTATAAAAATGAATCATTGTTTCCGTCCTTATTACAAAATTTTCATTTCCTGAGAAAACAACTCATAAAAAGTCAAAGCAGATGATATTTAACATTGATATGCTAGCCTCTGTGCTGATTTATAATAGGGTTGAAAAAAAGAAATGTGTTTAATGGTAGAAATTTCTCTTCCTTGTTACAGTTATATTCTTAAAATGTGAATGAGCAAGATAAAACAGAACAATTAAGTTAAGAACTTCTTCAGTTCACTTCAGTTCAGTTGCTCAGTCGTATCTAACTATTTGAGACCCCATGAGCTGCAGCACGCCAGGCCCCCATCTATCACCAACTCCCAGAGTTCACCCAAACTCATGTCCATTGAGTTGGTGATGCCATCCAATCTCATCTGTCGTCCCCTTCTCTTCCTTCCCCCAATCCCTCCCAGCATCAGACTCTTTTCCAATGAGTCAACTCTTTGCCTGAGGTGGCCAAAGTACTGCAGTTTCAGCTTCAGCATCATTCCTTCCAAAGAAATCCCAGGGCTGATCTCCTTCAGAATGGACTGGTTGGATCTCCTTGCAGTCCAAGGGACTCTCAAGAGTCTTCTCCAACATCACAGTTCAAAAGCATCAATTCTTTGGCTCTCAGCTTTCTTTACAGTCCAACTCTCACATCCATACATGACCACAGGAGAAACCATAGCCTTGACTGAATACATTGCAAAATGATCACTATGATAAGTTTAGTTACCATAGAAAGATATTATTTCATCATTATTGTTTATATTCCTGTTAACTTTTTGCCTTAAACTTTACTTGCAAACTCTTATCTGCTATTCAACATTATCTCCTCTTCACCAAGGGCAAAGACAAAAACAAATATATTCATAATATTTACCAGCTAAATAACACCCAAGTATATGTAATACTATGTAAATTATATAAATATATAAAGGGAAGTCACAATAGTAACAGTGTTAAGACATGGACATTGGAGTCAGACTGCTAATACTAGATTTTTGGCTTCCTTACTTACTATATTCTTGAGGAGTAGGGCAAATTAGATAACCTGCTTACTTTAATTTCCTCACATATTAAATGATAAAATTGTTAGCACCAACTTCTCAATATTGTCATCAGACTCTAGTGTTAATACATATGAAGTAATAGAGAGCTCAGTAAAACATAGCTATTATAATTAATAAATAGGTAACTAGAAGTAGACATTTTACTCCTGAATTTCAATTCAATCAATCCCCGAAATGGCTATGTAGAAATTCTTGTTTCTTATCCTAAAGTATTTTAATACTGTGGGGAGAAAGCAAGGAGATGTTTCAAATATGATATCATATTGTCACTGTATATTCTTAAATATTAATCCATCCAGTGAATTCAGAGTAATGATTATATAAAAATAGGTAATCATAATTTTTCAGATCTTATTTGAAGTATAACATTATCTTTGAAAACTAACCTCTTGTTTCATATTGTCACTAAACATTTTACATTGAAAGTATTTGTTCCAGTTATGAGCTCCACATCTCTGAACTTCATCAGTGTTGAATGCAGGAAACTGACAACATTAAGATCCTTGAGGCCAAGTATAGTGTCTCCATAGTGACCTTTGTACTGATTCCCTGACCTACAAAAAGTGGTTAGTTAAGGTTTGTTAAAAGAATTAATGAACAGATAATATTAGGGACAGGAGGAGAAGGGGACGCCAGAGAATGAGTTGGATGGATGGCATCACTGACTCAATGGACGTAAGTCTGGATGAACTCTGGGAGTTGGTCTTGGATAGGGAGGCCTGGCATGCTGCGGTTCATGGGGTCACAAAGAGTCGGACGTGCTGAACTGAACTGAACTAATTAATTAAGCCACTGAATGCATATAGAATTGCCTAGATTTTTATATACATTAGAAATGAAAGCGTGCTGGACAAACTTCCAAAAATTAGTTGGAAATCCGTTAAAAACTGTATTCTAAGACAAGTGAATTCTGTTTAACTATCTAAATCCAAATTTTTTAAAAAATATTTCTTCTCAAGAATCAGATGGTATAATTAGAACACAGATTTTAACCCATTTGGCATTGATTCTTCATAGTAACTGTTTCCAAAATCCTATCACGTTCAGTAAGGGTAGTGTCACACAGGAAATTTTCTGATTAACACTAGTTCTTGGATATTATTATTCTAGTATTCAGTTCAGTTCAGTTGCTCAGTCATGTCCAACTCTTTCAGACCCCATGGACTGCAGCATGCCAGCCTTCCCTGTCTATCTCCAACTCCCAGAGTTTACTCAAACTCATGTCCATAGGGTCAGTGATGCCATCTGACCAGTCTCACCCTCTGTCATCCCCTTCTACTCCCACCTTCAATCTTTCCCAGCATCAGGGTCTTTCCAATGAGTCAGCTTTTCACATCAGTTGGCCAAACTGTTGGAGTTTCAGCTTCAGCATCATTCCTTCCAGTGGGTATTCAGGACTGGTTTCCTTTAGGATAGACTGGATGCATCTCCTTGCAGTCCAAGGGACTCTCAAGAGTCTTCAACACGAGAGTTCAAAAGCATCAGTTCTTCAGTGCTCAGCTTTCTTTATAGTCCAACCCTCACATTCATACATGACTACTGGAAAAATCATAGCCTTGTCTAGACAGACCATTGTTGGCAAAGTAATATCTCTGCTTTTTAGTATGCTGTCTAGGTTGGTCATAACTTTTCTTCTAAGGAGTAAGCATCTTTTAATTTCAATGGCTGCAGTTACCATCTGCAGTGATTTTGGAGCCCCCCAAAATACAGTCTGTCACCGTTTCCATTGTTTCCCCATCTATTTGCCATGAAGTGATGGGACCAGATGCCATGACCTTAGTTTTCTGAATGTTAAGTTTTAAGCCAACTTTTTTACTCTCCTCTTTCACTTTCATATATTACAGTTATTAGTCTGCAGAGTGCTATATATGTCTATGTGTGTGTAATAGGTATGGTAAGGTACAAAGAAATCAGACCTGTGATTATACCAATTTGTAAACTAATGGATTAAAAACATTATGTTGCTGCCTTAAAGGGGATTCCTTTCTTAAGAATAATGATTTCAAATATTCAGTGTTAATTTCAAAGCTTGTTTGGAGTATGGCATTTTACTGAATTAACTGTTACCTGAGAGTGCATTTATTGAATCTGTTTACTTTCCAAGCACATCAAGATTTTTCTGTTGTTGACATATGTTGGTTTCCTAGGAATCAATGAATATACTAAGTGTTTGAAACCCAAGGGTGGTAAATTAAACTAGAAGTTCCTTGTGAAAATTAATTTGGGAACATATTTGTTTGATATTTGTATTAATATAAATTAATATACTTAATTGCATATAAGGAATATTTATTTGGTCATATTGAAGTTGAGATAAAGGTGTTTTGTTTCTAAAACTAGCTAACAGTGTGAATAGATACTTATTTAAAAGAGTCTCCTGTTTTGTCTTAACCACCTGTTTTGTATTGTCACTAATTGTTCTGATATAATATATAATTGTTTTGATTTAATCCGCCTGCAATGCAGGAGACCCCGGTTTGATTCCTGGGTTGAGAAGATCCCCTGAAGAAGGGATAAGCTACCCACTCTAGTATTCTTGGGCTTCCCTGGTGACTCGGCTAGTAAAAAATATGCCTGCAATGTGGGAGACTTGGGTTTAATCCCCTGGAGAAAGGAACTACTACCCACTCCAGATTTGATATAAGTCCCTAGAATTTCTATATGTTTTTCTGTATAAATATAGCCACAACTTTTTAATCCCTAGTCTTATGATATCCAAAGGAGTTTTAAAGGAGAGGGAAATACATACATGGCCACTCTTCTGGATCACATTCTTACAGAGTACAGTTTCTTCTTGTTCATCAATCAAAGTTACTTTCCTCTTCTTCCCAATTTTACAAGGGCACCATCAATCAAAAAAGAATACTTTGTTGAGCGGGCAGCTATCGCAAATGACTACTCACTTGAAAAAACCATTTACGCTATTAGAGACACAGAAGTTCCCATTGAATTTTTCTCTAACATCAGGGTTGTAAAACCAAAACTTCTGATATACCTACATGGAGTTAAAATGGTTTATGCCATGAGATTTTGAACCTTATTGATTATTATTATCATGTCTTTAGGGTCATACTTTGAGGCCCACTGAGGTCAACGCCAAAGATGATAAGCAAAACCAGTTTTTTGATAATTTGGATTAATTTCTTTATTTTTCTGGCATTCCTACTTCCTGATAAATTATGCAACTGCTATTACATTTTAGCTAAGGCATATCTTGTACTCTCTTACTTTGAAAACTAACATTATCTCTAAATAAAAATATACCCTTTGGTGTTGCACAATGAACAGTGAAGGAACAGCCAGGGACTTCCGAGATGCTGGCTGCTTCTCTGTACAAATGTTAAGGTTTTGACTTCACAGTGACTTACTACATACATGGGTTTCACTTCCTTTTATTCCACTGGGTCTTTGATAGTTTAGACATTTTCATCAGGAAAATGTCTAAATCAAACTTTGTCAAAGCTAATTTTGCCCTGTATTCCTGTGTTGCTAAACATTCAGATCATGATTTTTCATTCAGTGAAGCTTCACATTAATAGATGATGCTTTGTTTTATTTCTTTGGGGATTAAGAGATGTTTGAATTTTGCAATAGTGTTTCTGTAGGACTTGTAACATCTACCACTTACTTTCTTCTTTCATTTTATCACTGGTCCTCCAAGATATGTATCCTTTACCAAATATTTTCCTCTCTGCATGAAACAGCATCTTCCCAGATTACCTCATCTGGTCCCACTCATTTTTAGGTCCTTTGGTTTGTTTTGTAGACAATGCTCTGATCTGTCATATCTCATGGTTGCTCTTGGTAATTGACTCACAGCATGAGACTCTTTCTGAGAGTGGTTATATGTGTGTTTTGCTACTTCTTGGATTACACTGCCCATCTTCATCTCTGTAGAGTCTCTCAGACTGCTTGTTTGCTATGAGCTGTAACCTAGCTTTGCTGATTTTGGGTGTTCCCTTGGCTTATGTGTACATTGTTATTCTCAACTTATATGTCTAAATTGAAGTTTAGTGTTTTTTCTCTCCTAATCATGCCATATATATGATTGTTTCCATTCCACGTTATATGGTTTTTGGAATGAAGTCAGGATTTGACAGGGCTTCCCAGGTGGCTCAGTGAAGTTTCAGCTTCAGCATCAGTCCTGTCAGTGAATATTCAGGACTGATTTCCTTTAGGATGGACTGATTGAATCTCCTTGCCATCCAAGGGACTCTCAAGTGTCTTCTCCAACACCACAGTTCAAAGCCATGAAGTGATGGGACTGGATGTCATGATCTTAGTTTTTTGAATATTGATTTTTAAACCAACTTTTTTACTCTCCTCTTTTACTTTCATCAGGAGGCTCCTACAATTCAATATAAAAGTAAACAAAAGCAGCCTAATCAAAAGTGAGCATGAGACCTAAATAGACATACCAGATGTCCAACTGGCACATCACAAAGAAAAAAAAAAAAAGTTCAATGTCACTAATTATCTGAAAGGTATATATTAAATCATTTTCTTTAGGCCCAAGAACTGTAGTTCAGTTAATCAACTTCATAAATTATTACCTTTTCTTCTATAATCCTCATCTTCTTTTCTGCCAAAATGCTCAAGTCTGAGGTTAAAGAATGGATACATGGGTGAATTTATAACCTTTTGAAGCTTGTCTTCTATGTGAAATAAGCTTATTTATTGAATGTGTTGTATTAATTCTGATTCCAACTGTCAATGATACTCAAATTTGGTGGTGTATCAAAAATCAAGAGGATTTGCTATATCAAAATCTAGAGAATATTTTAAGCTGTTTCTAGGATCACAGTCCTAGAAACCTAATTCCGTCGGTCTTGAGGGGAGAACATAGTTTAATTATTCAATAAGTACTATAAGCTTTTTTTGATATGTATATTTCATAGGGCATATATTGAACACTGGAAAAAGGATCGTTTTTGATATGTTTATCAGAAATAGTGTGAATCATATGGGTTGCTGGGGGAAGCTAATATTCTGGGAATTGGGAAGGGGTCTTGAAGTTAGAGTGTCCTGGTGCCTTTGGGGCTTAGTGATAAAGTCAGGGGAGATGGACTTGAGTGTGTGAGGGAGAGGACACCAAGAGATGAGATTAGAAAGGTGGCCCTGCAGGTGTGTTACATAGGACCCTGGAGGCCATGTAATTCCCTCTGAGTTTTTTGTAAATGATTTGGAAAACCTCTGGAAACGTGAAATATAAGATTGACATGGTATGATTTTTGGAATATCAGTTTGACTATTGTATGGAAAGAAGACTCTAAGGGTATCAGGGTAGAAAATGGGCGAATATTAGAATGCTATTGCATTAAACACAGTGAAACATTATAGTAGTTTTGATTAGCATGTGTGGTGTTGAGAAGTGGTTGGATTCTGGATATGTTTTGAAAATATCCAGAAAATGATTTGTTGGTAGATTAGATATGGGCTGTGATGGTAAAAAAGAGTTTAGAAATAGATCTAGGAATTTTGATAGAATAATTAGAAATATGATGTCATTTATAGAAATATAGAAAATCTGAGATGCATCAGAGTTGGGTATGGATGGTTAAGAGCTTGATTTGTGATATATTATCTTGAAGATGTTTTCAAGGCATTCAAGTGGAGACAGTGAATATAGAAATATGGAGTTGTGGAAATGGATCAGGATTAATGACAAACTTCTGAGTAATAAGCTATCATTTTAGTTTAGGTAAGCCTGCCTAGAGAATGGAGAAGGCAATGGCAACCCACTCCAGTGTTCTTGCCTGGAGAATCCCAGGGACGTGAGAGCCTGGTGGGCTGCTGTCTACGGGGTCCCCAGTACTCTTGCCTGGAAAATCCCATGGATGGAGGAGCCTAGTAGGCTGCAGTCCATGGGATCGTGAGGAGTCGGACACAACTGAGTGACTTCACTTTCACTTTTCACTTTCATGCATTGGAGAAGGAAATGGCAACCCACTCCAGTGTTCTTGCCTGGAGAATCCCAGGGACGGGGGAGCCTGGTGGGCTACCATCTATGGGGTTGCACAGAGTCGGACATGACTGAAGCGACTTAGCAGCAGCAGAAGCGACTTAGCAGCAGCAGAAGCGACTTAGCAGCAACAGCAGTAGCCTAGAGAATATATTTAGACACCAAAAGACCAACTGCACTGGCATTTACAGATCACTATATGAAATAAGTGGGCCAAAGAGATGAGATTGCCTGAATAAAACCAAGAGAGTATCAAATACAGCTAAAGACAGGATGTCACATGTATCAACTATCACATTCTGCTTAAATCAACTAAAATGAGAACTGAGACTTAATCAATTGATTTGGCATATGGAGATTATCAGTAACATTCACAAGAGCAGTAGTAGAGACAGAGCCCTTAAATGCAGCTGTGTCAAGAGTGGATGTAAAGATGAAAAAAAAATGTATAGAATAAATTAGAAATTTGATTCTTTCAGTTAACAAAGTTTTAAGTCCTATAGAAGCACATCAATTAAGATATAAAGTTAAAAAGACTACACTGAAAAGGGACATGACTTTTTTTCAAGATTGTTTTAAAGAAAAAAATTTGTTTTTATCTAGGAGAAAATAGGTGAAATTATGAATAGGAATGAGATGCATTAATGAGATGGCTGGATGGCATCACTGTCTCGATGGACGTGAGTCTGAGTGAACTCTGGGAGTTGGTGATGAACAGAGAGGCCTGGCGTGCTGCAATTCATGGGGTCGCAAAGAGCTGGACACAAATGAGCGACTGAACTGAACTGAACATGATCCCCTATCTTTGCATGCTTTGGCTTCGTTATTAGTGAGTCAAATGTGAAATAAGCAATTTGTGTATTAAATAGTTATAGAGAATACCTCTTGCGAGAGATGTTTTTGATAGACAACTGAGAAATATTCTGTGAACCATAGATTTTTACTGATACATACTCCCTCTCTTTTTATATATTCTAATATTTAAAGACAGACAAGATAGATCCTTTTATCACAGCAGCATTATCAGAGTAAAAGTGATAAAATTCTTCTAATATGTGACCCTTCTCAGAAAGCATTTTGTATTTTTCACACCCTGTCAAGCTATTTCTTGAAGATTTTTAATTACTGTCTTTAAGCACACACTAACTTTAAGCACACACTACGAACAAAGCTAGTGGAGGTGATGGAATTCCAGTGGAGCTATTCCAAGTCCTGAATGATGATGCTGTGAAAGTGCTACACTCATATGCCAGCAAATTTGGAAAACTCAGCAGTGGCCACAAGATTGGAAAAGGTCAGTTTTCATCCCAATCCCAAAGAAAGGCAATGCCAAGGAGTGCCCAAACTACCGAACAATTGCACTCATCTCACACGCTAGTAAAGTAATGCTCAAAATTCTCCAAGCCAGGCTTCAGCAATATGTGAACCGTGAACTTCCTGATGTTCAAGCTGGTTTTAGAAAAGGCAGAGGAACCAGAGATCAAATTGCCAACATCCGCTGGATCATGGAAAAAGCAAGAGAGTTCCAGAAAAACATCTATTTCTGCTTTATTGACTATGCCAAAGCCTTTGACTGTGTAGATCACAATAAACTGTGGAAAATTCTGATAGAGATGGGAATACCAGACCACCTGATCTGCCTCTTGAGAAATCTGTATGCAGGTCAGGAAGCAACAGTTAGAACTGAACATGGAACAACAGACTGGTTCCAAATAGGAAAAGGAGTAAGTCAAGGCTGCATATTGTCACCATGTTTATTTAACTTATATGCAGAGTACATCATAAGAAATGCTGGACTGGAAGAAACACAAGTTAGAATCAAGATTGCCGGGAGAAGTATCAATAACCTCAGATATGCAGATGACACCACTCTTATGGCAGAAAGTGAAGAGGGGCTAAAAAGCCTCTTGATGAAAGTGAAAGTGGAGAGTGAAAAGGTTGGCTTAAAGCTCAACATTCAGAAAATGAAGATCATGGCATCTGGTCCCATCACTGCATGGGAAATAGATGGGGAAACAGTGGAAACAGTGTCAGACTTTGTTTTTCTGGGCTCCAAAATCACTGCAGATGGTGACTGCAGCCATGAAATTAAAAGACGCTTACTCCTTGGAAGGAAAGTTATGACCAACCTAGATAGCATATTCAAAAGCAGAGACATTACTTTACCAACAAAGGTTCGCCTAGTCAAGGCTATGGTTTTTCCTGTGGTCATGTATGGATGTGACAGCTGGACTGTGAAGAAGGCTGAGCGCCGAAGAATTGATGCTTTTGAACTGTGGTGTTGGAGAAGACTCTTGAGAGTCCCTTGGACTGCAAGAAGATCCAACCAGTCCATTCTGAAGGAGATCAATCCTGGAATTTCTTTGGAAGGAATGATGCTAAAGCTGAAACTCCAGTATTTTGGCCACCTCATGCGAAGAGTTGACTCACTGGAGAAGACTCTGATGCTGGGAGGGATTGAGGGCAGGAGGAGAAGGGGACGACAGAGGATGAGATGGCTGGATGGCATCACTGACTCGATGGATGCGAGTCTGAGTGACCTCCGGGAGCTGGTGATGGACAGGGAGGCCTGGCGTGCTGCGGTTCATGGGGTCGCAAAGAGTCGGACACGACTGAGCGACTGATCTGATCTGATGCACACACTTTTTTTAGGGTAAAAATAGGAGGCTTTACTACTATAATTAATCTAATGTGAATTGTTCAGAATTTCAAGAGAAAGTGATCCTTCATACCAGGTTAAACTGACTTCAAAGGTTTCAGGATACCGAGTTTTTTTTGTAGTATCAGGCATGGACAATCTCTTGGAACATATTTCTCTTCCTGCTACTCCTACCCTATCTCTGGCCAGGTGTAATGGGAAGACTGATGAAGTGTGTTTCCTGAGGCACTGGCAATAAATTCTGTGGTATAGATGTGGTTTACTTTGATTAAGTAGTGGGGACTGCTCCTTAATAAGACCTTGAATATATTTGAAAAGACTATTCTTTCCTTCTTTAAATTGTCCTGGGACACTTGTGGCAAATCAGTTTATTGTAAGTATAAGGGTTTATCTCTCAGTCTCAGTTCTAGTCCATTGTATCTATCCTTATGCCAATAAAAACCTATCTTCATTACTGTAGGTCTGTAGTCAGTTTTTGAGGTTAGAAAGCAGGAGCCCTGCAACTCTGTTCTTTTTCAAGATTGTTTCAGCTATTTTGGGTTCCTTACATTTCATGTGAAGTTTAGAAATAGCTTGCCAAACAAATAGAAAATACTACTATTTTGATTGGATTGTGTTTGATTTGAAGATAAGTTGACAGTTATTGCCATTTAGAAATTCTGTTTTCAAATCCATGAACACAAGATGTCTCTTCATTCATGTCAATCTTAATTCATTTCTACATTTGTCGTTTTCAATGTGAAAGTTTCATGCTTTTTGTTAAATTTATTCCTGGGTATTTTGTTGCTTTTGCTGTTGTACAAATGGGATTATTTTAATTCATTTTTGATTTTTTTTATTAATAGTGCATAGAACTATGAGTATTTTGTATGTTTATCTTGTATCCTATGATGTTGTTTTTGTATGTTTATATGATGTTTTTGTATGTTTATCTTGTATCCTATGACAGAGAAGGCAATGGCACCCCACTCCAGTACTCTTGCCTGGAGAATCCCATGGATGGAGGAGCCTGGTAGGCTGTAGTCCATGGGGTCACTAAGAGTCGGACTCAACTGAGTGACTTCCCTTTCCCTATGATATTTTTTAATACAATTCTCATAATTTTGTACATACGTAGTCATTTCATCTTCAGATAGAGATTGTTATAATTCTTTCTTTTCTATAAATGACTCATTTATATTGACTAACTGTCTTGGCTAGAAACTCCAATGGAATATTGAATAGTAAGGACAAAAATGGGTATTCTTGTTTTGTTCCTGACTGTAGGGGACACCTATTCAGTCTTTTTCCATTAAGTGTAATGTTAAGTTATAAAAAGTTTAAAAGTTGTTTGTTTGTTTAAATAGATACTTATTATCCAGTTGAGAAAATTCCCTTACAGTATTACTCTGGTAAATATTTTTATCATGAAAATACTGAATTTTGTCAAATTATTTTCATTTGTGGAAATTCAAGTTACTGTCAATGGCCTGCCATTTCTTTAGTATTTCTTTTTCAGGGCAGTTCTACTAAAAACGAATTCCCTCAGTTTTTATCTATGAGTATCTTAACTTATCCATTTCTGGAGGAGAGTTTAGCTGCGTATAGAATTCTTGGTTTGTGGTCTTTTCCTTTCACTGCTATACAGATGATTCTCACCTCCAATTTTCATAACATTTATATTGAGGATGAGTTGTCCATGGTATATTTTATTCTCTTCTTTCACATCTTTCTCTTTCACATTTGACTATGATGTGTCTAGATGTGTATAAGTAAATTTATCCCTTTTGATGTCTGTTAAACTTCTTTAATGTGTTGATTGATATTTTCCATCAGATTGGGAAATTTTGACTATTATGTCTTCCAGTATTTTTTCTGCCTTTTTTTAACTTTTTTATAGGACTCTTATCATGCATAGGTTGCTTTGCTCTGTGGTTTCCCACAGGCCTATGATCCTCTGTTCATTTTTCTTTGTTAATTTTCTTTTGCTTCTGATTTTATAATTTTGAGACATTTGCGTATTGCTAAAACACTCTAGTGAATATGTTATTTGTTTATTGCATTGTCCAGTATCTATACATGGATTTCACCAGATGGTCAACACCGAAATCAGATCGATTATATTCTTTGCAGCCATAGATGGAGAAGCTCTATACAATCAGCAAAAACAAGACCAGGAGCTGACTGTGGCTCAGACCATGAACTCCTTATTGCCAAATTCAGACTGAAATTGAAGAAAGTAGGGAAAACTACTAGACCATTCAGGTATGACCTAAATCAAATCCCTTATGATTATACAGTGGAAGTGAGAAATAGATTTAAGGGCCTACATCTGATAGATAGAGTGCCTGATGAACTATGGAATGAGGTTCATGACATTGTACAGGAGACAGGGATGAAGACCATCCCCATGGAAAAGAAATGCAAAAAAGCACAATGGCTGTCTGGGGAGGCCTTGCAAATAGCTGTGAAAAGAAGAGAAGTGAAAAGCAAAGAAGAAAAGGAAAGATATAAACATCTGAATGCAGAGTTCCAAAGAATAGCAAGAAGAGATAAGAAAGCCTTCTTCAGTGATCAATGCAAAGAAATAGAGGAAAACAAAAGAATGGGAAAGACTAGGGATCTCTTCAAGAAAATCAGAGATACCAAAGGAACATTTCATGCAAAGATGGGCACGATAAAGGACAGAAATGGTATGGACCTAACAGAAGCAGAAGATATTAAGAAGAGGTGGCAAGAATACACAGAAGAACTGTACAAAAAAGAGCTTCACGACCCAGATAATCATGATGGTGTGATCACTGACCTAGAGCCAGACATCTTGGAATGTGAAGTCAAATAGGCCTTAGAAAGCATCACTAGGAACAAAGCTAGTGGACGTGATGGGATTCCAGTTGAGCTATTCCAAATCCTGAAAGATGATGCTGTGAAAGTGCTGCACTCAATATCCCAGCAAATTTGGAAAACTCAGCAGTGGCCACAAGATTGGAAAAGGTCAGTTTTCATCTCAATCCCAAAGAAAAGCAATGCCAAAGAATGCTCAAACTACCGCACAATTGCACTCATCTCACACGATAGTAAAGTAATGCTCAAAATTCTCCAAGCCAGGCTTCTGCAATATGTGAACCGTGAACTTCCTGATGTTCAAGCTGGTTTTAGAAAAGGCAGAGGAACCAGAGAGCAAATTGCCAACATCCGCTGGATCATGGAAAAAGCAAGAGAGTTCCAGAAAAACATCTATTTCTGCTTTATTGACTATGCCAAAGCCTTTGACTGTGTAGATCACAATAAACTGTGGAAAATTCTGAAAGAGATGGGAATACCAGACCACCTGATCTGCCTCTTAAGAAATCTGTATGCAGGTCAGGAAGCAACAGTTAGAACTGGTCATGGAACAACAGACTGGTTCCAAATAGGAAAAGGAGTACGTCAAGGCTGCATATTGTCACCATGTTTATTTAACTTATATGCAGAGTACATCATAAGAAATGCTGGACTGGAAGAAACACAAGTTGAAATCAAGATTGCTGGGAGAAATATCAATAACCTCAGATATGCAGATGACACCACTCTTATGGCAGAAAGTGAAGAGGGGCTAAAAAGCCTCTTGATGAAAGTGAAAGTGGAGAGTGAAAAGGTTGGCTTAAAGCTCAACATTCAGAAAATGAAGATCATGGCATCTGGTCCCATCACTACATGGGAAATAGATGGGGAAACAGTGGAAACAGTGTCAGACTTTGTTTTTCTGGGCTCCAAAATCACTGCAGATGGTGACTGCAGCCATGAAATTAAAAGACGTTTACTCCTTGGAAGGAAGGTTATGACCAACCTAGATAGCATATTCAAAAGAAGAGACATTACTTTGCCAACAAAGGTTCGCCTAGTCAAGGCTATGGTCTTTCCTATGGTCATGTATGGATGTGAGAGCTGGACTGTGAAGAGGGCTGAGTGCTGAACAACTGATGCTTTTGAACTGTGGTGTTGGAGAAGACTCTTGAGAGTCCCTTGGACTGCGAGAAGATCCAACCAGTCCATTCTGAAGGAGATCAATCCTGGAATTTCTTTGGAAGGAATGATGCTAAAGCTGAAACTCCAGTACTTTGGCCACCTCATGCGAAGAGTTGATTCATTGGAGAAGACTCTGATGCTGGGAGGGATTGAGGGCAGGAGGAGAAGGGGACAACAGAGGATGAGATGGCTGGATGGCATCACTGACTTGATGGGTGTGAGTCTGAGTGACCTCCGGGAGCTGGTGATGGATAGGGAGGCCTGGCGTGCTGTGGTTCATGTGGTCGCAAAGAGTCGGACATGACTGAGCAACTGATCTGATCTGATCTGATCTGACTATAGAGTATGGTTAGTTTTTATAATTTCTCTCTCTTTAATGGCATTGCCTATCTTGTGAGACAATGTTAACATACATTCGGTAGACATGATTTTCTTTAGTTCTTTGGAAATGTTTATAAACTTAATTGAAGTTTTATCTACTAAATTAAAAATATGAGCCTCCTCAAGGAAAATTTTATATTTTCCACCCTAGGTATAAATGACATGCTTTCCAATTTATTTTAATATTTCATAATCTTTTTTGTTGAACACTTGAGATTTTAACTAGCATAATACCCATGGGCCCAGATTCCTCAAATCTCAACCCAACCTCTTGGTTACTTGCCACTGTTTTTTTTAATCGTTTTTCTCTTCATTGTTTCTGCTTATTTGTTTATTGGCTCTCCTGAACTGATTATATAGGTACTATTATATGCATTTCCTGCAGTGTGTAGACATTGAGTTTTGTTTGTTTGCTGTATTTAATTAGATAGTCATTGTTTTTGCTGTTGTAGTTGTTGTTGCTGTTAAGTTCTTATTTTGTTTTTAAGCCTGGCTTCCTGTGACACACCACTCAGTACAATTTAGTGTTCAGCTAATGATTAGTCAGAAGATTTCTTTAATTACCTTGCCTATTTTATTTATTCCCTTGCAAAGGGAGTTATATGAGAATAATTTTAAGTTGACAGAACAACCTTAACTTTCACTGCCTGCTGGTGCACTGTCTCAAGATCAGCCATCTTCTTTTTCATTTTTTTTTCCCTTGGGCATATACACAATTTTGCAGGTATACGAAACTTTTAGATACTCATTAAATATTGGACCTTTTCAAGTTCTCCCCTAATTCACTGGTATTGCTATTTAAATTCCTGACCAAACTATCACAACTGTAGGCAACTGAGAAGTTTCTGGCAATTTTATTTTGCTTAAGTAATGGCCTTGAAGCTGACTCACACTACCTTACTGATCTGAGGTCTGTGTGAAATGAAATGGATGTCAGATCAGATCATATCAGATCAGTCGCTCAGTCGTGTCCGACTCTTTGCGACCCCATGAACTGCAGCACGCCAGGCCTCCCTGTCCATTACCAGCTCCCGGAGGTCACTCAGACTCACATCCATCAAGTCAGTGATGCCATCCAGCCATCTCATCCTCTGTCGTCCCCTTCTCCTCCTGCTCTCAATCCCTCCCAGCATCAGAGTCTTCTCCAATGAGTCAATTCTTCGCATGAGGTGGCCAAAATACTGGAGTTTCAGCTTTAGCATCATTTCTTCCAAAGAAATTCCAGGATTGATCTCCTTCAGAATGGACTGATTGGATCTTCTTGCAGTCCAAGGGACTCTCAAGAGTCTTCTCCAACACCACAGTTCAAAAGCATCAATTCTTCGGTGCTCAGCCTTCTTCAGAGTCCAGCTCTCACATCCATACATGACCATAGGAAAGACCATAGCCTTGACTAGGCGAACCTTTGTTGGCAAAGTAATGTCTCTGCCTTTGAACATGCTATCTAGGTTGGTCATAACTTTCCTTCCAAGGAGTAAGCGTCTTTTAATTTCATGGCTGCAGTCACCATCTGCAGTGATTTTGGAGCCCAGAAAAACAAAGTCTGACACTGTTTCCACTGTTTCCCCATCTATTTCCCATGCAGTGATGGGACCAGATGCCATGATCTTCGTTTTCTGAATGTTGAGCTTTAAGCCAACCTTTTCACTCTCCACTTTCACTTTCATCAAGAGGCTTTTTAGCCCCTCTTCACTTTCTGCCATAAGAGTGGTGTCATCTGCATATCTGAGGTTATTGATATTTCTCCCAGCAATCTTGATTCCAATTTGTGTTTCTTCCAGTCCAGCATTTCTCATGATGTACTCTGCATATTAGTTAAATAAACATGGTGACAATATGCAGCCTTGACGTACTCCTTTTCCTATTTGGAACCAGTCTGTTGTTCCATGGCCAGTTCTAACTGTTGCTTCCTGACCTGCATACAGATTTCTCAAGAGGCAGATCAGGTGGTCTGGTATTCCCATCTCTTTCGGAATTTTCCATAGTTTATTGTGATCCACACAGTCAAAGGCTTTGGCATAGTCAATAAAGCAGAAATAGATGTTTTTCTGGAACTCTCTTGCTTTTTCCATGATCCAGCGGATGTTGGCAATTTGATCTCTGGTTCTTCTGCCTTTTCTAAATTCAGCTTGAACATCAGGAAGTTCACGGTTCACATATTGCTGAAGCCTGGCTTGGAGAATTTTGAGCATTACTTTACTAGCGTGTGAGATGAGTGCAATTGTGCGGTAGTTTGAGCATTTTTTGGCATTGCCTTTCTTTGGGATTGGGATGAAAACTGACCTTTTCCAATCTTGTGGCCACTGCTGAGTTTTCCAAATTTGCTGGCATATTGAGTGCAGCACTTTCACAGCATCATCTTTCAGGATTTGGAATAGCTCCACTGGAATTCCATCACCTCCACTAGCTTTGTTTGTAGTGATGCATTCTAAGGACCACTTGACTTTACATTCCAAGATGTCTGGCTCTAGGTCAGTGATCACACCATCATGATTATCTGGGTCATGAAGCTCTTTTTTGTACAGTTCTTCTGTGTATTCTTGACACCTCTTCTTAATATCTTCTGCTTCTGTTAGGTCCATACCATTTCTGTCCTTTATTGTGCCCGTCTTTGCATGAAATGTTCCTTTGGTATCTCTGATTTTCTTGAAGAGATCCCTAGTCTTTCCCATTCTGTTGTTTTCCTCTATTTCTTTGCATTGATCACTGAAGAAGGCTTTCTTATCTCTTCTTGCTATTCTTTGGAACTTTGCATTTAGATGTTTATATCTTTCCTTTTCTCCTTTCCTTTTCGCTTCTCTTCTTTTCACAGCTATTTGTAAGGCCTCCCCAGACAGCCATTTTGCTTTTTTTGCATTTCTTTTCCATGGGGATGGTCTTGATCCCTGTCTCCTGTACAATGTCATGAACCTCATTCCATAGTTCATCAGGCACTCTATCAGTACTAGGCCTTTAAATCTATTTCTCACTTCCACTGTATAATCATAAGGGATTTGATTTAGGTCATACCTGAATGGTCTAGTAGTTTTCCCTACTGTCTTCAATTTCAGTCTGAATTTGGCAATAAGGACTTCATGGTCTGAGCCACAGTCAGCTCCTGGTCTTGTTTTTGCTGATTGGATAGAACTTCTCCATCTTTGGCTGCAAAGAATATAATCGATCTGATTTCGGTGTTGACCATCTGGTGATGTCCATGTATAGAGTCTTCTCTTGTGTTGTTGGAAGACGGTATTTGCTATGACCAGTGCATTTTCTTGGCAAAACTCTGTTAGTCTTTGCCCTGCTTCATTTCGTGTTCCAAGGCCAAATTTGCCTGTTACTACAGGTGTTTCTTGACTTCCTACTTTTGCATTCCAGTCCCCTATAATGAAAAGGACATCTTTTTTGGGTGTTAGTTCTTAAAGGACTTGTAGTGAAATGGATGTCACACTCAGAAAATATGGATTTTCTAAGAATCTGAATGTTTGGACAAAATATTGACTGTGCTCTGGGAATGGACTTTTTATGGAAATTCAGAAGAGGATGGTCATCTTATCTTAAGGCTAAAAGACTATGGTTTTTCTCTTTTTACCAAACTACTGAGTGAGAGATGGGGTAGATTCGAATAGCCCAATGTTATAATGTCACAGACACCACTGACTCACCAAGATTAAGCATTTTCTCTTTGATAGATGACTTTTAGTTCATTCTGTGGTATTGATTAGTTTTCAGAGTTCTGAAATGGTTAATTTTAGAGATTTTGTTTATATTTGTTATATTTGAGAATATATCTATAAATATAGTTCCTTGGTAATTTTGGAAGTCAGTTGCAGCCCTGTTTTTTTTAATGCCATGGATCACATCAACCAACTTATAGCTTCTTATTGAGTATCTCTGTATGCTAAGAGAATCTTGGTGACACAAACCAGGTGTTCCTTTTGGTACTCTTGAAGCCCTTCTTTGTCCAATGAAACAAGGTGATTATTATGCAGTCTCTTGATGGGTAGCTCAACAGAGTTCTTTAAAGGGATTTGTTTTCTCAGCCATTTCAATCTCATCATTTATGTCAGCATTGATCAGGATGAACATGTTTATGCTGTAGGAATATCTTGAAACTTAGTGCAATAGTGATTTCTTTTTTACGTACACTGTTAGTTCGTTTTAGGTTGACATGTAAGTGGTCTCTTCTGTAGAGATATTCAGGAACCTGTGTAACAGAGACTCTTTCTTGGTTAGGTAGGCCGTCTGGTACTTGCAGCAAACTCATGTGCTGGGAAAAGTACATGGAGGTCTCATCACTGCTTCCCAATGCTTCAGCCCAAAAGTGCTTCCTGCCAATTTGTCCCACAGTAAATTGGATAGAATTACTTACATGGCTTTACTTAGCTCCAAGGCAATTGAGATTTTTCTTGTATTCCTTATGACTAGGAAAAATAAAGAAGAAACTACAATCTCCTACACTACTCTTAAGCTGGATGCTAATTAAGTGTTGCAAAATCAGGTTCAAGTCATTTCCTCTTAGAGTCCTCTGTGGGTCGTCTAGCACTTTGATTTGGGGCATCCTTGGTATCTATTATTTTATTGTTAGTCTTACTGGTGGCTCAGCTGGAAGTAAAGAAAGAAATCTCATTTTGCTTTCTTGCTATACAAAGTAGAATTTTTTATAGTTATAGTATATTCTTAGATGTCTTTTCACAAATTGTCTCCACAGCTTCCAGCAAGAACTGGCACTTTACCTACCCCTGGTTCAGGAATCAGAGCAGCACTGTTTCTTTTTCTCTTTCTCTTCCAACTGGGTCAGAGAACTAGAAGTTGGACTGATTCATTCTGACAGTCTGTCTGGCAGTATCCACCTAAACAATAAATGGTTTTCAGACATTATTAAGAGTAACTTTTTGCATTGCTTTTCAAAAATTAATGCCTAACTTTAGATCAGCCATTCTGTTGAACATACAAAATTTAATTCAAAAGACTGTCCTGGCTTGGAGGCTTGCTAAGTCACACTACACATTGGGCCTCCATCGTTCATCACTCAAAAATGTAACAGAGATGTCATGTGTTTCTACTGCAATCAGTCCTCCATATCTACAGCTTCTATATCGCTAAGGCTAAGCGCCGAAGAATTGATGCTTTTGAACTGTGGTGTTGGACAAGACTCTTGAGAGTCCCTTGGACTGCAAGGAGATCCAACCAGTCCATTCTGAAGGAGATCAGCCCTGGGATTTCTTTGGAGGGAATGATGCTAAAGCTGAAACTCCAGTATTTTGGCCACCTCATGCGAAGAGTTGACTCATTGGAGAAGACTGATGCTGGGAGGGATTGAGGGCAGGAGGAGAAGGGGACGACAGAGGATGAGGTGGCTGGATGGCATCACTGACTCGATGGATGTGAGTCTGAGTGACCTCTGGGAGTTGGTGATGGACAGGGAGGCCTGGCGTGCTGCAGTTCATGGGGTCGCAAAGAGTCGGACACGACTGAGCGACTGATCTGATCTGATCTGATCTGAATCCAAAGTTGGTTGAAATAATGAGTGGGACTCATTAATGGATGATTATACTACATCATTGACTACAAAGGACTTGAGTATCCATGGATTGTGATATTCTCACAGATCCTGGAACCAATCCCAGTGGGTTAATGAAGGATGACTATATATGCTAAGAACTGAGTTATGACCTTAGCCTCTAACAAGTGTGTGAAACATTTATGTTATTTATTATTAATAAATATGTTATTAATATAATTATGTTATTAATATAAATATATTAATAAATATGTTATTTATTATTCTCATGCAATTTTAGTAATTGAAATAAACATTGGAAAATTATTATATAGTCACCACATTCGTACAGTAATGTAACATGTTTTTAAAATATCAAACATTATTAAATGCTAGTTACTAAAATTAAAAACAAATTGGGCATTATCTCTGTCCTTCAGGTTTACATGTGATGAAAAGTCAATTGATTTATTCATTTCCCTTCATAATCAGATCAGATCAGATCAGATCAGTCGCTCAGTCGTGTCCGACTCTTTGCGTCCCCATGAACTGCACCACGCCAGGCCTCCCTGTCCATCACCAGCTCTCGGGTCACTCAGACTCACATCCATCGAGTCAGTGATGCCATCCAGCCATCTCATCCTCTGTTTTCCCCTTCTCCTCCTGCCCCCAATCCCTCCCAGCATCAGAGTCTTCTCCAATGAGTCAACTCTTCGCATGCTGCTGCTGCTGCTGCTGCTAAGTCGCTTCAGACGTGTCTGACTCTGTGCGACCCCATAGACGGTAGCCCACCAGGCTCCCCCATCCCTGGGATTCTCCAGGCAAGAACACTGGAGTGGGTTGACATTTCCTTCTCCAATGCTTGAAAGTGAGAAGTGAAAGTGAAAGTGAAGTCGCTCAGTCGCATCTGACTCTTAGCGACCCCATGGACTGCAGCCCACCAGGCTCCTCCATCCATGGGATTTTCCAGGCAAGAGTACTAGAGTGGGGTGCCACTGCCTGGTGGCCAAAATACTGGAGTCTCAGCTTTAGCATCATTCCTTCCAAAGAAATCCCATGGCTGATCTCCTTCAGAATGGACTGGTTGGATCTCCTTGCAGTCCAAGGGACTCTCCAGAGTCTTCTCCAACACCACAGTTCAAAAGCATCAATTCTTCAGCGCTCAGCCTTCTTCACAGTCCAGCTCTCACATCCATACATGACCACAGGAAAGATCATAGCCTTGACTAGGCGAACCTTTGTTGGCAAAGTGATGTCTCTGCTTTTGAATATGCTATCTAGGTTGGTCATAACTTTCCTTCCAAGGAGTAAGCGTCTTTTAATTTCATGGCTGCAGTCACCATCTGCAGTGATTTTGGAGCCCAGAAAAATAAAGTCTGACACTGTTTCCACTGTTTCTCCATCTATTTCCCATGTAGTGATGGGACCAGATGCCTTCATAATAACAAACACAATTATATCAGGGTTTAAATATGCTGACCTAAAATTTCTGATATAAGTCTATATTGATTCTGCTAAGGTCTAGTAACTTTGCTTCAGTGTTAATTTCCCTTATATAATCAAAAGGGGACAGGACGCGTGAAATGGAAGAGTAAGCAACTTGATAGGCCTTCTTCCCAACCATACAATCATTTACCTAGAGGAAATTATGAAAATATCATTTATTTTTTAAAAGAATTTTCCTTAGTGCATACAGAAAATGTAGGATCATTGGTTCAATAAAATTAACTAAATCTTATTAAGAACAGAGAGAATCTGATATTTGAACTCTCCCCCACCTGCTTCCTCACCTGCCAGTTTGGCCTTATAGATATTCTAGTTTGAATGAATTATGGCCTAATCCAAGGATCAAGTTGGAATTAACAAATTGGATAATCACGGAATTTATCTCTGTGTTCCACTGTGAGTTCTAATCCTAGATACAGCATAGCCAAAATATTGAAAGCAACCATAAAGTGAAAATTTTGAAAGCAGCTAAAGAAAAACATCTCTTCACTTACAAGGAGTTCTAAAAGATCAGCAGCTGAAGTATCATCAGAAAAATAAGAGTAGGTATACAGAAATAGAATGATATATTCAAAGTACTGAGATTTTTTTTAAAAAAAGCCTGTAAGTAAAAACTTTTACCCTGAATAACCTAACAAGATAGATACTTTCCATATTATTTTAATAGATACAGTAATAAAATCACATATTCAAATATGCTGTCTTAATGTCAAATAAAATCTGTATTTCTCAACTAAATGCTCTGTACATTCTACAGAAGAAAGAAGACAATATGGTAAAATGAGAATAATATAGTGTTTGCACATAAAAAAAGAAAAAACTACATTTAAATCTAAGTTCTGCATTTGATAGCTATCTTGAAATGCATAAGAATTATAGTCTCCATATGTCTGAAATGAGGCTTCCCTGGTAGCTCAGAAGTAAAGGAATCTGCCTGAAATTCATGTGACATGGATTCAATCCCCGGGTTGGAAAGATCCCCTGAAAAAGAAATTGGCAACCCACACCAGTTTTCTTACTTTGGGAAATCCCATGAACAGAGGAGACTGGTGGGCTACCGCCCATGGGGTTATAAGAGCTGGGATGTGACTTTAGTGACTAAACCATTTTTAAAATAGGAATGAAGATACCACTATAACAGGGTTGTGATGAGAAGTAATTATTGTGACAGATATGTGTTGCTTAGCACAAGGTATGTGCTCAATAAATGTTTCTCTAGTAAAGAAAATTATTATTCTTCATATATGTTGGACATTTCATTAAGTGTTGCACTAGTTCACTTTATCTATTTTGCCTACAGGCATTAGGATGGATATGGAGAAGGAAATGGCAACCCACTCCAGAATTCTTGCCTGAATAATCCTACAAACAGAGGAGCCTGGCAGGCTACAGTCCATGGGGTCACAGACATGAATTAGCAACTAAACCACCACCACCAACCACTAGGATGGTTAGTGGTACCCCTTATTTTTAAAATGGATAAATTGATAGCACAATTATATAATAGAACTTATCCAATGTCTTATATTTATAACACCTTTTATTATAAGATTCATATTTTTAATTCTGAGTGCTATAACTTTGGTTGTTGTTTCACTCCTGTTTTCCTAATGCCTAAAACCATGACTGGAAGGTAACTAATAGCAAGTAATATTTCTTGGGTGAATGAAAGCCTATCTTAATCTCATTTAAAACATAACATTGAATTATACTGAAATAGAAGAAATTGCTAAAAAATCTTAATATTCAATAAAACATGATTTGTATTATTTAGGTTAGCAGAAAATCTTATGAAGCTTCAAGTATTCTTTCAAATTTTTGGAATAATATTTCAAAGTCAATATTCCAAAAAGTTAGTCTTCATATGGTTGAGGTGGAAATAAGACCCAGTTATTCTGGCTTTCTACCTGGTTCTACACAATAGTTTACTGGATTTCTGACCATAACAAATGTGGCTGTATAAACTCCCAAAATAGTATCATAAGACTCAACATGTGTTTAACACTTGATGCTCACCATATGAACATTTGAGATGTAGAGTATATTATGGTATGTAAACAATTATTATTTAATTAAAAGTGGACACTTCCAAACAAGTCACATTAATGTCATTCATTAGTTCCTGTGCCTGCGTCCACTCTTCTCACATGCTAGTAAAGTCATGCTCAAAATTATCCAAGCCAGGCTTCAACAGTACGTGAACCGTGAACTTCCAGATGTTCAAGCTGGATTTAGAAAAGGCAGAGGAACAAGATCAAATTGCCAGCATCCATTGGATCATCAAAAAAGCAAGAGAGTTCCAGAAAAATATCTACTTCTGCTTAATTGACTATGCCAAAGCCTTTGACTCTGTGGACCACAATAAACTGTGGAAAATTCTTCAAGAGATGGGAATACCAGACCACCTGTCCTGCCTCTTGAGAAATCTGTATGCAGGTCAGGAAGCAACAGTTAGAACTGGACATGGAACAATAGACTGGTTCCAAATCGGAAAAGGAGTATGTCAAAGTGGTATACTGTCACCTTGCTTATTTAACGTCTATGCAGAGTACATCATGAGAAACACTGGCCTGGGTGAAGCACAAGCTGGAATCAAGATTGTCGGGAGAAATATCAATAACCTCAGATATGCAGATGACACCACCCTTATGGCAGAAAGCGAAGAAGAACAAAAGAGCCTCTTGATGAAAATGAAAAAGGAGAGTGAAAAATTTGGCTTAAAGCTCAACATTCAGAAAACGAAGATCATGGCATCCAGTCCCATCACTTCATGGGAAATAGATGGGGAAACAGTGGAAACAGTGTCAGACTTTATTTTTGGGGGCTCCAAAATCACTTCAGATGGTGACTGCAGCCATGAAATTAAAAGATGCTTACTCCTTGGAAAGAAAGTTATGACCAACCTAGACAGCACATTAAAAAGCAGAGACATTACTTTGCCAATGAAGGTCCATCTAGTCAAGGCTATGGTTTTTCCAGTGGTCATGTATGGATGTGACAGTTGGACTATCAAGAAAGCTGAGCACTGAAGAACTGATGCTTTTGAACTGTGGTGTAGGAGAAGACTCTAGAGTCCCTTGTACTGCAAGGAGATCCAACCAATCCATCCTAAAGGAAATCAGTCCTGAATATTCACTGGAAGGACTGATGCTGAAGCTGAAACTTCAATACTTTGGCCATCTGATGTGAAGAACTGACTTATTGCAAAAGACCACAATGCTGGGGAAGATTGAAGGCAGGAAGAGAAGGGGACAACAGAGGATTAGATGGTTGAATGGCATCACCCGTGCAACGGATAAGAATTTGAGTAGGCTCCAGGAGTTGGTGATTGACAGGGAGGCCTGGCGTACTGCAATCAATGGGGTCGCAGAGTCGGACATGACTGAGCGACTGAAATGAACTGTTTCCACAGATGGTCAAGAAGTTCAATAGATCACATATTAGTCAATAAAATTATTCATATAGTTGTGTCTGATATACACAGTTTCCACACAGGGGATTTTGAGAAACTCTTAATTGCTAGTGCTTGACAATAAAAGGGGGTGATGCACTTATTTCAATTATATTAAATACGTCTTATTCTGGTGTCATGCTGTTGCTTCAGTAGTGTCTGACTCTTTCAACCCCATGGACTATAGCCCACTGACTCCTCTGTCCATGGGATTTACCAGGCAAGAATGCTGGAGTGGGTTGCCATGCCTTTCTCCAGGAAATCCCTCCAACCTAAGGAATGAATCCATGTCTCTTATATCTCCTGCATTGGCAAGCAGGTTTTCTACAACCAGCGCCACCTGGGAAACACAAAGAAATGGGAAACAGTTGCCTAAACCCTCTTTAATGCTCTCCCAACTGAGTTATTTTGGTTAAAGTCCGGAGATAAAAGCATATTTGTTTTAAAACTGATAGTTATAAAAATAATATCACTGGAATCCTTCTATATCATGACTTGCAATAGAGTTTAAACCAGTGTAAGTTGATGATGAATTAGACATAAGTTTTGCAGTGACTCCAAGCCAATCATAAAATATTTACTTCTTCTTATTACTGGGCACCCAGATAGGTACTTCTCTGACTGTAGAGTAGGATGAGACCATGTGATTGTGTTCTTGATAATAAAGTAGTGTCACATATGGTATTTCCAGTCCAGGATGTTATGAAGCAGGTGGCCACACTCCATTTTCCTCTTCCATTGATGACATGCAGGAAACACAGGGTCATGGGGACACCAGAGTCATGAATGTCCTTTAGCATCTTGTAGCAGCAAGCCAAGCATCTATCAGCTATGCTCATATTCTAATGTAAATGGTGGAGCATAAAAATTCTAGTATGCTTGAGCTATTATGCATCTGGTGATCTATTAATGGCAGATATCCTCTAAACACAGACCAAGTATATATTATGGCATTAATTGGGCTTCCCAGGTGACTCAGTGGCTAAAGAATTATGGCATTAATTGGGCTTCCTAGGTGACTCAGTGGCTAAAGAATTTGCTTGCAATGAAGGAGATACAGAAGGCTCAGTTTCTATCCCTGGGTCAGGAAGAACTACTGGAGGAAGGCATGGCAACCCACTCCACTATTCTTGCCTGGAGGATCCCAAGGACAGAGGAGCCTGGCCATCTATAATCCATATAGAGACAAAGAGTTTGACATGACTGGAGTGACTGGAAAATGTATCCATGACATTAATTAATGTAATCCACTTTAATAATTGAAGTTAAAGGAATTTTATTTATCCATGTATTCCTAGTTATTCATTACATATTAGTTTAGGGCTGACTTTTAAGCTTTGCATCAATACCAGAGATAAAAAAATAAATAGTGTTTAATACCACCTGGTAGAAAATTATGTGATTTCACTCCCTGAATACACAGCTTTCTTCCATTGACAGCTCTTTACAATGAGACAGTAAGCATGGGTTTTGGTAGAAGGTTTATTCTCTCTGCTACAGATATTATTACAGACGATATAGGAATTTTTTTGAGCTTTTTGGAAAGGTACATAATGATATTTTCAAAGTGTGTATATTTTCAGTGTTTGATAAGATAGCCACCCTTTCAGAAGGGTTTGGTTGATCTAGTTCTTGTCTTAAAAGTTTGTATCCAACGTTTGTATTGTGAGGTTGGTGAATTAAACTAATTGCAGTCAAGTTTGACAATTATATTATAAAGCTTCTATATCATGTGTGTTTTTAAAAGTGATATGACAAAAGAATAACATCTGTGTTTAGATTTAGAATGCATAACACAGGATAAGCTTTTTATATTTTCAATCAACAGTAAAATATTTCTTATACTATTTATATTGACAAAACTAAGTATTGCAAATTATTTTTATTTCTGACCCTTAACTCACCAGTCTGGGAAATAAGTCTGTGTTGAAATATACAGAACTGGAAGAAAGTCAGGACGAAGAAAATACAGAGTTCAGCTTTGTGCTATAGGAACAGTAGCATTCTATAAAAGTATTTTTACTTGAAAATAAAACATATTGAAAATGCCAACTACTGAATGAAATATTTAACAACAATATTTTTTAAAAATTTCTGGTTGGAATACAAATGATGAAATCACTTGGAAAAACTGCTTCTCAAATTCTCATTTATATTTACATATATTTATTCTAACTCTATATTCTTAAAATATATCTAAAAAGTGTGCTTAACTGCATAAAACATTTTGTGCAAAAATGTTTATAGCAGTTTTATTTTTCATGTCCAAGTCAAAAAAAATAAACAATTCCATGTACTTTTTAGTGGGGGAATAAATACATTGTGATATGTCAGTATAATGCAGTACTACATAGCAATCACAGCAAGCAAATTTCTGGTACAATGACAGTGCAGATAGGTCACAAACACATGTTGAGTGGAACACATAGAAAAAGGAATGCAAACACTATGGATTCACTAACATGTAACCAGAGACCCGGACACATTAATTTATATTAAAACAAGTATGAATAAGATTACCTCTGCAAGGAGGGCACTGACTTAGAAAAGACACCAGAAAACTATCAAGAGTGTATGCAAATGCTCACTATTGATTTGATTAGAACTGTGGTGTTGGAGAAGACTCTTGAGAATCCCTTGGACTGCAAGGAGATCCAACCAGTCCATTCTGAAGGAGATTAGACCTGGGATTTCTTTGGAAGGAATGATGCTGAAGCTGAAACTCCAGTACTTTGGCCACCTCATGCGAAGAGTTGACTCATTGGAAAAGACTCTGATGCTGGGAGGGATTGGGGGCAGGAGGAGAAGGGGACAACAGAAGATGAGATGGCTGGATGGCATCACTGACTCGATGGATGTGAGTCTGGGTGAACTCCGGGAGTTGGTGATGGACAAGGAGGCCTGGCGTGCTGTGATTCATGGGGTCCTAAAGAGTCAGACACGACTGAGTGAATGAACTGAACTGAACTGAAGCACATTGATATGAAAAATGTAAAAAAAAAAAATGAACTGATTAAAATCATAATTACAATATTTTCAAATACATGGTAGCACATATTCCATTGAAATACCTAAGTCTCCATTAGTTTTCTCACTGATTTATTCTCTTAACAGACATTAAATATTTTTGAAGGATCTAGTAGGTACCAGCTAAACTCAATGATAGGAATTTGAAATGAGTAAAATATTAACTCAGCTTTCAAGAACCTCCCAGTCTAGTAAATAAAGTGAGCACAAGAATCCATAATATATGAATAAATTCTTCCTTTATCAAGTTATTTAATTGTATGTTGTATATGAGATATATGATTATATTGAGGAGGTAGCTGAAAAAGCTAGGGAGCATACCTAAAATATTCCATCATTAGTTGTACGTTAATGTAATTACCACTACGAAAAATGCTCCCCCTCCCCACACACAAAGCACAAATAAGAACAAGCAATTTGGCTCATCAATCATATGCTTAGAAATTTGATTCCTTTTGTCTTAACCAGTAGGCTCAACATTAATCGCAGTTCATTTTAGGTTTACGGGGCTTCCATGGTGGCTCAAATGGTGGAGATTGTGCCTGCAAAGCAGGAGACTAGAATTTGATCCCTGGGTTGCAAAAATCCCCTGGAGAAGGGACTGGACACCTCAGGCTGAAGGGCTCCCCACTCCAGTCTTCTTGCCTGGAGAATTCCATGGACAGAGGAACCTGGCGGGCTACCTTCCATGGGGCCACAAAGAGTCAAACACAACTGAGCAACTAACATACACTCATTCTAACTCCAGCCACCAGGAAAGATGAGTTGCTATAGAGTGGAAATTAGTGAAATTTTGTTTTTAGATCCATAATTCCAAATTCTTCATTGGAATATTAAAAGGACATATAATGAAAAACATCCCCAATTGAATTTTAACTTGAAAATTTAAGAGAAACTTGCATAAAAGGTATCTAAAATTTTGATGTAACTTTTATACATTGAGAAGCTGTCCCTGCCTGGCCTCTGAAGAAAGGTTTCTTTCTTGCCCTTATATTTCTTCTTTCCAATCTAGAGTATCAGTTCAGTTCAGTCACTCCATTGTGTCCGACTCTTTGCGACCCCATGAATCATAGCACGCCAGGCCTCCCTGTCCATCATCAAATCCCGGAGTTCACCCAGACTCACATCCATCGAGTCAGTGATGGCCATCCAGCCATCTCATCCTCTGTCGTCCCCTTCTCCTCTTGCCCCCAATCCCTCCCAGCATCAGAGTCTTTTCCAATGAGTCAACTCTTCCCATGAGGTGGGCAAAGTACTGGAGTTTCAGCTTCAGCATCATTCCTTCCAAAGAAATCCCAGGGCTGATCTCCCTCAGAATGGACTGGTTGGATCTCCTTGCAGTCCAAGTGACTCTCAAGAGTCTTTTCCAACACCATAGTTCAAAATCATCAATTCTTCCACGCTCAGCCTTCTTCATAGTCCAACTCTCACATCCATACATGACCACAGGAAAAACCATAGCCTTGACTAGATGGATCTTTGTTATCAAAGTAATGTCTCTGCTTTTCACTATGCTATCTAGGTTGGTCATAACTTTCCTTGCAAGGAGGAAACATCTTTTAATTTCTTGGCTGCAGTCACCATTTGCAGTGATTTTGGAGCCCCAAAAATAAAGTCTGACACTGTTTCCACTGTTTCCCCATCTATTTCCCATGAAGTGATGGGACCGGATGCAATGATCTTCGTTTTCTGAATGTTGAGCTTTAAGCCCACTTTTTCACTCTCCATTTTCACTTTCATCAAGAGGCTTTTTAGTTCCTCTTCACTTTCTGCCATAAGAGTGGTGTCATCTGCATATCTGAGGTTATTGATATTTCTGCTGGCAATCTTGATTCCAGCTTGTGTTTCTTCCAGTCCAGAGTTTCTCATGATGTACTCTGCATAGAAGTTAAATAAGCTGGGTGACAATATACAGCCTTGACATACTCCTTTTCCTATTTGGAACCAGTCTGTTGTTCCATGACCAGTTCTAACTGTTGCTTCCTGACCTGCATACAAATTTCTCAAGAGGCAGATCAGGTGGTCTGGTATTCCCATCTCTCTCAGAATTTTGCACAGTCTATTTTGGTCCATAGTCAAAGGCTTTGGCATAGTTAATAAAGCAGAAATAGATGCTTTTCTGGAACTCTTTTGCTTTTTTGATGATCCAGCAGATGTTGGCAATTTGATCTCTGGTTCCTCTGCCTTTTCTAAAACCAGCTTGAACATCAGGAAGTTCACGGTTCACATATTGCTGAAGCCTGGCTTGGAGAATTTTGAGGATTAGTTTACTAGCGTGTGAGATGAGTGCAATTGTGTGGTAGTTTGAGCATTCTTCAGCATTGCCTTTCTTTGGGATCTGAATGAAAACTGACCTTTTCCAGTCCTGTAGCCACTGCTGAGTTTTCCAAATTTGCTGGCATATTGAGTGCAGCACTTTCAGAGCATCAGCTTTCAGGATTTGGAATGGCTCAACTGGAATTCTATCACATCCACGAGCTTTGTTCGTAGTGATGTTTTCTAAGGCCCACTTGACTTCACATTCCAGGATGTCTGGCTCTAGGTCAGTGATCACACCATCGTGATTATCTGGGTCGTGAAGATCCTTTTTGTACAGTTCTTCTGTGTATCCTTACCATCTCTTCTTAATATCTTCTGCTTCTGTTAGGTCCATATCATTTCTGTCCTTTATCGAGCCCATCTTTGCATGAAATTTTCCCTTGGTATCTCAAATTTTCTTGAAGAGATCCCTAGTCTTTCCCATTCTGTTGTTTTCCTCTATTTCTTTGCATTGATAGTTGAAGAAGGCTTTCTTATCTCTTCTTGCTATTCTTTGGAACTCTGCATTCAGATGCCTATATCTTTCCTTTTCTCCTTTGCTTTTCACTTCTCTTCTTTTCACAGCTATTTGTAAGGCCTCCCCAGATAGCCGTTTTGCTTTTTTGCATTTCCTTTCCATGGCGATGGTCTTGATCCCTGTCTCCTGTACAATGTCACAAACCTCATTCCATCATTCATCAGGCACTCTATCTATCAGATCTAGACCCTTAAATCTATTCCTCACTTCCACTGTATAATCATAAGGGATTTGATTTAGATCATACCTGAATGGTCTAGTGGTTTTCCCTACTTTCTTCCATTTCAGTCTGAATTTGGCAATAAGGAGTTCATGATCTGAGCCACAGCCAGCTTCTGGTCTTGTTTTTGCTGACTGTATAGGGCTTCTCCATTTTTGGCTGCAAAGTATATAGTCAGTCTGATTTCAGTGTTGACCATCTGGTGATGTCCATGGATAGAGTCTTCTCTTGTGTTGTTGGAAGAAGGTGTTTGCTATGACCAGTGCATTTTCTTGGCAAAAGTCTATTAGTCTTTGCCCTGCTTCATTCCATATTCCAAGGCCAAATTTGCCTGTTACTCTAGGTGTTTCTTGACTTCCTACTTTTGCATTCCAGTCCCCTAAAATGAAAAGGACATCTTTTTTGGGTGTTAGTTTTAAAAGGTCTTGTAAGTCTTCATAGAACCATTCAACTTCAGCTTCTTCAGTATTACTGGTTGGGGCATAGACTTGAATTACTGTGATATTGAATGGTTTGCCTTGGAAATGAACAGAGATCATTCTGTCGTTTTTGAGATTGCATCCAAGTGCTGCATTTCAGACCCTTTTGTTGACCATGATGGCTACTCCATTTCTTCTGAGGGATTCCTCTGAGTTAAATTCCCCCATTCCAGTCCATTTGAGTTCGCTGATTCCTAGAATGTTGACATTCACTCTTTTCATGTCTTGTTTGACCACTTCCAATTTGCCTTGATTCATGGACCTGACATTCCAGGTTCCTATGCAATATTGCTCTTTACAGCATCGGACCTTGCTTCTATCACCAGTCACATCCACAGCTGGGTATTTTTTTTTTTTTTGCTTTGACTCCATCCCTTCATTCTTTCTGGAGTTATTTGTCCACTGATCTCCAGTAGCATATTGGGCACCTACTGACCTAGGGAGTTCCTCTTTCAGTATCCTATCATTTTGCCTTTTCATACTCTTCATGGGGTTCTCAAAGAAAGAATACTGAAGTGGTTTGCCATTCCCTTCTCCAGTGGACCACATTCTGTCAGATCTCTCCACTATGACCTGCCCATATTGGGCTGCCCCACGGGCATGGCTTAGTTTCATTGAATTAGACAATGCTGTGGTCCTAGGGTGATTAGATTGACTAGTTTTCTGTGATTATGGTTTCAGTGTGTCTGCCCTCTGATGCCCTCTTGTAACACCTACCATATTACTTGGGTTTCTCTTACCTTGGGCGTGGGGTATCTCTTCAGGGCTGCTCCAGGAAAGCACAGCCGCTGCTCCTTTCCTTTGATGAGGGGTTTCTCCTCACCGCTGCCCTTCCTGACCTTCAATGTGGGATAGCTCCTCTAGGCTCTCCTGCACCCATGCAGCCACCACTCCTTGGACGTGGGGTTGGTCCTCCTGGTATAAGGCCCACCTTAAAATTGTCTTCTGTCCTACCCTCTACTAAAAGCACCTACTTAGTCTATTCTTCTCTTCTTAATGTAGACTTTCTCCATGTATATTGCTCTCATTTAATTATTTTCAATTCCAATAATAGTTCCCTCATACTGAGTTATTGGAGAAGGCAATGGCACCCCACTCCAGTACTCTTGCCTGGAACATCCCATGGATGGAAGAACTTGTAGGCTGCAGTCCATGGGGTCGCTAGGAGTCAGACACGACTGAATGACTTCACTTTCACTTTTCATTTTCACTTTTCACTTTCATGCCTTGGAGAAGGAAATGGCAACCCACTCCAGTGTTCTTGCCTGGAGGATCCCAGGGACAGGGGACACTTTTGGGCTGCCGTCTCTGGGGTCGCACAGAGTCGGACACGACTGAAGCTACTTAGCAGCAGCAGCAGCAGTATACTGAGTTATAGGGAAAGCTGGCTGAGTGCAAACTGGAATATTTCCTGGGTCCTTTCCAACCTACCTATGACATATGTGTAATATTTTCAATTTATTTTCCAAAAAGTAGTTTTAATGCTATATTGTTTTGAAATAAAATGAGAATAAGTTGTTTATGCAAACTATAAGCTCCTTCTGTTTAATTGCAGCATCAATAGCTTCCATGAAAAATCATTGCGCTTAGAATTCTAGCAGAGTGAAGGTTAGGCATTATTTTGAAATTTCTTTCTTAAAAATCCAAAGCATTAAATTGCATGGTAATACACTCACAGCTCTAATTAAAAAAAGAAAGTCATGCAAAGCATATATTATTCCTATAAAAAAAAGTCACATAAATAGAGAAAAGCTGAATCAAGTGGAAAGCTTGGCAAATACGTAAATATGATAACAAAAGCTATTTCCTTAGCAAAGCCAGATTGATGCTTCCTGTTCTTCTAAAACAAATCATATTACCACCTAAAAATCTCAAGTTTTATCACAATGTATGGTTTAAGGAAGAATGATCTAGGTAAATGCACATGATGTAACATATGCTGAACTTTACCTAGTGATAAAAATTGAAAACTGTAAAATCAACAATGGTTATTTGATAGAGTCTTTAGAAACAGTGCTGAGTAGGTTCTGTTTATATTGCCATCATCACATGTACCAAGAAAACCAGATTCTGCAGAAACTACCACTAATTCTCTCACCAGAATCGTTAATAGGCATACACACCTGTAACTTGTCAGGAAGCAATTCCTGTAAAGGTGTGCATGAGTGATTGAACTTAAACACAACGCAAGAAGGGACTCATCTCTCAAATTGTTCCTTTGGAAGAGGATGTAAATTAGCATGTTACATGTGGACAAGGATGGAAAGTTGATCATAACTGTAGACCACTACATTCTATCTTTGGGACATTATTGTGGGAATAAAGCCCTCAGCCTGAAGTGTTTGTTTTACCTTGGTCTTCTATTTTAAATTGAAGTATAGTTAATTTAAAATGTTATGCTAGTTTCTGGTGTACAGCAAAGTAATGCAGTTATGTTTTTCCTCAGTCACTAAGTTGTGTCTGAGTCTTTGTGACCCCATGGACTGCAGCATGCCGGGCTTCCTGTACTTTGCTATCTCTTGAAGTTTGCTTAAATTCATGTCCATTGAGTCAGTGATGCTGCCTAACCATTTCAAACTCTTCTGCCCTCTTCTCCTTTTGTCTTTAATCTTTCCCAGCATATATACACATACAGACACACACACACACATATACACACACATACATATATATACACACACATATATATTATTTTTCAGATTCTTTTCCATTATAGGTTATTTTAAGATATCAAATATATTTTCCATCTTATACAATAGGACCTTGTTGTTTATTTATTACATATATGTGTATCTGTTAATCCCAAATTCCTAATGTATTCTTCCTCTATTTTTTCCCTTTGGTAACCAGAAGTTTGTTTTCTATGTCTGTGAGTCAGTTTCTGTTTTGTAAATAAGTTCATTTGTATCATTTTTCTTAGATTTGGTGTATAAATAATATATGGTATCTGTCTTTGCTGACTTCATTTATATGATAACCTCTAAGTCCATCCATGTTGCTACAGATGACATTATTTCATTCTTTTTATATGGTTAAGTAACACTCGGTGTGTGTGTGTGTGTGTGTGTGTGTGTGTGTGTGTGTGTGTCTTCATAGAGTAGACACTTAGATTGCTTCCATGTCTTAGGTTTTCTCTTTTGTTCATTATTCAGTCGCTAAGACATGTATGACATTTTGCAACCCCATGGACTGAAGCATGCCCAGGCTTCCCCATTCTTCACTATCTCCCAGAATTTCCTCAGAAATGTGTCCATTGAGTCAGTGATGCTATGTAATGTTTTCATCTTCTGCTGCTCCATTCTACTTTTGCCCTCAATCCATCCCAGGATCAGGTACTTTTCCAATGAGTCAGCTCTTCCCATCAGATAGCCAAAGTATATTGGAGCTTCAGTGTCAACATCAGTCCTTCCAATGAACATTCAGGGTCAATTTCCTTTAGGATTGACTGGTTTGATCTCCTTGCAGTCCAAGGGACTCTCAAGAGTCTACTCCAGCACTGCAGTTCAAAAGCAACACTTCTTCAGTGCTCAGCCTCTTTTATAGTCCAATTCTCACATGCATGACTATTGGAAAGAAACATAGTTTTGTTTATAAAGACCTTTGTCAGCAAAGTGATGCCTCTGCTTTTTAACACACTGTGTAGATTTTTCATTTCTTTCATTTTTCATTCTTCTTTCTTTCTTTTCTTTCCAGAAGCAAGTGTCTTTTAATTTCATAGGTACAGTCACCATCTGAAGAGATTTGGGAGCCCAAGAAAATAAAATCTATCACTTTTTCCTAATCTATTTGCCATGAAGTGATGGGACTAGATGCTATGATTTTACTTTTATTAATGTTGAGTTTTAAGCCAGCTTTTACACTCTTGTCTTTCACCCTAATCAAGAGGCTCTTTAATTCTTCTTCACTTTCTGCCATTAGAGTAGTATCATCTATATATCTGAGGTTGTTGATAGTTCTCCCAACAATCTTGATTCCAACATGTGGTTCATCCAGCCTGGCATTTTGCATAATGTGCTTCACATAGAATACGTGCAAGGTGACAATATACAGCCTTGATGTACTCCTTTCCCACTTTCCAACCAGTCCATTGTTCCATTTTCTGTTCTAACTTTTGCTTCTTCTCCTGCATACAGGTTTCTCAGGAGATATCTAAGGTGGTCTGGTATTCCCATCTCTTTAGGAATTTTCCACATTTTGTCATAATACATACAGTAAAAGGCTTTCTTATAGTCAATGAAGTAGCAGTAGATAATTTTTGGAATTACCTTGTTTTATCTATGATCCAACAAATACTCACAATTTGATATCTGCTTCCTCTGCCTGTTCTAAATCCAGCTTGTACATCTGGAGGTTCATGGTTCACATACAATTTAAGACTAGCTTGAAGGATTTTGAGCATTACTTTGCTAGCATGTGAAATGTGTGGAATTGTGTGGTAGTTTGAGAATTCTTTGGCATTGGAATGGCAGCTGACCTTTTCCAGTCCTATACCCACTGCTGAGTTTTCCAAATTTGCTGGCATATTGAGTGCATCACTTTAACTGCATCAACTTTTAGTATTAGAAATAGCTCAGCTGGAATTCTGTCACCTACACTAGCACTGTTTGTAGTAAAGCTTCCTAAGGCCCACTTGACTTCACACTCTAGGATTTCTGACTCTAGGTGAGGAGTCACACCGTTGTGCTCATCTGGGTCATTATGTCCTTTTTGTGTAATTCTCTGTGTATTCTTGACACCTCTTCTTAATCTTTTCTGTTTCTGTTACATCTTTGCTTTTTCTGTCCTTTATTGTGCCCATCTTAGCATGAAATATTCCCTTGGTATGTCCAATTTTATTGTAGGGATCCCTAGTCTTTCCCATTCTATTGTTTTCCTCTGTTTCTTTGCATTGTTCACTTAAGAAGCCTTTCTTATGTCTTCTTGCTATTCTTGGGAACTCTGCATTCAGATGGGTATATCTTTCCCTTTCTCCTTTGCCTTTCATTTCTCTTTTTTTCTCAGCTATTTGTAAGGTCTCCTCAGACAACCACTTTTACTTCTTACTTTTCTTTTTCTTGGGGATGGTTCTGGTCACTACCTCCTGTGCAATGTTATGAACCTCTGTCCATAGTTCTTCAGGCACTCTATCAAACCTAATCCCTTGAATGCATTTCTCACATCTACTGTGTAACCATAAAGGATTTGATTTAGGTCATACCCAAATGGCCTAGTGGTTTTCCCTACGTTCTTCAATTTAAGTCTGAATTTTTCAGTAATGAGCTCATAATGTGAGCCACAGTCAACTCCAGGTCTTATTTTTTGCTAACTGTATAGAGCTCTCCATCTTCATCTGCAGAACATATAATCAATCTGATTTCAGTATTGACCATCTGGTGATTTCCATGTGTAGTCATCTCTAGTGTTGTTGGAAGAGGATGTTTGCTATGACTGGTACATTCTCTTGGCTTAGGTTTTAACTCTTTCTTAAAAAGAAAACATTCAGTTTTTTTTTCCCACCATCCACGTATATAGTCTGATCTACTGACTTTGACCGGGATGGTGATATCTTTGTAATCAATATGGCTGCATTTGTGGGAGGATTAGCATAAGGATATGGAGGCTTTTGTTTTTCTATCTGTTGTCTGCTTCTCTAGAAGTGAGGAAAGCTGTTCCAATGATTTGTTAACACAAAAAAGCAACAGGTAATATCTCACTGATACTGAATTAATGAAGTAAGTCAGAAAGAAAAACACAAATACAGTATACTAACGCATATATATGGAATTTAGAAAGATGGTAACAATCACCCTGCTTATGAGACAGCAAAAGAGACACTGATGTATAGAACAGACTTTTGGACTCTGGGACTGGGAGAGGGTGGGACGATTGGGGAGAATAGCATTGAAATATGTATAATATCATATCTGAAACGAGTCAGTCCAGGTACGATGCCCGATAACAGATGCCTGGGACTGGAGCACTGGGATGACCTGGAGGGATGGTGTGGGAGGGGGGAGGGAGGAGGGTTCAGGATGGGGAGCACATGTATTCTGGTGGCGGATCCATCTCGATGTATAGTAAAAGTAATACAATATTGTAAAGTTAAGAAAAATTAAAAAAATAATAATAATAAAAATAAAAAAAATAAAGGAATCCTCATACCAAAAAAAATAAAATAAAATAAAAAATATTCTAAACATTGAAAGAAAGGGCCTTTCTTTCAAATTAATTACCTTTCTATCCTGGGGAAAGCTTCTTTCATTTGACAGTATGGAATAGAACGATAGGCCCTGGAATGAAAGTGAGGTCCAGGAAATTTCTCATCTTCTCCCATCTTATCTGGTCAAAATACTGCTTCTCAGAGAAGGAATGGATGGAAGTGCCCATTTGGCCTTTTTCAAATAAACACACAACATAATATAACTCTTAAATATAAAAAGCAAAGTTTGTGTCCTTGCCAATGCCCTTATCATTGTAGCACACATTAACATTAAAGCAAAAGCTTTCACTAAGTTTTCAAATCTAGTCCATTTATTTTCTTATCTCAGGAGACTTTCTTTTTTCTTTTTCTTCAACTCTCTGCTTAAAAATTTCACTTCCGAAGAAAACATACATTTGTACTGCAGCAGTGAAATACTGCTGTAATTCAGGCTGTCCTTTTGCCATGACAGTCCAAGGTTCTTCTTAAAATGCGTTAGTAAAACTGACCATCAAGTAATTACTTTTCCTATGTTCAGTTTAGTAGAAATTATAAACTCTTTCACTTATTTTCAGTATAAGTATTATTTGTAATTCTTCAGTATTGCTTACATAAATATTTATTCTTTATTTATTTTAATATTTTCTCTTCCTGTTTTAGATGTTTTTTTTTGCCTTGAAAGCATAAGTTTCCTGATAAGCTACAGATTCATCCTTCTTTATCATCTCTTGTACTTAATAAAAAGATAATATTTAAAATTACTTCAAGCATGAATAGTAATTACTCTGACTTTTAAGGATGTCTGTTGATATTCTAAATCTATTAAATATTCTTTTTTAATCATATAACTATTTAAAATAGATTATTTTCATGAGAGTAGCTAGGTGTTTCATTGGGTTCCATCTACTGAAGTTTGATATAATTGGACAATAAAATTGGTGATATTCCCAAATCCGTGGGCATAACTATCATACATTATTAAGTAGGGACAGTACTAGACTTAGAGACTTGGTTAGAATTTTTTTTAATAAGAAATGGCTGGGGGAATCATTATATGACTGCTAAGTTTGGATAAATACCAATAAACACTGAAATCTATAACTTAAATCATTAATCTCTTCAGTGCATTACCTTCCCTCTTTTAAGTGTTGATTTTTAGCATGAATTGATGTGTATATTATTTCTTTTTTTCTAGATGAGTAGAAAATCCATTACTTCTAAATTTATAAATTCTAGCATTATTTACTACATTTCACCCTTCGAATCACTTATTTGTCATTGACCCTGCAAATCCATAAGTAAATTTCTATCCATAAGTGAATTTCCCATTCCCATCCTTTTCCTGTTTTTCTAGTATATAGTCAGTACTTCATCATTATAAGTGCTCTTTTCCAAAATCCCCCATCTCTCTTCTGTTTATCCTGACATATTTTTCTAATTTAGCAGCACATTTGTTTTCTCTATATGATCAGTCATGTAGCTGAGCATTGATGTGTAAAATTCCACCACTGCAAAAATTGATGATTAGGGTAAGAGCATAAATAAAATGAAATGGGCAAACAAGTGTCTGCCCATCTTACTAACATTATTATGACTCTCCAGATTACCAAGACAATTACTTGGCATTTTTTTATATCTAAATCTCATAGTCACCTTTACTTTTAGCCAGTTCTAGCCTTACAATTTTATATACAGTATGGAAGTTATCAGGTTTAGTCTCCCCATTCTTTCCATCAGTGATCCCAAACTTTCCAGGAACAATGCCATGCTAATTAAAACAACCCTTTCATTTCTTGAGAACTTCATAATTTTCTACCCTGTGCATTTGGAGGCCAGCAGTTTGCTAGACAGCTTGAATTCGAAAACAAAACACAATAATGGAGGGTCTGCTTGTGTTAAAATCAAACTAGTGTCAGAATCAAACTATGAGGTCTAAGGTGGAAGAGACAATAGACTGGTTGTTGAATGAATAAATGAATGAATGGCTCCCATGATTAATGAAGGTTCAAGTCATAGTGAGAATTTACAAAACTGTTGAAGAAATATGATCATGCTACAGTAACATGAGTTACTAATTTATGTCTATTTACTCTTACAGATTACTCATTGATCTTTATTCATTTTTAATAAAAACAAGGTACTTTAATCAATTACACAGTTAAGTGAAAATTTTGACATATTTTTCACTTAATGAGGAGCTACATAAAGAATTAAGCCATTAATAAAACCAAGAGCTACATTTCTATTATTGACTATATTTTATTATTATTATGTTTTACTTAAGTATTTACTTGATGTCTAGAACTATGCTAAGTGCTTTAGAAGTATTATTAAATCTTTACTCCACTTTAAGTTGGTCACTTTCATTAAAATTAAACATTACACCACCATTTTAGAATTGAAATAGCTGATGCTTAGAGGCAGTATGCAATGTCAGATTTCTATTTCCTGAATTCAGGGCCTTAGAATCCAGAGTCCAAATTACTGACAATCAGAGTCTTCCTTACCTAGTAAGAAAATCTGAAAAATATCACTTCAATCACATGGAGAAAGAAGTTTGCACTTTTATATCATATGGAAAAGACTTACACTCAGGTTAGATAGCAATGACCACTATCTAACAGTTGCTTTTTTTTTTCAAATGCCATCAATTGATATATTCTTAATATATCCAATGAAAGTTACTGCTTAAATACTACTTTACTCTAAATAATCTATTGTCCTAAGACCAAAAAAAAAAAAAAAAAAAAAACAAAGTCTAAACACAAATAGCCACGTGCAGTGTTATCACATTGGATAGATTTCATTTTAATCTGCTTCATTTATCTATTAAATACCTAGGGATCCATGTCTCAGTCAATAATCTGCTCTGACCTGTTCAAATTAAATTAACCTCCTTTAGGGAGATTGTATGATAAAAATAATTTAAATAGCTTAGACAGTCTGGGTTCATTTCCTTCCTAGTTAGAATCCTTTAAAATAAGTGCCTTTTTAAATTTTGCAATTGAATTACTGATAACTGTTGACATTGTGGTAAAGGACCAAGTACTAAAATCAGAAAAACTATTTATATAGTTGCCTTTCTTTTTTAACCTAATATTTGTTCCTTAAAGATTCCTAGTGATTTTTTTATCCTGTCTTTACTTACCATTTTACTATATTTACTTCAAAATTTGTAAAGTCATGTTCTAAATAAAATATTGCAAATTAAATCCTATTTATAGTTTACCACATTGTGATTGATATTTGAAATTCTGTTGAACTCTTTCCAGAAGTGGAAAATATCTTATTATAAAAATAATTATCACCTGTAGGTGCTAAACTCAGATATCCTGGTTTAGTTAGTTGAGACTATGTCAGATTTCTATTTCCTGGATTCACTTAAATGAAGACAATTTAATTTATTTAATGTCATATGACAGAATAGTAATGGATGCAGATGTTTTTCTCTCTTTCACCATAAATTTTTGCAGTTAGCTTTTAATTGTAAAAATGTTAGATGAGTAATATTGAAAAGAAGCTCATCATGAGAACAGATATAATTAGAGGGAAATAATTCCTGTCTAGATATGACTTTCTAATAGCTTTGCTCGGAAGTATTACTTCTGCTGTTTAACACTGGCCATCAAGGAAAGAATTGCTGATTTGAAACAAAAGCACAAAAACATGCAGAAATTATATATGTGCACAAATTAAATTTGGGAATGAATTGTATATTAAAGACTTAGATTGTGTTAAAGATTAAATTGGCTTTGTGCAGTTACTCATGTATCCCTTTAATGCATATATAAATAAATAATTTGTTTCAGTTAAAACTTGCAGTTCAGTTCATTTACTAATCTATTTCCCAAGAAAGAAATTCTCCAATGAACAATTGAACTCTTAACATATTGACTCATATGTCACAAATCCTTTTTTATTACAAAAAATAACTCTAAATGAATATCAGTATAAACTAAAATATTATTTCCTACTTAAATCTTGAAGGTTATACTTTAGAACAAATGCAAATCTCTATAATTATAGTAGGATAAATTGAATTAATAAAATTAACACTATTTGTCTTAGAATTTAGCAGTGCTTTTGAATCTTTAAACTATGGATATGGATGATTATGAACATACATTTCTTATAAATACATAATAATTGGATACTTTCTACTGAGTTAACTGTGATCTCCCACGTGAATTTTGCAATTGATTAAAAAATTTTGAAATAGACTATCTCTGAAGGAAGAAACTTCAATTTCAAGATGATTATATTTACCTTATTTTATGTGTTTTATGATATGTCTCTGAGCAAGGTATGTGTGTGTGTGTGTTTTAAGCCAAAACTTTGGATTCGTAAATCGATATATACTTGTTTTTTTCCTGTATACTCCAGTAAATGGGCAACACAGACAGTAGTAAATTTGTGCCCAACATAAAAGAGTTGTTGATTTTCCGTCCATTTAGTAGGTAATTGAAAGAAAGTGAAAGTCATTCAGTCCAGTCAGACCCTTTGTGACCCAGGGCAGAATACTGGAGTGGGTAGACTTTCCCTTCTGGGAATCTTCCCAAACAACGGATCAAATCCAGGTCTCCAGCATTGCAGGCAGATTCTTTACGAGCTGAGCCACAAGGGAACCCCAGAACTGGAGTGGGTAGCCTATCCCTTCTCCAGCGGATCTTCCCTACCCAGGAATGGAACTGGGGTCTCCTGCATTGCAGGCAGATTCTTAACCAACTGAGCTATTTAAATCCTCAGGAATCTTTTAATGAGTTTGTAAACAGGCTTTTTCTAAGAAAAAAGAAAACAAACCCATTATAATCTAGAAATATGTCATCATGTTTACTAAATAATTTTTTTTTACAAAAAAATAAATCACATATATTCCCTCATACTTGTATGGCTTAGTCCTACTGATATACTTTCCTTTGCCTGTTGAATCTCTTCCTTCCTTTTATTCCCACTGTTGCCTTAGTTTATGATCCCATCACAAATGTCGCTGTCCATTGTATTTTGTACTGACTTCTTTCTCTAAATTAGAATTTTCTGTCCTTAATTCCTCTTCTGTTTCATTCTCCTATTCATCTTTGTAACAGTCTTCTTAAAACACCATTCTTTGTTCTTCTTGTGAGGAAAATATAAGAACAAAAATCTGCCCTGGCTTAAATTCTTATACAGTTGAACTCTTTTTAGTTCCTTTAGTTCCTCAATTCCCACAACTCAAAAAGATCATGGGACAACAAGATGGTGAAGGAGTAGGTGGATGTGGAGTACATTTCTCTCCATGGATACATAAGGAATACACCTTCAGACACAGAAGTGCATGCAGAACACCAGCTAACAGTGGAGAGGAGGGCCTGACCAGTGGAAAAGCTGTATACAACCACACAAAAGTCGGTAGGATGAAGCAACTAGGGGGAAAAACAGGAGTGTTAGTAGGGCTGGACCTGCCCTCAGTGGGTTGGGGAACTGAAGCAGGGCGCGAATCTCCACAGTGGGGTAATTGTCTCAGTCAGAGGAGAAACATTTAAGGCTGAGAGTGAAACAGCTAATCTGTGGCAGCCTAAATGGAGTGAAAATCAGACAGTCCTTGCTGCAGCCATACATATGCCAGAAAGGAACATGGGTCTCCCGGAAGAGGCAGCAGCTGGGAGCTGGAGTTTAGGGATTGTGGAGCAATTCCAATGTGAGGGCTGCTGTTGACTGCAGAGAGATAGATTGAGGGGATATGAGGGAGATGGTGGTGGGAAATGCCTGTAGAGGAAAGTCATGCAGCTATGGAAGCAAGGCGATACTGCTGAGTAATGCATAGGGATGGAGCCATCACCACTGCCTCTCTCTCTCTCCACATGTCAGCATCAGCAGCTGAACAGTAGAGAGGCTGGCCCATCAAACGACCTGAGGCACTGAACTACAGAGTAGGACCCTACCCAAGGTGCCCCTTTAAGTGCCTGAATCACTGATCTACAGAATAGGACCCCAGTCAGGGGGTGTGCCTGACGTGCTAAACAACAGAGAAGGACCCCAGGCAAGGGATCCCTCTAAGTGCCTGAATGGGCAGAGCTACAGAGAAAGACCAGCCAAAGAGGATATCTGATTGCTAGCTACAAGATGTTTGAAAAAGTTTATGATAGGGCCATAACTCTTGACAGGAAAGAAGTTTTTATCCCTGAACATGGCACCACTAGGGTCCCCGCAAGCCAAGCAGCTTCACCACATTCATGCTCAGCTATCACTGCCACAGAGCGTCCACAGGCAAAAAAAAAAAAGTGCTGTGTTTCTGTGCTCAGGGTTACTTTGGTCCTGGTCTCTTTGTGACCCTGTAGACTGTGGCCTGCCAGGCTTATCTGTCTGAGAAGGGGTTCTCCAGGCAAGAATACTGGAGTGTATTGACCAATACTGGTTGCCATACTCTTCTGGAGCACTATATTTCTTACTACCCTAGCTTCTACCCCCTTGACTAATTGGTGCTGCCAGAATCCTTGTGACCCAAGCAGCTGCACCACTTCCACACCTGGCCCTCACATGGGCAAATCCAAGCCCTCCACAGCAGCCTCAGGAGCTAAACCCCAGTGGACGGCTCACATGTAGAGGTAGAAATAAAACCACAATTGAAAACCAGGGGCAGTGTGGCTAATAAAGAAGACCGAAAACCTTTCCACCAGCTGTACAAGCTGCAGATTAAATCTACACAATCGACTAAGCAGACTCTGTGTCTATGGAATATATAAAATGCCATTGAGAGCTTGCACAAAAGAAAACACACTAGCTCTGATAGCTGTGGACAGTGGAGGCAAGAACACACAGGAATAGGACCGGATTAGAATCTGAGCTGCCCCCAGGAAAGGAGTACACCAAGGCTGTATACTTTTATAGCAGATGATATCAGATCAGATCAGTCGCTCAGTCGTGTCTGACTCTTTGCAACCCCATGAATCACAGCACGCCAGGCCTCCCTGTCCATCACCAACTCCCAGAGTTCACTCAGACTCACGCCCATTGAGTCAGTGATGCCATCCAGCCATTTCATCCTCTGTCGTCCCCTTCTCCTCTTGCCCCCAATCCCTCCCAGCATCAGAGTCTTTTCCAATGAGTCAGCTCTTTGCATGAGGTGGCCAAAGTACTGGAGTTTCAGCTTTAGCATCATTCCTTCCAAAGAAATGCCAGGGCTGATCTCCTTCAGAATGGACTGGTTGGATCTCCTTGCAGTCCAAGGGACTCTCAAGAGTCTTCTCCAACACGACAGTTCAAAATCATCAATTCTTCAGCGCTCAGCCTTCTTCACCGTCCAACTCTCACATCCATACATTAGACAAGAACATTCCATGAGTATATTCAGGTTTGGAAGCATCTCCCCATTATAATAACCTTCTTCAGGCTCATTGCAATATATATAGGTCATATTTTTATCCTCCAGAACTTACCAAAATGATTTAATTGTGTTCAACCTTTGAATAATGCTTATTACATCAGAGACCAACCCCATAAGTTGTTTGACAAGCTGGATGACTAAAAAATATTTTCCTTATTCAAATATGACTTCATCCAAAGCACATACAGCATGAAATGAAAGAAAAACAAGTTTGATTTAATTGATTAATGGTATATCACCTAAATATAAAAATATGACATTTTATGTTTAGTGAGTTAGACCTGTGTCTTTTTCCATTGACTTTCACTGTGACATATAAAGATAGGTTGGTGTGGCTTTAGGTGTTAGAGGAATTGGACTAAGTAAAAATTCAGTTTGTTTTAGTTTTAGTGATTTGTGTGTGTGTGTGATTCATGGTAATTGTTATAAGTAGCTAAATTATTTTCATCTATCCTGGTGTCCAAGTCACTTTCAAGAATAACCCTACTTCTTCTTGTGCTACTAATTAGCCATAAAGCATTAAAATATGGATGCAATGATCATGGTACATTTGAGTATGTTCCATGGCACCCAGCAACCAAATTATAGAGTGAGAAAAAAAGCAGCTTGAAAAGTGTGGAGCTAGAAGCTACACCATGGAAGACTCAAATCTGAGGTGAGGGGCTACAAACGTGAATAGAAGTTTCCCTGAAATTGCCAACAAATGCTAAAAATATACATGACATTATTAATAGCATGTTTTAAAGCTGAAATAAATTATCTAAAGTATAAATATTAAATAGTAACCTATACTAAAGGAAATAATTACCATTATGTCTCTTGAGAAAACTCAGCAAAAAACAAAGAAAACAAAGCAAAAACTCTTTGATACAGTTCCTTATCAAAAGCAATGAAAATTATAAGTGTAAAACAGTTTATAATGATGAAGTTAATTAATGGAAATATACTTCGTTTTTCTTACTAGTCAATAAAATTGAATTTGTAATTTGTTGTGTTTTTTTCTTATAATTTTTTTATAGTCTCATACTTAATTTTGTACTTAAAATCTTGTAGTATTTTTCTTGGAAGGAGACACCTAATTGAATAAGATTTAAGTCAGCCCCCATCTATGTTTTTATAGCTTTCATGCTGTTTTTCATTTTAACGTTTGACTCTACAATAAAGACACACTTTTTCTTGCACTTCAGTAAAATTTTAAATCTCTCTAACACTGATTTTTGTTTAATGTAGTGGGTCTTCTGCTTTGGGAATTACTTTTACGGTCTTTGCCCTTCAGATATTTTTATTTTTTATCTTACATGCATTTGATATATGTTTGTTATGTGAGTTTATTGTGTTATATCTATTTTTTCCTCTGTGTCAGATACTGATTTTTTCACCATTTCTAATATAATCCCAGGTAGTATTGCCAGAACAACGACTCCAGGAAGCACAAAAAAATTGATAAACTTTACCGGATCTCTTGCTTTAGCTCAAGCTTTGCTATTTTTCTACCCAAGACTGTAAACAACCTTACCTCTAATTAAAATATGTGAATGGGAATCTCAGAATTTTATTGTCTTACTTTTTTTTTAAGAACACCTTTGTGGTATCCAGGAAGATGTTAGAAATTTGCTATGCCAGAATTTGTTTCTCATATGGCCACCCATATTCCAGTTTTAAAAAATACATTGTTTAGGGTTTTTGTGTATGTGCGTTTTAGGTTATTAAGAAATAGAAAGTTATTGATGACATTAGACTTCATTGGTAGCAGTTAATATTTTGATGATGTTGTTAAGTTGCCCATTTATGTCCAACTCTTTGCGACCCCATACCAGGCCTCTTTGTCCCTCACCATCTCGCAAAGTTTGCCCATTCATGTCCATTATCTTGATAAAAAGCAATTATTTTCACTGTTGGTGGGAAAATATAACCTCCTTGTCAAATGGTTAGTTATATTTCAACAGGTAATAACTTTAATCCCCAAAGACATTGAGGCTGTTTGATATTTAAAGTTTCACAGTAAAGTAAATGCATGAATTTACTGATCATAAGCATTTGCTATGGTACATGGAGGATGCATAAATAAGTGTGGTGATTTCGTAGTAGATCAAAAAGCAAACAGAAAATATTTGGTAAAAATATATTCCATGAAAAAAATTTTGGTTGTTTTTTGTTTGTTACCTTTTTCATGTGTTTATATTATCATATAACTATATAGAATATAGTTCATGTGTATGGATTTGTGTAAAGGAAAATCCAGAAAATAAAATTTTTAAGTTTACTTAACTAGCCAACTTGTGAGTTTTCTGTGTTGTTTTTCATTAGCTAAGTTGTATCTGACTCTGCAACCTCATGGACTGCAGCGCACCAGGGTTCCCTGTCCTTCATTATTTCCCAGAGTTTGCTCAAACTCATGCACATTGTGTCCATGATGCTATCCAATCATCTCGTCATCTGTTGCCTGCTTCTTCTCCTGCCCACAATCTTTCCCAGCATCAGTGTCTTTTCTAACAAAATGGCTCTTTGCATCAGGTGGCCTAAGGATTGCAGCTCCAGCATCAGTCCTTCTGATGAATGTTCAGAGTTGTTTTCCTTTAGGATTGACTGGTTTGATCTTCTTTCTGTCCAAGGGACACTCAAGAGTCTTCTTCAGCACCACAATTCAAAGGCATCAATTCTTCAGTGCTCAGCCTTCTTTATGGTCCATCTCACATCCATACATGACTACTAGGAAAACCATAGCTCTGATTATATGAACTGTTGTCAGCAAAGTGGATGTCTCTGCATTTTAATATGCCGTCTAGGTTGTCATAGCTTTTATTCCAAAGAGCAAGTATCTTTACTTTTATGTCCAGAGTGATTTTGGAACCCCAAAATAAAATCTTTCACTGTTTCCACTTTTCCATCTATTTACTGTGAAGTGATTAGACCAGATGCCATGATCTTAGTTTTTTGATTGTTGAGTTTCAAGCCAGCTTTTTCTCTCCTCTTTCACCATCATCAAGAGGCTCTTTCATTCCTCTTCTCTTTCTGTCATTAAGAGTGGTATCATCTATGCAGATTGCTTTTTGACAATTCTGAGGTTGTTATTTCACCCAGTTCTTGATTCCATCTGGGGATTCATCCAGCCTGGGATTTCTCATGATGTACTCTGCATAGAAGTTGAGTAAGAAATGTGACATACTCCTTTCCCAATTTTGAGCCAGTCTGTTGTTGTTTCATGTATGGGTATAACTCTTGCTTCTTGACCTTTGTGTAAGTTTCTCAGAAGACAGGTAAGGTGGTCTGATTTTCCCATCTTTAAGAATTTTCCAGTTTGTTGTGATCCATATAGTCAAAGGCTTTAGTGTAGTCCATGAAACAGTAGTAGATTTTTTTTTTTTTTTAATCCCCTTGCTGTTTCTATGATCCAATGGATGTTAGCAAGTTGATCTCTGGTCCTATTCCTTTTCTAAATCCAGCTTGTACATCTGGAAGTTCTTGGTTGACTCACTGCTGAAGACTAACTTGAAGGGTTTTGAGCATTTGCAATGTTTTTAATATTTTTTTATCTTTCAAATATAAAAGCACATTAAACACATATGGAGGATTCTGCCCCTATTTTTCCAATAGTTATATATGTTCTTTTTTCTTTTTATCTTAGAACATAGGTTAAAAGAGTGATATTTAAAGTATTTTCTAGTAAGCCCATAGGTCAGAAGGTGATGGAGCTTTAGATTCATGTACTTATTAAATCCAAAGCAGTCTTATGTCTGTGTGATTCACCTGTTACTTTTCTGCAAACGGTTTAATGTGACACAAGTATTAAGCTATTGAATTGTGTATTTATCATAAAGTAAATCAAAAAATGATCTCAACAGTCGGTTCACAACAAGTATTCTCATTTCCATCTATGTAATTAGCATACATGTCAGATATCTCTGTATTTTTTAAAAAATCTCATTCTTGATTTGTTTTCTTTACAATAATTTTCATATATAATTATTCTTACTCCAGTTCATGAACTCTTTTAAATGACCTGAGTTCAGTTTAATGACAAGGAGGGCACTAAATGCTTATATTACATGTTTATTGGGATGAAATTTTAATCAAACACATATAAAATAAACATTTAAGAGTATGCAACTGTCTTCCATTATGAGCACATATCTTTCATGTTTCCCAAATTAAAGTCCCTCCTGCTGTTTAGTTAGAATATATTTCTAATATTCTCTGCTTGAAAAATTATAATTTTCTGTACGTATTATTGACAGGAAACTTATTTTACTTACAGTTTAGCTCTTTGTCTATTATTAAGTAAGAGCAGTCCAGTCTCAGTCAGTAGCAATTTCCATATTATCGAAGGTGCCCTTTAAACTATGTGGAAACAACTAAGTATCTAGTGTTATACAGAGGTTGAGTTGGTCAAACAACCATTATGTGATGTGTTTAGTGAATTAATTTTATTATTTCAACTCTGTAATGTGTTAGCTTTCAATGGCAGATACAACTCACTATTGGTACCTTTTTTGACCTAGGGTTTTGGTATGCTCATTTTGAAGGAAAGTTTTCAACATTCTGATTTTCTTCACTTATCTTCTGTAATTTTAGACAAATAAATTGCCTCAGTAGGTTTTATGAGATAATTTCAGTGTCATTACTTGAAAGACATAATGGTTCACCGAAAATCAGAGATACATTTTGTGTTTCTGAATTTAAAATATTCACTTCATTGGAAATGAGGCCAGAGTGAAACTGAGATCTTATTATATTAGTGACAACAGTAACTGTGATAGTATAATTTAGATTCATTAATGTATTCAGTTATATAAGACATTTATTGAGAGCATACAATTTTGTTAGCCATTTGAAGTAAAGTAGTGAATAAGTAGATGAAAACACATATCCTGCTATAATGATATAATGGAGACTGTATTTTATAAAATGAATACAAACTCTGTGTGTGTGTGTCTGTGTGTTTGTATGTGTGTGTGTGTTTGTGTGAACACACTGTGTACATGTATTGGGTGAGGGAACAATAACTGCTGAAGGAATAAAAATGAAGTAGGGAAATGAGTCTTTATTTGCAGAAGGAAGTTCCTGTTTAAATAGGTTATTTAGGGAGATCTCACTGAAAAAGCTATCAGATCAGATCAGATCAGTCGCTCAGTCGTGTCTGACTCTTTGCGACCCCGTGAATCGCAGCACGCCAGGCCTCCCTGTCCATCACCAACTCCTGGAGGTCACTCAGACTCACATCCATCGAGTCAGTGATGCCATCCAGCCATCTCATCCTCTGTCGTCCCCTTCTCCTCCTGCCCCCAATCCCTCCCAGCATCAGAGTCTTTTCCAATGAGTCAACTCTTCGTATGAGGTGGCCAAAGTACTGGAGTTTCAGCTTTAGCATCATTCCTTTCAAAGAAATCCTAGGGCTGATCTCCTTCAGAATGGACTGGTTGGATCTCCTTGCAGTCCAAGGGACTCTCAAGAGGCTTCACCAACACCACAGTTCAAAAGCATCAATTCTTCGGCGCTCAGCCTTCTTCACGGTCCAGCTCTCACATCCATACATGACCACAGGAAAAACCATAGGCTTGACTAGGCGAACCTTTGTTGGTAAAGTAATGTCTCTGCTTTTGAATATGTGATCTAGGTTGGTCATAACTTTCCTTCCAAGGAGTAAGTGTCTTTTCATTTCATGGCTGCAGTCACCATCTGCAGTGATTTTGGAGCCCAGAACAAGAAAGTCTGACACTGTTTCCACTGTTTCCCCATCTATTTCACATGAAGTGATGGGACTGGATGCCATGATCTTCATTTTCTGAATATTGAGCTTTAAGCCAACCTTTTCACTCTCCACTTTCACTTTTATCACAAGGCTTTTTAGTTCCTCTTCACTTTCTGCCATGGAATACAAACGAATAACATGAATGAGGTAGCAGTGAAGATATAGGCTAGAAATTCCAGCAAAAATGAAGAGTCAGTTGAAAAACAATGGCATTGCAATACATTGGGGACATGCCTTTCAAATTATTACAAATGCAAAGGAGAAAGTTAGAAAAAAACAGTAGGTTAATTCAATGAAGTAATGGGGGATTCGATTGTGTGTGTCTTGAAAAAAATAAAAACAGTAGCATAATATGAATCATTGTTTGCTGATGTGGCAAAAAATTGACTGATACAGATAAGAACCAAAGTAAGGAGATGAGTTAGGAGATTATCTTAATAATCCAGGTATGAAACATGATGCTTAGATCAGCTTTGTTTTAATAATGTTATTGAGAAGTCCTTGGACTCTATATATTTTAAAGTTAGTCAAAATAATTTCTGGGAGATTCAATATGAGATTTCTCAGAGAGATCAGAGATGACTCCAAGAATACTTTAATAAGAGTAACGAAGAACTGTAAGAACTTCAACAGAAAAAAAGGCTTTTAGGATCCATTTGTCTAATATTGATTTTATTTATTTAACCTTAAATTTAAAAGATTATGCATAGCAAAAGAAGTAATTGATGAAACAAAAAGACAATTAATTTAATGGTAGAAAATATTTGCAAATAATATGACTGATAAGGGATTAATATCCAAAATAGCAACATTATCTACAATAGTCAAGATATAGAAACAACCTAAGTGCACATCAATAGATGAATAAATAGAGACAATGTGATATATATCTATCTCACAATGAAATATTACTCAGCCATAAAGAAGGAAATTTCCCTATTTGCAACAACATGGATAGACCCAGTGGGTATTACGCTTAGTGATGTAAGCCTGGCAAAGAAAGACACATACTATATGTGATGATGTTAAAAACTTTTTGATACATGCATCATCATGGAAGTATCAAAAGTATTTTGAAAGTGAAAGAAGGCAAACAAAAGATTACATGTTACACTTGGCATTTGAATAACACAGGGGGTTAGGAATGTTGACCCTCCATGTAATTGAATATCCAGTAAAGCTTTATATTTGCTCTCTGTCTCCATAGTTCTCCATGCACGGATTCAATCACAAATTGTGTGGTAATTTAGTACATATTTGTTGGAATATAACATACTTTGACAACAAAGGTTTGCCTAGTCAAGGCTATGGTCTTTCCTGTGGTCATGTATGGATGTGAGAGCTGGACTGTGAAGAAGGCTGAGCGCCAAAGAATTGATGCTTTTGAACTGTGGTGTTGGAGAAGACTCTTGAGAGTGCCTTGGACTGCAAGGAGATCCAACCAGTCCATTCTGAAGGAGATCAGCCCTGGGATTTCTTTGGAAGGAATGATGCTAAAGCTGAAACTCCAGTACTTTGGCCACCTCATGCGAAGAGTTAACTCATTGGAGAAGACTCTGATGCTGGGAGGGATTGGGGGCAGGAGGAGAAGGGGACAACAGAGGATGAGATGGCTGGATGGCATCACTGACTCGATGGACGTGAGTCTGAGTGACCTCCAGGAGTTGGTGATGGACAGGGAGGCCTGGCGTGCTGCGATTCATGGGATCGCAAAGAGTCAGACATGACTGAGCGACTGATCTGATCTGATCTGATCTGCATATAATGGATCCATTCAATTCCATTCCATGTTTTTCAAGGCCAACCATTTCTTTTAAATTCTAGAAAGGGAACAATTATAATAAAAGAAAGCAGATTAAGGGTTTCATGAAGCAAAGAGATAGACCATGGACTTCCCTGGTAGCTCAGCTGGTAAAGACTCTACCTGCAATGCAGGAGACCCTGGTTTGATTCATAGATTGGAAAGATCCATTGGAGAAGGGATAGACTACCCACTCCAGTATTCATGAGCTACCCACTCTAGTATTCTTGGGCTTTCCTGGTGGCTCAGCTGGTAAAGAATCCACCTGCAATGTGGGAGACCTGGATTTGATCCCTGGCTTGGAAAGATCCCCTGGAGAAGTGAACAACTACTCTCTCCAGTATTCTGGCCTGGAGAATTCCAGGGACTACCAATTGAATATGGTGCAATTTCTTTTAAATTCTAGAAAGGGCAATATTATAATAAAATAAAGCAGATTAAGGGTTTCATGGAGCAAAGAGATAGATCAAGGTAGGTGCCTGAAAAAGTCGTGAGAACAATATTTGGAGCAGTGGGAACATTCAGTATTTTGATCGTGGTTGTGCCTATGTGACTGTATATATTTTAAAATACCCATTGGTGGATTTTTAATGTTTATAAACTATTTCTTATATGTTTCTCATATAAACTATTTCTCATTTTTGCCCTTGGTCAAAAATATAGTACACTGTATATTTAAAGTGGATGAAATGCAATATATGAAATTAATCATCACTATTACTGTTTAAACAGAGAAGGCAATGGTAAGCCACTCCAGTACTCTTGCCTAGAAAATCCCATGGACAGAGGAGCCTGGTAGGCTGCAGTCCATGGGGTCGCTACGAGTCGACGCAGCTGAGCGACTTCACTTTCACTTTTCACTTTCACACATTGGAGAAGGCAATGGCAACCCACTCCAGTGTTCTTGCCTGGAGAATCCCAGGGACGGCAGAGCCTGGTGGGCTGCCGTCTATGGGGTCGCACAGAGTCGGACACGACTGATGTGACTTAGCAGCAGCAGCAGCATTACTGTTTAAAATAAAGACAGTAAAATACATAATGAACAAGCTTATTTCATATTTGGCAGTTTGCATAAAATGGATAAAATCCATAGAAAACACGATTAACCAAAAATAACTCATGAGGAAATAGAGAAATCTAAATAATCTTATACATCCTGAGAAAGCTGAATTCTAAACAAAGCTTTCCAATAGAAAAATTACAATCTTAAATATTTCATAGATGAGTTTGCACAAATTATTATGGTAGAAATATTGGTAAGCTCACCAATTCAGAAAGAACAAAGAGGAATACTTGCCAACTCATTTTATGAGAACAGAATAGTCTTGATACCAAGACTTGACAAAATCTACAGAAAAATTACAGGATAATTACTAAATAGACAATCCTATAAATTGAATCAAACAATTGGTCATTCAAAGTCTGTCTCATTCAACAAACCATTAAATATCCTCCATTATAAAGTGAGTCAGATACTCTGAATGTTGATGATCATCAGAGGAAAAGAGTTGAAGGTCAGCAGGTGGCACCAGTGGTGAAGAGTTCACTCACCAATGCAGGAGACACAAGAGACATGGCTGCCATCCCTGGATCAGGAAGATACCCTGGAGAAGGAAATGGCAACTAACTCTAGTATTCTTGCCAGGGAATTCCATGGAGCCTAGAGGCTACAGTCCATGGGGTCACAAAGAGTTGGACAGATCAAGTGTCTGAGCATACACAGCACAGAGGAAATTAAGCCTAAGGATTCCAGGTTCGTGTAATTGAACAAATATTCAGTGAGTTCTTACTTTAAAAATGTGTGCTAGGATATATGGGATTCCCTCATGGCTCAGACAGTAAAGAATCTGCCTGTAATGTGGGAGACCTGAGTTTGATCCCTTGGTTGGGAAGATTCCTTGGAGGAGGGAATGGCAACCCATGCCAGTGTTCTTGCCTGGAGAATCCCCATGGACAGATGAACCTGGCTGGCTACAGTCCATGGGGTCACAAAGAGTCAGACATGATATATAAAGGAGAAATAAGATTTTTTGTCTTCAAGGCGTTTACATTCTAGTGTGGAGAATATTCACAAGTATAATTACTGTAAATTGTGATTTTTCTGGTTACCGTAGTTGAAGCATAATCGTGGTTCCAGAGGATTGCTAAGAAGGGAGGAGGCAATTGCCTCCAGATTTTCTCTCAAGGGGAAATCTCATGAAGTAAAGAGGGTTTATGAAAACTGAGAGAGGAAGGGAAGGAGTGTGGAAAGTGCTGCTCTTCCCTTGATAACAGTGCTGACCTCACTCTTTCTATTTCACTGTAAGCATCCCTTCCCTGATGCATTTTGCTTTGTTAAGTAAATGTGATTAGTAAGAAAGAAAGTCTGAAATCAGGTGGGAAAATGACTAATAGTAGACTAGGGGTGTAACCCAAATCTTCATTGCCATTGGAAAACTGTTTCTAACCATGAATGCCATATTAATCCTAATCATGCAAAATAAACTCTGGACTATTCATTTTACCTTGGAACATTTTTTTTTTTTTTTTTCAGATTCAATGGGGAAAAACAGCCAGGCAAAGGCTGAAAACCAGTTCATAGAAAAAGTCTTTTCTTCTTAAGTTACAAAGCCTTATTGACCTAAAATTCCCATTTTTTTTTAACAGAATTAGTGTAACATGAATATTTGCATTTTGCATAATTTATTGCATAATTTATTAATATGATACTGAACATATTCAGAACTGGCAAAACTGTGTCCAAAGCAAACAATGATAAAATGTGTCACCTCTCAGCATCTCAGCTGAGTGTGTCAGGTTTTAAAATCATCACATTTAGAGCATGATTGCTTGGTTGGATTAAACAATCCCAAGATATAAAATTATGTTTAGTGTAGTAACATCATCTGCATTATTCTGATATGTCAGGGACTTGACAAGCTAATTTACAGATTGGAGATAGGAGAGGTTACTGCAGGCAATCTTTTATAACCATATCTCATTAGAGATTAGGGAATTGAGTAGCAGGGAAATTAAATTACTTTCTCAGAGATGTAGAGATAGTCATGTAGCCAGCCTTATATCTTCTAATATCAGTGTCATTTCACCATACCTCAGGTTTAGATGTATTATGTTTTATCATAAACCTAAGTAGTTACTGGGCATCTCTGGGAGGTGAACTCTGACTCAAACGGCTTGGAGAAGTTCTGTATTTTGTAGTGCTCCCAAGATCTTCCCTGAGGGCTCAGATGGTAAAGCGTCTGCCTACAATACAGGAGACCCGGGTTCAATCCCTGGGTTGGGAAGATCCCCTGGAGAAAGAAATGGCAACCCATTCCAGTATTCTTGCCTGGAAAATCCCATAGATGGAGGAGCCTGGTGGTCTACAGTCCAAGGGGTCACAAAGAGCTGGACACGACTGAGTGACTTCACTTTCACTTTCAGGATCTTCAGGCCCGTGTCTGTCCTCTAGATTGGAAGAAAATTATTCCACAATATTTCTATCCCTCTTCAAAAGAGAAAGCAATCTCAGAGTTCACCAAACCAATTTAGACTGAAATATTTTATGCCTATTTATTTAAAAGATCAGATCAGATCAGTCGCTCAGTCATGTCCGACTCTTCGCGACCCCATGAACCGCAGCACGCCAGGCCTTCCTGTCCATCACCAGCTCCCAGAGGTCACCCAGACTCACACCCATCAAGTCAGTGATGCCATCCAGCCATCTCATCCTCTGTCGTCCCCTTCTCCTCCTGCCCCCAATCCCTCCCAGCATCAGAGTCTTCTCCAATGAGTCAAATCTTCGCATGAAGTGGCCAAAATACTGGAGTTTCAGCTTTAGCATCATTCCTTCTAAAGAAATTCCAGGATTGATCTCCTTCAGAATGGACTGGTTGGATCTCCTTGCAGTCCAAGGGACTCTCAAGAGTCTTCTCCAACACCACAGTTCAAAAGCATCAATTCTTTGGCGCTCAGCCTTCTTCACAGTCCAGCTCTCACATCCATACATGACCACAGGAAAGACCATAGCCTTGACTAGGCGAACCTTTGTTGGTAAAGTAATGTCTCTGCTTTTGAATATGCTATCTAGGTTGGTCATAACTTTCCTTCCAAGGAGTAAGCGTCTTTTAATTTCATGGCTGCAGTCACCATCTGCAGTGATTTTGGAGCCCAGAAAAACAAAGTCTGACACTGTTTCCGCTGTTTCCCCATCTGTTTCCCATGTAGTGATGGGACCAGATGTCATGATCTTCGTTTTCTGAATGTTGAGCCTTAAGCCAACCTTTTCACTCTCCACTTTTACTTTCATCAAGAAGCTTTTTAGCCCCTCTTCACTTTCTGCCATAAGAGTCATGTCATCTGCATATGTGAGGTTATTGATATTTCTCCCAGCAATTTAAAAGATAGATGATCATAGTTTGTAGTTTCTCAAGCATATGTGCATAATTTTATTCACGACTCTTTGGTGTAGAAAATGCTAACATGTAATGGCCTTGCTTTTGTGAGGTTAAATGACATTTTGGACTTTCAAAGAGCAACCAAGATTTGGCCTACCAAGGCATGGAAATATGATTATGCTATGCCATCTTAGCTCTCGCCTTTATTTTGAACACTGTGGAAACAGATGAAATTATATATGTTAGTTAAGCTCTTAGTGTTTTAGAAAACAGAAACTTCTTTCCTTCAAGGATAAGGGCTAATTGCAAGTATATGAAAACACTATGGCCTGACCAAGAAGTGAAATATAACTTATTTATATTAGGAATTAAATAGTAGATCTGATGGGCTAACATTATCTTTAGTTACTCTCATCTCTTATCATCTCCTCTGAAATAGGTATTAATTTTTACTCTCTTGACTTCTCTGATGTATGTTTCAGCTTCTCTCATTCTGCTTTTCTTCCTGTTTATGGAATTCTCTCTAACTTTGCTGCACTCTCTATGTGAATGTTATACTTCAAACCCTTGGGACACTGAGGTTGGCTAGAGTGTCACCGTGTTTTTGGGAAGATTCATTTTCCTAGACATCTTAGTACAAACAGAGATTATTTCGCTCGTCTATTTTGGTTGTCTTTAGATTGATGCTGGTTTCTGGTTTCCAATCCCATATGGCAGAGATAACAGGACTAAATTATAGCCAAATAAAAATAACCATGGTGATAATACTGATGATAGCTAAATGTTATTAAATGCTTACTATATGACAACCACTTTTCCATTTTTATATATCTGTCTATATCATCTTAATGACATATTTGTGAATTTTAAACTATTATATTACCCAGTTTTTGAATTAAGCAGTATGAGTTTAAACAGTTTATATAAGGTGACATAAATAGTAAGGAATTACTTTTGATTTATTCTTTTACTTTTATTTTTATTTTTTAATTAAATTTTATTTTGCTTAACTTTAGAATATTGTATTGCTTTTGCCATACATCAAGATGGATCCGCCACAAGTATACATGTGTTCCCCATCCTGAACCCTCCTCCTTTCTCCCTCCCCATACTATCCCTCTGGGTCATCCCAGTGCACCAGCCCCAGGCATCCATTATCAGGCATCGAACCCTCTTACACTGTTGGTGGGAATGCAAACTAGTACAGCCACTTTGGAGAACAGTATGGAGATTCCTCAAAAAACTGGGAATAGAACTGCCTTATGATCCAGCAATCCCACTACTGGGCATACACACTGAGAAAACCAGAATTGAAAGAGACATGTGTACCCCAATGTTCTTTTACTTTTAAACAAGAAGTTGAAACACACTGTGTATTTAGTGTTCTCCTAAATTCTCAAGTACATAAGGCCAATTAAATCACTGAAAATTAAGTGATATTTTAATGTAGTTTATTAATAGTAGTACAGTGCTGCTGTGCTGTGCTTAGTCAATCAGTAGTGCCTGACTCTTTGCAACACTATGGACTGTAGCCCACAAGGCTTCTCTGTCCATGGGGATTCTCCAGGCAAGACTACTGGAGTCGGTAACCTATCCCTTTTCTGGGGGAACTTCCTGACCCAGGAATTGAAGGGGGGTCTCCTGCATTGCAGGTGGATTCTTTACCAGCTGAGCTACCAGGTAAGCCCAGTAGTATGTTGCTGCTGCTAAGTTACTTCAGTTGTGTCCGACTCTGTGCGACCCCATAGATGGCAGCCCACCAGGCTTGCCCGTCCCTGGGATTCTCTAGGCAAGAACACTGGAGTGGGTTGCCATTTCCTTCTCCAATGCATGAAAGTGGAAAGTGAAAGTGAAGTCGCTCAGTCATGTCTGACTCTCAGTGACCCCATGGACTGCAGCCCACCAGGCTCTTAATCTACTGCTAATATTTGCTTTCCTAAATTGTTTATTATCTGTGAACACACAGCTGCTGAGAACTTCTAATAGAGAAAAATAGTAAGAACATTTGGAGATATAATGGTTACCCATTGCTTTATTTCCTTGTATCTCTCTTCTCTTTTCTATATTCCACAGCACTACTTGTAAAGAATAATCTATGTACTGTCCAGTGTGGCCTTGTTACACTGAAAGCTACATAGCCGCAGTAATCACCTTGTAACCCATCCTTGACGATGACATTAATTGTTTTCAGTTCCATAATATAAAATGCAAAGTTACAGAGTAAAGAATCATTTGTTCAGTCATTCTTTCACTTAGATGGTGTCTCATGCAGTTGTGAAGAACAATGAACATTTAAACAGATGTGCTATAAAAGAAACTATTACTAAAAACACGACTCATACATTACCAGTCAGCTAACTGATAATGGGATATCAATAAAACGCATATGCACCTAGGATATGTGAAGTAGGACTACAAAATAATGCAAAGTATCTTTCTGATTCTCACTGAAGCATTTCAAGTATTTTTTTCCTCTCCAATGTTTTATCATAAAGAGCAATCTTATCTAATTAGTGTTCATTTACTGTGTGAAAGCCAATAAGTATCTATGGAACTGGGATTAAAGGAATCCCTAGATTAATTTCCAGAGTACATGATCAAAGAATACGAAGATGTGAATTTGAGAATTCCCCTTCTTGGAAAATGAAACTTTATCATATGTAACTCATCCACCAGAAGCTCATACCCCTAAGCCCTTGACAGATTAAAAGTTTATTGTCTAAAATTGATTGGGCCTGCTTTGAAAGTTTAATCTAAATCATCTTCTAATTTGATTTTAGAAATACTTGGTTTTGTTATATTTTTCTTAGTTTCAGGATATGACATATTTAGTTCCCAATAGTATTTTTTCAGAGATATCAATAAGTACCATATGATGGAATGGAATATATTAAGCCTGGTCCTTTAAGTTAGAATAAATGGAGTCTTTCCCGTTTTTATTATGTTAACCCTTTTATAGTAATAAAGAGATAGATCCTGCTGCAAAATAATTCTTATAAGTCTGTCAGATCAGGAATCAGTTAACTCCAGTTGATAATCTTGATCCCAAACTTGCCATGCTGCTGCTAAGTTGATTCAGTCGTGTCTGACTCTGTGTGACCCCATGGACTGCAGCCTACCAGGCTTCTCCGTCCATGGGATTCTCCAGGCAAGAACACTGGAGTGGGTTGCCATTTCCTTCTCCAATGCATGAAAGTGGAAAGTGAAAGTGAAGTCGCTCAGTCGTGTCCGACTCTTTGCAACCCCATGGACTGCAGGCTACCAGGCTCCTCCATCCATGGGATTTTCCAGGCAACAGTACTGAAGTGGGGTGCCATTGCTTTCTCTCAAACTTGCCATAGCATATGGCATATTTTTTACAAGTATTTTTCCTTCCTGTGAAAATCCACACATAAACCAATGATTACTAAAGTCAATGACTTTAGTTTTCAAATGAAATGATAAAAAAACATGTAGCCGTTGTTTACACAGAGCTTTGTATCAATCAAATATTCACTGATGTGTTTGCTTTGAAATGAGTTTCACATTTACTCCTATGCCCAAGGGTTTGTCATAAATCCATTTTTATTCATGTAAATGTAGGTTACCTCTCTACTTTCTTGGCAACAATACCAATCAATACTGCCAACTCTTGATTGTTTGTGTTAATGAAGTGTAATATTAATGCAGATAATCCAAAACAGTGTCAAAATATCATGCAGAATGCTTTGGAGGCCAATTCCCACAGTATTTCTCTCATGGATCCTACTTCACACAGATGATTATATAAATTAAGCTACATTCCCTTGACATAGAGCAATGGCATGTAATATTAGGAATGCTCTGTAAAATTAAGACATTCAGTATGAAATTGCAATGTTTGCATATATATTTGTTTAAACAATAAAACATTAAGATGTTCCATTTCTATATGATAAACTTGACATAAAATGTAAACTTTTTGCAATATGTACCGTAAAAGAAAGAGGAAGCCATGTAGAGTGCTGAACTGCTTGACCTTTTCAATACATCTCTGTTATCCCTGGGATGGTGTAGAGCTCCAGAACACCTGTATCTATGAATTTACTCACTCTGAACTGTCTTGCCCTAGAAACCCAGATTGCATTAAATACCAGCATAATATACACAATTCTCTGCTACAAGAGTACTATTTTTATTTTATTAAAACTGACATTCTCAACAGGCCTACAATTCGGGATGAATACAGAAGTGATACTCCACATGAGTGTCCCTAATTGTATTTCTGCCATGTTTAGGAGAGAGAGTGTTCTCTTCCCTCATTGGCCACTTACCGAAAAATAATTGGAATTTATTGCTCAGATATGGATTGCCCCTATGTGTCCTGTAACAGGCAAATCTTTGAGATTAATGTGCCTGAGACTGTGACAAAATTATCAACTGAATTCAACACTGAGGGCAGCTGGTGAGCTGGTTATCCTTCCCCAGTTAGCACCTGTCTCTAAGTATATGATATACCTGTTGAACTGCAGAGTTTGAAGTACTATATAAATTAATCATGCTATTATGCATTTTATTTTGTACTGAGAAGGGACATAAATATCAAGGCATTTAAAATTAATTTCCCTTAAAATTATACTATATAACGTGGAATTAGTCTTTCTTTGCATATAATTAACCTTCTACAAGTAATTCAGAGTCATGGGCATTTGAGAATTTAGATAACTCAAAATTATACTACAAGCTATTTATCACAGTGTAAATCAGTATCTGCATAATGAACAGCTTAAGAATACCTATGCTTTTTGGCTATTGGATCCTTAGTGATTTTTAGGAGAAAAAGTATACAGAGTGATTATCTATAAGAATGTTCAACATAGTAAAGTTTAAAATAATAAAATTTTAGGAAAAAATACTGTTCATCAAAAAAAATCTGAATTCAATAAATTGTGTTTCAAGGAAATATTTTTAACAGTGTTGCTGCTCAGTCAGTAAGTTGTGTGTGACCCTTTATGACCTGATTAACTGCAGCATGCCAGACTTCTCTGTCCTCCACTATCCCCCTGGGTTTGCTCATACTGAGTCAGTGATGCCATCCAACCATGTCATCCTCTGTCGCCCCCTTCTCCTCTTGCCCTCAATCTTTCCCAGCATCAGGGTCTTTTCCAATAAGCCAGCTCTTTGCATCAGGTAACCAAACTATTGGAGCTTCAGCTTTGGCATCAGTTCTTCCAATGAATCTTCAGGGTTGATTTCCTTTAGTATTGGAAAAGGTCAGTTTTCATCCCAATCCCAAAGAAAGGCAATGCAAAGGAGTGCTCAAACTACCGAACAATTGCACTCATCTCACACGCTAGTAAAGTAATGCTCAAAATTCTCCAAGCCAGTCTTCAGCAATATGTGAACTGTGAACTTCCTGATGTTCAAGCTGGTTTTAGAAAAGGCAGAGGAACCAGAGATCAAATTGCCAACATCTGCTGGATCATGGAAAAAGCAAGAGAGTTCCAGAAAAACATCTATTTCTGCTTTATTTTGATTGACTATTGACTATGCCAAAGCCTTTGACTGTGTGGATCACAATAAACTATGGAAAATTCTGAAAGAGATGGGAATACCAGACCACCTGATCTGCCTCTTAAGAAATCTGTATGCAGGTCAGGAAGCAACAGTTAGAACTGGTCATGGAACAACAGACTGGTTCCAAATAGGCAAAGGAGTACGTCAAGGCTGCATATTGTCACCATGTTTATTTAACTTATATGCAGAGTACATCATGAGAAATGCTGGACTGGAAGAAACACAAGCTGGAATCAAGATTGCCGGGAGAAATATCAATAACCTCAGATATGCAGATGACACGACTCTTATGGCAGAAAGTGAAGAGGGGCTAAAAAGCCTCTTGATGAAAGTGAAAGTGGAGAGTGAAAAGGTTGGCTTAAAGCTCAACATTCAGAAAACAAAGATCATGGCATCTGGTCCCATCACTGCATGGGAAATAGATGGGGAAACAGCGGAAACAGTGTCAGACTTTGTTTTTCTGGGCTCCAAAATCACTGCAGATGGTGACTGCAGCCATGAAATTAAAAGACGCTTACTCCTTGGAAGGAAAGTTATGACCAACCTAGATAGCATATTCAAAAGCAGAGACATTACTTTGCCAACAAAGATTCACCTAGTCAAGGCTATGGTCTTTCCTGTGGTCATGTATGGATGTGAGAGCTGGACTGTGAAGAAGGCTGAGTGCCGAAGAATTGATGCTTTTGAACTGTGGTGTTGGAGAAGACTCTTGAGAGTCCCTTGGACTGCAAGAAGATCCAACCAGTCCATTCTGAAGGAGATCAATCCTGGAATTTCTCTAGAAGGAATGATGCTAAAGCTGAAACTCCAGTATTTTGGCCACCTCATGCGAAGAGTTGACTCATTGGAGAAGACTCTGATGCTGGGAGGGATTGAGGGCAGGAGGAGAAGGGGACGACAGAGGATGAGATGGCTGGATGGCATCACTGACTTGATGGATGCGAGTCTGAGTGACCTCCGGGAGCTGGTGATGGACAGGGAGGCCTGGCGTGCTGCGGTTCATGGGGTCGCAAAGAGTCGGACACGACTGAGCGACTGATCTGATCTGATCTGATCTGATTACCATCTCATTAAGAATATTCCACAGTTTGTTGTTATCTACACAATTTTAATAATAAAATAATGAAATTAAACTGTTATAAGTTTTTTATATATGAAATATAATTTTATATTTAATAATGAGTTTCAAAATTAATTTTGGAAACAGCATATATGTTGTGGACTGGTTCTATATAAGGTATGAATATGTACATAAAAAGATCAGGAATGATAAATACTGTAATGAATGATCATTTCTAGATGCGAAGTTTCCTGTTAGTTATTTGATGTTTGTATAATGCATGTTTATGATTTGTTCAAAACAGAACCACACTGCACCTGCATTTAACTAAAACACATTTGCTATACTTGACTTATCCCCCCAAGATGGTCTAATTTCCATTTTTGGACTGAGCCTGTCACAGTACAAATCTTAACCAAAGTTGACTTGCTAAATCTACCACCCTTGACAACTGTTTACCATCGCAGTATTAGTTATATGAAGTAACATGTATTCTGAGACCTGGGGAGTGAAATATAGCTGTTCAAGTAAAGGACAATATGGGTACCGTGAACTAGGGGATGTTATGTGTAAGACCAGTCAGGTGATAAGGAGCTTGGCCCTTTCAGTAGCTGGAAGAAAATTTTAGAACAGCAGCATATAAAATAAGTCAAGTCAGAGTCCTTACAAAGCGGCAGATTCTACAGAACTACAGCATGCATGTTAGGCACTTCAGTCATATTCAAGTGTTTGAACCCTGTGGAGTATAGCCCATCAGGCTCCTCTGTCAATGGGATTCTCCAGGCAAGAATACTGGAGTGGGTCACCATGCCCTCCTAAATGGGATCTTCCCGACCTAGGAACCAAACCTGCATCTCTTATGTCTCCTGCATTGGCAGGTGGGTTCTTTACCACTAGCGCCACCTGGGAAGCCCCACATCCCTATAGAGACAAAGTTAATGAATTGGGCTTTTCCTCCAAAGAGAATCTAAAACTTCAAAATGGTTTTTAAAAATGGAAACCCAAAGCAAGATGGATTAATTGAATATGTTTTTGCTCCCTTCTATGTAGAAAATGAGTTGGAAAACAAGACATTATATGCAGCAGGAGACATTTTCTGTGGTATAAATAGGAGACAATGCTGAAGCCAAAAAAAAAAAAAAAAAAAAATTGGTAGGATGAGTGATTTGGATACATGGCTAGATTTGAGATATATCTTGAAAGAAGAATGTAATTAGAGATATTTTATTATAGTATTTTAATATATAAAATTTCAACTTATCAAAATCATATTCTCAATCAAAAGGTTATTTCAAATAAGTGCCAAAAATCTGTGTTAGCCAGGATACTTGAGTTTACACTTTTGAGTTTGGATTCAAAACAGAGTTTGTTTTATCATTCACTGATTAAAGTTTACTAAGTAGACTTTGGAATATAGATTCAGTAATCTAGAAAATTCAAAGCTTTATAATGTTTTAAATCTATGATAAGTTGCATGTTTTAATTCTTTATTTCTACCTATTGTTATGTGATCTTGCTAATTTAATCTAGATGATTTCTGCTATGTAATAGAGGCATTGGTATTCATTTAAGTTTTCTTCTTTGAAAGTTAGATTGATAAATGTTTTCAATGTGATTGTCATTTAAGAATTGCCTTCCACTTCTGTGTGAGTAAATTAAACTGAAGTTCAGTATATAGAATGTGGGGTAGTAGTATTTTCTGAGTTTTTCTTTGATTATAACAGAATACATATAACATGGACATATTATGTTAGGCTTCAATTAGTTCTATTGCATGGCGTAGCCAGATGCATTCTTCCTAGAACGTGAATATGATTAGAAGGTTGCCAGGGACGTGACTGGCTGACTCTGTGATGGTTGCCATTGTTCTGACTCTTGATGTCCTTACTCTTGTATCAGTTCCTCCCTTTAAGGATGTGGGAGTCCTATGGTTTACCTCTAACCAGTAGATGACAATATATATGTGAATTGCTATTGCTATTGCTAAGTTACTTCAGTCGTGTCTGACTCTGTGTGACCCCATAGATGGTAGCCCACCAGGCTTCGCCATCCCTGGGATTCTCCAGGCAAGAACACTGGAGTGGGTTGCCACCTCCTTCTCCAATGCATGAAAGTGGAAAGTGAAAGTGAAGTCACTCAGTCATGTCCGACTCTTCGCAACCCCATGGACTGCAGCCTTCCAGGCTCTTCCATCCATGGGATTTTCCAGGCAAGAGTACTGGAGTGGGGTGCCATTGCCTTCTCCGATATATGTGAATATATCTACATGATTATGGGAGTAAATTACATGAGACTGTAGCACTCATTTTTCTGGAGTCTCCTACTCTCCTTTGGTTAATTTGAGAAAGCAAGTGATCCTGTTGGGAACTCCAGTGTGGAAAGGAGCTGTGTGGGTTGTCTGTAGTACCTGAATGAATTCTAGGCCAAAAACCAGTCAAAAAGTGGGGTAGAGAGGGGCTGGTGGTTTAGACAATAAAGAATTTGCTACAATGCGGGAGACTTGGGTTCAATCCCTGGGTCAGGAAGATCCTCTGGACCCTGGAGAAGGGAATGGCAACCCACCTCATCCTTGTCATGGACAGAGGAGCCTCTTGGGCTGAAGTCCATGGGGTCGCAAAGAGTTGGATATGACTGAGTGACTAGTATTTTCACTTCACTTTCCTTAAGTACCCATAAGGAAATGGGGAAATGTATTTTGCCAACACCCTGTGTGAACTTGGAAGCAGATCTTCTCTCAGTTGAGTTTCAGATGAAACTACAACCTGACCAACACCTTGAGTACAGATTTTCATTAACTTATGACTCAGCTAGGCTGGGCTCAGACTCTTGACTCAAACTATGAGGAATAAAGATGAGTTGCCTTAAACAGTTAAATTGGGGACAATGTTTTGCACTGTAATGGAAACCAATAGAGATGGCTTGGGAATTTCCTCAAAAACAGTGAATATGATGGTAATCTGTCCTCCAGCCCAGTGAATCTACCTGACAACAAGATAACATTAGGATGCCAGGTTGGCAAACACGTCAAACTTGCCAACTTAGCATCACCAAAGAAAATAAGCAGCGATCTCATGAATGCCCATCACATTTTTTTCTTTTCTTTTATTTAACTTTACAATATGGTATTGGTTTTGCCATATTTCAAAATGAATCTGCCACAGGTATACATGTGTTCCCCATCCTGAACCCTCCTCCCTCCTCCCTCCCCATACCATCCCTCTGGGTCATCCCAGTGCACCAGCCCCAAACATCCAGTATCGTGCATCGAACCTGGACTGCTGACTCATTTCATATATGATATTATACATATTTCAATGCCATTCTCCCAAATCATCCCACCCTCTCCCTCTTCCAGAGTCCAAAAGACTGTTCTATACATCAGTGTCTCTTTTGCTGTCTCGTATACAGGGTTATTGTTACCATCTTTCTAAATTCCATATATATGCGTTAGTATACTATATTGGTGTTTTTCTTTCTGGCTTACTTCACTCTGTATAATAGGCTCCAGTTTCATCCTTACATTGCAATGGTGAGCACTCCAAATTGTAGGTTTGTGATTAAGATGCTCTTTGCAGAGATAGATCTTTTTATTTAGCATTATCCTAAATGAGTGGCAGCAGAGATTTCTTTATCTAAAGATGGCTGACAAATCACTTAGATGTACTTTGGACAAACAAGTTCTACATGAAATATTGCCAGTTATTTTTTATTATAATTACTTACAGGGAAAGAATAAAAATATATAAGTGTAGGCAGATGAGAATACTCTTTTTTTTGGTAACATTTCAGCTTGCACTGAGAAGAAAAGTAAATCTAGCACATGAAATCAATAGGAAACCCTGTGCCATGTGTTAATTGTAGCTTGTTCGTATGTCTATGTGTTCAGAAATATCTTCTCTCTTTCCTTTATTTGTATGTTTTCTCATTTGACTTGAATAATCAGAATGCAACCCATGCTTCTTGGGTTTGGCATCTAGTCCCTCTTGTAATCACTCTGAAACAGAGCCCTTTAACTGATTACTGACACCTAAAATGGGTAATAAGCATTAGATTGATGTCATTACATAGTCAAGGCAGGGAGCAAGTCTGTGCTGATCCCTGCAGTACAGAAGGCAGCATAAGATTTTAGGACACACAGGGCAGGCACAAAGCAAGTGACATTTATCAAATGCTGGAGAATAGGTGGGCTGTGTGAAGAGCTTAAGGATATATGATGTGTGGTACTTTGTTTGCACACGCCATTGTTCTCTGAAATATGCCCTTTTCTGCTTCTGGGACTCCTTTCTGCTCAGTAATTCATCCGATAAACAGCTACAAAAATTAAAGAAGTTTTTTGGGACGATCACCTGGAGAAGGGAATGACAGCCTACTCCAGTATTCTTGCCTGGAATACTGGACCAGGGAGCCTGGTGGGCTATACTCCATGGGGTCGAAAATAGTTGGACATGACTGAATGACTAACATTTTCACTTACCTGTTTTAATCAGGTATAGTTCATATGTGATGTCTTGGGCATCCACAAAACTTTAAACCTAAACTCATTTCGGTATTTTGTAAGAAAATTGCTGCTTTGTCGCTCTTTAGTGTAGGGAATAGAAAGCTTCATGAATTTTTTAATTCTCTACTTTTAACATGGTACCTGACACTCAGTAGACAGGCAATAGATACTTCTTTAAAAATTATTATTATTGCTGATTGGAAATCTGCAGTGCAGGAGGCTTGAGTTCCTAGTAACGCAGACTAGGCCATATCATATTAGGTATTCTTGAAATAAATAAATATTTAATACTTATGTATCAGATCAGATCAGATCAGATCAGTCGCTCAGTCGTGTCCGACTCTTTGCGACCCCATGAACCGCAGCACGCCAGGCCTCCCTGTCCATCACCAGCTCCCGGAGGTCACTCAGACTCGCATCCATCGAGTCAGTGATGCCATCCAGCCATCTCATCCTCTGTCGTCCCCTTCTCCTCCTGCCCTCAATCCCTCCCAGCATCAGAGTCTTCTCCAATGAGTCAACTCTTCGCATGAGGTGGCCAAAATACTGGAGTTTCAGCTTTAGCATCATTCCTTCTAAAGAAATTCCAGGATTGATCTCCTTCAGAATGGACTGGTTGGATCTTCTTGCAGTCCAAGGGACTCTCAAGAGTCTTCTCCAACACCACAGTTCAAAAGCATCAATTCTTCGGCGCTCAGCCTTCTTCACAGTCCAGCTCTCACATCCATACATGACCACAGGAAAGACCATAGCCTTGACTAGGCGAACCTTTGTTGGCAAATTGATCTCTCTGCTTTTGAATATGCTATGTAGGTTGGTCATAACTTTCCTTCCAAGGAGTAAGCGTCTTTTAATTTCATGGCTGCAGTCACCATCTGCAGTGATTTTGGAGCCCAGAAAAACAAAGTCTGACACTGTTTCCACTGTTTCCCCATCTATTTCCCATGCAGTGATGGGACCAGATGCCATGATCTTCGTTTTCTGAATGTTGAGCTTTAAGCCAACCTTTTCACTCTCCACTTTCACTTTCATCAAGAGGCTTTTTAGCCCCTCTTCACTTTCTGCCATAAGAGTGGTGTCATCTGCATATCTGAGGTTATTGATATTTCTCCCGGCAATCTTGATTCCAACTTGTGTTTCTTCCAGTCCAGCATTTCTCATGATGTACTATACACACACATAAACACACACACATTCATGCACCCTTAAGTATATATTCAAATTGGTACTTTAAAAAATCATTTTCGAAGCCACATGGTTACATGCAATTTTTTAAACTGACTTTCTTTGAAAATTAAAAGGAACATTGAATTTGTTAAAAATGCTGGGAGGGTTGTTAAGAAGTAAATAAAGTCTCTATCACTAATTCTTGGTAACAGAAAAAGATTTCCTCAGGGAAATCAACATAGTAAACCAATCTTTTTCAAAAAATTGCTAACAAAAGGAAAAATATTAAACTATAGCTTACTTATGCTTCTGAAAAATAAGCAAAATTAGATTTCTTCAGCCCTATCCCTGGTGTAGAAGTGCATACCCATTTACTAATTGTATATTAAGATTATTTTATTTCATTTTAAGATAAAATAATGTTTGCGTTTTCTCATTATCAGTAAAATCTATACTTAGTTCAAATTTTTGAAAATATATAGAACAATTTTAAAAAGCAAAACAAAAATTCAGTAACCCATGGATACACCATCTGGATATAAGTGTTGTTACATTCTCTTGTATTATTTTCATATATCATCTGACCACATACCTTTAAATAGTACAGATAATATTAACAAACATTGCTTCTGTATATTATAATATACAATGAATATTTCCTTATCATTTAATTAAAATATTATATTTACTTATGATATATTTTTAGATATTACCTGTGTAGTAACAGATTTGAATTATATTGTTGTTTTCTAGGGGACTGCCTTTTTTAAATCTCAAAATGTTACAACAATTTTAAAAAACACCATACATGCATAAAGATAAATAAATGATATAGATGACAAATGTGTGTGAAAATATGCTCATACATTTTGTTAATTATGACTATTTATATAACTAAAAATGATAATCAATGTATACAGAATCTTAAAGTATATTGCTAAATTTTCATAGATCTCAATTTTTTTTTTTCATTTTTTCTTATCATATGAATTCCTAGTTAGTATACCATTTACCGGGGAAGGCAATGGCACCCCACCCCAGTACTTTTGCCTGGAAAATCCCATGGATGGAGGGGCCTGGTAGGCTCCAGTCCATGGGGTCGCTAAGAGTCGGACACGACTGAGCGACTTCACTTTCACTTTTCACTTTCATGCATTGGAGAAGGAAATGGCAACCCACTCCAGTGTCCTTGCCTGGAGAATCCCAGGGACGGGGGAGCCTGGTGGGCTTCCATCTATGGGGTCGCACAGAGTCGGACACGACTGAAGCGACTTAGCAGCAGTAGCAGCATACCATTTATATCACAATTATATATATATACACACACATATATATTTATAAAGGATTACTTAGCTTCAGTAATCAAATTTTGAATTACTTGCCTATAACAAGATTGATTTAAATTAAAACATTACTCTAAGTCAGTTTTTTCCTTAATATTTTAAAATATATTCATTTACATATTCAGTGAAAAATTGTCCTGGTATGCCTGAGACTGAGGACATGAGAATTTCAGTGTTAAGATCAAGACAGTCTCAGGCAAAATGGTTCTGTGGATCAACTTATTCTTATATGAATGCTTTATTCTTCTCAATGTTTTGTGGCAGAGACTGTTTCCTATTCTGTCACTTCCTGTTTCCTATTCTGTCACTTCCTGTTTCCTCTCCTGTCACTTCCTGTTTCCTCCCCCTGCTGGTCACAGAACTAGAAAATTTTTCCTGGTTCCAGTGTAGTTAAATGCAACCATGTGTGCAATGTAAGTGGAAGTACCTGTATTCAGGCCTGGCCCATCGAAACCTCTCTCACATGCTCTGTAAGTCGTGTTTTCCTCTTGGCTGACAGGGGTGAGCAAAGCCATGACAACCTTGAAGTCACATGCTGAGTAGTACCCAGGTCAGCCTGGTTCCTGAATGACCACATGGAACAGAGTGTCCCCTGACAGGAACACCTACTGTGGAGTACTAAATATGAGGAATAAACTTTTAGGTTTATACCAGTATCAATTCTGAGAAAAAATATTATGGCCTGAAAGTGTTAGTCGCTCCGTTGTGTCCAGCTTTGTGACCCCACAGACTGGGGTCTGCCAGGCTCCTCTGTCCGTGGGATTTTTCAAGCAAGAATACTGGAGTGGGTAGCCATTCCCTTCTCCAGAGGATCTTCCTGACCTAGGGATTGAACCCGCTTCTCTGGCATTGCTGGCAAATTCTTTAACATCTGAGTCATCTGGATTTAAAATGTTTCTCAATCTGGAGTTTCACCATTTCACTATTTACTCAGTTACAAAGAATATCACTGAGCTCTTTGTGAGTTTTACGTCTGGGGAAAGATGATCTGAGATTGTCATAGCAATTTTTGGACTTTTATCTTTATAAAGAAATCACAGCATATCGAAAAAGTAGTAAATAGAATGGAAAAGAATCTAGTTAAATAATTGGAATTAGGCAAGAATCCCAAGGTTAAGAGCTCAACTCATCTATGGAAGAGAGAGGGAAAAAAAAATTACAAGGGAGTTTTTGATTAGTAGTTCTAAGAATAAGAGCAATTTAATAGCCAGAAATCATCAGGGTCTCAGGTTTATATATTTAGTTTAAGATCACCCTTCACAATTCCATCTGTACATTTTACAACTTAGCTATAAAATTAGATTTATATTCAGTCATTCAAAAGAGAAATTCACTTTTTTAGTCCCTTGCTAAAAGTAAAAGCTTGTTCTCAAAGGCCATTGCTGCATACCACAGTCATAATATAGCCATGGAAATAGGAGGTTTAAAGAAAAAACTACTTTCAGAAAGGCATATCCAAGATGAATGAATCAGAAAGTTTATTTTCATATTACTTGTGGAAAATATTGTCTTAAGACAAATCAATAGGATATTTATCAATTAAGATGAACAATCCAGATATAATTAATTTATTCCACATGAAATAAATTAATGACCCAGGGATTGAACCCGCTTCTCTGGCATTGCTGGCAAATTCTTTAACATCTGAGTCATCTGGATTTAAAATGTTTCTCAATCTGGAGTTTCACCATTTCACTATTTACTCAGTTACAAAGAATATCACTGAGCTCTTTGTGAGTTTTACGTCTGGGGAAAGATGATAAAAATAGCCACTATTTTTGTATTTTGTATTTTGTATTAACCTTCCATCTTTACTCTTCATTAAATACAAGATACAAAATTAACATTTAAGAATATAACTCTTCAAAATTAAGTAAAATGTACTGTATTTAAGAATAATAATTTCAAAAGCAGCTCAATAAATTAAACTGATATTTTATACTATGTTTTCAGTAGTGTCAATTTTCTTATAAGTCTTTAATTTAATGTTTAGAAGTATGCATTTATGATTAAAAGTATAAATTCAACCTTTACTTTAATATCCTTTTAAAGTACAATATTTGCTATTATGTACTTCTGTGTGTTAGCAATCCAGTGACTCTTTAGTTTCTGAAAGATTCTTCTATTTTAGTTTTATTTCTCTCACTCCAAGGGTGTAATGCTTTTCCTACATGGCTCATCACCAAATCTTAATTCCAGAAACTTGCAAAAAAATAAAAAAGAAGGAAAGGATCATTCAAAGGTAAACAAAAATCACAATTTGATATTTGCAAAATAAGTATTTGGATATTTGTTTCTTCATTTAAAATGAATGAGCAACAATAAGAATAATAAAGCAAATGAAAATTATACTGCTTCAGAGTTCATGGTGCACTAGGGAAAACCACTAGATCTAGGAAAAATTTAAAAAACTAATACCTCTGGATGAGAACTGAGACGGAAAATAAAAAGTTTTAGAGAAGGTCTGCTTTAAATTCCCAAAGTATCCAAGGTGATATTGCTTATATAAAAATAAAACTATGTAACATAGGAAGAAAACAAGCAGAAATGCAGATATAAATCTAAGAAGCAGGTTACAAAAACAAAAGGAACTCAATTAAGAACACAGTGCAGAGAAGTGAAAATGCAATAAAGATTATAATTCTCAGTGGAGGCCATAAAATCTTAAATGAAGATTGAAGAAATGGGAATAGAAATTTTAGAAGGTAAAGTTTATTAATTCCCTTAGAATTCATTACAGTAAGAAAAGAGACAAAAAGGAGAAACTAAACAAAACAAAGGATTAGTAAGAAAAGATGCTAATGACACAAAATAATCTAATAAATGCATAAAACATAAAATAAATGAAAGCTAAAAGTAAAATTAAAATATCTATATCCTAATTTAAATCTGAAGGTATAGATTTAAATTGCTCATCTTATTCTTGGTAAAATTCATGCACATTAATGGACTTTAGAAAGATGCTTCAGTTTTGAAGGTTTAATAAATAGTTTCAAATAATCACTCAAGCAGAAAGAGATTTACCAAACAAAATAACAGAAGTATAATAAAATTAATTGCTATTTTTCTGTAAAATACCAAATGCCAGTCATTAATATCCATGAAAGCTGCTTTTAACGTTTGTTTGTTTGTTTACAAGATATGGACGTTCAAATATAGATATCTAGCTGTGACTTCTACCTTACCTCTGTTGTCCAAGTGCTCCCTAAGTTTGGCAATACTGACTTCCATGTAGTTGAACATGTCATCATCATCTTCTTGCATTATCTTTGAGCCTTTTTTTTTTCTCTTAAGCTAAGTTATTCTTCCTACAAATAGGCATAAGGTTCATTTGGGCCAATCATTCAAATCTCAGCGTAAATGTCATGTTTTGGAGAAGTTTTCCAAGAATATCAGTCTAAAGAATATTTAGATTCACTCAACATCCATTAACTCTGGTCTCTTTTTCTTCTTAGTACTTCTTAACTATTATTTTATTTAATGTAGTATTTATTTCTGTCTTTCACAGACACAGACTTTGAATGTTCACCATTTTATCACCAACACATAAAACATACATTCGGGAAATACTAGGCTTCAAAAAATCTTGGCTGAATAAATAACTGAACAAGAAATTTAAGTCGCTTAGTCATGTCCGACTCTTTGCGACACCATGGACTGTAGCCCACAAGGCTCCTCCATCCATGGGATTCTCCAGGCAAGAATACTGGAGTGGGTTGCCATTTCCTTCTCCAGGGGATCTTCCTGAGCCAGGGATCGAACCCAGGTCTCCCATAACGCAGGCAGACACTTTAACCTCTGAGCCATTAGAGAAGCATCCCAATATAGATGGGAGAATAAAGCAAATGATTTTAAACACACTTTGACTCATAAGATTTCTGTTTTACATAAAGAGCAAACAGATGACTTTAAATTATGCCAGCATACAGAATATAAACTAGAAAAGAACTAGTAGAATTGTTAATAAAAGTGCAAATCTGGAATAAACCATTGTACTAGCTCTGTAATGAGAAATGTGAAGAAGATTGAAATGAAGTGAAAGTAGGAAAACTAGGGGTTAAATGGTCTTCAAAGCAAGATCAAACTCTGAGACCTTGAGGCTCTAATGAAATATATTCAGTTCAGTTCAGTTCAGTCACTCAGACATGTCTAACTCATTGCAACCCCATGGACTGCAGCACACCAGGCTTTCCAGTCCATCACCAACTCCTGGAGCTTGCTCAAACTCATGTCCATCCAGTTGGTGATGCCATCCAACCATCTCATCCTCTGCCATCCCCTTTTCTCCTGCCTTCAATCTTTCCCACCATCAGGGTCTTTTCCAGTGAGTCAGTTCTTCACATCAGGTGGCCAAAGTATTGAAGTTTCAACTTCAGCATCAGTCCTTCCATTGAACATTCAGGACTGATTTCCTTTAGGTTGGACTGGTTGGATCTCCTTGCAGTCCAAGGGACTCTCAAGAGTCTTCTCCAACACCACAGTTCAAAAGCATCAATTCTTTGACACTCAAATTTCTTTATAGTCTAACTCTCACATCCATACATGACCACTGGAAAAACCATAGCTTTTATTTCTCTTCTAATAACAGTGCTGCATAGAAATGACAGATCCTGGAATTCTTTGAAATAGTATTGACTATAGTGAAAGGGAAAAGTTTAATTATTTCAACATTATGTGTGACATATGTGTAGATTTATTTTAAATGCTGTGTTTTTTAAGTTGGAAACAATATTTTTTTATGTGAGGTTAGAATTGTATTTTAAAATTTCTATTATAATTAAGATCGAAATGAAGTTAAAGTAGGAAAACTAGGGGTTAAATGACCTTCAAAGCAAGGGCAAACTCTGAGACCTTGAGGTTCTACTGAAATATGTTCAGATCAAATCAGCTCATTCACTCAGTCATGCCTGACTCTTTGTGATACTTAAACATTTATTTTTATACAGACAACATTTTCTGAATGAAGGCAAATAGATTCATTTTTAAAACAACTGAAAAATATATTTTTGAAACTTAAAAATGTAATTCTAACCTCAAATGAAAAACCATATTGGAAATTAAGTATTATTATGAATAATAAAGCATTATATAAATGTCTAAGAGGTAAAGTTGTATTTAGAAATATATAGCTTTCCTTTGAGACATAATAAACTATAACATATTCAGCTGAGTCTAGAATGATATTAATTAAAGGAAAATATAATAAAATCAAGACTGTCAAAAGAAGGAAATGTCAAAGATGGGACCTATAATTTATGAAATTGTAAGGAAAAGAAATCAACAAAGCCAAAACAGTTTCTCTGAAATGCATAATAACATGAACCTGTATTTCTTCAGGCTCACTGAATTCAAAAGAGAAAGCAAAGATAAACAATAATATAGATGGAAAATGGAGACAGAGCCACACAGCTAATAAAGAATATAATTTTATGAAGAAATTTAGGCCAATAAGTTTGAACTTTTCAAAAATAAGGGCTTTGAAAAATAAAACCTCCTGAAAATGGAGATAGTAGCAACATGAGATGCTATATAGCCATTAAATAAAAAAGTATGAATTAAAAGTCTTCCTATAACAAAGTGCTAGTTTCAGCATTTTCACAGGCAAATTTTATATTTTTTTATCAAATAATATATGTTTTCTGTCTCTCTTTTTTAGTACAGTAGTTTTGTTATTTTTTAATGAACAGATTTTTAATTTCATCAATTTTTTCTGCATCTATTTATATGCTTACATGACTTTTATCTTTATACTGTTAACATTGTTCATTATTTGTCTTTATTTTAAAACTCTTTCATTACATAGTAAAGGTGAACATTTGATTCAGTAATAGCACTTTGAAATATATCTTGGAAAATGATTGTATATCTGTCCCTGAAGATGTGAACAGAATTGTTCACTGCAGGATTGTTCATAATTGTTCCCCCCACAAAACTGGAAATCAATTCATCATCTGTCAAAATCACAGTAGAAAACCACAATGTTGCTATACAATGAAACACTAAAAATGTATGAACTTCTGCTCCATATGTACAAATAGAGAAACTGCAAAATCATTAAGCTTAGGAAATCACTGAAGAATATATATATACTGTAATTCCACCAGCATGATTTTTAACAGTAGTTAGGTTAACTGGGTAGTAAAATTATGAAGAGATTCAATAGAATTAGCAAACTGTTTGTGACAGCTGTTAGCATTGGGGAGGTAGGGTAGGGAGGCATTGGGGGCAGCACACTGAGGAGTCAACACCTGTATTCATGATATGCTACTTCTTAAGCTGGATGTACGAGTGTTAATTTTATCATAAATCTTTTAAGTTTTCTTATAATTATACACTTTTGTGTATTAATGATAATATCAAAACAAAATACTTTAAAATAATAAATATATTAATATATAGCTGACTAAACCATGGTAAATTTGTACTTCTATTAGAAAATGTGGAAACAGACACTGTAGAAAACATTTTGATGTATAGAACAGTCTTTTGGACTCTGGGAGAGGGAGAGGGTGGGATGATTTGGGAGAATGGCATTGAAATATGTATAATATCATATTTGAAACGCTTCGGCAGTCTAGGTTCGATGTCTGATACCGGATGCCTGGGGCTGATGCACTGGGATGACCCAGAGGGATGGTATGGGGAGGGAGGAGGGAGGAGGGTTCAGGATGGGGAACACATGTATACCTGTGGCGGATTCATTTTGATGTAAGGCAAAACCAATACAATATTGTAAAGTTAAGTAAAATAAAATTTTTAAAAAAAAATTAAAAAAAAAGAAAATATATATACATCCTCTCTGAAATAATTCACTCTTTTTCTCTGACATTACAGATTTTCATTATGTCTTATTTTTAACTTGCTTTTGCTGGTCTTGTCCACTGATTTTGGACTCTTTGATGGCAAAGAACCCAGCTGTTATTCAATCAAGTATACATTTGCCTATTTTATTTTGCCTGGCAAACAATCTTTGCTGACTATATATTTGTGACTGCAGCCATGAAATTAAAATATGCTTGTTCCTTTGATGGAAAGCTATGGCAAAAAAGTTCTGCTTTTTATGCACATTAAAAAGCAGAGATATCACTTTGCTGATAAAGGTCCATACAGTCAAAGCTATGGTTTTTCCATTAGTTATGTGTGAATGTCAGAGTTGGACCATAAACAAGGCTGAGTACCAAAGAACTGACGCTTTTGAACTGTAGTGCTGGATAAGACTCTTGAGAGTCCCTTGGACAGCAAGAAGATCAAACCAGTCAATCCTCACGGAAATCAACCCTGAATATTCACTGGAAGGACTAATGCTGAAGCTGAAGCTCCAGTACTTTGGCCACTGATGTGAAGAGCCAATTCACTGAAAAAGACCCTGATTGAAGACAGAATAAGAAGGGGACAGCAGAAGGTGAGCCGGTTAGATAGCATCACTGACTCAATGGATATGAATTTGAGCAAACTCTGGGAGACAGTGATGGACAGGGAAACCTGGTGTGCTGCAGTCAGTGAGGTTGCAAAGAGTCAGACATGACTTAGTGACTGAATATTATTTGTACATCAGTGAATGGGCTAATGCCTAAAAAATAGTGAAAACAAGTGGAAAAGTTACCAAATATCAACTTGCTCTCTATGTTGAGCCTTACACCTCATTTTTTAGGGATGCTTAATTTTTCTCTAAGGACTCTAATGATATAAACAAATTCTAAGATTTGTGACTACAGCATCCTATAGCCACAAAATGAGCCACTAAAACAAAAATCAAAAGTACTATATGGATAAACTAGAAAGTATAGACTTAGTTATTCAGCTGACTTTTTGCAGCTGCATTTCATAGTTCTATTTGAATTATAGCCTAATTTAAAGGAGACATTAGCTTTCTGCAATGTCTGCAAAAATGTCTTTCTGCCATAAAACATTAAAGCATCCCACATTTTCCTGGGGGAAATATTATTTCTCAATTTGTTATTGCAATAACGGAGACCATAGCAGTGAGTGATAATCTCAGAATGGGGAATAAAATTACTGATACTTTTTTTCTTGCAGTGATAAATGCCTCACCACTAGAGTGGTTTTATCCCCTTTCAACAGAAGCATCAACTCGATTCATAGCTTATCTTTGTCAGAGATATTCATATGCCCTCTGAACATGTACTATAATTTCTGTTTAGATCCTCAGTAAAAATCTTGAAACTTTATTTAGTTCTTCCAGTGCTTAAACAGCAATAATACAATTTCAGATTGTTATCTCACAATGTGTTCTTTAGTTTTGCATTGGGGTTCTTCATTCCTGCTCATTAATTCTGTAAAGTAGAAACCACTGCCTCATATACTTTCAACCTTCCTCTGTACCTTATAGCATATAGTGAGTTTAGGTGTAGGGCGCTGGATTGCCAAAAGTTGTAAAGTGTTTGCAACGGCTATATTAATATCAATGTTGTTAAAAATAAAGATGGAACCACACTAAGCTAATTATGTATATCCTGAATATACTAAAAAGTTGGAGTTATGTTCGTACTTTTATGTTTCAAGGGAATGCCTACAAGTTGAAACCCACCCTTAGGAAATGCAGATAAAGTTAAGGCCACAGTTGATAATACTAGGAAATGAGTGGTGACCATGGAAGTGGGTAATGGACATCTAATGAACTGGTAATGCACTGTCCCTCCTCCCCTAGTCACCCCTTGCTTCTGTTGACACAGTGTATAAATTTTGCAAGTATATATTGGGACAAGGAAGGGGAGCATGGTGGAAGCATGTTTCTAAGTAACTGTTTATTCTGTTTCTAAGCAACTCCTCAAAATATGTCTTGACTGTGTAAATAAAGGCTGAGAAAACTTTTAGTAAAAGAAGAGAAATGGAGAATCCAGGCAGTAGGATGAAGAGAACTCAGTAAGAGCTCAGCATTTTGAAGGGTTTTCTATTTTTGGCTCACCTAAGTAAGTACTGACTTTTCCCCCAAATTGCTTCAAAGGTATCTGACAACAATAAAAAAAATGGTCAGAGACAAAAAGAGGACAAGAGCAAACTTTGCCTGGGAGCTTCTATGATGTCAACATGGAGCCTGCCAGAAGAAATAGCTAATGTGGTAGGGATCATACATACCTGGTTAGAACCACAGATCTTGGATAAGTACAGATAGGAGTTAGTAACTTTAAGCATTGGCAATTATATGAGCTCTTTATATCCACAACTTGCAGTGGTTTAAGGAAGTTTGTGTTGTACTTTATTGTTTTTTACCATATTCATATTTAATTATTGTAAATTCAGGTTATTGTCATTTAAATTGTAGAATAATGGGTTAAGTTAAACTTTAAATATATTGTTTCTCGATAAATTATGCAAATTGTAATGCAATTCAAATTTTGTTGGTTGTTAGAATTTAAGCAAATTTCCCTCATCACACTCAACATTTCATTTTATTTTATACATTTTGAAAATTCTAGCATATTTCAAACATAAAAAAGAACAGAAAAATTTTTAAGAAACCTATGCTCTCAAATATACAATTTTGAAAATATTTATGTTTATGTGTATGTGTGTGTATATATATATATATATATTGCTGTTAAGTAGCTTCAGTCGTGTCCGACTCTGTGCGACCCCATAGACGGCAGCCCACTAGGCTTCTCTGTCCCTGGAATTCTCCAGGCAAGAACACTGGAGTGGGCTGCCATTTCCTTCTCCAATGCATGAAAGTGAAAAGTGAAAGTGAAGTCGCTCATTCATGCCCAACTCTTAGCAACCCCATGGACTGCAGCCTACCAAGCTCCTCTGTCCATGGGATTTTCCAGGCAAGAGTACTGGAGTGGGGTGCCATTGTCTTCTCCGATATATATATATATCTATAGATATATATATATATATATCGGAGATATATATCTGTGTATATATATACATAGAGTCAGACACGACTAAAGTGACTTAGCATAGCATATTCCAAGGGATAATATATAAATGATATACAGTATTGCCAGATACATTTACATTTTTTACCTAGATGATATATGCATTGATCTTCCTACTTTTTAATCTGAAGACATTTTTTTGTCTATGAGAAAATACTCTCTTCATCCATTGAGAGAATATCACTCAGTCATGTCTGACTCTTTGCGACCCCAGGCTTCTCTGTCCGTGGAATTCTCCAGGCAACAATACTATAGTGGGTAGCCTTTCCCTTCTCCAGGGGATCTTTCCAACCCAGGGATCAAACCTGGGTCTCCTGCAATGCAGACAGATTCTTTATTATCTAAGCCACCTGGAAAGCCCCAGTTCGTCCATAATAGGCCAGAATTACTGAGTAATTAATATCCATGGACAGCCTTAAACAAGTGAGAGATAGCTAGAAAATAGATTAATGCCTCTAACAGGGATATCATGGTCATTATGGCTCAACAGTAGAGTAATTAGTGAATCGGTTTAAAGAAAAAATTTAAGTGAATAATATACTGGACGATCACACTTCTGGGAAAGCTCACAAAGGTGGCCAATATGCAAAATCTAGGAGTCCAGGAAGGAGTGTGAGATTTGAAGGGGAAACCTGGCTGGCACCCACATGCCTATTTCTTTGCTGATGTTAATACCTCTTGCCTGAAATTCCATTTTCTCACTGTACTTGAAGGCCTACTGCTCCTTCAAGAGTCTGCTCAAAACTTTAGCTTTTCCTAAAACTTACCCTTGACACCTCAAGTTGAATTACTAGCTTTTCAAAAATATTTATAACACTTTTCCAATTTTAGAACTCACCTCAGTGTTTTATTCAATATACTGTCGTTCTTGTTGACATATCTGTGCTTCCCAGTCAGTTTGTGAATTCCCTGGTCGCATGAGCTTGGCCTTGGTGCTACCACATGGTAAGGTTTGTTTGTTTGTTTTCATATGTTAATATCAGAATCTGTTTAGTAAACCAGTGAGATTAAATGTTTTAAATATTTAAAAAATAATTTTATAAGCTATATTTCTTACTGCTGCTGCTGCTAAGTCACTTCAGTCGTGTCCGACTCTGTGTGACCCCATAGACGGCAGCCCACCAAGCTCCCCCATCCCTGGGATTCTCCAGGCGAGAACACTGGAGTGGGTTGCCATTTCTTTCTCCAATGCATGAAAGTGAAAAGTGAAAGCGAAGTCGCTCAGTTGTATCAGCGACCCCATGGACTGCAGCCTTCCAGGCTCTTCCACCCATGGGATTTTCCAGGCAGCAGTACTGGAGTGGGGTGCCATTGCCTTCTCCAATATTTCTTACTAAATGGACCTAAAAAATACATTGTAATTAAAGTGTTTAACTTTATCACTTTTCTTAATTCTGGAAAAGTGCTAAAATGTAAATCATACTGTCAACATAGCAGCTAAGTATGGTATTGGTGTGGCCAAAAAGTGCATTGGGGTTTTTGCATAAAGTTTACAGGAAACTCAAATGAACTTTTTGGCCAACTTGACAGATTGACAATTTGTTTGCAATTATTCAACTGTTTTTAAACTTTTTATTTTCTGGGTATAGCCCATTAACATTGTTGAGAGAGTTTCAGGTGAACAGCGAAGGGACCCAGCTCTACATATACATGTACCTATTCTCCCCCAAACTCCCCTCCCATCAATGGTGTCATATATTACTGCTCACAGTCCAATGTGCTAAACAATAGGACCTCATTGATTATCCATTTTAAATATAGCAGTGTGTACATGTCCATCCTAAATTCCCTATCGTTTCTCCCCTTTCTTACCCCTGGCAAGCATCAGTTTGTTCTCAAAGTCTGAATCTCTTCATCTTTACCAATATTTACACTGTGTTTGCTTTATGATGAAGAGAACGTTCTCTCCCATCCCTAGACTGTGAGTTTAGCTGTGTTATGTGCTTTGGCCAAAGAAGTGCTTAGTCGCTTCAGATCAGATCAGATCAGTCGCTCAGTCATGTCCGACTCTTTGTGACCCCATGAACTGCAGCACGCCAGGCCTCCCTGTCCATCACCAACTCCCAGAGGTCACTCAGACTCACATCCATCGAGTCAGGGATGCCATCCAGCCATCTCATCCTCTGTCGTCCCCTTACTTGGCTCCAGTTCATACGTCCCCATGTACTACAGCCTGCCAGGCACCTCTGTCCATGGAGATTCTCCAGACGGGAATACTGGAATAGGTTGCCATGCCCTCCTCCAGGGCATCTTCCCAACCCAGACATTAAACCAGTTTTCCTGCATTGCGTGGATTCTTTCCTGTTTGAGCCACCAGACAAGCTTGGACAAAGATGTCTATGAAAATGATAGTAAAGTAGCTACAGGTTAAGGCCATTAGGGGGCTCACATGATTTTGTTTTGTTCCCATGTAGACTTGGACACGACTGAGCGACTTCACTTTCACTTTTTCACTTTCATGCATTGGAGAAGGCAATGGCAACCCACTCCAGTGTTCTTGCCTGGAGAATCCCAGGGATGGGGGAGCCTGGTAGGCTTCCAACTATGGAGTCGCATAGAGTCGGACACGACTGAAGCGACTGAGCAGTAGCAGCAGCAGACCTAGATAGCATATTGAAAAGCAGAGACATTACTTTGCCAACAAAGGTCTGTCTAGTCAAGGCTATGGTTTTTCTAGTGGTCATGTATGAATCTGAGAGTTGGACCGTGAAGAAAGCTGAGTGCCAAAGAACTGATGCTTTTGAACTGTGGTATTGGAGAAGACAGACTCCTGAAAGTCCCTCGGACTGCAAGGAGATCCAACCAGTCCATTCTGAAGGAGATCAGCCCTGGGTGTTCTTTGGAGGGAATGATGCTAAAGCTGAAGCTCCAGTACTTTGGCCACCTCATGTGAAGAGTTGACTTATTGGAAAAGACTCTGATGCTGGGAGTGATTGGGGGCAGGAGGAGATGGGGACAACAGAGGATGAGATGGCTGGATGGCATCATTGACTCGATGGATGTGAGTCTGAGTGAACTCCGGGAGTTGGTGATGGACAGGGAGGCCTGGCTGCTGCAATTCAAGGGGTTGCAAACAGTCCGACATGACTGAGTGACTGAACTGAACTGAACTGAACTGATGCCTCTAACACTGCCACGCAACACAGTCACTTGGGGAATGACTATCCCCTCAACCTCATCCCCAGGATGACACAGATGGAGACCAAAGCCATCTAGAAGGGGAATCTCTATTGAGAACAGAATGTGACACTTTTCCTCCAATGGAAATTCTAAGAGAATGTTCTGTCATGTAAAATAAGGCATGATACACTAAGTTCATTATTAATGCCACTTTTCATAATTTATTATTTTTACCAATTTTGCTTTTTTAATTAAATTATATAGGTTCAAGTAAGTGCCAGCCATGGCATGTTTTTACATAGAAATTCCAAAAAAAAAAAAAAAAAAAGAATGGTTAGTTTTATTTATTTTTTTAATTAAATTTATTTATTTTAATTAGAGGCTAATTAATTTACAATATTGTATTGGTTTTGCCATACATCAACATGAATCCACCATGGGTGTACACTTGTTCCCAATCCTGAACCCCCCTCCCACCTCCCTCCTCATACCATCCCCCTGGGTCATCCCAGTGCACCAGCCCCACGCTTCCTGTACCCTGCATCGAGCCTGGACCGGCGATTTGTTTCTGTTTTAATAGCCTCACCTTATAATTAAAATCAACTTCAATATTAAAAACAATCTTAAGATATTAGAATAGAGAATATCAATTATTTTCCATCAACTCGTGGTTATAGGTTTACCACCTAACTGGCTGTATCACACTCAAATAATTCAGACATGCCTCTGGCACTAGAAAACTAATTACACTCTTTTTATACACTTAATAAGTCCCATAAATCATAATGTTTAATTTTGCAGCACAATACTTCATCTCGTACAAGGTTTAAAACTGTAGCTTTTCTTGGCAGGAAAATAACAGAACCATTATTCGTATATGAAAAGTCACTGGTGTATAAATTTATAGTATTAGATTATTTTATTGTTTTGGTCACTTGAGATTCATGTTTATGAATTGTCCATCTTTCTTCACAGGTACACTTCTTTATTAAAACTAAATGTAAACATATTTCAAAAGTGGCTCCATAGCAATACTTAAGACAGGTCCACTCATTTCAAACCAAACAGTTCTGCTAAGTTGATCTCTGTAGGTTCATTCCTGCCTTTCACATTAAGACAACTGAAGACCTTTGAAATGTAGTTATGAGAGAAAGACAGCCAAGCTTCTGAAATCCTCTATTAAGGAAGCTTGGAATATATTTTGCTGCTGTTTGGATTTCATTTGGTTTGAGGGATACACTTTCGTATCTTTATGATTATTGAGGAGTTTCAAAATATTTCCAGTATAAATTTAGGAGTATTTTAATTTTTGTGCCTTCTGTTAGTATCCATATATACTGCTTCAGGAAATATTTATGTGTCCCATAATTTAAAAAAAAAAGCTGAAATATGCACAATTTAGAATCTTGTGTCTCAGGATTCAAGAACACACAATGAGTGGTATTATAAGCCTTTCCTTAATTCCTCTGTTCCAGTGCTTGGAAAACTACACATCCTGATGACCACATCTAGGGCTGCCATTCTGGTAAGCCTGTTGATTTGTGAAATGTCTCTGGCTGCTCTCATGCTACAGTGGCAGAGGTTGAGTACTTGCTAAAGAGACTGAGTGTCTTGAAAATTCTAAAAGATTTCCTAAGTGGCTTTTTAGAGAACATGCTTACTGACTCTTGCTCTATTAAATGGCATTTAATATACATGGTTACTGGAGGGAAATTGTACACAGTTTAACGTACAAAATGAGAGAATTGGATTCTAGAAAACAAGTGGTTGCTTAACACCGTATGGTAAACTGAAGTTAATTCTGGTGCTCAACTGATGGGTTATTCTGAATTCAGTGTGCTTCCTCTATTGCAAGAACGTGAGACCTGCTAGTTAAGCTGTGCAAACTAGGCATCATTTAAAATCAGGACACTTACTGAAAAGTATTAATCAGCCACTTCATCAAACTGAGAGTTTCATTTGTATGAAGGCTATTGTATCATTCTATATAATAAAGTATAGTTTAGGTCTTGAATAAGTTTGGCTGCACAATAATCCTCATCATGTTTTCAGTTAAAAGGAGCAGCCAGAGTACATCTCATTCAATACCCTACTGTCGAATTTTCCTGACTACCATCTTCTGTTCTTGACCACACTTACTATCAGGAGCTAGAAAATCTAGTCATTCAGCAACACTCACTTGTAAAATGGCAAAGTTATAGATTTCTCTCTGAGCTGTTATATATTTTCACTGCTCTAACTTCATTTTCCTAAAAAAAAAAAAAAAAATGATCCTTGTGTATCAAAAATGCATATTCCTTTTGATTTAGAAGTTTACTTCAAAGAATTTATATGATGTTTTATACTTGTCTATGTAAATTAATTTTGTAATGGAGAAGAGTCTGACAATTACCTAAATGCCAATAGAAAAAGTACATAAATCTTAGTATGTCCAGCTACTAAAATAATTAATTAACCTTTTATAAAATTGTATCTATAATATGTATTGTGAAAAGAAAAGTGCAAGATTCGCAAATGTGAGTAGATTCTCCCAACTCAGTGTGCTTGTCTTCCTCTGTTTTCTGTTTAGCTTCATTTCACGGCTATGGCCAGGTGCCCATGACAGAAACCGAGTCTCCCTGACACTGGTGTATCCCTTGTTTATTATTGGTCAGAAAGGTTGACATATATTATCTCCAAAATTACTCACCAGCTCATTCCCTTCTGCATCATTCCAACTGTCACAGCTCTAGGTCAAGTTCTTACTTCTCTATGCTGAACTTCTAAACTTCTGAAATAAAATCCTAAACCTATCCTGGGAAGCCATACTTCTTCAAGTCTTGAAATGAGTTTTCCCCACTGCCTTCCAGCCTTATTTTTTAAAGAGACACTTGATTACATCAATCTTCTTTTTCAAAACTTTGCATGACCCTATTGCTCTGCTGCTGCTGCTAAGTCACTTCAATTGCAGTGAAGCCTAAACTCCTGTCATAGAATTTTTTTTTTTTTTCTTTCATGACCTGGCAATAGCTGCCGTTTTTAGTAGGGGTCAGAAATCTTTAATCCAAGAAAGAGATTTCAATTAACAAAAATGAACCTAGTGGAGTGTGTGTCCAGTCTCATCTTTGAGCAAGCATTGGCATCTGAGATTATGTCCAGTCTCTGCCTTTATCACCACAGTAACTCCCATTACTAAATAGGCAAGGCCAGCTCTAATATCACTTTCTTTTCAGAGCTATTTCTGACCAACTCTTCCTCCATCTCCCACCAAATTTCAGATTAAATATTGTCTTATATGTTCCCAGGACACTCCATCTATATTTTCATAATGTTCTTTATCACCTTGTATTTTAATTGTCATCTGACATGTCGCTCCTTCTTCCCAAAGTGTGATATCCATATAGGTAGGGAGTATACCATTTATCTTGTATAATTCTCAAGGCTGAGGTGTTGCATCTATGAGAAATGAATTGCATCAAAGAATAAGACTGCAAATAAGATGCTTCATGGGCTGAAAAGCAAAGTATGGTTCAGACAGTCTTAACACTGAGGAGGGTAATAAATGATTCACTAAAGGAATTACATTTCAAATGAATGTTGAAGAGCAAATAGGAATTTCCAAATAGAAGATGAAGGTGTGAAGAATGAGGAGAAGAGTGAGAGAGAGGATTCTGTGTACTGAAAACAAATGTTTGCAGACTCAAAGAGTGTGGCTGGTCTAAGAACAGAAGGCTGTCAACAACTGAGAGAGACTCACATGGAATAAGGACAGGTGGGGACGAGCCAAGTTCTAGGACTGTAGATTGAGTTCAAAGTGATATGTCTTCTGCCCATTTTTTTTCAATTGGGTTGTTTTTCCTTTTTTGATATAGAGTCCATCATACAGAGTGGTATCAATCAGAAATAAAAATAAATATTGTATATTAATGCATATATGTAGAATCTAAAAAACAAAAGTTACAGGTGAACCTATTTGCAGAGTAGGAATAGAGATGCAGACAAGAGAATCGACGTGTGGACATGGGGGGAGGGTGAGATGAATTGGGAGACTGGGACTGATGTATGTGCACTGCCATGTGTAAAACAGATAGCCAGGGGGAAGCTGCTCTATACTGCAGGGAGCTCAGCCCGGTGTTCTGTGGTGACCTAGAGGAGTGAGACAGAGCGGGGAGGGGATATATGTATACATATAGTCATTTCATTTCATTGTACACTGTAGAGCAACTATACCCCAATTTTTTTAAAGGCATACACATATCCAGATGTTATTATAAGGTTCAGGAATTTTTATCTTATAGGTTCTGGGAAGTCAGGGACAATTTTTAAGTGGATTATTTCCACGGTTTATATCTGTTACTTGAAAAAATATATATATAGTTCTGTCAGCTTCACAGAGAACACTTTGGAAAACAAAATGACTGGCTGAAGAAAGTACTTGAGAATGTTGCTGAAAATATATATGGTAGAAAAGATAAGGCACTGAGGTTGAGGAGTGAGATAGAAGAGCCACCAATGATGGACATGCAGAACTTGGAGTTTATGAATTCTGCTTTATTTCCAGAGCAGGACCCTTTAACTGGAAGACTCACTGTCTACCCAACATACTCTCTTCTGACGTATTCTTCAACATACGTCAGGGAGAAAGACCTCTTTGTTAAAACTCACGCTTCTCCCCCTCAGTCCGTATAAAAGACCCTCAGTTCTCAGGTTCTCCTAGCCCTTGTCCCATGCTCTAGAAGCACATGCATTCACAGGATGTCTCTCTGTTAATCTTTTGTTTTGTACTAACTCAGAGGTGAACATCTTGAGGAAAGTGCCTATGAGTTGCCTTGTGGCCATCTCTTTTTAACCAAGCATGGTAGACTGATGTAGAAGACAGTCAAATTCGTAAATAAAAGAAAGACTGAAAAAGTAATTTTGGAAAATTCAAAATACCAGATAGTTAATCTTAACTGGGCTTATTACCTTCTTTTAAGTCTTTCTAGCTTTGACTACCATTCTACTCTTGCCTAAATAATTTGAGATAATGCTTTGTTTAATGACTAAGTATACAAAATGGGTTATTAGTTTTTATTTAATAAAATGCATATTGTGCTTTAAGTGCTATATCATCAAAAGCCTGATATAGATTCAGCTATGAAAATTTAATTAAATTTTCTCTCATAAAAGCTGTCTAAAAATTACTCTATACAATATAGCTGTGCTGTAAGAGAGCTTCTACTGAAATGGCTAAAGATTTCAGTCAACTCAAATATAACAGAGAACAAATGAAAATTTAAGAAAACAATTCATTCTTTTATTAGTGAATTAAAATTAGGGAAAATTTTCATTTTGCAAACAAGTAATATATTATATTCCACATAGCTCAGCTTATATTATTTAATGCTTTAAAATATAAAACTCTGAAATAATATTTCACTCACTGTCTGCCCTTATCTAAAATTGGTTATCTTTGTGACTTTTTGTCTATTTAAGGCAAACCAGTTATGTCAATTTCAAAAATTTCTTGGCTTGCATTAGCATCTATTCTCTGTGGTTCTTTTACAGTAATGGGGGTAGAATGAGCATCTTATCTAATATATCTGTTTCATACATCTCTCAGTGTTTCACAGCTAAAGACCATTAAGGTCAATTTAATAATATCAACTTCTAATAATTACAAAATTAATTACTAGAGGATATTATAATGTTCAGACAATGCAATACAAAGTAAGCCTCTCTTTTGGAGGGTGGATAAATTGTTAGTGTTTTAGAAAATGTGGCAGTATGTAACAAAAGAATTCTCCCTGTTGGTGGTGGGGGTTAAAATGAATAAGCAATAACACAAAGTAATGTTACGGCAGTGAAAATACTTTATATGATATTGTAATGGAGGAAAATAAAAGTGTTAGTCACTCAGTCATGTCCAACTCTTTGAACCCCATGGACTGTAGACCATCAAGATCTTTTGTCCAAGGAATTTTCCAGGCAAGATTACTGAAGTGGATAGCCATTCCCTTCTCCAGGGAATCCTCCTGACCCAGAGATTGAACCCAGGTCTCCAGCATTGCAGGCAGACTCTATGGTCTGAGCCACAAGGGAGGCCCACATGCATTTGTCCAAATCCATAGAATTCACAATACCAAGAGTGAAGTCTAGGTTAACTGTCAATGTAAATTTATTTTTGGTAAGAAATTACCATTCTAGTGAGATGTGAGATATCAACATTATCTAATGTTGGTAATGGGGGAAGTCTTACCTATGTGGGGGTAGGAGTACATGGGAAAACTCTATACTACCTTCTCAGTTTTGTTATAAATCTAAAACTGCTCTACAAATTACTGTCTTACAAATATTGTTGAAATTATCTTTTATCATGCCAGAGCTTAGAACATGTATTTGTTTTCCCATCTACCCAGAATAGCTTTAAAGTAAATGTAACTTAGAGCTATGTAATGATACTGACGGAGAAGGCAATGGCACCCCACTCCAGTACTCTTGCCCGGAAAATCCCACGGACAGAGGAGCCTGGTAGGCTGCAGTCCACGGGGTTGCTAAGAGTCGGACACGACTGGGCAACTTCACTTTCACTTTTCACTTTCATGCGTTGGAGAAGGAAATGGCAACCCACTCCAGTGTTCTTGCCTGGAGAATCCCAGGGATGGGGAGGCCTGGTGGGCTGCCATCTATGGGGTCACACAGAGTCGGACACGACTGAAGTGACTTAGCACATATCACATAGCACAATGATACTGAAAAAATAAAAACCCAAAACAAGAGCATTTGTGCCCTATGGAGGAGGGCTTAACATCTTTGAAAGACAGGGGAAGCATATGATGTCATTTTAATATTTAAGCAAATCCCCAAGTCAAAGATTACACAGAAGACCATTTCCAAGAAGATGAGGACTGTTTCACTCAGTTTATTGATTCCATTAGGAAATCTTGTTGACTTCAGAACAAGATAAAGACATGCAGGATCCAGTTACTTCCCACTCCTCCAATGCAGCCTCCCCGATCTAAATCACCACTCTCCTCATCTGGGTGAATGCAATAAGTAGGTCTCCTAAATTTCCTGTTGAACTCGAGAGTCAACTCATCACAGCTTCACTGTGATGTTTTTAAATACAGATTATGGGACTTCCCTGGCAGCACAGTGGCTAAAACTTTGCCTTCCAATGCAGGGGGCATAGGTTTGATCCCTGGTAGGGAGCTAAGATCCACATGCCACATGGCCAAAAACAAAACAAAACAAAACATAAAGCAGAAATGGTGTTCTATGTAACAAATTTGACTCTTTGTGACCCCCATGGACTGTAGCCTGCCAGTCTCCTCTGTCCAAGGGGATTCTCCAGACAAGAATACTGGAGTGGGTTTCCAAGCCCTCCTCGAGGGGATCTTCTCAACCCGGGGATTGAACCCAGGTCTCCCGCATTGCAGGCAGATTCTTTACCAACAGAGCTACCAAGGAGGTCCAATAAACTTGATAAAGACTTTAAAAGCGATACACATCAAAAGAAATCTTTTTAAAAATATATCAAAAACAGATTGTGATGCTTTTGTGTTCATAACCCATGAATCCCTGTTTCTTTCATACTTGAAGCTACATTCTTTGAGTGACCTCTGAGGTCCTAACTGACCAACAAAGCCCCATCTTTCTGACTTCCTTTTCTAGTAATCTCCTTGCTTCAGCCTGCTGGCCACCAGCCTTTGGTCATACCTCAGACATGCTGGGAATGTTCCAACTGCTGTTGTTTCTACTGGAACTTCCTTTGGAACATAATGCTTTTTCTATAGACATAGGATTGTCTAACTGCCTCACTGCCTTCAAGTCTGTACAAACATTAACCTGCTGGACTTAACAGATACCTTTATCTTTCTTTAAGCTCCTCACGTACCATTGATCTACTTAACTTCCCTGGTTCCCTTACTATTTCCTTATCTTAAATATCAATGTACTTAGTAATATATTTTTTTTATTTTTCATTTTTTTGCCTGTCTCTCCTCAATGTAATGTAACCTTCATAGTGGTAATAATATTGATCATCCTTAATCAAGATTGAATGCCCCAGAGTCTAGAACTTTCTTTAGAGCATCAGCCAGTCAGTTCAGTCCTTCAGTCATGTCTGACTCTATGGAACCCCATAGACTGCAGCACGCCAGTCTTCCCTAACCATCAGTGACTCCTGGAACTTGCCCAAACTCATGTCGATCGAGTTGGTGATGCCACCCAACCATCCCATCCTCTGTCGTCCCCTTCTGCTCCTATGTTTAATCTTTCCCAGCATCAGAGTCTTTTCTAAAGAGTCAGTTCTTTGCAGTAGGTGGCCAGAGTATGGAATTTCAGCTTCAGCATCAGGCCTTACAATGGATATTCAGGACTGATTTCTTTTAGGATTGACTGGTTTGGTCTTCATGCTGTCCAAGGGACTCTCAAGAGTCTTCTTTAACAGCACAATTCAAAAGCATCAATTCTTTGGTACTCAGGTTTCTTTTCTTTCAAGACCTGATAGAAAAGAAGAACAAAAGAGCCTCTTGATGAAAATGAAAGAGGAGAGTGAAGAAACTGGCTTAAAACTCAACATTCAAAAAACTAAGATCATGGCATCCAGTCCCATGACTTCATGGCAAATAAACAGGGAAATAATGGAAACAGTGAGAGACTTTATTTTCTTGGGCTCAAAAATCACTGCATATGGTGACTGCAGTCATGAAATTAAAAGATGCTTTCTATTTGGAAGAAAAGCTATGACAACCTAGACAGCATATTAAAAAGCAGAGACATTACTTTGCTGACAAACATCCATGTAATCAAAGCTATGGTTTTTCTATTAGTCATATGTAGATGTGAGAGTTAGACTGTGAAGAAAGCTGAGCACCAAAGAATTGATACTTTTGAACTGTGGTGTTGGAGAAGACTCTTGAGAGTCCCTTGGACTGCAAGGAGATCCAACCAGTCCGTCCTAAAGGAAATCAGTCCTGAATATTCATTGGAAGGACTGATGTTAAAGCTGAAACTCCAATACTTTGGCCACATGATGTGAAGAACTGACTCATTGGAAAAGCTCCTGATGCTGGGAAAGATTGAGGGCAGGAGGAGAAGGGGACGACAGAGGATGAGATGGCTGGATTGCATCGCCAAGTCAATGGACATGAGTTTGAGTAAGCTCCAGGAGTTGGTGATGGAGAGGGAAGCCTGGCATGCTGCAGTCCATGGGAAAGAATAAGACATTACTGAGTGACTGAACTAAACCAAACAGACTTCTTTATAGTCCAACTGTCACATCCATACATGACTACTGGAAAAACCATAGCTTTGACTAGGCGGACCTTTGTTGGCAAAATAACACCTCTCGTCTTATTATGATGTCTAGATTGGTCACAGCTTTACTTCCAAGCGGCAAGCATCTTTTAATTTCATGCCTGCAGTCACCATCTGCAATTATTTTGGAGCCCAAGAAAATAAAGCCTGTCACTGTTTATACTGTTCCCCTATCTGTTTGCCATGAAGTGATGGGATCAGATGCCATGATCTTCATTTTTGAATGTTGAGTTTTAAACCAACTTTTTCACTCTCTTTCACTTTCATCAAGAGGCTCTTCAGTTCCTCTTCACATTCTGTCATAAGGGTGGTGTCATCTGCATGTCTGAAGTTATTGATATTTTTCCTGGGAATCTTGGTATCAGCTTGTGCTTCATGCAGATTGGCATTTTGCATGATGTAGTCTGAATCTAAGCTAAATAAGCAGGGTGACAACATACAGCCTTGACATACTTGTTTCCTAATTTGGAACCAGCCTGTTGTCTCATGTCTGGTTCTAATTGTTGCTCCTTGACCTGCATATAGATCTCTCAGGAGGCAAGTGAGGTGGTCTGCTATTCCCATCACTTTAAGAATTTTCCACAGTCTATTGTGATCCACACAGTCAAAGGCTTTAGCCTAGTCAATTAAGCAGAAGTAGATGTTTTTCTAGAATTTTCTTTTTCTATGATCCAATGGATGTTGACAATTTAGAACTTCAAATATTCTATTTAGAACATAGAATTTATTTATTTAGTCTATTTAGAATTATTCTATTTAGAAAACAAAATTTAGAATATATTGGCAATTTAAAACATTCTTCAGAATCTAGGTATGGTATGAAAAACTTGTCAAATCAATTAATAGATAAAGAACAGAGTTTTTAGATTTAAAATAAAAGTTTAACAGAATGAATGAAAGAAAAAGGAAACAAGAAATCTATGGATCCTAGTAAAATTATATCTAAGGATAAATAGAAAGGTTTAAAATATTTTTAAGTGAAAAGTTTTACAAAATAACATTAACTTTTTGCCCAGCTATCTTTTCAACAGGATGAGTTTTTATGAAACAATTTATGTATGCTCTCAAAGTTGAGTCAAAGTGCTTTTAAATCTATAATTCTATACTTAGCCAGTTAGCAGTCATATTTGTGTGCAGGATAAAGGTATTTTTAAGTTTCTTAGGCTTCTCTGATAGCTCAGTTGGTTAAGGATCTGCCTGCAATGAAGGAGACCCCAGTTCCATTCCTGGGTAGGGAAGATCCACTGGAGAAGGGATAGACTGCCCACTCCAGTATTCTTGGTCTTACCTTGTGGCTCAGCTGGTAAAGAATCTACCTGCAATGTGAGAGACCTGGATTCAGTCCCTGGGTTGAGAAGATCCCCTAAAGAAGGAAAAGGCTACCCACTCCAGTATTTTGACCTAGAGAATTCCATAGACGATATGGTCCATGAAGTTGCAAAGAGTCAGACACAACTAAGCAAATTGCACTTCAGATATAGGTAAGTTTTTCTGTCTCAAAAACTTTCTGAAATATTATACAAATATGTACAGTATCAAAATGAAACTGGAATAAAAGAATGACTAATAATTGTGATTCAGAAAAAAGCAAGTCACAACTTGCTTTTTATTATAGAATATAATGCAAAGGAAACCAATGGTGAGAGAGTGCAGTGAACCTACAAACGGACTGGTTTGAATTAGCATGAAAAAGAGGATAACCCCAACAGATTCATGACAAAGAAATTCCTTAACGTTATATGTAAATTTTGTCAATGAAAAATGCAACCCTTAAAAAAATCTCCAAGGAAGACAACCACACCATACAGAGAAAACTGAAAATGAAGCAAAATCATGACATATTTTTGAGCTATTTCATGTGTTTGAGAAAAGTATTTGCATGTTCCCTCATCATTTCTGCATAGGCCCCCTTAATGGGTCACAGGTACAGTTACATAAAATTCTCCACCTTACCCTATTCACATTAAGCTGTTCAGTGGAAAGATGTATTTAAATTGCCATATTATTGGGGAATCTATTTATACCATTTTTGTTTAATCAGCATTTATACAGGCACACTAAACATACAGGTGAGTTAGGGCATTTTCTCAAATAAAAGACTGCAAAACTGATATATCGGTTTTTAACCTGAGTGATAGATAGGAAGATAACAGTCTTACATAGAGATGATCATTTCTTTCTCCTTTATAGTACTGTGGAGTTAGTATATTTATTTAAAGATAATTATTCTGGGTAGAAATGTTCAATTGTATATTTAAAGGGAACTATTAGATCTAAAAAAACCAAAATAACATAAAATGGGGAATAGAGGAGCACCTTGATCCGGTGATTAAATTCACTGGTAGTTCTCTTATAATCTAGGGTTAACTGAATTCACCTAACTTTTATGAATTGAGAACATGAGTCACAGCTATAAAATGTAAAGCTATAATTGCTAATTAGCAAAATAACTAAATTGTTATAAAAAATAGTAACACTTGATATGAAATATATGTATAGCATATGAAAAATACATTAATATCAAATGCTTTATTTCTGGTTTGTAGAATTTCAGATTATTTTATTGAAATTTAAAAGTTTATATATGTGTATATATATTATAATTTAGTGTCTCAAGTGTAAACAATGGTGTATATATATATATGTGTGTATATATATATATATTTAGATACCAAAAAAAACGAAAAAAAATCTAATGCTGAAAAGCAGTTATAGCATCCAGATGTAATTGGGAGAGGCATCACAAAGAATATGAGCATTTGCTTATGTTTTAAAGATGGAAAGGAATTTCATTATTCAAAGAGCATCACACACTAATAGATGTTTAAAAGCATAATTTACAACATGAAAGGAAGGGTATCAGTTAATTAACTATAGGTTACTAGAGTATTTTCCCCTTATATTGAAAGTAAATTCACTTAAAGTGAAATTGCTCAGTCGTGTCTGACGCTTTGTGACCCCATGGACTGTAGCCCACCAGGCTCCTCCATCCATGGGATTCTCCAGGCAAGAGTACTGGAGTGGGTTGACATTTCCTTCTCCAGGAGATCTTCCTGACCCAGGGAATGAATCTGGGTCTCCTGCATGCATTGTAAGCAGACACTTCAACGTCTGACCCACAAGGGAAGTCTAAATTTAGGTTTATAACGTACTGGGAAAGGAATCTAGTTGATATGCTTTAATAAAAACACACACACACACACACACACACACACACACACACACACACACACAAAATACCCGAGGACTGCAGAGATCTACCACTCCCCACCTAAATGAATAGACCACTGGATAAAATATTATATATATTAACCAAAGTATTTTAAAAAAATCTGTCTTTACCAAATGTTTATGTAGAGGAACTAGACTTTCATATATGGCTTGTGAGAGTATAAAACAATACAGCCACTTTAGAAAACAGCCTTTTGAAATAAAATTAGACCATGCTGTTGAATATTTTTTTCTTGAAAATTTATGCAATTCACTCTTCCCTAATAATCAGGAATAGGAAAATTTTGCATGTTCCATTCTTTATACTGTTCTTATATTTCAATCATATACAAATTGTTTATCTTCTACATGTTAAATTTTATACATAAATGGTAACACGTTCCACAGCATATTTTGTCTGAAGATCTCCTATGTATGGCAATGTTAATTAAAAAACCCTCAATAATCTGAAAATATTATTTGAATAACTCACTTCATCAAGGCTCAAAGCAGTTAAAATGTTCTGTCATCTGGCTAAATGTGAATAGTGAGTAACTTCAGATTTGAAAAATAGCAATTACTGTGTGATCTCAGCATCACTTACTTAACCTTAGTGCTAGTGAGTAAGGATTATACAGTAGAATGACTTCATAAGTCTCCAAAGAATGGAGAGGACTCTGCCCTCAATGTATCAGAAAACCCATCCTAGAGAGAGACAAATATCAGCATCCAACCCAGCTGCGACAACATCTGTTTGCCTGTCCATTGGGGAAGAATAAATGTCCAAGAGAAGATGTCCAAGAAAATATTGTATAAATTTACCCCATTTTATGATACATACCAACCTGTAAAATGTTTGCTTAACCCAAACTCTATGTTAATGACAAATTATATACCATTTTATATTATACCAAATTATATACCACTATCATCATATCAGCATTAATAGAAATGCTGATAATAGAATTGTGAAATATAAATAGAAAGCAGCATTATTAGAAATCCTCTTTTGCTGAGGGTTGCAATAGTTTTATAGATGGATATTATTTACTGATTTAAACTAATCTCAAATGTTTAAAAATATTGTATAAATTTACCCCATTTTATGATACATACCAACCTGTAAAATGTTTGCTTAACCCAAACTCTATGTTAATGACAAATTATATACCATTTTATACAATTAGATATTTTTAAAGTAGCATGAATATTATACACAAGTAAGATAAGTTGCGGAGAAGGCAATGGCACCCCACTCCAGTTCTTCTGCCTGGAAAATCCCACAGACGGAGGAACCTGGTGGACTGCAGTCCATGGGGTCGCTGAGGGTCGGACCTGACTGAGCGACTTCACTTTCACTTTTCACTTCCATGCATTCGAGAAGGAAATGGCAACCCACTCCAGTGTTCTTGCCTGGAGAATCCCAGGGACGGGGAAGCCTGGTGGGCTGCCGTCTATGGGGTCACACAGAGTTGGACACGACTGAAGCGACTTAGCAGCAGCAGCAGCAGCAAGATAAGTTGTGTATGATAGTGTATTTCTTGTTGATAAATAAGCAAACTTTCTTTTTAAAAAATATGTTTGCTTAGAGTCCATGGGGTCACAAAAGAGTTGGACATGACTTAGTGACTAAACAAAACAACAAAAATAATATATCACAAATTATAATCATTCCAAAATATGTTGAATCTGAGTTAGTGTTAATAGTTTCAAATAATCTGAATTTTTAAATACATGTAGCCTGGAAAATCCCATGGACAGAGGTCCCTGGTGGGCTGCTGTCCATGGGGTCGCTAAGAGTCGGACCCGACTGAACGACTTCAATTTCACTTTTCACTTTCATGCATTGGAGAAGGAAATGGCAACCCACTCCAGTGTTCTTGCCTGGAGAATCCCGGGGACGGGGGAGCCTGGTGGGCTGCCGTCTGTGGGTTCTCACAGAGTTGGACACGACTGAAGCGACTTAGCAGCAGCAGCAGTCATGTATGAATACTACACATGATTAACTGTATAAAAGGAAGTGGAAAGAAGAAAAAAAATGTTGCTTCCATGATGAGTAATTGTGGATTTTATTTTTAAATTTATCATTAACTCACAGAGTAATTTTCATCTTCTTCCTTCACATTTGTAGGTTTCTGATAATCTTAACATTTCTTTAAGGTCAGCTGTAATGATTTGGTCTTTAAATATATACTGAAATTCAATGTAATATTTAATACATACTTAGATAATTAAAAAAATAAATCAGTTATTAAACCACATAGTCAACCTAAAACTTGTCTTAATGCCAAGGACCAATGAAGCTTACTGGCTTAAACTCTCTCTTACAATGTGAATTGCAGACAAGGTCGGAACCATTTTTACCTGTTATAAAAGCCTCGTTGTGTCCTTATATCCAGGTTGACCATTTATAGTTTTCAATATGTAAGAAAACGCACTATCCATGGACACTCTGTACACCTAATTCAAGGGCCTGAATTCTTGCTGTTGGCCATACCTCTAGTTTACTGTTTTTCAGAAGGAGGTTTAAAATTAATATAAACCAAGCTCTGCAGATTTTTATTTTTCTGTGATTCCCTGGGTCATTACCATGGTATGTGTATTGATAGATTAATGGACCAACTCTGATCAATGGCAAGGACCACAGTATGTCACCTCATAAAATGTAATTCGGAGGTTTCTTACCACATATTTATTTTAAATTAATATTTATTAGCTTCTGAATCCTTGGCATCCATAAAATGTGAATGCAAAAGTCAGCTGCAAATAAATGCTGTTATGTCCTTATTAGCATACTCATATTCACGAATGCAAAAAAAGGTGATGAGAAATATCCCAGGTTCCAGCCAGTCTCAGCTGGATATTATTCTTAGAAATAAGTTAGTTTATGCAAATAAGGTATAGCTTCTAATCATAAATAGGGGATAAAATGCCGAAAGAAAGAAAATATGAATGCATAATCATTCTTGTTTAGTTTAGCAAAAGCTCACTAACTCACACCTCCAGAAGGGAGTTCTAATCAATAATCATGAAAAAAATATATATAATTGGTGTGATTCTGATACTCATCTTTTATTGAAGGTATATAAATAAATAAATAAAATAAATTGAATTAATATTATATGCTATATATAAACATAAATGTGTTTGTGTGTGTGTGTATATATATATAGTTTATGTATAGCACATAAACATTTTTTCAGTAAATTTTCCCACATGTGTAACTGAAAACTCCTACATAAACACAGTTGTAAATTATGAGAAATTTTTAATGGATAAATAAGAACTTATGAGACTTCCCCTCTACAAAAATGCCAAACTAGAGAGATATTAAGGCTTAGAGTATAGTGTTCAAAAGTCTCTGTGTATCTCAGTTGAGAAAGAGGGCGTTTTACAAAGCAAACTGCTGCTACTGCTGCTAAGTCGCTTCAGTCGTGTCCGACTCTGTGCGACCCCATGGACGGAAGCTCACCAGGCTCCCTTGTCCCTGGGATTCTCCAGGCAAGAACACTGGAGTGGGTTGCCATTTCCTTCTCCAATGCATGAAAGCGAAAAGTGAAAGTGAAGCCGCTCAGTCGTGTCCGACTCTCAGCGACCCCATGGACTGGAGCCTACTAGGCTCCTCCGTCCATGGGATTTTCCAGGCAAAAGTACTGGGGTGGGGTGCCCTATATGATAGTAATTATTTAATCTTAAGACTCAGCTTCCCTTGTGACTCAGCTAGTAAAGAATCTGCCTGTGATGTGGGAGACCTGAGTTCGATCCCTGAGTTAGGAAGATCCCCTGGAGAAGGGATCCACTCCAGTATCCTGGCCTGGAGAATCCCATTGACTAAGGTCCACGGGGTGACAAAGAGCTGGGCAATACTGAGCAACTTTCACTTTCACTCTTGAGCTCTTAAGTAAAAATTTTTCTCCACAAGCTATCATTCTTCTCTTCATCCCCCTCATACATGGGAATGATGATGTAAGTTTTCGTTAAGATTGTGACATTTCAAGGATAATTATTTAATATCATTTAATAATAAAATAGCCTCTAAGTATATAGCAAAGGTCTTGCAAATAGAAGACACTAAACATTGTGTAACAAATATCAATGCTTTTGCTAATATAATACTACTCAATACTATAAAAGTGGCAATAATTGTGTACTTATAGTTCCATTTTCTTTGACTTGAAGAATTATAATAGTCTGACCCCTTTTTGATGTTTGACTACATCAAAATGTTTATTAAGTCTCTCCTTTCCTTTCCCTTTGGCACCACATATAGAGGGACTGATTAAAAAAAAAAAAAAAAGCCCTTGCATGTTGCATCTCCTCCTTTAGCACTGACAGGACATTTCTCTCGCCCATGTATGTGTTCCCAGTCCAACCTCCTTGACACTGTGAAGGCCCAACTCATTCCCCCTAGTTTGTTCTAATGGGCCCAAACCATCTTACACCTGACTAGCTCTCCCCAAGCACCCTTTGTTTGATCATAAACTGTCAGGATTCTCTTGGTAATGGAGTGTCACCAATCTTGTCAACTGAGCCATCTCATATGGTGCTTCATTCAACTTTGAAAAAGTGACCAAAAATGATGATACTCAGAAGATGCTCTGAGCTGTGGCCACCACACCCTTGAGATCTTTTTCCTCTGGCTCTTGGCTTCCTCTGCACATAGAGTCTGGGACGGCCTCACTGCTGGCAAGCTTGCCTTTTTTTTTTATTTTACTTAACTTTATAGTATTGTATCGGTTTTGCCATACATCAAAATGAATCCGCCACAGGTACACATGTGTTCCCCATCCTGAACCCTCCTCCCTCCTCCCTCCCCATACCATCCCTCTGGGTCGTCCCAGTGCACCAGCGGAGTCCTCTTGAGCTTCTATTAAAATTGTGCTGACAAATCAGTTTTGATATCTGCATATTAGGACAAGAGCACAGTATTGCGGCTGTCCCTCAAGTTAGCCTTGAATCATGCATCTAAGCCCACACCTACGTGGAACACTGAATGGACTGTGGGTCTGAGACTGATGCAAGGCTAAGGGAAAATACTCTTCCTGTATAACCATTTGCCTGTGTGTCTCAGGCAGGTAATGGTCTCCATTCTATAGAGTGCTCAGGGAAAAAACTGTTACGCCTTTTGTGATATATGAGCCCATCAAATTCATCATGAAAAAAGAGAGAGAGCCAGGCATAAAAGTGAGAGAGAGAGAGAGAGAGAGAGAGAGACAGAGAAATCTCTTTCTAGGCACCCAAGTATAAAACTACATTAATGACATGTTCCTGCCAGAATATTCACTCACAGAAAGAAACACATGCTCATCACTATACTTACTCAGTAGAGGTGGGCTGTTCTCCCACTGATCATTCAGGAATCTGACATCTCTGTAAAGTTTTTAGCCATCATGTGATCCACTGATGTTTGCTTCCTTCCTAAGCAGTTAAAAGTCACCTCCTACATTGTCAGCACCAACTACTATCAACTAGGCCCCACACCTCTGAGGTCATTTTGGCTTTTGGTTGTATTTCAGTTCAGTTCAGTTGCTCAGTTGTGTCGGACTCTTTATGACCTCATGAACCACAGCATGCCAGGCCTCCCTGTCCATCACCAACTCCTGGGAGTCCACCCAAACCCATGTCCATCGAGTCAGTGATGCCATCCAACTATCTCATCCTCTGTCGTCCCCTTCTCTTCCTGCCCTCAATCTTTCCCAGAGTCAGGGGCTTTCAAATGAGTTGGCTCTTCGTATCAGGTGGCCAAAGTATTGGAGTTTCAGCTTCAAATTCAGTCCCTCTAATGAACGGCCAGGACTGATCTCCTTTAGGATGGACTGGTTGGATCTCCTTACAGTCCAAGGGACTCTCAAGAATCTTCTCCAACACCACAGTTCAAAAGCATCAATTCTTCGATGCTCAGCTTTCTTCACAGTCCAACTCTCACATCTATATATGACCACTGGAAAAACCGTAGCCTTTACTAGATGGACCTTTGTTGGCAAAGTAACGTCTCTGCTTTTTAATATGCTATCTAGGTTGGTCATAACTTTCTAAGTAGTAAGCGTCTTTTAATTTCATTGCTGCAATCACCATCTGCAGTTATTTTGGAGCCCAGAAAAATAAAGTCTGACACTGTTTCCACTGTTTCCCCATCTATTTGCCATGAGGTGATGGGAGCAGAGGCCATGATCTTAGTTTTCTGAATGTTGAGCTTTAAGCCAACTTTTTCACTCTCCACGTTCACTTTCATCAAGAGGCTCTTTAGTTCCTCTTAACTTTCTGCCATAAGGGTGGTGTCATCTGAATATCTGAGGTTATTGACATTTCTCCCAGCAATCTTGATTCCAGCTTGTGCTTCCTCCAGTCCAGCGTTTCTCATGATGTACTCTGCATATAAGTTAAATAAACATGGTGACAATATACAGCCTTGATATACTCCTTTTCCTATTTGGAACCAGTCTGTTGTTCCATGTCCAGTTCTAACTGTTGCTTCCTGACCGGCATACAGGTTTCTCAAGAGGCAGGTCAGGTGGTCTGGTATGCACATCTCTTTCAGAATTTTCCACAGTTTATTGTGATCCACACAGTCAAAGGCTTTGGCTTAGTCAATAAAGCAGAAATAGATGTTTTTCTGGAACTCTCTTGCTTTTTCCATGATCCAGCAGATGTTGGCAATTTGATCTCTGGTTCCTCTGCCTTTTCTAAAACCAGCTTGAACATCTGGAAGTTCATGATTCATGTATTGCTGAAGCCTGGCTTGGAGAATTTTGAGCATTACTTTACTAGTGTGTGAGATGAGTGCAATTGTGTGGTAGTTTGAGCATTCTTTGGCATTGCCTTTCTTTGCATTGGAATGAAAACTGACCTTTTCTAGTCCTGTGGCCACTGATGAGTTTTCCAAATTTACTGGCATATTGAGTGCAGCTCTTTCACAACATCATCTTTAACTCGCTTACATTTACATATACTGGAATACATATGTATTCACTCACAAATCATCCCAGTTCAAATAGAGCCCTTTATAACAGAAAGCCCAAGAGTTAATACAGCTATTCATACTGCAGGCTTATCTTTTAGTGCCTGCTGGAGTTCTTTCAGTGGAGGGAATTCTTGCAACTAACAATCTCCTATGATTTGTAGCGGCTTCCCTGGTGGCTCAGATGATAAGCAACCTTCCTGTAATGCAGGAGATGCAGGTTTGGTCTCTGGATGGGGAAGAAATCCTGGAGAAGGGAATGGCAACCTGTGCCAGTATTATTGCCTAGAGAGACTGCTAAGAGTCTCTGAATAACTCCTGATGGCTGCAAATTGCTTCTCATGCAAAAGGCTGCACTTCATGATATGAGAATAGCAATTCGTAGTTATATATGAAAGCTGCTTAGAAACTGAGGGTCTCTCACAGGACTTCAGTCTGGTATTCCCTGTGTAATGGGTTACAGTAACAACATCCCACAAGCTCAGCATAGTCACTGAAGCCTCCTTGCTCAAATGATGATTGGGTTCACAGGGTAGAGTCAAACTTGGGCTTTCTAACATAGAAAGGGGATTACTTAGAGGAGGAGATGCTCTCTCCTGTCCTCCTTTCCCTGCCAGGTACCACAGTGCTAGAAGAGATCAGCTCTCTCCTAAACTCCTTGGCTCCATGGTGAGCCTGCTAGGTTTAACTCAGTGAGCAGTTTGTAGGTTCATGCACTGCCAGGACAGAAGTTCCATCATCAAACATGACAGAGCTCATTAGAGAACTTCTGCTTTTGATCCCTAAACTAGAACATCCTTGGTAAAGGATGGAACTCAAGACTAAGCACATTAGAACAAACTCTATACAGTCATCTTGGATTAAGATGATCTACTAGGCAACAACGGATGCAAACTACCCATCTTTAGGGCTTACCTGATGGCTCACACGGTAAAGAATCCACCTGCAATGAGGGAGACCTGGGTTTGACCTCTGGGTTGGGAAGATCCCCTGGAGGAGGGAACAGCTAACCACTCTAGTATTTTGGCCTGGAGAATTCCATGGGCTATACAGTCCATAGGATCACAAAATGTCAGACACGACTGAGTGACATTCATACACACACACACACACACACACACACACACACACACACACACACAATTCTCTTGGGCTCTTGCCCCTAAACAAATTACACCAGTCTTGTTCCTATATGTACCATATTGTTGCCAATTGCCCTGTCTAATAAAGATATTGGGGGACCCTGAAACTGCACTTGGAATCCACAATGTTAAGCAATTAATTTTTTTCTTAAGATGGACCACTCAAGAACTGTCCAAAAAAATCCAAATATATGATTTAAACCACTACCACTCTCAAAGTTCTTAATAATGGGCAGTACTTTCAGGCAGTAATGGATGCTGACAATTCTTTGCACGCGTGCTAAGGTGCTTCAGTCATGTCTGACTCTTCGTGACACTATGGACCAGATCATAGCCTGACACACTTCTCTGTTCATGGGGATTCTCCAGGCAAGGATACTAGAGTGGGTTTATTAGCCCTTCTAGAGGGGATATTTCTGAGCCAGAGATCAAACCAACGTCTCTTACATCCCCTACACTGGCAGGCAGGTTCTTTAACACTAGGACTACTTGGGAAATCTGATCATAGCTTAGTGTGTGTCTGCTAGCCAACAAAACCTTGAAATAAAAGTACTAAAATTAAATTTTCTATTGATTGAGTACATGGAATTTTGATTCATTAACCTTTTTGATGCTTGTGAATAATCAATACTGGCAAAGTTACTCACATACCCAACAAATGAGACAAAAGGTAAAAGTCAATGATGTCACTTGGATATTTGAACAAATGCCCTGGATACTTGTGGACAACTTTTCCTGGCTGCCCTCAAGTATCTGGGATGAGTGAATGCATGTGCTCTTCCAGAGTTTTTCATTTTCTTTAGAGATAGTTACAGATGTTGCCATCAGATCAGATCAGTCGCTCAGTTGTGTCCGACTCTTTGCGACCCCATGAATCACAGCACGCCAGACCTCCCTGTACATCACCAACTCCCAGAGGTCACTGAGACTCACATCCATCGAGTCAGTGATGCCATCCAGCCATCTCATCCTCTGTCGTCCCCTTCTCCTCTTGCCCTCAATCCCTCCCAGCATCAGAGTCTTCTCCAATGAGTCAAATCTTCGCATGAGGCAGCCAAAATACTGGAGTTTCAGCTTTAACATCATTCCTTCCAAAGAAATCCCAGGGCTGATCTCCTTCATAATGGACTGGTTGGATCTCCTTGCAGTCCAAGGAACTCTCAACAGTTTTCTCCAATACCACAGTTCAAAAGCATCAATTCTTCGGCACTCAGCCTTCTTCACAGTCCAGCTCTCATATCCATACATGACCACAGGAAAAACCATAGCCTTGACTAGGCGAACATTTGTTGGCAAAGTAATGTCTCTGCTTTTGAATATGTGATCTAGGTTGGTCATAACTTTCCTTCCAAGGAGTAAGCGTGTTTTAATTTCATGGCTGCAGTCACCATCTGTAGTGATTTTGGAGCCCAGAAAAATAAAGTCTGACACTGTTTCCACTGTTTCCCCATCTATTTCCCATGAAGTGATAGGACCGGATATCATGATCTTCGTTTTCTGAATGTTGAGCTTTAAGCCAACTTTTTCACTCTCCATGTTCACTTTCATCAGGAGGCTCTTTAGTTCCTCTTCACTTTCTGCCATAAGGGTGGTGTCATCTGCATATCTGAGGTTATTGATATTTCTCCCAGCAATCTTGATTCTAGCTTGTGTTTCTTCCAGTCCAGCATTTCTTATGATGTACTCTGCATATAAGTTAAATAAGCAGGGTGATAATATACAGCCTTGATGTACTCCTTTTCCTATTTGGAACCAGTCTGTTGTTCCATGTCCAGTTCTAACTGTTGCTTCCTGACCTGGATACAGATTTCTCAAGAGGCAGATCAGGTGGTCTGGTATTCCCATCTCTTTCAGAATTTTCCACAGTTTATTGTGATCTACACAGTCAAAGGCTTTGGCATAGTCAGTAAAGCAGAAATAGATTTTTTTTTTTCTGGAACTCTCTTGCTTTTTCCATGATCCAGTGGATGTTGGCAAATTTGATCTCTGGTTCCTCTGCCTTTTCTAAAACCAGCTTGAACATCAGGAAGTTCACGGTTCCCATATTGCTGAAGCCTGGCTTGGAGAATTTTGAGCATTACTTTACTAGCGTGTGAGATGAGTGCAATTGTTGCCATAATTTAGACTTAAATTCAGCTTCAAATAAGAGATCTCTCCTTTCTTAAAAGATAATTTGTTTTAACTTCAATTGTAGGCTAATTACTTTACAATATTGTAGTGGTTTTGCTATACATCAACATGAATCAGCCTTGGGTGCACACGTGTCCCCATCCTGAAACCCCCTCACACCTCCCTGAGCACCCTATCGGGGTGCGTTCTGAGCACCAGCCTTGAGTGCCATGCTTCATGCATCAAACTTGCACTGATCATCTATTTTACATATGGTCATATAGATGTTTCAATGCTATTCTCTCAAATCATCCCACCCTCACTTTCTCCCACATAGTCCAAATGTCTGTTCTTTACATCTGTGTCTCTTTTGCCATCTTGCATACAGGATCATTGTTACCATCTTTCTAAATTCCATATATCTATGCATTAATATATTATATTGGTGTTTCTCTTTCTGAACTTACTTCACTCTGGCTTCAGTTTCATCCACCCCATTAGAACTGACTCAAATGTGTTTTTTTAATAGCTGAGTAATATTCCATTATATATATGTACTGCAACTTCCTTATCCAATCAGCTGCAGATAGACATCTAGGTTGCTTCCATGTCCTAGATGGTACATTTCAGTTATCATCAGACTTCAGGGGTGAAATGTAATAAAGCCTATGACTTCATTACTGAAACTTGACTGCTGACTTCTTTTCCTGCTTCACTCTATTTCTCCTCTGGGCCCATATCTGGACAGACTAATAATTAAGTCCAAGCACAAGAACCTCCTCTTTTGGTGCACAGAGGAAATATAAACTTCCCACACTTGGGAACTTTTCCACAATCTCACCTTCTTACCCGTATTAAGACCCATACCCATTGTTTTGCCCAAGCCATCCCAGATCTGCTAGCCTCTCTCCTTAGGTTTGTCCACAAATCCCTCATCTGAGAAATATACTTCATCTCACATTATCTTGATGTGAGGAATGTCATCAATCTTTATATCTGAGCCAAATTTCAAATAATGCCCATGCTCATTCTGCTGGTAACTACAAAGTATAGGTCCAGTGAGGGTGAGAACATTACCATCTATTCAAAGTACCATTAAAAATCAGTAGTTTCCAAAGAGAATGTCATAGAGCATAGAGTTTTAAAATGATTCTCAGGATAGGTGAGTTGTCCTGTTGAATATTTTTAATAAATACAAAGGTAAATGCAATTACACATATTTCATAAATTCAGGTCTTCTTGAATCATATTGTGGAGAAGGAAATGGCAACCCACTCCAGTGTTCTTGCCTGGAGAATCCCAGGGACGGGGGAGCCTGGTGGGCTGCCGTCTATGGGGTCACACAGAGTCGGACACGACTGAAGTGACTTAGCAGCAGCAGCAGCAGCAGAATCATATTGACTCTAATGTCACTTATCTATTGGGAAGACAATTATATATAACACAAGATTCCACAGATGTACTTGTTAATTAAATTGGGATCAATGCTCAGCTGAACCTTCTACTATCACCATAAGGTTTTTATGATATCTATTTTGATTGCTAGTGGCTATGCTATAACAAAAGTGTTTTATGTGTGTATTTAAATATGTATACATGTGCTATATGTATTCACCTTATATATAATATAGGCATACATACATACATAATAAGGTACAATAAGATAATATGCATGTATATATGTATAATACATTTAATATACATGCAATACTTGTGTATGTAACATATTTAATGCATGACTATATATATACTACTATTGCATGCATCTGTATTCATTGGAGCATGGGTTAAACTCAATTTTCATGAAACATATTTCAAGGAACACTGTTTTGATGATTATACATCGTATATATTAGTGTTTTCCCTCAAATATTAAGACTCTAGTTTTTAGAAAATACTTACTTTGATGTGAAATTATCTATTTGACAACTTCTAGCCACTTTCACTTTTTATTTAATGTTGTATAGTCAATGTCTTTCTATAATAGCCTGATTAATGTCTATAGCTACGACTTTATACCAGCCTAAGGGACCAATAATCCTAGATAATTACAATGTCCCAAATGATAGTCAACACTCTCTTTTTAATGAATTAAAACACTGCTACATGAAAGATCTTGAGAGATTTCAAAACATACATCATTCCACAGAAACTCATATCATATTAACTACTTCCCCCCTCTCTATAATCCCACAGCACATTTTCCAAATACACAATAAAACTAAAAAAATCATTTCAGATTTCTAAATAATGTCTGCTACACATCCTTCCTACATCATGACTACCTTTTTTAACATCTTAACTTTCCTCCTAGTGCATAATAGGTCACAAAGATAGGTGTCTTGCTCTAAAATTACAAGTTACTTTGTAATTTGACAGCCTGAAAGTTCAATGCACCTTGCATACATGCAATCAATAGAACACTTCGTTTTAGTATTTTTATTTCCATGGCTTAATATTATAGTATTATTTATTTTTAGAGTATATACTCTAAAAATAGACAGACATGCACACACACATACACACACATGCACACATTACACACACACACACACACACACACACATATGAATTGGGTTAGGGCAAAGAGTTTGCTCAGGTTTTTCCATAAAATCTTATGGACAAATCTGAATGAACTTTTTGGTCAATCCAATAATATATCTATGTGTGTGAGTGTGCTTCACGTTGCCTGGCACTTAAAAGATGTTAGAAAGTTTGTAAAAGTTAGTGCTTTTTTTTTTTTTTACAATTTATATTTACGTTATTTAACATTTCTGGGGGTCCCAAGTGGCACAGTGGGCAAAGAATCTGCCTGCAATGCAGGAGACTTCAATGCCTGGCTAGGGAAGAAGGAGATGGCAATACACTCCAGTATTCTTGCCTAGAAAATCCTCACCAACAGAGGAGCCTGACAGACTATAGTCCATGGAGTCTCAAGAGTGGGACATGATTTAGCAACTAAACCACCAAACCATTTAACATTTTAGAGGTACAAAAGAGATTGGAAAAAACTATCACCCAATGTATGATTCTAAATTAGCACTATCAAGAGATTATCTCAAATAACTCATTTTCTATTAGTTTTACCGGAAACACCTGGGCTCTCTTTTAGAACTTATCAGCCAAAATTCCCATGCCTATTTGTGCTTTTCATATCTTTTCCCTTTACCTTTTCCATCAAGCATTAATCTACTAATTTTCTTCATTATATTTTGCCCTTTTAATTTTCCTCATCACGTAGATTTAAAAATGCTGTGATTAAGTTTCTCCCTGCTAAAATCAATGAGAAGCTGCAAAAAAGATTTTCCCTTTCCTGTTCAGTTTGTTTGCTTGTCTGACTTCCCTAAAGAGTTAACATCTATTATTGCAAACATTCCCTTGTTTTAAATTGATTTATTCCCTGAAATCTGGCCTCTAATTTCAACATTTTCTCAGAATCATTGTGCTGAATAGTGTCTGTAAACTGAGTACCACGGCCCACTTCAGCATCCTCCTTGGCATTTCAGGGAGAAACCTGAAACTACACTTCCCAGAAATTTGGCCCTTCGATTCAGCCAGTAAGGGGCATTTTATCAAATACTGAAAAGTGGAAGAGAAATAAATAGAAACTCTGTGATGGCAAATTCATATAGATAGTTTAGAACATCAGAAGTATATGTTCCATTACTATTGAATTGCTTAGCATCTAATTTGTTTAAATAACATACATTTCTTCTTACTTATATTTAACCTTCTTGCTAGCTTTCAAATAGCATTAAAATAACCTTCTTGCTAGTTTCCGTATTTATGTTTGAATTAAGAAAGAACAAAATATATTCCTGACAATCCCCTTTATAAATATCTTTCTTTTTTCATAGTTCATTTTTTAAGTCTTTCCACATCTATTGATTTGCCATCTGAATAAGGATGTGACACACATATGGAGTGTTAGTTCTGTTGCTCTACCCTTGTAGTTAAGGTTGAAAAGTCATTTGCAATATACTTTAATTAGCTACTCATGGTTTGTTGTGAAATTTCCCAAATTATAATATCAAAGATTCTAATGTCATATTTTTCACTGTAAGAATGTATAAATTTAGCAAAAGTCATCAAAAACAATTGCTGCTCTTTTTCTATGAATCTCAAATCTTAATTAAATTAGATTACAGTCAGATGGTTTATAAATTGAACTTGGAACTTGTTAATTAGTAGTACATTTTTAAAATCCATATTATGGATATAAAGCATAATTTTGACTGACATGGTTATATTTATTCTTCATAAAGTTTCAAATCTCAAAAATGATGACAAGAGTACCCACCAATCCAATTTAGATTAAACCTATATCCCAGAGACTTCTAATCATCTCTCATAAGCATAACACTGGAAAGTTATTTTTGAACTTTATAAGTAATTTTATGATTTTATTGACACGTACTCTATTTATCTCAAGTTTATTTCAAAAGATAAAAGCATTCAACTAATATTAGGGTGAACAATGTTTCAACAGTAAGCCTCTATAATTAGTAGCTTTGCTATTTATGCATAACCATTGTTCTGCAATGGTCTATTAAATTTAAAAGCTAATGTTATAATGAACTGAGATAATGACACAGCAGATGCATAAATGAAACCTGAGATGAATAACTGATGAAATTAGGGTAAATTGCTAGTGAGTCAACATTCGTTGGATAATTTGTCTAGTGAACACCTGTGCTAACAGAATTTCAAAATGAAGATTAATTAAGTCTGCTTGAAAGTTTTAAGCCTGTTTATTAATCAAATAGTGTCAATAAAATGACTTTTATAGGAAATGGAGATCCATGAGTCTCACCTCATCTGTAGTACAATATGGTGATACTTAGATCTCAACAGACATTCCATCTTCTCCCCTCCATGTCCCAGCTTCCTTTTCGTTTGAAGTGAGACCATGTGACTAGTTTTGTCCATGGACAGAGAGCAAAAATCATATGCATCTCTTTGGTTTGAGGCACTTAAAAATAAGTAAGCATCCTCCTTCATTCTGTTTTCTTGCTGTAATAAAGGAGGAATTCTCAAGCTTAGGTGGCAACATAAAAGGTTGAAATGAGCCTGAATCCTGAGTGACTAGATAGACAGGGCGTCCCTGTGGACTCACATTGGAATCTGAGGATATATGGCATTAATTTTTATTGTTTTAGTTCACTGATGTAGAGATTTGCATTTTGTGGCAATTTTTGTCCTTATTTTTGTGAATACAGATGATTATAATCAAGAAAGAATATATGACTAAAATCTAAGCTATACCCAGGAAAATTAAGGAAATTTTGTTACTGAGTCTATACTTTTAAAGAGTTGAAACCAGTTAGAACCAAAAATAATCATAACATGAACATTTGGTAGCATTCATTAAATACTGAGTGTGCTGCTTGCTTTACAGCTAATTCTAATTTGTTTGCTAGTTAAGAGATAAAAAATGGAAAATTTTCTCAACTCAAAAGTCCTCATGGAAATATAGATTCTCAGGGATCTGTTGTACTTTAAATTTTATTTTCAATATTCCTCAAAAACAAAGGAGCAGGACAGTGTATATGAGGTAACATCTCACATGATCATAGAGGAGACTTCAGCTTTGTTTCAGCTATAGGATTTTAATGATAAAAATTATGTATGACTAATTACCATTGCTATCCACATAAACCTATCACAGGTGGCTATACTCCAAAATAGAATAGATCTTTTTAAAGTGCACAATGTGGTTTATTCTAGGCTAGTACATATGGATTGCAGTCCTGCCAGGCTTCTCTGCCCATGGTGTTCTACAGGCAATAATACTGGAGTGGGTTTCCATTTCTTCTTCTTGGGGATCTTGCCAACCCAGAGATAAAGCCCACAACTTTTATGTGTCCTGTTGACAAATGGGTTCTTAAAACTAATATCACCTGGGAAGCACATTTAATATGTTCAGATGAGATCAGTCACTCAGTCGTGTCTGACTCTTTGCGATCCCGTGAATCACAGCATGCCAGGCCTCCCTGTCCATCACCAACTCCCAGAGGTCACTGAGACTCACATCCTTTGAGTCAGTGATGCAATCCAGCCATCTCATCCTCTGTCGTCCCTTTCTCCTCTTGCCCTCAATCCCTCCCAGCATCAGAGTCTTCTCCAATGAGTCAACTCTTTGCATGAGGTGGCCAAAGTACTGGAGTTTCAGCTTTAGCATCATACCTTCCAAAGAAAACCCAGGGTTGATCTCCTTTAGTATGGATTGGTTGGATCTCCTTGCAGTCCAAGGGACTCTCAAGAGTCTTCTCCAACACCACAGTTCAAAAGCATCAATTCTTCGGCACTCAGCCTTCTTCACAGTCCAGCTCTCACATCCATACATGACCACAGGAAAAACCATAGCCTTGACTAGGCGAACCTCTGTTGGCAAAGTAATGTCTCTGCTTTTGAATATGTGATCTAGGTTGGTCATAACTTTCCTTCCAAGGAGTAAGCGTCTTTTAATTTCATGGCTGCAGTCACCATCTGTAGTGATTTTGGAGCCCAGAAAAAGAAAGTGTGACATTGTTTCCACTGTTTCCCCATCTATTTCCCATGAAGTGATGGGACCGGATGCCATGATCTTTGTTTTCTGAATGTTGAGCTTTAAGCCAACCTTTTCACTCTCCACTTTCACTTTCATCAAGAGGCTTTGTAGTTCCTCTTCACTTTCTGCCATAAGGGTGGTGTCATCTGCATATCTGAGGTTATTGATATTTCTCCCGGCAATCTTGGTTCCAGCTTGTGTTTCTTCCAGTCCAGCATTTCTCATGATGTACTCTGCATACGAGTTAAATAAGCAGCGTGATAATATACAGCCTTGATGTACTCCTTTTCCTATTTGGAACCAGTCTGTTGTTCCATGTCCAGTTCTAACTGTTGCTTCCTGACCTGCATACAAATTTCTCAAGAGGCAGATCAGGTGGTCTGGTATTCCCATCTCTTTCAGAATTTTCCACAGTTTATTGTGATCCACACAGTCAAAGTCTTTGGCATAGTCAATAAAGCAGAAATAGATGTTTTTCTGGAACTCTCTTGCTTTTTCCATGATCCAGTGGATGTTGGCAAATTTGATCTCTGGTTCCTCTGCCTTTTCTAAAACCAGCTTGAACATCAGGAAGTTCACGGTTCACATATTGCTGAAGCCTGGCTTGGAGAATTTTGAGCATTACTTTACTATTGTGTGAGATGAGTGCAATTGTGCAGTAGTTTGAGCATTCTTTGGCATTGCATTTCTTTGGGATTGGAATGAAAACTGACCTTTTCCAGTCTGTGGCCACTGCTGAGTTTTCCAAATTTGCTGGCATATTGAGTGCAGCACTTTCACAGCATCATCTTTCTGGGTTTGGAATAGCTCAACTGGAATTCCATCACCTCCACTAGCTTTGTTCATAGTGATGATTTCTAAGGCCCACTTGACTTCACATTCCAGGATGTCGGGCTCTAGGTCAGTGATCACACCATTGTGATTATCTGGGTTAGTAGTACTCATATGAAAAAACAAAAATGTGAATACAGTGAGTAATATGGTAGTTCTATTCCTAGCAGTCTAGATGTCCATTGACAGATGAATAGATATGGAAATTGTGGCACATGTAAACAATGGAATGTTACTCAGCTTAAAACAAAATATGCATTTGAGTCAGTCTTAACAAGGTGGATGAACCTGGAGCCTATTGTACAGAGTGAAGTAAGTCAGAAGAGAAAGACAAATTATGCATATTAATGTATATGTATGGAATCTTACGGAGAAAGCAATGGAACCCCACTCTAGTACTTTTGCCTGGAAAATCCCATGGACAGAGGAGCCTGGTAGGCTGCAATCCATGGGGTCGCAAAGAGTCGGACACGACTGAGCTACTTCACTTTCACTTTTCACTTTCATGCATTGGAGAAGGAAATGGCAACCCACTCCAGTGTTCTTGCCTGGATAATCTCAGGGATTGGGGGAGCCTGGTGGGCTGCCATCTATGAGGTCGCACAGAGTCAGACACAACTGAAGTGACTTAGAAGCAGTAGCAGCAGCATGGAATCTTAAAAGATGGTACTGATGAACTTATAGCAGTGGAGACGCAGACAGAGAACAGATTTGTGGACACAGTGTGGGAGGGAGAGAGAGAGTAGCTTGGAAACTTATACATTACCATATATAAAATAGGCAGCCAGTAGGAATTTGCTGTATGATGCAGGGGACTCAACCCAATTCTCTGTGACAACCTAGAAGGGTGGGATTGGGGAGATGGGAGGGAGGTTCAAGAGGGAGGTGGCATGTGTACACCTTTGGCTAATTCATGTTGATGTATGGCAGAACCCAGCACAATATTGTAAAGCAATTATTTTCCAATAAAAAAAGAGGACAGTGTGAACAGTTTCCCCTGAAGTTGTACAGTGTGATGGCCCTTACGACTGATCCTCTGTTTTTAACAAGTTCCTATGTAGTAGTGCTATTGAAGTGTCATCTACTTGGTGAATGACTAATGATTTAATTAGTTTAATTCTCTCATTAAAATAGTATTAGTGACCTCTTAGCTTATTAACTTCTGTCTAAATTTTATTTTCTGTATAAATACATCCTCAATGATTGCATCAACTTCTAATGACTTTGTAACCTGCATTTCAAACTAGATCGCTCTGTAGAACTCTAGACTTATTTTTCTAACTGCTACTTAAATATTTTCATTAGACTGAACTATTAAATAAAAAAGACAAACTCAATTATATCTACATTAGCAACATACATTTTTTGCAAATGGCAGAGTTTATTAGTTGACATTGGTTCATTTGCAGTAGAATACTTCTGATAGAATTCTAATGTACGTCTTAGGTATCTAGTCAGAGTTTTCTTTTTGTCATTCTCCAACATAGCAAGTTTTAAGTGTTTCTAGGCCTATAGCAAGCCTCAGTAGAGGATTTATAAGTGAGATATAAATTCTAAGGATGAATTCTCCAAAAATGCATCACCATAACAGTGATTAAAATTTCCATTTGACTACCAGAAACAAGGCTTCTGGCTTGGAAGAGATAGGATTTAACTGGAAAAATGGAAGAAAAAAACAAAACAATTAATTTAAGCAGTATTATGCTTCTAAGTGCATGTGTGCTAAGTCCCTTCAGTCATGTCTGATGTTTTGCCACCCCATGGATTGTAACCCTCCTGGTTCCTCTGTCTATGGGATTCTCCAAGCAAGAATAGTGGACTGGGTTACATGCTCTCCTCCAGGGGGTCTTCCTGACCTAGGGATTGGACATGGGTTTCTTAGGTCAACTGCTGTGGCAGGAGGGTTATTTACCATTAGTGCCACTTGGGAAACCTTTATAATACTTCTATGTATGGCCACCATTCCAGTTAATGTTTTTGTTTTTTAATTATAAAACAACAGTATTATGCTGATATATAAAAAGCTTAACTATTCTATGAATAAATTGATGTACAATAAGGCCAGTCGTTTTCATAAAATAGAACTACAGAAAGAAAAACAAAATATACTTTCTATCTCAAAAGTATTTTAACGTAGTTCATTTACAAAATATGTTTAATCCTGCACCCAACAACCCTAATTTCCATTGCTAAGTTTATTACGGGAAATTTGCTAGTTTATATTATCAAATGCTATTGGGCCTCTTTTGCTGAAGGATCTTCAAAAAATTGCCTATAAAATTCTTATATCTATAGATCTTTTTGAAGTTTGTAACATAAATAGATTTGTTTTAGATTCTCTTATAATTTTTACAGTATATATAATTATAGTGCATATAGAAACTTTGTCTATTATAATATTCTTGTGTTCAAATTACACTGCTTGTGTATATTCCAGTTATATATACTGTAGAAAGCTTCATAATAAGTAGTTATGCAAATGTAACCCTCTTTAGGAAAGAAATGTGTTTAAGTATTATTTCACCGTTAGAGTACCAGCACCTATAAAAGTTTCTGTCATTTAAATGTTTAATACATAATTTGTAAATATATGAATGAAAAATAAATAACTTATCACTGTAATAAGTTTAGCCCTTGTTTTAAATGAAAATTGTTTTACTTCAAAAAGAAAAATTTATATATACACCTCTATACACCTGTAATACCCACTCCAGTGTTCTTGCCTGGAGAATCCCAGGGACGGGGGAGCCTGGTGACCTTCCGTCTATGGGGTTGCACAGAGTTGGACACAACTCAAGCGACTTAGCAGCAGCAGCATACACCTGTAATAGTAAGGACTGAATACGCATACATTTCTGAAATTAAAATAGACATTTCTTGCTTTCTGTAAACAAAATGAAAACAAAACTGACACTATCACTTATTTCGTTCACCAAGTTAGAAAAACCTGCTATTAAAACAAAAGGAGATAATTTTGGACTGCCATTCAGTCAGAGGAAAAGGTTTATCTTCAGCATATTCATTTATTTTTGGCTTACTCAGTTTGCTCTTTGCTGACAGATACTTGTAGGTAGATGCAAATAACACTCACTGCAATACCCTCATCAGTAATTTCCTTCCATAAAATCTAGAGAAGAGAGTACAGAATACTCCAGTCTCCCTGCATCTGTGTTGGCCATACCACATCAGTGGGGTTAAATGAATGAAGATATATGTTCCTTTTCCTGTTCCCTGAAACATGAATAATATATATAATGAATATGTATGTGTATGACACAATCCCACATGCTGAGAGGAATAGAGTAGAAAGGTAGAAATAGTCTTATTTTTATGAGTTTAACAACTACATCACCTGTAGGACTTCTGCCTTCAGAACTTTATTGTATGACAAAAATAAAATCTATATTTATGTAATCACTTTTTGTCAGATTTTAAAAATAATTTGCAGCTTAATGCAAGTCTAAATTGTTCATTTTAATACATGAAATAAATGAATACTTATTTTTAATAATTACCTATAACAGATATAACATACTCATATAACAAAATATGTACTGCACTGAACAAAATATCTTTGTGTCAATGTGTTTTGAAATATCTATATACTCACTAATCTGATGGTAGAGAGCTAATGTTATAAAACATTTGAATAAAGATGGCATTGTAAACCCACATAAGTGTCTTTCTTTCTCTTTTCAGTATTATTGAGGTATAATTGACAAATAAAGATATACTACATTTAAACTTTATAAGAATTATGATTTGATATACACTGTAAAAATATTTCCAATCAAGTAATACATTCATCACCTCTCATAATTACCATTTTACAATTTTTGGTGTGAACACTTAAGTTATATTCTCTTAGTACATTTCACTGGAGAAGGAAATGATAACCCAAACCAGTATTCTTGCCTAGATAACTCCATGAACAGAGGAGACTGCTGGGCTGCTGTCCATGGGGTCACAAAGAGTCGGATAAGACTGAAGTGACTTAGCATGCATGCATGCATTGGAGAAGGAAATGGCAACCCACTCCAGTTTTCTTGCCTGGAGAATCCCAGGTATGGGGGAGCCTGGTGGGCTGCCGTTTATGGGGTTGCACAGAGTCGAACACGACTGAAGCGACTTAGCAGCGGCAGCAGCAGTACATTTCAGTTATACAATATATTAATATGAATTGTAGTCACCGTGATGATCTTTGATGATCAGTGATGTTGAACATCTTTTCAATACCTATTAGTCATTCGTGTGTCTTCCTTGAAAAAAATGTCTCTGGGTACTTTACATATTATTTGAATTGGGTTATTTGTTTTGTTTGCTATTGAGTCATATGAATTCCTTGTATGTTTTATATATTAACTCTTTGTCAGATATATGATTTGTAAATATCTTCTCCCATTCCATTGGTCACCTTTCCATTTTGTTTATGGTTTGTGGTTTCCTTTGCTACGTAGAAAATATGTAGCTTTGTATAGTCTCATTTGTTTATTTTCCTTTGTTGCCTTTGTTTATAAGTCAAATCCAAACAAAATTATTGTCTAGACCAATATCAAGGAATATGCTGCTACTGCTGCTAAGTCGCTTCAGTCGTGTCTGACTCTGTGCGACCCCACAGACGGCAGCCCACCAGGCTCCCCCGTCCCTGGAATTCTCCTGGCAAGAACACTGGAGTGGGTTGCCATTTCCTTCTCCAATGCATGAAAGTGAAAAGTGAAAGTGAAGTCGCTCAGTCGTGTCCGATTCTCAGCGACCCCATGGACTGGAGCCTACCAGGCTCCTCCATCCATTTTCCAGGCAAAAGTACTGATACCTCCTTGTATTTTCTTATAGGGTTTTATTGTTTCAGGTCTTACATATTCAATTCTTTAATCCATTTTGGAGTTGATATTTATGTGATGTAAGATAGGAATACAATTTCAGTTTTCTGTATGTAGATATCCAGTTTCCCCAGCAACACTTATTAATGAAACTATCCTTTTCCCTTCACATATTTTTGAATACTTCACTGTAAATTATTTGACCATGTGATTCATTTCTCAGCTGTCTATTCTGTTCCTTTGGTATATAGGTCTATTTTTATGCCACTACCATACTGCTTTGATTGCTGTTACTTTAAAATTGTAAAGTTAAGCAAAATAAAATTTAATTTAAAAAATTAAAAAAAGTAAAAATAATAAAATAAAATATAGTTTGAAATAATTAAGCTTCTTGTACTTTAGTTTAGAACATATTTCCCTGTTTCTTAATTTTCCTTGCTTCTATGTGTTGGTTTCTTCTCATTAAATAAATCATCCACTGTCTCTCAATCTTGACAAACTGGTTTCCTGTAGTAGATGAATCCTTTCGATCAGCCTGGCCTGAGGTCCTGGTTGCTTCTCATATCTTTACGATTTTACAAGGCTCTGTGTTTGTTGTTAGTGACTCCCAATAGTTTAGTATGTGCCAAGACTCATCAGTGTCCCAACCAGAAGCATAAACTTAGCCCATAGATATAGGCTGATTAGAAACCAGACCCCAAGCAACTGATAAAACATTACACACTCAATCTCCTTTCAAGGAGAATCTGAGAGATGGGATCTTTGCTCTCTGCATTGTACCCAGGTGTCTGGTCATAGGAAGTACACTTATTCCCACTAAAAAATTGCTTCTTTATTTTTTATAGACTTTGGTACTTGTGAATGCAAGCTCCAATGACTTTCAGAGCTAAGCTATGTAGACTCCATCCCTCATGTGGTAGCCATAAAATCAGAGCATTCAGTGTGTAGCCCAAACACTTTGCTCCTCAGGGAGAAGCTAGAAATTGTTTGTTCTCTCCCAATTGGATGCTGTTGGGAGACAGTGGGAGCTTATCACAAAAGTATGTCTCAGCCTTTGTTGCCTGGTTCACTGTGAGTCTTTTCCAAGTTACCCAGTGTGTAGGAGTTACTTAACTAGTTTCTAGTTTCTTTCAGATAATGTTGTCCCATGTGTAACAATATATTCACAGTTGCCATGTGTGAAAAATACAGAGATGAGTAGATCTCCTAATCTCTGCCTCCTGAAGTGTGTACTGCTGCTGCTGCTACTACTGCTAAATCCCTTCAGTCCTGTGGGACCCCATAGATGGCAGCCCACCAGATTCCCCCATCCCTGGGATTCTCCAAGCAAGAACACTGGAGTGGGTTGCCATTTCCTTCTCCAATGCGTGAAAGTGAAGTGTGAGACCTTGGGGAAATGGAACTTATCCTATTATCATTGTGACATTGCCTTCCAGCAACTGCCTTTTCACATTTTCCTTTCTGCATGGTATCTTCTTCATAGGTTTAGAGAGTAGAGAGCTCAACTCTTAATGCTCTGAAGCTGTTACTATGATAGTCAGCTAGAATTCCCTTACTGCAAAGGCTGTTGGAGAGTTCTGGTTGGAACTCTTACACCATTTCTTTGCATTGCCCTTACCTTAGTCATTGTCCTACACTCTGCTTTTGGGGTTATCAATGCCATTAACCCTGCCCTCTAAGGCAAAATGGCTAAGGTAAATAGTTTAAGGAATTGTCTCTCTGTTTTGAGCTCTACCTACCCAATGCTTAGCTTTCTTGGGCTGATAATAGTCATTGAAATAGGGAACAACTATCTCAATGGTTTAGACCAACCATACCTAAAGCCCACCATTTTCTTTACCCCTAGAGAACCAACTAGTAATATGAGCTCTGAACTCACACAAAAGTATGGTATGGATAGAAGGCCAGTGGACAGTGGGCCAGTAGAACCCCATAGTTTTCCTAGTATTCTCTTCTTGCCATGATTCGATGGACTAAAATTTATACACTCAGTAATATAAAACCAGTCAGATCCCCAAAGGTTCTCTTGCACAGTTCCTTCCCCATAAGAATTAATTTTTTTTCCTTCCTGGTACCCTCTGCCTTGGATGTCTGAAGTCTTGTGGGATTAACCACTGGAAGATGAATATATCAGGCTGATATATTTCACTGGTCTAACAATTGTGTTGTTCAGTTGCTCAGTTGTATCTGACTCCTTGAAACCCCATGGACTGGTCTAACAATTGATTACTCAAAAATCAGAATTTGCAAAGATGGTAGAAAACATGTGGGAGATATCACTCTAAAGGATGGGTGATATAGCTCCACCCTAATTAGGTGATTGTGAATAATAATAATAAGATGATGATGGTGGTGGTGGTGGTGAAGGTGGTGCTGCTGATGGTAAGTGATGTCAGGTGTTTAACAGACTTTTCATGTGTAGGATTTAATTCTGTTTCATCCTAACTTCAAGGCTTCTGTGCCAGACCACCACAAAATTATGTCCCTTGTCTCTTGAGCTATAGGAATCAGTTTCTAATTCCTTTACATTGGAAATTATAATAATAGCCAGTTTACCAGAAAAAAGTGAATTTATTTGGTAACAGCAAGACTGAAATTTGGGACATGCATGCTATTGAGAAACAGAGGCAAATCTGTTTGCCTCTGTTGCAAAAAAGAAGGAGAACCAGTTTTTTTTAGGAAAAAGGAAGGAGTTGGGAGGGGCTTTGATAATCAAAGAATCCATTGGAAGAAACTGGAAGAATTCAAAATATGGAGGCTTCTCATTGGTCGGCCTGCTATCTGATTGGCTGTGATCTCTGGTTGGTTGGACTAGCATAGGGCAAAAGGAGGTTTTCTTCTTGGTGCTAGATAGTAAAGCAAAGGCACATTTCTGTCAGAGATGTAGGTCTATGTCTCTTCATGTTTGGGATAGTTGCAGATCCATGACAGAGCATGGGGGCTCCTCCTATATGCCTGTCCAAATCTCATTTTCGCTGAGGTTCCCTTAATTCCACAATGTAATATCGGCATAGTTATAGATTCAGCTTCTCTACCACTATTCTTAAATAAGAAATATGGATTTCTTAATAGAAACAGAAAAGAATGAAAACATGTATGATGATTAAAGATATGCTTCTATATTTTTGTTTGTTTTTAATGAAAGAATATCTGATTTACAATGTTGTATTAGTTTGAGTGTACAGAAAAGTGATTCAGTTATACATACATAGATTTTTTTCCCATATTCTTTTCCCTTATAGGTTATTACAAAATATTAAGTAGTGTTTCCTGTGTTATACAGTAGGTTCTTGTTGGTAATCTATTTTATATATAGTAGTGTGTATGGAGAAGGCAATGGCAACCCACTCCAGTACTCCTGCCTGGAGAATCCCATGGATGGGGGAGCCTGGTGGGCTGCAGTCCATGGGGTCGCTGAGGGTCTGACACGACTGAGCGACTTCACTTTCACTTTTCACTTTCATGCATTGGAGAAGGAAATGGCAACGCACTCCAGTGTTCTTGCCTGGAGAATCCCAGGGACGGGGAGCCTGGTGGGCTGCCATCTATACGGGGTCGCACAGAGTCGGACACGACTGAAGCGATTTAGCAGCAGCAGGAAGAAGCAGCAGCAGGAAGCAGCAGCAGCAGCGTGTATATGTTAATCCCAAACTTCTAATTTATCCTTCCTCTCTTTTTCTCCTTTGGTAAACATACGTTTGTTTTTTTTGTTTGTAATTTCATTTGTGTAATTTTGTTCCACATAAAAATCATGTCATATATTTGTCTTTGTCTGGCTTTTTTACTTAGTAAGATAATATTTAGGTCCATTCATATTGCTGCAAATAGCATAATTTCATTGTTTTTAATAGGTTACCACAAAATAATAACTGAGTAATATTCAGTTATTATTTTAATTGAGTAATATTCAGTGTTTATTTTGACTGAGTAATATTCCATTGTATAAATACATGCACTTCTCTATGTTTAAGCAAAGTAAGTAGAAGTTGACTTCTGAAAGGCCACAGCAATCGGTTATCAAGTAGGGAATCTACCAACCTACATACAGTTCAAACAAGACTCAAGCAGTAAGACAGATGTACTCTCTTCTCTCTCCAAACTACCCTACAGAAAGGTAGAGAAACTTCCTGGGAAATCAATCTGGATTTCTGGCTGCTGCATGTCACCTAACAGAGTATGCTTAGAAACAGGTCCTCTACAATCTATAGAGAGTCCAAAGGAGCCTGTTTCTTCCAAGCTGTAAAATTCCCTGAGTAACTTTAAGCCTATATTCCAGCTGCCTTTGGCATCTTGTTTCCACTAGTTCAATTGGCAAGACATTTGTTGTAAAAATGAGATTTCTTCAAGAATAACAGATACCATGCCTATGATATGGTAAACATAAGCTTTTTTTTTCTGGTCCAGTAAGGCCTATTTTTCTGGTTGAAAGTGCAGTCTTGAATGGTTAAACTACGAAAAGTACAAACATTTAATATAACAAAATAAGACTCATGAATTCTAAGCTCTTGCTTTCAAAGCCATTGTCTCATCAAATAACGGGAGCCTCCTATTTTACCTGTGTTTCTCTTCCCCCATTACATTAATTTCTTGAACATTCTGGATATAAACAATCCCTGGAGAGCTTATTAATAATATATATTCAGAGAAAAAACAAATTAGATGCTTGATAGGAGTTTGAGGAATCTGTATTCCTATGAAGCTACAAATTATTTTGATGATCAACAAATATTGAAAATCATGCCTTGTAGCTTTTTACATTTGGATGCTCACTGCCCCAGCTGGATCCTAACTTCCCCTTACCCAAGGGTAGAATTCTTCTTTAATTCTGAATAAAGATAGAAGTAACAGAGACAACAGCCATTCTATTGCCTCATCTTAGAATAGTTTGTAGACTGAATTTTCCTGAAAACATTATCATGGAAGGGAAATAAAAGAGACAGAAATCATAACTTGTTAGAATGCACAGGTTTTGATTCACAGAGTACGTCTACCTCTGTTTCAGCCCCTTTATAATTTCCCATTCTGTTTGAACTTTCCTGTTCTATTTACAAGAAGGCAACCTCAAATCACTGCTCAAATATTCTCTTACTGACCAGAAGATCTGGTTCTCTGGACTCCTGACTCTGTATTTAGTGCCTAAAGGGAGTCAGGGCTTTATTGAGACCTTCCATTTTAGTTTTACTTTTTTGTTAAAGGAACAGGTTTTTGGTGTGTGTTTTACTTTGTTTTTGAGAAATGTGCAAAAGGACATATTAAAATAATCTCAGACATGAGAAGAGAAGCCTTTTCTCTTGAAATAGTCTGTCCTTTAGAAAGAGAAACATTTAAATAAAGTATCCAAATTTATGCATCATATCTGATCTCTGATTTATCTGTTAATGCTACTTACAAAGACTTACCAAATAAAATAAATTTTAAAAAATATAAAAATAATTAAAAATATAAATTAGGTTATCATACTTACATATATAAAGAATATGTATTAGAAAAACCTGGAAATGATATAATAAAGTGAGGATTTTTAGGTAGCTACTGAAGATCTGTATAATTTGTAAGCCTTTATAGAAATATTATGACATAATTTCATTCAATATAAGGATACAGAATTAAAATACAAACTATGTAGTATATTGAAGACATTATTATATAAAAGTTTAAATATAAAGTCAAAAGAAGTTTGCACTTAATGGAAATACCCTGTGTTCTTACATGGAAAAATTACTAGATGTAAATTTAACTCATTTATGTACAAAATTGCAAAAATCCAAACCTCATTCTGAAGTTTATAAATGCTTAAAAATATCTGAAAAAAATGTTAGAAAGTAAAATAATTAGAAACAATCTTTTTTAAGTAGTAAGGAAAAAATTGTCTCATAAAATGTAAAATATAATATTATTTTAACTTAATAATGTTTCTGATTCAGGAATAGTTCAAGTCACCAATCAGTTATAAGAAGCATTTTTCATCTGATAAACATTGCATCTAGAATGAAAGGAAATATGCTAACTTTGATATCATGCAAACTAAGTTATGTTTTAAGTCCCCTGAATATACAAAGCATGACAACAGCGGCAGCTACTACTACAACAAAATTAGAAGCAAAAGAAGAAATTTATTATTACAAATATGAAATAAATTAATTTGTAACATCATTATAGATAAAAATTAATATATAAAATCATTAAAAATATCAGTTATGACAACCATACCAATACATAGGCAGAGGATATAAGCAAATAATTTATGAAAGTTTAAATGAGAAATTAAAAATAGGAATGAAATTTTTAATTAAAATAAAAAATGACAAAAATATTTTATGTGGCTTTATGATGATATGAAGGAAAAACTCTCAGAAGCATATTGTATAGCTTGTTACATTAGCCAAGCAGGAAAATAAAAATAAGAGAGAACGAAACAAAAATACAATTGAACACATATCAAATATTTTCTATCTCTTAGTTACTATTATATACTCTAGGACTCTGTTAGCAACTTAAATATGGTATCTTTTTCAAGGATCTCACCATCTCTCTTGGGAGACTGGTAGATAAAACTAAATATACTTAATGAATAAATCGGCATGTGGGACAAAAATGACAACTGATGACGTGAAACACATTATTGATGTAATTTCTCTTCTCCATCTCATTCTACAAAGAGTATTTGATGACTCTGATCTTAGTAATTATTTTAATGAACTTACTGTAGGTGACGTGTATTGTTAAACAAATTCATTTGTATCAGATCAGATCAGTCGCTCAGTCGTGTCCGACTCTTCGCGACCCCATGAACCACAGCACGCCAGGCCTCCCTGTCCATCACCAGCTCTCGGAGGTCACTCAGACTCACATCCATCGAGTCAGTGATGCCATCCAGCCATCTCATCCTCTGTCGTCCCCTTCTCCTCCTGCCCTCAATCCCTCCCAGCATCAGAGTCTTCTCCAATGAGTCAACTCTTCGCATGAGGTGGCCAAAATACTGGAGTTTCAGCTTTAGCATCATTCCTTCCAAAGAAATCCCGGGGCTGATCTCCTTCACAATGGACTGGTTGGATCTCCTTGCAGTCCAAGGGACTCTCAAGAGTCTTCTCCAACACCACAGTTCAAAAGCATCAATTCTTCGGTGCTCAGCCTTCTTCACAGTCCAGCTCTCACATCCATACATGACCACAGGAAAAACCACAGCCTTGACTAGGCGAACCTTAGTTGGTAAAGTGATGTCTCTGCTTTTGAATATGCTATCTAGGTTGGTGATAACTTTCCTTCCAAGGAGTAAGCGTCTTTTAATTTCATGGCTACAGTCACCATCTGCAGTGATTTTGGAGCCCAGAAAAATAAATTCTGACATTGTTTCCACTGTTTCTCCATCTATTTCCCATGTAGTGATGGGATCAGATGCCATGATTTTCGTTTTCTGAATGTTGAGCTTTAAGCCAACCTTTTCACTCTCCACTTTCACTTTCATCAAGAAGCTTTTTAGCCCCTCTTCACTTTCTGCCATAAGAGTGGTGTCATCTGCATATCTGAGGTTATTGACATTTCTCCCAGCAATCTTGATTCCAACTTGTGTTTCTTCCAGTCCAGCATTTCTCATGATGTACTCTGCATATAAGTTAAATAAACATGGTGACAATATGCAGCCTTGACGTACTCCTTTTCCTATTTGGAACCAGTCTGTTGTTCCATGACCAGTTCTAACTGTTGCTTCCTGACCTGCATACAGATTTCTTAAGAGGCAAATCAGGTGGTCTGGTATTCCCATCTCTTTCAGAATTTTCCACAGTTTATTGTGATCTACACAGTCAAAGGCTTTGGCATAGTCAATAAAGCAGAAATAGATGTTTTTCTGGAACTCTCTTAGTTTTTCCATGATCCAGCGGATGTTGGCAATTTGATCTCTGGTTCCTCTGCCTTTTCTAAAACCAGCTTGAACATCAGGAAGTTCACGGTTCACATATTGCTGAAGCCTGGCTTGGAGAATTTTGAGCATTACTTTACTATTGTGTGAGATGAGTGCAATTGTGCGGTAGTTTGAGCATTCTTTGGCATTGCCTTTCTTTGGGATTGGGATGAAAACTGACCTTTTCCAATCTTGTGGCCACTGCTGAGTTTTCCAAATTTGCTGGCATATTGAGTGTAGCACTTTCACAGCATCATCTTTCAGGATTTGGAACAGCTCCACTGGAATTCCATCACCTCCACTAGCTTTGTTCGTAGTAATGCTTTCTAAGGCCCACTTGACTTCACATTCCAGGATGTCTGGCTCTAGGTCAATGATCACACCATTGTGATTATCTGGGTCGTGAAGCTCTTTTTTGTACAGTTCTTCTGTGTATTCTTGCCACCTCTTCTTAATATCTTCTGCTTCCATTAGGTCCATACCATTTTTGTCCTTTATCGAGCCCATCTTTGCATGAAATGTTCCTTTGGTATCTCTGATTTTCTTGAAGAGATCCCTAGTCTTTCCCATTCTGTTGTTTTCCTCTATTTCTTTGCATTGATCGCTGAAGAAGGCTTTCTTATCTCTTCTTGCTATTCTTTGGAACTCTGCATTCAGATGTTTATATCTTTCCTTTTCTCCTTTGCTTTTCGCTTCTTTTCTTTTCACAGCTATTTGTAAGGCCTCCCCAGACAGCCATTTTGCTTTTTTGCATTTCTTTTCCATGGGGATGGTCTTGATCCCTGTCTCCTGTACAATGTCACGAACCTCATTCCATAGTTCATCAGGCACTCTATCTATCAGATGTAGGCCCTTAAATCTATTTCTCACTTCCACTGTATAATCATAAGGGATTTGATTTAGGTCATACCTGAATGGTCTAGTAGTTTTCCCTACTTTCTTCAATTTCAGTCTGAATTTGGCAATAAGGAGTTCATGGTCTGAGCCACAGTCAGCTCCTGGTCTTGTTTTTGCTGATTGTATAGAGCTTCTCCATCTTTGGCTGCAAAGAATATAATCGATCTGATTTTGATTTTGATTTCTCAGAAGAAATGGAGTGGCCATCATGGTCAACAAAAGAGTCCAAAATGCAGTATTTGGATGCAATCTCAAAAACGATAGAATGATCTCTGTTCGTTTACAAGGCAAACCATTCAATGTCACAGTAATCCAAGTCTATGCCCCAACCAGTAACGCTGAAGAAGCTGAAGTTGATCGGTTCTATGAAGACCTACAAGACCTTTTAGAACTAACACCCAAAAAGATGTCCTTTTCATTATAGGGGACTGGAATGCAAAAGTAGGAAGTCAAGAAACACCTGGAATAACAGGCAAATTTGGCCTTGGAACACGGAATGAAGCAGGGCAAAGACTAACAGAGTTTTGCCAAGAAAATGCACTGGTCATAGCAAATACCCTCTTCCAACAACACAAGAGAAGACTCTATACATGGACATCACCAGATGGTCAAAACCGAAATCAGATGGATTATATTCTTTGCAGCCAAAGATGGAGAAGCTCTATCCAATCCGCAAGAACAAGACTAGGAGCTGACTGTGGCTCAGACCATGAACTCCTTATTGCCAAATTCAGACTTAAAATTCATTTGTATAGAGAGTAATTTTTGTTATCTTGCAGGACACTCATTCCTATTAAATGACATAAGGTATACATAATAGGCAATAGACTACCTTACAATACAACTATGACAATTAGAGCATTGTACTTCTGTACTGAAGTTTGGCAAATAAGATAAAATATTTGGCATTTGTGTTGTTCCTACCATTATTCTTTGTTTACAGGAGAGGAAAATGAATCTTTCTGAGTTTTAGTATTCCCCAAGTTTACATATCTAATAATGTACAAAGCCAGAATTGGAGCTGATTATTCTTTTTTTGTTATTATTATAGCTGGTTATTTTAAATGCCAGTCCAGTCTGGTAGTCTAGTACCCTTTTCATTTCAGTTATATAAATAATCCAATAAATATTTCTATAGATTTTAACTTTACCTTGGTAATATGATATTGCTTAAACATACCTCAAGCTTTAAGGTAAAGGAGAACACAGTTTCTCAGTTATTGTATTCTAATTCTTAAAATATAAAACCTAAGTCTTTTTATAGTTTCATTCTGTCTTTTTTTTTTCTTTTTTTAATCTTTTGGTCACATTGCATGGCTTGGGGGATATTAGATCCCCAATCAGGGATCACATGCATGCCCCTTGCATTAGCAGTGTGGAATGTTAACCGTTTAATTGCTGGGAGAGTTCCTGCTTCATTCTGCTTTTGTTAGCATGCACTGTTTGTCCAGTTGCAATCCTCATCTATCTTTTTCAATGAAGAGACATAGTTTTCATCATTGTTATGATTTTAGAGATTCTTCCCCATAGATATCTATACTTTCATATAAGTGGAAAGCAGGCTTTAATAAAATAATATAAATAGCACCACACACACACACAGGAATGTTGTTTTGTTAAACATTCATCAAAAGCTAACTTGTCTAGCCAATGACATTTTTGTTATAAGGTCCTAAATAATGTCTAACAAATATGTAGAAATAATGTATGATTTAAAAAAGCATGAAAATATATTATTTAGTAGGTATTCATTCATTCAATGTATGCATTGAACACTCACACTTGTCAGGCACTCTGCTTGAGAATGAGAAGAAACAAAGAAATAACCATTGATTTCACACAAATCATAAAAGAAAATTCAGTTCAGTTCAGTTCAGTCACTCAGTCATGTCCGACTCTTTGCGACCCCATGAATCACAACACGCCAGGCCTCCCTGTTCTTCACCAACTCCTAGAGTTCACTCAGACTCACGTCCATTGAGTCAGTGATGCCATCCAGCCATCGCATCATCTGTCATCCCCTTAGGAACAGATAAAAGCCCTAATTTATTTTAAGCAAATATAAAACTATTCATTGGAAAACTTTCAGTTTGGTATAAATTAGCATGAATCCAGCCTCAATTACAAAATGTTTATCAGAGAATAAGAGATAAATAGCCTTATATTTTCCAAAAGAAAATTATATTTATTTTTAGCAGATAACTATATTTAGAAACTGAAAAACATTTAAATATTATATTTGGTTTATTCTCAGATCAGATCAGATCAGAGATCAGATCAGATCAGATCAGTCGCTCAGTTGTGTCCGACTCTTTGCGACCCCATGAACTGCAGCACTCCAGGCCTCCCTGTCCATCATCAACTCCCGGAGGTCACTCAGACTCACGTCCATCGAGTCAGTGATGCCATCCAGCCATCTCATCCTCTGTCATCCCCTTCTCCTCCTGCCCCCAATCCCTCCCAGCATCAGAGTCTTCTCCAATGAGTCAACTCTTCACATGAGGTGGCCAAAATACTGGAGTTTCAGCTTTAGCATCATGCCTTCCAAAGAAATCCCAGGGCTGATCTCCTTCAGAATGGACTGGTTGGATCTCCTTGCAGTCCAGGGGACTCTCAAGAGTCTTCTCCAACACCACAGTTCAAAAGCATCAATTCTTCGGCACTCAGCCTTCTTCACAGTCCAGCTCTCACATCCATACATGACCATAGCCTTGACTAGACGAATCTTTGTTGGCAAAGTAATGTCTCTGCTTTTGAATATGCTATCTAGGTTGGTCATAACTTTCCTTCCAAGGAGTAAGCGTCTTTTAATTTCATGGCTGCAGTCAACATCTGCAGTGATTTTGGAGCCCAGAAAAATAAAGTCTGACACTGTTTCCACTGTTTCTCCATCTATTTCCCATGTAGTGATGGGACCAGATGCCATGATCTTCGTTTTCTGAATGTTGAGCTTTAAGCCAACCTTTTCACTCTTCACTTTCACTTTCATCAAGAGGATTTTGAGTTCCTCTTCACTTTCTGCTATAAGGATGGTGTCGTCTGCATATCTGAGGTTATTGACATTTCTCCCAGCAATCTTGATTCCAACTTGTGTTTCTTCCAGTCCAGCATTTCTCATGATGTACTCTGCATATAAGTTAAATAAACATCGTGACAATACACAGCCTTGACATACTCCTTTTCGTATTTGGAACCAGTCTGTTGTTCCATGACCAGTTCTAACTGTTGCTTCCTGACCTGCATACAGATTTCTCAAGAGGCAGATCAGGTGGTCTGGTATTCCCATCTCTTTCAGAATTTTCTACAGTTTTTTGTGATCTACACATTCAAAGGCTTTGGCATAGTCAATAAAGCAGAAATAGATGTTTTTCTGGAACTCTCTTGCTTTTTCCATGATCCAGCGGATGTTGGCAATTTGATCTCTGGTCCCTCTGCCTTTTCTAAAACCAGCTTGAACATCAGGAAGTTCATGGTTCACATATTGCTGAAGCCTGGCTTGGAGAATTTTGAGCATTACTTTACTAATGTGTGAGATGAGTGCAATTGTTCAGTAGTTTGAGCATTCTTTGGCATTGCCTTTCTTTGGGATTGGGATGAAAACTGACCTTTTCCAGTCTTGTGGCCACTGCTGAGTTTTCCAAATTTGCTGGCATATTGAGTGTAGCACTTTCACAGCATCATCTTTCAGGATTTGGAATAGCTCCACTGGAATTCCATCACCTCCACTAGCTTTGTTCGTAGTGATGCTTTCTAAGGCCCACTTGACTTCACATTCCAGGATGTCTGGCTCTAGGTCACTGATCACACCATCATGATTATCTGGGTCGTGAAGCTCTTTTTTGTACAGTTCTGTGTATTCTTGCTATCTCTTCTTAATATCTTCTGCTTCTGTTAGGTCCATACCATTTCTGTCCTTTATCGAGCCCATCTTTGCATGAAATGTTCCTTTGGTATCTCTGATTTTTCTTGAAGAGATCCCTAGTCTTTCCCATTCTGTTGTTTTCCTCTATTTCTTTGCATTGATCGCTGAAGAAGGCTTTCTTATCTCTTCTTGCTATTCTTTGGAACTCTGCATTCAGATGTTTATATCTTTCCTTTTCTCCTTTGCTTTTCACTTCTCTTCTTTTCACAGCTATTTGTAAGGCCTCCCCAGAGAGCCATTTTACTTTTTTGCATTTCTTTTCCATGGGGATGGTCTTGATCCCTGTCTCCTGTACAATGTCACGAACCTCATTCCATAGTTCATCAGGCACTCTATCTATCAGATGTAGGCCCTTAAATCTATTTCTCACTTCCACTGTATAATCATAAGGGATTTGATTTAGGTCATACCTGAATGGTCTAGTGGTTTTCCCTACTTTCTTCAATTTAAGTCTGAATTTGGCAATAAGGAGTTCATGGTCTGAGCCACAGTCAGCTCCTGGTCTTGTTTTTGCTGATTGTATAGAGCTTTTCCATCTTTGGCTGCATAGAATATAATTGATCTGATTTCGGTGTTGACCATCTGGTGATGTCCATGTATAGAGTCTTCTCTTGTGTTGTTGGAAGAGGGTTTTGCTATGACCAGTGCATTTTCTTGGCAAAACTCTATTAGTCTTTGCCCTGCTTCATTCCATATTCCAAGGCCAAATTTGCCTGTTACTCCAGGTGTTTCTTGACTTTCTACTTTTGCATTCCAGTCCCCTATAATGAAAAGGACATCTTTTTTGGGTGTTAGTTCTAAAAGGTCTTGTAAGTCTTCATAGAACCGTTCAACTTCAGCTTCTTCAGCGTTACTGGTTGGGACTTAGACTTGGATTACTGTGACATTGAATGGTTTGCCTTGGAAACGAACAGAGATCATTCTGTTGTTTTTGAGATTGCATCCAAGTACTGCATTTTGGACTCTTTTGTTGACCATGATGGCCATTCCATTTCTTCTGAGGTATTCCTGACCGCAGTAGTAGATATTCTATGATCTTGCAAATTAATAGGAACCAAGTACATACAGTACCTGATTCAAAGCTTCAACCACAACTATTTTGGTTTTGTAATTTGCAATTTGATTGTGTTCCAAGTATATTTTCCAAATACAATAACACTAAACTAAAACATGTTGGTACAAATTTTAAGAATTAGAGTTTATGAAATCAGTACTTGTTAAAGTTACCATAGCATTAAACTACATTTTTCCTTAATTAAAATGGTTAGTATTCGCAGAAGAGAGTCAGATGACCCCTCTTCCTTGGGCCTCAGTTATTGATAAGGATGCAAAGAAGAATATGAAGAACCTGCTTACAAGTTACAAGCAAGTTTACTGAAGATAAAGAGAGAGAACAGAGAGAGCCTCAAGAGAGAGATGGGCCAGGCCAGGAAAGGCAATGACACTGGAGGGCTGGGGTGTAAAGTTCTTAGGGCAAGGTTGTTTGCATAATCCTGTAGGATGTTTACTGACAGTTTTAATGGACAGCTGCAATGGCACCCCACCCCAGTACTTTTGCCTGGAAAATCCCATGGACGGAGGATCCTGGTAGGCTCTAGTCCATGGGGTCGCTAAGAGTCGGACACGACTAAGCGACTTCACTTTCACATTTCACTTTCATGCATTGGAGAAGGAAATGGCAACCCACTCCAGTGTTCTTGCCTGGAGAATCCCAGGGACGGGGGAGCCTGGTGGGCTGCCGTCCATGGAGTCACACAGAGTCGGACACGACTGAAGTGACTTAGCAGTAGCAGCAGATTATATAACAAGAGGATTTGCTATGCAAGTCCTTCCCATAATTCAGTCTGGTTTAATTAGATCCATGTATTCATAGAATATTTATGAACATTTAATGAGTCCAATTGCTACCCAAGGTTACCTAAGTACATGATACCCTAAGGCTATGTGCATGCGCCTGAGTGGGGAAAACCCCTTCAGTCGGCCAGTGGGGGATTTTTCTGATCCCCTAATCACTTCGTAGTACTGAGGAGGGCATGGTTAGACTGAGGTTGGCAAATAGTTTAGCGGGATCAGGCAGCCATTGGACATTCACTAATGGGGCCACCTCTTGTTGCTCATAGATGGCTTCCTGCCTAACAGATTTTTTTAGAATCTACTTTGCACTTTTAATTTTGTATCTACAAGTTTATAAATGAAGCAAAACAAATATATATGGGTAGATCCTCCCATTTAGGTGTCTGATTTGAGTTTTCAAAACACAAGATAATATGGTTATGTCAGAAAGAAAAATCAGATGTCCTTGTTACTAGAACCTAAGATAATGGTTATAAACTTTGATTTCTGATAGATGTGTCGGGAGAGTGTGTAATTTCCTCCATTCTGTCTTGCTGCAGCAAAAATTTGAAGCATTGGACTGACCAGTGTTATAGCTCAGTTTTATTAGCAAGCAAAGGAAAATATATCCTCCAGGGATGAGGGCAGGCCAACCCAAAGGACACGAAGAGAAGTGCCCCCCCCCCCCCCACTCAATTTTGGCTCTTCTTTCTGTATCTTTTTTCTCCTCCCCCTGAGCCTGCCCTGTGTAAACTGGGCTAGCCAGGAGGGCTCTTTGTTTTACCTGAGGTTCTCACTCTCATCCTCCAACTGTCCTTTGTTCTGTTTTCATGGACTTTTCCCTTCCTTGTCTTTTAGCCACTGCCATTCTAGACTCTTTTTTTCCTATTCTAACTACCTAACAGATGCCAATATAAAAATTAAATATTTAGAATTTTTCCAGAGGGAAAATTGTTGACCAAATAATTTTCCCTTTAATCAATGACTGATACTATGTTTTGTTTTAATTATTTTGTGATTGTTATGCATTGTAGAAATATCTTCTATTAAGTATCAACTTTTCGCTAATGTTTTCTAAATATTTTAAAAGATAATTCATTTCCTAGGAAATTAATACAGTTAATAGTATTGTAATGGAGTCTTACTTAGCATTATTTCATCATTATAATTAAATATATTAATAATTTTGTTTCATTAATTATTATTTCATCATCTCATTATTCAAGGTCCCTTGCTTCCTTGTGATGGAAAAATCAACTCAAATTGGTTTAAGCAATAATGGGTATGATAGCCTTTGAAAATTTAAAATTTCATTTGCTGATTGGCATTTTCATTTGGATTAAAGCTGAAGCTCAACACTGTCAACTGAATCTCTCTACATTTCCTGTTTCATGATTCCTCTGAGTAGATTCATTGTTATGTAAGCCTTCCTACTCAACAGCCCTCAGCAACTCAAAATGCATATTACTTTTATAGTTAACTGTTTCAAAGGAAATAAAGATTTTCTGTCTCAGTGATTCTAACCAAATTCTTTTATTAAGTATCTTTCAATCTGACTTGGACAAGGCAATTATTCTTTAACCAATTAAAGAGAGCAGAGGCTTGTAAAATCTCCCAATATCCATGATTGGCCAGGAAAGGTTTACTTACCCACTTTTGTACCTATGGGTAGACTCAACCTCAGTCAAAATTCTTGAATCACAAGTGATATTAGAATAAAAACTAAGAATAATAAAAAAAAATATCTGTCAACACTTTATTAGATTATCTTGTGGGGCAGGTATAATAGTCTATTAAAATTCATTTAGAGATAGCACTTAAGACTTTCTGAATAGATACCTTGTTCATTGTCATTGTATTTGGTTATCAAAGGCTTTTAGAATTAAAGGAAAAATGAATCGTTCCAGGGTTCTACACATATTTATGTATACGAGAAGGCAGTGGCACCCCACTCCAGTACTCTTGCCTGGAAAATCCCATGGATGAAGGAGCCTGGTAGGCTGCAGTCCATGGGGTCGCGAAGAGTCGGACATGACTGAGTGACTTCACTTTCACTTTTCCCTTTCATGTATTAGAGAAGGAAATGGCAACCCACTGCAGTGTTCTTGCCTGGAGAATCCCATGGACAGGGGAGCCTGGTGGACTGCTGTCTGTGGGGTCGCACAGAGTCAGACATGACTGAAGTGACTCGGCAGCAGCAGCAGACTATGAATTAAGTGTATCTGTAAATCTCATTTCCAACATCTTTCTTTTTAAGATAATATGCAGATACTTAATCCCTTCTGTTTATTATAACAATGATGAAAGTATGGATGCACCTGATCATCACTAAGAATTAGACAAACTATATTTGACCCCCTCTTTTGATGGTAAGTTCCACCTTGGAGTCAAATCATTTTTATTATGTCTTCCAAACAGGTAGTCCAGTGAACAGCATAATCTTCCCTCCAAAAATAAATGGTAACTTATGTTTATTTTTCAACTTACTTAATTTTCTCATATCATGGTATAGCAAGAAAAGAAAAACTAGTCTTTTCAAAGGGATATCCAAGTCTAAATACTCTACTATTTCTTCCTATACTTTTAATCATTTAATTGTCATCACATAATTGTCAGATAATATTCCTTATCTCCCTCATTAGGGAAGAAGATAAAGGAATATTTTAATATCTGGTTTTTCTTTTTCTTTCAGCTTAGTTCTTTTTCACTTTGATATTTAAACAAAAAGGTCTGTTTGACACGTCAAGATGGGGTGACTAAAGACTCTAGAGAAGTAAGATCTGAGAGGAATAAAAATGCTTTAGGAAGGTATGTTTACTCAAACATAAACATGGAGAAACATACCTGCACACATTAGATGGAATGTTTCCAAGAAGTTGTAAACATACAGTATGCCATAGATATTGCTAGTTAACCAACCATGTTGCTTTCTACATCCAAAAACAAATAAATTGGTAATAGTAAAACTATACTCCATGGCAAGATGTATGAATAGTCTTATTATACAAGTCGTAAAGTTGTATTGCAAAGTCTAATAACTGAAGAGTATTACTTACAAAACTTAATTCTGATTTCAGAGGCTCAAATATTTCTTAGCTAACTATAGAAAAGAGTATCTTGTTCCTTCTCTTTTGTTAAAAAGCTGTTTTAGGCATACGGGAAAAAATATTGATCCAGAGAGTTTGAAAGACTTCTAAGATCATGTAGGATTTTAAGTTAAGCTATAACTTATAGAAATTTTGTCTAAAACTTATTCTCTAAAATTATATTCCATTTACTTATAATCTCCTTTCAATTTTTCAATAAAAAAGAAGTTAACCAGTCTTACATTCAAACTTATCCAGATTTCCCTATATATTTCCACACTTAATTCTGATTTTCTCCATATGAAAAGTATATATTTTACCAAAGGCACAATCATATTATCTCAATATGTGATTTTAAGAGTAAAAATTATTTTAAATATATTTAGAATTACATCCAATATTTATTTCGTCTGTTCTAATGTAACACAGACATATCAATAAGATATGATTTATACTCATATAAAACTACCTTGACAATTACCAATATGTTCATTTTTCCTAGTCAGATAATATTTCACTTTACTATTCATTTGATGGTTAGTGATAGGAAATACCATTCCCATGTAACAGTCAGGTCACAGGCTGCCTCATGAAAAAATCCAAATGGCTAACCCAGTGCTGGGATTCTCTCAGGACTTAGTCTGGAAATCCATTTCTATGTGTTTCAGCAGCCCAGTCATGGATACTTTGTTATTTTGAGGATTTCTCATTCTGGGTTATTCTCTGCATTCAGATTCATGAGCTTTATATCTTCGTCAATGTTTCAGAATCGTTTATCAGTCAGTGACATCATTGTTAGTCAAGGATCTCCAGATAAAACCTAAGGAATAGATCCAAATAGCCTACTTGGAGTTTTATCCATCCTATTTCTGCTCTGTCATCCCTTTATGTCTGGAGGTCCGTGTGGAGAGAGATGCTTTTAGTTGAAGACAAAATAAGAGAGGGTCACTTTGGGTTCCTCATGCCAATAGATTAAAAACACAGAAAGTGGTGATCATACCTTCAGGGTTATTTGGGAGGTGATGTTTCCTCTCTATAATGAGGATAGGAAAGAGTATGTGCAACTCACAGTTGATCAAATAAAGCATCTTTCTACTCTCCCATTCCCAGTATTTTAACTGTAAATTGGCTAGTAGAGCAACTGTAGCCTGATAAATTCATGGTAATGGGCTGGTGGGCTACAGTTTATAGGGTCACAAAGAGTCAGACAGTAGAGAAACATGCACGCAAAACGTTCCCTGGTAGCTCATGTGGTAAAACATCGGCCTGCATTGCAGGGCACTTGGGTTTGATCTCGGGCTCAGAAAGATCCCTGGAGAAGGAAATGGCAATCCACTACAGTATTTTTGCCTAGAGAATCCCATGGACAGAGGAGCCTGTCGGACTACAGTCCATGGGGCTGCAGAGTCAGACTTGACTAAGCAACTAGTACCCATGATAGGACCTTAGATCACTCAGGAACAACCCATTAAGAAAATAACCTGGGGAGCAGAAGTAAGCATTAAATGTAATGAAAATATTGAATGGATGATAAAGGAAAAATGTAGTCTCAGGATCAACTGGAACATAAAGTTATATAGTTTACCACACTAAGTCTTACCATTTTCCCCACAATAATAACCAACTAGAACCATGTAGTAGCTGAGGCTAAGAATGACTGAAATTAATTCAGGATTATCTGCATTCAAGTATTATGTGCAGATTTTAAACTAGCATACATCTTGGTATAGAGGATGGGGAGATTGGCAGTGACACAACTCCCTATTTTATAAATATGCATTGATTGAGAGGAGATATAATGATTTTCTGAGCTTTCCACTGCATTTAAAAATAAGTACAGATTTTAGAAAAATTGGGTTTGTCAATGATAGTTGTACTACAACTAAAATCATAAAAAAATCAACTGTATTTACTAATACTAAATCACATTTGCATAAAGTATTTATTTTTATATCACTGATACACAAAAAAACTTTAATAAAAAGGATGACAGTAATATTTCATGAGAAATTATTTTCAGGATAATCCTGATTAATTTCAAAGAAAAGTACAAAGAAAAATACAACTGGCAGGAAAAAATTACAAATTTGTTTAAGGTCATAAATGATGTGTATGAAATACAAACCTGGTTCTTTAAATAGAAAATCCAAGTCCCCGTTTATCTAAATTGTTAAGATCACGTAACACATGAGAAAACAGAAGAGATGTTAAAAGTATTCCTCTTAGTCTGATGCGAAATATACACCCACCCTGCTGGGAATAGAGTGGGCTATCATAAACCTATATTCTTTGAAAGTTTTCAAGAGCTGTCAGTCAGACTAAGGAAAACAGTCATTGAGAAGTGATAGTCATAGCTTGCATGTATTTCTCAGATTTTATCAATAACATAATGTGATTTGAGGCTCTCTGAAGGGCAGGCTTCGACAGCATAGTGCTAGAGAGATTTACCTTAATACTGTAAATTTAGCATTTCCAAAATTTCCCATATTTTGCTTTCGATGATCTGGATTTCGTTGTTCAAAAAGTTTTCTTGTTTGTTTGATTTCTGTTTTTGTATGTATGTGAACAGAACTGTAAGTAAGTAACTGTAAGTAAGAAGTATAGCTATAGAAGATAAATGGTTTTATACGTCTTGACCCAGAAAGGGGACCCAAACAGGAAAATTCATGAGACTGCTGCTCATATATGACTATGATTTTCTTAATATCCCTGCTTGTGGCTCAAATGGAACTTTTTATTGATGTTATCAATAATAGTTTCTTTGGGAAGAACATGTCTCCTAGGGCTGCATATAATGAAACAGTGGATAAAGCACAGTTTCTGTACTTCATCTTCTTTCCTGCAAGAGACTTAAGTTGTTGACACAAGAAGATAGAAGATCTAGGAACACTATGATATAGAATACTATAATGAGTGATTGATTGCCTTAATTAGGTGGCTAGTTGAGTGGTTAAGTATTTGTTTAAGTAAATAATTTAGTAAGTTGTCATTCTAATAATGAGGCCAAAATAGATATTCATTTTTCAAATCCTATTTGTCCCTCCAGAAGAAACTGAAGTGTTAAAAAATCTCTGCAGTTGCATTAGTTTTTGAGACAGGTGTTTAAGAATAGGTTCTTAGAGTGAGGCTCATCATTACACAGAATTTCACTGAGAATGTTAGAAATAAAAACCTTTTATTAGAGTCAGTCAAAGTTCAACATTATTTCTATTGAATCAAGTAAAGAAATTCAAGCTTTATTTTTTCCAAAGTAGCAGAAGATGCCCATAGGCCCCTTTACTGTGAAGAAAGTTGTGACTGATTCCAATTTTTAGAAATCTCATTTTTAAGAAAATGCCAAGGAGTTCTGTTGAGATGAAAAAAAAAAAATTCCTCTATAAATATTAGTAATTCCTTGATAAAAGCATCTACAATAGTGGAGACTTTTTAAATTTTTCTCATGAGTTATTAATATAATGTACAAAATTTTAAATTCATTAAGTATAATACAATAATATGCCAAGTTTCTCTCATATTTGAGATTTGGAAAGTCACAATCAGATCAGATCAGATCAGTCACTCAGTTGTGTCCGATTCTTTGCAACCTCATGAATCACAGCACACCAGGCATCCCTGTCCATCACCAGCTCCGGGAGTTCACCCAGAGTAACATGCATCGAGTCAGTGATGCCATCCAGCCATCTGATGCTCTGCCATCCCCTTCTGCTCTTGCACTCAATCCCTCCCAGCATCAGAGTCTTTTCCAATAAGTCAACTCTTCACATGTGGTGGCCAAAGTATTGGAGTTTCAGCTTTAACATCATTCCTTCCAAAGAAATCCCAAGGCTGATCCCCTTCAGAATGGACCGGTTGGATCTCCTTGCAGTGCAACGGTCTCTCAAGAGTCTTCTCCAACACCACAGTTCAAAAGCATCAATTCTTCGGCACTCAGCCTTCTTCACAGTCCAACTCTCACATCCATATATGACCACAGGAAAAACCATAGCCTTGACTAGACAGAACTTTGTTGGCAAAGTAATGTCTCTGCTTTTGAATATGCTATCTAAGTTGGTCATAATTTTCCTTCCAAGGAGTAAGCGTCTTTTAATTTCACGGCAGCAGGCACCATCTGCAGTGATTTTGGAGCCCAGAAAAATAAAGTCTGACACTGTTTCCCCATCTATTTCCCATGAAATGATGGGACTGGATGCCATGATCTTCGTTTTCTGAATGTTGAGATTTAAGCCAACTTTTTCACTCTCCACTTTCACTTTCATCAAGAGGCTTTTTAGTTCCTCTTCACTTTTTGCCATAAGAGTGGTGTCATCTGCATATCTGAGGTTATTGATATTTCTCCCGGCAATCTTGATTCCAACTTGTGTTTCTTCCAATCCAGTGTTTCTCATGATGTACTTACTCTGCATATAAGTTAAACAAGCAGGGTGACAATATACAGCCTTGACGTGCTCCTTTTCCTATTTGGAACCACTCTGTTGTTCCATGTCCATTTCTAACTGTTCCTTCCTGACCTGCATACAGATTTCTCAAGAGGCAGATCAGGTGGTCTGGTATTCCCATCTCTTTCAGAATTTTCCACAGTTTATTGTGATCCACACAGTCAAAGGCTTTGGTATAGTCAATAGAGCAGAAATACATGTTTTTCTGGAACTCTCTTGCTCTCTCCATGATCCAGCGGATGTTGGCAATTTGATCTCTGGTTCCTCTGCCTTTTCTAAAACCAGCTCGAACAACTGGAAGTTCACGGTTCACATATTGCTGAAGCCTGGCTTGGAGAATTTTGAGCATTACTTTACTAGTATGTGACATGAGTGCAATTGTGTGGTAGTTTGAGTATTCTTTGGCATTGCCTTTCTTTGGGATTGGAATGAAAACTGACTTTTTCCAGTCCTGTGGCCACTGCTGAGTTTTCCAAATTTGCTGGCATATTGAGTGTAGCACTTTCACAGCATCATCTTTCAGGATTTGAAATAGCTCAACTGGAATTCTATCACCTCCACTAGCTTTGTTCGTAGTGAGGCTTTCTAAGGCCCACTTGACTTCACATTCCAGGATGTCTGGCTCTAGGTCAATGATCACACCATCGTGATTATCTGGGTCGTGAAGATCTTTTTTGTAGAGTTCTTCTGTGTATTCTTGCCATCTCTTCTTAATATCTTCTTCTTCTGTTAGGTCCATACCATTTCTGTCCTTTATCGAGCCCATCTGTGCATGAAATGTTCCTTTGGTATCTCTGATTTTCTTGAAGAGATCTCTAGTCTTTCCCATTCTCTTGTTTTCCTCTATTTCTTTGCATTGATTGCTGAAGAAGGCTTTCTTATCTCTTCTTACTATTCTTTGGAACTCTGCATTCAGATGCTTATATCTTTCCTTTTCTCCTTTGCTTTTCACTTCTCCTCTCTTCACAGCTATTTGTAAGGCCTCCCCAGAGAGCCGTTTTGCTTTTTTGCATTTCTTTTCCATGGTGATGCTTTTGATCCCTGTCTCCTATACAATGTCACGAACCTCATTCCATAGTTCATCAGGCACTCTATCTATCAGATCTAGGCCCTTAAATCTATTTCTCACTTCCACTGTATAATCATAAGGGATTTGATTTAAGTCATACCTGAATGGTCTAGTGGTTTTCCCTACTTTCTTCAATTTAAGTCTGAATTTGGCAATAAGGAACTCATGGTCTGAGCCATAGTCAGCTCCTGGTCTTGTTTTTGCCGATTGTATAGAGCTTCTCCATCTTTGGCTGCAAAGAATATAATCAATCTGATTTCAGTGTTGACCATCTGATGATGTCCATGTATAGAGTCTTCTCTTGTGTTGTTGGAAGAGGGTGTTTGTTATGACCAGTGCATTTTCTTGGCAAAACTCTATTAGTCTTTGCCCTACTTCATTCACTTCCAATTTTGTTCTTATTTATACCTCTTACAGTGAGAGCCCTTGCTTCCTCATGGTGTGCAGCCTTCTTTGTCTCAGTAAACACTGATTACATGTGTGTTCTTAAAAATGTTTGATTCATGATTATCAACATTTTCAAGATTCTTAAAAAAAAAAAAAAAAGGGAATCCTGGTGTTCTACATCCAAGTAATATGACATTTAGATATGAAAACAAAGTAAGAGCATATACACTCAAAAATAATTTTCTCTCCAGGAAATTGTAGGAAATGCAAAAATTATTTTATGTGAAGATGTAAAGGACTGAATAGGCAAAGTATTCTCTAAGGAAAAAATATCAAGATACTTATACGATATGAATTTAAAATGTAGTAAAAATAATAAACAGAATGTGATACTTTTTTAAGTATTGAAAATAGAACAATGGATTAGAATAGGTTGTGCAGAAATAGACTCAAGTATATGTTATGTGTTGATATTTGACAAAAGAACAAATGAATTTAGTAGAGAAGAAAAGAGGAAGGACTGGGATGAGATTTAAAAAGATGGATGAAAGATGGAAAAGTGAATTGAAATTTATCACCACTAATGGAATGAAGTTGAAATCGACAGAAGATATCTTTACTCATATACACTAGAAAGGCTAACATAGAAAAATAAAGAGAATGTCAAATGTTTTTGAATATGAAAAATGCAGAAAACTTTTACTCACTGATAGTGAGTTGAAAAGTGGTATAACCACCTAGGGAACTAATTGGCAATTTCTTAGTTAAATATGTACCTGTTTTCAGTTCAGTTCGGTAAAGTTGCTTAGTTGTGTCTGACTCTCTGCGACCCCATGGACTGAAGCGCATCAGGCTTTCCTGTCCATCACCAACTCCCGAAACTTGCTCAAACTCGTGTCCGTTGAGTCGGTGATGCCTTCCAACTATCTCATCCTCTGCGTCCTCTTCTCCTGCTGCTGTCAATCTTTCCCAGCATTAGGGTCTTTTCCAAGGAGTCAGTTCTTTGCATCAGGTGGCCAAAGTATTGTAGTTTCAGATTCAGCAACAGTGCTTCCAATGAATACTCAGGACTGATCTCCTTCAGAATGGACTGGTTGGATCTCCCTGTAGTCCAAAGGACTCTCAAGAGTCTTCTCCCACACCACAGTTCAAAAGCATCAATTCTTCGGTGCTCAGCTTTCTTTATAGTCCAATTCACATCCAAACAAGACTACTGGAAAAACCATAGCTTTGACTAGTCAGAAATTAGTTGGCAAAGTAATATCTCTGCTTTTTAATAAGCTGTCTAGGTCGATCATAACTTTTCTGCCAAGGAACAAACATCTTTTAATTTCCTGGCTGTAGTCACCATCTGCAATGATTTTGGAACCCAAGAAAATAAAGTCTGCCACTGTTTTCCACCTTTTTGCCATGAAGTGATGGGACCATATGCCATGATTTTAGTTTTCTGAATGTTGAGTTTTAGGCCAGCTTTTTTCACTCTCCTCTTTCACTTTCATCAAGAGGCTTTTTAGTTTCTCTTCACTTTCTGTCATAAGGGTGGTGTCATCTGCATATCTGAGGTTATTCATATTTCTCCTGGCAATCTTGAGTCCAGCTTGTGCTTCATCCATTCTGGCATTCCAGCAATTAAATAATCTGATCATTTATTCAAGATAAATTAAAATACACAAACACAAACATATTCAAGAATGTATTCAAATTCAGATAAAGAAATATAGATAAACTTCTGTGTTTGAACGTTGTTGTTGTTTAGTCACTAAGTCCTCTCTGACTCTTTGGGACCCTATGGACTGTAGACCACCAACCTTCTCTTTCCATGGTATTTCCCAGCAAAAATACTGGAGTGAGTTGCCATTTCCTCCTCCAGGAAATCTTCCTGATCTAGGGATTAAACTTGCATTTCCTGCCTTGGCAGGTGAATTCTTGACCACTGAGCCACCAGGGAAGCCCATGTTTGAATACTTTGTATAAGCTGAAAGAACACTGGATCAAATGCAACTTCAATTAATTAAAAAATCTATATGTGGGTGAAAGGTAAACAGAAGACTAGATACTGTATGATTTCATTTGTTATTTATAACATCAGCCTATATTGAGGCAACGCACTCCAGTGTTTTTGCCTGGAGAATCCCAGGGACGGCCGAGCCTGGTAGGCTGCCGTCCATGGGGTCACACAGAGTCAGACACGACTGAAGTGACTTACCAGCACTGAGCAGTAGCATATTGAGGTGACAGATCAGAAAAATGGTGGAATTTGGTTGACTGGGTAGACTTGACTGGACATTTTCAGAAAGGTACTCTCTGTAGTGATTACCTTGCTTTGTAGCCTGTTTTAGGGTGGATGAAACAGTATAAAGTTTTCAAATCATATTGAACTAAACATTTAAGATATATACATTTCATCATATTTATGCTGACTTCCCTGGTGGCTCAGCCGGTAAAGCGTCTGCCTACAATGAGGGAGACCTGGGTTCAGTCGCTGGGTCAGGAAGATCTCCTGGAGAAGGAAATGGCAACGTAGTCCAGTATTCTTGCCTTGAAAGTCCCATGGGCTGAGGAGCCTGCTAGGCTACAGACCATGGGGTCACAAAGAGTCCGATACAACTGAGTGACTTCACGTTCACGTTCATACTATTAATAATAAAATGTTTAAAAATAAAAGAGAAAATTGTAAATCTTGTTGAGTGAGTTTAACATACATTTTAAAAATACCAGCTCATATGATAAAAGAGATTATTATCAGTCTTTAAAATATGTCTTTCCAAATCTGATAGTAGTCTTATATAATTCATCTAAGATGTTCCAGGAAAAGTCTATCAGTTACTACAGTATTATATTGTATGATATTGTATATCATCATGTGAAACCAAACCCAAGTGGTTTCCCATTACATCTTACTTATATCTAATGTATTTATATTTAAATTTTTTACAAAAATGATTCGGACTCTGGGAGAGGGAGAGGGTGGGATGATTTGAGAGAATGGCATTGAAATATGTATAATTTCATATATGAAATGAGCCGCCAGTCCAGGTTTGATGCACAATACTGGATGCTTGGGGCTGGTACACTAGGGTGACCCAGAAGGATGGTATGGGGAGGGAGGATGGAGGAGGGTTCAGGATGGGGAACACATGCATACCTGCGGCAGATTCATTTTGATATACGGCAAAACAAATACAATATTGTAAAGTTAAATAAAATAAAATAAAAAAATGATTCAGTGAGAAAAATGTAAACAAATTAAAAAATCAGTAGGAAATCCCATGCTGACAGAAACTCATCTACGAAATAATCATCAGATTTTTTCTACAGGCAATTAGCAACTGTTTTATTGGTTACTATTATTACTACAGGTCTTTTTTTTTTAGAAGTAACTGGAATAATTAAATAGCCAAGTCATGTCTTACAGCGTAACCCTTTAATTACACAGAGGATCCTTATAATTTCACTCTTCACCCTTCACTGCATTTTATAGAATATTTTCCTCAACTCTTATCTGGAGATAGAAACCATTGCTTACCTGCTAGCTCAAAGACTGCAGGTGCTACAAGTGAGTAATTGAAAGTGATTTGTGAGCACTTTCTGACACATGATTTATGTTGTCTCTTTCGTCTGTTGTCTCAGTGTCTCACTATTTCCTATCCTTGGTCTTGTCTCATGCCTGCCTATGCTTAGTCTCACTCCTCCCTATTGCAGTCTTCAAGTCAGTTCAGTTCAGTTGCTCAGTTGTGTCTGACACTTTGTGACCCCATGAATCGCAGCACGCGAGGCCTCCTTGTCCATCACCAACCCCCGGAGCTCACCCAGACTCATATCCATCGAGTCAGTGATGCCATCCAGCCATTTCATCCTCTGTCATCCCCTTCTCCTCCTGACCCCAATCCCTCCCAGCATCAGAGCCTTTTCCAATGAGTCAACTCTTCGCATAAGGTGGCCAAAGTACTGGAGTTTCAGCTTTAGCATCATTCCTTCCAAAGAAATCCCAGGGCTGATCTCCTTCAGAATGGACTGGTTGGTTGGATCTCCTTGCAGTCCAAGGGACTCTCAAGAGTCTTCTCCAACACCACAGTTCAAAAGCATCAATTCTTCGGTGCTCAGCCTTCTTTACAGTCCAACTCTCACATCTATACATGACCACAGGAAAAACCATAGCCTTGACTAGATGGACCTTTGTTGGCAAAGTAGTCTCTGCTTTTGAATATGCTATCTAAGTTGATCATAACTTTCCTTCCAAATGGTAAGCATCTTTTAATTTCATGGCTGCAGACACCATCTGCAGTGATTTTTGAATCCCCCAAAATAAACTCTGACACTGTTTCCACTTTTCCCCATCTATTTCCCATGAAGTGATGGGACCAGATGCCATGATCTTCATTTTCTGAATGTTGAGCTTTAAGCCAACCTTTTCACTCTCCACTTTCACTTTCATCAAGAGGCTTTTTAGTTCTTCTTCATTTTCTGCTATAAGGGTGGTGTCATCTGCATATCTGAGGTTAATGATATTTGTCCCAGCAATCTTGATTCCAACTTGTGTTTCTTCCAGCCCAGCGTTTCTCATGATGTACTCTGCATATAAGTTAAATAAACAGGGTGACAATATACAGCCTTGATGTACTCCTTTTCCTATTTGGAACCAGTCTGTTGTTCCATGTCCAGTTCTAACTGTTCCTTCCTGACCTGCATACAAATTTCTCAAGAGGCAGATCAGCTGGTCGGGTATTCCCATCTCTTTCAGAAATTTCCACAGTCTATTGTGATCCACACAGTCAAAGGCTTTGGCATAGTCAATAAAGCAGAAATAGATGTTTTTCTGGAACTCTTTTGCTTTTTTGATGATCCAGCGGATGTTGGCAATTTGATTTCTGGTTCCTCTGCCTTTTCTAATACCAGCTTGAACATCTGGAAGTTCATGGTTCATGTATTGCTGAAGCCTGGCTTGAAGAATTTTGAGCATTACTTTACTAGTGTGTGGGATGAGTGCAATTATGCAGTAGTTTGAGCATTCTTTGGCATTGCCTTTCTTTGGGATTGGAATGAAAACTGACCTTTTCCAGTCCTGTGGCCACTGCTGAGTTTTCCAAATTTGCTGGCATATTGAGTGCAGCACTTTCACAGCATCATCTTTCAGGATTTGAAATTGTAGTCTTAGTCTATAATAAAATTTGATCACGTAGTTCTGCTTTGTAACCTTTATTTTTATATGTGTGTATAATATAATATATTATATTATATATATACATTTATATATTATATTTATATGTATTCCTACATTTTGGCCAGTGTTGTAACTACCTTCAGCAATCAATTAGATTCTTTTAATTCCTACTCATTTATGGGGGTTTATAAAAATACCTGTTCACATTAGGTGATCTGATAGTTGTATTTGCAAGAAAGGTATCTGTTTTTTTTTTTTTAACTGCACATAGAAAATAATGTTTAAAAATAAAAGAGAAGATACTGTTTTATCTGTTTCACAGACTATCAAATTCTAAATTAGAAAATTTTTATTCAGTTTTATGAAAAATCAGTCCCATTAATTTTCCCTATTTTAGAGGTAATATTGAGATCACTATTACTTGTTCTATGGGATTTAATATTTTCAGTAAAATTTATGCATATTTTGCATCAGGTCACCAAGTATCAGAATATTTTTATTTGGAATGTAGCTAGGTATATATGTTCAATTATAAAAGAAATAGAATAAAGCCATTTTAAAATGATGGCATTGAAATATGTATAATATCATGTTTGAAACGAGTCACCAGTCCAGGTTCGATGCCTGATACTGGATGCCTGGGCCTGGTGCACTGGGACGACCCAGAGGGATGGTATGGGGAGGGAGGAGGGAGGAGGATTCAGGATGTGGAACACATGTATACCTGTGGTGGATTTATTTTGATGTATGGCAAAACCAATACAATATTGTAAAGTTAAATAAAATTAAAAAAAGTAAAATGATGTAGGTCATAACTTGCTACAGGAGAATGGGAGGGACTTTTGGTGGGTCTTCAACCAACTACCAAGGATTAGAGTAAATAATGATTTAAGTGTAACATCTCCCTTTTAGTTGCTTCTACTCATCTGCCTGAATAAGAGAAAATACTCTGCTACAGTAATGAAAGAATTCATAGTCTCCAATGCAATCACACAATTGACACTATTAGAATTGGGTCAATGGAAATGTTCATGTTGGGGAAAATAAAACACAGAAGAAGATTCTGTTTTTGACTGAAAGTGAAGATACTATGTACATTAGTTTTTGTTTTTGTTTCTTTTTTGCTGCAAAACAAATGACAACAAATCTAGTGACCTGTATCAACATACATGTATCAATAATTTTTTACAATTTTTGTTGCCCGGGAATCTGGCCGTGACTTAGCTGGATCCTCTGTGGAGGATCTCATCCACTTGTGAGCAGTGTGTCACCCAGGGCTGGGTTTGCATCAGAGGCTTGCCTGGAGAAGGATGTTTCTAAACTCTCTTAACGTGTTGGAGAATTAATATCTTTTGGGTTGCATTACTTGTGACAGCTTATTTCTTCTGATAGCTTATTTTTTTCAAAACTAACAATGGTGGAAAAGATTCTAGCAAGGTGAGTGTAATCACATACACAAAATTAATACCTTTGCTGTATTCTACAGGTTGGAAACAAATCATAAACTCCATTAACGCTCAAAATAACTGAATTACACAATATGTGAACACCAGGAGATGGAAAACATGGGAGCTACCCTAAGATCCACCTGCCATGTAATATTTACTGCATTTGTGTTTAAATGATTGTGAGAGAACACTCTGATTTCATCAGTAAGGTACCTAATAATCAGAGAATTTTGTTAGACTCCTAGTCATCATTCTAAAGTTAATGGTTTTGAGCCCTGAAGGAGCCTGGCTCAGTGTTAGTGATTTTTTCTATTAATTTGATCAATATAGCTGAGAAACTTTGGATAAGTGCTTTCTGAGTGAGAGAACAAACCTCCAGGGCCAAAGAGCCAGTCTTAAAAAGCCCTTTTAGGAATTCAGTTCAGTTCAGTCAGTCATATCTGACTCCTTGTGACCCCATGAATCGCAGCACGCCAAGCCTCCCTGTCCATCACCAACTCTTGGAGTCCACCCAAACCCATGTCCATTTAGTCAGTGATACCATCCAACCATCCTCATCCTCTGTCATCCACTTCTTCTCCTGCCCTCAATCTTTCCCAGCATCAGGGTCATTTCAAATGAGTTAGTTCTTTGCATCAGGTGGCCAGAGTATTATAGTTTCAGCTTTAGTATTAGTCCTTCCAATGAACACCCGGGACTAATCTCCTTTAGGATGGACTGGTTGGATCTCCTTGCAGTCCAAGGGACTCTCAAGAGTATTCTCCAAAACCACAGTTCAAAAGCATCAATTCTTTGGTGCCCAGCTTTCTTCACAGTCCAACTCTCACATCCATACATGACCACTGGAGAAATCACAGCCTTGAATAGATGGACCTTTGTTGACAAAGTAATGTCTCTGCTTTTTAATATGCTGTCTAAGTTGGTCATAACTTTCTTTCCAAGGAGTGAGCATTTTTTAATTTCATGGCTGCAATCATCATCTGCAGTGATTCTGAAGCCAAAACAAATAAAGTCTGACACTGTTTCCACTGTTTAACCATCTATTTGCCATGAAGTGATGAGACTGGATGCCATGATCTTAGTTTTCTGAATGTTGAGCTTTAGGCCAACTTTTTCACTCTCCTCTTTCACTTTCATCAAGAGGCTCTTTAGTTCTTTTTCACTTTCTGCCATAAGGGTGGTGCCATCTGCATATCTGAGGTTATTGATATTTCTCCCGGCAATCTTGATTCCAGCTTGTGCTCAATCCAGCCCAGCGTTTCTCATGATGTACTCTGCATAGAAGTTAAATAAGCAGAGTGACAATATGCAATCTTGACATACTCCTTTTCCTATTTGGAAGCAGTCTGTTATTCCATGTCCAGTTCTAACTGTTGCTTCCTGACATGCGTACATGTTTCTCAAGAGACAGGGCAGGTGGTCTGATATTCCCATCTCTTTCAGAATTTTCCACAGTTTATTGTGATTTAGGAATTACTAGGGTTAATAAGTTGATTAAAAAAAAAAACTATCTGGAACAAGTGTGAGAGTAGAAATATTCTGTCCAGATGAAAGACAGTCATACTAAGCATCAATAAGGTAGTAAATCAAGAAGTTTTGTTTCAGCGTTTCTTAGGAAGAAGATAGGTACTAGAAGGATGTCACAGTTATATTCAATCTTGAAATCCACACATATTAGAGTGGCACCATGCTGATGACTTCTCATCTATTTCCCTCTGATAATATCTATTCTAAAGGACCAGGTCCCCGTGGCAAGAATAATATGTAGCTATAATGTAAAACACTTATTATAGGAAGAAAGCCATAGTTTTATTAAAGAGATTTTTCTCTTCCCCATTTTTTTTTTAAGTTAACCTCACTGTCTTTGGGAACCAAATAGATAAAATATCAAAGAAAATATCTTCTATTTTTGACTTGCTTATTTTACAGAGGCTCTGGCATCTAGAAGGTGAAATTCCATGTAAGGAATTGTAAAGGAAAAACTTTGGAAACAATCTTTCTATGGGCTAGAAGGCAAGCTTGTTTAAGACAAATCAGTCTGTGGCTCATGGCCAGCCAAACTTTAATGTTGAAGTGATTGGAATTAGCAATTAGCATAGCATAGCATAGCATAGCAGCCCTAAAGCTGTATTCTTAGAAATTTTATGTGAGAAGGAGAGAGAATTTGAATACACACCATAAAGGGATATAATCAATTTGGGTGGCAAATTGAGGTCATGAGTCTTCTCAAGAACAAGCTTTCCTATTAAAAACTCGGATTCATTTACTGATATTTGAAAGATAACTTATATGTACAAAATATCTTAGGCTTTTTAATAATGTCTATGATTGTAAAAGTATTTTGAGAACAAAAATATTGAGAAATAATACTGTAAAGAACAAGTATAGATGACATAAATATAAAATTTATAATTGATAGAATTTATAGCATACATTTAGATGATAGAAAGTACTTTATAACATATATAATTTTATACAATTTAGAAATTCATTATTGATCAGTTCTAAGTAGAAGAAGGGGATGACAGAAAATGAGATGGCTGGATGGCATCACCGACTCGATGGACATGAGTTTGGGTGAACTCCAGGAGCTGGTGATGGACAGGGAAGTCTGGCGTGTTGAAATTCATGGGATCACAAAAAGTCGGACACGACCGAGTGACTGAACTGAACTGAAGTGAACTGAAGTATATTATAATCCTATGTATGATGTTTTTTGATTCATGGGTTATTTAAGGTTATTCCAAAGGTACTTTAATTAATTTCTTATTTATATCTATGGTTGTCATTAAATTTATTGTCTAAAGTCACTTTTTTTTTAACTTTACAATATTGTATTGGTTTTGCCATATATCAACATGTATCTACCACAGGTATAGATGTGTTCCCCATCCTGAACCCTCCTCCCTCCTCCCTACCCGTACCATCCCTCTGGATTGTCCCAGTGCATAAGCCAGAAAGAAAAACACCAATACAGTATACTAACGCATATATATGGAATTTAGAAAGATGGTAACAATAAAGTCACTTTTTAATGTATCCTATTGTATGTCTCTTCATGGATATAAAAAGAGATTATCCCAGTTCACACAAGTATCTAAGTTCACTGTATGCTTAATAAAGATGTGTTGTTTTTAGAGAACTTTTTATGTACAATTATATCACATTTTTGAGAACTTCTTTATATATTCAGTTCAAAAACTGATTCACATATGCTTGAAAAGATATATATATATATATATATATATATATATATATATATATATATATATATGTATTACAGTCACTGTTCTATATATACCAGTTAGGCCAGATGTGTTGTGCTTTGCAAATACTGTCACACCCAAACTATTGTTCGTTTGGCTTTTTGTCTGCTTCAATTTTGTTTTCTGAGCATTTTTTATAAGCATATGTTTATCCTACCTCTAAAATTTTTCTTAACAAAAAGGTATAATTATATAATATTACTATGGAAACACCACTTTGGAGTAATATTACTTTGGGGTAATATTTGCTATGTATTCTATCCTTTTTGATTTTTTATCTTTTACCTTTGCTGTATGCTTTTTAAAACTTTTTATTTATTTTAATTGGAGGCTAATTACTTCACAATATTGTAGTGGTTTTTTCCCAGGTTTTTCTTCAGAGTTGTGGATGGGTGTTTGAAATTTCCTACTTGATCTACACTTGACTGTCTGAAAGCAAATATCATAAACCAGGTACATGATGTTACCTCCATAATGTTGCTGCTACTTATTTTTAATGATAAATTTAACTTCCTAGTTTCTCAGGATGTGTGTATAACTTATTTCTCTCATAGTACGCATTGTATTATCAGAATATAGTATTGCCTCTACCTTCAAAACAGATCCAACTACTTCTCACTGTATTACTCCTCCAAATGACCATTTTTTCTGCCTCCATTTTTTTTACTTATTTATTAAGCATATCTGTCACTGAAATCTGATAATATATCTACAAAAAACCCTAACCAGATCTTGAATCCATATATTTTTCACCTTAAAAAGCTAAACAAATCACAAATATTTTCACTACATACGTCCTCAGGTCCCCAACCTTGCCCTCTCAAAATCACTAATCAGTCAAAATTAACAGTTACTCAAAATCTATTGGACTTCCCTGGTGGCTTAGATGGTAAAGCGTAAAATCTATCACAATCAATTAATGTCACCTACTTATAGAATCTATAAAATTGAAATATACGGTATTTTCTCATTTAGATCTCACTGTTGTTGTTCAGCATAAAGTCTACGATATTTATATGTTGTTGTATGGATCATCAGTTGATTTTCATCATTCCATAAAATTCAAATATATAGATACACACAATTTACTTATTTTTTTTTTTTGGCTTTCCCAGTGGCTCATTGGTAAGGAGTCTCCCTGCAATGCAAGAAACTTGGGTTCAATCTCTGGGTAGGGAAGATCCCCTGGAGAAGGGATAAGGCAACTCACTCCAGTATTCTATCCTGAAGAATTTCATGAAACAGGAGCCTGGCAGGCTACAGTCCATAGCGTCACAAAGAGTCTGCACTGACTGAACAGGCATGCATTGATTTGTTTTCATATTCATGTACACTGGATTGTTTCTAACTTGTGTCAAATTAAACTGCCATAAGCATTATTAACCATGAATTTGGGGACACATAGGCATGCATTTTTGTTGTGTGTATTTCTACAAGCAGTATTGTTCAAAGATAAAGTTAATTTGTATCAGGACCCACAAAATGAAGATCGCCCCAGTGGCCCAGGCCACATCGCACATTTAAACCTAGGTCAGCCTGGATTTATTAGAAACACCTTCCAAGGAAACCCAAAATACACCAGTCACACAACCCCAACTCAGCTTTAGCTTGCTGCTAAGCCATGAAATTAAAAGACGCTTACTCCTTGGAAGGAAAGTTATGACCAACCTAGAGAGCATATTCAAAAGCAGAGACATTACTTTACCAACAAAGGTTCGCCTAGTCAAGGCTATGGTCTTTCCTGTGGTCATGTATGGATGTGAGAGCTGGACTGTGAGGAAGGCTGAACGCTGAAGAATTGATGCTTTTGAACTGTGGTGTTGGAGAAGACTCTTGAGAGTCCCTTGGACTGCAAGAAGATCCAACCAGTCCATTCTGAAGGAGATCAATCCTGGAATTTCTTTGGAAGGAATGATGCTAAAGCTGAAACTCCAGTATTTTGGCCACCTCATGCGAAGAGTTGACTCATTGGAGAAGACTCTGATGCTGGGAGGGATTGAGGGCAGGAGGAGAAGGGGACGACAGAGGATGAGATGGCTGGATGGCATCACTGACTCGATGGATGTGAGTCTGAGTGACCTCCGGGAGCTGGTGATGGACAGGGAGTCCTGGCATGTTGCGGTTCATGGGGTCGCAAAGAGTCGGACACGACTGAGCGACTGATCTGATCTGATCTGATCTAAGTCACTTCAGTCGTGTCCAACTCTGTGCGACCCCATAGATGGCAGCTCAGCAGGCTCAGCCGTCCCTGGGATTCTACAGGCAAGAACACTGGAGTGGGTTGCCATTTCCTTCTCTAATACATGAAAGTGAAAAGTGAAAGTGAAGTCGCTCAGTCGTGTCCACTCTTCACGACCCCATGGACTGCAGCCTACCAGGCTCCTCCGTCCATGGGATTTTCCAGGCGAGACTACTAGAGTGGGTTGCCATTGCCTTCACTTCAGCTTTAGCTTATCTTACTGTAAAAATAGGCCCATTCCAGTGTTCTTGTCTGGAGAATCCCAAGGACAGGGGAGCCTGGTGGACTGCTGTCTTTGGGGTCGCAAAGCGTTGGACACGACTGAGTGACTTAGCAGCAGCAGCAGCAGCATTAAAAGAAAATGCTGACCTCCTTGCCAATGTGCCCTGGTTCTGCGTTGTCTCTTCTAATGCTCTGTAGACTCACTCTTGCCCCAGATCCTTTGGAAAGAGGGCTGTGCTGCTTGTTATCCCAATCTATGGATTGTTTTTGTCTTGAATGAAGGATGTAAAGGTAACAACTATATTTTTGACAACAAAGTGGGACCCACAGAAAGCTGTTGAATTGTCTGGAGATGGCTCCTAGACACAAAGTAGGTCCTGTGGATTCTTTCAGATTCATTGCCTCTCTCTGGGTATTGGGTAAGCTCTTCTCAGATTACACTGCATTTATTTTGTGATCTGAACTTTTCAAACTTATCTTTCGTAATACTTTCAGGTCGAAAATTGGGCTTTGAAAGACTCCAGAGTTTTTAGACTGACCTAGTGAGCCACCACAATTGGGTTTGTGGCTGAGCTTTTCTGCAAAGTAAGCCCCTTTGGGAGATTTTGACAGGTCTCAGGAACTGTGCATAGGCAACCAGAAAGAGTTGTTGTTAAGTCACTAAGTCATGCCTGACTTTTTGTGACTCCATGGACAGTAGCCCGCCAGGCTCCTCTGTCCATGGAATTTCCCAGGCAAGAATAATGGAATGGTTTGCCATTTCCTTCTCCAGGGGTACTCCTGACCCAGGAATTGAATATGTGTCTCCTGCATTGGCAAGCAGATTCTTTACCACTGATCTACCAGGGAAGCCTAGCCAGATAGTGTATGTCTGGGTAAACTAGGGAAGATCTCAAAGGTAAAATAATGGGTATCCCTTGACCTAAGAAAGTAAAATAACAGCAATTGGGGGGATTTATAAAGACTGGGGTAAATCCACAGCATAAAGTGCCTGGGAGACTGGGGAAAATAAAGACAAGAAATTAAGACTTTTTTGAATAATGGCATATCAAAATCTAAGTAGGCATAAGATGAACTTTTAAATGCCATTCAGTCTATCACTCTAAAAAAAAATCATGTGTAAGGAATAATAAAAATGTTGCTAATGGGAATCTTAGAAACCAAAGCCACAAAATTGGTAGGCATGCCTTGAGCATTTTAAAGCTGGTAAAGCAGTTTTCATTCCAATCCCAAAGAAAGGCAATGCCAAAGAATGCTCAAACTACCACACAATTGCATTCATCTCACATGCTAGTAAAGCAATGCTCAAAATTCTCCAAGCCAGGCTTCAGAAATACGTGAACTGTGAACTTCCAGAGGTTTAAGATGGTTTTAGAAAAGGCAGAGGAACCAGAGATCAAATTGCCAACATCCACTGGATCATCGAAAAGGCAAGAGAGTTCCAGAAAAACATCTATTTCTGCTTTATTGACTGTGCCAAAGCCTTTGACTGTGTGGATCACAATAAACTGATGGGAATACCAGACCACCTGACTTGCCCCTTGAGAAATCTGTATGCAGGTCAGGAAGCAACAGTTAGAACTGGACATGGAACAACAGACTGGTTCCAAATAGGAAAAGGAGTACGTCAAGGCTGTATATTGTCACCCTGCTTATTTAAATTCTATGCAGGGTACATCATGAGAAACGCTGAGCTGGAATAAGCACAAGATGGAATCAAGATTGCTGGGAGATATATCAATAACCTCAGATATGTAGATGGCACCACCCTTATGGCTGAAAGTGAAGAGGAAATAAAGAGCCTCTTGATGAAAGTGAAAGAGGAGAGTGAAAAAGTTGGCCTAAAGCTCAACATTCAGAAAAGTAAGATCATGGTATTCAGTCTCGTCACTTCATGGGAAATAGATGGGGAAACAGTGGAAACAGTGTCAGAATTTATTTTGGGAGGCTCCAAAATCGCTGCAGATGTTGACTGCAGCCATGAAATTAAAAGATGCTTACTCCTTGGAAGGAAAGTTATGACCGACTTAGATAGCATGTTCAAAAGCAGAGACATTACTTTGCCAACAAAGGTCCGTCTAGTCAAGGCTATGGTTTATCTAGTGGTCATGTATGGATGTGACAGTTGGACTGTGAAGAAATTTGAGTGCTGAAGAATCGATGCTTTTGAACTGTGGTATTGAAGAAGACTCTTGAGAGTCCCTTGGACTGCAAGGAGATCCAACCAGTCCATTGTAAAGGAGATCAGTCCTAGGTGTTCATTAGAATGAATGATGCTAAAGCTGAAATTCCAATACTTTGGCCACCTCATGCGAAGATTTTACTCATTGGAAAAGACCCTGATGCTGGGAGGGATTGAGGGCAGGAGGAAAAGGGGGCAACAGAGGATGAGATGGCTGGATGGCATCACTGACTCGATGGTTGTGAGTCTGAGTGAACTACGGGAGTTGGTGATGGACAGGGAGGCCTGCCAGGTTGCGATTTATGGGATTGCAAAGAGTCAGACACGACTAAGCAACTGAACTGAACTGAAAACAGTTAACACCTGATAAATTGCTGAGCTTGGATAAGTTGGTGAGTTTGACACTAGATCACCAAACAACCTCAATAAAATTTCTTTGCACTGAGATACACTGTAAAACACTACAACATCCCCAAACCCAGTGACACATCCCTCTTAGGTGTTTTTCTGCCTTCATGATATCCAAGGCTTAGAGAAAGGTGATACTCAATTTTCAAAAAATTTAGTGCACTATGCCTGCTTAGTTTGTATCTAAGAACTGTGATCCTAGCTAGCATCGTTTACCTGGTGGGGCAGGTAAACTGCCCTCTAGATTAGGCTGCTAATGTCGCGGAAGATTTGGGGATGGGAGCTGGTAGGATATCATCCTGCTTATCTATAATGATAAGTTTTTTTGTCACTTCTTCCTTGGCTACATGGTTAGGAAGTTCTTTCCCACATGAATATCATTACAGTTTTTTTCATTTTCTTGTAATTGCTTTATAGTTCATGCATTACATTTACTTTCTGAAGTATATTTTCATATAAGGAAGGTATTTTTCTCTAATAACTTCAGCACTATTTATGTAGTTCTTTTTTTAACAGTTGCCAGACAATAAACAGTAAAGTGTAAGTATTTATATTGTAAAAAAAAAAAAAAAAAAAGGACTGTGGTCCTAGAAGAAATAGGTATGTATAAAATGGCAAACTCTCACTAAGATAGTCTATAATTACAATGGATATTATAAAGAACATTTCAGTTATACAAGATTGTTTATTTAAGAAATACATTTGAACCTAAAAAATGGTACAAACAGACTTATTTACAAAACAGAAATAGAGTCAAGATGTAGAAAACAAATTTATGATTATCAAGGGAGAAAGTGGGGAATAAATTGGGAGATTGGGATTGACTTGTACATGACTATATACGAAATAGATAACTGAGAACCTACTGTAAAGCACAGGGAACTCTACTCAATACTCTGTAATGACCTATATGGGAAAAGAATCTAAAATATCCATCTATGTATATGTATGTATGTGTCTCTGTGTAACAGTTGATGGGGTCACTAAGAATAAGACATCCAGTTCAGTTCAGTCGCTCAGTCATGTCCGCCTCTTTGTGACCCCATGGACAACAGCACGCCAGGCCTTTCTATCCATTGCCAACTTCCGGGGTATACTCAAACTCATGTCCACTGAGTAGGCATTGCCATCCAGCCATCTTATCCTCTGTCGTCCCCTTCTCCTCCTGCCTTCAATCTTTCCCAGTATCAGGGTCTTTTCCAATGAGTCAGCTCTTTGCATCAGGTGGCCAAAGTATTGGAGTTTCAGCTTCAACATCAGTCCTTCCAATGACTATTAGGACTTTTTTCCTTTAGGATGGACTAGTTGGATCTCCTTGCAGTCCAAGGAACTCTCAAGAGTCTTATTCAACAACACAATTCAAAAGCAGCAATTCTTCAGTGCTCAGCTTTCTTCATAGTCCAACTCTCACATCCATACATGACTACTGGAAAAAACTGACTAGCCGGACCTTTGTTGACAAAGTAATGTCTCTGCTTTTGAATATGCTATCTGGGTTGGTCATAACTTTCCTTCCAAGGAGTAAGCATCTTTTAATTTTCTGGCTGCATTCACCATCTGCGGTGATTTTGAAGCCCAAATAAATAAAGTCTGCCACTGTTTCCATTGTCTCCCCATCCATTTGCCATGAAATGATGGGACCAGATGCCATTCGTTTTCTGAATGTTGAGCTTTAAGCCAACTTTTTCACTCTCTTATTTCACTTTCATCAAGAGGCTTCCTTAAGGGTGGTGTCATCTGCATATCTGAGGTTATTGATATTTCTCCCAGCAAACTTGATTCCAGCTTGTGCTCAATCCAGCGTTTCTCGTGATGTACTTGCATGTAAGTTAAATAAGCAGGGTGACAATATTCAGCCTTGATGTACTCCCTTTCCTATTCTAACCAGTCTGATGTTCCATGTCCAGTCCTAACTGTTGCTTCCTGACATGGATACAGATTTCTCAAGAGGCAGGTCAGACTGCCTGACTGACCAGACTTGCCTGTGAGTTTCCAGGAGTCTCTAGCAGAGGCGTGGGTCGGTGGTGGCCTGCTGCCGGGTTAGGGGCACTTCATGCAGCAGTACATGGATGGGATCTTTAGAAGGAGGTCACCATTATCTTCATTACCTCCACCATAGTTTGTCCCCAGGTAAATAGCAGGGAGTGAACACAGCTCTGCTACTGCTAAGTCACTTCAGTCGTGTCCGACTCTGTGCGACCCCATAGATGGAAGCCCACCAGGCTCCCCCGTCCCTGGGATTCTCCAGGCAAGAACACTGGAGTGGGTTGCCATTTCCTTCTATCAATAAAAACTGGATTAAAGATTTACTGAGCATGGCCTTGCCCATCAGAACAAGACCCAGTTTCCCCCTCAGTCAATCTCTCCCATCAGGAAGCTTCCATAAGCCTCTTATCCTTCTCCATTAGAAGGCAGACAGACTTAAAATCACAATCACAGAAAACTAACCAATCTATTCATATGGACCACAGCCTTGTCTAACTCAATGAAACTATGAGCCATGCAGTGTAAGGCTACTTAAGACGCACAGATCATGGTGGAGGGTTCTGAAAAAATGTGGTCCACTGGAGAAGGCGATGGCAAACCACTTCAGTATTCTTGCCTTGAGAACCCCCAGAACAGTATGAGTCAGATATTACTTCACAAATGAATGATGACTGATTCACTTCATTGTACACCTGAAACTAAGACATCTTGAATCAACTATATGCCAAGAAAAATTAATCAAAAATAAGTAAAATTTGCTTAAAACAAAAGAAGTGCACTTGAAAGCACTTCAAGCAAATGGGATACCTATTTTAATTGTCATGAAGAAGGCTCCAAAAGATTTCAAAACAGCTTCCTTGAAAAATCCATTACAAAAAGCTAGTGAAAAATTAGACATGTGAAGTGAAGTGAAATGAAAGTCACTCAGGTGTGTCTGACTCTTTGCTACCCCATGGACTATAATAGTCCATATTCTCCCGGCCAGAATATTGGAGTGGGTAGCCGTTCCCTTCTCTAGGGGATCTTCCCACTCCAGGGATCGAACCCAGGTCTTCCACATTGCATGCGTATTCTTCACTGGCTGAGCCACTGGGGAAGCCCAAAAACACGTGAGGTACCTAAAACAAAAGACCATAAGACTGACATGACTCCTACTTCTCCACTCTATCCTTCTTTAGCTGAGTACTTCATCTATAAATCCTCTGTATGAATTACTTTTATACTCTGAAAAGACTACAATATGGTAAATAGAAGTCAGATCCTTCCATGCTAACTTAGATATTCCTATTATCTAACCTCAAAGGAGGGCCTTTTTAGGCCCCTCCTAGTGTTGCTGGTTCACCAAGGGATTCTCCAGTAAATTGTTACCAGATATTCCCTTAACTAGCCAAGGAAAAGTAATATTAAAGGTAATGGAAAGCCTATTTAAGTTTTGGTAGATAACCAAGCTACACTCCCCACACCTTACCCTCTTCTGAGCCTGCATACAGGATCCTGCAAAAACTGAAAGGAAGCTAGAAAGAGTGAGAATTCTTACGAATGAACAATAATACCTGGTGGAGATAGAAAAATAAGACTTAACATTGTTCTTTCCTTTCTGAATTTGTTGTTGTTGTTAAGTCACTCACTTGTGTCCAACTCCTTGAGATCCCATGGACTGCAGCATGCCAGGCTTCCTTGTCTTTCATTGTCTCCCAGAGTTTGCTGAAACTCATGTCCATTGAGTCGGTGGTGCTATCAACCATCTCAAGAGCCTTTTCCAACACTATAATTTGAAAGCATCAATTCTTTCCAAATTTAGGCTTCTGTAAATTTGGTTTTGCAGAACTCATTTTCTGGCCAACCCTTTCTCTCCCAGGAATAGCTGTTACCTTCTGTTTCTGTTGCTTTGTGTCCTGAAAATCAGGCTTGACTTTCTCCTTGCCTGGAGTAGGTCGGTTCCTTTGTATGCAGGCAGCTCAACCAGTAGGTTGAGGGCTCCAAAATATGACCAGAAAGAAACATGGGTTGTACTCCATTCGCAGCTGAAGTTCTACCCACTGTTGACAGCTCTCAGAGAAATTGTCTAAGTCCTTCATTTTGGCTATATTTGGAAGCAGCTCTGAATCTTGGGTGCAGTATCCTTGGGAGTTGTTCAGTATTGACAAGGATGTTTACTGTTTGGTCCTCTCAGAAATACAGAAACTAAGCCAGTTCTTTCTCAAGTTCATGTGATTTGGATAATTGTCAAGAAAAAAAATTCTAGTTTATTAGTTTATTAAAATAGGCATGTCTTTAGAGTTATCAAAATTAAATATAATATAGGCAGGCAATTTTATTCTACCCAGGTTAACTAAAAGTTAAATAAACTCATGTTATCTCTATTACAGAATTTGTCAACAAGATATAATTTAAAATGATGACTGTTTAATGTCTCATGAAATTCTCATGCGTAAACATAATTGTTAAGAAAAAGTAAATTAAATGTACGATAAAATTTTATAAATAAACTTTCCAATAATTATGCTTTAAGTAAACATAGTTTACAAAATCTTTTTGGTAACTTTGAACTTTGAATTTACACTGAGGTAAGTTAAATAAGGGATACTCATGGACCATCTAGATAATTTCCAAATAAGGTAAAATACTGAAATATTAACTACTAAACATATAGGGTTAGAGTTCTCTTCCTTTGGCCTCTTTTTATAGATGAACTAAAGACATTTGGGTTTATTAAATATGTTTTGAGCCATATTAAATAGTTTACTACAAGAAAGCAAATGCATTTATAAATTATAAAATATATTTATAAAGTTGACAATTCTTAGTATAATAGTCCATAATTGCTTGATTTCTAGTTTTTATTAGGAATTAAGAATTCTGTGTGTTAAGAATTCTAATCAAATATGTAGTTAAAACTACTTAGAAATAATACGAGCTTCCCTGCTAACTCAGCTGGTAAAGAATCCACCTGCAATGTAGGAGACCCTGGTTTGATTCCTGGGGCGGGAAGATCCACTGGAGAAGGGATAGGCTACCACTCTAATATTTGTTGGCTTCCCTGGTGGCTCAGCTGGTAAAGAATCTTCCTGCAATGTTGGAAAAATGGATTCAATCCCTGGGTTGGAAAGATCTTCTCCAGATCCATTTGAGAAGGGAACGGCTACCCACTCCAGTGTTCTGGCCTGGAGAATTCCATGGACTGTATAGTCCATGGGGGTCACGAAGAGTCAGACTGACCGAGCAACTTTCACTTTCAAAAATAATAAGACTTAAAGGAAACAACTATGCATGAAAAATAGAATAAGCACTTGTTTCAGAAAGAAAAGAAGACAGAACAAAATGTGAATGGATGTAAAGAAAGGTTGTAGAAGATTTGTGGAAAAGTAATCTTGAGAAAGGGATTTTATGTGTGGTCAAGTTGGCTATGATTAGAATGGATTTATTTCCATTTTTTTAAATGAGTTGTCAATATTAAAGGTACAATGCTGTAAGATTAGAATTTGGTTTTCCTTCTTTTGAAAGAACAAAGTGGAAGTGATTCAGAATGTAAAATGATAAAAGAATGTAATATCTGGTTTAACTGATGTCAAATGATCTGAAAGCAGGATTACTGTCAAGATACATGGACTGTTCTTTTAGGACCCCAATTTAAAAAACTAAAATGTCTATAAGAGGCAAAAACCTCAATTTCGTGATGAGACATGTATATATACATGTATAATATGTACATGGATTCACATATATAACTTATAAAATATTATATATCTGAGAAAATAGATGAGAGAAAAGTAAATATGCAATGTAACACACATAGAAACACACACAAACTTGGATTCCAAAGGTATAATATTAGAAGTAATGAAATTAGGCAATGAAATTACACTTTCTGCACTGAATGAACACTGACTTGGCCATTAACTTGATGCATAAGCACCGATTCTTGAAATTATTTACTTTCCTTTTCATGAAAAATGACTTTGTCAAAAATCAAGTGTGTATAAATTCTGGAATCCATAAGGTACTATTGGTAGATTTATTTACTCTAACATGAATACCACATTCTTTGTCCTCTGCAGCACTTTTGTAGCCTTAAAATTAGGTTGTATACATCTCTAATCATATTTTTTTAGGTAATGCATTCCTACCTGTTTTCTTTTTTATTTCTTTGTTTCTGGGGATTACTTTTCTTAACATTTAAAAAATCAACTTTGAATTAGTTAAGTTTAATATCATTTTCCATTTCCTTCATTCAATATGTCCTTTCTCCTGATTATTTTGGATTTAATTTGTTTCATTTTCTGGCATCTTAAGACAAAAACGTAGATCCAAGCTTGGATCTAACTTAGGTTGAAATTATATTACATCTAGATTGGAACAGTTTTACGCTTATTTCCAGTAGCACCTGGATATCTGTCTTTGGCTTGGTCAAGAGAAATTCTGTGGACTAACTAACCAATGTACTGGGTAAAATCCAAAATTTTTCTGTTGACATCCTGGGTCATTTTGTTTGATGAGGACTTTCACTATGTGTAGCTGATTTGTCAGCCTGGCTTGACTACATGACCAGAAAGGCATAAAAAGACATATTGATATTTTTCTCATTTTCCCTCTGGGAAGGTTCTACATTGAGCTATTCCAAAATCAATATTTATCAGAACACATTTTGGCAGTTTAATCTTGAGATAAATTGCCCTTTATGAATGATAATGAATAATAAATTTTTAAGGACACAGCATAGTGCTGTATCTCAAATGGTCAACAGAGATATAGACCATCCATCTTCTTGTAAATTTTATTTTGTACATTCTGGTTCTCTTCATTTTATTGAGAAGAAATTTTTTATAATGTCTTACATACGTTCCATGCTTGGAAAAAAATTAACATTTGACCATTTTAGCAGTATTTTTGAAATCGGTATTTTCTAATAGATTTCTTATCCTAAAATAACTTGCAGGATTTAAATGTGCTAAGATTTAATCTGAAGCATTTTTTAAGAATAAGAATTCCTGTGAATAAATTTAATTATTATTTCTTAAATTTTATTATAAAATAACCTCTTGTCTTGTAAAATATGTCAGTTTCAAAGCTGGTCTGGAATACTTTTATACCAGAAAGCTATAATATACATATTAAAATGTATATGAATTAATTAGGTTGTAAAAATTGTAGAAATCAAAAATATTTTAAATATTCTTATGACAATAGTGAAGATACTCTAAGATTTCAACAAAGTATAGTTTTATTCTCTATTTTTTTGTAGATCTGTGTGCTAAAATAAGTTAATGAAGACAGACTTTCACTGCATTTCAGCTTTAAACCTTTCAGATTTGCTCCTCCCTCTGAGTCTCAAGGGGCTTCCCTGGTGGCTTAGGCGGTAAAGCGTCTGTCTACAACTTGGGAGACCCGGGTTCGATCCCTGGGTTGGGGAAATCCCCTGGAGAAGGAAATAGCAATCCACTGCAGTACTATTTCCTGGAGAATCCCATGGACAGAGGAGTCTGATAAGCTACAGTCCATGGGGTCGCAAAGAGTCGGACAGGACTGAGGTAAGACAGTGAACAGCCCTTCATTCTAATCTCAAAGGAGAAATGTTAATAGGTGCTATTTCCAGTGTCAACTTCACATACAATCCTTTGAAGTCTTTACAGGTACCCTTCAGGGACCTTGAATCAAAAGATTAAAGGGAAAAAAAAATAAATAAAAGCAAAGAAGCTGCCTTTTACCCTAGATTTTGTGAAAATGATATTTCTGTTTGAAGTCAAAATGTGTCTTCTTTTTTTAAATCTTCGTTGTTGTTAGGTTTGTACAGATTGAACAGTTCTTAAAAGAACTGTTTCTGGATGGCTTTCTTTTTGGCCAGAGACAAACTTTGCACTAGAGATATAATAGTTTATAAGCATGATTGTTAATTTTACTCTTCAAGGGTATGGGGATTACAGTTTGATAAGTTGCAGGTAGTCATGTTTAACACATATCCTTGTGATAAAATAGAGACAGATTTGAATCTAAAGTTATTCTTGGGTTCATTAACTTATTGCCAATGCTTTAAGTATAGGAGGAGACTCTTGAGAGTCCCTTGGACTGCAAGGAGATCCAAACAGTCCATCCTAAAGAAAATCAGTCCTAATATTCATTGGAATGACTGATGCTGAAGCTGAAACTCCAATATTTTGGCCACCTGATGTGAAGAGCTGACTCGTTTGAAAAGACCCTGATGCTGGGAAAGATTGAAGGCTAGAGGAGCAGGGGATGACAGAGATGAGATGGTTGGATGGCATCACCGACTCAATGGACATGAGTTTGAGTAAACTCTGAGAGTTAGTGATGGACAGGGAGGCCTGGTGTGCTGCAGAACAGGGGATCTCAAAGAGTCAGTCACGACTAAGCAACTGAACTGAACTGAACTTATATTTTGGGGCATCAATTTTCTCCACTTTAAAGGTAGACAGTAATATTTCCATTAAAATGTTACATTGGCAGTTTGATTATATAATGTAGAAAAGGTAGAGTAAATGTGGAATGCTTGCCACATAGTAAGTTATCAGTAAGAAGATTAAATACATCATTCTTCTTTATCACTGTCATCATCATTAGTTCTCTCAATTTTGTAGTATACAGTAGTTTATCTATAATAGTTTAGAATTGGTACTTAGTACTAGATGTGAGATATATGTTGCTATTATTGCATTAATTTGATGACCTTAGCATAAAATAATACATAGAAATTTTGATTATTCACATTTCAATGTTATAGGAAGTTTTATATAACTCTCTCTATATATATATCTCAAATTAGATCAATTTAATATTTTCTACATAAACATAAAAAGATGTTAGTCAAATAATACAAAGGTACTTATCATTAATTTTGTATTTTAGAGCTGGACTGTGAAGAAGGCTGAGCGCCGAAGAATTGATGCTTTTGAACTGTGGTGTTGGAGAAGACTCTTGAGAGTCCCTTGGACTGCAAGGAGATCCAACCAGTCCATTCTGAAGGAGATGAATCCTGGAATTTCTTTGGAAGGAATGATGCTAAAGCTGAAACTCCAGTATTTTGGCCACCTCATGCGAAGAGTTGACTCATTGGAGAAGACTCTGATGCTGGGAGGGATTGAGGGCAGGAGGAGAAGGGGACGACAGAGGATGAGATGGCTGGATGGCATCACTGACTCGATGGATGCGAGTCTGGGTGACCTCCGGGAGCTGGTGATGGACAGGGAGGCCTGGCGTGCTGCAGTTCATGGGGTCGCAAAGAGTCGGACACGACTGAGCGACTGATCTGATCTGATCTGATCTGATCTTTCTTCTTGCATTTGATCTAAGGTAACTTTTAAGACTTTCATTTTTTTTGTTTCTCACGTTAAGATATTATTTCACTTTTTAATATGTTAAAGCTGAGGGACACTGAGAGAGTAAACTAAATGAATATCAAGATCTCTGATCTGAAAAGTCTTAAGTCAGAAAGTCACATATACTCTAATAGCACATACTTTTGTCTTTAGCACTTATATAGCGTTGTCCTCTGGTAAATTACAATCTGTTTATGGGATATACAGCAGAAGGAATGGTACAAACCGTTAGCTGTAGAAGGAAGAGATTTGTCTTTCTTTTTCACTATTGTGTATTTAAAGTTCACATTCTTTTTTTTATATCATATTTTTAAAGTTCTTACATATATTTTTAAATTTAAATTTGTTCATTTTAATTGGAGGCTAATTACTTTACAATATTGTATTGGGTTTGCCATACATCAACATGAATCCACCACGTGTGTACACATGTTCCCAATCCTGAACCCCCCTCCCACCTCCTTCCCCATACCATCCCTCGGGGTCATCCCAGTGAACCAGCCCCAAGCATCCTGTATCCTGCATCCAACCTGGACTGATGATTTGTTTCCTATATGATATTATACATGTTTCAATGCCATTCTCCCAAATCATGCCCCCCCTCCCTCTCCCACAGAATCCAAAAGACTGTTCTATACATCTGTGTCTCTTTTGCTGTCTTGCATACAGAGTTATCATTACCATCTTTCTAAATTCCATATATATGTGTTAGTATACTGTATTGGTGTTTTTCTTTCTGGCTTACTTCACTCCGTATGATAGGCTCCAGTTTCATCCACCTCATTAGAACTGATTCAAATGTATTCTTTTTAATGGCTGAGTAATATTCCATTGTGTATATGTACCACTGCTTTCTTATCCATTCATCTGCTGATGAACATCTAGGTTGCTTCTTAACAACTAATCTCAAAAATATACAAGCAACTTCTGTAGCTTAATTTCAGAAAAATAAACAACCCAATCAAAAAATGGGCCAAAGAACTAAATAGACATTTCTCCAAAGAAGACATACAGATGGCTAACAAACACATAAAAAGATGCTCAACATCACTCATTATCAGAGAAATGCAAATCAAAACCGCAATGAGGTACCATATCATACCAGTCAGAATGGCTGCAATCCAAAAGTCTACAAGCAATAAATGCCGGAGAGGATGTGGAGAAAAGGGAACCCTCTTACACTGTTGGTGGGAATGCAAACTAGTACAGCCACTATGGAGAACAGTGTAGAGATTCCTTAAAAAACTGGCAATATAACTGCCTTATGACCCAGCAATCCCACTGCTGGGCATACACACCGAGGAAACCAGAATTGAAAGAGACACGTGTGCCCCAATGTTCATTGCAGCACTGTTTATAATAGCCAGGACATGGAAGCAACCTAGATGTCCATCAGCAGATGAATAGGTAAAGTTCACATTCTTGATCACTTTCTTGTTAGCACTATTTTGAGCTCATATGTAAAGTCAAGCTTCCATTTCTTCCACCTTTCCTGAAATCATTTTAATGAGTATTTTTTAAAGTAATACATTGCACATATATTTCAGAACTACTATCTTTTTTTATTGTGGCATATTTTATATAATATGAAATGTTCAAATATTAAGGACATCACTTTATTAAATTTGAAGACTAAATAGCAAAGCACAGAATATTTTTACAACCCTACACAGTTCCCAGGTGCCCCTATGCAGTCAAGCAAAGAGCCCTACCAAGAAGAAATTATTGAACTAATCCCTATCACTATAGTTTAGTTTGTCTTTTGCATAATTTTATTTAAATGGAATCATACAGTGTGTACTGTCTTTTACTCCCAGCGTCATTTATTCCCAATAATATTTTTGAGATTATTGATATTTTTATAATAGCAGTAGCTCAGTGTTTCTCATTCTGAGTAGCATTCCCCTGTGTTAATATACCATAAGTCATTTATCCAATTTAGATTATTTCCAGTCTTTGGATCTGACAAATAATTTAAACCTATAATAAGCATTCTTTAAAAGGCTTTTAATAGACCTGCATTTTAATTCTGTCAAATAAATACCTAAGAGTAGAATCGTTTAGCTGTTAGTGAATAGTTCCAGTATATATATATGTTCCCACATATATTTTGTGTTTCCACCAGCCTTGAGTTCCGGTTGCTCCATTTTCCTTTTATATGGCATTGTGAATTGTTCTATTTTAGATGTTTTGGAAGTTATCTAGCCTACCTCGTCCTGGATTAATTTGCCTTTTTTGCAATGACAGTGAGGTTGAGTTTGGACTACTGAGGTTGAATTTAAATCTTTCACATCCTTATGGATTTCTTCTACTATTTTATTTATTATTGAAAAGTGTCTGCTAATATATTCAGTTACAATTGGAGATTTGTCTCTGTTCCATTTAGTTTTGTCATTTTCTCCTATATTTGAAAACTTGGTTACATGTACATAAATATTTTGAGTTATATTTTCTTGATTACCTTACCATTCATTCATTTGTTGAGAAATGATACTTTTTATCTCTGGTATGGCACCCCACCCCAGTACTTTTGCCTGGAAAATCCCATGTACGGAGGAGCCTGGTAGGCTCCAGTCCTTGGGGTCTCTAAGAGTCGGACACGACTGAGCGACTTCACTTTGACTTTTCACTTTCATGCATTGGAGAAGGAAATGGCAACCCACTCCAGTGTTCTTGCCTGGAGAATCCCAGGGACAGGGGAGCCTGGTGAGCTTCCGTCTATGGGGTCGCACAGAGTCGGACACGACTGAAGCGACTTAGCAGCAGCAGCAGCAGCACTCTTTACCTTGTATAACATGAGTGAGTCACACTAGCTTTAAGCTGTTTAATGTCTGCAAGGCATTTTTTTCCCATCCCTTACTTTCAGCTTATTTATATCTTTCTGTTTAAGTTTCCATAGGGAAACATATAATTCACCTTGATTTTTATGTATTATAGCAATCTTTACCTTTTAATTGGAATCTTTTATTAATTTCATTTAATTGTTAATATGTTCAGATTTTAAGTCTTGGTTTTTGATTTCTATACTTTCCATATTCTCATTTCCTCTATTTCTAATTTTCTGTCTTATTTTTTGGTTAATTATCTATGTTATAACATGCATTGTCTTCTTCTCTACTAAATTGTTAATGATTCTTCCTCTTTAAGAATAACTTTAATATTATTTTAAAGAAGACCCTGATAAAGTGTTTGTTCATTTACTATCATTTAGAATATCTAAATTCTATTTTCATGAACATTGTGTATTTTTAACATTAAAATTAATATAATTTCTTCAAGAATATGGGAATGGGATTTGGTTAGCAAACAATTTGTTTTATCCATCTTGGTGGTGGTGGTGCTGCTGCTGCTAAATCCCTTCAGTTGTGTCTGACTCTGTGTGACCCCATAGACAGCAGCCCAACCGACTCCCTCGTCCCTGGGATTCTCCAGGCAAGAACACTGGGGTGGGTTGCCATTTCCTTCTCCAATGCATGAAAGTGAAAAGTGAAAGTGAAGTTGCTCAGTCATGTTCAACTCTTCATAACCTCATGGACTTCAGCCTACCAGGCTCCTCCATCCATGGGATTTTCCAGGCAAGAGTACTGGAGTGGGATGCCATTGCCTTCTCCTCATCGTGGTGTTGGCCTGTTCAAAAACTACTGAGACATAAACAGTGGTACTTTTTCCTCTACAGTAAGGAGGATTACAAACTCTATACATTTGAGAGAGCTAAGTTTTAGGAAAGATTCCTGGCAATACATGATATCTGTGTCTACAGATATTTTACATTAAATAAATAGCTATGTTTTGCCTTCAAATTGTCTCATCTGAAGCTTCCAAAATATTCTGTGTGTCTGAAATGCCAATGAGATTTAGAGCCAACATTTAACACATACAGGGAACTTTAAAACATAATTCACCTGTCAAGGCGAGATACCTGAATATTAACATCAAGATCATCTTTCTGTCTTCTCCTAACATAGAAGAGAATTCTGCTTGAGTTCTACCCCTTCAGCTCTAACCATGTGCTGATACAAGAAACAGTTCTCTGAGGAGCATGTCTCTAAGTGTTGTACAAGAGTTCTTTAGGATGGCTTTCATTATTTTGCTCAGCAATTTTTAGAGAGAGTAGAGAGACTGGAAATAAATTTTCCTGCAAGATAAGTGTCAGGAAAAAAAAAGTTAATATCTTCTGGTGAGCAGCGATTATTTTTTCTTTCCACTGAAAATTGAAAGTTATATAATTCATTACATTTCTCTCTCCGTGTATGTTACTCAAACATTTCAGCTTGTGCCCAAAGAATAAAGTTTTCTTTTTTTTTCTCCCCCTTTACTATGTTACTTTTGCCCTTATTTTGTTCTCAGCAAATTATTTCTTGATCTTCTTTCATCATAGTTTTATTAGAATCTTCAAGAAACTCATATTTTAGTGAGAATCATTGAAATACATGTATATAACAACATGCATTTATATATGTAACTATACATCTGTATATGATTTTTATTTAAAAATATATGATCCATTTCCTATTGTTACAAAGCAGTTTACGTGCTTTCTCCTTACTTTATAGATTTTTAAATAAAATTACATCTTTGATTCAAAGGCTTAACACTTAGTAATGAAAATTCAGATGGAGAAGAGTGAAACTAAAATTTGAGCGCAGAAAAACAAACAAACAAAAAAATGAATGGAAGAGAACCTTTAATGATTTGATTCATCTCTATCCCCACCTGATGCCTAGAAAAGAGTAAACACTTCATAGCAGTGTTTGAGAACAGCTCTGGTCTCCTGCAGTTCTAGACTTCCCTGGTGGCTCAGCAGTAGAGAATCCACCTGCAAATGCAAAAGGTGTGGGATTGATCCCTGGATCTGGAAGACGCCCTGGAACATGAAATGGCAGCCCAATCTAGTATTCTTGCCTGGGAAATCCCACATTCAGAGGAGCATGGTAGGCTGCAATCCATGGAGTTGCAAAAGGCCACAAAGAGTCTGGCATGACTTAGTGACCGAGAGCACATGCATGCTCTCAGTTCTGTGACATTAGAAACTTAGGGGCCACATGTGAGAAGATGCAAACTGCTCAGATTTTTGCCATCTTCCTTAAAAGGTTAACTCTATCACTTTGAGAAATGTTAACAAAATAACATCCATATTGCTTATTTTCTGCTTTTGGGAAAAGGTCAGCTTTCCTAGAAGTACTATTTTTTATGAAACACCCAGTTTATTTCTTTTTAACGATCCTTAAAAACATTTCAATTTAATTAGACAAAAGGATGATTAGAAATATAATAGAAGCCTAAAATGAGGCATACAAATACCATCCTTCCCTCCTTCCCTCTCTCCCTACCTCCCTCCCTCCCTCTCTCTCTATATCTCTGCCTCCTCTCACATGCATACACTATTTTGGACACCATATTTGAATCTTCAAATGTGAGGACATTGCAAAACTTACATTGATGTGGGAGTTGAGCAGTAAAGCATGTCACAGTGTCAATTCATAGTTAATATGAGGTAGCGAGAACTTTTACATCCCTGTTACAAAGAAATGATCTACAAAGGCAAATTTTAGAAAGTTCAGACTAATATAGGTGACTCAAATTCTGGCTCTATTTCCATACTTTACCACACTATAGCTAAATGTATATAAGAAACTTTTCCAGAAATCAGAAGATGATGAGCAAAATAATGTTAACTATTATTTATTTATTTAACAGTATCTATTTTTGTTGAATGTTATCTATTCTTATGACACATAGTTATATGTGCTTGCAAGAGTATTTTTTCCTATTGGTTTTTGGATCCTGGAATTTTCTGTCATGTGCTTCTAAGGTTTTAGAAATAAATTTTATCCACATTAGAGGCTAATTTTGTGTGTCAGTATTTTTGCTGCAAATTGTTGATGAGGGAACTTCTATTGATAAATATTTACAGTATAGCTAATGATTTTGAAATTAATATTTGTTTTATTTTCTGAAAAGTTTTATTCTGAAACTTTTGTGGCAGTTAGGAGAGAGCTTTATGTGTTTTGCTTCATTTTTTGCATGTGAATCAGACAGGGCTGAACCCATTAGAGATTTATGAGTATGCCAAAATAGCCCCCTTAGAGTGAAATTCTATGGTTTTTACATCTTACAAAGTATGCATATCCTCTAAACGTACATTTAACTTTGAGGTCTTTAACTGATGTGGAGAGGGACAGAGGAAAGAAATACCAGAATCAGTTTTGTACCTATTCTGTGGAATCTATTACCAGGGCTCCAGACATACTATTTCTGAATTTCCAGGTATATGGATCTATAAAGAGGGTGAATTAAGATATGAGAGTTTCTCATCATGGTCTATATAAAGACTGGCAAATTTCCTATCAAGGGTCACATGGGACATACAGTCTCTGTTGCAAATCCTCAACTCTGGTAATATAGCACTAACATATTAATAAAATAATTAGTACATAAGTGAATGGATAGTGCCTCCATGGTTGCTGAAATCATCTTATTTATAAAGATAAGATGATAAGATAAAGATAAGATGATAAATAAATCATCTTATTTATCCTTCCTATCTCAAGCTGATAGTATCTGATAACTGGTATGGAAAAGACTCTGATGCTGGGAGGGGTTGGGGGCAGGAGGAGAAGGGGACGACAGAGGATGAGATGGCTGGATGGCATGACTGACTTGATGGACGTGAGTCTGTGTGAACTCCGGGAGTTGGTGATGGACAGGGAAGCCTGGTGGCTGCGATTCATGAGGTCACAAAGAGTCAGACATGACTGAGCAATTGAACTGAACTGAAATGAATCAAAATAGTATAAATTAACAAAACCACAAAGATATATTACTTCATACCTGTCAGAATGACTATTATCAAATAGTCTACATCGGTTCAGTTCAGTTCAGTCGCTCAGTTGTGTCTGACTCTTTGAGACCCCATGAATTGCAGCAGGCCAGGACTCCCTGTCCATCACCAACTCCCGGAGTTCACTCAGACTCACGTCCATCGAGTCAGTCATGCCATCCAGCCATCTCATCCTCTGCCGTCCCCTTCTCCTTTTGCCCCCAATCCCGCCAAGTCTTTTCCAATGAGACAACTCTTCGCATCAGGTGGCCAAAGTACTGGAGTTTTAGCTTTAGCATCATTCCTTCCAAAGAAATCCCAGGGCTGATCTCCTTTAGAATGGACTGGTTGAATCTTCTTGCAGCCCAAGGGACTCTCAAGAGTGTTCTCCAACACCACAGTTCAAAAGCATCAATTCTTCAGTGCTCAGCTTTCTTCACAGTCCAACTCTCACATCCATACATGACCACAGGAAAAACCATAGTCTTGACTAGACGAACCTTTGTTGGCAAAGTAATGTCTCTGCTTTTGAATATGCTATCTAGGTTGGTCATAACTTTCCTTCCAAGGAGTAAGCATCTTTTAATTTCATGGCTGCATTATATTTACATATTTAATTAAATAACCTATTTTTGATGCTCATTTAACACTAAATTGCATTTATCGTGTTTTAAGTCTTATGACAATTACCTGGTTTATGATAGGGAGTGAAACAGACACAGGCCTTTGCTCTTATAGAAATAATAGTCTACAGGTAGGAAAAAATAAAACCAAATTACATTTTCTTAAATGCTTATGTGCATGTTGGTACGTTTTATCAACGTTATGCAGTTTTATTTGATATTGATAATAGTATAGGTTTGAATTTATAATAATATTGAATACCTACTCATTTAAAGCAGTGAATGAAAAGTACATGTACATGCACACATATGGATATGGGACTTATAAATATTTAATAAAAGGATATAATATACAGGGCTTATACTTAGTATTTTGACATTAAGCAATATGCTTATGTGTACTGTTTTATATTCTCTTTAATTTATAAAGTAAAGTATTTGAATTATGACAAGTAAAATGCATATTAATGGTTTCTATATATTTATGTGCCTGTTGGATCCCATTTCTTTCTACCTGGCTAAGTTTTGGCAGGAGAGAGCAATATGTTTTATATTTTCACCTCAAGATGCACGTTTACCAGTTTCCTTTCTAATACTTTACTCTGATGAATATTGAATGTCTTATCCTCTACTAAGAATTTGATCCATAATCTCATATCACTTGGAAAACACAGGTTTTGAAATTTGGATTTTTCACTTAGTTGAGTAAAGGATATCCCTTGACAAAATTTGTATCATAATTAATGCATATCTTTAAATTATTTGACATGGCTATTGATACAGATTTTAAGCATGACCTTACTAGCATGGGAGATGAGTACAATTGTTCAATAGTTAGGACATTCTTTAGCACTACCCTTCTTGGGAACTGGGATGAGGATTGACCTTTTCCAGTCTTGTGGTCACTGCTGGGTCTTCCAGATTTGCTGACATATTGAATGTAACACCCTGATGACATCATCCTTTAGGGCTTTTAAGAGCTCTACTGGAATCCCATCATGTCTACTAGCTTTATTAACAGCAGTGCTTCCTAAGGCCCACTTGACTTTGCTTTGGCTAACCACACCATTATAGTAATCTGGTTCATTTGTATCTTTTTTATACAGTTACTCTGTGTATTATTTCCATCTCTTCTTGATCTCTTCAGCATCTACTAGGTCTCTACTGTTTATGTCCTTTATTGTCCCCATCTCTGGGCAAAATGTCCCCTTGATGTCTCCAATTTTCCTGAAGAGATCTTTAGTCTTTCCCCTCCTGCTGCTCTGTTCTAGTTGTATACACTGTTCATAGAAGAAGACCTTTTGGGCTCTCATTGCTGTTCTTTGGAAATCTGCTTTTAGTTGGTTATACCTTTCCCTGTCTTCCTTGTGTTTCACTTCTCTTCTTTCTTTAGCTGTTTGTAAAGCCTCCTCAGATAACCACTTTGCTTTCTTGCTTTTCTTGTCCTTTGGGATGGTTTTGTTCACTGCCTCCTATACAATGTTATGGACCTCTGCCCATAGTTTTTCAGGCAGTCTGCCTACCAGATCTAATCCCTTGAATCTATTTGTTACCTCTACTGCATATTCATAGGGGGTTTGATTTAAATTGTATCTGGCTGGCCTTGTGGTTTAGTTTAAACCTGAATTTTTATATGAGAAGCTGATGATCTGAGCCACAGTCAGCTCCAGATCTTGTGTTTGCTGACTGTATACAGCTTCTCCATCTTCAGCTACAAAGAATGTAATCAGTATGATTTCATTATTGGCCATTTGGTGATGTCCACGTTTAAAGTTGTCTCATGTTGTTAGAAAAGAGTATTTGCTATGACCAATGCATTCTCTTGGCAGAATTCAATTAGCCGTTGCCCTGTTGCATTTTGTTCTCTAAGGCCAAACTTGCCGGTAACTTCAGGTAACTCTTGACTTTCTACTTTGCATTCCAATCTCCAGTGATAAGTAGAACATCTGGTTTTTGGTGTTAGTTGTAGGAGGTCTTCTATGTCTTCATAGAACTGATCAACCTCAGCTTCCTCAGCATCAGTGGTAGGGTCATAAACTTGGATTTTTGTGATGTTGAATAGCCTGCCTAGGAAACCAAAATAATTCTTTAATTTTTGAGGTTGCACCCAAGTACTGCATTTTGGGCTCTTTTGTTGATTATGAGGAGTACTCCATTTCATCCAAGGGATTCTTGCCCACAGTAGTAGATATAATGGTCATCTGAATTAAATTTGTCCATTCCTGTCCATTTTAGTTCATGGATTCCTAAGATGTTGATGTTTATTTTTACCATCTCCTGCTTGACCACATCCATTTTACCTTGCTTTATGAATCTGACATTCCATGTCCCCATGCAATACTATTCTTTGCAGTATCAGATTTTACTTTCATCACCACACACATCCACAGCTGAGCATTGTTTCTGCCTTGGCCCAGCCGCTTTATTCTTTCTGGTGCTGTTTGTAGTTCTCTTCTGCTCTTCTCCAGTAGCATGTTGGACACATTCAGACCTGGGGAACTCATCTTTTGGTGTCATTTTTTTTTGTTGTCATTTTATAGAGTTTATGAGACTCTCATGGCAAGTATACTGGGGTCATTTGCCATTACCTCCCCCAGTGGGAAGTGACCAGTATGGAAAGTTAAAGTTCTGTTGTGCAAGTATTGAGCATTCTGCACTTTGTCCTGTGAAATATATGCCTGGTAACTATCATTGATGACCTGGAAAATGGAGGGATATAGAGTGTCTTGATGATGCCTTGTATTATTATTGATTTAGAATCTGCAGAGATGTATTTGACCTTGATATGGGGGAGAGAGTTAGGACAAGAAAATGACAAAATTATTTACCCCAAAGGAGCAACTTAAAGAAGAGTTTATTGATGCATCAGATTGTACACCATTTGCAATGGTCCATGAGTCTTCAAAAATGTGCACATGGGTCTGTTGTTGGCTACTGAATCCTCAAGTGCCAAGGTAACTGCCTAAAATCCAGCCAATTTTGCTGGATCCAATCTTGAGTCATTGGATTAAAGCTGAAAAGGAAGGTTGGTAGTTGGTTCAGTTCAGTTCAGTCACTCAGTTGGGTCTGACTCTTTGTGATTCCATGAACGGCAGGACACCATGACCCCTGTCCATCACCAGCTCCCAGAGTTTACCCAAACTCATGTCCATTGAGTTCGTGATGCCATCCAACCATATCATCCTCTGTCCTCCCCTTCTCCTCCTGCCCTCAATATTTCCCAGCATCATGATTTTTCAAATGAGTCAGTTTTTCGCATCAAGTGGCCAAAGTCTTGGAGTTTCAGCTTCAACAGCAATCCTTCCAATGAACACCCAGGACTGATCTCCTTTAGGATGGACTGGTTGGATTTCCTTGTATTCCAAGGGACTCTCAAGAGTCATCTCCAACACCACAGTTCAAGAGCATCAATTCTTCAATGCTCAGCTTTTTTTTTTATGGTCCAACTCTCACATCTCTACAAGACCAATGGAAAAACCATAGCCTTGACTAGACAGAACTTTGTTGACAAAGTAATGTCTCTGATTTTTAATATGCTGTTTATGTTGGTCATAACTTTCCTTCCAAGGAGTAAGCGTCTTTTAATTTCATGGCTGCAATCATCATCTGCAGTGATTCTGGAGCCCCCCAAAATAAAGGCTGCCACTGTTTCCCCGTCTATTTCCCATGAGGTGATGGGACCAGATGCCATGATCTTCATTTTCTGAATGTTGACCTTTAAGCCAACTTTTTCACTCTCCTCTTTCACTTTCATCAAGAGGCTCTTTAGTTCTTCTTCACTTTCTGCCATAAGGGTGGTGTCATCTGCATATCTGAGGTTATTGATATTTCTCCCAACAGTCTTGATTCCAGCTTGTGCTTCCTCCAGCCCAGTGTTTCTCATGATGTACTCTGCATATAAGTTAAACATGCAGGGTGACAATATACAATCTTGACGTATTCCTTTCTCAATTAGGAACCAGCCTGTTGTTTCACGTCAAGTTCTAACTGTTGCTTCCTGACCTGCATACAGATTTCTCAAGAGGTAAGGTGAGCAAATAGGACACAAAGCAGCACAACGGAAGTGCCTGCCTGCAAACAGGCAGCAACAGTGCTAAAAGCACAGGATAGTCAATAGGAAGCACCTCAACGTACAAACATGCCAGCAGACAGGTGAGCCACGTAGACAGCCAGAGCAAGAGAAGTAAGACCCCTGGTGGTGGTCCCTGCTTCAGACACCCTACTTGCTGTGCCAATATCCTTGAGCTTGCTTATTGACTGATGGCTCAGATGGTAAAGAATCTGCACTCAATATGGGAGACCTGGTTTCAATCCCTGGGTTGGGAAGATCCCCTGGAGGAGGGCATGGCAACCCACTTCAGTATTTTTGCCTGGAGAAGTGGAGCCTGGAAGGCTATGGTCCCTGGGGTTGCAAAGAGTCGCACACGACTGAGCTACTAAGCATAACACAATTGAGTGTGGACCGTTTTCCACCCAAAATCAGTTCAGATGTTGAGACAGATAGTACAGCACAAGCATCAAGAGAGTATGAAGATATCCATTACTTATATAGTCAGATTTTCTGAGTAGAAGAAGGCAGAAAAACAACCAGTGTGAAAAAGTTTCTTAGAAGGGGAGTGGCTTTGTTTATGTGTTGATTTTGGAGGCTGCAATTACCATAGGGTCACTGTTGCAGACTGGCTCTTGTAAACTTTGAACTTCCAATCTATTACCAAAGTAGGTTATAATCCAGGTTTTCTATCAGTTTACACTGATATTCATAAAAGAAAAAAGGGACATGGTGGGGCTTGAGAGATATCTCAGTCAAACATCCAAAAGGAATCAGATTCCATTTAATTACCTACTCTTTAAAAATGGTTCACACAGCTACATAGTAGAAACAGTTCAATATCATTCTAATATATGCATGGAAATAACAACCTTACCCATGACTCATAGTAGTCATTCTCAGATACTCAAGAAAGTAAAGTAACGTGGCCAAGACCTCGGTTTCAGCTTTGTGAAACCTCAGGAGAACCAGACATGGCTTATTCATACTTCCATTCTATAGAATTGTGAGATAATAATTGGAAGATATTTAAAACTACTCAGGTTTTGGTAATTTGTTACACAGTGATAGAAAACTAACACAAGCTGCATGTACATTTTTGGGCATAACTTTTTGTAAACACCTGTTTTCTTTTCTCTGGGCTAAGTGCCTGGTAGTGGAATTGCTAGGTTATTGGATAGAACTGTGTTTAACTTCATCAGACAGTGCCTGAAAAATGTTTCCCAAAGTTATTATTTCATTGTATACAGCCATGATAAATTTGAAACTAAGAGTTGAATTTTTTCATCTCTTTGAATTTTTTCAAAGATTTTATTATATTTATTTTTTAGCTTAAGTCATTTTAGATATTAAAGCAAAACTATTTTATTCTGACTTTAATTTGAATGTTCCTGATGACTAAGGAGACTAAACATCTTTACATGTGTTTATTGGTTTTTCATTCTTTTGTAATTATATATTCAACATAGCTTGCCCATTTTCAGTTGAGTTGTGTGTCTTTCTTATACTGATTTGAGTTATTTATATCTTTAAATAGTTTAGAAAAATGTTTGTAGATATATGATCAACATGCAACTTACATTTTCATTTGTTTAATGATGGCTTTGAATAACTAAAGTTTTACATTTTATTTTTTAGTTGTTGTGGGTTTTGTGTCCTGTGCACAGAATCGTGCCTATTCTATTTCTTGAAGTTATTACTTGAGAAAACTTTATAATAACCATTTTGTAGGTATATGATCATAGCCCTTTTACTTCAAGTGGCTTCAAATATGCAAGGTCATAGTTTTAAGCAAAATCATGCTTCATATATATATGTGTGTATGCTAAGTCATTTCAGTCTTGTCCAATTCTTTGCAACCCTGTGGACCTTAGCCTGCCAAGATCCTCTGTGCATGGGATTCTCCAGGCAAGAATACTGCAGTGGGTTGCCATGCCTTTCTCCAGGGGATCTTCCCAACCAAGGAATCAAACCCACATCTCTGAAATCTCCTGCATTGGCAAGCAATTTCTTTACCATTAGAGCCAGCTGGGAAGGCTGCTTGGTGCATAAGATATTTAACATCTTTAAGTGATCAGTATAATTTCAATTAGTTATTTTCATGTTTCTAATTAAATGTAACCTTTTCAAAATAGAAAAGTATTACCAAGATGATATTCTCTGAATCTCATTAAACTCAAATCAGCTTGCAAAAAAAAAAAAAAAAAAATCATAGTCTTTACATCAGATTAATATACCAATAAAGCAATACAATATAATTTCAGTTTTCCTTGTTTTCAGATTCCCTAGTTTCATACAAAGTGTTAAATAAGGACTAAGAAATTTTCAGCTTTATTCGCATCCTTCTTACTATAATTCATCTCAGACCATGTTGGTTATCTGTTTTACTCTCTCCATCCCCTAAAAAATGTTCTAACTACCAAGAAGAAAGGGACTAAGGGTGCTTCCCTGGTGGTTCACTTGTAAAGAATACACTTGCCGATACAGGAGACAGGGGTTCAGTTCCTGATCCCGAATGATCCCACATGATGTGGAGCAGTTGAGCCTGTGTGCCAAAACTACCAAGTACCACAGCTCCAAAGCCTTGGAGCCACAAGTACTGAGCCTTTGTGATGCAACTACCTAATCCCACAGGGCTTAGAGCTGGTGCTCTGTGACAAGAGTAGCCCACACATTGCAACCGCTGTTTGCCAAAACTAGAGAAAAGCCCACACAGCAACAAAGAATCAGCACAGCCAAAGATAAATGAACAAGTAAAATTTTTAAAAGAGAGACTAAGCACGGTCATTTAAGAGACACGATGATATTAACATCCTACATGTCATGGTCATGGGCACGTATTCAGAACTGCTGCATTCTAGATTTAAACTCTGATCGTCCCTACTGAAAATATTTCAATCTGTATTGAACAGTCTGCGTCATCTTGTCTTGGCCATTTTGGATGGAAGTAGCCAGAGAACTAAGCTTCAGACTAATGTACTCTTGCCTAAGATATCCTAAGTACCCTATGCTGTGTGCAATGACTTTCGTTGCAGTTGATTCATAGGATTAATCTATCGCGCTTGTTCCTTGTTTCTTTTTGTCTTTCTCTTTCTATGCCTTCTCTTGTTTTAATTGAGCATTTTATATATGATTCTTTTTTCCGCCCTAAATTAGCATGTCAACTATACCTTTAAATCAGCGGACTTTGGCTCATCTAAATCTGTGTTCCAGTGGAGCAGCCAAGTCTGTGTGTGTGCGATCAGTCCATCTGCTCTGTTGCTGTTTGTTTCAAGCGTCCTGCACAGTGTGTCCCATGTTGACCAGCTTCCCTTTCCCCTTTCATTCTCTCAGTCCTTCACTTTTTGACCATAGAGTAGGACTTTGTGTGGTTTTTCTTTGTTCGTTTGTTTCTCCTTTCAGGGTATGAAATCTAATCTCCTTTTCTCTGTTTACCAGGACCTGTCGAGTTGGAAATGTGCAGTAAATTCACCTCTCTTGCAATTACCTGCTTGTTTTAGATCTTTGGTGGTAGATACAAACCTGTGCTGACAGTATTTTAGAAAATAAAGCAGACATCTCTGAGGCACCTCCAGGTTCCTGGCAGAGTGGAGCATGTGGCCGCCTCATCTGCTTATTAATAAGCACATACAGTGACTATTTTATGAAGTTCTACAAAACAGTCTTGGTGGAACTAGTTCTATAGAAAGACAAATTTAAGGAAAGTTATATTTAGAGTTTCTTCTAGCATTGGAGCAGTGTCATGATGGTAGACAAACATAAACATCTTAGAAAATAGATGCTCGAGTAACTACTCAAGGCAAAAGAGCATGATGCTCAAAAGAGCACCATGAAGAAAATGAGGATATATTATGAAAAATGAAAAAGATACATATATACCTATATGTTCATGAGATGTGACAGTGCTATATTTATCCAAGAGAAATGTACAGGAAATATCAGTTACAAAAATTCAAGAAATCAATGCAATTGCATTGATTTTTGTCAGCACAGACAGGCCTTCTTCCATGGTGGTTGCGATCCAAGACATGAGTATTAGGAGGAATGTGAAGGAAATTTGAAGAACATTGCATGTTTATTTTTCCCCCACAGGGAATAAGAAACTCCTCTTTATAAAATCTCTGATGTTAGATAGGTAGTTCATTTTTTGCCTACTTTGACTTCAGTAGATTTTTGAATAATTTATGTAACCTCAGTGAATGGATTGACAGCTTATGTTACTTAGATCAAAGATAGTAACCATGAAATTGGACATTAACTTTGCCTTGAGTAGTTACTTGGCCATGATTCTCAGCCCTTATTGTTTTCAGTCACCAAGTGGTGTCAGATTCTTTGTAACCCCATGGACTTCAGCATGCCAGGCTTCCCTGTCCTTAAGCATGTCCTGAAGTTTGCCCAAGTTTATATCTATTGAATCAATGAGGCCATCCAATTATCTCATCTTCTTCTGCCCTTTTCTCCCTCTACCTTCAATCTTTCCCAGCATCAGGGTCTTTGCCAGTGAGTCAGCTCTTCACATCAGCTGGCCAAAATATTGGAGCTTCAGCTTCAGCATCAGGCCTTCCAATGAGTATTCAGTTTTGATTTCCTTTAAGATTGACTGGTTTTGTCTCCACCCATAGAGGTTGTTTATGATGACAAAATGGAGATCCTAGTAACCCTGTGGAACTGATTGTTCTTGAAAAACAAATACTACTGTAATTCATCCTAACTCAAGTTGTAAGGTGGAAAACATTTGATGAACATTAACATATACATGTAACCTCAGACTTGTTTATCGCGAAAGGGTTTGAGTAACTTTTTATTGTTCTATCACAAATATTGACAAAAGCTCCTAAAACATGTTGACAAATGTCTTGGCATGGTGTTAAAATTTTTACATTTCATACCAACCAGGAAAGTGGGATCTTGTGCATGCTTCATTCCCAGACATCACTGGAAAAGTCAATGACTTATCACTAAGCAGGGCCAGTAGAGACATTTAAGTGCTCCTGGACCAAAAGTAGACAGAGGAGACACAAATATATAGAGCTGGAGGTGCATTTATTATATATACTCTTTTAGTAACTTGGCAGATCTGACTCTTCAAATCCGAGTTAACTCATGAGAAGTAAAAGTGAACTATCTCTGGGTTCTGAAGTCTGGTTCCTTTTAACTAGACCAGTTTCCAGATTAAGAAGCTTCTATTGTGGTACAGCAGGGAAGGCAATGGCACTCCACCCCAGTACTCTTGCCTGGAAAGTCTGATGGACGGAACCTGGTGGGCTTCAGTCCATGGAGTCGCTAAGGGTCAGACAGGACTGGGCGACTTCGCTTTCACTTTTCACTTTCATGCATTGGAGAAGGAAATGGCAACCCACTCCAGAGTTCTTGCCTGGAGAATCCCAGGGACGGAGGAGCCTGGTGGGCTGCCATCTATGGAGTCGCACAGAGTCAGACACGAGTAGAGCAACTTCGCATCAGCAGCAGCAGCATTGTGGTACAGATATTCTGTAGTAGATTGATATTAATGACCCCAGTTTTTCACTCCTCTCTCTCTAGATATCCTTTGCCAGATAATTTTACAGAGTCCTGGTTCTCTAATATTGTATGGAACCATGTGCCTGTTTTTGCTCAAATTGTAAGAAGCTTAGAAGCTTTGTCTCATGGCTGTTTCCTATGTTTTTATCTTTTCCAACTAGAATAGAAGATGCTGTTATGTATAAACTAGGCCACTAGAAGAATAGAGACACATGGCCAGATTACCTCTTTTATCCCAAATGATAGCCAACCAAGTGCAAGTACCAGATGTGAGTGATACTAAAACAGCCAGAAAAGCTATCCAACCAAACCAAGAGTAATCATCTACTTGCAGATTTATGGTGCAAAATCATATCATTTTAAGCTGATTTCTTTGGCAAAATTATGTGCACAGTATAATCTGTGTGAGTTACTTCTCAGTCACAGTATTGACCACTGTGTGTGCAGGCTGTCTGAACCTAACTTAACTTGTGATACATTTAGAAGTATGGGTATTGTCATGCTCTGTAAAACTCTGCTGCTTTTAAGGTTTGCCTCAGAAAGCTTCATTTGCATCTAACTTCTATAGCAGCTCAGCTGGTAAAGAATCCACTTGCACCTGGGTTTGATTCCTGGGTTGGGAAGATACCCTGTGGAAGAGATAGGCTACTCACTCCAGTCTTCTTGGGCTCCCCTGGTGTCTCAGATGGTAAAGAATCTCCTGGCAGTGCTGGAGACCTGGGTTCAGTCCCTGGGTTGGAAAGATCCCCTGGAGAAATGAACAGGTACCACTTCCAGTATTCTGGCCTGGAAAATTTCATGGACTGTATTGTCCATGAGATCACAAAGAGCTGGACATGACAGAGTGATTTTCATTTTCCATGGTGTACCCCTCTATTCATAGTCCTCAGTTGACAGCATTTGATTAGGTGTGTGTGTGAAGATAGAAAAAGTAAATATAATTAATGAAAATTATTAATGTAATTATAGAAAATTAGGATAACATACAGAGAAGGCAATGGCACCCCTCTCCAGTACTCTTGCCTGGAAAATCCCATGAATGGAGGAGCCTGGTATGCTGCAGTCCATGGGGTCGCAAAGAGTCGGACACAACTGATTGACTTCACTTTGACTTTTCACTTTCATGCATTGGAGAAGGAAATGGCAACCCACTCCAGTGTTCTTGCCTGGAGAATCCCAGGGACGGGGGAGCCTGGTAGGCTGCCGTCTATGGGGTCACACAGAGTTGGACACGACTGAAGCGACTTAGCAGCAGCAGCAGCAGCAGCATCAGGACAACATAAAAACTCTAGGGACAATAAACCGTAGATTCACCTAGAGTCTAACCACTCAGAGAAGACTTATTGTTATTCTGATGTTTTGCTTTTCCTTATTTAATGAACAGATGAAGCTAGATAAATAAATGGAAGGTTTCCTTTTACCAATCTTTGGTTAAAATATATATTGATTCAAGTAATTTGTATTGAGTATCTACCATGAATTAGACATTTTAGTAGATGCTCAGTTCAAATGAAACTGTATATATGTGCAGTTTTATAACATTTTCTGTTTACCATGATTTCAGAAACAGTTTTCAATTTAAAAAATGTATACACATATTGTTTTCAAGTTTGCATCATTTATGTATGAATATATCATACTTTGAGCAAATATTACTTTTGTATCATTTATTTTTAATGTAATTTGTTTTATATATAATATATATACACATTCATATATATGTTATATATATACTCATTTATTTATATATACATATATACCCATTCATATATATATCTAAATATACATGCATACCCATATATATATATATATATATATACACACACACACACACATGCATTCATATCATCCCTGGTTTGGGACGATCCCTTGGAGGAGGGCATGGCAATGGCAACCCACTTCAGTATTCCTGCCTGGAGAATCCCTATGGTTGGAGGAGCCTGGACAGCTGCATTCCATGAAGTCACAGAGTTGGACATGACTTAACACACATATTAACTTATATAATAAAACAATGAATAAAATATGCGTATATAATAGGCTATTATTTATCGTGGTTTTGTTGGTCAGAAGTACCTCCCTCCTCCTGGTGGATCTGACCAGACTGGTCATTTTCAATAGAACATTGGGAGCTTGAGTTCTCTCAGTGGGTTTACTCAAAGCATCCAGGATTTATTTAAAACCAAAATAATTGGGAACCATTCAGACTCAATGTAATGGTGTTAAGAATGGTTTTCAGATTCAGAGGATTTCAAAGATCCAAGTCTGAACATTAGAACATGAAGAGAATAAGTTTGGGGTTAAAATGAAGAAGATCTTACTGAAGATTCTGTTCACACATAGTGCCCGTTCCTGTCTCTGCACTGATCAGGATATTGGATCAAGCATGTATATACTCATCAAGGAAAAAGCCACCCATATGCCAAAGTTCTCCTTTCTCCCTATCAAAGCTGAACAGAATCCAACTGGGCTGTTTTTCATTTCTATCTTGGTGAATGTCCAGCTGATTAGAGTTAATCTAAGGTTGTGGTGATTAATTATAGCATTAACAATTCAACAGGGGCTCCTGGATATATGACTTAAACTAAAAGAGTTAATTTTTTAGTGGAGTTCCATGGCTGAGGAAAGTAAATACAAGACAAATCAGCCCTCAAATGCCTACTGGCACTTACTACTAATTTTCCTACTTGGATGCAGAATCTTTTGATTGACATTACAGGGAATTCAATCACAAAATAGCTGTCAGCTGTTTTATGTTCCTGTTCATTCACGTAACCACTTCCCTTTGGCATTTATATCAAATAAATTTCTTGACCATTCAGATCCTTATGATCACTGAAAAGATAGCAATTGGATTTTAGTAATCAGTGCTTAAAAAAACTATTACAAACCATTTAAGATATACTTTGCTTATTTTTATGTGCTACAATTTTCTCTTTCTTTCTGTACTTTCATTTAAAAGAGGTTGAAGGGAAAGCTAATGGCAGATTTCTGATAGTTTACCTCTATTGACATTACAAATCCTGCTGTCTGACAGTAATCCTCCTTAGCATGAATGATTCAGGGAATTGCCTGGGACTATATAATAAATTGCAGAAAGAATTTAAACTATAACACTAGCATAAAACCTTTGTTTTTTCTCAATGAGTAAGGACATTTTAAAAGATGAAAATTAATGTGCTGAAGTCTGAGGCAAAGCATAAGGGGTAAAGATAGCCCATAACATTTTGAGAAAGGACAAGGTCAGCATATGAATTAACAAGGTAGAGATTTATGATGAAGCATTAAACTTGGCAGGCAAATAGACTACCTGGAATCTATGATGGTCAAAGGTAGCACTACCAGGGACTGATTTAAGACTGAAGGTCTTAGTAACTGAATTATTGAATCTAAATCAATTCTGAAAATTCTGGCGCATTACTGTGAAATTACTTTCCTAAAGTTATTGGAGGCAAGTTTTTCTCTACTCTGTTAAAATTTAAAAATCGCTTTCGAAAAAAAGAAAATGAAAACTATATCCTAAGTTTAATTCCTTGCCTAAGAAACATCCAGAAATTATAATTCTAGGTGGTTAAGGGCCATGGAAAAACAAGTAATTTATATTATAATATTACAAAATATTGCAGAGTAGAAAAACACTAGTAAACTGTACTCAATTTTATTCACCTGAAAATATTTGTGAGTTAGCCAACAATAAAATTATTAAAATGGAATGAATAGTGGAATATTCAGTATTTAAGTCAAAAGCTAGTAGGGAAATAAAATGATTCATAAATGTGTTTCAAGTGTGAAGATGCAGAAAGTGAGCATCACACTCAACAGTACCAGCACCCTACATATGTAATGGAACACAGGTCAAGTGAGTTGTATCAAGTTCCTTGGAGCAGTAAAATGTCAATGCCACTATTATTTTACTTAAGAGGTGTGTGTGTGTGTGTGTGTGTGTGTGTGTGTGTGTGCTCAGTCACTCAGTCATGTCTGACTCTTTTTGGAACTCCAGGGACTGGCCTGCTTGGCTCCTCTGTCCATGGGATTCTCCAGGCAAGAAAACTGGAATGGGTGGCCATGTCCTCCTCCAGGGGATCTTCCCAACCCAGAATTGAACCCAGGTTTCTGGCATCTCCTGCATTGGCAGGCAGATTCTTTATAACTGTGTCACCTGGGAAGCCCTAAGTTTGAGACCCTGTGACTAATTTCCAAAGTAGCCTTTTTCAATAATCTCACATATTTATTCATGATAGGGAATTTTCAGTGTCAGTTTGGTTGGGCTAAGGGATACCTCAATCGCTGGTAAAACATTATTACTGGGTGGGTCTGTGAGGGATGAGGACCCAGAAGAGATGAGGATCTGAATCTGTAGACTTAGTGAAGAAGATCACCCGCCCCTGTGTGGGGGATCATCATCCAGTTCATTGAGAGCCTGAGTACAATAGGTAGAGGAAGAGTGAGTCCACTTCCTTCTTGAGCGGGGAGATCTGTCTTCTCCTGCCCTCAGACACCCAGCTCTTCTGGTTCTCAGGCCTTTGGATTGATTAGGATTTGGACTATTGACTCCACTATTCTCTCTGGTTCGGGTCAGAATTAGAGATTTATTATTAGCCAATCAGGGATTTATCCTAAGAGATTAGCTCACATAGTTATGGAGGATAAATTCATGATCTACTGTCTGTAAAGTGAAAAAACAAATGAAGCCCAGGAAACTGTTGGTGTGGTTCTAAAGCTTCCCTAGTGGTTCAGACAGTGAAAAGTGTGCCTGCAATGTAGACCTGAGTTCAGTCCCTGGGTAGGGAAGATTCCCTAGAGAAGGGAATGGCTACCCACTCCAGTATTCTTGCCTGGAGAATTCCATGGACAGAGGAGCCTGGCAGGCTTCAGTCCAGTGGGGTCAAAAACAGTTGGACATGACTGAGCAACTAACACTTTCACTTTCCATATACATATCCTATTGGTTCTGAAGGAGATCAGCCCTGGGATTTCTTTGGAAGGAATGATGCTAAAGCTGAAACTCCAGTACTTTGGCCACCTCATGCGAAGAGTTGACTCGTTGGAAAAGACTCTGATGCTGGGAGGGATTGGGGGCAGGAGGAGAAGGGGACGACAGAGGATGAGATGGCTGGATGGCATTACTGACTCGATGGACCTGAGTCTGAGTGAACTCCGGGAGATGGTGATGAACAGGGAGGCCTGGCGTGCTGCAATTCATGGGGTCGCAAAGAGTTGGACACGACTGAGAGACTGATCTGATCTGATCTGATTGGTTCTGTTCTCTGGAGAACCCTCACTCTCATAAGTATTTATAATTTGTGCATGTAAGATGCACATTCATCACTCTAAGTGACAATTTCTTCAGCCACTGTCTTCCCTTTTAAGCATAGCCTCATAAATGAAAACAACTCTATCAATCAGATCAGTCGCTCAGTCGTGTCCGACTCTTTGCGACCCCATGAACTGCAGCACGCCAGGCCTCCCTGTCCATCACCAGCTCCCGGAGGTCACCCAGACTCACACCCATCAAGTCAGTGATGCCATCCATCAGTAGCTCTCACCAAAATCTAGACCCGGTTAGTTAGGTGACAGGAATTTGCTGTCATCAGGCAAACATACTGAAATCTTTTACTGGTTTGTGATTACATTTTATTGACCACAGAGCACTCATGTCTTCGATATTTTTGGCCTCACAGTTGCTTCACCAAAATTTAAAGCTATGTTTCCAGACAATACTACCTCTCTCAGCTCCTAGAAACTGAAGAACATTTATCACTTGTCTATCTTATGAATCCTAGAGAAGCCACCATCAACCCTGGGATTCTAACTAATTTCCCTCAATAAACCTTCACAGTACTTCTACTGGGAAATTTTTACAGTCATTTTATTGAATTTTGTGAATTATATATTAAGGATATGAACACATTTTTCACCCTTGAAAAATTTTCAAATTTTGTTGAATTTTTCTGTGTATGGTAATTTTGCTTGTTTTAAAACTACCAGCAGATTGTTTTAAATGTTCTGGTCATAATATCTATTTATACATATTTTTTTCATGAATCTTAAGGCTTAAAAGCTTTCCCCAAGATTAAATTTTTTCTACCTTTGTACTAAATGTATACAATTATACTTATCACTATGACTTGTGTGCCTCTTTTTACATTATTTAAAGATTTTCCTACACTAAACAAAGTACTTTAAACACCCTATGCTTAGTAAATTTATTTTGATATTGAATCAAGCTGGCTTGCTATTAAAAGTAACTGGAAATGAAAATGACATGTGATTGTTTTTTCACAAATTTCTTATATATTAAATTTGGTTTATGCTGGTACTCTTTCATATATAGGTTAAATATACCACTAAAATGAAATAAAATAGGATATTAAAGATAGTTTCCAATTTTTTAAAGCATTGGTAGTAATTATACTTGTGTAGAGAATCTGATAATTTCTTACATTTTTAAATAAAATTATGAAATTCCCTCCAATAACAAAACAATGGAATAACTTAATGTTAGAAAATTATATAATTCATAGCAAATTAACAAATTATTAAGGACATTACTTTTAATTATAAGTTTTTACTTATGGATGAATAAATAATTATGAAATATTACCTAAAGCATATAAAGTAATACAGTGGAAAATTTCTTCTCTTAGTTAAAAATTATTGCTGCATATTATGAATATAGAACCAAGAAATAGAAAACAACTCCAAAATTCTAATTACCAGTTTAAGAGTGGGCTATATGCTTATATTGGAAAACTTGTCTTATTTTTGTATATTTCTCTTTGTAGCACATCCTTGATTTCCTATACATTCTATTTTCTTTAATATATTTGTGAGCCTTTGTGAAATTAACAATTCTTATGTGAGAAGGCAATGGCGCCCCACTCCAGTACTCTTGCCTGGAAAATCCCATCGATGGAGGAGCCTGGTGGGCTGCAGTCCATGGGGTCGCAAAGAATCGGACAAGACTCAGCGACTTCACTTTCACTGTTCACCTTCATGCACTGGAGAAGGAGATGGCAGCCCACTCCAGTGTTCTTGCCTGGAGAATCCCAGGGATGGTGGAGCCTGGTGGGCTGCTGTCTCTGGGGTCGCACAGAGTCAGACATGACTGAAGCAACTTAGCAGTAGCCATAGCATGGGATAAAATAATAACATTTGTAAACTTGTGTTATCTAGTTTTATCTGCACTGAAGAGATGTTATCTGACACCCATGTGCAATATTTTTGAATGAGAAAAAAATAAAGAACAGCATTTTCAATGTGCATACTAAAAAGATTATTTCCAAACTGTTTTTTCATAGGATATAGACATGTCAATAAATTGCAGAGTGGCAATCCATATACAAATGAAGCCCTTAACTAGCTCAGTAAATGAAAAAAATGAAATTTAACATTCCTTATTTTATTGAATATTTTCAGGAAATCACTCTCTGTGAATTTAGGGATCATCTTGTAAATAATCTACAGAGACAATGATTTTAATAATCTAGAACTCCACACCCCTGAGGTTATTTTTTCCTAGCATTCATCATCTTATTTTACCAATATGTTGTAGGCTTACCCATTAAAAAACTGGAACCTTTCTATATTAAATATCCAACACTGAGTTTTCTGCATACCACCCCGTACATTTCCGATCACTTTCTCTAATATCCCAATTCTATCAGTACCTCAAACTTTCCAGAATATTGAACTGTGGATCCAACCACTTTCCACTGTCTTTCAATCATGTCTTCACTTCTGTCCTCCTTCAGTTGAAATCTCATGATCAATCATGATCAAAACTGGCATTCATTCACCAAACTTTTGCCCCTCAATCATTTAGTTTTAGGGTCTTAAAAAATACAGCCTCCAGTCACTGCAGCTCTCCATTTATGTCTTCACTGCATGAATGCTACTGAAAGTGTCTGGATGTAACCCTTCTACTATATACTCACAGCACTGCTAACTGGTTTCACTTTAAACTCACAATTTGCAAACTATGAGTGGATCTGTTGTATATTTCTCTTGTCTATGTACTCTCCCCTTCTCCTGCTAAAATATTATATTATTTCTCCTATCTCTTTAAACCCCCAACATTCACTGCATTCTCCTCATTCTCAGATGATGACCTTATTTTCTATTCTACCAGTAAAGAAAATAAAATCAAAAGGGAACTTAGATTTCCACTACTACATCTTCTATGCCTTCCTGCTATCTTCTCTTTCACTACTATGAAATAAATATTCAGTGCCTTTGGCTAGAGACAACCCCTAATCTTATTCAGTAGAGTCTATGTGTCTAAACCACTCAAGAATATCACTATAGCAATTCTTCTCTGTCTCTTTCATGTGTCACTGATTTTCCCTTCTCCAATAAAATATTCCACAAAATATATAATTCTATCTCATTAAGAAAGAAAATCTAACTTGAAAAACTCCTTTAAAAGTTATATGTGTTACCAGTGCAAAATCTCTCCTCTCACTCTCTTTTACACTCATTTTAAAATTAATTTTTATTGGACTATCTCTGCCCAAAATATAGTGTTGGTTTTTACTGTACAGTAAAGTGAGTCAGCTATATATATACATACATCCCCTCTTTTTGGGATTTCCTTTCTATGTAAGTCACCATAGAACACTAGCTTATTATTAGTTGTCTATTTTATACACTGTATCAATAGTGTATATACATAGGCTTTTGCATTTACTGTTCTACTTAAAGTACTCATGTCAATTTACCGATGACTTCAAATTGCAAAATCCTATGACTTTGTCTTAACTCTCATATGATTTGACTTGTAAGTAGAATTTGTTGCTGCTGCTGCTAAGTCGCTTCAGTCGTGTCCGACTCTGTGTGACCCCATAGACAGCAGCTCACCAGGCTACCCCATCCCTGGGATTCTCCAGGCAAGAACATTGATGCAGGTTGCCATTTCCTTCTCCAATGCATGAAAGTGAAAAGTCAAAGTGAAGTCGCTCAGTCGTGTCTGACTCTTAGCAACCCCACAGACTGCAGGCTACCAGGCTCCTCCATCCATGGGATTTTCCAGGCAAGAGTACTGAAGTGGGCTATGCATTCTTTTCTCCCTTGACCTTAATGCTAGATCCGTGTTCTATGTCAAAATTTTGTTCAATTTTCAGCTCTCTGGTTTCTTATATCTCTCTTAATTTGGAATGATGGAAATATCCCAAACTCAATCCTTTGAAATATTCCATGGGATTCTCCAGGCAAGAATACTGGAGTGGATAGCCATTCCCTTCTCCAGGGGATCTTCCCTACCCAGGGATCAAACCTGGGTCTCCTGCATTGCAGGCAGCTGAACATCTAAGCACAAGGGAAACCCACATAATTAATATAAACATAAACTTAACTAGTTACAACATAAACACCAGATATTTTCCTCCAAACCTGCTTATTTCACGTGCTACATCATTATGATATAAAGTAACATAATTTTTTCAGTTGTTAGTACTTAAGTTCCGGAGAAGGCAATGGCACTCCACTCCAGTACTTCTGCCTGGAAAATCCCATAGGTGGAGGAGCCTGGAAGGCTGTAGTCCATGGGGTCGCTGAGGGTTGGATACAACTGAGTGACTTCACTTTCAGTTTTCACTTTCATGCATTGAGAAGGAGATGGCAACCCACTCCAGTGTTCTTGCCTGGAGAATCCCAGGGATCTGGTGAGCCTGGTGGGCTGCCGTCTATGGGGTCACACGGAGTCGGACATGACTGAAGTGACTTAGCAGCAGCAGTAGCAGTACTTAAGTTCTAGAGTCAACCTTGAAATCTCCTTTCTAACATGTTCCATTTGATCTCTCAGCGAATCTTATTTTTCATACCTACAAATTATATCTAGAATGTGGCAGACTACTACTAAGTTAAACCAAGTCATCACCAGTGGTTGATGGTTTAATTGCCATAGATTATTTTCTGGATCTATCTGGTAGGAAATGGCAAGCCACTCTAGTATTTTCGCCTGGGAAATCCCATGGACAGAGAAGCCTGGTGGGCTATAGTCCATGGGGTCACAAATGAGCTGGACCTCACTTAGTGACTAAACAAGAACACCTGCTTCTATTTTTACTTCTCTATTAATTTACACTTTAAAATGCTACCAGAAAGGTATACCTTTTAATCACTTAAATGTATTGATTAAAGAAAATATCAATTATATAATTCACAGTCCAATTAGGAGACAGAAACCACACCGTATTTTAAAGAGAACAATTTAATACAAAGGATATTTATGTCTGAAAGAGTAATGAAGATATAAAAAGCAGCCACTATTCCTAGGTCTGAGAAAAATCACCAAATGGAGATTGATATCACTGATTTCCAACCAGACATTGTTGGACAGGGCATGGCTATGACTAACTGGATAGTAGAGAGTTGCTGCAATTGAAATGTAGATGAAGGAAGGATGAAATGCCAGTACAAACTGAAATACCTCAAAATTTCCCCCGAAGATAGGGAATAAATGCGCAGATCTCTGTTACAATATTTCCTCTGTCATAATTACCAGCTAGTGTTGAAGCAACTGTTTAACACTCTTTGATAATATCTATTTGAGGTTCTTTGTTTAACTCTGTTAATTGAATTGACCATTAATTTTAGTAAATTATTTTATAATTAACTCACTTGATTAAATATATAATTATCAGTGTATTGTTTTGAGGACTTTGTCTAACCCCTGCCCAAGTTTGTGATGATTTTTGTATTCCTGGGAAAAAAAAAATCAGCAAGCAAATGATGTAACTGGTAAAAGTCTAAGCAGAAAAATCAAGTAGTAAAAAGATACAAGTAAAAATATATGTATGATTACATGGAATATATATATATATATGCATTGTATATACATTGTAAATATGTGTGTATAGAAATATGTTTATATAGAAGACTTTTAGAATGATACTTTAAAAATGGAATTTAAAAAACTAGTCATATGTAATCAAAATAACAATTTAGCAAATATTTGCATGTTAACGTTTACAGTCAGTTCTTACTAAGAAAAATACTAAGTAAAATGCATAATATAAATAAGGAAAAAGTACACAGAAAACAGAATCTGTGTAGTAATAGATTCAGAGTAGTATGACTATGTGGTTAGAAAATGAAATGTTCTATTTATATGGTTAGAAAATGAAAGTGTTTCTTGTAAAGCTATTTACAAAATAACCATTTATAATAAAGTATCCAATTTTAAGTGCCAAATCCATTTTGTTAACTATGAATCTATGCATTTATGAATACAGATATTACTGAATTTATTAATCATGAAAGCAAACCCTCCCAAGATAAATTTATATATTTTCATGGTGATTGTCAGCATGATGCTAATCCTTGAAACAAAAGGAAATCAGAAAAATATACACATATATCTAATATACCTTTATTTATATTGTGTATGAAAGTGAAAATGAAGTCACTCAGTCATGTCCAACTCTTAGCGACCCCATGGACTATAGCCTACTAGGTTCCTCCACCCATAGAATTTTCCAGGCAAGAGTACTGAAGTGGGTTGCCATTTCCTTCTCCAGACGATCTTCCCAACCTAGGGGATCCTGCATTGTAGGCAGATGCTTTACTGTCTGAGGGATTTATAATTTAGATAAAAGTTTTGTCAAGTAATATGTCAAGGCATATTTATATAAGGTAGATTTTATAGATAATACAATCTTAGACTAAGATATGTAAACTTTTTAGTGTTGTTATTAGTCTATTGTAAACAAAAGTCTAAAATCTAGTTCAAAAACAGTCATATTTATATAATATTAAATTTGATGAACATATTTATAAAAAATAATTACTACTACTAAATATGAGCTAAAATACATTTTAAAATGGAATTCTAAAAATATAGAGACAAAAGATATATTCTAAAGGCTAACATATTATGCATTTTTATCAACCTCCTCCAAAATTCATGCTAAACAATTGCATTTTCCTCCAGGTTTGCTTTTAATTTTTTGCAGTTGCTCCAAGTCTTCACTCATTTTTATCCCAATAGACAAAGACTATTCGATGTTACCTTTCAAAGAAGCAATGAAAGTGTCAGCAAATCCCAAATCCTCAGTTTTCTGACTCTTTTTTAGGGAAACCCTTCATATTTCTAAGAATCATTTTTTCACCTCATGAATAGAGTATAGATAATGATATATCATTTGTAGAACTTTACATCAGTAATGTATATGCAAGACACATTACATGGCAAGCACTCAATTGTACCTATTGTTAAATTTAATGTTACTTTTTGTATGTTACATTTATACACACACACACATATAATTTTAATTCATAGATCAAATGTAACAATTTGCAATTATTCTTTTGTTTTTACATTTTTTAGTATAGTTGATTTACAATATTGTGTTAGTTTCAAGTTTATAAAAAGTCAATCAATTATACATGTGCATATACATATATGCAGTTGGAATTCTTGTTCAGAATTTTGAACTAGTGAAAAGTACTCTTGTTAGAGGCTATCTTATAAAACAAAATAAAAAAGAATTAAATCATGATACTAAATAAATTTTCCAGTGGTTCATCGATCACTTGTTTTTTTAAAAAAGCACTAAACTATATCTTGGCTAGTGGCTGTGTGGAGATAGAATACTGTGAGTTCTGCTTTGGGGATTAATCACTATCCTAGAAAATATGTGTACATTTGAGATTTGTGGCCATGCTTTTGTTAAATAAAATGTGTTTATATCAATATGATATTAGCATTAGCAGATAAAACAATAAAGCTTAGACATTTCATACTTTTATCTCCTCATAACACACAAAGCAAAACATACATACAATAAATTTCTGATAGTTACAGAATGGCTATGTACTAGTTCAATGCAGTTCAGTCACTCAGTCGTGTCCAACTGTGACCCCATGGACTGCCGCACGCCAGGCTTCCCTGTCCATCGCCATCTCCCAGAGTTTACTCAAACTCGTGTCCATTGAATCAGTGATGCCATCTAACCATCTCATCCTCTGTTATCCCCTTCTCCTCTGGCCTTCACTCTTTCCCAGCATCAGGGGCTTTTCAAATGAGTCAGTTCTTCACATCAAGTGGCCAAAGTACTAGAGTTTCAGCTTTAGCATCAGTCCTTCCAATGAATATTCATGACTGATTTCCTTTAAGATGGACTGGTTGGATCTCCTTGCAGTCCAAGGGACTCTCAACAGTCTTCTCCAACACCACACTTCAAAAGCATCAATTCTTTGGTGCTCAGCTTTCTTTATAGTCCAACTCTCACATCCATATGTGAGTACTGGAAAAACCATAGATTTGACTAGATGGACCTTTGTTGGCAAAGTAATGTCTCTGCTTTTTCTATTCTAAATTTTTCAGTTAGAATATACTTTTCATGAAAGCTCAGTGTACAATGAAAATTAACATGCATATTTTACTGATGAAGGTATTAAGTCAAAGACAGTTAAAGAGAAAGCCAAAGTTCACACAGATAGGACATGATCAAATGAGAGGCTACTCAACCATTCACATCTTTGCCTCTCAAGAAAAATGCTAGCTCTTCCAAGGGTCATATAGTAGTTCTCTTTCTCTCCCTTCTTTCTCTTTTTGTAAATTTGTATATGAATCCCTCAGGCTTTCAATTAAAGTAATGCCCACTTGGTTGGCATTGAAATATTCTTATTCATTTCAGTTTTAACTGGGAAAAGGCAGATAGGCCTATCAAATTAAGTAGCATCATTAATGAATCTATTTGAAAAGCAATTCAATGACCCTGTTCTTTATGTAGTAACTATTCATGGCAATGTCCTTCATTCTCTAAATGTTGTAATAGGGGAAAAAATCCAATAAACAGGAAAACAGAATGAGGCTTCTTATGGCAAACACTCCAGTACAACTTTATAATGAAGTTTGAGCAGATCATTTAGACTTACTTTGTTTCTGTTTCCCCAACTAGTACACCCAGAAGTCCTTTTTAATTCATATATGTTCCACATAAATATTAGGTATAATTTGGATTATGTATTTTGTGTTCTATCATATTTAAATTGGAGGTAACTTACTGTTAAGTATAGAGTGTGGTTTGAGTGTTGTAAGCTTTGTATATAAAACATCTTGCCATAATATCATGTTTGCTACAAGTATGCTCATTGTAAGTCAGACATCCGCTTACATATAAATTATCTATTCATTTGCTTCAGAAAACTTCACATAGACTACAGTTTTGCTATTCAATATTTCTTTTCTGATGGTAATAAGCGATAATAATAAGCTTAAGTAGGAAAACAAGTTTTAGGCAGGAATCACAGCCCTTGAGAAAATGATGGAGCATTTCTGTGCACCAGTGATAAAAATCTGTTCTGTAGGGATGCTCATTTGACAAGTTGCAGAAGAAATTATTGCTTCAATATTTATATCTCTATTTCTCTGTGTCTAATTTAATGACTCATTTAACATGCTTGTAATTCCTGAGATAATATTAGAAATCTGTTGCATAATTATGCCTCAGTTCTTACATGGTATTTAAATTCCAGGCCATTATATATTATTGATCTACTAAGATTATAATTTGAAACTTAACTCCTTACTGACTGAAATTAACTAATGTTGAAAGTATGTTTGTCCTCTTATGATAAATCATCTTTTCATTTGATCAAAGTATAAAATTGGCAGTAAAGAAGCTTTATGTTAGAGAAGCAAGATGGTGGTAAAATGCCAATAAATTTTAGGAACACAATTATCTCTGAAAGCAAGTTCTTGTCTGGTGTTAAGTTGCTTCAGTCATGTCAGACTCTTTGTGATTCCATGGCCTATAGCCTGCCAGGCTCCCCTGTCCTTGCGATTTTACAGGCAAGAATACTGGAGTGGGTTGTCATTTCCTCCTCCAGGAGACCTTCCAGACCCAAGATTCAGACTAGCTTCTTTTAGGTCTCCTACATTGGCAAGCTGGTTCTTTAACACTAGTGACATCTGGGAAGCCTCTAAGTTCTTGTCTAGGGCACATCTTATTAGATTGCTACATTTCAGAAGCTTCTGCAGCTGCATGCATCTTTGTTGATATAAGGTACCTAAAATAGCATTATCTCCATGACCCAGAAAGTCAGTTAAAAGGCAGCCTTGGTTGTAATGATATCATCCACATTTCATGTCTGCACCTAGGAAGTAACGAGGCAATAAAAGCTTCCCCAATAACCCTAAATACTAGATTTAACAGTGATGTTATATATTAGAGAAAAAATACAATACAGTTTTGCCTTATCTCCTGTCATTCAATATTTCTACAGACTACTTTTTAAAATTCTAAATATGTTACTTACAAAATATTTTTAAAATGTGTTGTTTTGCTCAAAATTTATGTTCAGATCCTTTTTCAGAAGATCAGCTTCACAGATTCCTCCAAGTCCTCCCATAGAGGTTTAAAAATGCCTGCTTCAGAAGAACTACTTAACATGGTCCTCCAGTACTGTTGGGAGCCGGTTTGAATTAGTGCTCCACCCTTGGCAAAGGTCATGAGGAAGGAGGCTTGACATACACAAGGGTGGGGTCGAGCCTCAGGAGCCCCTTGGAGGTTCTCGAGCATCTACCCCCATAGCCAGAGCCTGCCTACTTTACTACCTGTGCTTTCACCTACACTTCTGACTTTACGGGGGGCTGTCCCCCACTACCTCTCTCTGAAAGAAGAGTTAACTTAAAGCTTCAGTTAATAAAAATTCCTGGATGTGACAGTGTTTTAACCTACAAACTCCTCTGAAGGTTCTTTAGCCCACCTGACAGGCTTGTCCAGCCACATGTGATTACTCACAGCCTCCCAACAGTGGGAGGCACGAGATACTCTTAACCTTCTAAAAACAGGTTCTTTAGAGAAGTCAGAAAACTATTAGCATAAGTATAATGGGCTGATTAGAAATTGTATTGGTGAAGGGTTTTTCACTTGTTGGGCCAATGTTTGCTGCTAAGTCTCCATATCCCTTACCTACTGTGTCCTTGGCAGTGTATTGAAATGTAAGTAGTAGCCTTAATGTTTGTAACCTGGGACCCTTGAGTACAACCCACCACAACTTTGCCCTATAGATATGCAACGCCAATGCTTTTGGAGGGTGGCGCCTGACTTTAAAATAATCACCTTTAGAGAAAATAAGTTCCTTAAAACGTTAATAGGCCTCTGGGCCAGAAGATGATGTAACACCCCTAAGACCTCTGTATACATTTGTATGAAGCACCTGACTTTGATAAAGTTCAGGGCTGCTGACCCCACGTGACTCCTGTATAACATCTCGGTGTATAAAAGTAGACCATGGAAAATAAAGAAGGGGGATCAGTTCCTGGAAAGACTGGTCTCCCCATGTCGCTCTCTCTCTCAAATTCTGGCTGAATCTCCATCTGGGACGCGGAACCCACCATGCTTACTAATTATGCCTGGGCTTCTAAGATCGGACCGGGGAGGCCTCAGTGTCTCCTCTCCTTCAGGAGAACGGAAAGACGCCTGCGGCCTACGTAAGTGGTGCAAACTTCTTGTCTTGAAGTTTTATTGGTCCCCCACGTAAACCAAGCTACTCAGCCTCTTTTCTCCAATGAATTTTCCTACTGAGCTATCCTCGTTCCATTATTCTTTATATCTCTAATTATAACTATTGTATCCTGATTCTCACCGACACCGTCTACACCTTGAACTCCCTGGATCAGCTGGGGCTGGTCCCCAGCACAGTAGTATTTAACATAAACGAGCTTACCTAAATCTACTTTGAACCTTTGAGATAAGCCTACTTGCATATAGGTGAATATATTTCTGTTTCATCAGAAAATTTTTAAAAAGTCTGAATTAATTAAGCTATTGTGTGATGAATGACAAGGTATTATAGTACAGAAAGTCATAAAGCAGGCACTAATTCCTTCAGAAGACAAAAGGGAAGATCAGATCAGATCAGTCGCTCAGTCGTGTCCGACTCTTTGCGACCCCATGAATCACAGGACGCCAGGCCTCCCTGTCCATCACCAACTCCCGGAGGTCACTCAGACTCATATCCATCGAGGCAGTGATGCCATCCACCCATCTCATCCTCTGTCGTCCCCTTCACCTCCTGCCCCCAATCCCTCCCAGCATCAGAATCTTTTCCAATGAGTCAACTCTTCGCATGAGGTGGCCAAAATACTGGGGTTTCAGCTTTAGAATCATTCCTTCCAAAGAAATCCCAGGGCTGATCTCCTTCAGAATGGACTGGTTGGATCTCCCTGCAGTCCAAGGGACTCTCCAACACCACAGTCCAAAAGCATCAATTCTTCGGCGCTCAGCCTTCTTCAGAGTCCAGCTCTCACATCCATACATGACCACAGGAAAGACCATAGCCTTGACTAGGCGAACCTTTGTTGGCAAAGTAATGTCTCTGCTTTTGAATATGCTATCTAGGTTGGTCATAACTTTCCTTCCAAGGAGTAAGTGTCTTTTAATTTCATGGCTGCGGTCACCATCTGCAGTGATTTTGGAGCCCAGAAATATGAAGTCTGACACTGTTTCCACTATTTCCCCATCTATTTCTCATGAAGTGATGGGACCAGATGCCATGATCTTCGTTTTCTGAATGTTGAGCTTTAAGCCAAACTTTTTACTCTCCACATTCACTTTCATCAAGAGGCTTTTTAGTTCCTCTTCACTTTCTGCCATAAGGGTGGTGTCATCTGCATATCTGAGGTTATTGGTATTTCTCCCAGCAATCTTGATCCCAACTTGTGTTTCTTCCAGTCCAGTGTTTCTCATGATGTACTCTGCATATAAGTTAAATAAAGAGAAGGGAAGATATTTTCTTTAATTGGCCAAGGTATCTACTAACAGTTTCATAAAACAAAGTTTGGAATGTTTCGTTTTTCTCTGGGTTAGGTTTTATGCTTTATTGGAGCTCAAATTTCCTTGTGTATCATTTATATTTTAAATTAGGTTATTTAATTTATAAAAATATGTTCTGGGTTTAGAGATGCAACACATAGTACCATCAGATCTTTTCCTTCTCAAATTACTGTATTTGATCTCCCCTTCATTCTTTGCCTGCCTGCCTTCCTCTCTTCCGTCCTTTCTCTCTCTCTCTCCTCTTTTGACATGCTGTTTTTTCCTTGTGAAATATAGATATTTATTTTCTTCATTCCCACTGACATAGATTTCATGGTCATTTATAAAGAGAAATTTCCTGCAACTTTTTTAATGAGGTTAGTGCAGATCTTAATAGCTGTTTAAAATTCAGTGTTCTGTTGCAGGAAGGGGGGACCCCTTCCAGGACCTGAAACTGGGCTCTTGTCTAAGACTCAGAAATGAATTGTCCAAGGAGACACATGTGCTGACAAAGCAAGAGATTTTATTGCGAAAGGGCACCCAGGTGGAGAGGAGTAGGGTAAGGGAACCCAGGAGAACAGCTCTGTCAACATGGCTTGCAGTCTTGGGTTTTATGGTGATGGGATTAGTTTCCAGGTTGTTTTTCACCAATCGTTCTGACTCAAAGTCCTTCCTGGTGGTGCACGCCTTGTTCAGCCAAGATGGATGCCAGAGAGAAGGATTCTGGGAGGTTGCTGGACACGTGGTGTCTCCTTTTGACCTTTCCCATTCTTCCCGTTGGTGCAGGCTTATTAGTTCCATGTTTCTTACCAGGACCTTCTGTTGTAAAACAACTCCTGCAAATGGTTACTATGGTGCCTGGCCAACGTGGGTGGTTTCAGTCAGTGTGCTTCCCCTAACAACTCCATCCTATTTTTTTTTTTTTTTTTGTAACTGAGTATGGGCAAAGAGATGCTTTATCTAATTATGAATTAATAATAGATTTTCCATGACTGAGTCACATTTCAGAGGACTCAGTTGTAGTAAGCCTATTATTATTTTACAGTTACTAAGTGGTATGTGTTGCTTTTTGTTATTTGGCTGTCTTTTACTGTATCTAATAAGATGATTATACTACCACTTAAAACATGTTTTAATGGCTACATAGAAATACTACATAGAGATTCATTTTGATATATGGCAAAACCAATACAATATTGTAAATTTAAATAAAATTAAAAAAAGAAATACTACATAGAAATTTCAGAAACTAAAGCAAAGATATCCAGTATTCTACCAAAAGATAGAATTATTTATGACTTACCAAGCTTATTTCTCATGCTTTTAATGAGCTCAAAGGATGGAAACAATGTAGATATGTGCTGTAAGATATCAAAGATATTTGACAATAAATTTCATCATCAAAAATTTTTAAATAAAAATAAAATATGCAAGAAGGAGGCACTTATGCTTTATCAATTTAAGTTTGAGTAGAGCAATAAGTTTCTTTTTTTAAATTCTTAGTTCTTTTCAACTATTTAAATAAGGATGTTATTTTTGTAATTCAAAAAAAGATTAAACACTATGTGTTGGTCAAAATTAAAATATATATGGTGTTAAAACTAGTTTAAATATATTTATTTGCCACATGCATCTATTACACACAGTATTCTGTGTAGAGTCAACAGGTCTAGTTGCAGTTCCTTACTCAATCTACTTAATATAACTAGTATTCTAAATGTAGTGGAGGTACAGAATAAAACATTTAATGTACTCTTTTATTTATTTATTTATTTTTCCTGGTTGCCTAGAATTGTTAAAAATGACAGTTCTGGGGTTTTCATGGCCCATATAGTGTAGAATTGGCACTTAATATTTTCTAATTTCTTCTTGATTGAACATAAAACTTAACTATGCTACACTTTATATGTTAACAGTGAAAGATCATTAATTCAGTTTCTGCCTTTTTTAATAGTAGATGACACACATTTAAGCTCTTGACTTGTCCCAAACTGAAGCTGCAGAAAGGACATATGTAACCCACAGCATCCAATGGTACAATTGAGGAGTTGTTCTAGGTTTTTATAAAAAAAAAAGTTGCAAGTTATATTATAGGTTAAAATTAAAATAATATCAAATTATAGTTTTTCTCATCTTATTTTGTACATCTTATTTTGTTTAAAAAAGAAGGCTAAAGAAATAAAAAAAATGTATAGAGAAAAGGCTACAGGAGATAAAATATTTGTGTGGACCTGGATCGTCAGTTTTGCGACCTGGTTTGTCATAGGAAGCGCCATGTTTATGAACGCCCTGCTGTTGGTTTAATGCTTTGTTATTGCCATTTTGAAATCCTTACTATTTGGACAAAATATTTTCATTTTGCACTTTGGCTCACAAATTATGGAGCCAGCCCTGCATTTAGGTTCAAAGTTTCATTTTCTATCAATGGGAGGTCCTTGGAAATAGGGGTGGGGCCCCTTATAAATGGCCTGTGATACCTCTCAGTCTAATACATACATATTTTTCTTGGATTAATGGATTGTAAGTGGGCTGAACATATTACAGTGTTCTCTCGTGATATTAAGAAAGATAACTTATTGAGATAACATGGGCTCTATGCAGAGAGGAATAGAGAATTACATTGTGTCAAGATTTATTTTTAATAATTGATTCATCTGAAGATCCCTCATCTAAATTCTCTGTTAGGAATCAGGTCTGCCTGAAAGTTAAAAAAAAAAAGAAAGTTTGCATTACAAATTCATTAAGGAGTGATTTGGATATCAAACAATGACTAGTAGAAATTATGTGTCTATAATTCATTCATACACCTGGAGAATGCATTATTTTGCTGCTTAGTCATCTAAGTGTGATTAAATCAGGGACAGGTATGTGTAGTAACCAAATGTATTCATCATTTGAATACATTTATAGTTTTAAGAAGGGTGCAAGGTAATTTCCCTTGATTGCAAATTGATTTGTTTACTGAAAAAAATTATTTAAAGTGTCTTGAGAATCATTTATAGTATATCGTGGGACCAAAGTTGCTAATTTCACAATTTACATTTATTGTCAATATACTTTTGGAGTATAACATGTTTATAAAAATGTACAGATAATAAGTAAAATCCTACTGCATTTTCAAAAAATGAAAACATATAGAGAAAAAAGAATATTACAACTAACCCAGAAGCCCCCTTTTCCTCCTTCTAATCATTAACCCCCAAGCAGGGATAACCTCTATCCTGACTTCTAATAGTATAGATCTATTTGCTAGAGGTGAAACTTATAATTGAAAGCATATATATACTCTTGTGACTGAATTCCTTTGTTCAGTGTTATCCTCATTCATGTTGTCTTAAGTGGCAATAGTTCATCTTACTTCTTTTGTTCAATAATAATCTACTGTGTGAATATACAGTTCCCTAGTAGCTCAGCTGGTAAACAATCTGCCTCCAACACAGGAGACCCCGGTTCGATTCCTGGGTTGGAAAGATCTGCTGGAGAAGGGATAGGATACCCACTCCAGGATTCGTGGGCTTTCCTGAATCTGTTTATCCATAATTGTTTAGATAGATAATTTAGTTCTCTCACCTGAGATTAATGTTAATACATTGGTGTATATACATTACGTTCCCATATTAATGAACAAGTAAAAGATTACTTGAATGGTACTTTACATAGAGAAAATTGTCTTCTGGAGAAACATAAAAAGCTTATTTTTCATGTGTAGTGGGTTCTTTTCTTGATATTTTCAGGACCAGAATAGCCATAGTAACACACCATTTTACCAATTAAAAGAATGTTACTCATATTTCTTCTTAGCACAACATCTAAAATACTTATATTTATAGAGGATTTTAGAACTTTCCACAGTCTGATGTGTTTATTAGTATAAGGCTGGACAATATTTATTATTGTTGTATAGCGCTATCTCTTCATGTCTTTAAATACATTGTAAAAGAAAGTTGAAAACAAACATTATTCTGATGTGAAACTTTGTTCCAAGTATTCTAAATGTGAAGCATTTAAGCATAACCTCTTTCATGTATAGATAAAATAACATCCTTAGGGTTTTGACACAGCTCTCTGGGCTTTTATAGTAATTACTGTTGTATTGACAGTTATTCAGAAAAATCAATACTTCTTTGAGAGCACCCAATTGTGTCCATTATTTAATGCATTTAATAACACATGAAATGATCTGATATTTAGCCTCAAGTATTTTCTTTTACTAATTCTTTCATAAATAAATGAGCAAACTAGATAAATATTATAGTGAATAATAATTTCATTCCTCAGATAATCATCATTTTTCAAGCCAATATTTCATATTCTTTTTTTCTTATATCCACCAAAATCTCTTTAGAGATTTAGGAAGAAATAAATGATGACAGTCTTCCCCCAGGGTACTCTGCTTCCTACTTTAATACATTTTCTGTTGGGGTTCTCATTGATGGATTTAGTCAATCATTTGTTACTTTAAATTTATTTGAAAAAATAATATCTGAGATCATGCTTTGTGGAAGTTCTCCTATAGATACAAAGATTCTCTAAAGGATTTATTCATTAATGGAATAATATTTTTGGAAGTTTAACATTGTATCAGGCTACATTAGTGATGGTCCACCTATAACACTAAAGATCTATAAATAATCAGAGTTGTATCACCGATAATTAACTATACTTAGTAGTGGAATCTGGTTTAAAGTTTATACTAGGTTGTTTTTCTAGGTCTGGTACTGAGCAGGCTATCAGGAATAGGAACTGTATGTAAAGCACAAGCTGGGAACTTTCACTTCAGTTCAGTTCAGTTGCTCAGTCACATCTGACTCTTTGCGACCTCATGAACAACAGCATGGCAGGCTCCTGTCCTTCATTATCTCCCAGAGTTTGCTCAAACTCATGTCCATTGAGTTGGTGATGCCATCCAACCATTTCATCCTCTGTCGTCCCCTTCTCCTCTCACCTTCAATCTTTCCCAGCATCAGGGTCTTTTCCAATGAGTCAACTCTTCACATCAGGTGGCCAAAGTATTGGAGCTTCAGCCTCAACATCAGTCCTTCCAATGACTACCCAGGACTGATGTCCTTTATGATGGACTGGTTGAATCTCCTTGCAGTCCAAAGGACTCTCAACAATCTTCTCCAACACCACACTTCAGAAGCATCAATTCTTCAGTGCTCAGCTTTCTTCACAGTCCAACTCTCACATCCATACATGGCCACTGGAAAAACCATAGTCTTGACTAGCCGGACCTTTATTGGCAAAGCAATGTCTCTGCTTTTTAATATGCTGTCTAAGTTGGTCATAACTTTGCTTCCAAGACTATTCTGAAAAGTATAAGGACAAATTGGAAACTTTGAAGTCATGTCCCCTCATTCAAGCTTCCCATGTTGGTAACCAGAGTGCTCTAGAGGATAGGTTGATTACTATTAATAATATATGCCCCAGAAGTCAAAGAAAAGCTCAAGATATGGAAGGAGTTGCAGGAACTGTGGATCCAACTGCTTCTCTTTGCCAACAAACAGAGGTGCAAATACATGACAATGACCTGTAGTAGTGCCTTTGGATCTGCATTTGCATTCTGTGTAAATCTTTATCTGTAACTAATACCTTTAATGACAGACTGGCCATAGCTTACCCTATCCAAGTCTTAGCGTTTGAATCTTCTGGATGAATTCGAAAGGAACATATTTAGTAGATCCTGTTTTTCCATCTCTAAAGATTATAGTTTCTATATTCTGTTGATGTTCATTTTGGAATTGCTTTGCACTTGCATTTATTGTTTTTCAGTTGCTCAGTCGTATCCAACTCCTTGTGACCCCATGGACTGCAGCACGCCAAACTTTCTTGTCCTTCACCATCTTCTGGAGTTTGCTCAAACTCATGTCCATTGAGTCAGTGATGCCATCCAACCATCTCATTCTCTGTTGCCCCCTTCTCCCTCACCTTCAATCTTTCCTAACATCAGGGGCTTTTCCAATGAGTCAGTTTTTCATATCGGTGACTGAAGTACTGGAGCTTCAGCTTCAGCATCAGTCCTTCAGTGAATATTCAGGGTTGATTTCCTTTAGGATTGACTGGTTTGATCTTGCTGTCAAGGCACTCTGGAGAGTCTGTTCCAACACCACCTTTTGAAACCATCAATTTTTTGGCACTCAGCTTTGTTTATGTTCCAAATCTCACATGCATGACTATTGGAAAAAACATAGCTTTGACTATATGGACCTTTGTCAGCAAAGTAATGTTTCTGCTTTTTAATATGCTATCTAGGTTTGTTGTACCTTTTCAACCACAGAGAAAGAGTCAATTTCACAGCTGCAGTTACCGTCCTCAGTGATTTTGGAGCCCAAGAAAATAAAGTCTGCCACTGTTTGCATTGTTTCCCCATCTATTTTGCCATGAAGTGATGGGACCAGATGCCATGATCTTAGTTTTTTGAATGTTGAGTATTAACCCAGCTTTTTCACTCTCCTCTTTCATTTTCATCAAGAGACCCTTTAGTTCCTCTTTGCTTTCTCCCATAAGGGTGGTTTCATCTGCATATCTGAGGTTATTGATATTTCTTCTGGCAATCTTGATTTCAGCTTGTGCTTCATGCAGCCTGGCATTTCACATGATGTACTCTGTATATAAGTTAAATAAGCAAGGTAACAATATACGGCCTTGACTTAACTCCTTTTCCAGTTTGGAACCAATCCATTCCATATCTGGTTTTAACTGTTGTTTCTTTTCTGCACAGAGGTTTCTCAGGAAGCAAGTAAGGCAGTTGGTATTCCCATCTCTTTAAGAATTTTCCAGATTTTTGTGATCCACATATTCAAAGGCTTTAGCCAAATTAAATACTAGTTTCCTATCACAATTGAAAAAGTATTTGGTATGATTTTTGGCTTAGCATATCCACTGTCCAGAATATGTTCACTGTGTGCTTGAAAATAGTTTGTATTATGCTGTTGTTGAATGAAGTATCACTTCACACTGATCAGGATGGTCATCATTAAAAAGGCTCCAAATAAAAAGTACTGGAGAGGGTGTGAAGAAAAGGGAATTCATCTACACTGTTGGTGGGAATGCAAATTGGTGCAGCCACTATAGACAACTGTATGAAGATTCCTAAAAAAAAAAGAATTAAAAATAGAGCTATAAGAAAACTTTTTTTTTATTGTTATTTATTTTTTATTTTGCTTAACTTTACAATATTGTATTGCTTTTACTATACATTGAGATGGATGAATTAAATATGTAAATCACCTAATTGATCTCTGAAGAAGTAAAGAAAGTTGTAGAATCACTCTACCCTTAAAATCATTAACTCAGCATTTTCTTTAACAAAAAAAAAAATTAAGTATTAAAGTACATTACAACCTGCTCCTTCCCTATATTTTTGTAATAAATCCTTTAGCTTTACTAATTTCCTGTGATTTAAAAACCAGAAAAATATACTATGTAAAGGATTACTTATTGAATCTTCAATTTAACGTGAAGATTAACCATTGCAGTTTTATTTAAAAATTAAAAATCGGTCTAAATTTAACTTCTTTAAATAAAAATGTGTGACCTCTCTTAAGGCACAAATTATAAACAGTGAGTCACAATATACTAATGTTATTGACAGAAAAGTTTACTATTACCCTTTTCCATTATTCTGCATAAAAGGGCACATATGATCTTTGACTTCAGAATATGCTTCTTAGCTCATTTCTGAATCAGGGATTAAATATATTGTTAATTTTTATTTTTATCAGTGCTTCTTGAAGAAAAAACAAAGGTACAGTAGAAATGAAGGAAGACTATTCCACTAACTTTAAAAAAAAATTTCATGACTTCCGGTTAAGATGGCGGAGGATTAGGACGGGGAATACGCTTTCTCCTCCACAAATTCATCAAAGGGACATCTGGGTGCCGAGTAAATTCCACAAACAGCTTCGGAGTGCTGACGGAGGACGTCGGACACCCAGAAAAGCAACTCACTGCCTTCTAAAGGAGGTAGGAAAGAATATAGAAGCCAGAGAGAGACAAAGAGGGAGGGGCGGCCCTCTGTCCGGGGAAGGGAGTCTTAAAAAGAGAAGTTTCCAAACACCAGGAAACACTCTCCCTGCGGAAACTGCGCCGAACCTGGGAAACACGGAGACTATCATAACAGGGAGGAGAACAGTTGAGCAATTAGAACCCACAGACTGCGGGCCCTGCGGTAACTTCCGCAGCGGAGAAGCACCGCTGCAAACGCCCGCATCTGCCATTGGGGAGCCGGGGTTGGGCAGGGAGACGCCTTGGCCGTTCCCACGTGGCACGCTCCCCTGCCGGCGCTCCCCCGAGGGACGCTCCCCCACGGGACTCTCCCCCACTGGACGCTCCCCCGCCGGCCAGTCCCGCGCAGGCGTGCCCCCGCCCGCTGTGCCGGCGGCTCCCACGAGGGCCACCCTATCCCCTCCCCCCACCCGCCCGCCCGCCATTCCCGTCGCCGGCCCCCTCCCCCTCTGCGGGCCTCAGCGCAGACTTCGTTCGCCTGATTGTCTGGAGTGCTGCCTAACTGGAGTAGTTTGGGCCGGCAATCCAGATTGTGCAGCGCTGACCACACGAGTGGCCGGCCTTGGCCCAGAACACCGCCGAACCGTGCACAGAACAAAGGACTATACAGACCAACTACAGAGAAAGGGGCCTATAGATCTTAAGAAATTTAAGCCGGAACAAGGAACTAGCCGAAAATGAACTGAACCCGCAACAATAATAGAGAAACTCTTATATATATTGTTACTATTTTTACCATCATTATTTCCTTTTTTTTTTCTTTTCTTTTTTTAATATATATATTTTTTAAATTTTTATTATTTTTTAATTGGAAAAAGGAAAACAAAAATTTTTTTTTCCTTTTAATTTTTTTTTTGTTGTTGTTTGTTTTGTTTTGTTTCTTTTATTTTTATTTTTTTTTTTATCCTCTAGTACTTCTTTAATATCCACGTTTAGATATAACTTTTGCGACCCTGGTTTTTTTTTTTTTTTTTTTTTTTTCCTTTTTGTCCTTTGCTTTTTTCCTTTCCTTTTTTCTTTTCTTTACTGATTACTGACTAGATCTGTCTCTCTCCTTCACACTCCCTCCTTTTATCCTCCTGACCACCTCTGTCTCCTTCCTCCCTTTTTCCTTCTCTGTATAATTCCGTGAACATCTCTGAGCGGTCCAGTTGTGGAATGCATTATAGAAGAAGAAGTTTTTGAGACTACTGTAAAAATAAGACCAATAACTGGAACCAGGAGGCTTAAGTCCATACCCTGATCCCACGAAACACTAATTGACAGGAGCTCATTAAAAGCCTCCATACCTACTCTGAAACCAAGCATCACACAAAGACCAGCAAGTTCCACAACAAGACATACCAAGCAAATTCTCCAGAAAAACAAGAACACAGCCTGAGCTCCAATACACAGGCTACACAAAGCGACCCCAAAATCATAGACATCTCATAACTCACTACTAGACACTCCACTGCACCCCAGAGAAAAGAAATCCAGCTCCACCCACCAGAACACCGATACAAGCTTCCATAAACAAGAAACCTCGACAAGCCACCGGTACAAACCCACATATAGTGCAGAAACGCCACAATAAAGAGAACTCCACAGACTACCAGAATACAGTAAAGACGCCCCAAACTTAGCAATTTAAACAAGATGAAAAGACAGAAGAATTCCCAGCAGGTAAAGGAACAGGATAATTGCCCACCAAACCAAACAAAAGAGGAAGAAATAGCAAACCTACCTGATAAAGAATTCCAAATAATGATAGTGAAATTAATCCAAAATCTGGAAAGCAAAATGGAATCATGGATAAATAGCCTGGAGAAAAGCATTGAGAAGATGCAAGAAAGATTTAACAAGGACCTAGAAGAAATAAAAAAGAGTCAATATATAATGAATAATGCAATAAATGAGATCCAAAACACTCTGGAGGCAACAAATAGTAGAATAACAGAGGCAGAAGATAGAATTAGCGAATTAGAAGATAGAATGGCAGAATTAAAGGAATCAGAGGAGAAAAAAGAAAAACGAATTAAAAGGAATGAGGACAATCTCAGAGACCTCCAGGACAATATTAAACGTTACAATATTCAAATCATAGGAGTCCCAGAAGAAGAAGACAAAAAGAAAGACCATGAGAAGATACTAGAGGAGATAATAGTTGAAAACTTCCCTAAAATGGGGAAGGAAATAATCACTCAAGTCCAAGAAACCCAGAGAGTCCCAAATAGGATAAACCCAAGATGAAACACCCCAAGACACATATTAATCAAATTAACAAAGATCAAACACAAAGAACAAATATTAAAAGCAGCAAGGGAAAAACAACAAATAACACACAAGGGAATTCCCATAAGGATAACAGCTGATCTTTCAATAGAAACTCTCCAAGCCAGGAGGGAATGGCAAGACATACTTAAAGTGATGAAAGAAAAGAACCTACAGCCCAGATTATTGTACCCAGCAAGGATCTCATTCAAATATGAAGGAGAAATCAAAACCTTTACAGACAAGCAAAAGCTGAGAGAATTCAGCACCACCAAACCAGCTCTCCAACAAATACTAAAGGACATTCTCTAGACAGGAAATACAAAAAGGATATATAAATTCAAACCCAAAACAACAAAGTAAATGGCAACGGGATCATATGTATCATTAATTACCTTAAATGTAAATGGGTTGAATGCCCCAACCAAAAGACAGAGACTGGCTGAATGGATACAAAAACAAGACCCCTCCATATGCTGTCTACAAGAAACCCACCTCAAAACAGGGGACACATACAGACTGAAAGTCAAGGGCTGGAAAAAGATTTTCCATGCAAATAGAGACCAAAAGAAAGCAGGAGTAACAATACTCATATCAGATAAAATAGACTTTAAAACAAAGGATGTGAAAAGAGACAAAGAAGGTCACTACCTAATGATCAAAGGATCAATCCAAGAAGAAGATATAACAATTATAAATATATATGCACCCAACTTAGGAGCACCGCAATATATAAGACAAATACTAACAAGTATGAAAGGAGAAATCAACAATAACACAATAATAGTGGGAGACTTTAATACCCCACTCACACCAATGGATAGATCAACTAAACAGAAAATTAACAAGGAAACACAAACTTTAAATGATACAATAGACCAGTTAGAACTAATTGATATCTATAGGACATTTCATCCCAAAACAATGAATTTCACCTTTTTCTCAAGTGCACACGGAACCTTCTCCAGGATAGACCACATCCTGGGCCATAAATCTAGCCTTGGTAAGTTCAGAAAAATTGAAATCATTCCAAGCATTTTTTCTGACCACAATGCAGTAAGAGTAAATCTCAATAACAGGAGAAAATCTATTAAAAAGACCAACATATGGAGGCTGAACAACACACTCCTGAATAACCAACAAATCACAGAAGAAATCAAAAAAGAAATCAAATTCTGCATAGAAACGAATGAAAATGAAAACACTACAACCCAAAACCTGTGGGACACTGTAAAAGCAGTCCTAAGGGGAAAGTTCATAGCAATACAGGCATACCTCAAGAAACAAGAAAAAAGCCAAATAAATAACCTAACTCTACACCTAAAGCAACTGGAAAAGGAAGAAATGAAGCACCCCAAGGTTAGTAGAAGGAAAGAAATCCTAAAAATTAGGGCAGAAATAAATGCAAAAGAAACAAAAGAAACCATAGCAAAAATCAACAAAGCCAAAAGCTGGTTCTTTGAAAGGGTAAATAAAATTGACAAACCACTAGCCAGACTCATCAAGAAACAAAGGGAGAAAAATCAAATCAATAAAATTAGAAATGAAAATGGAGAGATCACAACAGACAGCACAGAAATACAAAGGATCATAAGAGACTACTATCAGCAATTATATGGCAATAAAATGGACAATGTGGAAGAAATGGACAAATTCTTAGAAAAGTACAACTTCCCAAATCTGGATCAAGAAGAAATAGAAACTCTTAACAGACCCATCACAAGCACGGAAATTGAAACTGTAATCAGAAATCTTCCAGCAAACAAAAGCCCAGGTCCAGACAGCTTCACAGCTGAATTCTACCAAAAATTTAGAGAAGAGCTAACACCTATCCTACTCAAACTGTTCCAGAAAATTGCAGAAGAAGGCAAACTTCCAAACTCATTCTATGAGGCCACCATCACCCTAATACCAAAACCTGACAAAGATCCCACAAAAAAAGAAAACTACAGGCCAATATCACTGATGAACATAGATGCAAAAATCCTTAACAAAATTCTAGCAATCAGAATGCAACAACACATTAAAAAGATCATACACCATGACCAAGTGGGCTTTATCCCAGGAATGCAAGGATTCTTCAATATCCGCAAATCAATCAACGTAATACACCACATTAACAAACTGAAGAATAAAAACCATATGATTATCTCAATAGATGCAGAGAAAGCCTTTGACAAAGTTCAACATCCATTTATGATAAAAACTCTCCAGAAAGCAGGAATAGAAGGAACATACCTCAACATAATAAAAGCTATATATGACAAGCCCACAGCAAACATTATCCTCAATGGTGAAAAATTGAAAGCATTTCCTCTAAAGTCAGGAACAAGACAAGGATGCCCACTTTCACCATTACTATTCAACATAGTTTTGGAAGTTTTGGCCACAGCAATCAGAGCAGAAAAAGAAATAAAAGGAATCCAAATTGGAAAAGAAGAAGTAAAACTCTCACTATTTGCAGATGACATGATCCTCTACGTAGAAAACCCTAAAGATTCCACCAGAAAATTACTAGAACTGATCAATGAATATGGTAAAGTTGCAGGATATAAAATTAACACACAGAAATCCCTTGCATTCCTGTACACTAATAACGAGAAAATAGAAAGAGAAATTAAGGAAACAATTCCATTCACCATTGCAATGAAAACAATAAAATACTTAGGAATATATCTTCCTAAAGAATCTAAAGACCTATATTTAGAAAACTATAAAACACTGGTGAAAGAAATCAAAGAGGACACTAATAGATGGAGAAATATTCCATGTTCATGGATTGGTAGAATCAATATAGTGAAAATGAATATACTACCCAAAGCAATTTATAGATTCAATGCAATCCCCATCAAGCTACCAACGGTATTCTTCACAGAGCTAGAACAAATAATTTCTCAATTTGTATGGAAATACAAAAAACCTCGAATAGCCAAAGCTATCTTGAGAAAGAAGAACGGAACTGGAGGAATTAACCTGCCTGACTTCAGGCTCTACTACAAAGCCACAGTCATCAAGACAGTATGGTACTGGCACAAGGACAGAAATATAGATCAATGGAAAAAAATAGAAAGCCCAGAGATAAATCCACGCACATATGGTCATCTTATCTTTGAAAAAGGAGAAAAAAATATAAAATAAATAAAAGAAAATCTTTTATAAGAGGTGGGGGGAAAAACTGTCAAACAACTCATAAAAAAAAAAAAAATAAAACACTTCTTAAAACCAAACAAAAAAAAAAAAAAAAAATAAATAAAAGAGCTAAATGTAAGACCAGAAACCATAAAACTCCTAGAGGAAAACATAGGCAAAACACTCTCTGACTTACATCACAGCAGGATCCTCTATGACCCACCTCCCAGAATATCGGAAATAAAATCAAAAATGAACAAATGGGACCTAATCAAACTTAAAAGCTTCTGCACAACAAAGGAAACTATAAGCAAGGTGAAAAGACAGCCTTCAGAATGGGAGAAAATAATAGCAAATGAAGCAACTGACAAACAACTAATCTCAAAAATATACAAGCAACTTCTACAGCACAATTCCAGAAAAATAAATGACCCAATCAAAAAATGGGCAAAAAAACAAAAAAGACTTCTCACAAAAAAAAAAAAACAGATGGCAAAAAAACAAAAAAAAAGACACACAACATCATTTTTAAAAAAAAAAAAAAAAAAAAAACCACTAATACATTATCTTTCCCCCCAAACAGGATGGGTTCTAAAAAAAAATATACAAAAAATAAATGGAGGGAGGGTGTGGAGAGAAGGGAACCCTCTTGCACTGTTGGTGGGAATGCAAACTAGTACAGCCACTATGGAGAACAGTATGGAGATTCCTCAAAAAACTGCGAATAGAACTGCCTTATGATCCAGCAATCCCACTGCTGGGCATATACACTGAGAAAACCAGAATTGAAAGAGACACGTGTACCCCAATGTTCATAGCAGCACTGTTTGCAATAGCCAGAACGTGGAAGCAACCTAGATGTCCATCCACAGATGAATGGATAAGCAAGCTGTGGTACATATACACAATGGAGTATTACTCAGCCATTAAAAAGAATACATTTGAATCAGTTCTAAGGAGGTGGATGGAACTGGAGCCTATTATACAGAGTGAAGTAAGCCAGAAACAAAAACACAAATACAGTATACTAACGCATATATATGGAATTTAGAAAGATGGTAAAAATAACCCTATTTACGAGACAACA